>CM046943.1:47420399-49820399 GCA_025698515.1 Gossypium sturtianum
GTGCTTATATCAAATTTCTTTAAGTATGATGGAAGCCACTCACTAAGTTGGCATTTCTATGCCCAAAACGCTAAATTAATCTTAAGGCCTCTTTTGCCTTTAGTTTTCCTTTTAAACCTAAAAATCCAATTATTTTCTCCAAAGTTTTCCTTTTCATCCTAGAATTTTAAAAACTCTAAAACATCTCCAAATACTCCTTAAAACCCACTAGGCACTTGGAGTTATGCTCCAAACGCATAAATTTCTAATCTAGGATGTTACATTTCTACCTCCTTAAAAATAATAATTTCATTCTCTAAATTACTTACTATCGAACCATCGTGGCACTTTAACTCATCACATTCACTCTCATCACTACAAGACTGATCTTAACAAAACTAAGTGGTATTTTAGTAATTTACAACACAGGGCATTTTCCTAATTTTTCCACTGTGGTATTTTAGTAATTTGGCAATTTGGAAAATTTTTAGAAATTTTCAAAATAGATTTTGTTACAACTCATGGTAATTTTAAGGATTTAAAACTAAGGTTTTTATATATATATAAAAAAATACGTTTAGTGCCTTTCTGTTTTAGTTACTGGTTTAGCCTATGAATAAGTCCTCTTGGTTAGGTGGAACCAGCTACAACGTAGGATTCGAGTAAAGAGGGAGGTGAGTCGCCAGGACTTCTTAAGTACCAAGCTCTTACCGAATACTCAATCCTAGACATGCATAATGGTTGCCACAATTCCTTAATCCCTGGGCGAATTTACTCACAAAGCCTGTTTAATGGCCTTAAGTCTTATGCATGTGTTTGAGTGCACTAGCCCTTAGGGTTCAATAGCCTAATATTCTAATCTACGAGCTAAAAATAAGCCCATAATGGGCCACATGTTTATTTCACTTCGTGAGGTCGTGAGGTACTTTACCGGTGGATTTCGTGTCGAGGCTGGTGTGTCATGCCGTGAAAAACCCAAATAAAGCCCATATTTTGAAAAGCCCATTTTGAAAATGTTTTGACCCCAAACTAAAAAGCCGAAGCCTTTGAACCTGCTCGATACTAATTTGTAACACCCTAAACCCGGCCCATTCACTACGCACTTAATTTTGAAATGCCATCATAACAACATGTCAAAATATTTCCCGCTTAAGAGTAAAAATCGTTAAAATTTGTTTCTTAATAAACATTTTCGTGACTTAAAATATTCTAGGTAAAAATTAAATTATTATGAAAACACGATTCAAAACTTTATTATATACACTTAAGAAAATAAAATCATTTTTGCAATTAATATTTAAATTGTCAATCCATAATAAATATAATAATTAAACTTAATGAAAAATACTTAAACAACCTTAAAAACTTTAATGGCCTTAATACAACAAAGACTTAATCAAAATAATCGAAACTATAAATACTTAATTAATTGATTATCTTCAGACGGCTACCTCGCATCCACTCCAACCCGGTCCTATCATCATATCACCGCGATGTTTGATAAAATATTTGGGTGAGTCACACTCACTCAAGGTGTAATTAAACCACCGACCCACCCACATGTTAACCACATATTCACATACCACACATTCGGCTTCGCCCATATTCATATCACATTCACATGCAAAGTTAAGGTGCAATTATGAACAACCACTTAGGGTCCACCTCTACACACCCCCATCTTAGCCTACTACACACCGTGTGGATTATCAAATCACTCCTCTCCCTTTTCACCCAAAAGGCAATCAATGCCGCCCACGCAATTGCTACAATAATCCACAACGCGACCCTCGGGCTCGCTAATCCACGATAGCCAGAATAACACTAAAACCAATACTGGACACATAGTCACTCATCAATCCACTTATATGGCACATAGTCGATATCAACTAATGGTATGAGGCACATAGCCACTCATCAAAACCACGCGAACTTAATCGCGAAATAATCCACAACGCACCTTAGTCAATCGCCAATCCACGATGTAGCTCAAGGCTAACATCAAACCACGCATCAAGTACACCGGCCCTTCTTTCATAACCCACCCATGCACATGCAACATAAAAATAATGCCATGATAATGCATGTACATGTTATTTAGCCGACATCGCCATATTCAAGCATCAATAATCACACCCCATCGACGGTACTTTAATGGACATCGACATACCTCAGGTATCCATCTCATAACTTTTACTGCACTTCTGTTAGTGCACAATCAACACATACAGATATAGCAAATCAAAAACGGTGGGTTAATCACACACCTGACTTTCTAGCGAAATTTCAACTACTCGAATCTAAATACGATCTAGAATCCCGACACTCTGCATACTTGTCGATTAGCCCTTGAGTAGTCGGAATCTAAAGAGGCCTCTTCTATAAGACTTAACGCTCGGTACTATTGTCACTTGTGAATATCAAATGAGAATAGGCTGGTTTCCTTTTTTTTATGGTGGGGCAAGAAGAAAAACATAAGAGTAGAGGGAGTTTAACGCTGAGGTGATCTCATTATGGTTCACCAAAGTATTTCTGGCTTTTTAAAAGAATTCCTAAAAGAAAGGAAGAGAAGAAGGAGTTGGAGCAAGACTAAGATCTGGTGGGCATGGAAAGAGATTTGGCTAATAACAAATAAAAGAAAGGGAAATTGGGAAAAGTGGACAGAGATTCGCACAAGAGAAAATAGAAAAAAGAGGAATGAAACATAAGCGCTTTGTACAAGGGAAAAACTGCACTAATGGGGGAAAAGAAATCAAATCTCTGCAAGACTTCTATTTATAATGTACACTTTCTCCTATTTTATCTCTTTAACATATATTCAAAGCCAATTAAAAATAATGCCACCCTTTCTATCTTAACTCAAATAAATAAATAAATGAAAAGATAAAAGCCATCATTCATTCATTATCCTGTTCGCTAATTTAAAAACAAATACTAGCTTAATCCTTATCTATCAAATATAAATAAAATAACAACAATTTATATCTTCTATCTACCTATATTTGAATTAAATAATAAAAATAAAACAAAACTATATGTATATCTAACTCTTCCAAATTTAATATAAGAGAAATAAATCAAAGCTTTATCCTCATCCACTAAGAGACTCCATGTGCCAGCCCAATTATCTTACCAATCAACAGAAAATAAGAATAAAATAAATAATCTTTGGCCGCAACTCTCCATGGTTCTAACATGGTGACCTCGTGGGAACAAGTACAATTGTGTGAGCGCTGTTATCTCTGGCCAAGGCGTTGTTTTGTGTAAAAACGCGCTACAATTCTCTTTCTTTTCTTTTAAGCCCTACTTTCTTAGTTCCTTCCTTTAACGCCCAAAAAAACAAAAATAAAACCCTTCATCACGCCGCCGGGATTCAACAACTCAAGCCCTGATGGCGCTAATAATCACTTCTGGGTTGGCGCAGATGGAAGCCACCTTACTAAGGCATTTCTTATGCCCAAAAACGCCTAAAATTAATCTTATGTGCCTCTTTGCCTAGTTTCCTTTTTAAACCTAAAAATCCAATTATTTTCCAAAGCTTTCTCTTTCATCCTAGGGAATTTTAAAAACTCTTAAAACATCTCCAAATAATTCTTAAAACCCACTTAGCACTCGAAAGCAGGCCTCCAAAACGATGTACCCCTAATCTAGGATGTTGTGCAAACTAAAAATCACTTAGCAAAAAAATCGCTTCTCCCAACTTGTGCACCTTATTTATTCTACTTCATTAAAACATCTAAAATGCACAAATAGCTTCAGTATGGGCCGATGCAAACTCTCACTTTTTCATGCAAAATAAATGGTAAAATAGAAATGTTAAGCTTCTGTGGATCTCAAAAAAATACGTAAGAACATTAAAAACTAGGCCTAAATGCATTTATGCAATTGAGCTTTGAAAGTGCTTGAAACCCTAGCCATGGCTTCTTGAAATTTCTTACAAAGATGGGAGAAGAGAAATGAGTAGATTTTTGTTCTCACTTTGTCTTTTATGCCTTTAAAACACCCAAATGACAAAAATGCTATTTTTACTAAACCTTCAATTTTTACCCTCCATGACTAGTTTCTAAGGCATAACAAAATATGACGATCTATTTCTTTCCATTTGAGCACTTTCTAGTTTGAAACTCCCATTTAAAATAAGTACTTATGTTCTTAGAACTCATATTTTTCAATTAATGCAATTTAATCCCAATAATATTATCGGGCACTTCATCGATAAAAATTACTTAAATAAAAATTTGGGTACACCATCACCTAAACATATATCATAGACTCTAAAAATCATAAATTAAATATTTTTACTTCTGGTTTTGTGGTCTCAAAACCATTTATTCTCGACTAGGGGCCTCTATTTTGTGTCAAGTACACTCGGCCTACTCCTTTAATGTGGTTATAATGTGACTTATGGGAAGGCTAAACTAAGAGTACTAGGTAAACCTGAAAATACTCAGAGGTAATTAACCTTTATCCATTGAAAAGAAACCCCTTTAGTTGTCTGGTAGACGTACTGCATATATCTGCAGCGGGCATCAAGGCAAATAGGGGGGCACAGATGTGGCATTTAGGGGAACTTCTCGATTTCCAGATTTACACTGCAAACTATCATCTACATATAAATTTAACAGAATGCACTTAAAGAAACACTACTTAATAAGCTGTTTTGGTAGAATAATTCTAAACCTGCAAATTTTCAGACGTTATGGACGACCTGAAGCGTGTCATATGGGAAGTGTATTTCAAAATCGACTTTGTTGGTAAAAACTCGTTTCTAAGTTTAATAACGATTTATTAGTTGTTGAACAAATCATCTAGCCAAAATGCTTGGCTCATTAGTCGCTATTATTGTTATAATAGGTCGATTTAAAATCGCTAAGCTTTTAAATCCCCTCTAATGTTTAAATTTCGTGGTCTTCAAAAAACAAAGAATTATTTTGAAAATTCATCTTCTCCTAAACTAGCACGCTTTAAAATAAGTAAGCAAAAGCCCAATTAAATTCTAAATAAATATAAATGGCCTATTACATAAAATAAAAAGGCCTTAACACAAACTCTTTAAATTTAAATGAAAGTGTTATAGAATAGTTATGCAGCGTGTGGCCACCTCCGTTCCCTCATAAAGACTAAATCGCTTATGGCTGAGGATTACACCTTGTATAGTAAAAGGAAAGGTGAGTTTACGAAAAATCCAAGTGTGGTAATCCTCATCGCATGCATCGTAGAATAACATACATATGCACACCTGGATCAGAGCCCTATTCAAAAGAATAGACAAGCCTGGTCTTGTAGCCTAATAAGATAAAGAAGAGTGGGCCTTAGCCTAATACTCATATCAAGACAAAGTGCAACAATGTAACCCATCCTAATCTAGCCAACATACCACTCCTGCACTCACCAAATACACCATGTGGGGATAAAATTAAACCACCCGCCTAACATCTGCAGAGACGCAGCAAAGCCGCCAAGAATAAAAGATATGTGGGCAAGCGCCACTAAAAGATAGCATACTTCCAAGGCCAAGATCTCAACCCCATGCGAAGTCATGTCATAAATCATACGTATACGCGCAATGTCATACTCAAGGTGAATAGCCATCTACAAATCATATACACACTGGCTAATCTACCTTGCGGTATAACGGCTACTCTTATCTATTAGGGTAAATAAGTCATTTCACCTTTTGGCGGCATTTTGGTCATTTTACCTACTTTGTGGTCCTTACAGATATCAACCTCTCTCTGAGGGTTCATAGCCGCTCAGCGACCCTAGAACTCAATGTATCATAATAAGGTAAATGCGCCCAAGGCCCATTACTCACCTCAAAGGCTGGCACGCTGCACGGTCCGGCTCAGCCCAGATTTCACCAATACGCCATGAGACCCATATAGCCCAAAGTACATAATATTTGCTACAAATCATGGATTTCATCCGTGATGGGACTCACTTGCGCTCCATTGGGCCCATGCTGCACTTCTTTTGGCCTAACGTGGCCCCATTACTACTTTCTAAGCCATGAAAATGGCCGCGGAGTATTTCTATAGCCATATCGTTTCAGGATTCATGGGCCTGCCTTGACCACCCGAGCTGCCAGTACACCCATGTGACCTCCGAAAGCCTAATCTTCCGTTTCATTTTTATCGCGATAATAAAATAGTGTGAATACACACCCGCTGGACGCAACTGGGTCCAAGTTTCTCAAGCACCCAACCTTGACCGAGTAATATGCGATTTAGTCCTCTTAGATCATTTACTCAAAACGATCGAACGCCATTTGGCCATCGCATCTTAATAATAATGCATCTCATTAGAAGTTAATCATTCACAAGTGGCTTAAATCCAAGGAATATCAAACTTGCGTAAACACAGGAAATCTTGGCCATGCTCAAAAAAACCCAAGATAACAAGCTACCTTAAATCAATGATGAAAACTAAAAAGTTTTGATTTGCTTGGGCTACTTGCACTCTTTTTAACTCCACCGAAATACCTAGTACCTAAATAAACCAACACATCGCAGAAAGAAAGACAAGAATCACAATTAGAACATCTAAGAAGAAGCATTCTTATTCAAAAGATGTATGAAAACAACAAATTGAACATACATAAAGAAAGAATGGTAGAATCAAATGAGGGAACTTATGAGTACCCACACCATTCACACGTAACTCTTGCAAGACTCGAACCACAACACTAAAGAGAGTACTGAAATACCAACTAAAATCCAAAAATAGAAGAACACCCTAAAGAAAACAGAGAAAGGAAGGGGGATAGGATGATTTGAAGGGGATGCAGAAAAGAAAAATGAAAATGTTAGGGAGAAGAGAGTAATCGCTTAGGATAGAAACCTAAAAGAACTGGGTGTCGATAAACGAAAGAAAAGAAAAGGAGAATTCGCAAAATGCTAACACCCAAAATGTTCCTTCATCGTTTAAACTCGATGAAAAATTTCCTGTACCCAAATTTTCAAAGTCAGAGTTCCTCCCAAACGATACAACACTTCCTCTCATCAATCAAATCCTCTTTGATTTTCCTAGCATCTTCTCCTCATCCCTCCTTGAATTACTTCTCTACCGATTTCTCCTCAACTTCCTCTAATAACTCCCTTCTTCAAATTCTATCTAAACTCCCTTTAGTCAGAGCATGTACCCAACTCCACTACCTACACAAAGAAGTTAGAAGAAATAAATACCCTATCAAGGCAACCTAGGACTTGAACCTCGGGACTTCACAACTATACAACACGCCATCTCGCTAATACATTGCACTGTTTCTTTATTGGCATAAAACAAGCAATTATTATTTATAAGGCCTATATGCCGTAGTTGTCCATTCATTTAAGAGCAAACTAAAAATTCTCTGCAAAAGCCAAGACTTGAACCTGTGTTTCAAACACTTACACACTCACCCAAATCACTTTAGCCATTAAAGCAAAACAAGCAACTTATGTCATATCAAGTAAAAAATTAAAGACTTAAATTTTTAGGGTGTTGGCACTCAATTTCATATATATATATATAAATATTTGCAACTTCCTTATATTATGATAAATAACTAAAGAAATTTCACATATAAGTATATATCAATCAATTAACTAGAAAACAATAATAAATTATAAGTGTATTATATTTGTTAACAATCATTATGAAACTTATCATATTTAAAAGTCACAAAATATTACCTTTACCTTTTCTCACTGGTCAATATACTGGAATATATTAATACTTATTAAATCTAGTAAGAAAAGCATTATTGTTACCTTCGCTTTTAGATAAATTGTAGAATCGGTATACTATGACTTGCACTACAATCGTAGTCAAAAATGTCATGTTAATCATTAATTTCATCGCTTGTGGATCAAAATGACATCATTAAAATTCATAACAAACATGGCTTAGATTGACCAACTAATACCATACTATCACAAGTTTATATGTAGTATGTAATTTGGGTTATGTAACCAGATTTGACTTAACTGAGAACTGACTAAATCAGAGCTTTAATACTACTAAATGTAACACTCATATCATGTTTCCAATAGCTGTAAATAGGATAATTTAATGTTACCAATCAAGTTGGAGCATTAATAAAATTTACATTTAATAATAAATCTAATCTCATATTTACAAGTAAGATGAATTAGAAAGAAGCTCATTCTATTTCGGGTCTTAAATCGAGGTTTCAAGCTCAAAACATAGGTTACAACATTTAGGGACCAAATCAGAACAAATCAAAACTTTCAAGAAAAAATTCAAAAATTTTCTAAGTCGTGGGTCACACGGCCGCGGTGTCTAGGCCATGCGTGGGTTCCAAACATGGCATATGTGGATTAAGCTTACACGCTTCTCGTGCGACCTTACATGCTCGTGGTGCATGAACTATGTAATTATTTGATGTGGATCACATAATCGTGGCCGCATCCCGCTCCGGCTTGGTCGTGGTGAAATCAGGCGATACATCGCTTGTGAAAACACGCCTCCCGCACATGCCCGCGTGGTTGCCTCGCTGCTTAACACTAACACTCGGTGGAAAGCCAGTGAGCCGCAAAAATGATCCATTCCATGCACAAGTTTCATCTATTTACTTAGGTAATATAAAACATTTTCAAACATATAATTTTACAGGTCAGACAAACTTTAATAGTGGCATCCAAAAACATATAATAGGACGCTCATTTCAAATGCCTAACCAATGTGTCATCATTGATAATTTCAAATACTTCATGAAAAAAACACTTCCATACTAACATATAAAAAGCACACATACATAGTGAAGTTTAATTCCATTTCATCACTTAATACAATTCAATATAAGGTCATTGATTCTAGCCTTAATTCATTCATTTCAAATCTCTAAGTAAAACAATCATACTTTCTATTAGTTATTCAACCCAGCGCAACATAAGTTTAAAGATAACAATTGTACAAATAGGGATTCAAGTATCACACATGCAAAAAGAGTCCTAGTACATGCCATATATACTAACAAACAAAGTCTACTAAAGACCTCCTGGAGAGTGTGATTTGTTACGCTGATTTGATCTTCTAAACCTTCAAAACATAAATCTGCTAAGCATTTAAATGTAAGGCATACATGCGCCAATAAATCTTAGTAAGTTCATTTGTATATGTTGATAAAACTATTCCAATGAAACATAGTAATTCGCTTAAAATTAAATGCCGGAATTTCAGCAAAATGCAACCTTTATCATAAATTACCAACCAAGACAAAGAGTTCAAAGATATTCAATGGATAATGATTGTTCGAGCCTTATTCAAAGATAAACTGAGAGATTTTCTTTTTGACTTAGTAGAGTATCTTTTAGTAAATTCAGTTTGCTATGGCTCGTAAAGCATATTAATGCTTTCAAAAGAATTCGTGAGGTGTGACTTAAAAGCGCATACATGTTTCAAAGACATTTAAATAAGTATGGCTCAAGGCATATGTGTTTTAAGAGATTCCAGTGAGGGTAATGCCTCTTCCTCGAAAGACTCAATCTATAATGCCTCAAAATTTTAATTCTTGATTTCCCTCTTATGTATGTGATATACATAATCGTGTATCTGCTTTTAGTGGCCGTGTGTCTCCGGGTGTGTGGAGAGGTCCTAAGTTCATGTAATAGTCTGGGTTTATACCCTCAGTTGGAATAAGTGGTTTCGGACTACAAGTTCCGAGTCCGAATAATATTTTTAATATTATTTTCTCGTACTAATGATATATGATTAAGCATGATAAATTTCTCTCTGTGAGTTAATTTGTCTATCTTTTGTGATTAATTTGACAAAGGATGACAATTGCATTAAAGGCAAAACTAGTATGTTTTATGAAAAGATGCTTGTTTGTTATGTCTTTATAAGTGCGTAGGACTTATGTGGCAAATCTAAGCCAAAACTATTATAGTGGACTATATTAAGTGTGCCTATGTATAATAAAAAGAAAGAAAAGCCATTATCATCATATGTTTGGCTTAAAAAAACAAAAGAAAAGAAAGAACAAAGCATCAAGGGTTTCTTAAGCTTATTTTAAGTATAGATTGCCGCTTGTTTTGGCCTTAGATTTCTTTGATATAATTTTTTTGTTTTGTAGATTGTTAGTTTAGTCTACTATCAAGTCCATGTCTCACTTTTTTGTAATAAGATGATGTTCATGAGATATACCATTGATGATATGTTGAGTTTTTGTGATGAGTTTAGTTGGAAGAATGCAAAGATTTGAGCTAGATGAAATATACTTTGTTCTTGAATTTTTGATGAATTTAGCTAATTAGGGCTAAAATTGAGAAAAATAGTAACTTCAAGGACTAAATTTTGCAAATTTGATGGAAAAGATGGGCTTGTAAGGATATCTGCAAGCATCTGCTACATGCATGAAGTGGCGATGACTTCAGGTATTTGATGTTTTGAGAAATGGACTAAATTGATAAATTGTGCAAATGTGAGGGTTACTCTGCAAATAGCCCTAAAATGTGTGTCCTTGGATTGAATTGGGATGAGTTAGTGAATAAAAAAGGATTAATTCTCTGGAATATGTTTAGATCAAGAATCGAGGAAAACAAACTTAGATCGCGGGAAGCTTAAAAAGTAACTCGAGTAGCAAATTGCCATTTCCATTCGGCAAATCGAATCTGAGGTAAGTCATTGGTGCAAAATAAACGTGATTCGATTTAAATTATGTATGTTCATATGACTACTGATAATAATGAATGCTTATTTAGATGTTATGTACATGAGTTCCGGTAGATAAGATCAACATAGTGACACTTGTCCGGCAGAAGTCCAGAGATGAATCCCAGGGAATAGATAGGATTAGCGGTGGCTACAACATATGGATCCGCTTTCGTTTTATCAGCGTAAGACCACGCTTGGGACGTTAGCTGATTTGAGATTTCCCGTGGTAAGACCTCGTCCGGGACGTAGGGTATCGAGCACATGATCTTTTACGCAAGACAACGCCTCAGATATACATAGGCATCGATATGATCTTTACATTACAAGACCATGTCCGACATCAAGCGATCGTATTGATTCTGGGTGAAAAGACCTTTGTCTCGGGATAGCAGCATCGAGATATCGAAAGAGTGCATATGGACACTCGTGACAGGACGCTGGTATTTGTGTACTTCCATCATTCCGAGCTTTTTTGAATATCTTCGGCTAGGGTTCCTAATGGTTCAACGGGCAAATTTGTGATAATTAAAATGGCTATGAGAATTGTAAATCCGCTTGAGGTATGTTGACTTATACACTAAGTGTGTATACAAGTGTAAGTATCTATAAGCTGATCTTACTTGCGATGAATAAGTGTGTATATTGGAGCAATAATATGATATGTGAAAGTATGCAAGGAAAAGAACTATGTGTATATAAGATTTTAAAGTTATGGAATGTGGCAACAAGTTGCTACACGTGGAATAAAGAATACATGTGATAAATTTTGCTACTTAAAGTACTGTGCAAAGATATTTTTATATACTTATATGACCTTTCATGTTAAGTTTATTTGTATAAGGAATTTACTAAGCTTTTGGAAGGCGTCATCTGTGTGTAAGCTTTCTCCGATTTATAGATCGTTACAAGCTATTGAAGGCTCTCGACTATCATGGATCATCATCACACTACTCAACTTATTTTGGTATCTTTTGGAAATGTATATAGCTAGATATGGCATGTATAAGCTAGCATTTGGCGTAAGTTTGACGTATGAACTTAGCTATGTGGATTTGGCTTAGTTGGTGCGTTGGTAATAAGTTCTAATGAATATGACAAATGTTGCACGATGGTATGGTTTGATAGCATATGAAATGGTTAAGTCTATGGTAAGTATAAGAATGAATTCATACTAGTGTATATGTAACATCCCGGAAAGGGCTTATGCATTTTCTGGCTTAATTGTAATGGCGCAACATGTTTTATGTACTAAGAATAAATTTTGAACATTTTTGGAAACCCGAATGGATGGAAATGATTTGGAAAATGATTTAAAATAGGGAAAGGTGCACATTTCTCGAAACTTGAAATGTAATGGAAATGTTAAGCTCTACAGAAATGAACTAAAAAATTTTGAAACTTAGAAATGACTTAGAAATGTCTGAGTTTAAAGTTTAAAGAGGAAATTAAGGCAAGGTGGCCTTTTTTTAAAAAGAAAAAAGTTTGTGAAATTTGACACACTTGGGAAGCAAATAAAAGAAGTTTTATTTTGCTTCCGAGCTCTGAGGTGGGCGGCACAAGCCTTCTAGAAAGGAGGAGTTTTATTCTCTTTAATATTCGATTAATAAGGTGATAAATAAGGGATTTAATTTGGATTATTTTTGAAGAGATAATAAAGGATTATTCTCTTATTATTTTAAATTAAGAGATAAAGCTATCAAATAAAGAAGAGTGGTGGCCAAGTAAGGGATTAGAGGAGTAGTTTCGGCTATAAAAGGAAGGAAATAGGCTACTCATCAATTTTTCTTCCTCCTCCTCTCTCTGCCGAATTTCGAGTGCTCTCTCTCTCTCTTCTCTTTTCTTTTGTCAAGCCGAATCTATAGTCCACCATTGCCAAAATTCTCAAGTTTCTTTTCCTTATTTTAGTGGAAACCAAATACCCCAAGAGAACCTCTAGTCGACTTCTCCATTAAATCCCAA
Organism: Gossypium sturtianum; assembly: GCA_025698515.1. Taxonomy (NCBI): domain Eukaryota; kingdom Viridiplantae; phylum Streptophyta; class Magnoliopsida; order Malvales; family Malvaceae; genus Gossypium; species Gossypium sturtianum. The sequence goes on from CM046943.1 coordinate 47,432,997, forward strand.
AGCCAAAAACTTTATCATCTAGTCATCAAGGCCGATTCTTTAAGGGGCTTTTAACAAGGGTGCTACCGATTTCTTAAAAGGGTAAGATCCAAAGTTTGGTTTCAATTCTTTATATTTTAAACCTATCTAAAATTTAGGACTAATCTCTATTGTGGATTTTGGCCGAGTTATGGAAGGGTGTTTTTGGATTTAAGAAATTGTCAACTACAAGAAGGTATCTTTTGGAACTTCTAAGATCTAAGGTAAGTTATGAATACCATTCGGCCATAAGCTATATTATTATGATTTAATGTTAGATTGGATCTAACATGGGTACATAGGGATTTGACAAAGACAATAAAGAAGCAAGGATCCAATTCGGGGATTTAAGATTTGGAAGGTAAGAACAAAGGTAAATTCCCGCCAAGGCCTATTTTAGTAGTAGATCTATTATTATGTGTTTTAAGCCAAAACTAACCAATTCAAGGGATTTAGTGACTAGCCGATTTCAAAGGGAAAATAGGAGTTTCAGATTTGACTAAATCATCAAATCGACACCAAGGTAAGCTTTAAGAATACAAATCCTACTAGGATTTGGTTTTCTAGCCGAATAGGCTTTGTGCTAAATAATAAGTGATTAATCAATTGTAGGAACTTGAGATCTAAGGCGATGGGATCGATTTCGGGATTTCAAAGTGAAGTGGTTAAGCAAATCAGTGTGTACCCCACACTACTTCTTAATATGTTTCATGGCCTGCTTTATTAAAATATGTGATATTAAGAATATGAAAGTGGCTAGGGTACCATGTTATGGTACTAAGTACTGTGCACGCTTCCTACTTCTACAAAGAATATGAAAAACGCTCATTAGTAACATGAGAATATGATAAGAATGTGAACTCTCGCATATTTATGCATATCATCATTATATGGGGCATATGGGTTTGTTTGAAAGGGGAAGTGAATGTGGTGACTTAAGACCACGAACACGGTGACCTAAGACTGTGATAGGCTGAAAGTGGTGACCTAAGACCACAGAATCAAAGTGGTGACCTAAGAACACAGAATCTGAACGTGGCGACCTAAGACCACGAATGCGGTGACCTAAGACCGCAATTTGGAGTGTAGCGGAAGGAAGGTCGACTTAGTAGTCCCCCACGGTGTGCATGGTTGGTACGGGGTGTAGCGGATGGACAATTAGGTTTGGGTTTGGGAATGCATCATAACTTGTATTCTATGTTTTGAAGGTGTAACTCCTGTGATGCCCGATTCTATTATGACTTAGTGTCGTGTACACATTGAGTCCGTTTGACTCACCCCCAGTTGCTAGGGACCATGTTTCGTGATGAACAAAGTGATGGACCAGGACGGCGTAACTTGTGGTGGCCATGCTCAACATGAAGTTTTTATTTTATGAACTACTATTTCTATTTAAGTACTTGAATTACTTGGAAATTATTTGATGTAATAAGGCCATAAGGCCATAGTTGAATTGTTTTCCATTTATTTCTATTTATTATGATTATGAGTTTTACCTATTAAAGTTTAAGTAAATTTTTTTATATAAAGAATTGAATTCGTTTTCAACAAGCCCAACCTAAACAATGTTTTTTTTTTCAAAATCGCATGTTATCTCTAGGTAACGAAAGAATTTTGAAACCGGTTTACTTGAGGAACATACCAAATCGACAAATCTCGTAGTCGGGGTTTGGGGTGTTTCAGTTTGGTATCAGAGCCCAGTTTTAAAACTCTCGGCCTGTGGGCCAAGGCCCAAAATGTTTTCAAAGCGATCCCAAATGAGTTTTTTTGAAAATATTTTATGAAACAAGCAGGTTTTCTGGCATGGCACCTAAAGTCTCCGACCCGTAGTCCACCAGGTAAGTACCCCTAACTTTTTCTGTGATTATGTTATGATGTGTAGAAGGGTAGAAATGGAATGGAACGTAGATTAGCATGATAGGAACTTGAACCCTAGGACTAGTCTACTCAAACACAAACACATAAGACTTGAGGAACGTTAAACAAACCCATGGCTAAGTCACTAAGTTAGGGTGTGGTAACCCCCGTGCGCATGTCTAGGATTGGATCCTGGAAAAAACACGGAATTTAGCGATTCTAGTGACTCACCTCCTCTTCGCAGAATCCTACTGTGCGTAGCTTCGGTTCACCCTAACCTGAGGGCTCGGTGAGGTGTGGAAACCTCTCATGGCGCATGTCTAGGAATGGTTTCGGTGGGAGCTTGGTATTTAACCGATCGCGTGACTCACCTCCTCTCCACTCAACCCTGCACAGTGCGTAGCTTTGGTTCACCCCGACCAAGAGGACTACGGTCATAAAGCTAAACACACAACTAAAACCCGAAGGGAATTAGCCGTGTTTTTTTATAAAAATAACAAAACCCTAGTCTTAGAACTCTTAAAACTTTCTTCTAAATTCATGAAAACCATCTTTACAAAATTTTCCGAAAGATTTCCGATTTATACAAAAATGCCCCTTGTGGTAAAATTACCAAAATACCCTTGGTTTATAAAATGACCAACTACCCAACAGTTTTGCCAAATTTTCATTATTTTATCAATGTTAAAACCCTAATTTGCAAATTATCAAAATATACCTTGAATTTTGGAAATTTCAAAATTTCCACAACTTATAAAATTACCAAAATGACCCTAATTTCCAAAATTTTTGCAACATCACCGTTTTGAAAGGACAATTCTCAAAAAGAACCCTCAAAGTTTTGCAACCTTTGAAATATCCCTGATTTATAAGATTTTACAAATTTACCCCGGCTTGGAAAAAAAAATCACCAAAATACCGCCGAGGTCCAAAATCACCGAAATACCCCTGGATTTCAAAATTTTTCAAAATACCCTGGAAATTTAAAAATACCAAACTACTTTATGACAAAATCACCAAGGAACTTTTCCCTTTTGAAAAATTACGAAAATACCAGTGAGGGCAATTAATTTAAAATACCCACAGGTAGTGGAAGAAAAAAAACCAATAACAATGAAAACTACAACCTTTCTCTCAATGAACGAGAGTTCATGATTGTTTGATGGATGTATGGATGAATGAATGGAAAGACTGTGTGCATACGAAAGAACCACTCCTAAAACTCCTTTCATAAAATTTCTTCTTGGTAATCAAGTGAAACAAAGACTAATTCATAAAACTTCTTAATCGATCACGACGTTAGAAATGAGCTCTAGAGGACGTGGGTCGCCGTGGGCGCAGGTAGAAGAAGGATGATTTGTCGTAACCCGTTAGATCGGCCGGGGGCACGCGATAATGAGATACCACCGCCACCACCACCCCACCGTTGGTGTTGAGCGACCAAGCTCGACGGGGATGATGCCGTGTCACAAGTCGCGGCCGCGAGTTTTGGAGTTGGTGGCTCGGTGCAGGGAGAAATTGGGGAACCCGTAAGTCCTGCGTACTCGAGCGGCTTCGAGCCAATGGAGCCGAAATGTTTCGTGAAGTATCGGGTGTGGCACCCGGCCCACCGAGCAATCGGTTGGAAGCAACAGAGCGCATCATGGATAAGCTTGACTTGACCCACGAGGAGAAGTTAAAAAGGAATGGTGGCACCGCACGCTGCGATGAAGCGTGTCGCTGGTGGTTGACTATTCGGATGGTGCCACGGTGAGATCCGACACAGGAATATGTTAAGGAAGCATTTCGGAAGAAGTATGTAGGAACGTGTATACCGATGAGCAAAAGAAGGCATTTAAAGGGGTCGTTCAAGGAACAAGTCCGTGGCGAGTATGAGGTCAAATTCACGAGGTTGAGCCGATATGCTCGGAGGAGTAGTGGCAATCGAGCATGAGCGCTATGTCCATTTTGAGGACGGACTGAGGGATGATCTCGAGATCATGATAGCACCGCATCGGAGGCGGGAGTTTTCTGCCTTTGGTAGAAAAGGCCAAGGTGGTGAGGAATCAAGGATTCTACAAAGCAAAGCTATGGATAGGAATAGGCCCAAAAGAGGTTTTGGAACATCCGGAAAGGTTCATAAGAGGCCTAGAGTTGATGGGCCGCGAGGTCGCAAGTTGGTTCGAAGGGCGGTATCGACCTTGTGATATGTGTGGAAAGAAACACTTAGGAGAGTGCTTTGAAAAAAGCAGGAGGATATTTTAGATGTGGGTCCAAGGACCATGTGATCAAGGATTGTCCTAAGTAATCGATGAAAGCCGACCAACACTCGTAATGTTAGTCGATCGTAGGTAGAGGACCGCAGCCTCAACGAGGTCGTGGTTCGAGTAATGAGGTAATGGTGCCGGCAGGTCGTGGAACACAAGGCGCAGGTGCCGCTAATGCCGAGTCAAGACAACGAGTTTTGGTTTATGCGGTTTGTCTGAGGAAGATAGAGACGCCGCGGGACGTTATAACCGGTGACGTTCTTTATTTTTGACAAGCACTATTTTTCTCTAATCGATGTGGCTCGACTATTCCTATGTTGCATGTAGTGTAGTGGAAACACTAGGCCTAGACTCTAAACCTTCCGATAGGCGGATGATCGTAGTGGCCCATTAGGCCTAAGCGTAGTGGTGGATAAGATCTTTCGAATGTACCCCAGAGATTCAGTGGAGTGAACTTTCTGGTGACTTAATGGAACTACCTTTGGGGAGTTTGAACTTATACTTGGAATGGATCGGCTAGTAGAGCACCGAGTGTGTTGGATTGTGCGGCTAAACGAATAGAACTAAGGACCCTGAGGATGAAGTAGTAGTAATGATCGGCGCAGAAGAAACTACCCGTCCAACGTAGTTTCCGGCGTTGAAGGCTGAGAAAATGGTTAAGAAAGGGTGCAAGGCGTTCTTAGCCTTCGTATGTGCATTAGGTGGAAAGGAAGAAGGTGTCGATGGAGTTAGAACGGTGAAAGACTTTGAAGATGTATTTCCGAGGAATTACTGTGAATACCCCAGATAGGGAGGGGAGTTTAGAATAGACTTACTACCGGAATGTCACTCCCATGTCAATCGCTTCCATACCGAATGGCGCCAAAAGGAGTTAGTTGAGCTCAAGGCTCAAATCCAAGAGTTGTTGGATCGTGGGTTCATACGACCCAAAGGTGTGTCTCCATGGGGAGCACCAGATTACATTTGTAAAGAAGAAGGACGGAACTATGCGTATGTGCATAGATTACATCAGCTGAATAAGTGACCATCAAGAACAAGTATCCTTTGCCAAGGATCGATGACTTGTTCGATCAATTTGAAGAGGCCGCAGATTTCTCAAAGATAGACTAAAGGTCGGGATATCACCAAAGAAGGTGAAGGAGGCAGATATCCATAAGACCGCTTTTAGGACAAGATACGCCATTGAGTTTGTGGTGATGCCGTTTGGATTGGCAAACGCCCACCAGCGTTCATAGATATGATGAACCGAAGTTTTTCAACCCTACTTGGATAGGTTCGCCGTTGTGTTCATCGGCGATCATATTTTGGTGTATTCTAAGTCCGAAGAGGAGCATGATGAACATCTCCGGGAGTTGTGCTACAAGTGTTAAGGAGAAGAAGCTCTATCCCAAATTCAAGAGTGTGGATTTTGGCTTAAGGAGGTGGCATTCTTAGGGCATGTGGTATCCGCAGAAGGAATAAGTGGATCCTAGGAAGATCGGCAGTTGTTGGATTGAAACCACCTAGGTCCGTGGTCGATTCAAGTTTCTTAGGTTTGGCAAAGCTATTACAGAAGGTTCGTAGAAGGATTCTCGCCAATAGCCGCGCCTTTGACAAAGTTACTAAGGAAGGAAGTACCCTTTGCATGGTCCGATAAGCAACAAAAGAGCTTTGACAACCTTAAGAAGGTGTTGACGGAGGCTCCAGTGTTAGCACTCAAATGAGGCTGGGAAGGATTTTGTGGTGTACTATGACGCTTCGCATACGAGATTAGGATGTGTGCTAATGCAAGAAGGAAAAGTAGTCGCTATGCGTCTTGGCAACTAAGGCCTCATGAGGTTAACTACCCAACTCATGACTTGGGCGGCAAAGTGATGGTTTTCGCCTTAAGGTTTGGAGGCACTACCTCTATGGAGAAAGGTCGGTGATCTACACACGGACTCACAAGAGCCTTAAGTATCTATTGACTCGGAAGGAGTTGAACTTGACGCAACGTAAGGTGGGTGGAGTTTTTGAAGGACTACGATCGCTCGATAGAATATCATCCGGGCAAGGTGAATGTGGTAGGCGATGCCCTAAGTCGGAAGGTTGTGTTCGGATCTAAGGGCTATGTTCGCTCACTTAAGTTTGTATGATGATGGAAGCTCGTTGGCAGAGTTGCAAGTCAAGCCCACATGGTCAAGGAGGTGAAAGAGGGACAGATTGGTTGATAAGGATCTAAGTGCTAAGTTACGACAAGTGCGAATCGGGAATTAAAGGATTATGGCGTTAATGATGAAGGAGTATTGTGTTACAAAGGAAAAGTCCGTATGCCAAGGACAAGCGCTTAAGACAAAGAATTCTTCGGAGGCGATAGTAGCCCTTTATGCTATGCATCCCGAGGCATTAAGTCAGCATGCAGATCTAAGGGAACAATTTTGGTGGTCCGATCTTAAGCAAGAAGTGACCGAATTTGTGGGGAAATGTTTGACGTGTCGCCAAGTTAAGGCCAACACCAAGTTCCATGAGGATTGCTTCAACCAATCGAGATTCCGCAATGGAAGTGGGAGAGAATTACCATGGATTTCGTTAGTGGGCTTCCCTCACGCCTACTAAGAAGGACTCGGTATGGGTGATAGTGGACCGCTTGACTAAGTCCACGCACTTCATCCCGGTAGAGTTGACTATTCTCTTCGTAAGCTAGCTAAGTTATATGTGGCGAAAATTGTGAGGTTACATGGTGTACCAAGATCGATCATCTCCGACAAAGACCCAAGGTTTACGTCTCGGTTCCGGAGGGCACTTCATCAAGCTTTAGGCACTAAGTTGGACTTCACTACGGCGGTTTTCATCCACAATCGACGGGTAGTCCGAATCGGTTATACAAGTGTTGGAGGATATGTTGAGAGGTCAGTGATGGATTTACGAGGAAGTTGGGAAGACTATTTGCCTTTAGCCGAAGTTCGCCTACAACAACGGCTATCGGGCTAGCATTCGGATGGCACCATATGAAGTATTGTATGGTCGGAAGTGTAGAACTCTTACTTGTTGGACCGAGTTAGGAGAACGTCGAGTTTTGGGTCCGAGTTAGTGGCCAGAAATTGAAGAGAAGGTTGAGATGATTCGAGCACGGTTAAAGGAAGCCTCGATAGGCGTAAGTCGCACGCAGACCTTAGCGGAAGGAAATAGAGTTTGAAGTGGAGACCAAGTGTTTCAAAGTCTCGCTTGGAAAAAGGTAATGAGGTTCGGTCGCAAGGGAACTTAAGCCCAAGGTTTATAGGGCCCTATCGAGTAATCGAACGAGTTGGAGCAAAGGGCATACCAATTGGAGTTGCCACCGTAAGTTGCGGTAGATGCACGACGTATTCCATGTATCCATGCTACATCGTTACCGATCGGATCCATCTCATGTGGTACCTGTCGAAGAAGTAGAGCTAAGACCAGACTTATCCTATGAGGAAGAGCCGATTCGGATATTGGAACGTGATGTGAAAGTGCTACGGAGGAAGTCAGTTCCTCTAGTCAAGGTGTTATGGCGCAATCATGGATCGGAAGAAGCTTCGTGGGAACCAGAAGAGGCAATGCGACAACAATACCCTCAATTATTTTATTTAGAAAATTTCGAGGACGAAATTATTTTTAAGGGGGGTAGAATTGTAACATCCTGGAAAGGGCCTATGCGTTTTATGTTTAATTGTACGAAGTAACATGTTTTATGTACTAAGAATAAATTTTGAACAATTTTGGAAACCTGAAAATGTATGGAAATGTTAAGTTAAAAAAAATGGAAAGTGAACATTTTTTTGGAAACTTGGAAATGGATGGAAATGATTCAAAATAGGAAAGTGCACATTTCTGGAAACTTGGAAATGTAAGAAAATGTCAAGTTTACAGAGCCGAACGAAAATTTTTGGAAACTTAGAAATGACTTAGAAATGTCGAGTTTTAAAGTTTAAAAGAGGAAATTAAGGCAAGGTGGCCTTAAAAGAAAAAGTTTGTGAAATTTGACACACAAACAGCTTGGAAAAGTGGCTGAAGATGCCACTTAGGGGCCTCTGAAATGGCGCCACATGCAAGGTGTTGGGCTGGGTTCGAGTCACTTGGGAAGCAAATAAAAGAAGTTTTATTTTTTCTTCCGAAGCTCGAGGTGGGCTACAGCACAAGCCTTCTAGAAAGGAGGAGTTTTATTCTCTTTAATATTCGATTAATAAGGTGATAAATAAGGGATTTAATTTGGATTATTTTTGAAGAGATAATAAAGGATTATTCTCTAATTATTTTAAATTAAGAGATAAAGCTATCAAATAAAGAAGAGTGGTGGCCAAGTAAGGGGATTCTGAGGAGTAGTTTCGGCTATAAAAGGAAGGAAATAGGGCTACTCATCAATTTTTCTTCCTCCTCCTCTCTCTAGAAATTCTCGAGTGCTCTCCTCTCTTCTCTTCTCTTTTCTTTTGTCAAGCCGAATCTATAGTCCACCATTGCCAAAATTCTCAAGTTTCTTTTCCTTATTTTCGTGGAAACCAAATACCCCAAGAGAACCTCTAGTCGACTTCTCCATTAAATCCCAAAAGCCGAAACTTTATCATCTAGTCATCAAGGCCGATTCTTTAAGGGGCTTTTAACAAGGGTGCTACCGATTTCTTAAAAGGGTAAGATCCAAAGTTTGGTTTCAATTCTTTTATATTTTAAACCTATCTAAAATTTAGGGGACTAATCTCTATTATGGATTTTGACCGAGTTATAGAAGGGTGTTTTCGGGATTTAAGAAATTGTCAACTACAAGAAGGTATCTTTCGAAACTTCTAAGATCTAAGGTAAGTTATGAATAACATTCGGCCATAAGCTATATTATTATGATTTAATGTTAGATTGGATCTAACATGGGTACATACTGATTTCGACAAAGAATAAAAAGCAAGGATCCAATTCGGGATTTAAGATTTGGAAGGTAAGAACAAAGGTAAATTCGCCCAGGGCCTATTTTAGTAGTAGATCTATTATTATGTGTTTTAAGCCGAAAACTAACCAATTCAAGGGATTTAGTGACTAGCCGATTTCAAAGGGAAAATATACGAGTTTACGGATTTGACTAAATCATCAAATCGACACCAAGGTAAGCTTTAAGAATACAAATCCTACTAGGATTTGGTTTTCTAACCGAATAGGCTTTGTGCTAAATAGTAAGTGATTAATCAATTGTAGGAACTTGAGATCTAAGGCGATAGATCGATTTCGGATTTCAAAGAAGTGGTTAAGCAAATCGTGTGTATCCCACACTACTTCTTAATATGTTTCATGGCCTGCTTTATTAAAATATGTGATATTAAGAATATGAAAGTGGCTAGGGTACCATGTTATGGTACTAAGTACTCAGGTACGTTTTCTACTTCTACAAAGAATATGAAAAAGGTCATTAGTAACATGAGAATATGATAAGAATGTGAACTCTGGCATATTTATGCATATCATCATTATATGGGGCATATGGGTTTGTTTGAAAGGGGGAAGTGAATGTGGTGACTTAAGACCACGAACACGGTGACCTAAGACCGTGATATCTGAAAGTGGTGACCTAAGACCACAGTAATCTGAATGTGGTGACCTAAGACCACGAATGCGGTGACCTAAGACCGCAATTTGGAGTGTAGCGGAAGGAGGGTCGACTTAGTAGTCCCCACGGTGTGCATGGTTGGTGCGGGGTGTGTAGCGGATGGACAATTAGGTTTGGGTTTGGGAATGCATCATAACTTGTATTCTATGTTTTGAAGGTGTAACTCCTGTATGCCCGATTCTATTATGACTTAGTGTCGTGTACACATTGAGTCCGCTTTGACTCACCCCGCTAGGGACCATGTTTCGTGATGAACAGTGATGGACCGGGACGGCAGAACTTGTGGTGGCCATGCTCAACATGAAGTTTTTATTTTATGAACTAGTATTTCTATTTAAGTACTTGAATTACTTGGAAATTATTTGATGTAATAAGGCCATAAGGCCATAGTTGAATTGTTTTCCATTTATTTCTATTTATTATGATTATGAGTTTTACCTATTAAAGTTTAAGTAAATTTTTTTATATAAAGAATTGAATTCGTTTTCAACACAAACCCAACCCAAACAATGTTTTTTTTTTCAAAATCGCACAAGTTTTCTCTTGGTAACGAAAGAATTTTGAAACCGGTTTACTTGAGGAATATACCAAATCTGGGCAAATCTCGTGGGCCGGGTTTGGGGTGTTTCAGTTTGGTATCAGAGCCCAATTTTAAAACTCTCGGCCTGTGGGCCAAAGCCCAAAACATTTTCAAAGCGAGCCCAAATAAGTTTTTTTGAAAATATTTTATGAAACAAGCGAGTTTTCTCGCATGGCACCTAAAGTCTCCGACCATGATCCACCGGTAAGTACCCTAACTATTTGTGTGATTATGTTATGATGTGTAGAAGGGTAGAAATTGAATGGAACGTAGATTAGCATGATAGGAACTTGAACCCTAGGACTAGTCTACTCAAACACAAACACATAAGACTTAAGGAACGTTAAACAAACCCATGGCTAAGTCACTAAGTTAGGGTGTGGTAACCCCGTGCGCATGTCTAGGATTGGATCCGGAAGAACACAGTATTTAAGCAATCCCTAGTGACTCACCTCCTCTTCGCGAGAATCCTACCCGTGCGTAGCTTCGGTTCACCCTAACCCAAATGGACTCAGGTAGGTGTGGCAACCTCATGCGCATGTCTAGGAATGGTTTCTTGGGAGCTTGGTATTTAAGCAATCCGCGTGACTCACCTCCTCTCCACTTGAATCCTGCTCAGTGCGTAGCTTTGTTCACCCCGACCAAGAGGACTCGGTCATAGGCTAAACACAATAACTAAAACCCAAAAGGGAATTAGCCGTGTTTTTATAAAAACAACAAAACCGTAGTTTTAGAACTCTTAAAAATTTCTTCTAAATTCATGAAAACCATCTTTACAAAATTTTCTGAAAGATTTTCGATTTATACAAAAATGCCCCTAGTGGTAAAATTACCAAAATACCCTTGGTTTATAAAATGACCAACTACCCAACAGCTTTTGCCAAAATTTCATTATTTTATCAATGTTCAAAAACCTTAATTTGCAAATTATCAAAAATACCTTGAATTTTGGAAATTTCAAAATTTCCCCTAACTTATAAAATTACCAAAATGACCCTGATTTCTAAAATTTTTGCAACATCACCGCTTTGAAAGGACAATTCTCAAATGGAACCCTCAAAGTTTTGCAACCTTTGAAATATCCCCGATTTATAAGATTTTACAAATTTACCCCCGCTTGGAAAAAAATCACCAAAATACCCCCGAGGTCCAAAATCACCAAATACCTCTGGATTTCAAAATTTTTCAAAATACCCAGAAATTTAAAAATACCAAAATACTTTATGACAAAATCACCAAGGAACTCTTTCCTTTTGAAAAATTACGAAAATACCCAGAGAGACAGAATTACGAAAATACCCACAGGTAGTGGAAGGAAAAAAACAATAACAATGAAAACTACAACCTTTCTCTCGAATGAACGAGAGTTCATGATTGTTTGATGGATGTATGGATGAATGAATGGAAAGATCGTGTGTGATACGAAAGAACCACTCCTAAAACTCTTTTCATAAAATTTCTTCATGGGTAATCAAGTGAAATAAAGACTAATTCATAAAACTTCTTAATCGATCACGATGTTAGAAATGAGCGCTAGAGGATGTGGTCGTCATGGGACGAGGTAGAGGAAGGATGACGATCGTAACCCGCTAGATCGGGTCAAGGGTCCGACAATGAGATACCACCGCCACCACCACCCCCACCGTTGGTGTTGAGCGCAAAGCTCGCATTTAGGGATGATCTTTGTGTCGCAGTGTACTCACGAGTTTTGGAGTTGGTGGTGGTGCGGGAGGAAATTCGAAACCCGTAAGTCCGCGTGCTGAGCGGCTTCGAGCTAATGGAGCCGAAATGTTTCGTGGAGTATCGGGTGTGGCACCCAGTTCAGCTGAGTCCTGGTTGGAATCAACAGAGCGCATCATGGATGAGCTTGACTTGACCCCTGAGGAGAAGTTAAAAGGAATGGTGGCACTTTTACGCGATGAAGCGCATCGCTGGTGGTTGATCGCTTGAGGCTGGTGCCACGGTGAGGATCCGACACGGGAATATGTTAAGGAAGCATTTTAAGAAGTATGTGGAAACCAGTATACCGATGAGCAAAGGAAGGCATTTAAGGGCTGGTTCAAGGGAACAAGTCCGTGGCGAGTATGAGGTGAATTCTCGAGGTTGAGCCGATATGCTCGAGGAGTAGTGGCAACTGAGCATGAGCGCTGTGTCCATTTTGAGGACGGGCTAAGGGATGATCTGGAGATGGTTGATAGCACCGCATCAAGGGGGGAGTTTTCTACTTTGGTAGAAAAGGCCAAGGTGGCTGAGGAAATCAAGGATTCTACAAAGCAGGCTATGGATAGGAATAGGCCCAAAAGAGGTTTTGGAACGTCTGGAAAGGTTCATAAGAGACCTAGAGTTGATGGGCCGCGAGGTCGCAAGTTGGTTCGAGAAGGCGGTATCGACCTTGTGATGTGTGTGGAAAGAAACACTTAGGAGAGTCTTTGGAAGAAAAACAGGAGGATGTTTTAGATGTGGTTCCAAGGACCATGTGATCAAGGATTGTCCTAAGCAATCAGATGAAAGCCGACCAACAGCTCAGAATGTTAGTCAGACTGGTAGAGGAGGACCGCAGCCTCAACGAGGTCGTGGTTTCGAGTAACAGAGGTAATGGTGCCGGCAGAGGCCGTGGAACACAAGGCGAGAGTGCTGCTAATCTTGAGGCAAGGCAACCAGGTTTGGTTTATGCGGTTCACGGAGGGGAAGATAGAGACGCGCGGGACGTTATAACCAGACGCGTTCTTTATTTTTGACAAGCCCTATTTTTCTCTAATCGATGTGGGCTCGACCCATTCCTATGTTGCATGTAGTGTAGTGGAAACACTAGGCTAGACTCACGAACCTTCGATAGGCGGATGACTGTAGTTAGCCCATTAGGCCTAAGCTGTAGTGGTGGATAAGATCCTTTGAAATGTACCCCTAGAGATTCAGGGAGTGAACTTTCGGGATGACTTAATGGAACTACCTTTCGGGGAGTTTGAACTTATACTTGGAATAGACTGGCTAGTAGAGCACCGAGCCATGTTGGATTGTGCGGCTAAACGAATGGAACTAAGGACCCTGGAGGATGAAGTAGTAGTAATGATCGGAGCGAGAAGAAACTACATCGTCCAACGTAGTTTCAGCGTTGAAGAAGGTGAGAAAATGGTTAAGAAAGGGTGCAAGGCGTTCTTAGCCTTCGGGAGTATGTGCGTTAGGTGGAAAGGAAGAAGGTGTCGATGGAGTTAGAACGGTGAAAGACTTTGAAGATGTATTTACGAGAGAATTACCGAGAATTCCCCGATAGGGAGGGGGAGTTTGGAATACACTTACTACCTAAAAAACTCTGTGTCAATCGCTCCATACCGAATGGCGCCAAAGAGTTAGTTGAGCTCAAGGCTCAAATCCAAGAGTTGTTGGATCGTGGGTTCATACGACCCAAAGGTGTGTCTCCATGGGGAGCACCAGTTACATTTGTAAAAGAAGAAGGACGGAACTATGTGTATGTGCATATATTACTGTCGAGCTTGAATAAGCTGACCATCAAGAACAAGTATCCTTTGCCAAGGATCGATGACTTGTTCGATCACCGGAAGGGGGCCGCGAGATTCTCAATGATAGACTTAAGGCCGGATATCACCGATTGAAGGTGAAGGAGGCGATATCCATAAGACCGCTTTTTAGGACAAGATACGACCATTGAGTTTGTGGTGATGCCGTTTGGATTGACAAACGCTCAGCCGCGTTCATGGATATGATGAACCGAGTTTTTCAACCCTACTTGGATAGGTTCGTCGTTGTGTTCATCGACGATATTTTGGTGTATTCTAAGTCTCGAAGAGGAGCATGATGAACATCTCCGAGTGGTGCTACAAGTGTTAAGGGAGAAGAAGCTCTATGCCAAATTCAGCAAAGTGTGGATTTTGGCTTAAGGAGGTGGCATTCTTAGGGCATGTGGTATCCGTAGAAGGAATAAGAGTGGATCCTAGGAAGATCGAAGCGGTGTTGGATTAGAAACCACCTAGGTCCGTGGTGAGATTCAAGTTTCTTAGGTTTGGCAAAGCTATTACGGAAGGTTCGTAGAAGGATTCTCGCCAATAGCCGCGCTTTGACAAAGTTACTAAGGAAGGAAGTACCTTTGAATGGTCCGATAAGCAACGGAAGAGCTTTGACAACCTTAAGAAGGTGTTGACGGAGGCTCGGTGTTAATTCAAATGGAGGCTCGGGAAGGATTTTGTGGTGTCTTGTGACGCTTCGCATACGGGATTAGGATGTGTGCTAATGCAAGAAGGAAAAGTAGTCACTTATGCGTCTCGAAACTAAGGCCTCATGAGGTTAACTACCCAACTCATGACTTGGGCCGGCGTGATGGTTTTCGCCCATAAGGTTTGGTGGCACTACCTCTATGGAGAAAGGTCGGTGATCTACACGCACCGTAAGAGCCTTAAGTAGTCGTTGTCTCGAAGGAGTTGAACTTGAGGCAACGAAGGTGGGTGGAGTTGTTGAAGGACTACGACATCGCTCGATAGAATATCATCCGGCAAGGTGAATGTGGTAGCCGATGCCCTAAGTCGTCGGTTGTGTCGGATCTAAGGGCTATGTTCGCTCACTTAAGTTTGTACGATGATGGAAGCTCGCTGGCAGAGTTGCAAGTCAAGCCCACATGGTGAAGGGAGGTGAAAGAGGGACAGTTGGTTGATAAGGATCTAAGTGCTAAGTTACGACAAGAAGTGCGTAATGGGGAATTAAAGGATTATGGCGTTAATGATGAAGGAGTATTGTGTTACAAAGGAAAAGTCCAGATGCTTAGAAGGACAAGGAGTTAAGACAAAGAATTCTTCGGGAGGCGCATAGTAGCCCTTATGCTATGCATCCCGAGGCATTAAGTCGTCTGAGAGATCTAAGGGAACAATTTTGGTGAGTCCGATCTTAAGCAAGAAGTGACTGAATTTGTGGGGAAATGTTTGACGTGTCGCCAAGTTAAGGCTGAACACCATGTTCCATCAGATTGCTTCAACCAATTGAGATTCCGCAATGGAAGTGGGAGAGAATTACCATGGATTTCGTTAGTGGGCTTCCCCTTACGCCTACTAAGAAGCACTCGGTATGGGTGATAGTGGACCGCTTGACTAAGTCCCCGCACTTCATCCCTGGTAAGAGTTGACTATTCTCTTGTAAGTGGCTAAGTTATATGTGGCGGAAATTGTGAGGTTACATGGTGTACCAAGATCGATCATCTCCGACAGAGACCCAAGGTTTACATCTCGGTTACTCGAGGGCACTTCATCAAGCTTTAGGCACTAAGTTGGACTTCACTCATCTTTTCATCCACAATCGACGGGCGATCTGAACGGGTTATAAAAGTGTTGGAGGATATGTTGAGAGGTCAGGTGATGGATTTCGAGGAAGTTGGGAAGACTATTTGCCTTTAGCCGAGTTCGCCTACAACAACAGCTATCAGGCTAGCATTCGGATGGCACCATATGAAGCATTGTATCGTCGGAAGTGTAGAACTCCTACTTGTTGGACTGAGTTAGGAGAACGTGGAGTTTTGGGTCCAAAGTTAGTGGTCGAAATTGAAGAGAAGGTTGAGATGATTCGAGCACGGTTAAAGGAAGCCTCTGATAGGTAGAAGTCGTACGCAGACCTTAAGTGGAAGGAAATAGAGTTTGAAGTGGGAGACCAAGTGTTTCTGAAATTCTCGACTTGGAAAAAAGTAATGAGGTTCGGTCGCAAAGGGATTGGAAAAAAGTAATGAGGTTCGGTCGCAAAGGGAAGTTAAGCCCAAGGTTTATAGGGCCCTATCGAGTACTGAAACGAGTTGGAGCAGTGGCATACCAGTTGGAGTTGCCACCAGAGTTGCGGCAGATGCACGACGTATTCCATGTATCCATGCTACGTCGTTACCAATCGGATCCGTCTCATGTGGTACCTGTCGAAGAAGTAGAGCTAAGACCGGACTTATCCTACGAGGAAGAGCCGATTCGGATATTGGAACGTGATGTGAAAGTGCTACGGAGGAAGTTAGTTCCTCTAGTCAAGGTGTTATGGCGCAATCATGGATCGGAAGAAGCTTCGTGGGAACCAGAAGAGGCAATGCGACAACAATACCCTCAATTATTTTAGTTAGAAAATTTCATGAACGAAATTATTTTTAAGGGGTAGAATTGTAACATCCTGGAAAGGGCCTATGCATTTTCGGTTTAATTATGCGAACTAACATGTTTTATGTACTAAGAATAAATTTTGAACAATTTTGGAAACACGAAAATGTATGGAAATGTTAAGTTAAAAAAATGGAAAGTGAACATTTTTTGGAAACTTGAAATGGATGGAAATGATTTGGAAATGATTCAAAATAGGAAAGTGCACATTTCTGAAACTTGGAAATGTAAGAAAATGTCAAGTTTACTGAGCCGAACGAAAATTTTTGGAAACTTAGAAATGACTTAGAAATGTCGAGTTTTAAAGTTTAAAAGAGGAAATTAAGGCAAGGTGGCCTTAAAAGAAAAAGTTTGTGAAATTTGACACACAAACAGAAGCTTGGAAAAGTGGCCCAAGATGCCACTTAGGGCCTCTTGAAATGGCGCCACATGCAAGGTGTTGGGCACTGGTTCGAGTCACTTGGGAAGCAAATAAAAGAAGTTTTATTTTTGCTTCCGTAAGCTCTCTAAGGTGGACTGGCACAAGCCTTCTAGAAAGGAGGAGTTTTATTCTCTTTAATATTCGATTAATAAGGTGATAAATAAGGGATTTAATTTGGATTATTTTTGAAGAGATAATAAAGGATTATTCTCTAATTATTTTAAATTAAGAGATAAAGCTATCAAATAAAGAAGAGTGGTGGCCAAGTAAGGGATTAGAGGAGTAGTTTCGGCTATAAAAGGAAGGAAATAGGGCTACTCATCAATTTTTCTTCCTCCTCCTCTCTCTGCCAAATTTCGAGTGCTCTCCTCTCTTCTCTTCTCTTTTTCTTTGTCAAGCCGAATCTATAGTCCACCATTGCAAAAATTCTTAAGTTTCTTTTCCTTATTTTCGTGGAAACCAAATACCCCAAGAGAACCTCTAGTCGACTTCTCCATTAAATCCCAAAAGCCGAAACTTTATCATCTAGTCATCAATGCCGATTCTTTAAGGGGCTTTTAACAAGGTGCTACCGATTTCTTAAAAGGGTAAGATCCAAAGTTTGGTTTCAATTCTTTTATATTTTAAACCTATCTAAAATTTAGGGACTAATCTCTATTATGGATTTTGGTAGAGTTATGGAAGGGTGTTTTCGGATTTAAGAAATTTTCAACTACAAGAAGGTATCTTTTGGAACTTCTAAGATCTAAGGTAAGTTATGAATACCATTCGCCATAAGCTATATTATTATGATTTAATGTTAGATTGGATCTAACATGGGTACATAGGGATTTCGACAAAGAATAAAGAAGCAAGGATCCAATTCGGGATTTAAGATTTGGAAGGTAAGAACAAAGGTAAATTCGGCCAAGGCCTATTTTAGTAGTAGATCTATTATTATGTGTTTTAAGCCAAAAACTAACCAATTCAAGGGATTTAGTGACTAGCCGATTTCAAAGGGGAAAATACGAGTTTACGGGATTTGACTAAATCATCAAATCGACACCAAGGTAAGCTTTAAGAATACAAATCCTACTAGGATTTGGTTTTCTAACCGAATAGGCTTTGTGCTAAATAGTAAGTGATTAATCAATTGTAGGAACTTGAGATCTAAGGAAGTAGATCAGATTTGAGATTTCAGTTGAAGTGGTTAAGCAAATCGTGTGTGTACCCCACACTACTTCTTAATATGTTTCATGGCCTGTTTTATTAAAATATGTGATATTAAGAATATGAAAGTGGCTAGGGTACCATGTTATGGTACTAAGTACTCGTGTACGTTCCTACTTCTACAAAGAATATGAAAAAGGTCATTAGTAACATGAGAATATGATAAGAATGTGAACTCGGCATATTTATGCATATCATCATTATATGGGGCATATGGGTTTGTTTGAAAGGGGAAGTGAATGTGGTGACTTAAGAC
Source organism: Gossypium sturtianum (assembly GCA_025698515.1). Lineage (NCBI taxonomy): Eukaryota > Viridiplantae > Streptophyta > Magnoliopsida > Malvales > Malvaceae > Gossypium > Gossypium sturtianum. The sequence continues at coordinate 47,451,281 of CM046943.1, forward strand.
CACGAACACGGTGACCTAAGACCGTGATATCTGAAAGTGGTGACCTAAGACCACGATGTCTGAAAGTGGTGACCTAAGACCACGATGTCTGAATGTGGCGACCTAAGACAACGAATGCGGTGACCTAAGACGCAATTTGGAGTGTAGCGGAAGGAGGGTCGACTTAGTAGTCCCCACGGTGTGCATGGTTGGTACGGGGTGTGTAGCGGATGGACAATTAGGTTTGGGTTTGGGAATGCATCATAACTTGTATTCTATGTTTTGAAGGTGCAACTCCTGTATGCACGATTCTATTATGACTTAGTGTCGTGTACACATTGAGTCCGTTTGACTCACCCCGTTGTGGGACCATGTTTGGTGATGAATGCAGTGATGGGCCCAGGACGGCGGAACTTGTGGTGGCCATGCTCAACATGAAGTTTTATTTTATGAACTACTATTTCTATTTAAGTACTTGAATTACTTGGAAATTATTTGATGTAATAAGGCCATAAGGCCATAGTTGAATTGTTTTCCATTTATTTCTATTTATTATGATTATGAGTTTTACCTATTAGAGTTTAAGTAAATTTTTTTATATAAAGAATTGAATTCGTTTTCAACACAAGCCCAACCCAAACAATGTTTTTTTTTTTCAAAATCGCACAAGTTTTCTCTAGGTAACGAAAGAATTTTGAAACCGGTTTACTTTAGGAACATACCAAATCTGGGCAAATCTCGTGGGCCGGGTTTGGGGTGTTTCATAGTAAACTAAGCAACAATCTCAAAAACATAAAAATCATCAAAAATCATACTCAACACATACCTTAATTTTACTTAATGAGTACCAAATGCCCTAGCTTCTTCTTTCTTTTTCTTTTGTTTGATTTTCTATTTTCCCAAAGATGATAACATTCATCTTTTCACTTGTTTATTTTATTACAAACATATTATTATGCATTTTACTATTCTATCCATTCATTAAACATATAAGACAAATAACAAAAAGGTTATTTTGTCATTTAATTACCCACTATCTTATAATTTGCTAAATTGCCACATAAGGCTTCCTTATTTAAAAAGCCACAACAAATAGGTGCTTTGACATATAACATGCAATTCCACATTTAATGCAATTCAATCCTTTTGTCAAATTAAACACACAGACAGACAAATTAACTTACGGAAATTTAATACATGCTTAATCACTTATCAACGGCACAGAAAATAATATTAAAATATTATACGGACTCGGATTTGTGGTCCCGAAACCACTATTTCGACTAGGGTATAAACTGGACTATTATAGATGTGGTCTTACATGATTTCACATTTCGGACACCTATGTCATGACATATGCAATCCTATCTATTCCTAGGTTCATACGGGACTTCTTAGACTTTAACAACTTGTCGACTTATTCGTAAACTCGGATTTCACATACATTCCATCTCAATGGATATTCATAGCAATTCAAATTTCATATATACACAAATAGTTCAATTCAAATACATTTATTTGTGTATCGACTTACCTCAGATTCGGATATAGGGAAACGAACTCGGCTATTCAATTACTTTCGATTTCCTGCGATCTAAGTCCGTTTTCTTCGGTTCTTGATCTATACATATACAAATTTAGCCGATTCATTCATCAAATCATTCAATTCAATACAAAAACATATATTTAGGGCAATTTACAAATTAGCCCTCACATTTTCACATTTGGATAATTTAATCCCTATTTCACAAAATCACAAAATACAAATAATTTCAAGTTACCCATGCCTAGCCGAATTCTCATGTAGCTCATACAAGTCCTTACATTTTATTTATTTCATAATTTAGTCCCTCAAAATTTTATTTTCTCAATTAAGTCCAAATTACTCAAAATCAACAAAACTCCAAAGACAAACTATGATAATCAAACACATAACTTTCATATTTCACTATCAAACATCACAAAACACATAAGTTCATCAAAGGCTCATCTCAAAAACATCATCAATTCCCAAAATTAAAACATGGGTTTTATAGTATACGAAGCAACGATTGCAAAAAATGTAGAAATTATCAAAAACCGATCAAAAACACATACCCAATTTATGCTTGAACCATGGCCGAATATAACAAGCTCAAACCATTTCTTTTCTTTCTTATTTTCGGTGATAAAAAGATGGAGAACATGGTTTATTTCTTTTATGTTTTATGATATAATGAATAAATTTTCATTTTACATTTTTAACCTTTAATACTAAATGTATAAAACATGTAATTCAAGGTCATTCTTGACCATAACCGTCTACTCACTCTATTAGTGGACAAATTGCCTTTTAAAGGCTCCATATTTAAAAGCCACAACAATTTGGCCCTTAATCAATTAGAATGCTACTATTACGCTTTACGCAATTTAGTCTTTTGCTCAAATTAAGCACACAAACAGAAAAATCATTTCACAGAACTTTCACACATGCTAATTCACATATTATAGACACAGAAAATAATATTAAAATATTTTACTGACTCGGATTTGTGATCCCGAAACCACTGTTCCGACTAGGGTCTAAACTGGACTATTACACCGTGTGTCCCCTTGCATGCTAGGTTTGCAAGTCAGTATGCTCCACGAGCTAGGGACACGGGCGTGTGCCCAGGCCGTGTGAAGTTTGCACCTTAAATATGGAATTTAATTCGACACACGGGCTAAGGACACGGGCGTGTGCCTTGGCCGTGTAACCTTAGTGAGATGATGACGTCATAGTCAGGATCGACCACGGGTACAAGACACGGGCATGTCTTAGGGGAACACGGGCGTGTCCCTAGACCAACACGGGCATGTGGCCCCTATTTTGAAGAAAAGTTTTCCAAGTTTGCGAAAGCTCCTGGATAAGTTCCAAAACCTCTCGGAGGTATGTTTATGGCCCCGTGGGCTGAGGATTGAGCAAGAGAAGGGTTTATACGAAATTTGTAGCCCATTTTGAAATGTCAAGTGAGATTAGTTAGGTAATGTCTCAAACCCGGTCCTAGCTTCGGGCACGGGTAAGGGGTGTTACAAGAATGATCTAAATGCTTGAATACGTTGTATTTTTATGGTCTGGAGAAGAGGTATCGATACTCTAGTTTTAAAAATGATACCTTCAGGATTTTTGAAAGTTCAGGAAGTCAGTAATGTAATTTGGTATCGATACCACATCATGAGTATCGATATTCGGTGTGAAATAATTGATACTTTTGAAAAGTACCGATAATTTCTAGGGTTTGGATTTTAAACAAGAAACAGAATGCTATTTTGGTATTGATTTTCCAAGCAATATCGATACCTTTTGAGAGAAATATTGTGTAATATCTCGGGTTAGGGGCTATTTTGTTGTTGCATGTGTTTAGTGTGCTGTGTTGCTATTTTGGTGTCTTAGGGGATTAATTGAAGTCTAGGTGTATGCCTGAGTGAATGGGAAAATTTTGATTTTTTTGGGTGTTAAGTCGGGAGGCTGTAGGAGCTAGGGTATAAGGGTTTTTTTTTGGTGTTTTATTGCACAAGTGAAGAGTGGCGAGTGGCAAGGCATGCGTCACATGGGGAGCTTGGTGTGGCGTCATCTACATGAGGTGGAGGTCCAGTGTTCGAGCTGCAGAGTCCCCATTTTGGCTTCTTTTGGGACGGCATGGAGGAGAGGTAGAAGGCTAGTGAAATTCTACTTGGACTTGGTCTTCACTTTCAAATGTAAGGTGGAGAGCAAATTGTGGAGGAGGACTTGGTCCACTCATTTGAAATGAGTGGTGGTGAGTGTGTTTGGGAGTGTGGCCGAATTTGTGGGGTGTTGGAGTGGGGGAAGTGGACGGCATAGTGGGGTGAGGTGCTAGCCGAAATGCATTTTTGCATTTTTGGCATTTTGGGTGCAATTTCGGTCTTTGGATATCAAGCAAGAAAGCCTCTTCTTTGGTCTTTGGTTAGCCGATTGTTCTAAGGGTTTTATTTTGTCTTTTGAATACCGATTTCCTAGTGAACTTCCCTCATTTTGTTCTTCATCTTTTGAAACCGAAAGACCAAATTTTCAAAGGTGTGCCGAAATTCTTTGTTCTCTTGAGTAGGGTGAAGCCGAATGTCCCTTACACTTTTCTCTTCTTTTCCTTTGTGTAAATCAAGCTAGCCTCTCCTCTTCTCAACTTTCTTTTCTTGTTTTTGAAACCTTGTAAACCGAAACCCCATTCTCTCAAATACCATTCATCTTTTCTTTTCTTCAAATCAAGTACATTTTATCTCTTTGTTCTATTTTGTTACTTGGCCGAATATCAACACTATTTCTTTGCATTTTGTTTACTCTTCTCTTCAACTCGACCGAAAATCGTGATTGGTATAAATCACCTTGGCCGAATCCTTGATTCTTCTTTTTGGCATAAGTCTGGCCGAATCGCTTGTGGTTCTCTTCTTGTGTTGGGTGGCCGAATATAGAGTGTTGGGTCTCTTGCTTCAATCGTTTGGAGATTGGTAAGCCTTGGCCGAATGGTCATCTAGTTTCTCTCTTTTTCTTAATCGATTTAAGTTGTTTAAGAATCGTATATGACAACTATTGATGAGTGTTATCTCTTATGTTGGAACCGATTGCATCATAGGACAGCGGGGACTTTGAAGCGGACAAGTGGAGCTTTCTACCTTGGTTTAACCATTTGATAAGTGGTGGTAAGAAGATTATTTGTTAGTCTATTCTTTTGGATTTCAATAAGATAGGGATTCAAGTGGATTAACTGTTCATCTTTTATGGTGTAGCCGATTGCTTAAGGAGAATCATTGTTTGATTCGGATTTGGTAGAAACCAAATCATCTTAAAAGGAGCTAGTAATCGAGGACTTAGATCGCTTTTGTCGGGATTTCTAGACTCGTATTACAGTGTGTGTAAACTAACACACCGATATTTAGTAATATTATTAATAAACCTGTTTGCCTATTAAAATCATGACATATGATGGATTATTGGATACCCAAACGGGGTATGTGTACGTGTCCGGGTAAGTCAAGATTATTGTTACTAGATTACTGATGATCTATATGGTATCATGACTATGTATGTATGTGATATGGGGCATGAGTCAAACATATTAGCATGATATGCATAATTTGTATGATATGCATGATTACATGAGTTGGTTTGTTGATGGGTGATATGAGTGGAGGGCGGTGATGATTTTGTCTTTGACGAGCACCGAGTGTTTTGTAAACACACCTTGTGACTACGGTCACCAGGTGCTTTGGTAGCACATTTGTGTCTTTGGGACACGAGAGGTTGGGCACCTCATTGCGACTTGTCCTGTGGTTAACACCACCGTGGGTTGGCCCCACTTTGAGATATGGGATCGTCTGCTAGTGATTGGGTATCACACGATGGGTTGGCCCCATCATTCGATTATTGTGACTACGGTCACCGGTGCTTTGGTAGCACATTTGTGTCTTTGGGACACCGAGGGTTGGGCACCTCATTGCGACTTGTCCCTGTGGTTAACACCACCGTGTGGTTGGCCCCACATGAGATATGGGATCGTGCTGCTAGTGATTGGGTATCACACGATGGGTTGGCCCCATCAATTGATTTGTGACTACGGTCACGGTGCTTTAGTAGCACATTTGTGTCTTTAGGGACACCAGTGTTTTGGTAACACATTGTGACTATATGTCACCGGTGGTTTGGCACCACCAGTGGTTTGGTACCACACGGGGTAGAAAAAGGAGATACGGATGGTTAGGATCGGGTTGCATTAATCATGTTGCTATGTATGATGTGTGTTAGCATGTTGTTTCATCGGGAGCGGGATTTATGCACTGAGTCTTTCGACTCACCCTCTCCTTTGACATTTCAGTGACTTCGTGAAGCGCGGACATGGGCCGGGATGGACTCGGGTGCTCATGCCATGCCTTAATAAAAGTTTTGCTCGGACTACTCAAATTGGGTACTTTAGCTTATTTACTTTTGTTTGGGTTTTAATTTGGATTTGTAAAAGGCCTTTAAATTATGTTTTATGATGGGTATGTTTTAATTAGATTCTCAACTTTGCTTAACAAATAACTTGGCATGAAATTTTACTAAAACTTGGAAAGACAACGTTTTCACAATTATATCGCAATGTGTTTTAAACTATACCATCGGGTATCTCGCTATGTTTTACTATACAATCAACTCAAATGATTTCCGAATCAAACTTGATTTTCCTACTAAGTCTAAAATGTGTCAAAATGGCACTAAGAAACTATTGGAGGTGCTAAATGAAATCAACTCGTTTTAACTATATACTTGGATAAGCTTTCAAAATCTAATCAAACAAGCCTACTCAAATTTTCCTCAAGTTCACTATGTTTTAGCCCCACTATTAGCGAAAAAAAAGATCACTCAAAGACGTTTTCCCGTAACATACCGTTCGGTCGTGGTGTCTTGTCAGAGTTTGGGGTGTTACAATTGTGGTATCGAGCCAAGTTCAAAGGCTCTACTGTGGGCTGAGGCCCAAAATGTTTTCAAAAGGTTGTTTTGTTAATCTTTATTCTTAAAGTATGGTTTGAAAGGCATGGCACCGAGTCTCCTGCACCATTAGTTCGCGGTAAGTACCAGTACTATTGCTTGTGAATTGATTGGATGTGATATGATCGATGAATAGCAATAGTATACTACTTTAGAGATTGAAACGATAGGATTTTGTGAACTCATGAGAACAAATCCTCTTAAAATATTCATAAGACTTGCTTTTAAACAAGTGGAATAAATCTTGATGCATAAAAATTTTTAATCGAGATATCGTAGGAAGATTAGTCATGGCGCTAGAGGTGGGCGTGGTCGTGGGCGAGTCGTGGTAGGATAACGCTTACGAGCCCGTAGGATCTGGTCGGGGTTCGAAAAATGAGATACCGGATTCGCCGCCAATTGGAGGTGGTGAGTTCCAAGATCGGGCGGGGGGCGGCCCAGCGATGTCACGAGCGATCTTTGCGAGTGTTGGAAAGGGTAGCGAGGAGTTGGTGGTGGCGCGGGAGTTAGAAATGCATTCTGGCGACTTCGGGCAAATGGGGCGAATTCTTCCGAGTGTTTCTGGTGTTGCTCCGCCTTCTGCTGAATCGGCTAGAGGCAATGAGCGGATCATGGATGATCTGGACTTGGCAAAAAAAGAAAGGCGAAGGGCATCGTATCGCTTCTCGTGATGAGTCATATCGGTGGTGGCTCACGGTTCGAGACGGTGTGGCGTGAGAGGATTTGACATGGGATTATTTCGTGTGCATATCAAAAGAAGTACATCGGAGCTAGTTATATTGACTCCCAATGAAAGGCTTTTACGAGGCTTGTTCGGGGAGTAAATCGGTTCTTGAGTACGAGGTGAGTTCTGAAGTGAGTAGGTATGCCGGGGCATTGTGGCCACCGAGCATGAGAGGTGTGTTCGTTTGAGGATGGTGCGAGACGACTTGAGGCTGCTGATTGCTCCTCGGCAGGCGCGCGAGTTCTTGTCTTAGTTGAAAAGGCTAAGGTAGCCGAGGGTGTTAAGTCGATGAGACAAGGCATGGACGAGAAATAGACATAAGAGGAGCTTTGGGTCTTACGGATCGTCGGGTAATCCGCGAGAAGAGGCTAGGCCGAGTGGGCCGAACCAGGCCTGCTAGGTTTGTTCTTTGCTAAGCGAGGACCGCCGCAGATGTGATCGATCTGGAAAAATCTCATTGGGGTGGTTCTTTGGGTGGAGGAAAAGGTTGCTTCGAGTGTGGTTCTCTGGAACACCGTGAGAGGCCGTCCGTGTAGGTTGGCTAGGATTCGATCCCGAGAGTCGAGGCGTGTCGATTCGAGAGGTAGTGGACCGCCACCGCAGAGAGGCCGTGGTAATGGCGAGAGGTGGTAATGGTTCTGTCGGGGCCGTGGAGCACTTTGGGCGAAGTGCGAGTAGCTCGATGCTAGACGGCTGGATTAGTGTATGCTTGCGAGGCGCCGAGAGAGGAGCGGCGATGCCGGACGTCATAACCGTGCGTTCTTGATTTTTGGTTCTCCTTATCTTGCTTTGATTGATGTGGGTTCAACGCACTCTTATGTTGCCGTAGTATAGTAGAGACCATGGATTTAGACTCTGAGATATCTTCTAGCGGATGACCGTGATTAGCCCGCTAGGTCACTCTGTAGTAGTAGATAAACCGTTTAGAGAGGTACCCTTAGAACTCCAAGGGTAGTGTTTCTTTCTTGATCCGATGGAACTGCCGTTTGGGGAGTTCGATCTGATTCTTGGGATGGATTGGTTGGTCAAGTACCAGGCGAGGTTGGATTGCGCGGCCAAGCGCATGGTTCTTAAGACGGTTAAGGGTGAAGAGGTGGCTATGATAGGTAATAGGAGAGATTACTTATCTAATGTGGTATCTGCTCTGAAGGCAGAGAAGATGGTCAGGAAAGGCTGTGAAGCGTATGTAGTTCATGTGTATGCCTTGGAGGCTAAAGAGTCGGCTGTGGAGAAGGTTCGTACCGTTAAGGAGTTTGCTGATGTTTTTCCTGAGGAGCTTCCAGGTTTGCCGCCAGATCGCGAGGTGGAGTTCGGGATAGATCTGTTACCCGGAACTGCGCCAGTGTCTATTGCTCCGTATAGGATGGCGCCAAAGGAATTGGTGGAGCTTAAGGCTCAGATCCAGGAGTTATTGGATAGAGGTTTCATTAGGCCTAGTGTTTCGCCGTGGTGCGCGGTACTCTTTGTCAAGAAGAAAGATGGCACGATGCGGATGTGTATAGACTACCGCCGATTGAACAAGTGACGATTAAAAACAAGTATCCGTTGCCACGGATAGACGATTTGTTTGATCACCGAGAAGTGCTGCGCGGTATTTTTGAAGATCGACTTGAGGTGCAGGTATCATCGGTTGAAGGTTAAGGAGGCGATATCCATAAAACAGCGTTCGGACTCGGTATGGGCACTCACGAATTTACGGTAATGCCGTTCGGGTTGACTAACGCACCTAGCGTTTATGGACATGATGAATAGGGTGTTTCAACGATGATCTGGATCGGTTCGTCGTGGTTTTCATAGACGACATCTTGGTGTACTCAGGGCGAGAGGAAGAGCTTGATAAGCATTTACGAGTGGTGTTTGATTTTGAGGAAAAGCGACTCTATGCTAAGTTCGATAAGTCGAGAGTTACGGCTTAGAAGTGACTTTCTTGGGTCATGTAGTGTCCGCGGAGGGGATTCGAGTAGATCCTCGTAAGATTGAGGCGATTTTGGATTGGAAGCCGCCTAAGTCGGTGGCTGAAATTCGAGTTTTCTGGGTTTGGCGGATACTCACCGAAGGTTTGTTGAGGTTTTCGTTGATAGCGTGCGATGACCATGTTCTTTGAGGAAAGAAGTTCCGTTTGTATGGACTGAGAAGCGGCAGAAAGCTTCGACAAGTTAAAGAAGATTTTGACCGAGGCTCCTGGTTCTAATTCAACTTGAGAGGTTGGTAAGGAATTCACGATCTATTGCGATGCATCACATACGGGCTTGGGTTGTGTGCTAATGCAAGAAGGTAAGGTTGTGGCTTACGCTTCTCGACAGCTGAGGCCACATGAGGTCAACTATCCGACGCACGATTTGGAGCTAGCGGCTGTGGTCTTCGCCTTAAAGATTTGGAGGCACTACTTGTACGGAGAGAGATCGATAGTCTACACGATCACAAGAGTCTGAAGTATCTACCGACTCAGAAGGATTTGAATTTGAGGCAGCGCAGATGGGTCGAGTTCTCTGAAAGATTACGACTGTTCGATTGAGTATCATCCGGCCAAGGCTAACGTGGTGGCTGACGCATTGAGTCGTAAGGTTGTTTCGGAGTTAAGAGCATTGTTTGCCCACTTGAGCTTGTATGGCGATGGAAGTATTCGGCGAGTTGCGAGTTAAGCCTACTTGGGTTGAGCAGATCAGAGAGAAACAGTTATTGGATGAGGTTCTGAGTGTGCGAAGGTTGCAGGTGCAGGATGGTGGTTTGGATGGTTACAGCCTGTCTAGTGACGAGGTTCTGTGTTTTCAAGGTAAGGCTTGTATGCCTAAAGATGTTGAGTAGAGAGGCGTAAGATTCTTCAGGCGCACATAGCAGATCCTTATGCTATGCACCACAGAGGTAGCAAGATGTATAAGGATCTTAGAGAGCGATTTTGGTGGCACGGCTTGAAGAAAGAGGTGACGAGTTTGTTGGGAAGTGTCGACTTGCCACAGGTCAAGGCTGAACATCGATTGCCGTCGGGGTTGCTTCACCTGTGAAGATTCCTCGATGGAAGTGGGAAAGGATAACCATGGATTTCGTCGGTGGAGTTACCGCTTCGCCAAGCAAGAAAGATTCGATTTGGGTAGTGGTGGATCGATGGCTAAATCAGCTCACTTTATCCCAAGGTGAGGGTTGACTACTCACTTGAGGCTAGCGGCAGTATGTTTCGAGAGATAGTGAGGTTGCACGGCGTGCGATTTCGATAATCTCGGATAGGGATCCTAGATTCACGTCAAGGTTTTGGAAAGCGTTGCATCGGGCTCTGGGTACTCGTTTGGATTTCAACCACGGCTTTTCACCCGCAATCGGCGGTCAATCGAGAAGGGTCATTCGGATCTTAGAGGAAATGCGAGAGAGGTTGTGTCCTGGATTTGAGAGGTAGTTGGGAGGAGTTTTGCCATTAGTCGAGTTTGCCTACAACAACGATTACCAAGCGAGCATTAAGATGGCACCGTATGAGGCATTGTATGGTAGGAAATGTCGCTCACCTACGTGTTGGGCGGAGTTAGGTGAACGTCGGTTGTTGGGACCCGAGTTGGTTCTTTGAGACCAAAGACAAGGTTAAGCTTCGATTCGGTCTCGATTGAAGGAAGCTTTGGACCGGCAGAAGTCTTATGCCGATCTTAAGCGAAGAGATATAGAGTTTGTGGGGATCGAGTGTTTACGAAGGTCTCACCTTGGAAGAAGGTGTTGAGGTTCGGGAAGAAAGGCAAGCTAAGTCCGAGGTTTATTGGACCGTATAAGGTGCTTGAGAGGAGTTGGACCATGGCGTATCGGCTTGAGTTGCCAGTGAGCTTAGTCGATTCACGACGTTTTCCACGTTTCGATGCTTCGACGTTATCGCTTACGATCCATCGCATGTAGTAGCGATGGAAGAGATCGAGGTAAATCCGGACTTGACTATGGAGGAGGAACACATGCGATTCTTGATCGAGATGTGAAGGTTCTGCGTAAGAAATCTGTGCCTTTGGTTAAGGTTCTTTGGCGGAATCATGGCGTAGAAGAAGCTACGTGGGAACCCGAGGATATGATAAGACAGCAATACCCGCAACTCTTTTGACCAGGTAATTTCGGGGCCGAAATTATTTTTAAGGGGGGTAGAACTGTAATATCCCGAGTTAGGGGCTATTTTATTGTTGCATGTGTTTAGTGTGCTGTGTTGCTATTTTGGTGTCTTAGGGGATTAATTGAAGTCTAGGTGTATGCCTGAGTGAATGGGAAAATTTTGATTTTTTTGGGTGTTAAGTTAGGGGAGCTGTAGGAGCTAGGGTATAAGGGTTTTTTTTGGTGTTTTATTGCACAAGTGAAGAGCTGGCAGAGTGGCAAGGCATGCGTCACATGGGGAGCTTGGTGTGGCGTCATCTACATGAGGTGGAGGTCTAGTGTTCGAGCTGCAGAGTCCCCATTTTGGCTTCTTTTTGGGACGGCATGGAGGAGAGGTAGAAGGCTAGTGAAATTCTACTTGGACTTGGTCTTCACTTTCAAATGTAAGGTGGAGAGCAAATTGTGGAGGAGGACTTGGTCCACTCATTTGAAATGAGTGGTGGTGAGTGTGTTTGGGGAGTGTGGCTGAATTTGTGGGGTGTTGGAGTGGGGAAGTGGACGGCATAGTGGGGTGAGGTGCTAGCCAGAAATGCATTTTTGCATTTTTGGCATTTTGGGTGCAATTTCGGTCTTTGGATATCAAGCAAGAAAGCCTCTTCTTTGGTCTTTGGTTAGCCGATTGTTCTAAGGGTTTTTATTTTGTCTTTTGAATACCGATTTCCTAGTGAACTCCCCTCATTTTGTTCTTCATCTTTTGAAACCGAAAGACCAAATTTTCAAAGGTGTGCCAAATTCTTTGTTCTCTTGAGTAGGGTGAAGCCGAATGTCCCTTACACTTTTCTCTTCTTTTTCCTTTGTGTAAATCGAAGCTAGCCTCTCCTCTTCTCAACTTTCTTTTCTTGTTTTTGAAACCTTGTAAACCGAAACCCCCATTCTCTCAAATACCATTCATCTTTTCTTTTTCTTCAAATCAGAAGTACCTTTTATCTCTTTGTTCTATTTTGTTACTTGGCCGAATATCAACACTATTTCTTTGCATTTTGTTTACTCTTCTCTTCAACTCTGACCGAAAATCGTGATTGGTATAAATCACCTTGGCCGAATCCTTGATTCTTCTTTTGGCATAAGTCCTGGCCGAATCGCTTGTGGTTCTCTTCTTGTGTTGGGTGGCCGAATATAGAGTGTTGGGTCTCTTGCTTCAATCGTTTGGAGATTGGTAAGCCTTGGCCGAATGGTCATCTAGTTTCTCTCTTTTTCTTAATCGATTTAAGTTGTTTAAGAATCGTATATGACAACTATTGATGAGTGTTATCTCTTATGTTGGAACCGATTGCATCATAGGACGACGGGGACTTTGAAGCAGACAAGTGGAGCTTTCTACCTTGGTTTAACCATTTGATAAGTGGTGGTAAGAAGATTATTTGTTAGTCTATTCTTTTGGATTTCAATAAGATAGGGATTCAAGTGGATTAACTGTTCATCTTTTTATGGTGTAGCCGATTGCTTAAGGAGAATCATTGTTTGATTCGGATTTGGTAGGAAACCAAATCATCTTAAAAGGAGCTAGTAATCGAGGGACTTAGATCGCTTTTGTCAGGATTTCTAGACTCGTATTACCAGGTGTGTAAACTAACACACTGATATTTAGTAATATTATTAATAAACCTGTTTGCCTATTAAAATCATGACAGTATGATGGATTATTGGATACCCAAACGGGGTATGTGTACGTATCCGGGTAAGTCAGTATTGTTACTAGATTACTGATGATCTATATGGTATCATGACTATGTATGTATGTGATATGGGGCATGAGTCAAACATATTAGCATGATATGCATAATTTGTATGATATGCATGATTACATGAGTTGGTTTGTTGATGGGTGATATGAGTGGAGGGGGCAGTGATGATTTTGTGCTGACGAGCACCAGTGTTTTGGTAACACACCTTGTGACTACGGTCACCAGTGCTTTGGTAGCACATTTGTGTCTTTGGGACACCAGAGGTTGGGCACCTCATTGCGACTTGTCCCTGTGGTTAACACCACCGTGGGTTGGCCCCACTTTGAGATATGGGATCGTCTGCTAGTGATTGGGTATCACACGATGGGTTGGCCCCATCATTCGATTATTGTGACTACGGTCACCAGTGCTTTGGTAGCACATTTGTGTCTTTGGGACACCAGAGGTTGGGCACCTCATTGCGACTTGTCCCTGTGGTTAACACCACCGTGGGTTGGCCCCACATGAGATATGGGATCGTCTGCTAGTGATTGGGTATCACACGATGGGTTGGCCCCATCAATTGATTTGTGACTACGGTCACCAGTGCTTTGGTAGCACATTTGTGTCTTTGGGACACCAGTGTTTTGGTAACACATTGTGACTATATGTCACCAGTGGTTTGGCACCACCAGTGGTTTGGTACCACACGGGGTAGAAAAAGGAGATACGGATGGTTAGGATCGGGTTGCATTAATCATGTTGCTATGTATGATGTGTGTTAGCATGTTGTTTCATCGGGAGCGGGATTTATGCACTGAGTCTTTCGACTCACCCTCTCCTTTGACATTTCAGGTGACTCGTAGACGCGGACATGGAGCCGGGATGGACTCGGGGTGCTCATGCCATGCCTTAATAAAAGTTTTGCTCAGACTAATCAAATTGGTTACTTTAGCTTATTTACTTTTGTTTGGGTTTTAATTTGGATTTGTAAAAGGCCTTTAAATTATGTTTTATGATGGGTATGTTTTAATTAGATTCTCAACCTGCTTAACAAATAACTTGGCATGAAATTTTACTAAAACTTGGAAAGACAACGTTTTCACAATTATATCGCAATGTGTTTTAAACTATACCATCGGGTATCTCGCTATGTTTTACTATACAATCAACTCAAATGATTTCCGAATCAAACTTGATTTTCCTACTAAGTCTAAAATGTGTCAAAATGGCACTAAGAAACTATTGGAGGTGCTAAATGAAATCAACTCGTTTTAACTATATACTTCGGATAAGCTTTCAAAATCTAATCAAACAAGCCTACTCAAATTTTCCTCAAGTTCACTATGTTTTCGCCCCACTATTAAGCGAAAAAAAAAGATCACTCAAAGACGTTTTTCCCCGTAACATACCAGATTCGGTCGTGGTGTCTTGTCCGAGTTTGGGGTGTTACATATTGATACCTATGAATAAGTATCAATACCTACGTGATTTGTTCCAAAATTTTACTATGTGGTTCTAATGTTTGTTTAATTCTTGTTTTAAGTTCGCTTGATGAATGTTTAGCATGTTTTATTGATGACTGGGATATGTATGACTTGTAATTATTACAAAAGCAAAGATGGATGATGGTTGCATAATAATAGGACTATTTGTAATGCATATAATGTGTGACAGTGGTGTCACACCTTGATATTCGGGCTCGATGATCGGGCCGAGTATAGGGTGTTACATTTGGTGGTATCAAAGCCTAGGTTATTTAACGCTCAGACCTAAGTTATCAATGTGCAGATTGGGGTTACGAAACAAAAGTGTCCAAATTTCTCTAAATGCTTGACCTGTTAGGAAATGTGCCCATATTGTAGTAGACATGTAATTATTTTCTATTTATTTGAACGATGAATAAATAAATAAAGTTAATTTCACATTTCACTATTATGTCTTTTGTATTTATGTCTTATATATTTTGCATGCATAGCGAAATTGTGACAAGTAAATATTAGCTCATTTATTGTCTAAGTTCAAACTGAAGATAAGTGGCATTATAAAGAACGTTTACATTACGAGAAAGACAACATACTTCAGTAGATAATCTAAATGAGTTCATAATCCCGTAAAAGAATCAAAGTGAGCATTTGGTTCAAATACTGAGAAGAATTATCATGTCATCTACAATTCCAATTGGGTAGATGGCTAGTCTTGGCTATCAGAGCAGTAGACTCCACGAGTAGAGACATAGATGTATTCATTGGTACAATGATACATTGGACTGGACCCAAGATGAATTAATTCATAATCCGTTTGTGAATTAATTCAATTGTGACATTCATGGTGTGATTTACCTAAATCCTGAGTTAGTTACTGACCATGCGTATGCTACTCATGTGCTTTGATATAAGTTGAGGCTTATGCTTTAAAGATGATCGAGCCCATAGCCGGTATGTTGGGTACATGACTTTTGTATGGCATAACTTTAATAGAAATAGTGGAATTCATAGCTTAATTAAAGAGTTAATGATATCCTCTCATTGGCATTGTGTGGATTGATAAATATGGAACGTGGCCACGGGTTGCTTGTTCTCGAACGAGCACCTTATCACAGTCATTTGTTGATAGTGATCATATTAATCATTAAGAAGACACAATGGTGACAATGAGATAAAATAGGATTGTATTGAGTGAACAAATTTAACTCAAAGGAATCAAGGATATCATATAAGGGTAACACACACATGACGAGGTCATTGGACAAAGCAGTTGGATGAATTACTCTCATAATGAGTACACAATAAGGAGTTTTCAATCATGGTACTTCTTGTGGACTAACTCCATGATTAAGTAATTGTGAATTATCGAAATGATGCTTCTGGACATAATTGCAATAACTAGAGCCTAATTGTATATATTTGATTGGTCCCTCCACTAGTTCAACGAAAGCTCAATCGGACTGCATTTGAATCAAAAGAAAATTCTATGATTTTAGGAATAATAATTTAATTGAGTTGATTTATCCGATGTTGAATTAAATTAGTTGGTCTAACAATTGTTCAAGTAGAGAATTTGATTAAATAATTTTCTTGAAAAATTAATTTTTAAAATCTAAGAGATTTTTGGAAAAATTAATTTTGATTAAGTAAAATTAAATTAATTAAAATTAATATGATATTTTTAGAAATTAATTTTCAGGTCAGACAATTGGCCCAATGGGTAATTGAACTTGAAAATTAGATCTAAGATTGTAACTTGGGCTTGAGAGCCCAAAACCGAGACCAAGACCCAAAAACTGGTCGAATTGGGCCCGGTATGTGAAATTGGGCTGACGATCCAACTGGTGGCTAGACCAGGCCAGTCGGGTCATCATTGACTCGGACCGAACCAGCAACAGCCGAACTAGCTCGGGGTGTCGTAAGGGTGTCACACCTACATCACTGGACAAGGCTGTGCCGGTGGCTACGACGGTTGATAAGTTCTCAGTTTAGTCTCGAACCACTTCTAATGATTGTTTTCGGCCTCGAGGGCTCGTAATAGGGACTATATAATTGTATTTGAGTGATGTTTGTTTGAATATGAGAATTGTATGATTGTTTTATTGATAAGTTCGGTAATGCTCCAAAACCCTATTTCAGTGACGAATACGGGTTGGGGGTGTTACAGAAACTTGCTGATAGTTCTCAACTATGATAAACACAAATTCATTCTTGATGAAACATGCCCTCCAGAAGCTCAGCCCAAAGCAAGAAATCACTGGAGAGATTCTGACTCGATTGCTCGATGTTATATGTTAGCGAGCATAAGTAGTGTGTTGCAAAAGCAACACGAGAATTTTTGTACTACCAAAGAGATCATGACAACATTGGAGGACTTGCTTAGAGGCCAAGTCACATTGGCTCGACAATCCACTATTACAATTTTGATGAACTCTCAACAGAAAGCAGACACTCTGGTCAAAGATTAAGCTTATGGGATTCTTTGCGGAAGCTGAGGACAATGGGGCTGAACTAGACGTGAACACTCAAATTGAAATAGTGTTCAAATCCTTAACTAAGGAGTTTGCTCATTTTAGGGCCACTTATAACTTAGAGAACAAGGCACTTACCTTGACTCAGCCCATAAAGGAATTACAATCCTAAGAGTTGATGTTGAATGGTGGTAAGCCGGTTTAGGAGAAACCTGAGGTAAAATTAGCTATGGGCCCCTCATCCTCTAAAGGGAAACAAAAAGCTACAGAAAAAAAAAGGCTCATATGGATAGGAAGAAGGCCAAGAAGTCAAAAGATCCTAAAAAGATCAAATGTTTCTTCTGCAACAAAAAAGGGCATTTCAGATCAAACTGCAAGGAGTATTTGGATTACCTAGCCAAAAAGGGTAAAGGTATGGAACTCTTTGTGGTTGAAGCTTGATTAGTGGAAGAATCAATTGAAAACTGAGTTATTGATTCTGGAGCCACTAACCATGTGTGTGTTTCTTTACAGGGGTTCAACGAAACGAGAAGTCTGCGTGACAGAAGGCTCTCATTACGGACCGGAGATGGGAGCTATGTTTCAGTCGAAGTAGTGGGAGAAGTTATTTTACAGTTTGATATTTTTAGGAAGATTGTTTTAAAGAACGTGTTTTATGTACCTCATTTTAAAAGGAATTTAATTTCTATAACATGTTTATTTTATGATGGTTATACCGTGACATTCAATAAAGGGATTGATATTCATAGAAATTGTTCTTTAATCTGTAATGGATGGATGGAAAACCATCTCTACTTTATCAAACCAAAAACTACTCGATGCTTCAATCTAAAATAGTGAATAAAAAGCTTAAAACTTCTCACCCTAATGAAGGGTACCTATGGAGTTTAAGACTTGGTCATATTAACCAAGAAAGAATCACTAGACTCGTGAAAGATGGTCCCTTAAATATGCTTAAAGAAGTTAGTCTTCCACAATGTGAATCTTGCTTGGAAGGTAAAATGACTAAGTGTAATAGTCTGGTTTATACCCTAGTCGGAAGAGTGGTTTCGGGACCACAAATCCAAGTTAGAATAATATTTTAATATTATTTTCCGTGCTTTTGATATGTGAATTAGTATGTGTGAAATTTCTGTGAATTAATTTGTCTGTCTTTGTGCTTAATTTGAGCAAAGGATTAAATTGCATAAAGTGTAAAAGTGACCTTCTAATTGATTAAGTGCCTATTTGATGTGGCTTTTAAATGAGGAGGCCTTATGAGGCAATTAGCCCATTAATGAAGTTAGTGGATGACAAAGGACAAGTATGCCCTTAATGTATATTTGTTTTTAATATTAATTGAAAGGTTAATAAGGTAAATAGATTAATAATATGTTTATAACAAAAACAAAACATGAAAAATGGCCATTTACTTATCATCTTTGACCGAAATTTAGAAAGAAAAGAAGGAAGAAAACCTAAGCTAAGTTTCGGCTACAATCAAGCTAAATTGAGGTATGTTTTGGCTTTGGTTTTTGATAATTTCTACATTTTTGTAATCGTTGCTTTGTATACTTCAAAACCCATGCTTCAATTTTGTGAATTGATGAAAGTTTTGAAATGTTCCATTGATGAACACATGAGTTTTGTGATGTTTGATAGTGAAATATGGAAGATATGTGTTTGATTATCATAGTTTGTCTTTGGAGTTTTGTTGATTTTGAGTAATTTGGAGTAAATTGGAAGAGTAATATTTTGAGGGACTAAATTGTGAAATAAAGGAAATGTATGGACTTGTATGAGATACATGAACATTCAGCCAAGCATGGGTATAAGCAAATTTGGTGTATTTTGTGATTTTGTGAAATAAGGACTAAAATGTCAAAATGTGAAAATATGAGGGTTAATTTGTAAATTGCCCTAAATATGTGTTCTTGGATTGAATTGAATGAGTTATTGAATAAATGCGTTAAATTTGAATATGTATATATCAAAAACCAAAGAAAACGGACTTAGATCGTGGAAAGTCAAAAGTTGTTGAATAACCGAACCCGACCGAATATCTGAATCCGAGGTAAGTAGATATACAAGTAAATGAATTTGAATTGAATTATTTGTGTATATATGAGATTCGATTTTTTATGAATATCCATTGAGATGGAATGTATGGGAAATCTGAGCTTACGAATATATCAACAAGTAGTTAAAGTCTGAGAAGTCCCGTATGAACCTAGGAATAGATAGGATAGCATATGTCATGACATAAGTGTCTGATATTTGATATCATGTAAGACCACGTCTGGGATGTTGGCATTGATTCGAGATTTCGTGTAAGACCACGTCTGGGACGTTGGCATCGATTTGAGATTTACGTGTAAGACCATGTCTGTGACATTGGCATCGTATTGATTCGTGTAAGACCCTATCTGGGACAGTGGCATCGATATCTGATTACATGTAAGACCACGTCTGGGACGTTGGCGTTGTATGACTATTTCGAGCATTCCAAGTATCCTATTAGATTCTGAACGGTTCAACGGGCAAGTCTGAGAAATGAATGACTATGTGAGTTGTATATCCGTTTCAGGTACGTTGATGAATATATATGCTTTGTATAAGCATGAAAGGTGAGTAAGTATGTGCATTGATGCAAAGGTACATTTGAGATATATGTATGTTTGAGATATGAACAAATGAGATATATGAGATATGATGAATTGGTAAGCAATGGTAAACCAAGTGAACCAAAGAGACTATTATGTGCTTGAAATGAGAATGTGATAATGATTTTAAATCACTATGTTTATGAATGATATATGTTAAGTTTATTTGTATATGGCTTACTAAGCTTTTTGAAAGCTTACTTTGTGTGTGTGTTTACTCTGTTTACATATCGTCAAAGCTACTAAAGGCTCGGGACCGCCAAGGATCATCATCACACTACCCAAACTCATTTTGGTACCTTTTGGAAATGTATATACTAAGTATGGCATGTATAGGCTAGATGTTTGGAACATGTTTGAGATGTGTAAGTAGACATGAGATGTGGCTAGATAAATTTTGGTAATATGCATAAGTGTTTATAATATATGATGCATGTTTTGGTATGGCTTGATGGCAATGAAATGATCTTACGAATGGTAAGCTTATTGATGAATTGATGCCTTAGTGAATTGGTGAAATTATGGATGAATTATGCTTAGTTTTACATGTGATTTAGATATGCTTTTTGGCATATAAGTTGACATGATTAGAAATGAGATTGAATGGGATGATAAGTTGATCATTTGACATGATTTTGGTTGCTAATTGTGTATAGAATAATGCTTGTTTGAGATTGTAGCAATAACCCAAGTGTGGGTGGCATTTTGGCCTTACAAATGTCCTATTTTGCATACACGGCCAAGGGACACGGGTGTGTGTCTCTGCCGTGTGGCTCAAGGGCCACTTTGAAGTGTGCCTGGGTAGGTTACATGGTCGTGGCACTCGGGCGTGCCTGGTGGCCATGTGACCAAGTCAGTAGCTAGCTTATTTTCACACGGCCATGGCACACTGGCGTGTCTGGTAGTCGTGTGAGGCACACGGCCTGACTGCACGTACGTGTGACCTCTGCAGTTTTGAAAAATGTTTAAATTTCCAAGAATTTTCGTATATGTTCGGTTTAGTCCCGGCCCTATTCTAAAGCATGTTTAAGGTCTCGATGACCTATTTAAGGGACGCTTTGATGTGATATGATGAATTATGTTATGAATTGTCTGTAAAAGTCTCCGTTCATCTGGTAACGCCTCTTAACCCTATTCCGACGACGGATACGGGTTAGGGGTGTTACACTAAGAGGTCTTTTAATGCGAAAGGTACAAGGGTCAACCAACCATTAGAACTTATACACACTGATGTATTTGGTCCCGTGAGCAACAGTGCTCAAGGAAGTTACGATTATTACGTGACTTTTATCGACGACTATTCTCGATATGGATATGTGTATCTAATGCACAGCAAAAGCAAAAACTTTGATAAATTTCGAGAGTTTCCTGCGGAAGTGGAAAAGCAATTAGGTTTATCCATAAAGATTCTTCAATTTGACTGAGGTGGGGAACTTTTGTTCGATGATTTCTTAGGATACCTTATAGAGAATGAGATTTTATCCCAGTTGACTACGCCGGGCACTCCAGAGCATAATGGCGTAGCTAAAAGAAGGAATAGAACCTTGCTTGACATGGTTCGTTCAATGTTAAGCTATTCATAACTTCCTACTTCCTTCTAGGGATATGCAATACAAATGGCTTGCTATATTCTGAATGATATGCCAACCAAGTCTTCTTGTAAGACACCTTATGAACTGTGGCATGGAAAGAAACCCATTCTAATCACTTCAGAATATGGGGTTGTCCAGCACACATTCTGGATAAGGATGCAAAGAAGTTGGATACACGAACAGAATTGTGCATGTTTTTCGGATATCCAAAAGGAACAAAAGGAGGATTATTCTACAATCCGAAAGATAATACAATTAAAGTTTCTACTCATGCTACTTTCCTCAAGGAAAGCTACATGAACAACTTTAAGCCTCAAAGTAAAGTGGTACTCGAGGAAATTTCGGGAGTGGTAGAACAGTCACCAAGTTCAATTCTCGAGAAAGTTGTAGAAAAACCTGCAAACGATCAATAGCATAGGGGAATTCGTTATAGTGGGAGAGTTTCTAAGAAATCGGACTTCTTCATCTATGATGGTAGTATTTGTAATAAGGATAATGATCCACTCACTTACAAGGACGCTATGCAGGACGTTGATTCCAAGCTCTGGAAGCAAGCCATGGATGCCGAGATGGATTCTATGAAATGCAATACAGTGTGGGAACTTGTACACTTATCGATTGGGATTAAACCCATAGGGTGTAAGCGAATCTACAAGAAGAAGAGAAATGCGGAAGGGAAAGTGGAAACACACAAAGCTAGACTTGTAGGGAAAGTCTACACACAGAAAGAAGGCATCAATTACGATGAGACCTTTTCTTCGGTAGCCATGCTCAAGTCTATCCACATACTCTTATCCGTTGCCGCTACTCTCAATTACAAGATCTGGCAAATGGATTTCAAGACAACATTCTTGAATGGCTATCTTGATGAGGCCATTTACATGGCTCAACCCACTAGCTATATTGTCAAAGGAAAATAGTAGAAAGTTTGCAAAATGTTAAGATCTATTTATTGACTTAAGCAGGCATCCTGTTCATGGAATAAAAGATTTGATCAAATGATCAAGACTTTTGTATATGAGCAAAACATTGATGAACCTTGTGTTTATAAGCATGTAAAGGACAAAAAGGTGTTTATAACCGTATAAAGGACAGAAAGTTTGCAAACTGCTAAGATCCATTTATGGACTTAAGCAAGCGTTTCACTCATGGAATAAAAAATTTGATCAAACGCTCGAGACTTTTGAATTTGAGCAAACCGTTGATGAACCATGTGTTTATAAGCATATAAAGGAAAAAAAGGTGGTATTCCTCATTTTGTATGTCGATGATATTCTACTTATCGAAAATGATGTAGGAGAATTTTCATCGGTTAAACTGTGGTTAGCTCAACAGTTTAGCGTGAAGGACTTGGGTGAAACTAGTTATATTCTTGGAATTCGAATCCTTAGGGACCAAAAGAATAAAACGATAGCTCTATCTCGAGCTTCATACATCGATAAGGTACTGAAACATTTTGCAATGATCGATGTGAAGCCAGGCGTTCAGCCGATTGCATCAGGGATTTTTGTAATACCCCTCACCCGTATTCACCGTTAGAATAGGGTTACGGAGCATTACCGGACTTACAACACTTTTAAACATACATTTCATATATAAATTATCAATTTGAATTCAATTCAATCACAATCAATCATAGTGTCCCTTAAACGAGCCTACGAGGCCTTAAACATGCATTGTGAATGGTTCAGGACTAAACTGATAACTCGGGAAGCTTTTCCACACTTAGAAAAATTTTCTCAAAATAGGGGACACACACCCGTGTGGTCGGGCCGTGTGTCTCACACGACCACTAGACACGCCCGTGTCATAGGCTGTGTGGACATTCAAAATGGGAGCATATGGTCGTGTCCCAGCCGGTGTCCTTCCCCGTTTCCAGACAAGTGAGGTTACTGACTTGGGTCACACGGCCAACCACACGCCCGTGTGTCTAGCCCGTGTGCCCTTCGAAGTGGCCACACACGCCCGTGTGCCAGGCCGTGCCAAACACAGTAGGGTATACTTGACTTATGCAACATGGCCAAGTCATACGCCGCAGTGCTAGGCCGTGTGCCATTTAGAAAGTATCTTGACTTGTGCCACACGGCGATCGACGCCGTGTGGAGCTTACTGACTTCATTTCAATTTCAACACCAGGGGACACACGGTCGTGTATCATGACCGTGTATCACACAATGCTGAGACACACGCCCATGTCTCTGCCCTTGTGGACAAAAATAGGCTATTTACCAAGCCATTTTTCCACCCCAATTGATACACACCTTCACCTACACATATGGCACCAAAACAAAGCATAATAGGCAACCCAAAACAACCAAATCAAACATAATTCCTACCATTTCATCTAAGAATTTCTTAGCCTTAACCTCAATCACAACATCATCAATTCATCAACCATTTCCAAGCAACATTAAACACCTCACAAAGTAGCATTAGCACATCTATAAACATTTTCCAAACATAATTCATTTTGTACCAATTCAAAAGCATGATACTAGTTCCACAAACTTCATAATATAAGTCATATACTTATATGTACATACACCATGCTCAAACATACCAAAACAAGCCAACTTTCATGGGTATATACACAAACCAAAACAAATACATTTACAAGCCATCTCAAATGGCAAATCTAACTACCAAATATAACCAACATGACCATAGTTCCTATACATGCCATCTGACCAAACCATAAGCTCAAAAGTACCAAAGTGATGGTTGGATAGTGTGATGATGTCTCTGATGATCCCCGAATCTGGGCTAGCTTTGAATTCACTATAAAACACGGGAAAAATAAACAAAGTAAGCTATAAAGCTTAGTAAGTTCGTACGAAATATATTCAACAAATCATAATACACAAACCATCAATTTGAACTATTTAACATATAATTTATGGTAACAACAAACCTTTCTCATGCTTAATCATATGCTATATGTAAATTCATAACTTCTTCTATTTGAATATCATACTTTACATGTACATACTTATACAAATTCGTAATGAACTCATACCTTTTCGGAATACTGTCAAATACTCGATATTTTGCACACTGAGTGCCAATACGTAGCCGAAGCTATTATAATCACGCACACTAAGTGTCTTACATAGCCAAAGCTATCTCGCACACTAAGTGCCATATATAGCCGAAGCTATTCCGAATCGCACACTAAGTGTCATATATAGCCGAAACTATCTCGAATTGCACACTGAGTGCCATATATATCCGAATCGTCATCAAACATGACTATAATCTCATATACACAATTTATGCAATATCAACACATTTAAAACATAATTGAAACAATGTTTATTACATACGAACTTACCTCGGATGCAAAAACGATAACGCGGGTCACTAATCTGAAACCTTGTTTTTCCCCCAATCTAAGTCCGTATTTCGCTTTTCTTGATCTATATAATATCAAATTCAACTCATTTAATCATCTATTTATTCAATTTAGTCCAATTTCACTTCAAGGCATTTTACACAATTGCCTCTAATATTTCACATCTTTTACAATTTAGTCCTTATTTCATAAAATCACAAATTCATGAAATTTAACTATAACCCATGCTAGTCAAATTTCTCTAGTACTCATATTAGCCCATATTTCTCATTTATTTCACATTTTAACCACTAAATTTACACATTTCACAATTTAGCCCCTAATTTGCATTTTCACTAAAATTCACTTAACAAAACTTGTTTAACTATCAACAAGCATTCATAATCTATCAAGAAACTTCAAAACAGATGCTATTTCATCAATATAAACATCTAAAATCTTTAACGGTTTTGCAAATTAGTCCCTGGGCTAGATAGACTAAGCTGCAACTATCTCAAAAACATAGAAATCATTAAAAACGAAACAAAAACGCATACCTAATTGAAGGATAAAATCTTGTCGAACCCTAACTCTCTTTTTCTCAAGAAAATCTATTTAGTTTTCTCTTTTGAAGAAGATGAACACAAAATGCCTAATTTGTTTTATTTAATTAACATTTATTTACTAAATTACTATATTAACCTTAATGAAAAACCATTACTATCATCCATTTAATGTCCAATATTGTCCACTTACTAATATAATGGTCTAATCACAACATAAGGACCTCTAAATTAAGATTCCATAGCTATTAAATACCTCTAGCTAATGGAACTCCACTTTTACACTTTACGCGATTTAGTCATTTTTCTCAAATTAACCAATCAAACGATAAAATTTCTTAACGAAATTTTCACACAAATATTATATCATGTTGTAGACATTAAAATAATAATAAAATAATTATTTTGACACCAGATTTGTGTTCCCGAAACCATTGTTCTGATTTGACAAAAAACGGGCTGTTACAGTTTTCATCATTCTTTAGATGACTGTCCTAAGATAGCGGAAGAAAGAGAACATATGAGTAAGGTTCCATATTCTTCAGTAGTTGGAAGCCTTATGTATGCTATGCTTTTCACACATCCAGATATTTGTTTCGTAGTAGGAATGGTTAGTCGATATCAAGTGAACCCAGGTCTCAGGCATTGGCAAGCTGTAAAGCATATATTAAGGTATCTTAAAAGAACCAGGGATTATATGCTTGTGTATTCTGGGGAGGACCTTACTCCTATTGGATACATAGACTCAGACTTCCAAACCTGTAAAGATTCAAGGAAATCAACGTCGGGAAATGTATTCGTTCTAGGCCGAGGAGTCATAGTATGGAGGAGTATAAAACAAACTTGCACTACTGACTCTACTATGGAGGCCGAGTATGTGGCTACTTCTGAAGCAATGAAAGAAGCAATATGGCTTCAAAAGTTCTTAACTAAACTTGAAGTTATTCCTGATATGGAAAAAGCTATAAACATTGTATTGTGATAATAGTGTTGAAATAGCTAATACCAAGGAAATGAGAAGTCACAAGAGGATGAAACATATTGATCGAAAGTATCACTTGATGCGAGAGGCAATAGCCGAAGGAATTGTAAATGTGATGAAAGTAGCTTCTGGAAATAACTTTGTAGATCCGTTTGCTAAGACTCTTATAACTAGGATTTTTAACAAACACGTTAAGGATATGGGAATCTAAAACATGACACATTTACTTCACTAGGGCAAATAGGAGATTGATAAACCATAATTTACACATATTTTAACCCCATGCTTAGCTTACTTTTGGATGAATTTTGATTGAATTTTGATTTAATTTGATGAATTCGATGCTCCTAATCTCTTAATTTCATGTTTTATACTCATGAGAGCTTAGGAAGTCGAAAAGGACGAGAAACGGGCCAAAAAGGGGCTAAACGGGCCTACCTAGGAAATCAACACGGCCTGGACCATTGGCCACAACCGTGTGTCACGAGCAGGATCAACCACGGCCTGGACTATCGACCACGGGCAGATCACACGGTCGTGTGTGGCGAGTAAAATTGACCACGGCCAGAGGAGTCCACCACGGGCGTGTTACACGGGCATGTCCCTGCCAAAATCAGGATGAATTCTATTCAGAATAGGATACTTGTGGGCCAAGTAAGGCATCTCAAAGCCTATATAAACACCCTAGGGGGCAACCTAAAAGGGGGGCTCGACAGGACGTCAAATAGGACACAGAGTAGAATGCAGAAAATACTCGAAGATAGCCATCAGAAGCCGCTCGGAGGAAGGATCTCCATCAAGACTGAAGATCTCCCATCAAGTTCTTTAGAAGTTTTTGGGTTTTCCTATTTTTTTTGTTTTCCTTATTTTGATATGTTTCCTTCTATCAGTATGAACTAAATCCCTTAGATACCTAAGGGGATGAAACCTAAGACGGATCTTATTACTATTTGATTTATAAGATAAATACTTGTTCTTATTCTTAATTGTGAGTTCTCATTCTTGTTTTGATAATTTAGGTTACTGATTCAAGTCGAATGTGCTTATTCAGAGGAGCAAAAGTCGTAGATCAACACAATTAAGCGGAGTTGATTGCAACCCTAGAAATAGGGCAACGAAAATCTGCCGAATTAGAGTCAAATCTAATAAGGGAATCCATAGATCGAGTTTGTAACATCCTTAAATTGGGGTCTTTACATTTATGTGTGTTTGCATGTGATGGTTTGGTTGTTGAGCTAGTTTATGGTGTTTTGGGGTTCAGGCATGAGCCAGGGGTAGGCCTGAGCCATAGCAAAAATTTTCGTTTTGGGCTTCTAAGAAGGGGGAGCTGGGTGAGTTAGGTGTTAAGGGAAATTATTGGAGTGTTTTGACACAAATATCCCAGTGGTAAAGTGGCAAGGGAAGCGCCACTTAAGCACAAGGAGAGTGACGCCACATGCAAGTGGGAGAGCTTTGGTTCGAGCTGCGAAGATCCCTTTCTGCATATTCTTTTTTACGCCAGGACCTGGAGGAGATGTGCTCAAGATGGACTCTGATGGATAGATGTTGAAAGAGTCAACAGATTCAAATGGGTAGAGAAGAGAAATTGTAGGAGTTTGACTCATTCAAATCGGTTTGAATGAGTGGCCAGGATAAAATTGAGGAGATGGACATGGGAGCTAGAGTTGGCCGAATTCTAAACTTGCATAGGGAAGGGGGAATCAATTTTGTGTTGGCAGGGAGTGAGTGTGCCGAATTTGGTTAAGGTGCAAGTGATTTCGGTTCTTTTTTTTCCGCCAGGTAATGTTGTGCTTAGAACTCTCTCTCAAAAACCCCTCTATTTTCTTCTTTGCCGAAAGTTGTCTAGGCAATTTTGGTTCTTCTTCTTTTTCCATCTTAGCCGAAACATTAAAAGACCATTAGGGTCACTTTTGTGCATTATTTCCTTCTCATCTTCAAAAGCCGAAAACACCATATCTATCTCCTTTTCACTTTTGTTTTCATCTTTCTTCTTGAAACCCTTTGTAGCTGAATCTCTCCAAAGCCATATCACTCTTCTTTTTCTTCCTTTATTTGTGTAAGCAAGAGCCGAAACCATTACCCTCCTTCTCTTTCGGATTCTTTCTCTTCTTTTGGAACCATAGCCGAAACCTCATGGATCCCAAGAGCATTCTATGTACTTCTCTTTCCCGAAGAATCTACTCTAGCTGAATCTCAACCCACATCTTATGGATCGTTCTTATTTGGCGGCATAACTTGTTGATTGAATATCTATTCAATCGTGGTAAGTGTCTCCCTCTAGTTTTAAATCTTCTTTTCTTCTTGCTGATGCCGAAGGCATTAATCCTATATTGTTTGTTCTTGGCCGATTAAAGGGGGGCTCGTCTTCGCGTTGCTTCGGCTTTTGCTTGGTAATGGTAAGGTGTTGAGGTAAGGGGGCGGTCATTTTCTCACGTTATCTCTTTCAGGATTTCATGACCAAAACCGAATGGCTATTTGTTTAATAGTGATGTGTTTGGCCGAATATAGGAAGGGGGTGACGCATAAGTTTGGATTCTCGGGACTTGCTCAGTTCGTAGTTTGGATCTTGATCTTGAGATCTGTCGATCTAGGTAAGGTATCTGTTCCTTCGGGTTAAATCTCCATTCTTAGTTATTCTCTATGTTAATCTGATTTAGTGACCAAAGGTATTATGGACCCTAATGTCAACCAAGCGATAGGTGGGGTTAGATCTGAGACCCAGCCCCTAAGTTCAAAAGGAGGGCAGTGTCGGCTGTTCGCGATTGGCCATTGGGGTGTGGGCCGGCATTTGAGTAAAGCAGTAGACAGATAGCAGTAGTGTCGATTAACGATAGTACCGAAGTAGAGAGCATCGTATTACGGGTAATCAAGTGTGTAACTCTTACACACTTCATTAGTTAATATGTTTATCATGTATATTGTCAAAAGCCGGAATAACCGTTGAAATGGGTATGTTACCCTTGTGGGTAAAAGCGAGGACTCCGGGTAAGTCCACTTGATTGGCTAACGTTAAATGCCTATGTAAATCTGTATATGGCATGCCATGTGATTTTTGTATGTTAAGCATGATTATTATGCCATTAAAAATATGTTCATAAAAATGGGTATGATGAGAGGAGGGGGAAGGCATGATTCTAGACTGTCACCAGTGGTTTTGACCACACAGTGGGTTGGCCCCGCTTTCTATATTATTGTGACTAAGTCTCAGTGGTTTTGACCACCAGTGGTTTGGTACCACATATATTTATCTTTGTGACTCGTCCCAGTGGTTTGGTACCACAGTGGGTTGGCCCCACATGACGATATACGGGATTATCACCAGTGGTTGTGACCACAATGTGGGTTGGCTCCACACACATTATTTGTGACTACGGTCACCAGTGGTTTTGACCACATATGTATATTATTTGTGACTACGGTCACCAGTGGTTTTGACCACCAGTGGTTTGGTACCACACGGGGTAGATTCAGGAGTTTTGGATGGTTAGGTTTTGGGGTTGCATGACACGCATGTTGGCTTATGAAACTGTGTAAGGGCATTAACATTTTCAGGTTGGGGAAGTATACACTGGGTCTCGGTGACTCACCCTTCCTTTACATTTTGCAGATGATTCGTAGATCGCGGATGCGGAGCCGAGGCGGACTCAAGGTGGCCATGCGCATTCTCTTTCGGGTTTTGTTTTAAATTACTATTTTGGTTTACTTTACTTTAAATTTGGTTTTCGGGTTGTAATAAGGCCACTAACTTTCATTTTGGGGTTTATTTATCTGCTTTATTTCTCACGGAAATTTGTATAAGTTAAATGAAACGGCATGCCTAAATAACCTATAAAAAGAATGTTTTCCAAACTTTCACAACTCGTCTGGTTTTTCTAAAACTTTACCATCGGGTAACGGCAAACAAGTAGTAACAACAAGTTAACTGAGTTTTTCTTTAAGACCAAATTTGGACGGTTTTAGCGATATTACTTAAACTAATTCGGCTTTTCATGAAAATCAAAGGTTTTCTTAAAATAAGAGACGGTAACTTGTTTTCAATAACGATTCTTTACAAAATTAAAACAACCTCCTGTCTTCTTTAAAAATGTTTTTCCCTGTGACATGCTAGATTCGGTCGTAGCGTGTTGACTGGGTTTGGGGTGTTACAATTTTGGTATCAAAGCCAAGTTCAAAAGCTCGGCTGTGGGCTCGAGGCCCAAAATGTTTTAATAAAGGGGTTTTGGAATGATTTTGATGGAAAATACATGATTTGGGGAAGCATGGCACCGGTCTCCTACTTGACCCATCCGCATGTAAGTACCCCTAACTGTTGTTTATATGATTGTGATGATGGTGATATGACTGATAGTAATAGGAAAATACTTTAGAGACTGAAACCTGTAGGATTGTGTGAACTTGCAGAAACAATCCTTATAATAATCTGTTCATAAAACTGTGCTGTAATAACAGTGGAACGAATCTAATGCATAAAATTCTAAAATTAGATTAATTCGTGAACGGTAGTCATGAGCACCCGAGGACGTGGGCGTAATACGTGTGGTCGTGGTAGAGGTAGGATGACTGTGTCGGAACCGGTGGGGTCTGGTCATGGGTCGGAGAATGAGGTACCACCGCCGCCAGCTGTGGGCGCGGAGTTTCAGGATCAGATGGGTGGTGACGACGCAGTGTCGCAGGTGATGCTGCAGGTTCTAGAGAGAGTCGCGGGTGTAGGCGTTGGAACGGGAGCTCAGAAATCTGTGTCTGAACGACTCCGGGTGAATGGAGCAGAGGTATTCAGGGGTGTATCCGGTGTGGCTCCCAATACAGCTGAGTATTGGCTGGAGGCGACGAAACGTATAATGGATGACTTAGATTTTTTGGCTGAGGAGAAGCTGAAGGGGATAGTGTCTCTTCTCCGGGATGAGTCTTATCAGTGGTGGCTCACGGTCAAGGATGGAGCAATGGCCGACGACATCACCTGGGATTTCTTTAAGGCAGCTTATCGGAGGAAGTATGTTGGGGCCAGTTACATTGATGCACAGCGCAAGGCGTTCTTGAATTTAGCCTTTGAGATTTCTTCTAAGGAGATGACAGTAATTAGCCCTCTATGTCACTCTGTAGAAGTAAACAGACTGTATAGGGATGTACCCCTAGAACTTCAGGGGGGTAGTGTTTTTGGCCGATCTGATGGAACTGCCGTTCGGGGAGTTCGATTTGATCCTTGGGATGGACTGGCTAGTGAGGTACCAAGCAAGTTTGGACTACGCAGCTAAGCGCATGGTATTGAGAACTGTTGAGGGCGAAGAGGTGGTGATGATAGGTAATAGAAGGGATTATCTATCCAACGTAGTATCTGCTCTGAAGGCCGAGAAAATGGTGAGGAAGGGTTGTGAGGCGTTCATGGTTCATGTTTGTGCATTGGAGGCCAAGGAATCAACTATAGGGAATGTCCGAATGGTGAAGGAATTTACCGATGTATTCCCAGGAGAACTTCCGGGTCTGCCTCCGGACCGTGAAGTTGAGTTTGGTATAGATCTGTTACTCGGAACTGCGCCAGTGTCTATTGCTCCATATAGGATGGCGCCGAAGGAGTTGGTGGAACTGAAAGCACAGATTCAGGAATTGTTGGACCGGGGTTTCATCCGGCCGAGTGTATCACCTTGGGGAGCGCCTGTGCTTTTTGTTAAGAAGAAAGATGGTACAATGTGGATGTGTATAAATTACCGACAGCTAAATAAGTTGACGATCAAGAACAAGTACCCGTTGCCGAGGATAGACAATCTGTTCGATCAACTTAAGGGTGCATCAATCTTCTCTAAGATTGATTTAAGGTCGGGGTATCATCAGCTTAAGGTAAAGGAGGTCGATATCCATAAGACGGCGTTTCACACTCGATACAGGCACTATGAGTTCTTGGTAATGCTGTTCGGGTTGACCAATGCACTGGCAGCGTTCATGGACATGATGAATTGGGTGTTTCAGCCGTACTTGGACCGGTTCGTCGTAGTGTTTATAGACGACATATTGGTGTACTCGAAATCTGAGGAGGAGCATGACGTGCATCTATGTATGGTTTTGCAGATTCTGAGGGAGAAGCAACTATTCACAAAGTTTAGTAAGTGCGAGTTCTGGCTGAAGGAAGTAACCTTCTTGGGGCATATGGTGTCAGCTGAGGGGATTAGAGTGGACCCTCGGAAGATAGAAGCAGTTTTAGACTGGAAACCACCTAAGTCTGTGGCAGAGATTCGGAGTTTTCTGGGTTTGGCAGGATATTACAGAAGATTTGTGGAAGGGTTTTCCTTGATTGCAGCGCTGTTGACCAAGTTGCTGAGAAAAGGGGTTCCATTTGTGTGGTCAGATAAGCAACAGGGAAGTTTTGACAAGTTAAAAAGGATTTTGACAGAAGCTCCGGTTATGATTCAGCCTGAAGCGGGGAAAGAGTTTACGGTGTATTGTGATGCGTCGCATACCGGATTAGGATGTGTGCTGATGCAAGAGGGGAAAGTAGTGGCGTATGCGTCTCGGCAGTTGAGACCCCACGAAGTGAACTACCCGACACATGATCTGGAGTTGGCTACAGTGGTTTTCGCCCTAAAAATTTGGAGGCATTACTTGTATGGGGAGAAGTCTATAGTCTACACAGATCACAAGAGTTTGAAGTACCTCTTGACTCAGAAGGAATTGAATTTGAGGCAGCGGAGGTGGATCGAGTTGTTGAAGGACTACGACTACTCAATTGAATACCATCCGGGTAAGGCTAACGTAGTGGCTGACGCGTTGAGCCGCAAGGTGGTAGCGGACCTGAGAGCAATGTTTGCCCACCTTAGCCTGTATGACGACGGGAGTCTGTTAGCGGAATTGCAGGTGAAGCCGACTTGGGTGAATCTGGTTAAGGAGAAACAGCTAGTGGATGAAGTCTTAAGTGCTCGATGTTTACAAGTGCAGAATGGTGGAATGGAGGGTTATAGCTTGAGCAGCAATGAAGTGTTGTATTTTCAAGGGAAAGTTTGTATGCTGAAGGACGTTGAGTTAAGGTAGAGGATTCTTCAGGAAGCTCATAGCAGTCCATACGCTATGCATCCTGGAGGTAGCAAGATGTACTGAGATTTGCGGAATGCAGTTACGGTGGCGGTCCAAGCGGCGGGAAGTAACCGAATTTGTAAGTAAGTGTCTGATGTGTCAGCAAGTCAAAGCTGAACATCAGTTACCATCGGGTCTCTTGCAGCCGGTAAAGATTCCACAAAGGAAATGGGAAAGGATTACAATGGATTTTGTCAGTGGGCTACCCCTTACGCCCAGCAAGAAAGACTCGGTCTGGGTGATTGTTGATCGTCTGACAAAATCAGCTCATTTTATACTGGTTCGGGTTGATTACTCACTCCAAAAGTTGCCTAAGTTGTATGTAGCGGAAATAGTGAGACTGCATGGAGTGCCTGTGTCGATTATCTCAGATAGGGATCCTAGATTCACGTCAAGGTTTTGAAAAGCGTTGCATCAGGCGTTAGGTACAAGGTTGGACTTCAGCACGGCATTTCATCCGCAGTCAGATGGGCAATCAGAAAGGGTGATTCAGATCTTGGAAGATATGTTAAGGGGTTGTGTTTTGGATTTCAGCAGTAGTTGGGAGGAATATTTACCGTTGGCAGAGTTCGCGTACAACAATAGTTATCAGGAGAGTATCCAGATGGCACCGTATGAAGCATTATATGGATGGAAGTGTCGTACCCCTACGTGTTGGACAGAGTTGGGTGAACGTCAGATGTTGGGTCCAGAGTTGGTTGCTGAAACAGAGGATAAGGTTAAGGTGATTCAAGCTCGTCTGAAGGAAGCTTCGGATAGGCAGAAGTCCTATGCCGATCTCAAGTGAAGGGATATAGAGTTTGCAGTGGGTGACAGGGTCTTTTTGAAAGTGTCGCCATGGAAGAAGGTGCTGAGGTTTGGTCGGAAGGGCAAGCTGAGCCCTAGGTTTATCGGGCCTTATACGGTGTTGAAGCGGGTAGGACCAGTAGCTTATCAGCTCGAGTTACCATCAGAATTGAGTCAGATTCACGATGTGTTTCATGTCTCCATGCTTAGGCGCTATCGATCAGATCCGTCGCATGTTGTGCCAGTGGAGGAGATTGAGGTGAGCCCAGATTTTTCTTTTGAGGAAGAACCAGTACAGATACTGGATCGGGATGTCAAAGTCGTACGTAGGAAATCGGTTCCTTTGGTGAAAGTGTTATGGCGAAATCATGGAGCGGAAGAGGCCACGTGGGAACCAGATGATGTGATGCGGTAGCAATACCCTCAACTCTTTTGACCAGGTAATTTCGAGGCCGAAATTATTTTTAAGGGGGGTAGAACTGTAACATCCTTAAATCAGGGTCTTTGCATTTATGTGTGTTTGCATGTGATGGTTTGGTTGTTGAGCTAGTTTAGGGTGTTTTGGGGTTCAGGCATGAGCCAGGGGTAGGCCTGAGCCATAGCAAAAATTTTCGTTTTGGGCTTCTAAGAAGGGGAAGCTGGGTGAGTTAGGTGTTAAGGGAAATTATTGGAGTGTTTTGACACAAGTATCCCAGTGGTAAAGTGGCAAGGGAGGCGCCACTTAAGCACAAGGAGAGTGACGCCACATGCAAGTGGGAGAGCTTTGGTTCGAGCTGTGAAGATCCCTTTCTGCATATTCTTTTTGACGCCAGGACCTAGAGGAGATGTGCTCAAGATGGACTCTGATGGATAGATGTTGAAAGAGTCAACAGATTCAAATGGGTAGAGAAGAGAAATTGTAGGAGTTTGACTCATTCAAATCGGTTTGAATGAGTGGCCAGTAGAAAATTGAGGAGATGGACATGGAAGCTAGAGTTGGCCGAATTCTAAACTCTGCATAGGGAAGGGGGAATCGGTTTTGTGTTGGCAAGGAGTGAGTGTGCCGAATTTGGTTAAGGTGCAAGTGGTTTCGATTATTTTTTTTCCGGTAGGTAGAGTTGTGCTTAGAACTCTCTCTCAAAAACCCCTCAATTTTCTTCTTTACCGAAAGTTGTCTAGGCAATTTCAGTTCTTCTTCTTTTTCCATCTTAGCTGAAACATTAAAAGACCATTAGGGTCACTTTGGTGCATTCTTTCCTTCTCATCTTCAAAAGCCGAAAACACCATATCTATCTCCTTTTCACTTTTGTTTTCATCTTTCTTCTAGAAACACTTTGTAGCCGAATCTCTCCAAGGCCATATCACTCTTCTTTTTCTTCCTTTATTTGTGTAAGCAAGAGCCGAAACCATTACCCTCCTTCTCTTTTGGTTTCTTTCTCTTCTTTTGGAACCATAGCCGAAACCTCTTGGATCCCAACAGCATTCTATGTGCTTCTCTTTCCCGAAGAATCTACTCTAGCCGAATCTCAACCCACATCTTGCGGATCGTTCTTATTTGGCGGCATAACTTGTTGATCGGATATCTATTCAATCGTGGTAAGTGTCTCCCTCTAGTTTTAAATCTTCTTTTCTTCTTGCTGATGTCGAAGGAATTAATCCTATATTGTTGGTTCTTGGCCGATTGAAGGGGGGCTCGTCTTCGCGTTGCTTCGGCTTTTGCTTGGTGATGGTAAGGTGTTGAGGTAAGGGGGCGGTCATTTTCTCATGTTATCTCTTTCGGGATTTCATGACAAAAGCCGAATGGCTATTTGTTTAATAGTGATGTGTTTGGCCGAATATAGGAAGGGGTGACGCATAAGTTTAGATTCTCGGGACTTGCTCGGTTCGTAGTTTGGATCTTGATCTTGAGATCTGTCGATCTAGGTAAGGGATCTGTTCCTTCGGGTTAAATCTCCATTTTTAGTTATTCTCTGTGTTAATCTGATTTAGTGACCAAAGGTATTATGGACCCTAATGTCAGCCAAGCGGTAGGTGGGGTTAGATCTGAGACCCCAGCCCCTAAGTTCAAAAGGAGGGCAGTGTCGGCTGTTTGCGATTGGCCACCGGGGTGTGAGCCGGCATCTGAGCAAAGTAGTAGACAGATAGCAGTAGTGTCGATTAACGACAGTACCGACGTAGAGAGCATCGTATTACGGGTAATCAGGTGTGTAACTCTTACACACTTCATTAGTTAATATGTTTTTCATGTATATTGTCAAAAGTCGGAATAACCGTTGAAATGGGTATGTTACCCTTGTGGGTAAAAGCGAGGACTCCGGGTAAGTCCACTTGATTGGCTAACGTTAAATGCCTATGTAAATCTGTATATGCCATGCCATGTGATTTTTTTATGTTAAGCATGATTATTATGCCATTAAAAGCATGTTCATAAAAATGGGTATGATGAGAGGAGGGGAAGGCATGATTCTAGACTGTCACCAAAGGGTTTTGACCACACAGATGGGTTGGCCCCGCTTTCTATATTATTGTGACTAAGTCTCGGTGGTTTTGACCACCAAAGGTGGTTTGGTACCACATATATTTATCTTTGTGACTCGTCCCAGTGGTTTGGTACCACAGTGGGTTGGCCCCACATGACAATATACGGGATTGTCACCAGTGGTTGTGACCACAATGTGGGTTGGCCCCACACACATTATTTGTGACTACGGTCACCAGTGGTTTTGACCACATATGTATATTATTTGTGACTACGGTCACCAGTGGTTTTGACCACCAGTGGTTTGGTACCACACGGGGTAGATTCAGGAGTTTCGGATGGTTAGGTTTTGGGGTTGCATGACATGCATGTTGGCTTATGAAACTATGTAAGGGCATCAACATTTTCGGGTTGGGGAAGTATACACTGGGTCTCGGTGACTCACCCCCTGCTTTACATTTTGTAGATGATTCGTAGATCGCGGATGCGGAGTCGGGGCGGACTCGAGGTGGCCATGCGCATTCTCTTTTGGGTTTTGTTTTAAATTACTATTTTGGTTTACTTTACTTTAAATTTGGTTTTCGGGTTGTAATAAGGCCACTAACTTTCATTTTGGGGTTTATTTATCTACTTTATTTCTCACGGAAATTTGTATAAGTTAAACGAAACGGCATGCCTAAATAACCTATAAAAAGAATGTTTTCCAAACTTTCACAACTCGTCAGGTTTTTCTAAAACTTTACCATCGGGTAACGGCAAACAAGTAGTAACAACAAGTTAACTGAGTTTTTCTTTAAGACCAAATTTGGACGGTTTTAGCGATATTACTTAAACTAATTCGGTTTTTCATGAAAATCAAAGGTTTTCTTAAAATAAGAGACGGCAACTTGTTTTCAATAACGATTCTTTACAAAATTAAAACAACCTCCTGTCTTCTTTAAAAATGTTTTTCCCTGTGACATGCTAGATTCGGTCGTAGCGTGTTGACCGGGTTTGGGGTGTTACAGAGTTAATGCGACAATAGGGGTTTTAATTAGAAAGAGATTTCAATTAATCAACCTAGAGTCAGTTGTTTTTAGTCTTGAAAGAGATATTAACATAAATCAGGGATTTCTACGGATTAAGTTAAGTGAATAAATCGTATGAATCAAAAGTAATAAGTGAAGTCTAGGTAGATTCTTCCTTAGGTATTGCCTCCATCACATAAGTTGTCCAAAAGTATTTTCCTAATTCTTTTGTTGTTGTGTTTTAATTAATTAGTTTTAGTTTAAAAAGAAATCACTCCAATTTTTAGGCTAGATAATAAAAGGATAGTAATTACTAGTACTCTTGGTCCTTGTGGATACGATATTTCCGGTCTTACCATAACTATACTATTAAACGATAGGTGCGCTTGCCTTTATTGTGGTCATAGTTAGTTAGAGACACATCAAGTTTTTGGCGTCGTTGTCGGGGACTAAGATATTAGGAACACTAAATTTTTATTACTTTAGCCATTTTTTTTTTATTTTATTGCAATTTAATTTGTTTTCTACTTTTCTATTTTTTTCTTTCTTTGCTTCTAGGAGGAACTTTTAGTTTATGACTAGAAGGAACCCGTCAGGACCATTACTTTTTGACAGTGATATAAAAGGTACAGCTCGCAGAAACCGAAGAGAAATAAGGCGAAGTCTACAATACATAGAAGAAGAGCAAGAAGACGAAACTAATACTACACAGAGATGGCTGATAATAATCCGCTACCTGTTGTGGTTGCCGCAAATATGGTGAATCAAAATCCTGCTCCTTGTACTATGTATGATTATGCTAAACCTAAATTAACAGGAACTGAATCAAGTATTGTTAGACCTGCTATTGCTGCACATAATTTTGAACTAAAACCTAACACTATTCAGATGATTCAGCAATTTGTTCAGTTTGATGGTTTGCAGGATGAGGATCCAAGCAATCACTTGGCAAATTTTCTAGAGTTTTGCGACACTTTTAAAATTAATGGCGTTCCTGATGATGCCATTTGCCTTTGGTTGTTTCCCTTTTCATTGAGGAACAAAGCTAAACAGTGGTTGAACTCGTTACCACAAGGATCAATCACTACATGGGATCAAATGATCGAAAAATTTTTACTTAAATATTTTTCGCCGGCTAAAACGGCTAAGTTGAGGAATGATATCTCTTCTTTTGTGCAGATGGATTTAGAGACACTTTACGATGCATGGGAGAGATATAAGGATTTACTGAGAAGGTGCCCTCACCATGGGTTACCTTTGTGGCTACAAGTTCAAACCTTTTTACAACGGTGTGAACCCCTCAACTAGGTAGTTGATTGATTCAGCCACCAGTGGAACCCTAAATAACAAGACCCCTGAAGCGGCTTATGAGTTTATAAAGGAGATGGCACTGAATAACTATCAGTGGCAAGTTATGAGGACAAAGCCAAAAAAAAGTCGCCAGTGTTTTCAACCTCGACGCAGTAACCATGCTATCAAACCAGGTAGAACTATTAAATAAAAAGATTGATGGTTTGTGTGGTTCTTCGCAGGTACATCCAGCGATGCAGTGCGATACAAATGGAGGAGGGTCGAACAATACAGAATACCCACCCTACAACCCTGGCATAGAAAACGAACAGATGAACTATATGGGTAACAATTCTAGACCTCAAAATAACCCTTATAGTAACACTTATAATCCTGGTTGGAGAAACCATCCAAATTTCTCAAGGGGTGGCCATGGAAATCAGAGACAACAACCCCCTCTGAAACACCCCAAACCAGGCCCACGAGATTTGCCCAGATTTGGTATGTTCCTCAAGTAAACCGGTTTCAAAATTCTTTCATTAGCTAGAGAAAACTTGTGCGATTTTGAAAAAAAATTGTTTTGGGTTGGGCTTGTGTTGAAAACGAATTCAATTCTTTATATTAAAAATTTTACTTAAACTTTAATAGGTAAAACTCATAATCATAATAAATAGAAATAAATGGAAAACAATTCAACTATGGCCTTATGGCCATATTACATCAAATAATTTCCAAGTAATTCAAGTACTTAAATAGAAATAGTAGTTCATAAAATAAAAACTTCATGTTGAGCATGGCCACCACAAGTTTTTCCGTCCCGGTCCATCACTGTTCATCACCTGAAACATGGTCCCACAACGGGGTGAGTCAAACAGACTCAATGTGTACACAAACACTAAATCAAAATAGAATCAGGCATACAAATGTTACACATTCATATCATAGCATACAAATTATGATGTATTCCCAAACCCAAACCTAATAAGCCATCCGCTACACTCCCCCGTACCAACCTGTACACCGTGGGGACTACTAAGTCGACCCTCCTTCCGCTACACTCCATATCGCGGTCTTAGGTCACCGCATTTGTGGTCTTAGGTCACCACGTTTAGATTACTGTGGTCTTAGGTCACCACTTTCAGATTCATCGTGGTCTTAGGTCACCACTTTCGAGATATCACGGTCTTAGGTCACCGTGTTCGTGGTCTTAAGTCACCACATTCACTTCCCCTTTCAAACAAACCCATATGCCCCATATAATGATGATATGCATAAATATGCCGAGTTCACATTCTTATCATATTCTCATATTACTAATGACCTTTTCATATTCTTTGTAGAAGTAGGAAACGTGCTGAGTACTTAGTACCATAACCCTAGCCACTTTCATATTCTTAATATCACATATTTTAATAAAACAGCCATGAAACATATTAAGAAGTAGTGTGGGGTACACACCGATTCGCTTAACCACTTCAACGAAATCCCAAAATCGATCTACCGCCTTAGATCTCAAGTTCCTACAATTGATTAATCACTTACTATTTAGCACAAAGCCTATTCGGCTAGAAAACCAAATCCTAGTAGGATTTGTATTCTTAAAGCTTACCTTGGTGTCGATTTGATGATTTAATCAAATCCCGAAACTCGTATTTTTCCCTTTGAAATCGGCTAGTCACTAAATCCCTTGAATTGGTTAGTTTTGGCTTAAAACACATAATAATAGATCTACTACTAAAATAGGCCTTGGCCGAATTTACCTTTGTTCTTACCTTCCAAATCTTAAATCCCGAATTGGATCCTTGCTTCTTTATTGCTTTCGAAATCCCTATGTACCCATGTTAGATCCAATCTAACATTAAATCATAATAATATAGCTTATGGCCGAATGGTATTCATAACTTACCTTAGATCTTAGAAGTTCGAAAGATACCTTCTTGTAGTTGACAATTTCTTAAATCCCAAAACACCCTTCCATAACTCGCCAAAATCCATAATAGAGATTAGTCCCTAAATTTTAGATAGGTTTAAAATACAAAAGAATTGAAACCAAACTTTGGATCTTACCCTTTTTAAAAAATCGGTAGCACCCTTGTTAAAAGCCCCTTAAAGAATCAGCCTTGAGGACTAGATGATAAAGTTTCGACTTTTGGGATTTAATGGAGAAGTCGACTAGAGGTTCTCTTGGGGTATTTGGTTTCCACGAAAATAAGGAAAAGAAACTAGAGAATTTTAGCAATGGTGGACTATAGATTCGGCTTGACAAAAGAAAAAGAGAAGAGAAGAGAGGAGAGCACTCAGAAATTCGGCAGAGAGAGGAGGAGGAAGAAAAATTGATGAGTAGCCCTATTTCCTTCCTTTTTTAGCCGAAACTACTCCTCAGAATCCCTTACTTGGCCACCACTCTTCTTTATTTGATAGCTTTATCTCTTAATTTAAAATAATTAGAGAATAATCCTTTATTATCTCTTCAAAAATAATCCAAATTAAATCCCTTATTTATCACCTTATTAATCGAATATTAAAGAGAATAAAACTCCTCCTTTCTAGAAGGCTTGTGCCAGTCCACCTGAGAGCTTCCGGAAGCAAAATAAAACTTCTTTTATTTGCTTCCCAAGTGACTCGAACCTGTGCCCAACACCTTGTATGTGGTGCCATTTCCAGAGGCCCTAAGTGGCATCTTCAGTGCCACTTTTCCAAGCCTGCTTGTGTGTCAAATTTCACAAACTTTTTCTTTTAAGGCCACCTTGCCTTAATTTCCTCTTTTAAACTTTAAAACTCGACATTTCTAAGTCATTTCTAAGTTTCCAAAAATTTTCGTTCGACTCAGAAACTTGACATTTTCTTACATTTCCAAGTTTCTAGAAATGTGCACTTTCCATTTTTTTAACTTAACATTTCCATACATTTTCGTGTTTCCAAAATTGTTCAAAATTTATTCTTAGTACATAAAACATGTTACTTCGCACAATTAAACCGAAAATGCATAGGCCCTTTCCAGATGTTACAATTCTACCCTTAAAATAATTTCGTCCTCGAAATTTTCTAACTAAAATAATTGAGGGTATTGTTGTCGCATTGCCTCTTACGGTTCCCACGAAGCTTCTTCCGATCCATGATTACGCCATAACACCTTGACTAGAGGAACCGACTTCCTCCGTAGCACTTTCACATCACGTTCCAATATCCGATCGGCTCTTCCTCGTAGGATAAGTCCGCCTTAGCTCTACTTCTTCGACGTGTACCACATGAGACGGATCCGATCGGTAACGACGTAGCATGGATACATGGAATACGCCGCATGCATCTGCCGCAACTCGGTGGCAACTCCAATTGGTATGCCATCGCTCCAACTCGCTTGATGCTCGATAGGGCCCTATAAACCTTGGGCTTAACTTCCTTGCGACCGAACCTCATTACCTTTTTCCAAGGCGAGACTTTCGAAACACTTGGCTTCCTTTAACCGTGTGCTCGAATCATCTCAACCTTCTCTTCAATTTTGGCCACTAACTCTGGACCCAAAACTCGACGTTCTCCTAACTCGGTCCAACAAGTAGGAGTTCTACACTTCCGACCATACAATGCTTCATATGGTGCCATCCGAATGCTAGCCCGATAGTTTGTTGTTGTAGGCGAACTCGGCTAAAGGCAAATAGTCTTCCCAACTTCCTTGAAATCCATCACACACCTCTCAACATATCCTCCAACACTTGTATAACTCGCTCGTGCATCGCCTGTCGATTATGGATGAAAAGCCCTAGTGAAGTCCAACTTAGTGCCTAAAGCTTGATGAAGTGCCCTCCGTAATCGAGACGTAAACCTCGGGTCTCTCGTCGGAGATGATCGATCTTGGTACACCATGTAACCTCACAATTTCGCCACATATAACTTAGCCAGCTTCTGAAGAGGATAGTCAACTCTTACCGGGATGAAATACGCGGACTTAGTCAAACGGTCCACTATCACCCATACCGAGTCCTTCTTAGTAGGCGTAAGGGGAAGCCCACTAATGAAATCCATGGTAATTCTCTCCCACTTCCATTGCGAAATCTCGATTGGTTGAAGCAATCCTGATGGAACTTGGTGTTCAGCCTTAACTTGTTGACACGTCAAACATTTCCCCACAAATTCAGTCACTTCTTGCTTAAGATCGGACCACCAAAATTGTTCCCTTAGATCTGCAGATGCCTTAATGCCTCCGAGATGCATAGCATAAGGGCTACTATGCGCCTCCCAAGAATCCTTTGTCTTAACTCCTTGTCCTTCTAAGCATCTGGACTTTTCCTTTGTAACACAATACTCCTCATCATTAACACTATAATCCTCTAACTCTCCGTTCTGCATTTTGTTGTAACTTAACACTTAGATCCTTATCAACCAACCTGTCCCTCTTTCACCTCCTTTAGCCATGTGGGCTTGACTTGCAACTCGCCAACAAAGCTTCCATCATCGTACAAACTTAAGTGAGCGAACATAGCCCTTAGATCCGACACAACCTTCCAACTTCTGCATCGGCTACCACATTCGCCTTGCCCGGATGATATTCTATCGAATAATCGTAGTCCTTCAACAACTCCACCCACCTTCGTTGCCTCAAGTTCAACTCCTTCGAGTCACGAGATACTTAAGGCTCTTGTGGTCCTGTAGATCACCGACCTTTCTCCATAGAGGTAGTGCCTCCAAACCTTAAGGGCGAAAAACCATCTGCGCCGGTTCCAAGTCATGAGTTGGGTAGTTAACCTCATGAGGCCTTAGTTGCTTAGAGGCGTATAAGCGACTACTTTTCCTTCTTGCATTAGTACACATCCTAATCCCGTATGTGAAGCGTCCACAAGACACTACAAAATC
Source organism: Gossypium sturtianum (assembly GCA_025698515.1). NCBI lineage: Eukaryota > Viridiplantae > Streptophyta > Magnoliopsida > Malvales > Malvaceae > Gossypium > Gossypium sturtianum. Next base: position 47,494,773 of record CM046943.1, read on the forward strand.
CTTCCCGCCTCCGGCTTGAATTAACACCGGAGCCTCCGTCAACACCTTCTTAAGGTTGTCAAAGCTCTTCCGTTGCTTATCGCACCATTCAAAGGGTACTTCCTTCCTTAGTAACTTTGTCAAAGGCGCGGCTATTGACGAGAATCCTTCTACGAACCTTCAGTAATAGCCTCACAAACCTAAGAAACTTGAATCTCACCACGGACCTAGGTGGTTTCCAATCCAACACCGCTCGATCTTCCTAGGATCCACTCTTATTCCTTCTGCGGATACCACATGCCCTAAGAATGCCACCTCCTTAAGCCAAAATCCACACTTGCCGAATTTGGCATAGAGCTTCTTCTCCTTAACACTTGTAGCACCACCGTAGATGTTCATCATGCTCCTCTTCGGACTTAGAATACACCAAAATATCATTGATGAACACAACGACGAACCTATCCAAGTAGGTTGAAAAACTCGGTTCATCATATCCATGAACGCGGTGGAGCGCTTGTCAATCCAAACGGCATCACCACAAACTCAAAATGGCCGTATCTTGTCCTAAAAGCGGTCTTATGGATATCCGACTCCTTCACCTTCAATCGGTGATATCCCGACCTTAAGTCTATCTTTGAGAATATCATGGCCCTTTTCACCGATCGAACAAGTCATCGATCCTTGGCAAAGGATACTTGTTCTTGATGGTCACTTATTTAATCGACGGTAATCTATGCACATACGCATAGTTCCGTCCTTCTTCTTTACAAATGAATCGTGCTCCCCATGGAGACACACTGGTCGTATGAACCCACGATCCAACAACTCTTGGATTTGAGCCTTGAGCTCAACTAACTCCTTTGGTGCCATTCGGTATGGAGCGATTGACACGAGAGCTGCTCCGTAGTAAGTCTATTCCAAACTCCACCTCCTATCTCGGGGTATTCTCAGTAATTCCTCCTAAATACATCTTTAAAGTCTTTCACCGTTCTAACTCCACCGACACCTTCTTCCTTTCCACCTAACGCACTTACGAAGGCTAAGAACGCCTTGCACCCTTTCTTAACCATTTTCTCAGCCTTCAATGCCGAAACTACGTTTGACAAGTAGTTTCTTCTCTCTCCGATCATTACTACTACTTCATCCTCCTGGGTCCTTAGTTCCATTCGTTTAGCCACACAATCCAACACGGCTCGGTGCTCTACTAGCCAGTCCATTCCAAGTATAAGTTCAAACTCCCCGAAAGGTAGTTCCATTAAGTCACCCAAAGTTCACTCCCCGAATCTCTAGGGGTACATTCCGAAAGATCTTATCCACCACTACAGTTAGGCCTAATGGGCTTACTACAGTCATCTGCCTATCAGAAGGTTTAGAGTCTAGGCCTATTGTTTCCACTACACTACATGCAACATAGGAATGGGTCGAGCCCACATCAATTATAGAAAAATAGGGCTTGTCAAAAATAAAGAACGTACCGGTTATAACGTCCGGCGCGTCTCCATCTTCCCTCCGTAAACCGCATAAACCAAACCTGGTTGCCTTGCCTCGGCGATTAGCAAGCACCTCTGCCTTTTGTTCCACGGCCTCTGCCAAGACCATTACCTCTGTTACTCGAACCACGACCTCGTTGAGGTCGCGTTCCTCCTCTACCACCGACTAACATTCGAGTGAGTTGTCGACTTTCATCCGATTGCTTAGGACAATCCTTGATCACATGGTCCTTGGACCCACATCTAAAACATCCTTCTATTTTCTTCCAAAGACTCTCCTAAGTGCTTCTTTCCACACACATCACAAGGTCGATACATCACCCTTCGAACCAACTTGTCGACCTCGCGGCCCATCAACTCTAGGCCTCTTATGAACCTTTCCAGCACGTTCCAAAACCTCTTTTGGGCCTATTCATATCCATAGCCCGCTTTGTAGAATCCTTGATTCCTCACCCACCTTGGCCTTTTCTACCAAAGCGAAAACTCCCGCTCCCGATGCGGTGCTATCAACGATCTCGAGATCATCCCTTAGCCCGTCCTCAAAACGGACACGGCGCTCATGCTCAGTTGCCACTACTCCTCGAGCATATCGGCTCAACCTCAGGAATTTAGCCTCATACTCCGCCACGGACTTGTTCCCTGAACCAACCCTTCGAAATGCCTTCCTTTGCTCATCAGTATACCTAGTTCCCACATACTTCTTCTGAAATGTTTCCTTAACATATTCCCAGGTCAGATCCTCAGCCGTGGCACCATCCCGAATAGTCAACCACCACTGATACGCTTCATCGCGTAATAAAGGCCACCATTCCTTTTAACTTCTCCTCGTGGTCAAGTCAAGCTCATCCATGATGCGCTCTGTTACTTCTAACCAGTACTCAGCTGAACTGGGTGCCACACCTGATACTCCACGAAACATTTCGGCTCCATTAGCTCGGAGCCGCTCAGGCACAGACTTACGGGTTCCTGAAATTCCTCCTGCACCGGCCACCAACTCCAAAACTCGCGGCACGGCTGCGACACGGATCATCCCCCCGTCGAGCTTGCACGCTCAACACCAACAAACCGGGGGTGGTGGTGGCGGTGGTATCTCATTGTCAGACCCTTGACCCGATCTAACGGGTTTTGACAATGTCATCCTTCCTCTACCTCGTCCACGACGACCACGTCCTCTAGAGCTCTTTTCTAACGTCGTGATCTGATTAAGAAGTTTTATGAATTAGTCTTTGTTTCACTTGATTACCCGCGAAGAAATTTTATGAAAAGAGTTTTAGGAGTGGTTCTTTCGTATGCACACAGTCTTTCTATTCATTCATCCATACATCCATCAAACAATCATGAACTCTCGTTCATTCGGAGAAAGGTTGTAGTTTTCATTGTTATTGTTTTTTTTTCCTTCACACTACCCGGTATTTTATTTTCACACATCCTACAGGGGTATTTTCGTAATTTTTCAAAAGGAAAAAGTTCCTTGGTGATTTTGTCACAAAGTATTTTGGTATTTTTAAATTCAGGGTATTTTGAAAAATTTTGAAATCTAGGGTATTTCGGTGATTTTGGACTTGAGGGTATTTTGGTGATTTTTTCCAAGCCGGGTAAATTTGTAAAATCTTATAAATCGTGGATATTTCAAAGGTTGCAAAACTTTGAGGGTTCTTTTTGAGAATTGTACTTTTCAAAGCGGTGATGTTGCAAAAATTTTGGAAATCGGGGTCATTTTGGTAATTTTATAAGTTAGGGCAATTTTGAAATTTCCAAAATTCAAGGTATTTTTGATAATTTGAAAATTAGGGTTTTTGAACATTGATAAAATAATGAAATTTTGGCAAAACTGTTGGGTAGTTGGTCATTTTATAAACCAAGGGTATTTTGGTAATTTTACCACTAGGGCATTTTTGTATAAATCGGAAATCTTTCAAAAAATTTTGTAAAGATGGTTTTCATGAATTTAGAAGAAAGTTTTAAGAGTTCTAAAACTAGGGTTTTGTTTTTTTTATAAAAACACGGCTAATTCCCTTTCGGGTTTTAGTTATTGTGTTTAGCCTCTGACCGAGTCCTCTTGGTCAGGGTGAACCAAAGCTACGCACCAGGCGAGATTCGAGTGGAGAGGAGGTGAGTCACGTGGACCGCTTAAATACCAAGCTCCCACCGAAACCATTCCTAGACATGCGCATGCAGGTTGCCACACCTCACGAGAGCCCTCAGGGTTGGGGTGAACCGAAGCTACGCACTGCAGTGATTCTGCGAAGAGAGAGGTGAGTCACTAGGATCTGCTTAAATACCGTGCTCTTTCGGATCCAATCCTAGACATGCGCACGGGGTTACCACACCCTAACTTAGTGACTTAGCCATGGGTTTGTTTAACGTTCCTTAAGTCTTATGTGTTTGTGTTTGAGTAGACTAGTCCTAGGGTTCAAGTTCCTATCATGCTATTCTACGTTCCATTCCTTTTCTACCCTTCTAATATTCATTACACATAATCACACAAATAGTTAGGGGTACTTACCGTGGATCATGGTCGGAGACTTTAGGTGCCATGCCGAAAAACCTGCTTGTTTCATAAAATATTTTCAAAAAAAACTCATTTGGGCTCGCTTTGAAAACGTTTTGAGCCTTGGCCCACAGGCCGAGAGTTTTAAAACTGGGCTCTGATACCAAATTGAAACACCCCAAACCTGGCCCACGAGATTTGCCCAGATTTGGTATGTTCCTCAAGTAAACCGGTTTCAAAATTCTTTCGTTAGCTAGAGAAAACTTGTGCAATTTTGACAAGAATTGTTTTGGGTTGGGCTTGTGTTGAAAACGAATTCAATTCTTTATATTAAAAATTTTACTTAAACTTTAATAGGTAAAACTCATAATCATAATAAATAGAAATAAATGGAAAACAATTCAACTATGGCCTTATGGCCTTATTACATCAAATACTTTCCAAGTAATTCAAGTACTTAAATAGAAATAGTAGTTCATAAAATAAAAACTTCATGTTGAGCATGGCCACCACAAGTTCTGCCGTCCCGGTCCATCACTGTTCATCACACAAACATGGTCCCACAACGGGGTGAGTCAAATGCACTCAATGTGTACACAAACACTAAATCAAAACAGAATCGGGCATACAAATGTTACGCATTCATATCATAGCATACAAATTATGATGTATTCCCAAACCCAAACCTAATAAGCCATCCGCTACACTCCCCCGTACCAACCTGTACACCGTGGGGACTACTAAGTCGACCCTCCTTTCGCTACACTCCATATAGCGGTCTTAGGTCACCGCATTTGTGGTCTTAGGTCACCACGTTCAGATTACTGTGGTCTTAGGTCACCACTTTCAGATTACTGTGGTCTTAGGTCACCACTTTCAGATATCACGGTCTTAGGTCACCGTGTTCGTGGTCTTAAGTCACCACATTCACTTCCCCTTTCAAACAAACCCATATGCCCCATATAATGATGATATGCATAAATATGCCAGAGTTCACATTCTTATCATATTCTCATGTTACTAATGACCTTTTTCATATTCTTTGTAGAAGTAGGAAATGTACTTGAGTACTTAGTACCATAACATGGTACCCTAGCCACTTTCATATTCTTAATATCACATATTTTAATAAAACAGACCATGAAACATATTAAGAAGTAGTGTGGGTACACACCGATTCGCTTAACCACTTCACCGAAATCCCAAATGATCTATCGCCTTAGATCTCAAGTTCCTACAATTGATTAATCACTTACTATTTAGCACAAAGCCTATTCGGCTAGAAAACCAAATCCTAGTAGGATTTGTATTCTTAAAGCTTACCTTGGTGTCGATTTGATGATTTAATCAAATCCCGAAACTCGTATTTTTCCTCTTTGAAATCGGTTAGTCACTAAATCCCTTGAATTGGTTAGTTTTCGGCTTAAAACACATAATAATAGATCTACTACTAAAATAGGCCTTGGCGAAATTTACTTTGTTCTTACCTTCCAAATCTTAAATCCCGAATTGGATCCTTGCTTCTTTATTCTTTGTAAAAATCCCTATGTACCCATGTTAGATCCAATCTAACATTAAATCATAATAATATAGCTTATGGCCGAATGGTATTCATATCTTACCTTAGATCTTAGAAGTTCCGAAGGATACCTTCTTGTAGTTGACAATTTCTTAAATCCCGAAAACACCCTTCCATAACTCGGCCAAAATCCATAATAGAGATTAGTCCCTAAATTTTAGATAGGTTTAAAATACAAAAGAATTGAAACCAAACTTTGGATCTTACCCTTTTTAAGAAATCGGTAGCACCCTTGTTAAAAGCCCCTTAAAGAATCGGCCTTGAGGACTAGATGATAAAGTTTCGGCTTTTGGGATTTAATGGAGAAGTCGACTAGAGGTTCTCTTAGGGTATTTGGTTTCCACGAAACTAAGGAAAAGAAACTTGAGAATTTTGGCAATGGTGGACTATAGATTCGGCTTGACAAAAGAAAAAGAGAAGAGAAGAGAGGAGAGCACTCAGAAATTCGCAGAGAGAGGAGGAGGAAGAAAGATTGATGAGTAGCCCTATTTCCTTCCTTTTATAGCCGAAACTACTCCTCAGAATCCCTTACTTGGCCACCACTCTTCTTTATTTGATAGCTTTATCTCTTAATTTAAAATAATTAGAGAATAATCCTTTATTATCTCTTCAAAAATAATCCAAATTAAATCCCTTATTTATCACCTTATTAATCGAATATTAAAGAGAATAAAACTCCTCCTTTCTAGAAGGCTTGTGCCGTCCACCTCAGAGCTTCAAAGCAAAAATAAAACTTCTTTTATTTGCTTCCCAAGTGACTCGAACCTGTGCCCAACACCTTGCATGTGGCGCCATTTCCAGAGGCCCTAAGTGGCATCTTCAGCCACTTTTCCAAGCCCTGTTTGTGTGTCAAATTTCAAAACTTTTTCTTTTAAGGCCACCTTGCCTTAATTTCCTCTTTTAAACTTTAAAACTCGACATTTCTAAGTCATTTCTAAGTTTCCAAAAATTTTCGTTCGGCTCTGTAAACTTGACATTTTCTTACATTTCCAAGTTTCCAGAAATGTGCACTTTCCATTTTTTTTAACTTAACATTTCCATACATTTTCAGGTTTCCAAAATTGTTCAAAATTTATTCTTAGTACATAAAACATGTTCCTTCGTACAATTAAACCGAAAATGCATAGGCCCTTTCCAGGATGTTACACCCTCTAGGCTTTTAACAACAACCCTACCCACAAGAGAAAAAGCCGAACCTTGAGGAGATGCTAACGAAATTCATCGCAGTGTCAGAAACCTGTTTCCAAAACATTGAAACAACACTCAAAAATCAGCAATCATTGATTCAAGGGCCCGAGAACCAAATAGGTCAGCTTGCTAAGCTGATCTCAGAACGACCACAAGGAACCTTGCTAAGAATCACTGAAACTAACCTAAAGGAGCAAATTCACGCCATTACTGTTCACGATAGTGAAGGGTTAGATGAACCGAAACAGAGGCAAGAGAACATGGTAGATAAGGGTAAGGTTAAGGTAAGCCATGATAAACTGAAATCAGTAAGTACAGAGTACAAACCTCGTGTACCATATCCCAATGCGACAAAGAAAGACCGCACAGATGAACAATTTGATAAATTTCTTAAACTTCTAAAGAAATTACATATTAACTTACCGTTAATTGAAGCTCTTTCGCAGATGCCCAATTCAAAGAAATTTTTAAAAGAGCTTTTGACAAACAAACGGAAGCTAGACGAAGCGTCGCATATGGAGCTAAATGCAGTGTGCTCAGCAATTTTACAAAATAGACTACCACAAAAGTTAAAAGATCCAGGGAGTTTTACGATTCCTTGCTTAACTGGTGGCTTATCTATTAATAATGCTTTAGCTGATTTAGGGGCAAGCATCAATGTTATGCCTTATAAAATGTTTAAACAGCTAGGTCTTGGGAAACCTAAACAAACTAGGATGAGCATTCAATTAGCTGATAAAACCATTAGAGTTCCTAGGGGTATAATTGAAGATGTACTAGTAAAAATTGATAAATTCATATTCCAGTAGACTTTGTCGTTTTAGACATAGATGAGGACAATAATATTCCTTTAATTTTAGGAAGACCCTTTTTAGCAACTGCTAAAACTAAAATTGATGTTGGTACAGGGGAACTCATACTTCGTGTAGGTGACGAAACGATCACTCTTCAGGCTCTTGATTCGGCAAGGACATTGAGTAAAAAAGGTGAAAACATAAATTCTATTAATGACCATTTGGTTCAGCCTTCTTTTCAGGAAGCACCACGAAATTACACATCTGAGCCACATTCTAGACCTCGTGCCAACAAGGAAACAACTCATGAGGAACGAAGGCTTTAGATCGATGAACTAGATGAGTGGAAGACACATTTCAAGGAGAAACTAAAAACACACAAAGTAAAAATGAGGCAACTCCATGTCAAACTTAAAGATGGGACATACCAATTTCAGATCGGGGATCAGGTATTGTTGGATAAGAAAGACCCTCTAATCGACATTTCAGACCTTAAAGAAGAGATCCCTTTCACGATACTAAATGTCTTCCCATATGGAACAGTCGAGGTAACTAATCCTAAGTTTGGCACTTTTAAGGTAAACACCACTCGACTCAAACTATATATCGATAATCGAATTGATAGCAGGAGAGAGGAGTGTCAACTCCTCGACCCACCATGAGGCATGCAAATGAGAGGTAAGTCCAGCTTAAGACTTTAAACGAGCACTTCTCGGGAGGCAACCCGAGCACTAACCCCTTTAATTTTTATATTTTTTGATTTTTAGCACCTAACTAAAAAAAACCTAAAACTAACCAAATTAATAGGCACAGGTTTCCCTACCACACAGCCTTGCACACGGGCGTGGTCGCGACCGTGTGAACACCAAGAATAGGCACATCGGCGTGGCGGAGATCGTGCGAACCAAAGACGAAAATTTTCCCCACAACACGGGCTGTGATAAAATGCCACAGTCGTGCGAAACGACCGTAGTTGACACTAAGAAAGTAACACGGGCGGGCGACACGCCCATGCTCCTAGGCCGTGGCCGACACTGATTAAAATAACATGGGCATGGAAACCTCTACAGAGGCGTGGGAGAAACGAATGAGCCACCACACGTCCGTGCGATACGGCCGTGTGACCTAACACGCCCACGACACACTGGCGTGGGAAGCAACCAGATGCCACAATTTCTATTTAAACCCCCTTATTCTGTTCACTTCCTTCCTCACTCTTTCTTCTTCCAAACCCCAGCCACCATACCCCTCTCTTTTTCTATTATCTTTCTCCCTCCATTTTCCTTTCCCCATTCCCTTCATTCTTTCTTTACACCACCATCCCTATGTCGAAGAAGCGAAAGGACCCTAGCATAGTCTCCCCGTGCAAGACCGATCTATATAAGTTCATGCCGGCCGCTTCATTTACTCGACAAGATAAGGACCTTTAAGTCCATTTAATTTTTCTTTTTCTTTTCTCTTCTCCTTTATTGTCCTTCTCTTTATCTTTCTTGTGCTTAATTTATATTATTATATTTTGATTTTTTTTAATTTAGGTTCAAAAGGTTGTTAGGGAATCACCACACCACGACCCTAGTATCCACCTCCACCTTCATCTATGCCCAACTTACCGTTTCTTTTCCTTGACTCCATCCAAAGTTCAGGAAGTTCACTTCTCTCCTATCTTATGATTTTATACATTGTAGATATCTATCTTTGTACATTGAGGACAATGTACGTCTTAAGTGTGGGGAGGTGTCAACAATCTCATCCCCTGAATGATATCTTGTCTTAAGTAATTTTCTCATATTATTAAGTTAGAATGAAATTTCTTTTGATTTATGATTTTCATTGATATGTTTTGGATTAAGTCATAGTTAATTGTGCATTGATGATTTAAACTTTAAGATATTAGAGAATCAAGCATGATAAGTCTATTTTCCGTAATTAAAATTTCTAGGTTGTTTTCCTAAATTTAAATATTACTTTGAAGTTTGAAATTTGCAAGGTTGACATCAAAAACCATAATTTCTGTGAGTCTTTGAGCCTTTTAGATCATATTCTTTTCCTGCTCACTTTATTGATTATGAGTGTGTCAACATTGATTTGTTATTCTAGAACTTGCTTCGATTATACATATCGAGACCACACTTTTGATTTGATATACGGAGATGATAAAGGCACCTAGGTTTTAACCCACTTACTCCATAAAAATCCTACCTTCATAATTAACCCTTAGTGAATCCCTTTGATCTAATTAAACTATTTCTTGATTCACCTTTAATGTTAACCCAAGACCCATTCTTTTTGATTCATTGAGAATTTTTCTCTCTTATTTTAACCCTCTTTGTCGAGATTTGATTTGAGTAGTTGCCTAACTATGTTCTCTAATTTAGTTGTTAAAGTTCTTTCTTATTATTGTATATTATTCTTAAAAAAATTATTCATTATTAGTTCTGTATTATTTGAGCTTAAGCAGTTAATTTCATATTTTGAGAAGAAGCTCGTGTTATTAGTGATAAGTCCTCAATTGATGTCATTAATCAGCGATTAGTCCATTTTTCTAGTTAGGTGTATTCTCAATTCGATCTCGATTGTAACCCTCTAATTCAGCCTGTATCCACACCTTTAACCCAAGCCCCATTACAACCCTTTTAAAAGACCTTTTGATTTGTGTATCATCTCATATTATAGTGGTGGAGATTTGATTTTCATGCAAGCCTATGGTAATAACTTTTCATGTTTGATTTTTGAACCTTAAAAACTTTGAGTGATTTGAGTGAATCCTTAGTGAGGATGTCAATCCTTGTCAGGTTTTGAATCAAAGGTAACTATTTAGATAAGGGGAAATACCTATGTTTTCGTGATACAAAAATTTGTGACTTAGATTGTTTGAATCTTTAGGACTCTTTTAGTTAAATTATCAATGTATGAATTATCTATGAATTATGATGAAACATTATTGATGAGGATTATAAATTGAGGGAGTTAATTTTAATTGTGAGTTGAGGATTTTGCTTGAGGACAAGCAAAGGCTTAAGTGTGGGGATATTTGATAAACCATAATTTACACATATTTTAACCCCATGCTTAGCTTACTTTTGGATGAATTTTGATTGAATTTGATGAATTCAATGCTCCTAATCTCTTAATTTCATGTTTTATAATCAGGAGAGCTTAGGAAGTCGAAAAGGACAAGAAACGGGCCAAAAAGGGGCAAAACGGGCCTACCTAGGAAATCAACACGTCCTGGACCATTGGCCACGGCCGTGTGTCGCGAGCAGGATCAACCACGGCCTGGACTATCAACCACGGGTAGATCACACGGGTGTGTGTGGCGAGCGAAATCGACCACGGCCGAAGAAGTCCACCACGGGCATGTCACACAGGCGTGTCCCTGCCGAAATTAGGATGAATTCTATTCGGAATAGGATACTTGTGGGCCAATTAAGGCATCTCAAAGCCTATATAAACACCCTAGGGGGTACCCTAAAAGGGGGGCTCGATAGGACGTCAAATAGGACGCAGAGTAGAACGCAGAAAATACTCGAAGACAGCCACTGAAAGTAGCTCAGAGGAAGAATCTCCATCAAGACTGAAGATCTCCCATCAAGTTCTTTAGAAGTTTTTGGGTTTTCCTATGTTTTTTTATTTTTCTTATTTTGAGATGTTTCCTTCTATCAGTATGAACTAAATCCCTTAGATACCTAAGGGGATGAAACCTAAGACGGATCTTATTACTATTTGATTTATAAGATAAATACTTGTTCTTATTCTTAATTGTGAGTTCTTATTCTTGTTTTGATAATTCAGGTTATTGATTCAAGTCGAATGTGCTTATTCAGAATAGCAAAAGTCCATGTTTAAGAGTAGATCAATACAATTAAGTGGAGTTGATTGCAACCCTAGAAATAGGGCGACGAAAATCTACCGGATTAGAGTCAAATCTAATAAGGGAATCCATAGATCGAGTTAATGCGACAATAGGGTTTTAATTAGAAAGAGATTTTAATTAATCAACCTAAAGTCAGTTATTTTTAGTCTTGAATGAGATATTAACATAAATCAGGGATTTCTACGGATTAAGTCAAGTGAATAAATCGTATGAATCAAAAGTAATAAGTGAAGTCTAGGTGGATTCTTCCTTAGGTATTGCCTCCATCACATAAGTTGTCTAAAAGTATTTTCCTAATTCTTTCGTTGTTGTGTTTTATTTAATTAGTTTTAGTTTAAAAAGAAATCACTCCAATTTTTGGGCTAGATAATAAAAGGATAGTAATTACTAGTACTCTTGGTCCTTGTGGATACGATATTTCCAGTCTTACCATAACTATACTATTAAACGGTAGGTGCGCTTGCCTTTATTATGGTTATAGTTAGTTTGAGACACATCAGAGATTGTTGGAAAATGAGCTTGTATTGTAGTAAACATGTAACAGTCCAGTTTAGACCCTAGTCGGAACAGTGGTTTCAGAACCACAAATCTGAATCGTTAAAATATTTTAATATTATTTTCTGTGCCTTTGATATGTGATTAAGCATGTGTTAAAGTTTCGTAAGTTAATTTGTCCGTCTGTGTGCTTAATTTGATAAAAGGATTAAATTTCATAAAAGGGCAAAGTGGCTTTCTATTTGATTAATGATTAAATCGATGTGGCTTTTAAAATGTGGAGGATTTATGTGGCAATTTAGCCACTACTTTAGTAAGTGGACGGCAAAGGTCATAAATGACCTTGTATTTATGTGTTTTATATGTTTAATTATAAGGTTGATATAGTAAATGAATTAATAAGTAATGTTATAATAAAAATAACATAAAAATAAGCCATAATGCTCATCCATCTAGCCAAATATTGAAAGAAAAAAAAAAGAAAAAAAAACTAGCTAGGGCATTCAGCCACTTCTAAGCTCAATTCAAGGTATGTTTGATTTCGGTTTTTGATAATTTCTACATTTTTGTAATCGTTGCTTCGTATACTTTGAAACCCATGCTTCAATTTTGTGAATTGATGAATATTTTGAAATGTGCCATTGATGAAAACATGAGTTTTGTGATGTTTAATGGTGAAAAATGAAAGATATGTGTTTGATTAACAAGTTTTGTCTTTAGAGTTTTGATGAATTTGAGTAATTTGTACTTAATTGAGAAAATAATATTTTGATGGACTAAATTGTGAAATAAATGAAATGTATGGATTGATATGATCATGGGGTATATTCTGTAACACCCCAAACCCGGCCCAAACGTTACGACCGAATCTGGCATGTCACATGAAAGGAACGTCTAAAAACTGTGCATTCGTTAAAAAGCTCATATTCTTTATAGTTGTGGTGAGAAATCGAGTTTAAGTAATTTTGAATAAGAAATGGTTTATTATCATTTTAGGAAAATCCCATATTGATCATTTAATAATAAGCAATAAATAATTTGAAAGCTGAAACCAAATAAAATACCCAAGGCCTTATTGCATAACAAAAACTCAAATAAAAATAAGTCCAAATAAAAGAAACGAATTTACGAGTAAACATATGTATGGCCTCCACGAGTCCACCTCAGCTCCCAAATCCGCGATCTAATGATTACCTGCAAAATTTAACTAAGGGGTGAGTCATCGAGACTCAGTGTGTAAATCCCCATCCAATAGGCCCTTACACAATTTCATATGAAAATATGCATATCATGCACCCAAACCTAGCCATCCGCAACTCCTTTTTCTACCCCGTGTGGTACCAAACCACTGGTGGTGCCAAACCACTGGTGTCCAAAGACACGATATCCATCAATATTGTGGTGCCAAACCACTGGTGGTGCCAAACCACTGGTGACTCGAAGTCACGAATAGTATTGATGGGGCCAACCCATCGTGTGATACCAAATCACTGGCGTCAATCTCGTTATATCATCTGTGGGGCCAACCCACTGTGGTACCAAACCACTGGGACGAGACGCTATGAGGTGCCAAACCTCTGGTGACCGTAGTCACGAAAATGTGGTACCAAACCACTTTGGAGGTGCCAAACCTCTGGTGACCCAAAGTCACGAATATCAATCTTCCCCTCCTCTCATCATACCCATGCAATATGACATAATAATTAGTGTATGCGTGATGTCATGTATGCTAGACATATATCAAATATAAGTATAACATGAATTACCATCATAATCAGATAGACATAAAACAACATAATCACCCTAATCAACCTATAAGGGTATAACCGTAATTTTACCTACCAAGGGCATTTTCGTAATTTACCCACCAAGGGTATATCGGTAATTTACCCACCAAGGGCATTTTCGTAATATACCCTTCAGGGGTATTTTGGTAATTTACCCACCAAGGGTATTTTCGTAATTTTACACCTACAATGGCCTTTCCCAAAGGCCCAAATGTCACCCCGAGCGACTCAGCTACCATTTCCGGTCGTACCGGACGATTGGGCCTAAAACTCAATTCCGGCCCATTCGGGCCCACACACTCGGGTGGCCCACCTAGCATAAATCTAGCCATGTATATAAGTTCCACCGAGTCTAGTTCACTATATACTATACAATCACACAATTTACTCATAAGGGCCCACAGGCCCATTGGGCCCACTTTGGCCCATCGCGGCCCAAGCAGCCCCAACCCACAAGAATACTACTGATGGCCTCAACTATCGCGTCGAAGCCCTACATGTACGTTCGCACGCTCGTGTGGCTACTATTGCCATGACCGGCACTTCGGCATTTGCCGCTCTACAACTAGAGTAGAGAGTTACACACCGATAGGACTCGTGTGTAATCCGCGCTCCGACCACTCCTGTGCCCAAACGCCTTCCAAGGTGTGTCAACCCTCCTCCTGGAATGCTCTTTATATAGCTAGCTCTTCACCTTCCTTCTTTGTATCTTTCCGATGTGGGATCCCTTCGTCGATGAGAGTTTAAATTCAACTGAAACTCTTCCCGTCCCGCATCGCAAAATAAATACTCCCTTGCTTCTCATGAGATTCGAACCCGTGCTCCCTTGCATCATAATCCATGCTTTGCTAGCCACTTGGCAACAAGCTCCTCTTGTGTCTTAAACCATGCGTAACTAAATATAAATCTATAGCCAAATTACGAGGTCCAAGTAAAAAGAAAACCAAAATGCAAAAGCCAAGACTTGAACCTTGGACCTCCTTCCTTCCCTGTGGCGTCACTCCTTGCCTCTTAAGTGGCGCGTCACTTTGCCACTACACCACACACTCCACTTGTGTCATTTTCCTCTACATTTTATTCTTAAGGCCTACTCCGCAACTTCCAGGGTTTTTTTCACCTAAAACCAAAATTTCCCCAAAGCTAATATTTGATCCCGGGACTTCATAGAAGCCCTCTAACCTTCCAAAATAACTTACCTAATAAGTCTAACTTGCATTAATGCCGTTCTCAAAAATTTTAAATCAAGGCCAATTGGGCCCAATCCTACTAGGCCCAATTTCGGGATGTTACATATTCGGCCAAGCATGGGTATAAGCAAATTTGGTGTATTTTGTGATTTTGTGAAATAGGGACTAAATTGTCAAAATGTGAAAATATGAGGGCTAATTTGTAACTTGCCCTAAATATGTATTTTTGGATTGAATTGAATAAAGTAGTGAATAAATGAGTTAAATTTGAATATGTATAGATCAAGAACCGAAGAAAACAGACTTACATCGCGGGAAATCGAAAGTTATTGAATAGCCGTTTATCTCCGTTCCTTCCGTACGAGGTAAGTCGATATATAAATAAATGTACTTGAATTGACTTCTTTATGCATATATGAAATTTGAGTTTCTATGAATAATGTTCGAGTTGGAATGTATGTGAAATCCGAGGATATATCAACAAGTTATAAGTGTTCGAGAAGTCTCGAACGAACCTAGGAATAGATAGGATTAACTATGTCATGACATAGGCGTCTGTTATGTGATATCATGTAAGACCACGTCTGCGACGTTGGCATTGATTCGAGATTTCGTGTAAGACCACGTGTAACACCCTAAAATTCAAGTATCGATTTATTGCATGTTTTGGTGTTTAGATTATGAAGGAAAATTTTCTTATTTCTTTTCGTGCCTATTATAGTCATGAAGAAGAGTATAGAATTATTCGGGTATAGAATAATTTTTAGTTTGAGAATTTATTGAAGTGGAGCAAGTGGCATTGACACT
Organism: Gossypium sturtianum; assembly: GCA_025698515.1. Lineage (NCBI taxonomy): Eukaryota > Viridiplantae > Streptophyta > Magnoliopsida > Malvales > Malvaceae > Gossypium > Gossypium sturtianum. Next base: position 47,510,444 of record CM046943.1, read on the forward strand.
TAAGTTAAATTAAGTGTTAAAAAGTAGCATAAGATGAGTAAATGGCAAGGTGGTGTTGGCGCATGAGATATTGCATGAGGGGAGTGGTTCAATCCCTTGTATAACATTTGGACAACTTTTATTTTGCTCTTCTATGGTAAGTGTCGGCCAAGCTTATTTATGGTAAGTGTTGACCTTGTTATTTTTGGTTAGTATATCAAAGGAATAAGGTAAGAGTGAAATTATGGTAGCGAATCAAGAAAATATGGAAAGATATGGAGACATAGGGCAAGTATCAAGGAAAGTGTTTTGGAAACAAATTCATGGTCATTTGATCAATGAATTTGGGCGGACAATATGGCTAGGGGAAGGTTGGCCGAATATGCTAGTAGTTGGCTAGGATTAGGAGTTTGTTTTGGTCATTCCTAGCATTTTGTGCAAAGGTTTGCAATTCTCTTTTCAACCTCTTTTCCTTTGGCGAATTTGATCTTTTGGTAAGCCTAATTCTTTTGACCATTTGGTCATTTTTTCTCATCACTTTAGTATTCTTTTTGTGCCTCTTCATAGTGCCGAAATTTGCTAGTACCAAAAGGCCATTCCTTTCTTTTTGTTTTCTTTCTCCATTGCCGAATGTACTTTGCTCCTAAGCACATTTTTTTCTTTCTCTTTTCTCCTCTTTGAAAACCAAACATCATCATCATCTCTTCTCTTATATTTTATTTCTTTTCACTCATACCTTCTCCATTAATTTTCTCATGGCCGAATGTTAGTGAGCCATAGCCAAACCATTTTCTCTTTTCTTTGGTTAATCATAGCCAATCTTTCACTATTCATAAACATCTTTCTCAATCGTCTCTTTTCAACCGTGGACAATAGGTAAGAATTCTTTTAGTTCATGTTAGTTAATAGTTGTCATGGCCGAATCTTGATAGTGGTATAAAGGCTTTCTTAGATCGAAATAAACGTTCACTCTATTAACGTTTTTATTTGTTATACTTTAGTGCGATAGTGGAAGACCGGAACTCAAGTGTTCGTGAGTATCATAGAACAATTTGCTCGATTCTCTTATTTTGGAACAAGGATCTTTGTGGTAAGCGAATTTCACCCTTAAACCCTTAGTCATATTTCGATGTAATATTAGATTGGATTAACGATCTCTTGTCTTTGAAGACAATCAAAATAGGGAAGAAAAGGGCGGTGAATAGTGTTCGGAAGAGGGGTGGTTCCGTTATTCCCCCTAAGTATAAACAAAGGACTGTTTCAGCAATCCGGGATTTCCCACCGGGTTGTGGACGTTCATCCGAGGAGAATCAATTGTTTGAAGTAGTTCGTACTCCCGAACCATTATTTGTTCGTGGATTTGATTCGGTTAATGAACCATCAATCGGGGAGAAACCGCAAGTAGAAGTAGTTCAAAAATCCGAGGGTAAAAGTTAGATCGTTAATTTCTAAGATTGATTTCGTTAATAAAATATAGTGATTCTAATTTATCGTGATACGTATAGGTGTTGACGAGCGGGAAAGTCTAGTTCTCACTATAACCAGGTGTGTAACTTCACACTTATCTTTCGGGTTAGATACTAAATCGTAAGAAATTTGATAAATCGTAAAAATGGCCAAATCGAAAATGTTGTAGTAATTAGTACTTTTGTGTAAATGCATGAAAACGGCTAAAACCGAGAAATTTGCATAAAAGCGCTAGATCGATAAATTGGGCCATAAAATCGCTAGATCGATAAATTGGGCCATAAAACGCTAGATCGATAAATTGGGCCATAAAGCGCTAGATCGATAAATTGGGCCATAAAAACGCTAGATCGATAAAATGGGCCAAAAACCTTCTAGTTCGAAATATGGGTCAAAGTTCGCTGGATTGCCTTATGGGCTAAATACTATTTTGTTTAATAGGCCCAAATGAAAAGTTTAATTAAAAACTCATTTGTATTATGGGTTACTTGATAAATTATTTATGATTAAAGTTTGTTATTCATACATAATTGCATGGGATGGGATACATGATGAAGAGAAGTAAGGCTGTGGCCATGAATCTAGTTCGGTGGCTCTGCCACAAAATTTGGCTTAATGCCTCTAGTTCGGTGACTATGTCACAATCTAGTTCGATGATGCACTACAATATTATTTTAAAGGCTAAATGCCTATGATTGGTGTGTTTGGCGGGGTGGGTTGACTTGATCACCACAGTGTCTTTGGTTGAGTGCGGGGTGTGTAGCGGATGGAAATTAGGCTTGGTTGGGAAATTCATTTTACATGCATTTTATATATTTTATTTCATTTTATATTGTTAAAATTTGTAATTGGGCTCAAGCCCAAATTAATGCCTTGATGGTATGGCCCAATAATGGTGGTAAGTGAGTTACACACTTGAGTTCTTTGTAACTCACCCGTTTTATTATCCATCTCGGGTAATGGAAATTGATGTGGACTTGGGTGGGGATGACTTGGTGGAGGCCATGCTACGAGCTTGGGTTTTATAAACTATGAACTTTATTTAAGTTACTTATTTTAATTACTATTTTGGGTATGATGTAATAAGGCCTCTAATTATATTTTTATGGATTTTTATGTGTGGATGGATTTAATTTTATTTTAAGACTCTTAATATGGGCTTATGTTAAATCTATAAAGTTTTCTTAAAAATATTGTGTTTTATAACAATTTTGGACACCTAAATTACTTTTCAATTTCTTTCAAATTCTTTTAAAACTACGTTAAGGTTTTGACTAATATATATATATAAGATTTAGTATTTTTCTTAATTCATAATCATTATAATTAGTTTTTATTAAACCTTATTTCTAAAGGTTTTGCATTACTGTTTTACTTAAATCATTAGAGAAATTTTGGATGTTCGTTCGGTGTGACAAACCAAATCTCGTCTTAATGCATAGACCTGGTTTGGGGTGTTACACCACGTCTGGGACGTTGGCATCGATATAAGATTTACGTGTAAGACCATGTCTGGGACATTGTCATCGTATTGATTCGTGTAAGACCCTGTCTGGGATAGTGGCATCGATATTTTGGTTACATGTAAGACCACGTATGGGACGTTGACATTGTACGACTATTTCGAGCACTCTGAGTATCCTATTTATTTCTGAACAGTTCAACGGGCAAGTCTGAGAAACGAATGACTATGTGATTTGCATATCTGTTTCAGGTATGTTTGATATGTACACATTGTGTGTATAAGAAGGTAAGTATATTCATAAACTTACCTAGATGAGTGATGTATTTGAATATGAGAATGTAAATGCGTTACATGAATGGACAAGCTATGATCCAACAAAGTATATGGTGATATGCAAGATTGAAAGATGAAAGGTTAAGTAAATGTGCCAAGAAGAATTATGGCTATGCAATTGAGCTATTAGTGAATTCATATTGATTATATATCTTGAATGCTTTTATGTTAAGTTTATTTGTATATGGCTTACTAAGCTTTTGGAATGTAACAGGCCGATTTTGACCCTAATCGGAATAGTGGTTTTGGGACCACAAATCCGAGTCCGAAAAATATTTTAAAATTATTTTTAGTGTTTATTATGTGTGAATTTGCTTGTGTTAAATTTTCGTGTTTTAATTTCGTCGTTTAAGTGTCCGATTAAATAAAAGGACTTAATTGCGTAAAATGTGAAATTTGCTAATTAATGTGTAAGTGCTAATTTGCTAATGGCTTTTTAATATTAGGTTCTTAAAGGGCAAATAGCCCATTCTAGCTATAGTGGACGGCATATGGTCAAAAATGACCTTAATTTATATGTTATAATTATTAAATATAAAAGGTTAAATAAGTAAATTAATAATAAACTAATATATGTTAAAATAAAACAAAAACAAGTCATGTTATCATCTTTTACTTAGCCGAATTTAAGCAAAAGAAAAAGAAACAAAACCTAGCAACATTCAGCCATTGATTGAGCTTGATTCAAGGTGAGTTTTAGCTCGGTTTTTGATAATTTTTATGTTTTTGAGGTCGTTGCTTTGAGTACTATCCGACATATGCTATAATTTTTTATTTTGATGATGATTTTGTGTTTTGCCATTGATGACAGCTTGTGATTTTTGTTTATTGATGATGAAATATGAAATATATGTATTAGATTAACATGTTTTGTCTTTGAATTTTTGATGAATTTGAGTAATTTGGACTAAATTGCAAAAATAAATTTGTGAGGGACTAAAATGTGAAATAAATGAAATGTGTGGACTTGTATGAAGACTATGAATATTCGGCCCTAGCATAGTGTCTTTGAATTTTGTGTATTTTGTGTTTTGAGCAAAAATGACTAAATTGTAAAAAGTGTGAAATGTTAGGGGCAAAATTGTAATTTGCCTATTTATGTGTTTTAGATTAAATTGAATAGAATGGTGTTTAAATAAGCTTAATTTGAATATGTTTAGATCAAGAACCAAAGAAATCAGATTTGGATTGGGGAAAAACAAAAGTAGTCGATTAGTCGATTTCACAGTCTGTCGACGTCTGAGGTAAGTCAATAAGTTTTTAAATGTTGTTATATTTATGAATAAATGTTTGCTATATGATAACTTGAATTATTATACTTTGAGATGGCCGAATGTGAATATTGAGAATTGGCTATCTTCCGAGTTTGATTCAATCGAGATTCGATTTCCGAAAGCCCCGTATGAACCTTACGAATAGATAGGATACATATGTCATGACATAGGATATCTGATATGTGTTATCGTGTAAGACCACGTCTAGGACGTTAGCATCGACTTGTGTTTACGTGTAAGACCATGTCTGGGACATTGGCATCGTATTTGATTCGTGTAAGACCCTGTCTGAGACAATGGCATCGATATGTGATTACATGTAAAACCACGTCTGGGATGTTGGCATTGTACGTGCTTCCTACTATCCGTGTATCCCCTTTAATTCCGAACGGTTCAACGGGCATGGTTAAGTGAAGGCCAATGTGGAAATCGAAATAAAGGATTCAGGTATGTATATAAATTATGTTATGAAAGGTAAGGTAAGCTTATTGTATAATTCATTATTTAAAAACTAAAGTATGTGCATGTGATCTATGTGTAAATTTTCTAACTTAGTGTATTCGACCAAAATGAATTATGTATGATTTTGATATTGAGATTTGTTTAAGTTCTTGTGAATGTGTATAATTTTAATTATTGGATTTGTATATGAAAGGATTTAAAGTTAAGATTGTACACATAGTTTTGTATATTTTGTTTTGTTAATTTAATTAATATTAGCTTGCTTATGACTTAGTAAGCTTAAATAGCTTACTTTGTGTTTTTCTGTTTACCTCTATTTTATAGATTTTGGTTATACGTTACGAGCTCGGGGATCGTCAGCAAGACTTATCACACTATCGACAGTTTCTTCTGGTATTTTACTAAGTTGATTTGAATATATGGCATGTATAGCATAATAGAAAGTGGATTGTGGATAAAGTACTTTTGAATGTAAATAATAGCCATGCGAAAATGGCTTATCTTCTTTTGATTTAGTTTGGTATCTATGTTTATGGTTTGTAATGGTCATTGAAGATGAGTTGATATTTATGCATATTTGGTATGGCATAAGTTTATAATAGGTAAGTAATTGTGATGTTTATAACTTGGACATATTGAATTTGGTTGGGTGATTAGTACATGTATACTTATTATGTTTTGTGTGATGGATTGATTTAGTTATGAAATGAACTAAAACCGAATGTATACTTATATATATTTTGGTTGATATGAAATGAACTAAAACCGAATGTATACTTATATATATTTTGGTTGATGTTAAGTGAAATGTATGTGCATACAGTTTTAGTAAGTATATATATACTTGTATGGTGTGATTTGGTTTTGGTGATATAAATGTTCGAATATAATAAATAGGTATGAGGATTTGTTTAGTCATTAGGTCTTTAATAAGTTGGTTTAAATTGATGATGTTAACTATGCATATTCGATTATGGTATGTACTTATGATAGATAATTAAATGTGTTGCAAATAGATTTGGTTTTATGTTTAGGTTATGAAATTTAGTATTGGTAAATGGTAAGAATTCGAATAGGAAATCATGTATGTATGTATAAATGTATTCGGTTATACTTGATTAAAATATATAATTGTTGTTAATGATTTGTTCTTTATGAGATAGTTATGAGATTATAGAAATAATGTTTAAACAAAACCATGGCAAGTGAATTAGGTATGTACGGATTAATAAAGTTTATGAGTAGAGACTTGGGATGAATTAAGATGATTAAGAATTTGGTGATTTTGGTATTTTTTTAGTGAATGAACTTGAATTATTGGATGTCTTATTGTATGATAGGTATAAGATGATTATATGTTCGAACATATATAAATTATTATGATTCGGTTGTAACAGAAAAATATACAACTATATTTTATTTGGATGATTCAGGATACATATACGAATTTTGATTTGAATACTAAGTATGTGAATTTGGTATGTTATGTATTGATCACTTTCATTCATAGATGTAAAATGTGGTTACAGAAACATGTGACATGTGTGAGATATATTAATATCATTGTTATACTTATTTTAGAGGTTATATGATATGTTTAAAAAATAATAATATGCCTGTTCTGAGTTGTGTCTTTTTTTCGGTAATGCCTCGTAACCCTAGTCCGGCGACGGATACGGGTTAAGGGTGTTACATGGAAAGCTTACTTTGTGTATGTTTGTTCTGTTTTATAGATCGTCAAAGCTACTGAAGGCTCGGGACCGTCGAGGATCGTCATTACACTACTTAAGCTCATTTTTGGTACCTTTTGGAAATGTATATATTAAGTATGGCATGTATAGGCTAGTGGTTTTGGAAATGTGTTGAGATAGGTGTATATAGCCATGTGATATGGCTAGATAAGTGATTGTGTTTTGGTATATGATGCTATGCCATATGATGATGGTTTTGGTATGATTATATGCCTATGAAATATTCAAAATTGTGGTGAGCAAATTGATGCTATACAAACTCATAATTAGTCAATGAAATGGTTATATGAATGGTAAAAATGTGGGTGTATCATGCTTGGATATATATGTGTTTTAGTTGTGCAAATTGGTATGCAAATTAACATGTTTAGAAATGAGATTGAATGTGAAGTTTTGTTGATTATTGGACATGTTTATAGTTGTCAATTGTGAATGAAATGAATTGGTATATTGCTTGTAGGGATGACCCTTGTGTGGGTGGAAATTTGGCCTTGAAAATGGCCTATATTTGCCCACACGGTTGAGCACACGGGCATGTGGGTCGACTGTGTCCCTCGTGGTTGAAATTCAAAACAAGTCAGGATCGACCACGTGCTGGACACACGGGCGTGTGACTGGCCGTGTGGTGAAGTCAGTAGCGACCACGGGTGAGGAACATGGGCGTGTCCACGGCCGTGTGGACAAGTCAGTATGTATGCCCTGTTTTGACACGGCTTAAACACACGGGCGTGTTGAGGCCATGGGAGGCACATGGCCTGCCCACACGAGCGTGTGACCTCTGTAGCTTAGAAAATTTTTTACATTTCTGAGAAATTTCGTATGTGTTCGGTTTAGTCCCGATCCTATTTTAAAGCATGCTCAAGGTATCGTTGACCTATTTAAGGGACACTTTGATTGCGTTTGATGAACTGTATTATGAAATGTCTGTAAAAGTTTTTGATTTATCCGGTAATACCTTGTAACCCTAATTCAGCGACGGATACGTGTTAGGGGTGTTACATTTGGTTGGTATTAGAGCTACGGTTTAGCCGATTCTCGGACTAACGTAGCGTGTGAGAGTCTAGCTATAAATGCCATATATCTGAACTGTGATAGTGTGATGAATCCTGACGTGTAAAATGTGTTTTACGTATAGTAATGGATCCCGAAAGAGCCGTAGCTGACGATGTAGAAAGCAATGCGCCTGCTCCCGCTCAAGGGATAGCGCCCTCTGATTCGAGACCGGCTACGAGCGGTCAAGAGGGAGAAGCTAAACAAGCTTTCTTCCAAATGATGAGTGAGTGGTTCACTCAATTTCTGAGAAATAATCCGACTGTTTTACAACCTCTGCCCCCGCCTAATCCCCCTCAGACTTTAGTTGTGCCTCCGGTTATGAATCTGAATCTGTTGAATAAGCCTCCGGTCGACAAAATCCGTAAGTATGGGGCTGAAGAGTTCAGGGCTACTAATGACGACAATGCTGAAAAACCGAGTTTTGGTTAGAAAACACTATCCGAGTATTTGATGAGATGTCTTTGACTCCGGAAAAAAGTATTAAATGTGTTGTATCTTTGTTACGAGACGCGGCTTATCAATGGAGGAAAACTTTGATTTCTGTTGTTCTGAAAGAGCGGGTCACATGAGATTTCTTTCAGATTGAGTTCCGGAAGAAATACATTAGTCAGAGATTCATTGATCAGAAACGAAAGGAATTTCTGGATTTGAAACAAGGTCGCATGTCTGTCACTGAATATGAACGAGAGTTCGTGAGACTAAGTCTGTATGCTCGGGAATGTGTATCGACCGAGGCAATAATGTGTAAACGATTTGAAGATGGCTTAAATGAAGATATCTGTTTCCTTGTTGGGATTCTGGAAATAAAAGAATTTGTTGTGCTTGTTGATCGAGCGTGCAAAGCCGAGGCACTCGAGAAAGATAAAAGAAAAGCTGAATCTGAAGTTAGAGATGCGAGAAAGAGATTTTTGAGCAAATCATTTTAGTCTACTTCAAAGAAATTTAGAGATGAACATAGCCGTTCCAAGGCTAATGTGGGTCAATTGAATAGAGATCGTGCGAGATCACAGTCGAATCCTAAAGCTCCAGCAACTTCAGTGGCAAGTGTTGGAAATGTTCGATCCGAGCGACCCGAATGTAAGCATTGTGGTAAAAAACATCCGGGAAGTTGTAGATTGAATGATCGAGCTTGCTTCAGATGTGGATTGTTAGATCTTTTCATTCGTGATTATCCAGAGTCTGTTGAATAAGAGATTGTTCAGAATCCGAGATCTGATAATGTTCCAGCGAGAGGTAGACCTTCTCGAAATGCAAGAAATATCAGTGGTAGTCAGAGAACTACGAAAGACTCAGTTGCGAGATCGGAAGCTAGAGCGCCTGCCAGAGCTTATGCCATCCGATCCCGTGAGGAAGCTTCATCTCCGGATGTTATAACGGGAACATTTACTCTTTACGATACTTCTGTGATTGCATTGATAGACCCTGGTTCTACTCATTCGTATATATGCATGAACTTGGTATCCAGTAAGACTTTGCCTGTAGAGTCTACTGAATTTGTTATTAGAGTAATGAACCCCTTAGGTAAAAGTGTCCTGGTTGGCAAAGTATGCTAGAACTGTCCGTTAATGTTTCAAGATATATGTTTTCCTGCTGATCTGATGCTATTACCATTTGATGAGTTTGACATAATTTTTGGAATGGACTGGTTGACATTGCATGATGTTGTTGTAAATTGTAAAAGAAAGACCATTGATTTGAGATGTTAGAATGATGAAATAGTTCGGATTGAGTCTAATGATTTGACTGGGTTACCTGCTGTGATATCAGTGATGAAAGCTCAGAATTATATGAAAAAGGGTTATGAAGCTTATTTTGCTTATGTAATTGATTCAAAAGTAACTGAAAAGAAAGTTGAATCACTGCTAGTTGTTTGTAAGTTCCCTGATGTGTTCCCTGAAGAATTACCGGGATTGCCTCTGATACGCAAAGTTGAATTTGGTATAGATCTGTTGCCCGGTACAACTCCTATTTTGATAGCTCCGTATAGAATGGCACCTACGGAATTAAAAGAGTTGAAGTCTCAGTTGCAAGAGTTAACCGACAGAGGGTTCACAAGACCAAGTTTCTCACCTTGGGGTGCTCCTGTTCTGTTTGTGAAAAAGAAAGACGGCACGATGAGAATGTGCATTGACTATCGCCAGTTAAACAAAGTGACCATAAAAAATAAATATCCGTTGCCCAGGATTGATGATTTGTCTGATCAGCTTGAAGGAGCTACCGTATTTTCGAAGATAGATCTGAGATCGGGATAATACCAGTTGAGAGTAAAAGATTCAGACATTCCGAAAACTGCTTTCAGAACGAGGTACGAGCATTATGAGTTTTTAGTTATGCCTTTCGAATTAACTAATGCTCCTACTATTTTTATGGATCTGATGAATAGAATTTTCAAACCGTATTTAGATCAGTTTGTTGTTATATTCATTGACGACATTTTGATTTATTCACGGGATGAAATTGAACATGCTGAGCATCTGAGAAATGTGTTGCAAACTCTGAGAGAAAAGCAATTGTATGCGAAATTTAGCAAATGTGAATTCTGGTTGCGTGAAGTCAGTTTTCTGGGAGATATTGTATCGGCCTCTGGGATACGAGTTGATCCGAGCAAGATTTCTGCTATTCTGGAATGGAAACCTCCAAAAAATGTGTCTGAAGTCTGCAGTTTTTTAGGACTTGCTGGTTATTATCGAAGGTTTGTAAAAGGCTTTTCGATGATAGCTACTCCGTTGACCATACTACTTCAGAAAAATGTGAGATATAAATGGTCTGATAAATGTCAGAAAAGCTTTGATCAGTTGAAAACTCTATTGACTGAAGCTCCGATTTTAGTACAGCTAGAATCGGGTAAAGAATTTGGGATTTACAGTGATGCTTCGTTGAATGGTCTGGGATGCGTACTGATGCAAGAAAGAAAAGTTATAGCTTATGCCTCGAGACAATTGAAGCCTCATGAAAAGAATTATCCGACACACGACCTTGAGCTAGCTGCGATTGTATTCGCATTAAAGATTTGGCGTCATTATCTTTTTGGTGAGAAATGCCACGTGTTTTCAGATCATAAAAGTTTGAAATATTTGATGACCCAGAAAGATTTGAATCTTCGACAGAGAAGATGGCTAGAGTTGTTGAAAGACTACGAACTTGTAATTGATTATCACCCGGGTAAGGAAAATGTTGTTGCTGATGCACTGAGTCAAAAATCACTGTTTGCATTACGTGCAATGAATGCTCAATTAGATCTGTCTGATGATAGTTCAGTGATAGCTGAATTGAAAGCAAAACCGTTTTTTATACAACAATTTTGTAATGCTCAAAAAGTTGATAATGAAATGATAACAAAACGAGCTAAGTGTGATTCGAACTCTGATTCTGAATTTCGAGTTGATGTTGATGATTGCTTGAGATTTCGAGATCGACATTGTGTTCCGAGAAACTCAGAATTGATTCGGTTGATTTTAAATGAAGCTCATAATAGTCGCCTAACCGTTCATCCGGGAAGTACGAAGATGTACCATGATCTGAAGCAACATTATTGGTGGTCTGGTATGAAACGAGACATACCTGACTTTGTGTCGAAATGTTTAGTCTGTCAACAAGTTAAGGCTGAACATCAGGTTCTATTTGGTTTGCTACAACCGATTCTGATTCCCGAGTCGAAATGGGATAGAGTGACGATGGACTTTGTTTCTGGATTGCCTCTGACTCCGAGAATGAATGATGCGATTTGGGTCGTAGTTGATCGATTGACGAAATCCACCCATTTTATTCCAGTGAGATCTGATTACTCACTTGATAAGTTAGCTAAGCTTTACATTTCTGATATTGTGAGATTGTACGGGATGCCGTTGTCTATTGTATCTGATAGAGATCTGAGGTTTACATCAAGGTTCTTGAAGAAATTGCAAGAGGCTATAGGTACGAAATTGCATTTCAGTACCGCTTTTCACTCGCAGACGGATGGTCAATCCGAGTGGATTATTCAGATTCTCAAGGACATGTTAAGATCTTGCATTCTGGAGTTTAATGGTTCGTGGGAACAATATTTGCCATTGATTTAATTTGCGTACAATAATAGTTTTCAGTCGAGCATTAAAATGGCACCTTATGAGGCTTTGTACGGTCGAAAATGTCGAACATCTCTGTATTGGACTGAGCTAAGTGAAAATAAGGTACACAGGATCGATTTGATAAAAAGACACTGAACAGAAAGTGAAAATGATCCGAGAAAGTTTGAAAGCAGCGTCTGATCGTCAGAAGTCCTATGCGGACTTGAAACGAAAAGATATTGAATTTGAGATTGGTGATAAAGTGTTTTTGAAAGTGTCTCCGTGGAAGAAAGTACTCCGATTCAAACGTAAAGGCAAGTTGAGTCCGAGGTTCATCGGGCCATATGAGATTATTGAACGTCTTGGGCCAGTTGCGTACAGATTGTTGTTGCCACCTGAGCTAGAAATGATTCATAATGTATTTCATGTATCGATGCTTAGACGATACAGATCTGATCCATCACATGTGATTACTCCGTCTGAGATTGAAATCCGATCTGATATGACATACGAAGAAGAACCGATCCGTATCTTAGCTCATGAAATGAAAGAGTTGAGAAACAAGAAAATTCCATTAGTGAAAGTGTTGTGGCATCGACACGGAGTAGAAGAGGCTACGTGGGAGCCTGAAGATTTAATGAGAAAGCAATATCTGAATCTGTTTAACGGTAAGATTTTCGGGGACAAAAATCCCTAAGTGGGGGAGAATTGTAACAGTCCGATTTAGACCCTAGTCGAAACAGTGGTTTCGAAACCACAAATCCGAGTTGGTAAAATATTTTAATATTATTTTCTGTGCCTTTGATATGTGATTAAGCATGTGTTAAAGTTTCGTAAGTTAATTTGTCCGTCTGTGTGCTTAATTTGAGAAAAGGATTAAATTGCATAAAAGGTAAAAGTGGCTTTCTATTTGATTAATGATTAAATCGATGTGGCTTTTAAAATGTGGAGGATTTATATGGAAATTTAGCCACTACTTTAGTAAGTGGACGGCAAAGGTCATAAATGACCTTGTATTTATGTGTTTTATATGTTTAATTATAAGGTTGTTATAGTAAATGAATTAATAAGTAATGTTATAATAAAAATAACATGAAAATAAGACATAATGCTCATCCATCTAGCCGAATATTGAACGGAAAAGAAGAAAGAAAAACTAGCTAGGGCATTCGGCCACTTCTAAGCTCAATTCAAGGTATGTTTGATTTCGATTTTTGATAATTTCTACGTTTTTGTAATTGTTTCTTCGCATACTTTGAAACCCAAGCTTCAATTTTGTCAATTGATGAATATTTTGAAATGTGCCATTGATGAACACATGAGTTTTGTGATGTTTGATGGTGAAAAATGAAAGATATGTGTTTGATTAACAAGTTTTGTCTTTGGAGTTTTGATGAATTTGAGTAATTTGTACTTAATTGAGAAAATAATATTTTGAGGGACTAAATTGTGAAATAAATGAAATGTATGGATTGATATGATCATGGGGTATATTCGGCCAAGCATGGGTATAAGCAAATTTGGTGTATTTTGTGATTTTATGAAATAGGGACTAAATTGTCAAAATGTGAAAATATGAGGGCTAATTTGTAAATTGCCCTAAATATGTATTTTTGGATTGAATTGAATAAAGTAGTGAATTAATGAGTTAAATTTGAATATGTATAGATCAAGAATCGAAGAAAACAGACTTAGATCGCGGGAAATCGAAAGTTATTGAATAGCTGTTTATCTCTGTTCCTTCCGTACAAGGTAAGTCGATATACAAATAAATGTATTTGAATTGACTTCTTTATGCATATATGAAATTTGAGTTGCTATGAATACAGTTCGAGTTGGAATGTATGTGAAATTCGAGGATATATCAACAAGTTATAAGTGTTCGAGAAGTCCCGAACGAACCTAGGAATAGATAGGATTAACTATGTCATGACATAGGCATCTGTTATGTGATATCATGTAAGACCACGTCTGGGACGTTGGCATTGATTCGAGATTTCGTGTAAGACCACGTCTGGGACGTTGGCATCGATATGAGATTTACGTGTAAGACCATGTCTGGGACATTGGAATCGTATTGATTCGTGTAAGACCCTATCTAGGACAGTGGCATCGATATTTTGGTTACATGTAAGACCACGTATGGGACGTTGGCATTGTACGACTATTTCGAGCACTCTGAGTATCCTATTTATTTCCAAACAGTTCAACGGGCAAGTCTGAGAAACGAATGACTATGTTATTTGCATATCTGTTTCAGGTACGTTTGATATGTACACATTGTGTGTATAAGAAGGTAAGTATATTCGTAAACTTACCTAGATGAGTGATGTATTTGAATATGAGAATGTAAATGTGTTACATGAATGGACAAGCTATGATCCAACAAAGTATATGGTGATATGCAAGATTGAAAGATGAATGGCTAAGTAAATGTGCCAAGAAGAATTATGGCTATGCAATTGAGCTATTAGTGAATTCATATTGATTATACGTCTTGAATGCTTTTATGTTAAGTTTATTTGTATATGGCTTACTAAGCTTTTGGAAAGCTTACTTTGTGTGTGTTTGTTCTATTTTATCGTCAAAGCTACTGAAGGCTCGGGACCGTCGATGATCGTCATCACACTACCTAAGCTCATTTTTGGTACCTTTTGGAAATGTATATATTAAGTACGGCATGTATAGGCTAGTTGTTTTGGAAATGTGTTGAGATAGGTGTATATAGCCATGTGATATGGCTAGATAAGTGATTGTGTTTTGGTATATGATGCTATGCCATATGATGATGGTTTTGGTATGATTATATGCCTACGAAATATTCAAAATTGTGGTGAGCAAATTAATGCTATACGAACTCATAATTAGTCAATGAAATGGTTATATGAATGGTAAAAATGTGGGTGTATCATGCTTGGATATATATGTGTTTTAGTTGTGCAAATTGGTATGCAAATTAACATGTTTAGAAATGAGATTGAATGTGAAGTTTTGTTGATTATTGGACCTGTTTATAGTTGTCAATTGTGCATGAAATGAATTGGTATATTGCTTGTAGGGATGACCCTTGTGTGGGTGGAAATTTGGCCTTGAAAATGGCCTATATTTGCACACACGGTTGAGCACACGGGCGTGTGGCTCGACCATGTCCCTCATGGTTAAAATTCAAAACAAGTCAGGATCGACCACATGCTGGACACACGGGCGTGTGACTGGCCGTGTGGTGAAGTCAGTACCGACCACGGGTGAGGCACACGGGCGTGTCCACGGCCGTGTGGACAAGTCAGTATGTATGCCATGTTTTGACACGGCTTAAACACACGGGCGTGTTGGGGTCGTGGGAGGCGCACGGCCTGCCTACACGGGCGTGTGACCTCTGTAGCTTAGAAAAATTTTTAAATTTTCGAGAAATTTCATATGTGTTCGGTTTAGTCCCGACCCTATTCTAAAGCATGATGAAGGCCTCGTTGACCTATAAAAGGGACACTTTGATTGCGTTTGATGAAATGTATTATGAAATGTCCGTAAAAGTTTTAGATTTATCCGGTAATACCTCGTAACCCTAATTCAGCGACGGATACGGGTTAGGGGTGTTACAAAACATGTAACTATTTTTTATTTATTTGAACGATGAATAAATAAAGTTAATTTCACATTTCACTACTATGTCTTTTGTATTTATGCCTTATATATTTTGCATGCATAGCGAAATTGTGACAAGTAAATATTAGCTCATTTATTGTCTAAGCTCAAACTGAAGATAAGTGGCATTGTAAAGAATGTTTATATTGCGAGAAAGGCAACTTACTTCAGTAAATAATCTAAATGAGCCCGTAATCCCATAAAAGAATCAAATGGAGCATTTGATTCAAATACTAAGAAGAATTATTATGTCGTCTACAATTCCAATCGGGGAGATGGCTAGTCTTGGCTATCGGAGCAGTTGACTCCATGAGTAGAGACATAGATGTACTCATTGGTACAATGATACATTGGACTGGACCCAAGATGAATTAATTCTTAATCCGTTCATGAATTAATTCCATTGTAACGTTCATGGTGTGATTTACCTAAATCTTGACTTAGTCACTGACCATGCGTATGAAACTCATATGCTTTGATATAAGTGGAGGCTTATGCTCTAAACATGATCATGCCCACAGCCGGTATGTTGGGTACATGACTTGTGTATGGCATGACTTTACTAGCAATAGTGGAGTTCATAGTTCAATTAAAGAGTTAATGATATCCTCTCATTGGCATTGTGTGGATTGATAAATATGGAACATGGCCACGGGTTGCTTGTTCTCGAAAGAGTAACTTATCACAGTCATTTGTTGATAGTGATCATATTAATCATTAAGAAGACACAATGGTGACAATGATATAAAATAGGATTGTATTGAGTGAACGAATTTAACTCAAAGGAATCGAGGATATCATATAATGGAAACACACACATGACGAGGTCATTGGACAAAGCAGTTGGATGAATTGCTCTCGTAAAGAGTACAAAATAAGGAGTTTCCAATCATGGACTTCTTGTGGACTAACTCCATGATTAAGTAATTGTGAATTATCGGAACGATGCTTCTGGACATAATTACAATCACTAGAATCTAATTGTTTATGTCTGATTGGTCCCTCTGCTAGCTCAACAAAAGCTCGATCGGACTGCATTTGAATTAGAAGAAAAATTCTAAGACTTTGGGAATAATTTAATTGAGTTGATTTATTCGATGTGGAATTAAATTAGGTGGTCGTAAGAATTGTTTAAGTAGAGAATTTGGTTAAAGAATTTTCTTGAAAAATTAATTTGCAAAATCTAAGATATTTTTGGAAAAATTAATTTTGATCAAGTAAAATTAAATTAATCAAATTAATTAAAATTAATATGATATTTTTATAAATTAATTTTCAAGTCAGACAATTGGTCCAATTGGTAATTGAACTTGAAAATTAGATCTGAGATCGTAAATTGGGCCCGGGAGCCCAAAATCAAGACCCAAAAACCGATCGAACCGGGCCCGGTATATGAAACTGGGTTGATAGTCCAATCGGTGGCTAGACCGGACTGGTCAGGTCGTCATTGACTTGGACTGAACTAGTAGCAGCCAAACAGGCTTGGGGTGCCGTAAAGGTGTCACACCTGCATCACCGGAATTCCCCCAGAGAATTTGATTTCAGATTAATTATTCCAAAAATAATATTATTTTTATATTTTTATATTAAATTTAATTTAATACTTATCAAAATAGTATTTTTTTAATTTAATATTAAAGTGATTATCTTAATATTAAATTTAACTTAATGTTTATCTTGTAGATAAACATTCTATTATTTTAATAAGATTTAATATTAAATTAATATAATATTTATCTTGATAAATATTATATTAATTAATATTAAAGTGATTAAGTTTAATCATAGTTGATGTAACACCCCAAACCCGGCCCATAAGTTTTGACCAGATCTGGTATGCTACGGGTTGTACATTGAAAACTTTTGCTGCGTAGGTTTTGGAAAGTATAAGTTAATTAGACCATATTTGAATAAATAAATATCATTTGTAAAAAAACACAAACCTTGTATTATTATTTTGAATAATTAAACCTTAGACAAAGTTTCATAAGTTGCAAATATTAAAAACTATGTAGTGAAATATAACTATGGGGCCTTATTACAAAAAAAAATATTCCCAAAATTAAAACTTAAAGAAAAACCAAAAATAATCTATAGAAATAAAAAGTTGATGGCCCTCGAGTGCATCTCTGGCTCCCATGTCCACGATCTACTGCTCATCTGAAAGAGTAGAGAAAAAAGGAAAGCGTGAGTCACCAAGACTCAGTGTATAAATCCCGAAAACACTGACCTGAGGCCCACA
This sequence comes from Gossypium sturtianum, assembly GCA_025698515.1. NCBI lineage: Eukaryota > Viridiplantae > Streptophyta > Magnoliopsida > Malvales > Malvaceae > Gossypium > Gossypium sturtianum. Next base: position 47,528,158 of record CM046943.1, read on the forward strand.
AACACATTATGGGCCTTGGCCCATACATAGAGGCAACAATCGTAATTACATGATAAACAGTAAATGATGAATAGCCCAACCCATCCTAGAATTCCATCCTCTACACACTAGCCCGTACCAACCATCACACCTCGGGGATTTCTACAATCAACCCTCCATCCGCTACACACCATAACGACAAACAGATCGCCTATTCTGTTAGTCAGGAATCATTAAACGTGGCATAGCCACCGATCACTATGTGACCTAACATTTATATAACGTGGGATTTCTACCACCGATCACTATTGTGACCTATCATGCACTTCCCCTTCATTATCATAATCCCACCCCATGCATACACACATAAAGAAAACATCATACAGGCTTTCACATATTTTGATACACATAGAGATTTCTATGATTACGTACCTAGCATCCTTGCCTAACCCTTTTAGGGTTTTATTCGACTGTCTACACAGCCTATTATCCGGCTTTTCGCCCATAACATAAACATATATATACATTCATACAGATTACTTGTGTGTTAGAGATTTACACACCTGATTACCATTAGAACGACACTCTCTATGTCGACACTATCAGAAGTCGATACAACTGCTACTTGCCTAAGGTGTTGTTCAGAAGCCGGTCCACAACCTGGTGGCTAATCCCGTACTACTGACACAACTCGTTTCTTAAACTTAGGGATTCTCTCCTTTGCCTGATCCATATTTAATTCCATCACAAGTCCTTGTCTGAACTACTATCACAACATACGATTGTTAATCCACATCATAAAGTTAAGATCTCGCATGCGATGAACGAATCTAGTGAAAATCTAGGGAAAATCACCTTACCTTAAAATCCCGAAATTGGAGACTAGCAATTTTCGGCTTTTAAATCTAGATGATTAGGTTTCCTTCAAATCCCGGAATGCCGACCAAACGCAAAAGAGAGGAAATATTAGCTTCATTCGGCAGCCTTAACAACCAAGTGGCGATTCGGCCTTGTCTCTTAAAAACCGAAAGAGAGATTGAAGAGATAGGAAAATCGGCACTCACCTTAACGCAGAGAATTCGACTACCCCTTAGAGATTCGACTTTTGAGAAGATCGAAGAGAAGATGATAGGAAGAAATCTAAGTAGTTTCGCTTTTAGTTGAAGAAATCGGCAAAGAATAGGGAGTATTCGGCTATGGAGATGAGAAGAGAGTTCAGGGTTTCGTCTTTTGAAAGAAAAGATGTTGAGAAGATTGGGAGATTTCGGCTTTTGAAGGAATCAAAAGAAAAGAAATTGCAGAGGGAGACTGAGAATTTCGGCACAAAGAATGGAAAAAAGATTAGGGTTCAAATGCCGGAATTGATGAGCTATCCCCCCCTATTTATAGAAATTTCGGCACTTACCTATCAAAACCCGAAAGTGCCCTTCCTGATAACTAAAGAATTAAGCCCATAAAAAGGAAAAATTTGGCACCCCCTATAGCAATTAGAAACCGATTTCTTTACTCCTCTAGGTGGTGGAACTCTGTTCTTAGCAGATAGCTCCTAACTTTTCTCCTTTATCTAAATCTATTCATACCTTTAAAAGAAACCTAGATAGCACCACCTCTTCCTTCTTTTATCAGCTCTTTATCCTTATTATCCATATTATTTAATCCTCCTATTTCCTAGCCCCAATGCCGTCCCCCCTTATTCCCCTTTTAAGTGCCGAACATGGCCCAAAATCATGGGCTCCTTGCGTCCAAGCTTGGCCCTCTTTCCTCTGCTAGTGACGCCACCCTCTAGCTCCCTTGCAGCGCCACTAAATATTGGGCCACAAGCCCACCTTGATATTTTAAACACAGATACTACTTGTTAAACCCTATAATGCCCAAACAAAAAATTTTAATCAAGGCCTATGCCTAAGCCTGAGCCCAATTTGGACCCCCAACCTTAAATTAACACGTTAATCATATCCCTACATTAACGCATAGGCCCAATAAATTCAGGATGTTACAGTTCTACCCCCCTTAAAGAAATTTCGTCCTCGAAATTACCTGGTCAAAAAAGATGAGGGTATTGCTGCCGCATCGCTTCCTCTGGTTCCCACGTAGCCTCCTCAGAACCATGGTTCCGCCACATCACCTTAACCAACGGAACTGTTTTCCTTCGCAACACCTTGACATCACGATCCAAAATTTCCACCGGTTCCTCTTCGAACGATAAATCAGGTCTTACCTCAATTTCCTCCATTGGTACAATATGGGACGGATCTGAACGGTAACATCTTAACATGGAGACATGGAATACATCGTGAATTTGACTTAACTCCGGAGGTAACTCCAGCTGGTAAGCTACTGGTCCTACTCGCTTCAACACTCGATATGGTCCGATAAATCTGGGAATTAACTTACCCTTCCGTCCAAACCTTAGTACCTTTTTCCACGGCGACACATTTAGAAATACCTTGTCACCCACTATAAATTCGATGTCCCTACGCTTTAAATCAGCATAGGACTTCTGCCTGTCCGACGCTTCCTTTAATCGAGCCCGAATTAACTCAACCTTCTCTTCTGTCTCGGTCACCAGCTCCGGACCTAAAATTCGACGTTCCCCTAATTCCATCCAACAGGTAGGAGTACGACACTTTTGCCCGTACAAAGCCTCATAGGGCACCATCTGGATACTAGACTGGTAGCTGTTGTTGTAAGCAAACTCTGCTAACGGTAAGAACTCTTCCCAACTACCTCTAAAATCGATGACACATCCCCTTAACATGTCCTCCAAGACCTAAATTACCCGCTCAGACTGTCCATCGGTCTGAGGATGGAATGCTGTACTGAAATCCAACTTTGTACCCAACGCTTGATGCAACGCCTTCCAAAATCGTGATGTGAACCTAGGGTCCCTGTCCGATATGATCGATACTGGCACTCCATGCAACCTTACTACCTCCGCTATGTATAGCTTAGCCAACTTTTGCAAAGAGTAATCGACACGTATGGGTATGAAATGAGCAGACTTCGTCAAGCGATCTACAATTACCCAAACCGCATCTTTCTTAGTGGGCGTGAGGGGAAGCCCACTAATAAAGTCCATTGTGATCCTTTCCCACTTCCATTGCGGAATCTTCACCGGCTGTAATAATCCTGATGGTAACTGGTGTTTGGCTTTTACCCGTTGACAGGTCAAACACTTCCCTACAAACTCGGTCACCTCTCGTTTTAAGCCCGGCCACCAAAACTGCTCTCTCAAATCCCGATACATCTTACTTCCTCCAGGATGCATAGCGTATGGACTACCATGCGCTTCTTGCAAAATCTTGTGCCTCAATTCAGGATCTTTCGGCATGCACACTCTCCCTTGAAAACATAATAGCCTTTCCTTATTAATACTGAATTCTGTCGATCCATCACTTGACCCTACCGAAAACTTCCCCTTTAGAAACTCATCAGTCTGCTGCTTCTCCTTAACCTGATCGACCCATGAGGGTTTCACTTGAAGTTCAGCTAATAAACTTCCATCTTCATATAAGCTAAGGTGAGCAAACATTGCTCTCAAGTCAGAGATTACCTTACGACTTAGAGCATCCGCCACCACATTAGCCTTACCTGGGTGATACTCGATCGAACAATCATAATCTTTTAACAACTCGATCCACATCCTCTGTCTTAGATTCAACTCCTTCTGAGTCAAAAGGTACTTTAAACTCTTATGATCCGTGTAGATGACAGATTTCTCCCCGTACAAATAATGCCTCCAAATCTTTAAGGCAAACACCATTGCCGCCAATTCCAAGTCATGGGTGGGATAATTCGATTCATGCAGTCTTAACTGCCGAGATGCATATGCAACAACCTTCCCATCTTGCATCAACACACATCCTAATCCAGTGTGTGAAGCATCACAATAAATCATGAATTCCTTCCTAGCCTCTGGCTGAATCAATACCGGAGCCTCCGTCAAGACCCTTTTTAACTTCTCAAAACTATCTTGCTGCTTACTAGACCAAACAAACGGAACTCCTTTCTGTAACAACTTGGTCAACGGTGCCACAATTAAGGAAAATCCCTCAACAAACCTTCGATAATAACTAGCCAGACCAAGAAAACTCCGAATTTCAGCCACAGACTTAGGTGGCCTCCAATCTAATACCGCTTCAATCTTTCGAGGGTCAACCCTAATCCCCTCTGCCGACACCACATGCCCCAGAAAAGTAACCTCTTTCAGCCAAAATTCACACTTACTGAATTTGGCATACAACTGCTTCTCCCTTAGAATCTGCAGAACCATTCGCAGATGTGAGTCATGCTCCTCTTCCGATCCTGAATAAACCAGGATATCATCTATAAACACTACGATGAACCGATCCAAGTAGGGTTGGAACACTCGGTTCATCATATCCATAAACGCTGTTGGCATGTTGGTCAACCCAAATGGCATCACCATGAACTCGTAGTGACCATAGCGAGTCCTAAAGGCCGTCTTATGAATATCCGCCTCCTTGACCTTCAGCTGATGGTACCCTAACCTCAGATCTATCTTCGAAAAGACTGAGGCCCCCTTCAACTGATCGAACAAGTCGTCGATCCTTGGCAATGGGTATTTATTCTTGATGGTCAACTTATTCAGCTGGCGATAATCAATGCACATACGCATTGGTCCATCCTTCTTCTTAACAAATAACACCGGCGCTCCCCAAGGCGACACACTTGGTCGAATAAACCCTCTATCCAGCAACTCCTGAATTTGCGCTTTCAACTCCACCAACTCCTTTGGCGCCATCCTATACGGAGCAATAGATACTGGCACCGTTCCCGGAAAAAGATCGATATCGAACTCCACTTCCCGATCCGGGGGTAATCCCGGAAGCTCTTCTAGGAAAACATCAGGAAATTCCTTTACCGTCCTGACATCCCCGACAGTTAGTTCCTTGGCTTCCAGAGCCCGAACAAACATTAAAACTGCCTCGCACCCTTTTCTCACCATCCTTTCTGCTCTTAGAGCAGTCACCACATTCGACAGGCAGTTCCCTCTTTCTCCTATCACCAACACTTCGTCACCCTCGAGGGTTTTTAACACCATACTCTTGGCTGCACAATCGAGATAAGCTTGGTACTTCACAAGCCAATCCATTCCTAGAATTAAATCAAACTCCCCGAACGGTAATTCCATTAGATCCGTCAGGAAGACTATCCCCTGAACCTCTAAAGGTACCTCCCGATAAAGTTTATTTACCACCACGGAATGTCCTAGTGGGCTAACTACAGTCATCTCCCTAGAGGAAGTCTCAGAATCTATGCTTAGAGTTTCAGACACTCTATTAGCAACATATGAATGCATCGATCCAATATCAATCAATGCAGTATAAGGCAATCCAAAAATTAAGAACGTACCGGTTATGACATCCGGTGCGTCAGCCTCCTCTCGACGTCTGACAGCATAAACTAACCCTGACTGTCCCGCCTTAGTGTTTCCTGCCCCTTGGCCTGGTGCTCCACGACCCCGACCAGAACCATTACCATCTCTGGCTGCACCACGACCTCTTTGTGGCTGCTGACCTCCTCTGCCAGGCTGAGCATTTCCTTATCCTGTGGCCCCTTCACTGCCCGGTTGCTGTGGACAGTTCCTCACTTGGTGGTCCGTAGATCCACACCTAAAGCACTTCCCACTGCCTGCCCAACACTCCCCGGCATGGGATTTGCCACATCGAGCACACTTCTGTGTCTGACTAGCAGCAGCCGGTCTCTCATTCTGGTTCGGTCCATCTGACCTAGGCCTTTTCTGAGTACGCCCAGTTGACCCTGACGATCCAACATTCCTCTTATTCCCACTCCTATCTCTATCCCGGTTCAGTTTCTCTGTCTTCTTTACCTCCTCAGCTATCTTAGCTTTCTCCACAAGGACAGCAAATTCCCTTTCCCGCTGTGGAGCTATCAACACACGCAGATCATCTCTCAGACTATCCTCAAAATGAACACACCGTTCATGCTTCGTGGCCACCATTCCCCGAGCATAACGGCTAAGGTGTAAAAATTCCACCTCGTACGCAGCCACCGACCTACTTCCTTGCACCAGATTTAGAAATGCTCTACGTTGCGCATCCATATAACTCGTTCCGATATACTTACTCTGGAACGCCGTTTTGAAAAACTCCTGTAAATACTGGTCACCATCGCACCCTTTTAACGGTAAGCCACCATTGGTATGCTTCGTCCGCGCAGGAGAGATATAACCCCTTTCAACTTCTCCTCCTCCGTGAAATCCAGATCATCCATTATACGTTCAACTGCCTCCAACCAATACTCAGCTGAACTCAGGGCTATACCAGAAATTCCCCTAAACACTTCTGCCCCATTGGCTCTAAGTCATTTCGACACAGATTTCCGGGCTCCTGTGCCCATACCTGCCCCAGCAACCCTCTCTAAAACCCTTAACATTGCCTGAGATACCGCATCATCTCTGACCGTCTGGTCCTGAAATTCTTCCTCCACAACTGGTGGTACCGTCATCTCGTTTCCAGACCCATGACCAGATCCTACTGGTTCTGACACCGCAATCCTTCCCCTACCACGACCACGCGGCGGACGTCCATGACCCCTTGTACTCATTCTATCGATTCGCATTTATCTTATTAGAAATTTTATGAATTATTAGTTTTCTTCCACTGATTAACCACGAACAGTCTTATGAATAGTAGTTTTAGGGGTAGTTCTGTCGAATTCACGATTATATCTACAAGTTTCAGTCTCAAGTTTGTCTCCTAGTTCTAGGAACCACACACGTCAACCATCAACATACAGACGACATCCATGAACCCACATTCAACACATAGGGTATTTTCGTCATTTCACTACCCAAGGGTATTTTCGTAATTTATCCTACAGGGGTATTTTCGTAATTTTCTGAAATAAGGTTCCTTGGTGATTTTGTGAAAGAAGGGCATTTTGGTAATTTTGCAATCTGGGGGTATTTCGGTAATTTTGCAATCTGGGGGTATTTCGGTAATTTTACAAATCAGGGGTATTTTGGTCATTTTCAAAACTAGAGGTGATTTTAGAAATTTTACAAAATAGGGTGGCTGATCCCTTTCGGGTTTTAATTTTTTTCGGCCTGCCAACAAGTCCTCATGGCTAAGGTGAACAGTCACTACACACCAGGTAGGATTCCAGCGAAGAGGAGGTGAGTCACTAGGACTGCTTAAATACCAAGCTCTCCCTGAATCCAATCCTAGACATGCGTATGCCTGTTGCCACACCCTATCTCGGTGACTTGTTCACAGGTTTGTTTGGTTGGATTAAATTTTATGAAACTGAAGAGTTGTGTAAACTAGCCCTAAAGTCCATCAATACTTTCATACTTAGTCTACGTCCATAAAACCCATCAAGCCCCACATTCATATCACATCCAAAAGTTCAGAATACTTACCTGCGTGGATCGAGTGCCGGTAGACTCGAAGGCCATTTCTCAACCCAAACTTTTCCAAATTCTTATACACTTTAAAACAGTACTAGACCCATTTCACAGCCCGAGTTTTGAACTGGGCTCTGATACCAAAATGTAACACCCCAAACCCGGCCCATAAGTTTCGACCAGATCTGGTATGCTACGGGTTGTACATTGAAAACTTTTGCTGCGTAGGTTTTGGAAAGTATAAGTTAATTAGACCATATTCGAATAAATAAATATCATTTGTAAAACAAAACAAACCTTGTATTATTATTTTGAATAATTAAACCTTAGGCAAAGTTTCATAAGTTGCAAATATTAAAAACTATGTAGTGAAATATAACTATGGGGCCTTATTACAAAAAAAAAATATTCCCAAAATTAAAACTTAAAGAAAAACCGAAATAATCTATAGAAATAAAAAGTTGATGGCCCCTCGAGTCTGTCTTGGCTCCCATGTCCACGATCTACTGCTCATCTGAAAGAGTAGAGAAAAAAAAAGAAAGCGTGAGTCACAAGACTCAGTGTATAAATCCCGAAAACACTGACCTGAGGCCCACTAACACATTATGGGCCTTGGCCCATACATAGAGGCAACAATCGTAATTACATGATAAACAGTAAATGATGAATAGCCCAACCCATCCTAGAATTCCATCCTCTACACACCAGCCCGTACCAACCATTACACCTCGGGGATTTCTACAATCAACCCTCCATCCGTTACACACAATAACGACAGCCGTACTGCCTATTCCTGTTAGTCAGGAATCATTAAATGTGGCATAGCCACCGATCACTATGTGACCTAACATTTATATAACGTGGGATTTCTACCACCGATCACTATTGTGACCTATCATGCACTTCCCCTTCATTATCATAATCCCACCCCATGCATACACACATAAAGAAAACATCATACAGGCTTTCATATATTTCGATCCACATAGAGATTTCTATGATTACGTACCTGGCATCCTTGCCTAACCCTTTAAGGGTTTTATTCGACTGTCTACACAGCCTATTATCCAAACTTTTCACCCATAACATAAACATATATATACATTCATACAGATTATTTGTGTGTTAGAGATCTACACACCGATTACCGTTAGAACGACACTCTCTATGTCGACACTATCGTAAGTCGATACATACAACTGCTACTTGCCTAAGGTGTTATTGAAGCGGTCCCACAACCCGGTGGCCAATCCGTCATCGACGACACATTTCGTTTCTTAAACTTAGGGATTCTCTCGTTTGCCTGATCCATATTTAATTCCATCACAAGTCCTTGTCAGAACTACTATCACAACATATGATCGTTAATCCACATCATAAAGTTAAGATCTCGCATGCGATGAACGAATCTAGTGAAAATCTAGGGAAAATCACCTTACCTTAAAATCCCGAAATTGGAGACTAGCGATTTCCGGCTTTTAAATCTAGATGATAAGGTTTCCTTCAAATCCTGGAATGCCGCCCAAACGCAAAAAGAGAGAAATATTAGCTTCATTCGCACCTTAACAACCAAGTGGCCATTCGGCCTTGTCTCTTAAAAACCGAAAGAGAGATTGAAGAGATAGGAAAATCGGCACTCACCTTAACGCAGAGAATTCGACTACCCCTTAGAGTTCTGGCTTTTTGATAAGATCAGAAGAGAAGATGATAGGAAGAAATCTAAGTAGTTTCACTTTTAGTTGAAGAAATCGGCAAAAGAATAGGGAGTATTCGGCTATGGAGATGAGAAGAGAGTTCGGGTTTCGTCTTTTGAAAGAAAAGATGTTGAGAAGATTGGGAGATTTCGACTTTTGAAGGAATCAAAAGAAAAGAAATTGCAGAGGAGACTGAGAATTTCGGCACAAAAAGAATGGAGAAAAGATTAGGGTTCAAATGCCGAGAATTGATGAGCTATCCCCTATTTATAGAAATTTGGCACTTACCTATCAAAACCCGAAAGTGCCATTCCTTATAACTAAAGAATTAAGCCCATAAAAGGAAAAATTCGGCACCCCTATAGCAATTAGAAACCGATTTCTTTACTCCTCTAGGTGATGGAATTTCGGCCAACTCTGTTTCTCGTGAGATAGCTCCTAACTTTTCTCATTTATCTAAATCTATTCATACCTTTAAAAGAAACCTAGATAGCACCACCTCTTCCTTCTTTTATCATCTCTTTATCCTTATTATCCATATTATTTAATCCTCCTATTTCCTAGCCCCAATGCCGTCCCCCTTATTCCCCTTTTAAGTGTCGAACATGGCCCAAAATCATGGGCTCCTTGCATCCAAGCTTGGCCCTCTTTCCTCTGCTAGTGACGCCACCCTCTAGCTCCCTTGCAGCGCCACTAAATATTGGGCCACAAGCCCACCTTGATATTTTAAACACAGATACTACCTGTTAAACCCTATAATGCCCAAATAGAAAATTTTAATCAAGGCCTATGCCTAAGCCTGAGCCCAATTTGGACCCCTAACCTTAAATTAACACGGTAATCATATCCCTACATTAACGCATAGGCCCAATAAATTCAGGATGTTACAGTTGAACTCTCTAAACTCTCTCTATATAAAGAGAGTCTTGGGTCATTATTTACATACACTTGAAATTGTAGAAAGAAAATTCTCTAAAGAGATTATTTCATAAAATTTCTAGAGATATTTTTCTGATTTAAAACTTGACCCAAAAGTTTAGAGAAATTGCAAAATTACCCCACTGGTAATTTTTGTGAAAAATTTTCTAATTTGAAGCGAGCCCACACTCGACATATATGAGCTTGAGGACAACGGAGAAGCCTACTCAATCGAAGCGCTCATCCTAAATGAATCGAAAAGGTACAATTTTGATTAAGTGTTTATTACTTTATATATCACAACTAAGATCTTGTTTTGGAAAATTTTTAAAACTCTGGTTTTTCCCTAAATTTATTTTCCTCTACATTTTCGAAACTTGTTTTTCCAACATTTGGTGGTATAGGGTGTTACATTTTGTGGTATCAAAGCCTAGGTTATTTAATGCTCAGACCTAATTTATTGATGTGCAGACTAGGGTTACAAAACCCATGTGTCTAAATTTTTCTGAATGCTTGAACTGAATGAGATATCTCTGTTTGAATTTGTAACACCCATATACCCGGTTCGACCCAAGGAACCTGATATAGGAATATTACATTTTGTGCCAAAGTGATTTTGGCTAATCACTAATATATTTGAACATTAAGAAAAAATAAATAAATTTTTATAATTTATATTTTAGTCCCTACTACTTGGAACATACTTGATCTTCCTAAGTACATGTCATTCAATTCAAAATATTGAAACATACCCTCCTGGCACTTGGAGATGTGATGAGATGAATGCTCACAACCTCAATTAAAACTCTTCAAAATCACAGTACCTAATCTGCGCACAGAAAACAAACCGTACGCTGAGTAAAAACTCAGTGGTATTTCTATAATCCAAATATTTAAAAAATATATAATATAATAATAGGCACAATTAAATTTATAAGGACATATTAATGTCTAGTATCATATAATAACTATCATTTTTCATTTTTTAAACAAAACCCTAATTCACACAATTGCTATATAAATGATTATTCACATATCAACCATATTTATTCGTACAATGGCATCACTCATGCAGTACTCAATTCATGAATACATCATTTTTATACCATACTCAATTCATGAGTATATAACTCATATATTCCATGTATTGTCAACATATTTCACATTCTATTTTCAATTCACTATATCACTTTCATTTCTCATATCATTTCATTTCAATATCAATTGTAAGACTTTATTAGTCATTTACCCCTATTAACAAGACTCAGACTTGGACGGATACACGAATCCAACCAAAACACACCAGTTTGGCACCCAGTGCCTCATCGGATAATTCGAAGTAATAGATTGACACACAGTGTCTCATCGGCCATGCCGAAGTAAGTTGGTACCTAGTACCTTATCGAATTTATCCGAAGTAATAATATGACACCCAGTGTCTCATCGACTCGAAGTCGAAGTAATCCCTAAACACTTCCAATCTTATGCCATGCTAACTATATCTGACTCAGCCCGATATAGTTAATAGGATTTCAATTCACTTTTCAAATACCACAATCATCATATATTCAATCATTACATCAATCTCAAATTTACATACATTCAATTCAATATCAAAAATACTAATACTTACCTTAATGTCTTACCATAAACATTTAAATCAAAATTCAACAATTAATAATTAAATTCGGATTATAAAAATACAAACCGTAATTATCGAGCTACTCCTCGTTAATCTTGTCTTTTCCTTTCTTAGCCGAGGTCTCTGGCACAACGTTAGCTATGGAAATTAAAACAATTTAAAATCATTAATACACACAATTTCACATTGAATATTTAAATTTTTATTCAACTTTTGCTCACATTTCAATTTAATCCTTTATCAAAACTAACTTTATTTTATTTAAAACTAATTTCATATTTTCATTCAACTCCAACTTTAGACTAATTTCAACCTTCAAATTTCACCATAAACCCTAATTTCGAAATTCTCTCAATTTAGTCCCTATTACTCAAAACTTATGATTTATTTTACAATTCAATCCCTTTTCACTTCTAACTTGAAATTCTATCAATTTAACCCCTAACACTTCAATTTATTCAACATGAACAACTTCTAAAAATTTAATAACTTCTAAAATTTCAATATAAATCAAGTAGTATTTTGTTCTAGGATTCTAAAAACATAAAAATTTTAAGAAAATGGACTAAATTGACTTACCACTTTGAGTTTGAACCTTAAAACCCTAAATTTTCTCCCTTTTTTTTCTTTCTTTCTTTTTCTTCTTTCTTTCCCCTGTTTCGTTCCCCAATTCTATTCTTTCATTTTCTTTTTCTTTTATGTTTTGTTTTTATTATTATATTATAATATAATATATATATTTTACTTATAGAATAAGAAATACATGTATTATTATATACATATGTTTATTATTTTTACACATGTATTTCACCATTACCATACATTTGTCATAATTTGGTTTAATTACTTATTTATTTTATACTTTAATTATAATATAATATAATATAATATAATAATATTTTCTTAAATAATAAGTAAGTATATATAATTATTACAAGTATATGTATAATATTGTTACACATATAATTTACTATTACCATACAATTGTAAATTTAATGGTTTATTTGCTTAATTAGTCCCTTTACTTTTCTCTATTCTATTATTAAGCTTTCACACTTTATTCAATTTAATCCTTATACCCAGTTAACCTTAATTTAAACAAATTCACCTAACCAAAACCTAATTAACTACACTACTAATTGTCGAAAATATTTTTAATAAATATTTACGAATTCGTTTTTCAAAAACGGAGACCTGAAAATACACTTTTCGATACCCGTGACTATTGGTCGTTACAGAATTGCATGAATGTGCTTGATAATTGGGTAGGAACATGAACACATTTCCTTGTTCTAAAGTTTGCTTGCAGGACTGTGACTTAGATCATTTCCCGCCACTCACACCTCTTATTCGTTTGTGTTAGATTATTAGATTTGATATGCCTCCTAGACGTGTTAATGTGAGATCTAACGCTCAAGATGATGATACATCCTCTGCACCTCATGTGCTGTAACACCCTAACCTGTATCCGTCGCTGGATTAGGGTTACGGGCAATACTTAACCAAACACAAGTCAATACACCTTATAAAAACTATTACTTTGATAAATGTGTACCAATTCATACTATCACGAATAAACATGCATATTCCATCTAATATCATAACATTTACTAACATATCATAAATAATATCATTAACATCAACTAAAACTAATTACAATCGATTAGCAAATCACTATTCATTTGGTAATCTTGCCTCTTATAGCCGAATAAGTATATTAGCCTTATTCATCTTATATTAATCAAATAACTATACTTATACTAATTTAATCACATACACACCATATCTAGTTGTTCACAACAATACTTACCCATTTTAAACCTCATAACCGTATGCTTATAAACCTCCCATGAATAATATGAACCCCAAATCAAAACAATACTATGGCTGAATATTTGCAAATGTACATACTTCAACTTATTTATTAATATAATACATTCATTAGTCCCATACACAAAATATGACTTAATCTTTTCATGATATGTACTGTAAGTACATATAAATTTAAGCAAAAGTATATTCATTATCCAAAGGGTACTATATACCTTATTCAAACCAAGCTTATAATCTCAATTATCACATACATAACATAATTTGATATAACTTCCAAGTTAAGATTATAATGTATCCGAATATACCCAATAATAAACCAAAATCAAACATGACTAAGCCATATTCAATTAAATAAATTATCAACAATTTGCATCTACTTCAATCATAGGACATTCATTCAAAATATATAGATTAAATACCCTTTTTAGAAATTCACGAAGCATACATACCAAAACATGCTTTTATAAAGATCGAAAATGCACAAACATATACATCACCTCAAGCATAAACAAATCAACCCAAGCATAGATGTGAAGCCATATTCGCATGGAATTTATATACATTATGTATAAAGTAACTCCAAAGAGAAAATAGTCTATACATGCCATAGTTTCTGTAACATCCTAAAAATTTAATTTTTATATGTTGCATTATTTTGGTGCTCAGCTAGTTAAACTATCCAATGTGTGTGTTTAGGTAGTCCTGAGAAGGCTCGGGATTTATTTGGAATTAGTAAAATATTTTGGCATTTAGTACTTTAAGGTAATGGAGTAAGTGACCTTAAAGCTTAAGGTAATAAAGTGGTAAAAAGCTAGCATAAGTGAGCAAATAGTAAAGGGGATGTGGCGCCATATGTGTTACCTTGAGGGAAAGAGTTCGAATCCCTTTGTGTGCATGTGAGAATTTTATTTTTGTTTTCCTTCCTTATAGTGTCGGCCAAGCATTGAACTTATGGTAAGATGGACTTTTATTTTTATGGCAAGATGGCTAAGAGAAAAGGCAAGATTGAACTTAGGGAAAGGAATCAATTGGAAAAGGCATGTAGGGGGAACATAAGGCTTATTCCAAGGGAGATGTTTTGGAAAGTTTGCGTGGCCAAACTTTGACCATTTGGCCATGCACTTGGACGGTTTTTTGGCTAGGGGGGATGGCCAAATTTTCGGTTAGCATTTGGTAAGGTAGGTGCTAGTTTTGGTCATTTCTCATTTTGGCATTTTGGTGTATCAATAGTTTTCCTCTCCAAAACTCTTCTCCCTAGCCGAATGTGTCTTGAGCAATAGGTAAAATTTGTGTTTTGTTTTGGCCATTTCATTTTGACCATTTCGGTATTATCTTTCATTCTCCCCAAAATCTTTTTCTCTTGTGCCGAAACCATACAATCTTGAAGGGCATTTTTCTTTTCTTTTCTTTTCTTCTCTTACCGGATGCACACTAACCTCAAGACTTTTTCTTTGTTCATCTTTCATTCTTGAAAAACTGAAACATAAACACCATATTTTCTTCTTCTTTTCTTCTTGTAAAAACTCTCAAACATCACTCCCTCTTTAATATTTCACCATGGCCGAATGTTATTGACCATCATCCTCTCCAATATTTTCATTATAGCCGAATCTTTCTTCCTTCCATTTAACTCTCTTTTTCATTCGAGTGGTTATCTTTAAACAATTGGTAAGAACACTCTTTTCAATTCTTTTATTTTTCCTCTATTGTCGAAATTCATATGTTGGCTCGGGAGGGTCTTTTTGATCGAAATCATCATCTTTTCTCTTTCAAACGAAACCCTTTCTTCTTGTAGTGGTACAGTGGAGTGCTGATTATTTCTACATTATTTATTCGACTCTAGCCATAGGAAGATCGTGTGAAAAAGGAATTTCATCGTTCAAGGGACTCTATCACTCGATTTTTATCCTGTGAACGTAAGGATTTTGCGGTAAGCCGACTTCGCTCATAAGATCAATCGGTTATAATAACGAAATATTAGTTTGGACTAATATTTATTTGTCAATGGAGGCAAACAAGATCGAATCAAATGGAGTAGTGATTGGTGATCAAAAAAGGAGCGAATTTACGATCCCTTCTAGATTCAAACGAAGGGTTGTTTCGGTGATCCAGGATTTTCCACCGGGTTGTGGACCCTCATCCGGTGAAAATCAACTAATCGAGGTTGTTCGCAATTGTGAGGCATCAACGATTCGGGATTTTCCACCGGGTTGTGGACTGTCAACCGGGGAGAACCGGCAAATAGTAGTTATTCGCGATCCCGAGGGTAAAAACCTAGACCGTTTATCTTAGAGTAGATTTATTATAAGTGTTAATGATCTAATCGAGCGTTAAAAATATTTTTTTAGGTGTCGACGATCAGGAAAGTGTAGTGCTTACCATAATCAGGTGTGTAATCTCACACCGTATTTCATGGGTTAGATAGTTATATCGTATTAAATCGCTTGATTAAATCACATGTTAGTGAAATCGGGTAAAATGGCATTTTTATCACTATATTGGTAAAGACTATGAAATCGATATTAAGACTGTGAAAATTTCAAAATTTCCCTCAATGAGCCAAATCGATAAAAGTGACTATATGGGCCAAATATGATATTTCATATATGGGCCAAGTGTGATATGTGCTATATGGGCCAAATATGATATTTGATATATGGGCCAAGTGTGATATGTGCTATATGGGCCAAAATGTGATATGGGCCAGATTGTGAAAATTTTTATAATAGGTCATATGTTTGTAACCATTATATGAATGGATGGTTGTAAATGAATATGCATATTATGTACATGATTTGCATGGGTTGGGATATTTGACGAAGAGAAGTTCTGGTAGCTTTGCTACAAAATTCTGGTGGCTCTGCCACAAATCTGAAAAATGGCAATGCCATGTAAACTCTGTAAATCTGGTGGCTTGTCCACAAATTGATAAATGGCTCAATGCCTATTTTGGTGTGTTGGCGGGGTGGGTGACTAAAGCTCCCCACAGGTGTGCTGGTTGGTACGGGTGGTGTGTAGCGGATGGAAATTAGGTTTGGTTCACATTCATTTTATACATATTATTATGTTATATTTGTAAATGGGCTTTGGCCCAACATATGCTTAATTGGATTTTTGGCCCAGTGGACATGGTAAGTGGTTTACACACTGAGTTCTAAGTAACTCACCCCGTTTTCTTGCCCTTCTCAGGTAATGATCAGTGACGGAGACTTGGGCTGTGGACGACTCAGTGGAGGCCATACTATGAATAAAGGGTTATTTAAATTTTGGATTTCTTTTAAGTACTTTTTATTATCTTGCTATTTTAAGTTAAGTTGTAACAAGGCCTCTGGATAAATTTTAATGTTGTTTTACTTTTGATGGATTTTATAATTTGCTTGCATACTTTAAGTGGGTTTTTTCTAAAAATTGAAATAAATGTTTTCTCAAATGAACATGTAAAAAAAAGGTTTCATTCTTAAATATTTTAACTCGGAAAATTTTCTGTTAACAATGTTCTTCAAAAATTTTCCAAATTTATTTTCAAACTCTCTTAAATCTTCTCAAATTATTGATTTAATTTTTTCTAAATTTCAATTTATAAATTCGTACGTCTCAAATTGTTTGATTTATCAATCAACCTTAGTTTTCAATAAACTCCACGTCAAGAATTTTTTTTTTGAAAATCAGATTTTCTTTAAATCTTTAAAGGACTAGATGTACATTCATTCTGTGTGACATGTCAAATCTAGTCTTAACGCATAGACCGGGTTTGGGTGTTACATTTTATGGTATTAGAGCCCAGTTTCAAAACTCGGCTGTGGTTTGGGTTCAAAAACATTTATTGTTCGAAACTGTTTGAATCATAGAATGTATGTTTTAAAGGTAGTATGGCACCACGGGTATCCGGCACCAAGTCAAGTAAGTATGTTATTGTATGATTATGATTGTTATGATATGACTATAGGAACACTCTAGAACTTTTAGTTTTATGTGTTGAAACTATAGAGATTGAGACTATAGGATACGTTTACGAAAACGACTTTACTTCTTATACCTCATGAGAAATTATTTAATAAATATCGAAATAGTATACTGATTCATAAGACTTGTAATAAGATTAAATCGAAATAGTTAATATGAGCGCTAGAGGACGTGGACGTGGTAGACGTGGCCGTGGTAGAGGCCGAGGTGCTAGGGTTGCGTCTGAAGCGTCGGGACATATGCCAGAAATAGACGCACCTACGTCACCCGGGACTGAAACTGGATCACATGATCGTATGAGGGAGGACATTGCTTTGTCCCAAGCAATGTTGCGAGTCTTAGAAAGGGTTGCTGGGGCTAGAACTAGGCCAGCAGCTCGTGGATCAATTTCGGAATGACTTAGATCGAGCGGTGCTGATGTTTTTAGGGGTGTCTCGGGTGTAGCCCCATGTGTAGCAGAGTACTGGCTCGAGGCTATGGAGCGGATCATGGATGATCTGGAATGTACCGCCGAGCAGAAACTAAGAAGAGCTGTGTCCTTGTTGAGAGATGAGGCGTATCAATGGTGGCTTACTATTCGGGAAGGCACTCAGACCGATCGAGTTACTTGGGATTTCTTTAAAACCTCATTTCAAGGAAAGTATGTTGGGGCTAGCTATGTGGATGCCCGAAGGAAGGAATTTCTTAATCTGGTTCAAGGAAGTAAGACCGTGGCAGCTTATGAAATGGAATTTCTGCGTCTGAGTCGTTATGCCCGAGGTATTGTGCTAACTGATTATGAATGTTGTATGCGTTTTGAGGATGGGTTGAGCGATGAATTGCGGGTATTGATAGCCCCACAGCAAGAAAGGAATTTTTGCCACACTGGTGGAGAAAGCGAAGATAGCCAAAGAGGCTAAGCTTTCAAAGCGGCGAAACTGAGAAAAAGATGGAGGCAAGAGCAAGAGGGATTTTAAGTACTCGGGTCCTGCTAAAAGGTTTCAGAAGAGGCCCAGGAATGATGAGCCAGCTCAAGCTAGAGCACCTGCTGCTACCAACCAGATACAACCATGTGCTGACTGTGGAAGACGACACTCTGGTGAATGCTAGAAGAGAACCGGTGGTTGTTTTAAATGTGGTTCTAAGGACCATCAGCTTAAGAATTGTCCTCGACATACTGCTCCGACTCAGGAAGCTCGTAACCATGATGCACAGCCAGCTAGAGGTGCTCAGCAGCCACAGAGGGGCCGTGGACCAAGTCGAGGTGGTAACGGCGCAGGTCGAGGTCAAGGTGCACTGGGTAGAGGTAATGGCTTTAGGGGTAACGCGGAGGCGACGCAGCCGGGGTTAGTTTATGCGGTCAGACGCTGAGAGGATGGCGATGCACCTGATGTGATAACCAGTACGTTCTTCATCTCTGATGTACCTGTTACTGCTTTGATAGATATCGGATCTACCCATTCGTATGTTGCTAGTGCTATATCTGGAAACCTGAGCATTAGATCTGAGATTTCTGATAGAGAGATGACGGTAATTAGTCCCTTAGGACAGTCTGTGATGATGAATAGATTGTTTAGAGACGTGCCCTTAGAAATTCAAGGAGAAATATTTTTGGCAGATTTGATGGAATTGCCTTTCGGTGAGTTTGACCTTATTTTGGGCATGGACTGGTTGGTGAAACACCGAGCGAACTTGGATTGTGCTGCAAAGTGGATGACGATAAGAACTTCGGAAGATAAAGAAGTGGTGATGATAGGTGAAAGGAGAAATTATCTATCGAATGTGGTATTTGCTTTAAAGGCAGAAAAGTTAGTACGAAAAGGGTGTGGAGCCTTCCTAGCCTTCATTAGCGTGTTGGATGCCAAGGAAGTATCAGTAGAAGGTGTTAGAACGGAGAAGGAGTTTTCGGACATCTTTCCCGAAGAACTTCCGGGTTTACCTCCGGACCGGGAAGTAGAGTTTGGCATTGAGCTTTTGCCTGGAACGGCTCCGGTGTCCATTGCTCCTTATAGGATGGAGCCAAAGGAGTTAGCGGAGCTTAAAGCTCAAATTCAAGAATTGTTGGATCGGGGATTTATTCGACCGAGTGTGTCTCCGTGGGGAGCACCGGTCTTGTTCGTCAAGAAGAAGGATGGGTCGATGCGTATGTGCATTAATTATAGGCAGTTGAATAAATTGACGATCAAGAATAGGTATCCATTGCCGAGAATCGATGACCTGTTTGATCAATTGCGAGGAGCTTCAGTTTTCTCCAATATAGATTTGAGATCGGGTTATCACCAACTCAAGGTTAAGGAGGCGGATATTCATAAGACAGCGTTTCGAACTCGTTATGGACACTACGAGTTCTTGGTGATGCCGTTTGGGTTGACCAATGCACCAGCTGCATTTATGGACATGATGAACCGGGTCTTCCAACCCTATTTAGACCGGTTTGTGGTGGTTTTCATAGATGACATCTTGGTATACTTGAAGAATGAAGAAGAACATGATTCCCATCTGTGAATAGTATTACAAATATTGAGGGAAAAGAAGCTTTATGCCAAATTCAGTAAGTGTGAATTTTGGCTAAAGGAAGTGACTTTCTTGGGACATGTTGTGTCAGCAAGGAATCGAGTTGATCCTCGGAAGGTAGAGGTCATGTTGGATTAGAAACCACCGGAAGTCGGTGGTGAGATTCGAGTTTCTAGGGTTGGTGGTTATTATAGACGTTTTGTTGAGGGGTTTTCGTTGATTGCTTTGCACCCTAACTAAGCTTTTCCGCAAGGAGTACCATTTGTGTGGTCGATCAAGAAGAAGAGAGCTTTGAGAAATTGAAGAAGATTCCCGACGAAAGCGCCGATTTGATTCAACTCGGCCGGAAAAGAGTTTATTGTCTCATCGCGATCGTCACACATGGGCTTAGGATGTGTATTGATGCAAGGTGGGAAAGTGGTAGCTTATGCATCTCGTCAGTTAAGGCCGCATGAAGTGAATTATCCTACACATGATTTGGAGTTGGCTGTAGTGGTATTTGCTTTGAAGATTTGGAGGCACTACCTGTACGGTGAGAAGTCGATCATTTATACGGACCATAAGAGTCTAAAGTACCTCCTTACCCAAAAGGAGTTGAACTTAAGACAGAGGAGGTGGATAGAACTGTTGAAGGATTATGACTTTTCAATCGAGTATCACCACGGAAAGGCTAACGTGGTGGCAGACGCGTTGAGTCGTAAAGTGATATTGGAGTTGAGAGCGATGTTTGCTCATCTCAGTTTGTATGAAGATTGTAGTCTGCTAGCCGAACTTCAGGTGAAGCCTATGTGGTTAGGACAGATCAATGAGAAGCAGTTATCAGATGAAAAGTTCGGTCCCTTACTTCAGTAAGTGGAAAGTGGTGTAATATGGGATTTTGGATTGAATAAGGATAGAGTACTGTGTTTTCGTGGAAGAATTTGTATGCCCAAGGATTCAGATTTGAGGCAAATGATTCTGTGAGAGGCGCATAGTAGCCCCTATGCTATGCACCCTGGGGGAAATAAAATGTATCGAGACCTCCGTGAGCAGTATTGGTGGCCAGGGTTGAAGCGGGAGGTTACTAATTTCGTGGGTAAGTGCTTGACTTGTCAACAAGTGAAGGCGGAACACCAATTACCATCGGGATTGTTGCAACCGGTAAAAATTCCATTATGGAAATAGGAACTGATAACGATGGACTTTGTTAGTGGGTTACCCTTATCACCTACTAAGAGGGATTCCGTCTGGGTAATAGTGGATCGATTGACGAAGACTGCCCATTTTCTACCTATTCGTACGGATTATTCAATGCAGAAGTTGGCTAAGTTGTATGTATCAGAGATCGTGAGGTTGCATGGGGTACCAGTGTCTATTATATCGGATAGGGACCCTAGGTTTACATCACGGTTTTGGAAAGCTTTACATGAGGCTTTGGGAACAAAGTTAAATTTCAGCATGGCTTTTCATCCCCAGTCAGATGGTCAGTCGGAAAGAGTAATCCAGATTTTAGAAGACATGTTAAGGGGTTATGTAATTGACTTCAGAGGTAGTTGGGAGGATTTTCTACCGTTGGCAAAGTTTGCGTATAACAATAGCTATCAATCCAGTATCCAAATGGCACCCTATGAAGCATTGTATGGTCGTAGGTGTCGTACCCCTACTTGTTGGACTGAATTGGTGGAACGGCAGTTTTTGGGTCCTGAATTGATATCAGAGACGAAAGAAAAAGTAAAGGTGATTCGAGCACGATTAAAGGAAGCTTCGGATAGACAAAAGTCGTATGCGGATCTGAAGCGTAAGGATATTGAGTTTGCGGTGGGAGATCAGGTCTTTCTAAAGGTCTCACCTTGGAAGAAGATCTTCAGATTTGGAAGGAAGGGCAAGTTGAGCCCTAGGTTCATCGGACCGTACCGTGTGTTGAAGCGTGTAGGACCAGTGGCTTATCAGCTTGAATTACCTCCGGAGTTGAGTCAGATTCATAGTGTTTTCCATGTCTAAATGTTGAGGCGTTATCGATCGGATCTGTCTCACATAGTACCGGTAGAAGAAGTTGAGTTAAGGCCTGACTTGTCATTCGAGGAAGAGCCAGTGAAAATTTTAGATCGTGATGTAAAGGTGTTGAGAAAGAAGTCAGTACCGTTAGTTAAGGTTCTATGGCGTAATCACGGAGCGGAGGAAGCTACGTGGGAGCCTAAAGACGCAATTCGACAGCAGTATCCTCACCTCTTTTAACCAGGTAAATTTCGAGGACGGAATTTTCTTTAAGGGGGTAGAATTGTAACATTCTAAAAATTTAATTTTTATATGTTGCATTATTTTGGTGCTCAGCTAGTTAAACTATCCAATGTGTGTGTTTAGGTAGTCCTGAGAAGGCTCAGGATTTATTTGGAATTAGTAAAATATTTTGGCATTTAGTACTTTAAGGTAATGGAGTAAGTGACCTTAAAGCTTAAGGTAATAAAGTGGTAAAAAGCTAGCATAAGTGAGCAAATAGTAAAGGGGATATGGCGACATATGTGTTACCTTGAGGGAAGGAGTTCGAATCCCTTTGTGTGCATGTGAGAATTTTATTTTTGTTTTCCTTCCTTATAGTGTCGGCCAAGCATTGAACTTATGGTAAGTTGGACTTTTATTTTTATGGCAAGATGGCTAAGAGAAAAGGCAAGATTGAACTTAGGGAAAGGAATCAATTGGAAAAGGCATGTAGGGGGAACATAAGGCTTATTCCAAGGGAGATGTTTTGGAAAGTTTGGGTGGCCAAACTTTGACCATCTGGCCATGCACTTGGACGGTTTTTTGGCTAGGGAGGGATGGCCGAATTTTTGGTTAGCATTTGGTAAGGTAGGTGCTAGTTTTGGTCATTTCTCATTTTGGCATTTTGGTGTATCAATAGTTTTCCTCTCCAAAACTCTTCTCCCTAGCCGAATGTGTCTTGAGCAATAGGTAAAATTTGTGTTTTGTTTTGGCCATTTCATTTTGACCATTTCGGTATTATCTTTCATTCTCCCCAAAATCTTTTTCTCTTGTGCCGAAACCATACAATCTTGAAGGGCATTTTTCTTTTCTTTTCTTTTCTTCTCTTGCCGAATGCACACTAGCCTCAAGACTTTTTCTTTGTTCATCTTTCATTCTTGAAAAACTGAAACATAAACACCCTATCTTCTTCTTTTTTTCTTCTTGCAAAAACTCTCAAACATCACTCCCTCTTTAATATTTCACCATGGCCGAATGTTATTGACCATCATCCTCTCCAATATTTTCATTATAGCCGAATCTTTCTTCCTTCCATTTAACTCTCTTTTTCATTCGAGTAGTTATCTTTGAACAATTGGTAAGAACACTCTTTTCAATTCTTTTATTTTTCCTCTATTTCCGAAATTCATATGTTGGCTCGGGAGGGTCTTTTTGATCGAAATCATCATCTTTTCTCTTTCAAACGAAACCCTTTCTTCTTGTAGTGGTACAGTGGAGTGCTGATTATTTCTACATCGTTTAGTTGACTCTAGCCATAGGAAGATCGTGTGAAAAAGGAATTTCATCGTTCAAGGGACTCTATCACTCGATTTTCATCCTGTGAACGTAAGGATTTTGCGGTAGTTTCCACTTCGCTCATAAGATCAATCGGTTATAATAACGAAATATTAGTTTGGACTAATATTTATTTGTCAATGGAAGCAAACAAGATCGAATCAAAAGGAGTAGTGATTGGTGATCAAAAAAGGAACAGATTTGCGATCCTTTCTAGATTCAAACGAAGAAATTTACATTTTGGCGATCCGGGATTTTCCACCGGGTTGTGGACCTCATCCGTGAAAATCAACTATTCGAGGTTGTTCGCAATTGTGAGGCATCAACGATTCGGGATTTTCCACCGGGTTGTGGATCATCAACCGGGAGAACCAAAGAAATAGTAGTTATTCGCGATCCCGAGGTAAAAACCTAGACCGTTTATTTTAGAGTAGATTTATTATAAGTGTTAATGATCTAATCGAGCGTTAAAAATATTTTTTTAGGTGTCGACGATCAGGAAAGTGTAGTGCTTACCGTAATCAGGTGTGTAATCTCACACCGTATTTCATGGGTTAGATAATTATATCTTATTAAATCGCTTGATTAAATCACATGTTAGTGAAATCGGGTAAAATGGCATTTTTATCACTATATTGGTAAAGACTATGAAATCGGTATTAAGACTGTGAAAATTTCGAAATTTCCCTCAATGGGCCAAATCGATAAAAGTGACTATATGGGCCAAATGTGATATTTCATATATGGGCCAAGTGTGATATGTGCTATATGGGCCAAATGTGATATTTGATATATGGGTCAAGTGTGATATGTGCTATATGGGCCAAAATGTGATATGGGCCAGATTGTGAAAATTTTTATAATAGGCCATATGTTTGTAACCATTATATGAATGGATGGTTGTAAATGAATATGCATATTATGTACATGATTTGCATGGGTTGGGATATTTGACGAAGAGAAGTTCCGTAGCTTTGCTACAAATTGCAGTGGCTCGCCACAAATCAAAAAATGGCAATGCCATGTAAACTCTGTAAATCTGGTGGCTTGTCCACAAATTGATAAACGGCTCAATGCCTATTTTGGTGTGTTGGCGGGGTGGGTGACTAAAGCTCCCCACAGGTGTGCTGGTTGGTACGGGTGGTGTGTAGCGGATGGAAATTAGGTTTGGTTTGGGAATTGCATATCACATTCATTTTATACATACTATTATGTTATATTTGTAAATGGGCTTTGGCCCAACATATGCTTAATTGGATTTTTGGCCCAGTGGACATGGTAAGTGGTTTGCACACTAAGTTCTAAGTAACTCACCCCGCTTTTCTTACCCTTCTCGGTAATGATCGAGTGACGGAGACTTGGGTCATGGACGACTCGAAGGAGGCCATACTACGAATAAAGGGTTATTTAAATTTTGGATTTCTTTTAAGTACTTTTTATTATCTTGCTATTTTAAGTTAAGTTGTAACAAGGCCTCTGGATAAATTTTAATGTTGTTTTACTTTTGATGGATTTTATAATTTGCTTGAATACTTTAAGTGGGATTTTTCTAAAAATTGAAATAAATGTTTTCTCAAATGAACATGTAAAAAAAAGGTTTCATTCTTAAATATTTTAACTCGGAAAATTTTCGGTTAACAATGTTCTTCAAAATTTTTCCAAATTTATTTTCAAACTCTTTTAAATCTTCTCAAATTATTGATTTAATTTTTTCTAAATTTCAATTTATAAATTCGTACGTCTCAAATTGTTTGATTTATCAATCAACCTTAGTTTTCAATAAACTCCACGTCAAGAATTTTTTTTTGAAAATCAAATTTTCTTTAAATCTTTAAAGGACTAGATGTACATTCATTTCGTGTGACATGTCAAATCTAGTCTTAACGGATAGACCGGGTTTGGGGTGTTACAGTTTCCAAAAGTTCGATTTAACGAAAAGGTACCATAGATAGATGATAGAGTGATTGACTTTGACGATGATCCCCAAGCTCGAACTTCGACTTTTAGATCTATAAAATAGTTAAATAAACACATACAGTAAGCTATCATAGCTTAGTAAGTTTTAAGCAATGGTAAAAATATACAACTAGTCAATATGCTATTTAATCAATCCAATCATGATCATTAACTAATTCCTAAACACAAATATGCGTAATTTGTCCCCATTCAAAAATCACCATTTTTAATAGGTCTCAAAACCGAATGTTCACATGCCATTTTCCATTTCAAAACAAGCTCAAAAAAAAATAAATGATTACTTCACATTAATATAATTTCATATACTAAAATAACTTACCTCAATGGTACTAAACTATTTATTTATCATGCATCGCTTACCTACGTATCACTTTTTGGTTAACTCCAATCACTTGTTTATGTCCTTGAAAGGTTCGAAAATCCGCACACACAGTGCAACTCATGTAACGTATCGCACACTTAGTGCCGTTACTTCGACGTTCCTCACACTTCGTGCCAAGTTTCTGTAACGTATCGCACACTTAGTGTCGTTACTTTCACAGTTTGCTCACTTAGTGCCATGTGACCAATTTCGCACACTTAGTGCTCGGTTATAAGTTCGCACACATAGTGCCATGTGACTGATTTCGTACACTTAGTGCTCGGTTATAAGTTCGCACACTTAGTGCCTTTCGTAAACCTGTTATTCATTTGAATATACACTTATATATATATAAAGTCTAATCCACCACTTCACTTACAAGTACATACATATATGTATAACTTTATTATTTCATACCCCAAAACTATGTCATATTCGGCCAAAGCATTATCCTATGACTAACACTTTCTTTGGCTATATTCATTTCCTAAACTAATATCTCCATATCCATTTACATCATTAACAAATAACAAACATTTTACTCAATTAAATCCAACTTCCAACCAATATTACATTCGGCTAAATCATGATATCTCCCATGCCACATTCGGCAATATAAAATTAAGTCTATCACTTCACTTAAGCATGTACATTTAATATAGAAATAATTCAATTTAATCCGATTGCTTAAAAACTTACCTCGAAAGTCGATGAATTAGGATTTCCCGGCTATTCGTTCAACTTTGCCTTTCCCCGATCCAATCCCGACTCTTTTTGTTCTTGATCTAATTAATTTCAATTTAAGCTCAATCAAAGATATTTTCATTCAATTTAATACAAAAACACATAAATGGGCAAATTACTATTTTACCCCTAATATTTCACACTTTTACAACTTAGTCCTATTTGTACAAAACACAAAATACACCAAACTTATCCACATACATGCATAGCCAAAATTTCCTAGGGACTATATAAGTCCATATTTTTCATAAATTTCACAATTAAACCCTCCAAAATAATATTTTCTCTAATTAACCTTAATTAGCTAAATTCATCAAAAATTCAAGAACAAAGTATGTTCATCTAGCTCAAATCTTTCATTTAACACCATAAATCATCACAAAGTTCAACATATCATCAATGGCATATCTCACAAACATCATCAATGCACAAAATTAAGACATGGGCTTGATAGTAAAGTAAGCAACAATCTCAAAAACATAAAAATCATCAAAATCTAAAGCCAAAACATACCTAAATTTTGCTTGCAAAAGGCCGAATATGTGAGAGCTCAAGCTTCTTTCTTTTCTCTTTAGTTTCGGTGATAACAAGAGAAAATAAAAGATGAACATGCACTTTCTCTATTATGTTTTTATTATAATATGTTTTTAATATAATATAATTTATTATAACATAACATATAATATAAACATATAATTACATTATAAAAAGTTGCACGTTGCCGTCCACTATCCATTAAAAATGGAAAATTTTCAACATTAGTCCTCCCCTATATAACGACACATTAATTTCACCACTAAATCAAGCAATAAGGCTACTTTTACCACTTATGTGATTTAGTCCTTTTCTTTAAATTAAACACACAAACCGACAAATTAACCCACAATATTTTAGCACATGCTCAAGCATATATTATAGATATCAAATATAATATAAAAATATTTTTCTAACTCGAAATCGTGGTCCCGAAACCATCGTTTCGATTAGGGCCAAAATCGGGCTGTTACATGTGCCACCATGTAGAGTGAACATACCTGATGACGGTGTTGGCCCTATGATGGAAGTTATGATTGGAGCATTTCAGCGGATTGTCAGTGCTAACCCTGCTCCTACACCTGCCAATCTTGCACCTTTTAATCGAAGGTTTCCGCTTGAACGTCTGCGGGCGTTGAGTGGTAAAAAGTATTCTGGGGTAAAAGGTACTGATCCGTTCGCAGTTGAGTACTAGTTGGAAGGTGTTGAAAGGATCCTAAAGCAGATCTCATGTTTTGACGAGGAGATGCTGGGTTGTACTATGTCCCTACTCGATAGTGAGCCTCATTGTTGGTGGAATATTGTTAAGAGGGGTACTTGTAACGCCCCAATATTTGTATAATTGTTTCCGTGTATTTGTGACACAAATGTGTATCTGATTCAGTGGTTAAGTGTTCTGGGTGTGTGTGAGAGGTCCCAAGTTCAAGCCCTGACTTTGGCAAATTTTGGTATTTTTATGAATAAAGCCCAAACTCTGCTTGGTAGGCTTATAAGTAAAAGTGTGTAAGTAATTAATAGAATGGGCCTGCTGGTCTGGTGGCTAGGTGGAGTGTTGATTGGTTGGAGGTTGTGAGTTTGGATCTCTGCATAGGCAATGGAGATTATTTTTGCTCGGTTTGGTGACGAAGAGTTTGAGTTGGTTTCAAAAACTGAGTAGTGGGTTAGTGGAGAGAATTAAGGGGAGAGATTAGGGGATTAGCAGATTTCCTTTTTGAATGTTCGGCTATCACCCTGTTTCCCCCAAAATTTTCTCCTTTACTTTTTTGACGCGTTGCTGCCTATTCCCTGCCGAAATTTCTTTGTTTTCCCCTCTTCTTCGATTTTTTGATTTGTTTCCTCCTTGTTCAACAGTGGTGTGCTCTTACGGTAAGTCCTACTTCGCTTAATCTTTTTACTTTGGGTTAGGCGTCTGATGAGGGGTCTATTGTGCTCTTTTTGATTAGGTGAAAGGCAATAATTGATCGGTGTTGCTGCAGAGAATTAAGAGTTGCAATTTTAGTTGTTAACGGTAAGGGTTCGTTAGATTACCGATGATAGATTTCGATAGACTTGTGATTGAATGATGAAACAAGTGGTTAAATGAGTGTTATGTTGGTTGATTTTTAGGTTCTGGAGGCCTAGGGGAGCTTACGCATCGAAAATGATACAGGAGTATACCCAGAAATGCAGAAAACGAGGTTTCGACAAAAGCTAAAAACCTCACTATCGATGTCACACGGGCGTGTGGTCGCCCGTATGGTAGGCCGTGTGCGACACTGTAAGTCACCACACGGTCGTGTGATTGACGAGCTCGGCAGTGTACTGGTGACACGGCCGTGTGATGGCCGAGCAAGGCCGTGTGCGAGACAAAGGCTCGACCAATTGGGTCATGTGGGCCACACGGGCAGGCCACATGGGCGTGTGAGCCCATTTTTCTAAAATGTTCTGTAAGGTTGCACGAGTCGCCCAAGTCGATCATGGACCTCTTCAAGGGCCTCGATAGCGATGCACTTAGACCCGTAGTTATGTGATTTGATTATGTGAAATCTGTACTAGGCATGCTATACTTAGCTTGTAAACTGTTTTGAATGTAGAAATTGTTATCTGCATAGTAGCATAACATCTTTTGCATGTTGCGTTGCATCAGGATGGGTTGATGATTACTGGAGGAAGTGTCTGAAAGGCCCTTAAGCCTGAAATCTGGCAGCTCAGCTGCAAATTTCTGATTATGTGCCGCTTTCGGTACAGCATGGTGTGTAGGGATGGGTAGGTTGATTTTATCCCCACATGGTGTGTAAGGTTGGACGGAGTTGGTGTGTAGAGGCTGGTGGGTAGGATTCTGCTATTCTGTCTAATCTGCATATTATGTCTGAAATGGGCTAAGGCCCTAGAATATATCTGATTCTATATCTGAGTGGACTAAGGTCCACACCGATTTTGTAATGGGCTCAAACCCGAACTGTGAATTTATGTTTGTTTTATGATATTATACTATGCGTATGTTTCCTGTAGGGATTAAAAACTGAGTTTGTGAAAACTCACCCTATTCTGTTTAATCTGTTCAGGTAATCCCCAGCAGTAGATGGGTCGATGCTGCGGAGGACTCGGCGGTGACCACAATTCTGGAATTTTATGGTTTTCTTAACTTTATTTATAGTTTTTAATTTTATCCGGGAAAGGTTTTACTGTAAATGGCCTTTAAGGGTTTTTATTTTAATTTGGGATTTTTATTTTGATTTATAATTGCTAGCAGTAGGATAAGACGTGAGTTTTCAAAATAAACAAGTGTTTTACCAAAACACCATGATTACGCAAACTGATTTAAATGCTTCCGCGAACTATAAATAATTTGGAAAAATGGAAAATGTTTTGAAAATGGATAATGATTGAAACAAATGCCACGTATTTGGAAGGTAGCATAGGATAACGAAAAGTGGTTTCATCGTAACTATGTTTTCTAAAGCACTATCATGTGACATCGCCAGATTCGGCCATAACGTCTAGGCCGGGTTTGGGGTGTTACATTTAGTGGTATCAGAGCCAGGTTGCAAAACTCGGCTGTGGATTTGGGTTTTAAAAATTGGTTTTTAAGAAATGATTTAAGTTGTAACAGCCCGATTAGGGGGCTAGTCGAAAAAGTGATCTCGGGATCACTAATCTGAGGTTAGAGAAAAATATTTTCATGTTAATTTATGTGTTATAACATGTTTATGAGGGTGCATGAAAATTTTGGTACTTTAATTTTAGCGATTTCTTGCTTAATCGCGAAAAAGGACTAAATCGCATAAAGTGCGAAAGTTCTATTTTATTTGCTAGAGGTGCCAAATAGCTATAGAATATCAATTGGAGGTCCCAAAGCCGGCCATGTGACATAGGGGACAAGAGCATTTAATTTTGGTCAAAATTACTGGAAATTTGGTGGAAAAATGAATAAAATAAGATGAAATAAGCAAAAAGCTATCATCTTTTTATTTTCTTCTCTTCTCCCACCAAAAATACAAGCAAGAATGGGGGTTCTTGAAGTAGAAAATTTCAGCAAGCTTTTCTTCACTCAAGTAAGTCAATTTGATGTTTATTTTTGATGATTTTTGTATATTTGGAGCCCTCAAAGCTTAAGCTAGCTAATGCGAGGACTATTTTGCAATATGGTTGAAAGTCTAGGGACTTACCATGACAGATTTTATGTTGTTTGAAGAGTTTTTATGGAAGAAAATGAATGATAGGATGATGAGAAACAACTTTTGTGAAAGGTGTTGTTATGATAACATCTAATTAGGACTAATTTGTAAATGTTGCAAATTGGTAATAAGTGCATGAAATAGTTGAAATTTTGAGTTGCTATAGACGAGAATATGATTCGGCTAGGCTTGATTAGTAAAGAAGATGGATGAAAATTTATTTACGAGCCTATGGGCAAAATCATAATTTTGCCAAAGTATAGGGGCAAAATGGTCATTTTTGCCTAAGTAGAGATTAAGTTGTAATATGATCATTAAGTGATTAAATGAGTAAATTTTATTGTTCTAGATCAAAGAAAATGAGATTCGGACCTAGAACGGGAGAAAGAGAAATATGGGCAAATAGACTCCTTTTTTACCCTTTTCGGTATCGAGGTAAGTTCATATGCAAATGTTGTAATTGCGTATGAGTTAATTTAATATTCCAATGTTGTATGGAATGTATATTTACTCTATGAATGTATGATATATCTTTTGATGAGACGTCAAGAGAATTGAATCTAAGAGCAATGGGAAATGTATATAGCATGATATGATGATAGTTAAGGTCCCGTGTAAGACCATATTGGAACATGGCCTCAGTGTGAGAATTCGTATAAGACCATTTCAGGAACATGGCATCGATATGTTAATGCATGTAAGACCCTATTGGGGTATGATGTCAGTGTGACATTAGGTGTATGAAACTCAAAAGTGTTGTTTAACAATTTGAGTGATTCAACGGGTATGTCAAAAATGAGAAAGTATGTGGTTGCACCACGAGAAACACAAGTGCATGTTAGAATTGAATTGAGATGAATTCAGTATATGATGAAATCCTAGTGGGTTATGTGTAATCAATGCACCTTAGTTGCATGAGATAGATTTATTGATGCATTATGTGAATGCGAACGAGTACCGTAGAAAGTTAAGTAAGAATAGTAATGTGTGAGGATGTTCTTTGATGAACATTTGAAATAGAAAAAATATATATGGATAAGTATCCATGAATGTATAATAATGGTGAGCTATGTGCGATATCACCTTATTAATGGTTAGTGATGGGCTGTGTGCGATACCATCAACCATATTATTATCGGTGGGCTGTGTGCGTTACCACCTGATTAATTAGTAATTGATGGGCTGTGTGCGATACCATCGCTTACAAATGATTGGTGGGCTATGTGTTATACCACTCTACTAGAGATCATTGGTAGGCTATGTGCGATACCACCCTACTAGAGATCATTGGTGGGCTATGTGCGATACCACCCTACTAGAGATCAATGGAGGGCTAAGTGCGAAACCACCGAGAGTTTAGTAGTATGAGTGGCTTATTGAAAATGTTGGATGTGTTGTTCTACATGATCATGTGGTGACCAGTGCAGGAATGTATACTAATTAACACGAGCAGTTGGCTTGAGGCATGGTAAGAATGTGGTAAGAGATAGAATGAGTGAGCTTCAAGAATAGTTGAGTAAGTAACCATGAGTTTATGAGAAAAACTCTTTATAATACCTTGCGGTTGTATATATTCAATGAATATCGGTATTTGTCAGTTATACGCAGATGAACTTACTAAGCATTATTGCTTACCCCTTTTCTTCTCCCATCTCTTATAGGTTATTTTAACTAGCTCGGGTTGAAGGCCGCCGGAGATGTTTTCACACTATCGAGTAGAAGCTTGGTATGATGTTTCAAGTTCTTTTGAGTCATGGCATGTATAGGGACCTCTTTTAAAGTTGACTAAGTCATAGTTAATATAGCCAAATGTGTTGGCGTAAGTGAGTTATGTTTTTTGTTGTGAATAGCCATAGATGATGGCTTAAGTAGATTGTAATTGTATTGGAAATAGTTCTCCCTTGTGTTTGGGATGAAGAATTCATTGTATGAATTAAATGTTTTTAATTCAAGAGTTATATTGATGCTATGTGGAGCTATGTGATGATGTATGAATGTATGCAAATGAGAGTGGCAAAAGGGCTTGGTAGATAGCCTGCTAATCTCCCACATGAGTAGACACACGGCCGTGTGTCTGGGACAGGTGTGGGAGGCACGACAGCACATGGGCGTGTGCCCGTGCCGTGTGAAGTCCGCACCATGCACTTGGAATTTAAATCGCCACACGGTTGAAACACACGGGCGTGTGTGTGGGCCGTGTGGATTAGTCAGAATGCCAAGGTTTGGCACACGGGCCAAGGCCACTGGCGTGGCAAGGCCATGTAAAATTAGTCAGTTTTGACCACGGGTGGTAGACACGGGCATGTCTTAGGGGCACACGAGCGTGTCCCTAGACCAACACGGGCGTGTGGCCCCTGTGTTGATGAAAAGTTTAGTGAGTTCGTAAAAGCTTTGGGATTAGTTTCAAAACCTCTCGGAGGTATGTTTAAGGTCACGAAAGCTAGGGTTGAGTAAGTGATAGGCTTAAATGAAATTTTATAGCCCGTTTTGAAGTGTTAAGTAAGATTAAGCATGGTAATGCCTCGTATCCGGTCTCGGTGTCAGACTCGGGTAAGGGGTGTTACATAAGTGATTTAAAATATTTTTGGAATGAGTATGTGGTACACCAGGTCTCCAGCACTGATCTTGTAAGGGTTCTGAATTCTGTTTAAATTTGTCTGAAAATACTACTTGCATGCTTGAAACAGCTAATAGGTAGTATACTGTACTAAAACACTCTAGGTAGTGTAAATTGAAAACTGTAGCGAAACTGAAAATCATAATGAGACTACGATTTGCGATAACGAACTCTGAACTTATGATACTGTTCTGCATAAAATATCTGTTAATAAATATCGGAACTATAACTAACGCATAAAACTGTTAATCCAGATAAACTCCAAGTTTACGATGAGCGCACGAGGTATCCGCGGACGGGGTACTAGAGGCCGGGGTAGAGGCCGTAGGGGGCTCGAGCTGGGTCCTCAGCATCTAAAAACTTGCCTAATCTAGATACGAGCGAGACGTTGATCTCACCTGCTATAGAGACTGGGTTTCATGATCGTGAGGCTGGGGATGACGCACTATCCTGATCCATGCTACAGATTTTAGAGAGGTGTCGCCCCCAACCCAACCTGGGATCCGAGGGCGAGGTCGGATTCTGGAACAACTCCGATCCAATGGGGTTGAATTATTTAGGGGTGTCACTGGAGTCGCCCCTAATGTGGCCGAATACTGGATGGAGGCCACGGAAAGAATTATGGACGATCTAGATTTTATCGCGGAGCAGAAGCTTAAGGGGGCTGTCTCTCTGCTTCGCGATGAAGCTTACCAGTGGTGGCTGACGGTCAAGGAGGGCACTCAACCTGACCGGTTGAC
The DNA here is from genome assembly GCA_025698515.1 of Gossypium sturtianum. Classification (NCBI taxonomy): domain Eukaryota; kingdom Viridiplantae; phylum Streptophyta; class Magnoliopsida; order Malvales; family Malvaceae; genus Gossypium; species Gossypium sturtianum. Next base: position 47,562,212 of record CM046943.1, read on the forward strand.
TTGGGACTATTTTAAGACGGCGTTACAAAGTAAGTATATGGGAGCTAGCTACATTGATGCTAGAAGACGTGAGTTCCTTAATCTCATCCAGGGAGACCGTTCGGTGGCCGAGTATGAGGCCGAGTTCCTGAGATTGAGCCGGTATATCCGGGGCATGGTGGCGACCGAATATGAGCGATGCGTCCATTTTGAGGATGGACTCAGGGATAGCTTACGGGTTCTGATAACTCCACAGAGGGAGCGTGATTTTTCTACTTTAGTGGAGAAGGCGAAGATCGCCAATGAGGTTAAGCGCGCTAAGCGCCAAAATCGCGAGAAAGGAAAGAATAAGAGGGAATTGGAGCCCTCGAATTCTGCGATGAGGCCTAAGAAGAAGGCCAGGTCTGATGGGCTAGTGAGAGTTGGGCCTCCTGTTACACCTACTGGGGTGGCGCTTTGTGGGCACTGTGGTAGACACCATCCGGGAGAGTGTTGGAGGACGAATGGGGCATGTTTGAGATGTGGCTCGACTGAGCATTGTGTCAGGGAGTGTCCGCTGAGAACCGATCAGATGCAAGCTACGGGTACTGGTACTGCGCAGTCACCGAGAGTAGTTCAGCAGCAACCTAGGGGCCGAGGTCAGGCCAGGGGTGGTAACGGCATGGGCTGGGGACAGAGAGCACCGGGCAGAGGTGCTAGACCGACTGAGGCGAGGCAGCCTACACTAGTTTATGCTACCCGTCGCCGTGAGGACCGAGATGCTCCGGACATCATCACGGGTACGTTTTTCATTTATAATGTATCTTATTTGGCATTGATAGACATAGGCTCTACACACTCATATGTAGCTAGTGCGGTGTATGAAACCTTGGGGATTCCGGTTGAGAATACTTCGAACGAGCTAACTGTTGTGAGTCCATTGGGGCAATCTATCCGAGTTAGTAAACTATATAGACACGTCCCGTTAGAGGTTCAAGGGACAGTGTTTCTGGCTGATCTGATGGAGCTTCCATTCGGGGAGTTTGATTTGATTCTGGGAATGGACTGGCTGGTCAAGCACCAGGTAAGTCTGGACTGTGCGACAAAAAGGGTGGTTTTGAGAACCGAGGAGGACAACGAGGTAGTGGTGATTGGGGAACGTCGAGACTATCTAACCAATGTGATTTCTACGTTGGTGGCAGAGAAGTGGGTACGGAAGGGATGTGAGGCATTCTTGGCCTACATTAGTGTTTCTGATTCTTAGGACTCTGTGGTTAAGGACATCAGAACCGTGAGGGATTTCTCGAATATTTTTCCTAAGGAATTATCGGGTCTGCCTCCTAGCCGAGAAGTAGAATTTGGGATTGAGCTCATTTCGGGTATAGCACCGGTGTCTATCGCGCCCTACCGAATGGCACTGAAGGAGCTTACAGAGCTTAAGGCTCAAATTCAAGACCTGTTAGATCATGGATTCATTCGTCCCAGTGTGTCTCCATGGGGAGCACCGGTGTTGTTGGTGAAGAAGAAAGATGGGACAGTGAGGATGTGTATCGACTACCGATAGCTGAACAAGCTAACAATCAAGAACAAGTACCCATTGCCGAGAATAGATGATCTATTTGACCAGTTCAGAGGGGCTTCTATGTTCTCCAAGATCGATCTGCTATCTGGATACCATCAACTAAAGGTTAAGGAGGCGGATGTGCATAAGACGGCATTTATGACTCGGTATAGACATTATGAGTTTCTGGTTATGCCTTTTGGGTTGACCAATGCACCAGCAGCATTCATGGATTTGACGAACCGTGTGTTCCAGCCTTATCTGGACCAGTTTGTGGTGGTGTTCATTGATGATATCTTAGTGTACTCCAAGACTGAGGACGAGCACGATGAGCATCTTCGGGTGGTATTACAGACGCTTCGCGAGAAATAGTTGTATGCGAAGTTCAGTTAGTGCGAATTTTGGCTCCGAGAAGTAACGTTTCTGGGGCATGTGGTTTTCGTGTTGATCCTCGTAAGATTGAGGTTGTGTTGGAGTGGAAACAGCCGAAGAATGAGTCTGAAATTCGTAGCTTTCTGGGGCTGGCGGGTTATTATCGACGCTTCATAGAAGGGTTCTCCTTGATCGTAGCACCGTTGACCAAGCTTCTGCGCAAGGGAGTTCCCTTTTTCTGGACTGATAAGCAACAAGAGAGCTTTGAGAAGCTCAAATCCATTCTAACACAGGCTCCTATTCTGATACAGCCAGAGCCTGGTAGAGACTTTGTGGTATACAGTGATGCGTCACATGTGGGTCTGGGTTGCATTCTGATGCAGGATGGTAAAGTGGTAGCTTATGCGTCTCGTCAACTCAAGACGCATGAGGCTAACTACCTGACGCATGATTTGGAACTGGCTGCTGTGGTCTTCGCTTTGAAGATTTGGAGGCATTACCTGTATGGTGAGAAGTTTACTATCTACACTGATCACAAAAGCCTCAAATATCTTTTCACTTAGAAGGAGTTAAACCTTAGGCAGCGTAGATGGGTTAAACTACTTAAGGATTATGACTGCACCATCGAGTACCACCCTGGTAATTCTAATGTGGTGGTAGATGCTTTGAGCCGTAGGGCTATGACCGATCTGAGAGTGATGTTCGCTCGACTCAACTTATTTGACGATAGGAGTCTGTTAGCAGAACTTCAGGTTAAGCCCACGTGGATTGATCAGATTAGAGGTAAACAGATGGAGGATAAGTCGCTTGAGGTGCGGTTCTGTCAGGTTGAGAATGGGGATACTACTGATTTTGGGATTAACAATGATGGGGTACCTTATTTTCGCGGTCAAATTTGTGTACCGAGTGATGAGGAGTTACGGCAGTCGATTCTGAGGGAAGTGCATAGTAGCTGTTACACTATGCATCCCAGCAGGAATAAAATGTACTGAGACCTCCGAGAGTTGTACTGGTGGCCAGGGTTGAAGCGCGAGGTCATGGGCTTCATTGCTCACTGTCTGACTTGTCAGCAGGTTAAGGCTGAACATCAGTTGCCCTCGGGGTTGCTGCAGCCGGTAAAGATACCGATGTGGAAATGGGAGCGAGTAACGATGGATTTCGTTAGTGGATTGCCTTTAACACCCACTAAGAAGAATTATGCCTGGGTCATCGTGGATCGATTGACCAAGTCTGCTCACTTCATTCTGGTCAGAACAGACTTTTCTCTCCAGAAATTGGCCAAGCTATATATAGCGGAAATAGTGAGACTGCATGGGGTTCCTGTCTCAATCATCTCCGATAGAGATCCTCGCTTCACGTCTCGGTTCTGGAAGAAATTGCACGAAGCTATGGGTTCAAGGTTAGACTTCAGTACTGCTTTCCATCCTCAGACAGATGATTAGTCGGAGAGGGTGATTCAAGTAATGAAGGATATGCTGAGGAGCTATGTTATAGATTTCCGAGGTAGTTGGGAGGAGTACTTGCCATTGGCAGAGTTCGCCTATAACAATAGCTATCATTCTAGCATTCAGATGACGCCTTACGAAGCCTTGTACGGTCGTAGGTGTCGCACTCCATTGTGCTGGACTGAGTTGGGTGAGCGACGTGTTTTGGGTCTAGAATTGGTTTCCGAAACGGAAGATAAGGTCTGATTAATTCGGGATCGTCTGAAAGCGGTGTTTGATAGGCAGAAGTCCTATGCTGACCTGAAGAGAAAGGATATCAAGTATTCTGTGGGGGATTCAGTTTTTCTCAAGGTCTCGCCATGGAAGAAGGTCTTGAGGTCTGGTCGCAAGGGTAAGCTGAGCCCTCGGTTTATTGGGTCGTACCGTATTCTGAAGCGAGTGGGGCCAGTCGCATATTAGTTGGAGCTTCCTCCGAATTTGAATCGCATTCATGATGTGTTCCACATCTCAATGTTGAGACGCTACCGCTCTGATCCCACGCATGTTTTTCCTATTGAGGACGTTGAGATCAGACCAGATCTGACATTTGAGGAGGAGCCAGTCCAAATCCTGGATCGCGACACAAAAGTTCTGCGAAGGAAGTCTATCCCCTTAGTGAAAGTGCTGTGGCGGAATCATAACTCTGAAGAGGCCACTTAGGAGCCGGAGGATTCGATGCACCAGCAGCATCCTCACCTTTTCTGATCAGGTAAAATTTTGAAGACAAAATTTTCTTTTAGGGGGTAGAGTTGTAACGCTCCAATATTTGTATAACTGTTTCCGTGTATTTGTGACACAAATGTGTATCTGATTCAGTGGTTAAGTGTTCTGGGTGTGTGTGAGAGGTCCCAAGTTCAAGCCCTGACTTTGGCAAATTTTGGTATTTTAATGAATAAAGCCCAAACTCTGGTTGGTAGGCTTATAAGTAAAAGTGTGTAAGTAATTAACAGAATGGGTCTGCTGGTCTTGTGGCTAGGTGGAGTGTTGATTGGTTGGAGGTTGTGAGTTCGAATCTCTGCATAGGCAAGGGAGATTATTTTTGCTCGGTTTGGTGACGAAGAGTTTGAGTTGGTTTCAAAAACTGAGTAGTGGGTTAGTGGAGAGAATTAAGGGGAGAGATTAGGGGATTGGCAGATTTCCTTTTTGAATGTTCGGCTATCACCCTGTTTCCCCCGAAATTTTCTCCTTTACTTTTTTGACGTGTTGCTGCCTATTCCCTGCCGAAATTTCTTTGTTTTCCCCACTTCTTCGGTTTTTCAATTTGTTTCCTCCTTGTTCAACGGTGGTGTGCTCTTACGGTAAGTCCTACTTCATTTAATATTTTTTTTCTTTTGGTTAGGCGTTTGATGAGGGGTCTATTGTGTTCTTTTTTATTAGATGAAAGGTAATAATTAATCGGTGTTGCTGCAGAGAATTAAGAGTTGCGATTTCGGTTGTTAACGGTAAGGGGTCGTTAGATTACCGATGATAGATTTCGATAGACTTTTGATTGAATGACGAAACAAGTGGTTAAATGAGAGTTACGTTGTTTGATTTTTAGGTTCTGGAGGCTTAGGGGAGCTTACGCGTCGAAAATGATATAGTTGTGTACCCGAAAACACAAAAAACGAGGTTTTGACAAAAGCTAAAAACCTAACTGTAGATGCCACACGGGCGTGTGGTCGCCCGTGTGGTAGGCCGTGTGCGAGACTGTAAGTCACCACACGGCCGTGTGATTGATGAGCCAAGCCATGTGCTGGTGACACGGCCGTGTGATGGCCGAGCGAGGCCGTGTCCGAGACACAGGCTCGACCAATTGGGCCGTGTGGGCCACATGGGCGTGTGAGCCCATTTTTCTAGAATGTTCTGTAAGGTTGTACGGGTCGCCCAAGTCGACTGTGGACCTACTGAAGGGTCGGTAAGTAGTACTTAGACCCGTAGTTATGTGATTTGATTATGTGAAATCTGAACTAGGCATGCTATTCTTGGCTTGTATATTGTTTTGAATGTAGAAACGGTTATCTGCATAGTAGCATGACATCCTTTGTATGTTGCATTGCATCGGGGTGGGTTGATGATTACTGGAGGAAGTGTCTGAAAGGCCCTTAAGCCTGATATCTGGCAGCTCAACTGCAAATTTCTGATTATGTGCCACTTTCGGTACAGCATGGTGTGTAGGGATAGGTGGGTTGATTTTATCCCCACATGGTGTGTAGGGTTGGAAGGAGTTGGTGTGTAGAGGCTGGTGGGTAGGATTCTGCTATTCTGTCCGATCTGCATATTATATCTGAAATGAGCTAAGGCCCTAGAATATATCTGATTCTATATCTGAGTGGGCTAAGGTCCACACCGATTCTGTAATGGGCTCAGACCTGAACTGTGAATTTATGTTTGTTTTCTGATATTATACTATGCGTATGTTTCCTGTGGGGATTACACACTGAGTTTGCGAAAACTTACCCTATTCTGTTTAATTTGTTCAGGTAATCCCCAGCAGTAGACGGGTCGGTTCAGCGTAGGACTCGGCGGTTACCACAATTCTGGACTTTTATTGTTTTCTTATCTTTATTTATGGTTTTTGATTTTATCCAGGAAAGGTTTTACTATAAATGGCCTTTAAGGGTTTTTATTTTAATTTGGGATTTTTATTTTAATTTATAACTGCTAGCAGTAGGATAAGACGCGAGTTTTCAAAATAAACAAGTGTTTTACCAAAGCACCACGATTACGTAAACTGATTTAAATGCTTCTGCGAACTATAAATAATTTGGAAAAATGGACAACGTTTTGAAAATGGATAATGATTGAAACAAACGCCACGTATTTGGAAGGTAGCATAGGATAACGAAAACTAGTTTCATCGTAACTATGTTTTCTAAAGCACTATCATGTGACATCGCCAGATTCGGCCATAAAGTCTAGGCTGGATTTGGGATGTTACAGTACTTTTGTTGATCGTTTGACTTAGGGATATTTTGTTGAGGTCTTTAAGAGGAAATTTATGGGTGAGCAGTACAGAGAGGCTCGTAAATGTGAGTTTCTAGATTTGGTTCAGGGTGATTTGTCAGTGGCTGACTATGAGGCAGAGTTTGTGTGATTTAGTCAGTACACTCCTAAGATGGTTCTTTCTGAGAGGGATTATTGTAAGAGGTTCTGTTTTGGGCTAAATCGAGATATTTCTAGTTTATTTGGTGGCCAAAATGCAATGATGTTTGATGAGTTGGTTGAGAAAGCCAAAGCAGTTGAGGAGACTTTAGCTGAGCCATCTCGTTTTGTGGTTACTGAATCTGGTAAAAGGAATTCCGATGGTGCATCTGGTCGACCACCTAAGAGAGGGCGTGATAATCATAGTTCTGGTAGGGGTGCGAGGCGTGGGTCTCGACCGAGTCAGTTTAGGTAGTAGAGTAGTGGTGGTTAGTACTAGTGGATCAATGTGTGGTTCTTGATGGCCACTTTGTGCACATTGTGAGTGTAGGCATCTTGGTGAGTGCCGAAAGATGATAGGTGGTTGTTTTAAGTGTAGTTCGAAGGAGAATTTTCTAAGATATTTTCCAAACAAAGTTGAGGTTTCATAGACTCAAAGTTCGGCACCTACTTCTACGCCTGCTAGAGACCATGGTCGCGGTAGAGGGGTAATTGGAGACCGGTTGGGCAGTGAATTATTGCTCATACTATGGCTACACAGGTTGATTCTAGAGGTCTAGCTTGGGTTTATATTGTTAGGGAGCCAGACGATCATGATCCGACTAATGTTATTGCAAGTACTTTCACTTTGCAGTCTACTCCATTATTTTCTTTTGTTGATTCTAGTTCTATGCATTCGTATATCTTGAGTGAATTGGCTTGTAGGTTAGGGATTCCTATAGAGGCTATTGATTTGGGTATGACTATTATTAGTTCTTTTGGTGATAGTGTGGTAGTGAATAAAATTTATCATAGATGCCCCCTTATGATAAAAGGGCATGTTTTCTCTATTGATATTATAGAATTTCCTTTCTACGGTTTTGATGTGATACTTGGTATGTGTAATAGCCCGATTTAGGGGCTAGTCAAAATAGTGGTTCGAAACCGCTAATCCGAGGTTATAGAAAATTTCTTTTATGATATTTTATGAGCTAGAGCATGATTATATGTGTACATGAAAATTTTGGTGCCTTAATTTTAGCAATTTCTTGCTTAATCGCAAAAAAGGACTAAATCGCATAAAGTGCGAAAGTTCTATTTTATAAGCTAAAGGTACCTAATAGCCATAGAATATTAATTTGAGGACTTTAAAGGGAAATTAGCCCCTTTGTAAATGGTTGGCCGGCCATAGGGGATCATAGGAGACAAGAATTGACAAATTGGTCAAAGTTGGTAATAGTTGTTGACTAAATTGATAAATAGAATAAAATAAAGAAAAAATGGTATCCATCTTTTCTCTCCATCTTTCTCCACCGAAAATAGCAAGCAAAATAGGGGTTTTGAAAGCTCAAAATTTCAGCAAACTCATCTCCATTCAAGTAAGTGATTTTAATGATTTTTCTTGAAGATAGTTGTACTTTTAGAACCCCTAAAGCTTAAGCTTTCAAATGAGGGGACTAGTTTGTAATATGGTGAAGGGTTTAGAGATTTGCCATGAGAGCTTTCATTGTTATTTGCTGCATTTTTATGGAAGAAAATGAGTCTTGGTTGTTAGATGAACAACTTTTGGGAAAGGTGTTGCCATGAAAACACCTAATTGGACATTGTTGTAAAGGTTATAAAGTTTGTAGTAAATGTGTGAAATTTTGGGTTTTGATGATAGCCATAAGAGAAATAAATGTTCACCTAGGCTCAATAAAGGTAGAAATTTGATTAGAATTAATTTCCGAGCCTATGGGTAAAATGGTCATTTTGCCAAAGTCTAAGGGCAAAATGGTAATTTCGCCAAAGCATGATTTTTGAAACGCATTTATTAATGTGATGATTAAAATGAGTTAATTTGCTATTATAGAGCAAGAAGAACCAAGAATCCACCTCGATCGGGGAAAGAATAAAGTCTCGGACTAGATCGACGATCTAGCTTATTTTGAAATCGAGGTAAGTTTGTATGTGATAATTTAACATTTATGCTAGCATGTTTGAGAATGGTTGATCTTATAATGAAATTCTATGAAATTGAATTTTGGTGTTGAATGAGAAAGATGATAAGAATTGAGATGTTGAAGTCCCGGTGGGACTAAAATAACTGTGAAAATGCTATCATCAAGACATGAGATGAATAAGGTCCCGTGTAAGACCATGTCCAGGACATGGCCTCGGCACCGAATTGAAATCCCGTATAGGACCATATTCGGGATATGGCTTTTGTATTGAGTATAAGAATCGTATAAGACCATATCCGAGATATGGCATCGGCACTCAGAGGTGACCCCATGTAAGACCACATCCGGGATGTGGCATTGGTTTCGTTTTTTTATGCTAATGGTTATAAATATGCATCTTTGAGCATCCCTAGTGATTTATCTGGATGAATAAATCAACTTAGAAATAGGAACGAGAATTTTAATAAATGTTATGTGATTGAGTTAACACAGGTACTCGTGAGTAATTCACGACAAAACACTTACGATATGTGGCATGGTATGTGCTAAATAAGGGCAAGTATGAGTAAGTATGGCAAGAAGCCTAATACTTTTTGTATGGTTAATTAATGCCATGGATGAATTTTATCATGAGCTTATTATTGCTATTTATTTCTATCCAAACTTACTAAGCTTTATGCTTACCCCTTTTTATTGCCCTTTTCCTTGTAGTATTGCCTTGATAACTCGAGAATCGTGGGACGCAAGAGTTCGAAAATCACATTATCAACATCACTTTGGTATAACAATTTAGACTTATTTTGAGTATTGCATGTATAGGACTTGGGTATTTTGTTAGGTAGTAATTGTTAGCCAAAGTGTTGGCTATGTTTGTAATCAAATTCATTTTGTAAATGGTCATTAGAATGGGCCAATACTTGATAAGTTTATATATATTCAATGTGATGAAATTATGAAGTTTATGCTTGTGTGAACGCTTTGAATTGAGTTCTTAGAGGTACCATATGATCAGCTTATGTATTAAATTGTTAGGTAGGAGTGTGAATGCTTGTTAGGGTGGCAAAAAGGCTTGTTAGATAGTCATATAATTGTCCACACGGGCAGACACACGGGTGTGTGCTCAGGCCGTGTGAAGTCTGCACTTAAAATGTGGAATTTAATTTGACACACGGTCTAAGGACACGGGCGTGTGCCTCGACCGTGAGACCATAGTGAGATGATGACGTCATAAACAGAATACCAAGGTTTTGGCACACGGGCTAGGGCACGGGCGTGTCAAGGCTGTGGGAGGGACACGGGCCAGGGACAAGGGCGTGTGCCCGGCCGTGTGAAATAAGTCAGTGTCGACCACGGGTGATGAACACGGGCATGTCTTAGGGACACACGGGCGTGTCCCTAGAACAACACGGGCGTGTGGCCCCTGTTTGGTTAAAAATTTTCTAAGCGCGTATTAGTTCTCGGTTTAATTTTGAAACCTTTCGGAAGTATGTTTAGGGCCTCGTAAGCCCAGAATGAGAATGTTATGGGTTTAAATGGAAAGTCTTTGAGACGAAATGTCATGTTTAAGCAAGTAAAGTTAGGTAATGCCTCGTATCTGGTCCTGGCTTCGAACCCGGGTAAGGGGTGTTACAGTATGGGCTGGTTGATTGAGCATAAAGTTAAAGTAGATTTCGAGACAAAACGGGTTACTTTAAGGAATAGTGATGGGTTGGAAATTATTGTTGGTGGTGAAAGACAAAGATTTATGTCTAATATGGTTTCGGCTATGAAGGCTAAAAAGATGATGGGAAAAGGTTGTGAAGCTTGTTTAGCTTATGTGATGAATTCGGTTAGCAAGGAGTTGGGAGTTCAGGATATTCGCACTGTTAAGGATTTTCTTGACGTGATTCCTAAAGAGTTGTCTGGTTTACTGCTGGAATGTGAAGTTGAGTTTGGTATTGAGCTTTATCTGGTACTGCACCGATGTCTATTGCGCCCTATCGCATGGCACCACAAGAGCTCAAGGAGTTAAAGATTCAATTGCAAGAGTTGCTCAATAGAGGGTTTATTCGACTGAGTGTATCTTCATGGGGTGCACCGGTTTGGTTGTGAAGAAGAATGATGGTACGATACGGATGTGTATTGACTATAGGCAATTGAATAAGTTGACCATTAAGAATAAGTATCCATTGCCTCGAATTGCTAACTTGTTTGATCAGTTCTGAAGCACAATAGTGTTTTCGAAGATTGATTTAAGATCTGGGTATTATCAGCTAAAGGTGAAAGAGTCTGACATCTTTAAAACTACTTTTAGGACTCGATATGGGTATTATGAGTTTCTGGTCATGCCGTTTAGTTTAACTAATGCCCCTACCACGTTCATGGATTTGATAAATCAATTTTTGGTTGTCTTTATAGACAATATTTTGGTGTATTCTCGTTCTTAGGAGGATCATGATGCGTATTTAAGAGTTTTTTTGCAGATTCCACGAGATAAGCAGCTGTATGCGAAGTTGAGTAAGTGTGAATTTTGGCTTAAGGAAGTGGCGTTCTTAGGTCATGTTGTGTCGACAGAAGGGATTTGAGTGGATCTAAAGAAGATTAGGGTAATCTTAGAGTGGAAGCCATCTAGGAGCGTTACCGAAGTTTGGAGTTTCTTGGGTTTGGTTGGCTATTATCGTAGGTTCGTTGAAGAGTTTTCCTAATTGTTGTACCCTTAACGAAACTACTTTAGAAAAGCGTGGTGTTTGAATGGACTAACAAAAGGCAGAAAAGTTTTGAACAACTTAAGGCAATTTTGACTGAGACACCTGTATTGATTTAACCAAAGCCAGGAAAAAAATTTGTGGTTTACAGTGACGCTTCATATTCGGGTATTGATTGTGTGTTAGTGTAAGAGGGTAAAGTTGTGGCTTATGCTTCGAGACAATTGAAGATGAATGAGCTCAATTATCCTACTCATGATTTGGAATTGGCTATTGTGGTATTCGCGCTTAAGATTTGGCGCCAAAACTTGTATAGAGAGAAGTGTGTTTTTTACACAGATCATAAGAGTATTAAGTACCTCCTCACCCAAAAGGAATTGAATTTAGGGCAAAGGTATTAGATTGAACTTTTCAAGGATTATGATTGTGTGATAGAGAGTCATCTTGGCAAGGCAAATGTTGTTGCCGACGCTTTGAGTAGAAAGTCAATGGCGGAGTTGAGAGCTATGTTTGCGTGTTTGAGTTTAGCTAGTGATGGTGGTTTGTTAGCTAAACTTCAAGTGAGGCCGACTTTTTCGCAGCAGATTAAGGAGAAACAGTCGCTAGATGGGGAGTTGTTAAAGAGGATTCGACAGGTTGAGCAAGGTGTTAAGGGAGATTTTAATGATGACAGTGATGGTATATATAGCTTTCGAGGTAGATTGTGTGTGCAGCATGATATAGATTTGAGGCAAGCGATTCTTACCGAAGTGCATAGTAGCTCTTACACTATGCATCTCGGTAGTGGTAAAATGTATCATGATATTTAAAAGATTTATTGGTGGCCTGGGTTGAAGCGTGATGTTACGAATTTTGTGACTCGATGTTTGGTTTGTCAAAAGGTAAAGGCAGAGCATCAGTTTCCTTCAGGTTTGTTTTTGGTTTGCCATTGAATTCAACGAGGAAGGATTCATTGTGGGTGATAGTTGGTCGATTCTCAAAGAGTGCGCATTTCTTGGTAGTGCGTACCAACTATTCTTTGCAGAAGTTGGCGGAGTTGTACATCACTGAAATTGTACATCTTCATGGGGTTCCAATTTCTATCACTTTGGATGGGGATCTACGTTTTAATTTAAAGTTTTGGAAGAGTTTGTAAGAGGATTTGGGGTCGAAGCTTAGTTTCAGTACAGCTTATCACCCCCAAACTGATGGTCAGTCAGAGAGGGTAATTCAAGTTTTAAAGGATATGTTGCGAAGCTGTGTGATTGAGTTTGGCGATAATTGGGAGCAATATTTGCCATTAGCAGAGTTTGCTTACAACGATAGCTTTCAAACGAGTATTCGTATGGCACCGTTTAAAGCGTTGTATGGTAGGAAGTGTAGAACTCTTTTGTATTTGATAGAATTGGATGAAAAGTGACTTGTTGGACCGGACTTGGTTCAAGAGACTGAAGAGAAGGTAAAGTTGATTTGTGAGAGGTTGAACGCGGCATCTAATAGGAAGAAATCTTATGCGGATTTGAAACATCGAAATATTGAGTTTCAAGTTGGCGATAAGGTGTTCTTGAAAGTGTCACCTTGGAAGAAAGTTTTAAGGTTTGGAAGGAACGGTAAATTAAGTCCAAGGTATGTTGGACCTTATGAAGTTGTTGAAAGGATTGGTTTGGTAGCTTATCGACTCAATTTGCCACCAGAGCTTGAGTGAATTCAGATATTTTTCATGTGTCTATGTTGCGGAAGCATTGTTCAAATCTGTCATTGTGCTAGTAGAGGAGATTGAAGTTCAAATTGATCTAACCTATGAGGAAGAGTCTATTAATATTCTAACTCGTGAAGAGAAGGTTTTGCGAAACAAAAGAGTTCTGTTGGTTAAGGTTTTATGGTGTAACCACAAAACAGAAGAGGCTACTTGGGAAGTCGAAGATGCAATGAGACGGCAATATCCTTATTTTTTTAACTCAGGTAAATTTCAAGGATGAAATTCTTTTTAGAGGGGGAGAGTTGTCACACACTAAAATAGGGCCTAGAAATTTTGAGGGTAAAATGGGAATTTTAGCTCTAGTGTGCTCGGGAATTTCGTAGCATAGAAATGTTTTCGACTGTAACACCCCTTACCCGTATTCAACGCCGGAACAGATGCAGGCATTACCAGACTTATCTCACTTGAACATACAACTTTGGGCTATAAAATTTCGTTCCAACTTAAAACTTCTCTTTCATATGCATAACATCCTTATTATGGGCCTACGAGACCTTAAACATAAATTCTGAAGGTTCCGGAATTAAACCGAAAACTTTTACACTCTTAGAATTTTTTTCTCTAAACAGGGACCACACACCCGTGTGAAAAGTGGGACATGCCCGTGTGGTAATTCGCACGCCCGTGGTCGACGATGACTTGCATCACACGGCCTATCACATGCCCGTGTGTTTAGCCCGTGTCCCTCACACGGCCTCGACACGCCCATGTCTTAGCCCGTGTGCCAAAATCATGGAACTCTGTTTATGACGTCATCACCTCACTAAGGTCACACGGCCAAGGCACACGCCCGTGTCCTTAGACCGTGTGTCGAATTAAATTCCTAATTTCAGGTGCAGACTTCACGGCACAGCACACGCCCATGTCTATGGCCGTGCCTCCCACACGGTTGAGACACACGGCCGTGTCTCTGCCCGTTTGTTTACTACTGAGCATACTGACTTGTAAACTTAGCATGCAAGGGGACACACGGCCTCTCCACACGCCCATGGAGCTGACCGTGTGTCACACACGGTCTAGACACACGCCCGTGTGTCTACCCGTGTGGACAATTATATAGCTATCTACCAAGCCATTTGCCACCCTACCAAGCAACCATACTTACACCAATTCATTTCAACATAACTCATGACCCTAAGGCACTTCCAAAAACTCAATTCAAAGCATCCACACAAGCATAAACTTCATAATTTCATCATCATTGAATATAAATAGACTTGTCATGTATTGGCCCAATTCCAATGACCATTTACAAAATGACTTTGATAACATAAATAGCCAACACTTTGGCTATCAAAATGACATAACAAAATACCCAAGTCCTATACATGCCATACTCAAAATAAGTCTAACTTGTTATACCAAAGAGATGTCGATAGTGTGATTTCCGAACTCCGACGTCCCATGATTCTCGAATTATCTTGGCAATACTACAAGGAAAAAGGGAAATGAGAGGGGTAAGCATAAAGCTTAGTAAGTTTGCATGAAAATAAATAGCAACAATAAGTTCATAATGACATCAATTCATGGCATTAGATAACCACACAAAGTCATAAGCACTTTGCCATAACTTACTCGTAGTTGTTCTTATCTAGCATATACCATGCCACTTATCGTAAACATTCCTTGTGAATTATTCACGGGTACCTGTATTCACTCAATCACATGACTTTAGTACTAATCTCATTTCTATTTCCAAGCTTATCTATTTATCCCCCTAATTCACTAGGGATACTCAAGGACGCATATTCATCGTCATTAACATAAACACGAAGCCAATGCCACATCCCAGATGTGGTCTTATATGGGGTCACCTCGAGTCTTGATGCCATATCCCAGATATGGTCTTATACGGAATCTCACTTCAAGTATCGATGCCATATCCCGGATATGGTCTTATACGATTTTCATATTCAATACCAAAGCCATATCCCAGATATGGTCTTATACGGAATCTCAATTCGGTGCCTAGGCCATGTCCCTGGCATGGTCTTACACGGGACCTTATCCATCTCATGTCTCGATGATAGTTGTAACACCCCTTACCCGTGCCCGAAGCCAGGACCGAGATTGAGGCATTACCTAACTAATCTCACTTGACATCTCGAAACGGGCTATAAAATTTCATTTAAACCCATCACTTGCACATACCCGGCCTAAGAGGCCCTAAACATACTTTCGAGAGGTATTGGGACTATTCCGGGGACATTTACACGTTCGAGAAACATTTCAACAAAATAGGGGTTACACGCCCGTGTGAGTCTAGGGACACGCCCGTGTGCCCCTAAGACATGCTCGTGTCTACCACCCGTGGTCGAAACTGACTAATTTCACACGGCCTTGACACGCTCGTGGCCTTGGCCTGTGTGCCAAACCTTGGCATTCTGACTAATCCACACGATCCACACACACGCCCGTGTGTTTCAACCGTGTGGCGATTTAAATTCCAAGTGCATGGTGCAGACTTCACACGGCACGGCACACGCCCCACATGCTAGCCGTGCGCTCACACGGTCTAGACACATGCCCGTGTGTCTACCCATGTAGAAAATTAGAAAGCTATCTACTAAGCCCTTTGCCACCCTACATTGAAAACATACATACTCCAATTCCATTCAACGTAATTCATGACCCAAAGACACATCTAAATACTCAATTCAACATTCATACACAAGGGCATACACTTCAAGAAAATCACTTTCATTAAACAAAAGAATTTGCCAAGTATTTGCCTAACTTAAGGCCATTTACAAAATGACTTTAGTAACATGCATAGCTAACACTTTGGCTAACAATTACAACTTAACAAAATACTCAAGTCTTATACATGCCACACTCAAAATAAGTCTAAATTGTTATACCAAAGTGATGTCGATAGTGTGATTTCCGAACTCCTACATCCACGATCCTCGAGTTATCTTGGCAATACTACAAGGAAGAAGGGCAATGAAAGGGTTAAGCATAAAGCTTAGTAAGTTTGCATGAATATAAATAGCAACAATAAGCTCATAAAATAATCCATCCATGATATTAACTAACCATACACAAATCATAGGCATCTTGCCATACTTACTCACAATTGCCCTTATTTAGCACATACCATGCCACATGTCGTAAACGTTTCTTCGTGACTCATTCACGAGTACCTGTATTCACTCATTCATATGAATTTAGTGCAAATCTCATTTCTACTTCTAAACTCATCTACTTATCCCTTTAATCACTAGGGATAGTCAAAGACGTATATTCGAAGTCGTTCATGTAGAGACGAAGCCAATGCCACATCCCCGAGGTGGTCTTACATGGAGTTACTTCTAAACGCCAATGCCATATCCCAGATAAGGTCTTATATGGACTTTCACATCAAGTATCGATGCCATATCCCGGATATGGTCTTATACGATTTCTCAACTCAGTGCCGGGGCCATGTCCCGGACATGGTCTTATACGGGACCTTACCTATTTCATATCTCGATGATAACATTTTCATATTCACATGGTCCACTAGGACTTCAACACCTCATTCAACATCAATTTAATAGAGTGTCATGCATCAATATGATATCAAGCATTCTCAATTATGCTAACATAAATATTGCATTAATCACATACAAACTTACCTCGATTCCAAAATGAGCTAACTTGTCGGTTTAGTCCAAGACTTTGTTCTTTCCCCGATCGAGGCGGATTCTCAATTCTTCTTGCTCTATAATAGAAATTTAGCTCATTTTAATAACCTCATTAATAAAAGCATTTCAGTAATCATGCTTAGGCAAAATTACTATTTGCCCCTAGGCTTTGGCAAAAATGATCATTTTGCCCCCAGGCTCGGAAATAATTCTAATCACATTTCTACCTTCCATAAGCCTAGGTGAACATTTAATACTCTTATAGCTATTATCAAAACTCATCGTTTCACATAATTACCACAATTTTGTAACCTTTTCATCAAGGTCCAATTAGGTGTTTTCATGGCAACACCTTTCACAAGAGTTGTTCATCTAACAACCAAGACTCATTTTCTCCCATAAAAATGCAGAAAATAACTATGATAGCTCTCATGGCAAAACTCTAAACTTTTCACCATATTGCACAATAGTCCCCTCATTTGAAAGCTTAAGCTTTAGGGGTCCCAAAAGTACAACTATTTTCAAGAAAAGATCACTAGAACACTTACTTATGAAGAGAAGAGTATGCTTAAATTTTAAAGCTTTCTTCCCTCTATTTGCTGCTAATTTTCGGTGGAAGAGTGAAAGAGAAAAGATGATATCTTTTCTTTCCTTATTTTATTAATACTAGTCAAATTAGTCCACCTACTATCACCAACTTTGACCATCATTGACAAATTTGTCTCCTATGCTAGTCTATGGCCGGCCAAGCAAGTATTGGGGGTCTAATTCCCTTTTAAAGACCTCCAATTATCAATCTATGGCTATTTGGTACCTTTAGCTTATAAAATGGAACTTTCGCACTTTATGCGATTTAGTCCTTTTTCACGATTATACATGAAATCGCTAAAATTAAAGCACTAAAATTCTCATGTACATATATTATCATGCTTTGACTCATAATATAACTTGAAAATGAATTTCTCAAATCTCGGATTAGTGATCCCGAGATCACTATTCTAGCTAGCCCCTAAATCGGGCTGTTACAATTCTCCCCCTTAAGGATTTTCGTCCCCAAAAATCTTACCGGTAAAAAGGTTGGGATATTGGTTTCTCATCAATTCCTCGGGCTCCCATGTAGCCTCTTCTATTCCGTGCCTTTGCCATAAAACTTTTACAAGGGCTATGCTCTTGTTTCTCAACTGCTTGACTTCTCGCGCCAAAATGTTAACCGGCTCTTCACCATAAGTCAAGTCTGGTTGTATCTCTACCTCTGTTGGTACAATGACATGTGAAGGATCTGAACGGCATCGGCGCAACATGGATACGTGAAAAACATCATGAATCTTTTCTAGTTCAGGTGGCAAGGCCAACCGATAAGCTACCGGTCCTATCCTCTCGGTAATTTCATAAGGTCCGATAAAGCGCGGACTTAATTTGCCCTTCCAGCCAAATCTGAGGACTTTCCTCCAAGGTGATACTTTCAAGAACACTTTATCACCGACTTTGAATTATATCTCTTTCCTTTTAAAACTGAATAGGACTTACGCCTATCTCGGCGACTTTCAGGACAATCACGTATCACTTTTACTTTTCATCGGTTTCCTTAACCAAATCGACCCGTGTATTTGTTTCTCTCGAGTTCGACCAATACAAGGGCGTGCGACACTTACGCCCATACAATGCCTCATAAGGCGCCATCTTCAAACTTGATCGAAATCGTTGTTGTAGGCGAATTCCACCAACGATAAGTATTTCTCCTAACTACCTTGGAATTCTAAAACACAACATCGAAGCATATCCTCAAGTATCTGGATTACCCTCTCCGACTGTCCGTCGGTTTGTGGATGGAAGGCTGTACTGAAATTTAATTTCGTGCCCAAGGCTTCTTGCAACTTTTTCCAAAACTATGACGTGAATCTCGGATCTCTATCCGAAATGATCGACAACGGTACACCATGGAGTCTTACTATCTCTGACATGTACAAGTCTGCCAATTTATCAAGCGAATAGTCAACTCGTACTGGTACAAAATGGGCTGACTTTGTGAGTCTATCAACCACTACCCATACTGCATCTTTCTTCTTTGGAGTCAACGGCAAGCCCGTCACGAAGTCTATGGTAATACTGTCCCATTTCCACTCAGGAACCATAATGGGCTAAAGTAAACCCGAAGGTACTTGATGTTCAGCTTTCACTTGCTGACAAATCAGGCATTTCGATACAAACTCGGAAAAGTCTTTCTTCATACCAAGCCACCAATACCATTTTTTCAAATCATTGTACATCTTCGTGCTGCCTGGGTGTACATTCAAACATCCACTATGCACTTCATGCAAGATTTTATGAATAAGCTCGTCATTTCTGGGTACACAGACCCTATCTCGAAATGTCAGACATCCATCAGGATTTACCCAAAATTTTGACTCCACACTCGACTCACATAAAATTCTCTTGGCTTGCAAACTGTTATCATCTTTCTGAGCTTCACAGATTTCTTGGAGAAACAAGGGTTTAGCCCTCAATTCGGCTAAAACGGAACCATCATCCAACAATGTCATCTGAGTATTCATGGCTCTTAGTGCAAATAATGATTTTCTACTCAAAGCATATGCGACTACGTTCGCCTTTCCCAGATGGTAGTCAATTTCCAACTCATAATCCTTAATCAACTCTAACCACCTTCGTTGCCTCAAATTCAATTCCTTTTGAGTCATCAAATATTTTAGGCTTTTATGGTCGGTGAAAATCTGACACCTTTCACCATATAAATGATGCCTCCAAATTTTTAACGCAAACACAATTGCGGCCAACTCTAAATCATGAGTCGGGTAATTCTTCTCGTGCGGCTTCAATTGCCTAGAGGCGTAAGTAATCACCTTACCCTCTTGCATGAGTACACAACCCAATCCGTTCAAGGACGCGTCACTATAAACCACAAATTCTCTTTCCGGCTCAGGTTGTAGCAAAACAGGGCCTCGATCCAACGATGTCTTGATTTTTCAAAACTCGTTGACACTTTTACGTCCAATCGAACTTCACATCTTTTTGCAAAAGTTTAGTCATCGGGGTAGCTATCATGGAAAACCCCTTGACAAAACGCCTATAATAGCCAGCTAGGCCTAGAAAACTCCTTACTTCAGTTACACTTCTCGACGGTTTCCTTTCAACAATTGCTGAAACCTTACTCGGGTCGACTCTAATCCCGTCTCCCGAGACAATGTGTCCCAAAACTCCCACTTCCTTGAGCCAAAATTCACTCTTACTGAATTTGGCATACAATTTCTCTTCTCTAAGAACTTGCAGAACCGTACTCAAGTGCTCGGCGTGTTTGTTCTCATCTCGAGAGTAGATCAATATGTCGTCGATAAAGACCACGACAAATTTATCCAAGTATGGCCGAAAAATGCGATTCATCAAATTCATGAAGATCGCAGGGGCATTCGTTAGACCAAAAGGCATGACCAAAAATTCATAGTGGCCATACCTAGTCCTAAATGCGGTTTTCGGTACATCCGAGTCCTTGACTCTCAGCTGATAGTACCCTGACCTCAAATCTATCTTGGAAAACACCGTGGCTCCTTCAATTGATCGAATAGATCATCGATCCTCGACAGCGGTACTTGTTCTTCACGATTTACCTTGTTGAGTTGCCGATAATCTATGCATAGTCTCATAGAACCATCTTTCTTCTTCACGAATAAAACGGAGCACCCGCGGAGAAAAACTTCGGCCTTGCAAAACCTTTATCTCATCGGTTCTTGCAAATCGTTCTTTTAGCTCCTTTAACTTTCGGTTTGAGCCATTCTATAGGGAGCAATAGAAATAGGGCGTGCCGGAGCTAACTCAATCCCAAATTCGATCTCTCTAACCGGGGTAGTCCGGCAACTCTTCCGGAAAACATCTAGGTACTCGCATACTATGGGTACCGACTCAATTCTCAAATCGGTCTCTTTTAGTGTTCAACACAAAGGCAAGGTAAGCCTCGTACCCCTTTCTCAAATACTTTTGAGTCGACAGGGTTGATATCACTACTGGTGATCTATCTGGCTTATCTGATTTAACACGAATAAAATCCCCATTTTCACTTCTCAACTCTATAAGCTTCTCCCCACAGTTCATAATTACCTCATGAGTGACTAACCAATCCATCCCAAGGATGACGTCAAACTCATCAAATGGCAATAGCATAAGGTCAACAGGGAAACAATGATTCTTAATCATCAAAGGGAATCCTTTGCACACTTTATCTACTAACACATGCTTGCCTAGGGGATTAGACACTCTTATGATGAATTCGGTAGACTCTGTAGGCATGCTCATGCTAGAGACTAATTTCATGCATATGTATGAGTGGGTGGATCCCGGATCAATTAAAGCTATAACACGAGTATTATGGAGAGAAAAGGTACCCGTGATTACGTCAGGGGAAGATGCCTCTTCACGAGCACGAATGGCATATGTCCTCGCCGGTGCTCTACCCTCGACTCTAGCAGCTTACTCTCTAGATGGATTCTTGCTACCCATCTTATTTCCCAGTTTTCTCAGTGGTCTTCCCCTAGCAGTACTTCCCGATCTTGCATACTGAGGCTTTTCTTTCTCGCCCACCTCGAGACAGTCTCTAATAAAGTGGTCTAAGGACCCACATCTGAAACAAGCTTTCTCGTTAGCTCGACACTCACCAAAATGGTGCCTGCCACACTGAGGGCATTCCGGTTTACTAGGTCGGATGTTGCCCACACTAGCAACTGATGTGGTCTGCCTTTCAACCCCGAAAATTGCTTGCCTTTACTTCGGGTTGAAAACCCCGCTGAAGTGACTGATCGAGTAGCAAAATCCCTCGATTTCTTAGATGAGGATTGGTGAGACTTATTCAGTTGTCTCTTCCTCGAGTCACGAGACTCATTCTCGACTCTTCTCTTCTCTTTAGCCAACTCTTGACTTTTTGAGGCTCTATCTACCAACACTACAAATTTCTTTAGTTCGAGGACTCCACGTATAAACGGATATCTTCATTTAATCCGTCCTCGAATCTCTTACACATGACGGCCGGTGAGACACGCACTCCGTGCATACTTGCTAAGCCTTACGAACTCCGTTCATAGTCGATTCTTGACATACGGCCTTTACTTGATTCTAAGAACTCCTTCCTCGTATGGTCGATGAACCGTGATGATGTACTTTTTCGGTATTCCTCTCGAAAAAATTCCTAGCTAACTCTCTCCCTTGGCACTATCGACACTAGGGTGTTCCACCATCGATAGGTTTGAATCTCTCGGAGAGATACCAAGCACACTTTAAGCACTCCTCAGGTGTGCAGGATAACTCATCGAATACCCTGATGGTATTCTCGAGCCAGAATTCCGCTTTCTCTGGATCATCGTCCTTATTTGCCCAAAATTCCTCGGCTCCTTGCTTCTGGATCTTATCCATCGGAGGTCTTTCTCTTCTCACCACCTCAACTACTTGAGGAGCTACTAGAGCAGGTTGAGGATTGGTGGGGTGGAGGGGTTGAGCATTTGGATTTGCTCGGGTATACTCGGTATACGATTTGCTCATCATGTGGAGAAAGGCTTCTCGAGCCTCTTCCCCCTGACCTAAGGTCTCGGGTCTACTATTAGTCGGTGCGGTCCCTTGAGCGGGAGCCGGCGCATTACTCGCAGCATCATCGGCTGCAGTTCGGTCTGGATCAGAATCAATATACTACATAAAACACAATTTCATACGTCAAGAGCCATCTCACTATCATTACTCAGACACCCTTACATATGGCATGTATAGCTAGACTCGTACTTACGCTACGTTAGTCCTAGAACCGACTAAACTGTAGCTCTGATACCAATAAATGTAACACCCCTTACCCGTGCCTGAAGTCAGGACCGAGATTGAGGCATTACCTAACTAATCTCACTTGACATCTCGAAACGGGCTATAAAATTTCATTTAAACCCATCACTTGCACATACCCGGCCTAAGAGGACCTAAACATACTTCTGAGAGGTATCGGGACTATTCCTGGGACATTTACACGTTCGAGAAACTTTTCAACAAAACAGAGGTTACACGCCCGTGTGAGTCTAGGGACACGCCCGTGTCTACCACCCGTGGTCGAAACTGACTAATTTCACACGGCCTTGACACGCCCGTGGCCTTGGCCCGTGTGCCAAACTTGGCATTCTGACTAATCCACACGGTCCACACACACGTCTGTGTGTTTCAACCGTGTGGCAATTTAAATTCCAAGTGCATGGTGCAGACTTCACATGGCCTGGACACACGCCCACGTGCTAGCCGTGCTGCTCACACGGTCTAGACACAAGCCCGTGTGTCTACCCATGTTGAAAATTAGAAGGCTATCTACAAAGCCCTTTGTCACCCTACATTGAAAACATACATACTCCAATTCCATTCAACGTAATTCATGACCCAAAGACACATCTAAATACTCAATTCAACATTCATACACAAGGGCATACACTTCAAGAAAATCACTTTCATTAAACAAAAGAATTTGCCAAGTATTTGCCTAACTTAAGGCCATTTACAAAATGACTTTAGTAACATGCATAGCCAACACTTTGGCTAACAATTACAACTTAACAAAATACTCAAGTACTATACATGCCATACTCAAAATAAGTCTAAATTTTTATACCAAAGTGATGTCGATAGTGTGATTTCCGAACTCCTACGTCCACGATCCTCGAGTTATCTTGGCAATACTAAAAGGAAGAAGGGCAATGAAAGGGGTAAGCATAAAGCTTAGTAAGTTTGCATGAATATAAATAGCAACAATAAGCTTATAAAATAATCCATCCATGATATTAACTAACCATACACAAATCATAGGCATCTTGCCATACTTACTCACAATTGCCCTTATTTAGCACATACTATGCCACATGTCGTAAACGTTTCTTCGTGACTCATTCACGAGTACCTGTATTCACTCATTCATATGACTTTAGTGCAAATCTCATTTCTACTTCTAAACTCATCTACTTATCCCTTTATTCACTAGGGATAGTCAAAGACGTATATTCGACGTCGTTCATGTAGAGACGAAGCCAATGCCACATCCCCGAGGTGGTCTTACATGGAGTTACTTCTAAACGCCAATGCCATATCCCAGATATGGTCTTATATGGACTTTCACATCAAGTATCGATGCCATATCCCGGATATGGTCTTATACGATTTCTCAACTCGATCTTGGGGCCATGTCCCGGACATGGTCTTATACGGGACCTTACCTATTTCATATCTCGATGATAGCATTTTCATATTCACATGGTCCACTAGGACTTCAACACCTCATTCAACATCAATTTAATAGAGTGTCATGCATCAATATGATATCAAGCATTCTCAATTATGCTAACATAAATATTGCATTAATCACATACAAACTTACCTCGATTCCAAAATGAGCTAACTCATCGATTTAGTCCAAGATTTTGTTCTTTCCCCGATCGAGGCGGATTCTCGGTTCTTCTTGCTCTATAATAGCAATTTAGTTCATTTTAATCACCTTATTAATAAAAGCATTTCAATAATCATGCTTAGGCAAAATTACTATTTTGCCTCTAGGCTTTGGCAAAAATGACCATTTTGCCCCTAGGATCGGAAATAATTCTAATCACATTTCTACCTTCCATAAGCCTAGGTGAACATTTAATACTCTTATAGCTATTATCAAAACTCATCATTTCACATAATTACCACAATTTTGTAACATTTTCATCAAGGTCCAATTAGGTGTTTTCATGGCAACATCTTTCACAAGAGTTGTTCATCTAACAACCAAGACTCATTTTCTCCCATAAAAATGCAGCAAATAACTATGATAGCTCTCATGGAAAAACTCTAAAATTTTCACCATATTGCACAATAGTCCCCTCATTTGAAAGCTTAAGCTTTAGGAGTCCCAAAAGTACAACTATTTTCAAGAAAAGATCACTAGAACACTTACTTATGAAGAGAAGAGTGTGCTGAAATTTTGAAGCTTTCTTCCCTCTATTTGCTGCTAATTTTCGGTGGAAGAGTGAAAGAGAAAAGATGATATCCTTTCTTTCCTTATTTTATTAATACTAGTCAAATTAGTCCACCTACTATCACCAACTTTGACCATCATTGACAAATTTGCCTCCTATGCTAGTCTATGGCCGGCCAAGCAAGTATTGGGGGTCTAATTGCCTTTTAAAGACCTCCAATTATCAATCTATGGCTATTTGGTACCTTTAGGTTATAAAATGGAACTTTCGCACTTTATGTGATTTAGTCCTTTTTCATGATTATACATGAAATCGCTAAAATTAAAGCACCAAAATTCTCATGTACATATATTATCATGCTTTGACTCATAATATAACCTGAAAATGAATTTCTAAAATCTCGGATTAGTGATCCCGAGATCACTGTTTCGGCTAGCCCCTAAATCGGGCTGTTACAATAGTATTCTCACATTTATTATAGTCCAACCGGGACTCCAACATCTCAACTTTTATCATTTTTCTCATTCAACACCAATACTCAATTTCATATAATATCATGTATCATTATAATATCAAACATTCTCAAACATACTAGCATAAATGTTGAATTTATCACATACAAACTTACCTCGTTTTTAAAATAGGCTAGATTATCGATCTAATCCGATACTTTGCTCTTTCCTCGATCGAGGTTAATTCTTCGCTCTTCTTGATCTATAATAACAATTTAGCTCATTTAGTTGCTACATCATTAAACACATTTCAATAATCACATTTTGGCAAAATTACTATTTTGCCCTTAAACTTTCTCAAAATGACCATTTTACCCCTAGGCTCGGAAATCAATTCTAATCAAATTCCTTTCTTTAACGAGCCTAGGTGAACATTTATTTCTCTTATGGAAACCATCAAAACTCATTATTTCACACATTTACCTCACATTTTACAACCTTTACAAAAAGGTCATTTTAGGTGTTTTCATGGTAACACATTTCACAAAGTTGTTCATCTAACAACTAAGACTCATTTTCTTCCATAAAAATGCAGCAAACTACTTAAAAGTTCTCATAGAAAAACTCTAAACTCTTCACCATCTTACAAAATAGTCCCCTCTTTAGAAAGCTTAAGCTTTAGGGGTTCCAAAAGTACAATTTTTATTAAGAAAGGATCACTAGAACACTTACGTGTAAGGAGAAGAGTGTGCTGAAATTTTTGAGCTCTCAACCCCTATTTTTGCTGCAAATTTTTGGTGGAAGGAAAGGAGAAAAAGATGATATCTTTTCTTCTTTATTTTATTATAAAACAATCAATTTAGTCACCAAATCCTTACCAACTTTGACTAATTTTGACTTTCTTGTCCCCTATGGCCGGCCACTCTAATTCCAAGGGTCTAATTGCACATTAAAGGCCTCCAATTAATATTCTATGGCTTTTAGACACCTTTAGCCTATAAAATGGAACTTTCGCACTTTATGCGATTTAGTCCATTTTCGCGATTAAGCATGAAATCGCTAAAATCAAAACACCAAAATTTTCATGCACCTATATAATCATGCTTTGACTCATAAAATAATACTAAAATAATTTTCTCCGACCTCGGATTAGTAGTCCCGAAACCACTGTTCCGACTAGCCCCTAAATCGGGCTGTTACATCGACTATGCCTTTTAGAAAATCAAATCAATTTTTGAAATTGAGTTTTAAAGACCTTTAATTTTGAAAAGTGGACTGATTTGTAAAAGGGTCTAAATTTTGAGTGTTTATGAGGCAGTTAAACCAAATTTTAAAAATCAACCTAATTACAGGTTATTCACGTTAGTCTCTTCACCCTTTGTTTATGAGGCAGAAATATCGAAGAATGAAAATTTTTTCATAAAAAAGTAGTAGAAAAATCCATTTCAGTAAAAAAAAAACTGAAAAAATTCAAGGTGAGTGTCGGACGGTGGTGAGTGAAGTCAAAATCGGAGGTGCGGCATCGGTCACTGTGTTGGATTAGGGATTTTGAGAGATTTTTTATTAGGGATTTTGGGTGAAGTCGAAATCGATGGCATACGAACGCTAAACGATGATGGTGACTTGGTGTATGCCGGATGGTGTGACTGGTGGACGTCAGATGGTGGTGACTAACAGTAGGGATTTTGAGACTTTGGAGATTTTAGATTAGGGATTTTCAATTAAGGTTAGGGATTTTTGAGTCTGTGAGATTTTGGGACCTAGTGGTTGGTGTATTACCGTGTGCATTGTTTTTAAGTTTAGGAGGAATTAAAATTTTACATTTGGGGCTTGGGTTAGTGTTTGAGTTTATTTTTAGTGGATTGGATTTATTTGAGAGTGGGTTAATGTTTGGGGCCTAGGTCTGGATGGGTAGTGGACAGCTGGTTAATATATAATATTAATTATTAAGTTTGGTTAATTAATTGATTTTAAACTGAATTAACTGTTAACTGAACTTTTAAAAAATTATTAATCGATTTTTAACCCCGAATTAGATCAATTAATCGACTGATTAATTGAATTAGTTCGATTTGATCGGTTAAATCAATTTTAACGGCACATGCTTAACGAATAGATTTCTCATATCAAATTCCTATAAAATTTAGACGTAAGTGAATTGTGGAGTAAAAAAGTTTGAAGTAGATCTCGTTTATTCATCCAAAACAAGGGAAAATACGTGAGGTTTCAAATCGCCCCCTATCTAGTCTCATTCTGGCCTCAATCTTCACCGTTCGCGTTTCTTTCACTTCATATCAAAAAAGAAAAAGAAACAATATATTATTAAAAAGAAGGTAATACGGGTCACTTCCTCACTTTGCCAGCTTATTCTCAAAACTAACGCATTTCAATTTGATCTGTCCAACGAGTGAGCTCTCTCTCTCTCTATTTTCATTTTTATTATTATTTACATATTTATTTATCAAGAGTTAAGAGATTCGATTGATTGAATTGAGTTGCACGGTAGTCGTAGAAAGCAAAGAAATGGTGTTCAAGGTTTCCAAAGTCTCGACGACGCCGATCGACGGCCAGAAGCCTGGAACTTCTGGCCTCCGTAAGAAGGTTCCTTTTGCTTCTTGATCGTCCTTCTTCATTTCCTTTACTTTGATCGTTATCCGATATCTCGATCTCCTGTTATATCACTCCGATTTAATTTTTGATCAATTTAATCCGTTTGATTGATGCCTGCTGCAAGCTCTTCTCGTTGAATTAGATGATCTCGTAAACTATATATTGAACTTCATTTTCATAGATTAAGATGTACTTCTATAACATGTAACCGAAGAGAGACATGGATATTATCATTTTCGGTGCTGATCTATTTGCTATTTGAAGTTTTAACTTAATTATGATCTATTTTCCTTTTCTTTTCTATTCTGGATCTGAATCAAGTCCATTCATTATTTAAATTTAGTTCTTTGTTTTTTTTTTTTTTTTTGAGGTAAAATTTTAATTCTTGATTCCTTTTCAGCTCATGGTTTCTTATGAATCTAATAACTATATTTATATGGTTTCTGGTGCTTTGTTTTATATTTAGATAGTATTTCTATATTTAAATGATTATATAATTCCTAATTGTTTATGTTTTGGATGCCTGTTGACCGTTATGGTTTTCAATTTTTAATACTCTGGAACTGATGCTAAAAAAATAATACTACTTAATAGTTCTTAAGGTCTTACTTATATTGTTTGACCAGTATTCTGTACAGTGTTCTTACGCATGATAGGTAATTAGATTAATAGTTGCCTTCATTGTCGAAGTCCATTTTTTACATGTTGCTAAAATCCGTGTCAAAGTTCAGGTTATTTGCACCTTGAGTGATATGGAACATAAACAGTTTTCTATATTTTCTTACAACATTCCTCTGCATATTGATTTACATGTTTTTCTTTTAATTGTATACTGTGGTGTTTTGACCTGTCTAGGTGAAAGTTTTCATTCAGCCTCATTATTTGCAAAATTTCGTTCAGTCAACATTCAATGCCCTTACACCAGAGAAAGTTAGAGGTAAGGGTTTTTGTTGATGCTATGCCTTTTTGTATGCTAAATGTACTTGATAACTTTTACTTTTTAATATTTAGAGGCATAATGTGGCTCTTTAAATATGCTCTTAAAATCTTGGAACTAAGGATTCACTTTACGTACATCCATTTATGTGAGGCTTGCTTAGATTGTGTGCTTTGTTATATTAGGGAAACTCTTATGAGAAGTATGTATCTGCCCTAATTATACTTGGGATATATGCACAATTCTTTGGGTAGTTCAACAAAATGTTCTAGTTTTATCTTGAAAGATATTTAGTTCATGTCATCCAGAGACAATAGTCTGGTCATATCATTTGCTTGATTTTATTTTGGTCTTTTTGTCTTCAAAGTACGGTGGGGTTTTGGAGCTTTGTAAGTTACTAGGTTTTCTTTTTACCTATGAAAATCTTTGTGCCGAAGAGCTAATGCAAGGAGCTTTATTAATTAAAGTAATTCATGGTAACTTTATATTATATTTTCTTCAGTTTTTTAACTGTTGCAGTCCGTATTAGTATAGCCTTATATTGGACAGGAATCCTGGGGGACCCTGGGGTCCCTGGGGATCCTTAAATTATTTTTCACTTTTTCTGATTTTTTTAAGCCTTTTTGGACACTTGACTTTTATCTTTCTGAAGAAATTTTAGAAAAGTAATAGAGGGAAGAAGGGAGGGGAGCTGCTGGACCCTGCTGATACCTAGGTATATGTGATCAAAGGTGTAAAGTGCTAAAGCTGCTACGACCCTTGTATTGCCTAAGGAGCATAGTGCTAGTTTTAGGAATATATATAACAGACAGCACTGCATGGCTCAATGTATTAAAATTACCAAGTCTTAACTAAAATTATTCTAAAATTTCATCTCAAACATTAGGTTATGAACTGACAATATAACCACTTGCAGAAAACTCTTCTAGTTTTTATATTCTTAATTTTGTTTTTACTGTGAAGAAAACAAAGGGAATTTGCCTTTGTGAGCCGTGATAAAGCTGCCTCACCTTGTTTGGAACAAGGCTTTTGCCAAAATTTTCCTTCACCTCTCTTGCTAGGGATGCTTCTTGACTACATTGGTTTAGGTGGCTATACCACACCCAATAGTAGAGTTATACTATCAATCTTGAAACTGATAGATACACACTTCTTGTTTACGAATATTTTTCTGTATGTAAAAAAAAGGAGGGCACCATGGCTCAGATTAAAGACTTTTATCCTAACCCCTTTTAAGAGCACCACAGCTCAGATTTAAGATATTTACCTCCACACCTGATAAGAACACCAAGAATATTGGTATTTTTAAGTGTACAGACAGCTATGGTGTATTTCTGTATTGCCTGCTAGTTCAATTTCTAGCATTAGAGGCCTCATCTAATGCTATGATAACATGCAGTTTTAGTTTGTTGGCATGATTATTGTAGAGTATATTCAACTCAATTTCTTTAGTTCTTCACCAGCTCTTTTGGTAATTTATTACTTTATTGGGAAGAAGTCCGTTTCTTATCTTGAGAGATGATTTTGAATCATCTAAAGAAAAAAAATGATGTTAGGAATTCATTTTTGTTTTGTTTCATTTCATTGGTGACATTTCTTTTTCTTGATGACCTATATTCAATGGATTACAATGGCTTTCCTCTTA
Source organism: Gossypium sturtianum (assembly GCA_025698515.1). NCBI lineage: Eukaryota > Viridiplantae > Streptophyta > Magnoliopsida > Malvales > Malvaceae > Gossypium > Gossypium sturtianum. Next base: position 47,592,300 of record CM046943.1, read on the forward strand.
TGTCTGTTCATGGTTATAGGTGCTACACTTGTTGTTTCTGGTGACGGTCGTTATTTTTCAAAGGATGCTATTCAGGTACTTCAACTTTGAACCTAAATGGTTGCCATAAAACTGTACCATCTTAGGAGAGAAAAAAACATTTGTTGCTATTATGTTAAACGGGTGCTCTTTGAAATTTTTGTTCTGTCAATGGCAAATAATTGTTCTTTATATGGACTTCTGAAGTGTACTTTGGTCATTTAAGAGATTCAGGCTTCAACTTACGAATGAATTTGTGGCGGCCATTTCTAAGGGGACTTACACTTGGCTAGTTTAACATGTTCTATGTACTCAGTGCAGTGTATATAGTAGGTGTTTCTGGTTTGTCCAATCATTCTATGGAACTTTGGTTCTCGAATTGAAACTCATATGTTTTAACTGGATGCAACTGAGGGCCTTTTTAGTGGTTTCTTGTATTATAATATCTTCAATGTTGTTATCGTTTGGTAATAAGTCCTTAACCATTGTACAAATTGCTCAGTGAGGTAATGCGTTGTGTTAAATTGACAGATAATAATTAAGATGTCAGCTGCAAATGGAGTAAGACGTGTATGGGTTGGTCAAAATGGATTGCTTTCAACTCCTGCTGTATCAGCTGTAATACGTGAAAGAGTTGGTGTCGATGTGAGTAATATTGCTGCTATTGCGTTATCTAGTTATTTTTCGTTTATCTTCTTTTCAGTATTATGTTGTGAGAAGCTACTCAATATGATTTAGTTTTGACAACATTAAGGTTCTTCTTACAAATTTCAATTCCAGGGATCCAAAGCAACTGGTGCCTTTATTTTGACAGCTAGTCATAACCCTGGCGGTCCTCATGAGGTAGGGCGGAGCTGAATTTGTATATTGTCTAAAAACTGTTTTTGCATGCAACATTTGAAAAATGTATGATTGCTTTGGCTTTTGTGTCTTTGTCACAGGATTTTGGAATTAAATACAACATGGAAAATGGTGGACCTGCTCCAGAGGCTATCACTGATAAGATCTTTGAGAACACAAAAACAATAACAGAATACTTGATTGCTGAAGATCTACCAAATGTTTGTCTTGCTTCCCTAGAACGGTATTTTTATTCATCTTTTTACTGTAACTTAATCTTGTTAATATGTTGCATTATCCAGATAGACATTAGTACAATTGGTGTTGCAAACTTCTTGGGGCCTGAGGGACAGTTTGATGTTGAGGTTTTTGATTCAGCAAGTGACTATGTGAAACTGATGAAGTAAGTTATTCTTCAATTGAATGAGTCCTATCTAATATATATTGACTAGCAGTATCTTTCGAATAGTGATCTTTGTTCTTCTCTCATGTCCTTGTCTATGTCCCTTGATTGGAAATTGTTATTATAATTTGAAACTTGAAAGCCCCTAGAAAATTATTTGCATGGGCTAAAACCTTGTGAGTTGTGACATAATTCCTCTTCATATTATTCATATCCTTATTTTTTCATTCTGAGAGTGTCAGGGTTTTAAAATTGGCAGCATATGCAAGCAGTCTAAATACTAAATCCTTTTGCCTCTATGTTCAGGTCAATTTTTGACTTCGAGCTTATTTGCAAGCTGCTTTCCTCTTCGAAGTTTACATTCTGGTATGTTGATAAGCCTTTTGTTTTTAAGCACAGGGCTCTTTTGATTCTCTGGAATAAACTATATTATTCTTGGTTGAAAAGTGTGACTCTTTCTCCTTGTATTGAAGCTATGATGCACTGCATGGAGTTGCTGGAGGTTATGCTCATCGCATTTTTGTGGAAGAGCTTGGGGCACAAGAAAGCTCACTGTTGAACTGTGTACCCAAGGTCTTTTAAAGTTGAAGAATTTTAGAGTCTGATGATATGTTGCATCTTTTTTTAGCTGAATAGATCACACTTTTCTTTGTTAATGCTTTGACTCGATGCAAACCAGGAGGACTTTGGAGGAGGCCATCCTGATCCCAATCTGACTTATGCAAAGGAGTTAGTTGCTCGAATGGGATTAGGAAAATCGGACTCTGCAGTTGACCCCCCAGAGTTTGGTGCTGCTGCTGATGGTGATGCTGATCGTAACATGATACTGGGAAAAAGGTACTAATACTGTCCAGGAAGTCTAGTTAACATCATATAATAATTACACCTCCTAGAGTTTTCTCTTATAACTTTTTATTTTAGGTTCTTTGTCACTCCATCAGATTCAGTTGCCATCATTGCTGCCAATGCCGTTGATGCAATTCCTTACTTTTCTTCTGGTTTGAAGGGAGTTGCCAGGTTTTTTTATTGCACTGTTTAGCTTTATATTTTTGGTTTTTAACCTGCTTGCTATCGAAACATATAATTTCTACTAGTGCAAGTATCCAGTTGGTTCTTTAACCATCAATTATGTAGGATTCATTGACTATAAAGATTATAAAATTTAAACAACCGACATGCTTATTGTCTCTGAAGCTTAAAAAGAAAGGTGATTCTACATTTGAAGCCTTTACAAGGTGCACAGAATAGGTGAAATGTGTCTATCTTTTCTCTTCGACTTATTCAGGTAATAATAATAATAATAATAATAATAATAATAACAACAATAACAATAACAATAACAATGACAATAACAATAACAACCACCATCATCAACATCATCATCCTTTTGTGAGATCTTAAGTGTAAATTTCAACTGCAAATTTCAGAAAAGTGGTTTGTCTTTTGGCCTACATGACATGTTTCTTCAAGCATTTAGAACTCACTGAATCTCCAATAGTAATGTTTTGGATTTAATTAAGATATAAAATTGTCAATATCTGTTACATCTATTGTGCAATTCAAACTCTGATAAACTTGTTTTAAATTATAATCATCTCCTCTGAAACTGAAATTTAAGATTCATTTTCTGGATTTGCTGCTTGTAGGAGTATGCCTACTTCAGCTGCCCTTGATGTTGTTGCCAAGAACTTGAACTTAAAATTTTTTGAGGTAGTCCACGGAAAATGAATTTTTTTGATAAATTTCCTTCTGGCCACTATTTTTATTGTTATAAGGTAGCTATTTATCTGTTCTTTGCTAGGTACCCACCGGCTGGAAATTTTTTGGCAACTTAATGGATGCTGGATTATGTTCGATTTGTGGAGAAGAAAGTTTTGGAACTGGTAAGTGTTTTGTAGAAACTTTAGAAATTAGATTCATACTTCTGCTAATTAGCTTACAAGTATATAAAGAGATAAACTATCCTAAGGAAGGTAAACAATCCTAAAAAACAATAATTATCCTAAGAATCAAGAACTATGATTAGTTTCTATTTACGAAGATTTCCTTAGTAATCTATTCTTAATTCTAGGAATTCCAACACTCCCCTCAAGCCGGAGTGTAGTTGTTTATCAAACCCGACTTGCCAACATGTTCTTCAAACATGTTTTTGTTTAAGCTTTTTGTCAACATATCGACAACTTTGTTGTCCGGTAGGTAGATAGTGAACACTCACTTCACACAGTGTATTTTCTCCTTTATGAAGTGTCGGTCTATCTCAACATGTTTGATACGATCATGATGCACAGGATTGTGAGCTATCTTGACAAAGAGCTTGGTTGTCACAATGCAAATGCATAGGTCTATTATAAAGAACCTTTAGTTCTCTCATCACCTTTGTATCCAAATTCCTTCGCAAATACCATGCGCTAGTGCTCGATACTCAACTTCTCGCGCTGCTGCGTGCTACCACGCATCGCTTTTTACTCCTCCATGTCACTAGATTACCCCAAACATAGCCGCAATAACCACTTTGGTTGATCGTCTGTCATTAATAGAACTCCTTGATCGAAGATCGATATACACTTCCACATTTCTGCTGTCATTTTTCTTGAAGTATAGGCCCTTGCCAGTGATTCCCTTTAGGTACCTTAGTATACGATATGTAGCTTCTAGGTGTTTCTCCCTTGGGGCATGCATATATTGACTTATGAGGCTGACACTAAAAGCAATGTCAGGACGAGTGTGAGCTAAGTAGATAAGCCTCCCTACTAGGCGTTGATATCTCCCCCTGTCGACTTCTTCTCCATCCTCATTAGTACCCAACTTGAGATTAAACTCCATAGGAGTTTCAGCTGGTTTACAACCCATCATCCCCACTTCTGATAACAAATCGAGGACATATTTCCTTTGGGAGATAGAAATACCTTTTTGAGACCTTGCTATCTCCATGCCAAGAAAATATTTAAGATTTCCCAAATCTTTAAGTTCAAATTCTATTCCAAGAAATTCTTTCAACCTCCCAATTTCACTTGTATCATCTCCTGTCACTATTATATCGTCCACATAGACAATTAGAATGCAACATTTTCCTTGTTCCGAATGCTTGTAGAACATGGTGTGGTCTGCCTGTCCTTGAGTATACTCCCTGTTCATCATGGCTTTTGCAAATCGACTAAACCACGCCCTTGGAGATTGTTTCAGCCCGTACAAAGACTTTTTCAACTTACACACTTGGCCCTTTCTTTCTTCAAATCCAGGTGGAAAGTCCATGTAAACTTCTTCATTTAACTCCCCATTGAGAAACGCATTTTTAACATCCAATTGGGTCAATTGCCAATCAAGATTGACAGCAATGGACAAAAGGACTCTAATCGTGTTTAGTTTGGCAACCGGTGCAAATGTCTCTTCATAATCCAGCCCATAAGTTTGAGTGAAGTCCTTAGCCACAAGACGAGCCTTGTATCGGTCAATCTGGCCATTAGGTTTGAATTTAGTAGTAAAAATCCATTTGCAGCCTACTGTTTTCTTTCCTTTAGGCAGATCCGAAACTTTCCTCCATTATTTTTGAGGTCCTCCATTTCTTCCATCACGGCTTGTCTCCATTCAGCTGACTCAAATGCTTCTTCTATAGTTTTTGGAGTTTTTATAGAATCAACATTAGTCACAAAAGATTTATAAGACTTAGATAAGTTTCCATAGGATACAAACCGAGAAATTGGGTGTTGAGTGCAGCTCCTTGTGCCCTTTCTCATTGCAATTGGAAGATAGATGGATGGTGATGGAGGTGAGACTTTATTTTCAGAACAGTCCTCGGTTGAATGCGAGTGGCACCGCTTCTTTATGCTCGATTCGGGGCGTCGATTTCGTCTGGAATAAACCTGCAGTTCGGGCACCTGTTGTTGCTGTTTTCCTTGATCAGGGGACTGTTCAGTGATAGTGTTGTTATCGGGAAGTATAGTGCTACTATCTTGCGGTATAGGAGGAACAATAACAGTGTCTAGGTTGGGTATAGGTTTAGTGATAGTGGTGGTAGGGTCAGGAAGTATGGGAGGTATGATGAAGAGGGTATTAAGGGTCTCATCTTCATTAAACATCTCCCCCTGAAGATGAGAAGCTCTAAAGAAAGGTTCGATTTCGAAGAAGGTGACATCCCGAGAGACAAATAGCCGGTGCAAGGTTGGTGAGTAGTATTTATAGCCTTTTTGAGTGGGGGAATACCCAACAAATATACAGGGGTGGGCTCGAGGATCAAGCTTGGATTGATTGGGTTGATGATTATGGACAAAGGCTTTACAACCGAATATTTTTGTTGGAAGATTAGGAACATGAAATAGAGGAAATGATTTGTGAAGAGTGTTTAGAGGTGTTTGGAAGTTCAGGACTTTGGATGGCATCCGATTTATTAGGTAGCAGGCAGTAAGAACAGCTTCGCCCCATAGATATTTTGGGACATTCATGGTGAACATTAAGGCCCGAGCAACAGCAAGGAGATGTCTATTTTTCCGCTCGGAGATCTCATTCTGTTGAGGAGTGTTTGGACATGAACTCTGGTGTATGATTCCTTGGTCTGTGTGGAGAGTTTGGATGGTAGAGTTGAATTGGGTTCGAACCATTGAGTGAAATTTTTGAAAGACTTTGGGTGTTTCAGATTTTTCTTTTAAAAGGTAGACCCAACATACCCTAGTGTGATCATCAATAAATGTAATAAACCACTTAGCACCAGTAATGTTTTTCACTCGACTAGCTCCCCATAAGTCACTGTGTATTAAGGAAAAAGGTTTGGACTGGGTATAAGGTTTTAAAGGATATGGAACACGTGTATGTTTGGACAATTCTCAAATATCACACTTCAAGGAATTTATTTTTTTATTTCGAAATAACAGCGGAAGATGCTTTTTTAGGTACAAAAGATTTGAATGTCCTAACCTACGGTGCCATAGCATAATAGTATCCTCTTTGGCAGTAGATAGAGCTAATCCCCCTTGTGTGCTGTCTTTATTCCACACATACAGTCCATCATCAACCTTAGCAGTGCCAATCATCCTCCCCGATTTCTGTTCCTGTATTATACAACCAATTGCAGAAAATTCAGCAAGCAGTTTTCCATCTTTAGTAAGTTTACTTATTGAAAGTAAATTACAGGATAAGTTGGGAACATGTAGAAAATTATCAAGGGAAAAATTTTCTGCTACTTTTACTTTCCATACTCCAGCAACAGGTGAGTATGAACCATCAGCAATCCTGATTCGTGACTTGTTATGACAGGTGGTGTAAGTTTGGAATAAATTGGGGTTACTCATCATGTGGTCCAAGCACCCGAATCTAGTATCCAAGGAGATTGGTTATTAGATTCAAGAGCAATATTGAGAGCAGTACCTTGAGTGGCTAGATTCCCATGACCAGTAGAGGTACTAAGAATTTTATGGAATTTTCGAGTTGAGTCTTGGTTAGGCGCACATCCAAAGACCTCATCTGCGATATTGGAAGACAACATGGCGCTTTTCTTGTCTTTTGTTTTTATCCGGATAACCATGGAGTTTAAAACATTTTTCCTTTGTGTGACCAACACGGTTGCAGTGGCTACACCATGGTCTGCTCGATCCGGACTCATTTCCAAAGACGAGGTTTTTGTGGTTGAGGACCTTTGGACACAAGAGCAAAGTGATTCGGGGACTCGTCGGAAGAGATTATCGGTTTGGGTTCCCCATCATGATAAGACGACGTTTCTCTTCTCTTCTTACTTCGCAAAAGCTTCAAAATGGTTGGGAGAGGTGATCTCGCCCAAAATTCTCCCCTGGCCTCGTCTAACTCATGCCTCACCCGAGCTTAGAAACTCATAGAGACGTTCGTTGTTGAGGTGAGTCATGAACCTAGTGTGTTCTAGGCCTTCCCCAATCGACTTCATAGTACATATCTAACTCCCCCCACAAGATTTTCGATTGTTGTAGTAGTGAGTTACCTCAAGTGTCCCTTGTCGAGTGTCTCTCAACTTGAGTTTGATCTCAAAAACACGGGAAGCGTTTCCAAGATCGAGTAGTTCTCTTTGACCGCCTCCCACATGTCTTTTGCGCCTTGAAGAGAAGGTAGGTTCGGCTTATATGGCCTTCCATCGAATTGATCAGCCATGCCATAACAATGGAGTTATTGAGTTCCCAAGTAGCATAAGCAGGGTCTGATACGTTCGGTCGTGGAAGTTCTCCATTGATGTATCCTAATTTGCCTCGGCCACGGATCACCATAAGAACAGATTGAGACCATTGTAGAAAATTCTTCCCATCTAGTCGATGACTAGTGATCATAAGTGAAGAATTAAGATCACTTTGATTGATGATCGTTAACATTCTCGAGACATTTGTGACATCTCGCTTGCACAAGGCTTCATTAAGGTCACCCATGGGAGAAAAAAAACAGAGGGATTTTTAGGAAAATGAATGAGAACTCGGAGGGATTTTTAGGAAGATAGATGAGAGGATCAAAAAATTCCTAGAGCTCCGATACCATGTAGAAACTTTAGAAATTAGATTCATACTTCTGCTAATTAGCTTACAAGTATATAAAGAGATAAACTATCCTAAGGAAGGTAAACAATCCCTAAAAAACAGTAATTATCCTAAGAATCAGTAACTATGATTAGTTTCTATTTACAGAAGATTTCCTTAGTAATCTATATTCTAGGAATTCCAACATGTTTGATGTTCCGAACATGAAGTATACACTTGGAACCATGAGAAACTTACAAAACATTCTAATGTGGGCAGGCTCTGACCATATACGTGAGAAAGATGGAATTTGGGCTGTTTTGGCTTGGCTTTCAATACTTGCTTTTAAAAATAAGGAAAATCTCAATGGGGATAAGCTTGTGACTGTTGAGGATATAGTTCGTCAGCATTGGGCTATCTATGGTCGACACTATTACACTCGATATGACTATGAGGTATGGCATTTTTGTAGTTCATTTCCATGTTTTGCCATAAAGGAATTGGGAGAGTATTAACTAATTTACTTTGTTTGATGAAGAATGTGGATGCTGGTGCAGCAAAGGATTTAATGGCCAGTCTGGTCAAATTGCAATCATCTCTTGATGAAATCAATAGGTATGTATGCATGCCATTTTAGAACCACTAAACCATTTACTGGATTATGCCACTGTTTTATAGTTTCGTGGATGAATGTCATGCTCTTCTTGCACTGTATTTTTTGATTGCTTGAATAATTAAAGTTGATCCTGGGGCTTAGTGCAAGTGGATTTTCACAAGGTTGGTTTCCTGTATCTGTTTCTTATTTTGGACACTTTCTAGATGATTTTGTGAGTCCAAAGTTTTAAGCAAATGATAAGTTTGACCATTGGATAAATATCCATATTGGACACCTGAACGTGAGTCCATGTACTTAGATGCCGACCATTAAATTTGAGGAAAGAAATTGGGAAATCTTGTTAAAATTATTTGCGTCTGCATTTATTAGGCTTAAAATTATCCTTTGTTAAACATTTTAGTTTCTTTTGATGGTCATATTCTTTTTGCATGCAGTATTGTGAAGGGGGCTCGTTCAGATGTGTCAAATGTTGTCAATGCTGATGAATTTGAATACAAGGATCCTGTTGATGGCTCTGTTTCAAAGCACCAGGGTATTCGGTTTTTGTTCGAGGATGGATCGCGATTGGTAAGTCAACTTCCTTATTTACTGAAAAAGTGTTTATCTGAGTAGATCATGTCATTTTCTAGTGCAGTGAAAAATATTTCTAGAGTTTATCTGTAGCAGCTTTAGTTGAAACATCATTTATTTGATTTTACTCCCTATGCATAGGTTTTCCGTCTCTCTGGAACTGGTTCAGAAGGTGCAACTATCCGCCTCTACATTGAACAATACGAAAAGGACTCGTCAAAAACTGGAAGAGATTCCCAAGAAGCGCTTGCTCCTCTTGTGAGCATCCTTGAACTTGGCTAAATTGATCCCAAGTCCGCTTGAGATCACTTATATATTACAGGCTGACTCTTGCTTTTGATATCAGGTGGAGGTTGCTCTAAAACTTTCTAAAATGCTGGAGTTCACTGGCCGATCCGCACCTACAGTTATCACATAAACTCATAACCCTATAAGGGTTGTCTGATAAGGCACGGTACTACTTTGGAGGAAAGTAAAAAAATGAATAAGCTGTTCAAGGCCTGTCTAGATAACCTACATACATCTTTGTCATTCTGCGTCTGTCTATGACTACATTGGAGTATCCTAAGTGACTGATAATACTCTAGCAAAATTTTTGACAGGGTTCATAAAAAATAATTTGAACGTTACAGATTCCTATACTCGTATCTTTTTTTGGTTGAATTGTCGTCTAAATTTCATTTCTAGAAGGTATGGCGATTCATCTTGTGGTTTTCATTTTATTTTAATGAAATGAAGAGAAAGGGTTTCATTTCTTTTCCATGTCTTATGGGGGCAGACTGGTTGATATTGGAACACTTTAGATTCTAGTCAGATTAGGTTTAGAATTTTAACTCTTTCAAAATTGAATTAATCAAATTGGATTGAATAGGATTTAGAGGGAGAAACAAATTTTTAGGACAGTACATTGTTCGCTGAAATTGAAAATGTATTTACATTTACTTGCTAGGTATCAGTTTGATGCATATCTCCAAGTGAGCCGAGTTTGAGTGGCTTAAGAATATTAGATTATGACACATTTATTTACGTAACATCTGGGTTTTGGTTAAAATGATCAAAGTTAAAGTTTCATAAATCATGGGTTATTTTGATAATCTGTTTAAAAGGAAGGATGTTGTGGCTCTTCAACATGATTACGCGCAATTTCAATGTATTCTGAATGCAAGTGAGAAGGAATCGTTAGTTGTCGAAGTCTCACGGGAGGAAGTTCGTTCAGCGTTATTTTCGATGAAAGGTCTGAAATTTCCTGGGTCGGATGGTATTTTGCTTATTTTCTTGCATAGAGGCGTTGGAAGCGGTGAAAGGTACATTCTGTTTAGTTTTGTTAGTAGGGCAATGGAAGATGGTTCTTTTTATGCAAATTTAGCATGGGTCTTCTTAGCGCTTATTCCTAAGTCTGCAACAGCGGATAAAATTTCGTTATTTTGGCCTATCAGTCTTTTTAATGCCTTATAAGGTGCTGCTAAGACTATTGTTAACAGATTACATCCAATTCTCTAAACGTATTATCAGACCTTTTCAAAATAGCTTTCTAGTCGGTAGAAGCACGGTATCTTGATTACTCAAAGATGTTGTTCATTCTATGATGAGTATGCGGGGAAGACAGGGTGTGTCGGTGTTGAAGATTGGCATATGATAATCTCGTTTGAGGTTTCTTAAACTTGAAGACAGTATTGGAAGATTTCCGAGTACTGGAGAAATTGATTGAGTTGATTATCTTCTATGTCCAATATAGTAAGATTGTTTTGATCTGAAATGCGCAGGTGATGAGTGAACTCACCCCTTAGCAAGGGCTGTGACATGGAGACCCACTTTCCCTCTACTTATTCATTATGGTTATGAAGAAGTTATCACATATGGTTTTAGAATAGGTTGAAAGAGAGTTATGGTTTGCCATATAAAGTTTCAAGTGAAGGAAAATATGGCGCAAATGGAGATTATCAAGGGTTGTTTGCAGGAGGTTTAGTCAAGCGTCAGGTTGGGCTATTATTATTATTATTTGAATCGAAATTATTTCTCTCTGAATGTGGTTAGCAATGAAGCTCTTTCTTTTAGTAATGCTAGGGGTATTTTGCTAACTAATAATCTTGGCATGTATCATGGTGTTCCCATTATCCATGGCAAGATCACTAGGGAGACATGTATATTGTAGATAAGATTTTGAAGGAACTGGGGAACTGGAAGGGAAAGGTTCTTCCACCTTTTGGAAGCAGATCGGGTTGGCAATTTAGTGCCATCATTCGAATCAATAGATGAGCTTCTTGATAGTTTGGGGATTTGGCAGCTAGAACTAGTAGAGAATGCTCTTCCAAATGAGGTCATAATGGAAATTTTAGCTAACCAAATACCTCAGAGGTTTACGACTCTTACTTTTGGGGTCATGAAAGCAGTGGTAGGTTCTCGGTTGGTTCAGCTTACTCTGCTAACCGAATCGAAATGGAGGCTAAATTGTCCAAACCATATTCGTTTCTTCATTTGGTTGGTGATCGTTTAAATACAAACCAAGTAGGAGCTCGTAAAAACAAGAATATGGATGATTTGTGTAGTTGTGGTACTGAGGTCGAGTCCATTGATCATAATTTGAGATACTGCTCAATAGCAAAGGAGATTTGGAGTGAAATGAGAGTGATGGACTTACACTTGTATTTCTTTAGTGTGGATTTTCGTATCTAGATCTAGCATAATTCCCGATCAGATCGTGTGATGTCTTTAAAAGTCCCTTGGGACGTTCTTTTCACAACCGTACTTTTGGGTTTATGGAAGTGCGGAAATAAAAGGGTTCTTCAAGGTAAGATACAAGCTGCGGTGGAGGTGTTATATCGAGCTCGATTTTAGCTTCAGTGGAGGGTCTTATCCAAGATTATAATGGTAGTTGAGTTTGTTGAAGATTGGCAAGTCTGATAGCTGGCGGAATTATGGGGCATTAGAAAAGGGTTGCAATTGGCCAAGTCTCTCGGAGGGAATAGCCTCATTGTGAAACTAGAGGCGAGACTGGTGGAAAAGGTGGTGTTATAAGAACGTGATTCTTTTATTAGGTTTCATTTTGTAAAATAGAAAAATCATTTGTTAATTTTTATTGATTTTATATGAAAGTATAAAAAATAAGAATATCTTTATAGTATAATAATCCTGTATAAATATATATTTTTTAATTGAGTTAATGTTTGATTGATTCGTGATATTAATTCAATCAAATATTTTTAATTAAAAATGATATAACAAAACTGATAATAATAATTATTTATATCATGATAGTTAAGTTTATAAATATTTTAATTCTTTTCTTAATGGTAGTCTTTTTAATCGATCAACATGGATGAGGTCTCATTGATGCGGATATCATGAAGTAATGAAAAGTGTAAACCAAGTTTATCAAAGGAATTGAATGATAGGAGGCGATGAGTGAAGTTTCGTTAGGATTGGGCCTCAAGATAGTGAATAATTATAACAGACACTAATAGTGAAGGTTTAAGTGATAGGGATGACAAAAACTTCGGCAGCCAAGTGTCTGTTGAGTGCTTGCAACTCTGTTTTATCAAGCACCAAAGTTTAATTAAACTTTACTTTCTCTTTAGACTTAAACGGTAAAATATATCTAAACTCTCTTTTTTTAGTTGGTACTTAAATTTTATTTTATTTACAAGCAGCTTTTAAATTATATTCCGTTATTTAAATTATTCTTGTTATTAAAAATAATTTTATTCAAATAATTTATGACATGTGACAATTTTAACTAGAAAATAAAAAGTAATGTTAAATTTTATTCCTTAAAAAAATTATAAATTATAAATATATTCATTGTTTTTTGTTCTTTACCTAAAGCTTCGATGATGAAAAATATAAGAATTTGTTGAAAAATTTATCTAAACCCAGTTTTCGACGGAAAAATTCAGATTCCACCGAATTTCTTTTCTTTTTTTAATCCATGATTTTGATCTTTTCTTACTCTGGTTCAAAACTCATATATTGTTCTCCTTAAAAATAAATTTCTCCATTTTTTCTATGTACTTTATATAAAATAATTAGTCCTCGATAATCCTCTATAATAAAAAAAAAAAACCCAAAATAAAGTATGAACTCCTAATATTGTGAAGAAGTTAAGTAGGAAAGAAAAAAGTAAAAGGATTGTAAAGAAAAACTATCTAACCATTAAAAAAAAATTTATCTAACCATTAAAAATATTATCTAACAATTAAAAAAGGTCCATTAAAAGACAATAAATAATTGTGGGAAGGAGAAAGTGTAAAAAGATAAAAAAGAAATTTTTAAATAAAAACTAAAAACTATTAATTTAATTTGATTTGTTTTTTTAATTTAATTTAATTCTTTTCATTTAACTTTAATTTAAAAGTGTCACGTGTCACAAAGTGATTGATTAAGAATTTTTTTTTAACAATTAGGGTAATCTAGGTCAAGGAGTATATTTTTAGGTACCATTTTAAGTAATGAAGTATAATTTAGGTATCATTTTGTAATTTAAGCCTTTTCTTTATTATTACTATTGTGATTCCACGCTTCATGTTGGGTTAATTATTTTTTGAAGTTTATAACATAAAAATTAAAAGATACAATATGTTCTAAGTTTTGTACTTTTCTTATATTTGGAATTTAATCTTCATACTAGTGGTAGATCATAGGACTAAGTTTTTGGGGGCCCAGTAAAATTTTAAAAAAAATTAGGAGTTTAATGAGAATTTTTTTAAAGAATTTAGGGGTCTAATTAAAATTTTTAATTTTTTCGTGAGACAAATGAGAATTTTCAAAAAATTTAAGGGGCCTAAATAAAAGTTTTTAAAAACTTCAAGGGAGAAATTGAATTTTCCAAAAAAAATTGTGGGTCTTAATTAAATTTTTTTAAAAAATTCAAAATTTCCAATTTTTTTGGGGGCAGGGAGGTCCCTTAGGCTCTTATAACGGTTTGCTCTTGCTCATACTTTTATTTTATAGATTTAGTCTTTTTAGTTTTCGAATTTAAAAAATTCAAATCCAGTTATCAGCGCTATTAAAATAAAAAATACATAATTATATAATAAAAGAATATTATAATGGACTTGAATTTAACATATAATTTTAATAAAGTTAACAAATTTTGAAATTCACATAAACAATTTAATTAAAATAAAAGTTGAGGTACTAAACCATGTCAAATATTAAAGAATAAGAATTAAATCTCAAATTAAAATAGAATATAGGGAGTAAAACTGAAATATAATATTATATAATTAAAAAAAAAAAGAGAAAAGGAATTAGAATCGAAATAGAGAAAGAATGGAGAAGTGTTATATGTAGTAGTATAGGTTATCACCATCATCATTATTATTACTGGAAGGGCATATCTAACCTTCATATCAATTCTTAATGATGAGACTAACCATCTGCTAAATGTGAACTTCTCAACAACAACAACTGGCACTTTTTTATCGAGCAATGATGAATAAGAATTAAACTAATTTAGGAAGAAAATATTAGTGTTTTCAAGTTGCAAGTTTTGTGGCTGACAGTGGACAATTGGATTTATCAACTTCAACAATAGGATTTAATATTTTTCTTATCCCTTAATTCCATATTTTTGTATTATAAAAGATACCCTTCCATTTCTCCCAACTGCACTTTTAAGATAACATCAAGTGGTCATAGCATTTCATCTTCTTTAATCATGTACATTTATATATCAAACAAAACCCAAATTCACATATTTATGGTACCTTTTCTCTCTTTTTTACCCTTACTTAGATGATATAAACATGAGTCCCTATACTTTTTAAAATTTTAAAATTTACTCTCCATATTTTTATTTTTAGAAATTTAGTCTCTCTACTTTTTAGATTTCAAAATTCAAGTCAAATTGTTAATATTCTTAACTTTCTTTTTGTTATATTAACTGGTGTGACATTTGGAAATAAAAGAAAATACTCACATGGTAGTTACGTAATTAAAAAAATGACGTTGTAATTAACCGGAATTTAACAAAAAAAAATAATAATAGTGTTAACAGTTAGATTTGAATTTTGAATTTTGAAAAGTAAAAAGGATTAAATTTTTTTTAATGTAAAAGTATATAAACTAAATTATAAATACAGCACATTTTTTTATTTTTTTATTAATATATTTGGTAGCAAGTGTGGATATTAAGCATCCAACTTAAAAAGAGGGAAAAAATAAATTTTAATATAAAATCATAAATAAAATAGTTTTACACTTTTATAATATTTTGTATAATTAATATTTAAATAATTTAATTATTAAATTTATCAATATAATTATATTTATAATGTATTTAAAATTTCTAATCGATATGATACTTTTTTTATCAAATCAACTAGTGGCATAAATAAGTGAGTTAACAAAGTCCCATGACCCTCCTAATTTTTTTTTTTTTTTTTTTTGGTTTTTAGAATCTTGTAACGCCCTAAATTTTTAGATTGTTAAGTGTGTGTGATTGTTAAGTAATTTACTTTGGTATGGTATGCTTTGGGTTCTATGTTCAATTCCCTTGTTTTGAATTTTTCTTTTAGATTTTGGCTTTATGTTAAGCTTGAGTCTTAGGGCTTAAATTATTTCTTTTTTGAATAATAACAATGATGAGCCTAGTGGTTTAATGATTAAATTTTAACGGATTTTTGGGTTTTTAGTTCAAATCTTAGTATGAGCATATATAGTATTTTTGTTGCTTGTATTTGTTAGTAGTTGAGTGCTTATTGAATTACAAAAGTCTGGTGGTTGGGTGATTATAGGACATTTTATTTTATTTTGTTAAATTATCAGATTAATCAAATTCCTAAAATCCCTATTTTCTTTTTGCACGTCCAACAACTTCTCTTTTTACGTTATCTCTCTTTTTCTTGTTTGTTTCTTCTTCTTTTTGAAATTTTCTTTTTCCCATCTTCTCTTTTTTGCTGGTACTTGCTTTCTTCCATTCTGTTTTCCCTTGTGTTCGTGCACGGTGTTGTTAATTTGATTGAAATTCTAAACATGGTGTAAGTTCGTCGAATTATTTCTATTCATTTCCTTCGAAACTGTTTTTCTTTGAACAAGATAGGACTTGTGTTATGCCTAAACCTCGTTCTTGGTTGTGATATATGTTCTTGTGTTTTGACTACGCGAAGGGGGTGGCAATCAACTTCCTCCAGCGGAGTAGGTCACAATCGGGTCGCTGATTTCTTGAGTGGTATGCACTTAATTTTGGTTTAGGGGCTATAATTTTGGGTGCAAAGTGTGCTATTTTGGATGGGTTTTGAGAATTGATGGTTATTGTAACAGCCCGGTTTAGACCCTAGTCGAAATAGTGATTTTGAGACCACAAATCCAAGATCGGAAAAATATTTTAAAAATATTTTTGGTGTTTACAATATGTGATTGAGCATGTGTGAAAGTTCTGTGTAAAAATTTTAACGTTTCTGTGCTTAATTTGCATAAAGGACTTAATCACATAAAATGCAAAAGTTGTGTGCGATTGTTAAAGTGCTTAATTGGCATGGCTTAATAAATGAAAGGTCCTTATGTTGTTAATAAACCATTTAATAGTAAATGGATGATAATGGCATGGCTTTTGGTGTTATTATTAATATTCATTAAGGTTAAAATCGGTATTTAGTTATTAAATGTTATAATATAATAAAACAAGTAGGAAATTCATGTTATCATCTTTCTTTTGGCCGAATATAGAGGAAGAAGAAAACCATTGATGAACTTTTAGGGTTCGGCACCTGTAAGCTTAATTGGTAAGTGTTTTGAGCTCGGTTTTTAGTGATTTTTACGTTTTTGTGATCGTTGCTTTGTGTTCTAGCTAGCCCATGCTTTAATTTCAGAATTTGATGATGATTTTGAGATATGCCATTGATGAATGTTTGAGCTTTGTGATAGTTGATGGTGAAATATGAAAGTTTGATGTTGGGTTAATATATTTTGTTCTTGAATTTTTGATGAAATTGGCTATTTTGGGCTAAATTATGAAAATGAGAAATTGGAGGACTAAAATGTGAAATAAATGAAATATGTGGGCTTGTATGAACATAAGGAAAATTCGGCTAGGCATGTGTGAAGTGAAATTATGTGAATTTGATGATTTTATGAAATAGGGACTAAAGTGTCGAAATGTGAAAATGTGAGGGCTATTTTGTAAAATGCCCTAAATATATGTGTTTGGATTAAATTGAATGAATTGGTGATTGAATGTGTTGAGTTTAATATTATATAGATCAGGAAAAGAGATATTTGGATCGAGATCGAGGCAAAGACAAAGTGTTCGATTAATTGACTAGTCTCGGTATTTCGACATCCGAGGTAAGTTCGTGTATAATACGAATCGTTTAAATTGTATTCATGTATTATGTAATGAATGAATATATGTTGTTGATGATTTGGTTATGCTATATGTGAATTTAAGAAATATGGCACTAAGTGTGCGTATTTAGAATTGAGACAGAGGTGAATGGCACTGTGTGTGCGAAATAAAGAAAGCTTCGGCTGTATTGATTGGCACTGTGTATGCGATACCGAGTTAACTTTGGTTTAACGTAAAGGCACTAAGTGTGCGATGATAATTAAGCTTCGACTATGTAATTTGGCACTAAGTGTGCGGTTAAATCGAATGAATGATGAAGAGTGATCGAAGTGTGGTATCGAGCATTGATTAGCAAGAATGTATGTTAACTAAGTGTTGGCAAAGGTATGTTTGTAATCTACATGGTTGATGATATCATTTATGGATAAATGAATGGTTCTGTGAGCATATGGCTAAGGATGATATTGTATATAGTTGTGAATCTATCTAAGTGATGGTTTATTTTGTATAATGATAATGTATTAATGAGTTATATGTATTATATAACGAACTTACTAAGCTTTAAAAGCTTACTGTGTGAAGTGTTTCTCTGTTTTACAGTGTCTTTAAAGCTAGCTCGTATCTGGGGATCGTCAGCGACTAAATCACACTATCGGCCATCTATTTTGGTATTTTTGGAAAGATGTATATATAATGAATATGGCATGTATAGGCTAGTAGATATAGCATGTTTTGAAGTGTACAAGCTTTGCCATGTGATATGGCTTGGAAGTTGAATGATGTTGGTTCATATGTGTGGGTTATGTGAATGATAAATATGGAATGAGTTAGTGAAAATGGATATGTGTGCTTCATGCTTAAATTGGTTGATGAAAAATGTGGTTTAAATGTGAACTTGTGGTATGAATTATATGATGTTGGACTTATATAATTTGGGGTGTGAAATTGGTATTTTTAGATAGACTTATTTGAGTTGAAATTGAGTATGTAAATAGATGGTGTAAATGATGATTAATTGGTGTGTATATATTGGTATGTTTTGGTTTCCATTTGAGGTATAAATGTATATGGGTTGATGCTTTTAGGTAATCTCAAGTGTGGGTGGCAATTTGGCCTTGCAAATGGCCTATAATTGCCCACACGGTTGAGCACACGGGCGTGTGACTCGAACGTGTCTTTCGAGTTTGCAAATTGAAGCAAGTCAGACTCGACCACGGGCTAAACACATGGGCGTGTGACAGGCCGTGTGGTGCAAGTCAGTGTCGACCACGGGTGAGACACACAGGCGTGTCTCTGGCCCCGTGGACAAGTTAGTATGTATGCCCTGTTTTACATCGGCTTGGACACATGGGCGTGTCCGAGGCCGTGTGAGGCACACGGCCTACCCACACGGGCGTGTGACCTCTGTAGCTTTGAAAAATGTTTGATTTTTAGAAATTTTTGTATGTGTTCAGTTTAGTTCCGACCCCTTTCCAATGTATGAATAAGGTCTCGTTGACCTAATTATGGGGACTATATGAATGTGAATTACTATGTTTTTATGTGAAATAAAATTAAATGTTTCGAAATGATTGGTAATTCCTCTTAACCCTATTCCGGTGACGGTTACGGGTTAGGGGTGTTACATTTTATTGGTATAAGAGCTACGGTTAGTCGATTCTAGGACTAACGTAGCGCGTGTGAGTCTAGCTATACATGCCATATATATAATTACGATAGTGTGATGAATCCTGACAGTTAAAAATATGTTTTCGTATAGTAAATGGACCCCGATCGAGTAGTTGCTGATGATGTTGAGAGCAATGCGCCTGCTCTCGCTCAAGGGATACCGCCGGCCGAGTCTAGGCCGATTGCTAGTAGCCAAGAGGGAGAGGCTAAGCAAGCCTTCTTCCGAATGATGAGTGAGTTGTTTTCAGAGTTCGTTCAAACGAATCTGGCTGCTTAACAACCTCCACCCCCACAAGTACCCATAGTGCCACAAGTGACAAATCCAATCCGATTGAGTAAGCCTCTTGTGGATAAAATTCGAAAGTATGGGGCTGAAGAGTTTAGTGCTACGGTTGATGATGATGCTGAACAAGCTGAGTTTTGGCTCGAGAATACAATTCGAGTGTTTGATGAGATGTCATTGACTCCTGATGAATGCTTGAAAAATGCTATTTCATTGTTGAGAGATACGGCATATAATTGGTGGAAAACGTTGATATCCTTGGTTCCGAGAGAGAGAATCACCTGGGATTTCTTTCAAGTTGAATTCCGAAAGAAGTATATCAGTCAACGATTCATAGATCAGAAACGTAAAGAATTTCTTGAGCTAAAACAGGGCCGTATGTCAGTTACTGAATATGAACGGGAGTTTGTGAGATTAAGTCAGTATGCACGAGAATGTGTTTTGACCGAAGCTACTATGTGTAAACGTTTCATTGAAGGGATGAATGAAGACATTAAATTGTTGGTTGAAATACTTGATTTGAATGAATTTGTAGTGTTGGTTGAAAGAGCCTGCAAAGCCGAGGAACTTAGTAAATAAAAGAAGAAAGCGGATTCAGAGGCTAGAGATGAAAGAAAGAGGTCGATGAGTAAGTCGTATCAACCTTCGTCAAAGAGATTTAGAGATGTAGCTAATCGTTCAAATGTTTCGTTTGGACATTCAAGTAGAGATCGGGTGAAGCAAAGTGTTGGTCTTAAAACTCAAATTCCGAATGAATCGAGTATTGGAAGTGTCAAAAGTACAAGCCTGAGTGTAGACAATATGGGAGACGACATGTTGGAGAATTTTGGGGCAAGTATAATAATAGAGCTTGCTATAAATGTGGATCACGGGATCACTTCATTCGAGATTGCCCAGAGTTAGCTGAGAAAGACAATGTTCAGAGTGCGAGGCCGAGTAATACAATGGCTAGGGGTAGAACACCCAAAAACACCGGAAATGTGAGTGGAAGTCAGAGAGGGACTACCGATACAGCTGTGAGATCTGAGGCGAGAGCACCTACCCGAGCCTATGCTATCCGTGCTCGAGAAGAAGCATCATCTCCAGACGTCATAACTGGTACTTTTACTCTATTTGATACCGATGTGATTGCATTGATAGATCCAGGATCTACTCATTCATATGTGTGTGTGAATCTAGTATCTAGAAAGACTCTGCCTGTTGAGTCTACTGAATTTGTAATTAGAGTATCAAACCCCTTAGGCAAGTGTGCTCTGGTTGATAAAGTATGCAAGAAATGTCCGTTGATGTTTCGAGATATTTGCTTTCCGGCTAATTTGATGCTGCTACCATTCGATGAATTTGATATAATTTTGGGTATGGATTGACTCACTTTGCATAATGCTATTGTGAATTGTAAACGAAAGAGTATTGATTTGAAAAGTCAGAATGGTGAGATAGTTCGAATTTAATCCAGTGATTTGAATGGGTTACCGGTTGTTGTATCTTCGATGAAAGCTTTGAATTATGTGAGAAAGGGTTATGAAGCTTATTTTGCCTATGTGATAGATGCAAAAGTGACAGAAAAGAAAGTTGAATGATGTTGGTTCATATGTGTGGGTTATATGAATGATAAATATGGAATGAGTTAGTGAAAATGGATATGTGTGCTTCATGCTTAAATTGGTTGATGAAAAATGTGGTTTAAATGCGAACTTGTGGTATGAATTATATGATGTTGGACTTATATAATTTGGGGTGTGAAATTGGTATTTTTAGATAGACTTATTTGAGTTGAAATTGAGTATGTAAATAGATGGTGTGAATGATGATTAATTAGTGTGTATATATTGGTATGTTTTGGTTGCCATTTGAGGTATAAATGTATATGGGTTGATGCTTTTAGGTAATCTCAAGTGTGGGTGGCAATTTTTTCCTTGCAAATGGCTTATAATTGCCCACACGGTTGAGCACACGGGCGTGTGGCTCGAACGTGTCTTTCGAGTTTACAAATTGAAGCAAGTCAGACTCAACCACGGGCTAGACACGCGGGCGTGTGACAGGCTGTGTGGGGCAAGTCAGTGTCGACCACGGGTGAGGCACACGGGCGTGTCTCTGGCCCTGTGGAGAAGTCAGTATGTATGCCCTGTTTTGCCACGGCTTGGACACATGGGCGTGTCCGAGGCCGTGTGAGGCACACGGCCTACCCACACGGGCGTGTGACCTCTGTAGCTTTGAAAAATGTTTGATTTTTAGAAATTTTTGTATGTGTTCGGTTTAGTCCTGACCCCTTTCCAATGTATGAATAAGGTCTCGTTGACCTAATTAAGGGGACTATATGAATGTGAATTGCTATGTTTTGATGTGAAATGAAATTAAATGTTCCGAAATGATTGGTAATACCTCTTAACCCTATTCCGGTGACGGTTATGGGTTTAGGGTGTTACAGTTATCGTTGATGAATAATTGTAGGATTTGGAGTGCAATTGTTGTGTGGTCGATCAACTCTTCTATCAGGTGGGTGAAACTAACCCAATTTATTGTTTGAAACTTGGAAAAAATGCGAAACAAGGGCTATTTTTGAAACTGCCCAGTGCCGCACAGTCGTGTGTCAGGCCGTGTGCACCACATGGTCGTGTGCTAGGCCATGTGGAGCACACAACCGTGTGAAATCTTACAACCCGTGTGGCTTGGCCATGTGGAGCACATGGTCGTGTGAAACTTTGTAGACCGTGTAGGTAGGCCGTGTGGACCACACGGGCTAAGTTTTTGGGTTGTATGAGCCATTTTGGAAAATTTTTGGGCTTGATTAGGGGCCATTTGATGGACTCAAAATTTGGGTCTATAGGCATCGTATGAGACCGAAAAAGCGTAAGTTTTAACATGTAACAATATATGAATAAGCTTAGCAGGTATGTTAAGTAAGATATGATAGAATTAAATCATATGCTATGTTATGGCCTGTATGAAAATATGTGTGTATGCATGCCACATGATATGTGATATAAATATGTATGATATATGATTATGATATGCATGTGTTTTGGGGGTGGGTTATGATATGAAAAAGGAAGTGTTATACGATAGTTCTACTGCAAATATGACGGCTAGACCACAAATTTCTGTTTACCAGCTCAGCTGCGTATATATGAGTGGCACACCACCACAAATTAGTGTGATTGGTTGGATAGACTCTTGTAGTCTTATACGGTGTGACTGGCTGGTCGAAGATGATGTGTAACAGATGGGGGTAGGAAATGATTTGATATGATATGATATGTTATGATTTGATATGACATGATATGTCATGATATGATATGATCTGTATGAAATCTGATATGATTTGAAATATTAAGAGATATGCTATGAGACGTTCCGTTACTTTTGTATGTTTGTACTGAGATTACAGGTCTAAACACACACTGGGCTTAAAGCTCACGCCTTTTTTTTGTTTCATTTCAAGTGATTCTCAGACTTAGGATTGGACGACGACTCTAGAGCTCGGATTTCATAATTTTGGTTTAAGTATTATGGACTTTCTTTTTGTTTAGTATGGACATTTTCGGACGTTTCTTTTGGGTTTTACAGACTTACGGACATTATATATTATGTTTAGATTGTTAGGATCATTTTGATTGTAACACCCCCACCCGTATTCAAAGCCGGAATAGGGTTACGGAGCATTACCAAACTGAGCGAACTATCGAACCTCTATAAAACACGAAAAAAGAAACAAAGTAAGTTTTAAAGCTTAGTAAGCCCGTATAATTCAGAATTTAACTTACCATTTATACATAATCAAACAATTAAAAATAGTATATCAATTTCACTTGCCAAATGCCTATACACAAGCATTCATCAACAAGTTAGTCACATAAGTACATGTAATTATCCATTATCTCAATTTAATACCCAATACATTGTATCATATCAAATTCATATATCATATACATCATTTGTAACATTTCACTCTCAATCATATAAACAGTAAATCATTCGATAACAGTAACTCATCCATATAAACAGTATTTCATTCATATAACAGTAATTCACCCGTATAACACATCGCTTATTCACATAACCAATAACAGAATTTATGCCCGTTGAACCTATTAGAATTTCAAGGATACTCGAGTGATATACGTAACATATAAATCAGTAATCCATCATTTCATTATCATTTTCGCTCTTTCGAGCTATGATCAACAAGCTCCTGCTCAGCTGATGGACAGTAAGATCTATTGAGCTGAAACGGTAAGCTCTGACGAGCTGAGAACAGTAAGCTCTTACGAGCTGATACATCGGTAAGCTCATACGAACTACGGCGAGTCCGCAACACATGCAGGATCTCAACCTAAGCAGTAACCCTAGTGACATGTCACTCGTATCCTACGAATTCTTACGGTTTAAACGGGGCTCGGTAACCATTAGACTTTATCAATAAGGAATTCTTATTTCAAGTAGATCAACTACTCAATTACATACATCCATTTCAAATAATTACAAGTATTTAAAAGTTCGATTCTAATTATACGAACTTACCTCGAGTTGTTCGGATAGAAATATCGGCTAATCGTCAACCTTTCCTTTTCCCCGATCTAATCTCGATCTCGGCTTATCTTGATCTATATATTATTAAAATCAGCTTATTTAATAAACTATTTATTCAATTTAGTCCAAAACACACATTAGGGCTATTTTACACGTTTGCCCCTAAACTTTCACATTTTTACAAATTAGTCCTTATCACATAAAATTGCAAATTCATGCAATTTAGTACAAACCCATGCTTAGCTGAATTTAATACATATTACTAGTAGCCAATATTTTCAATTTATTCACACTTTTACCCACATAATTTTACATTTTCACAAATAAATCCCTTTTTGACATTTTTGTCAAAAATCACTTTACAAAACTAGTAAATCTATCAATAAACCCTCATAATCTATCATAATTCATCAAATTACTCAAGCATTCAACAATGGAAACATAATAAATCTTTAACAATTTCGAAATCTAAGGTACAGGCTAGCTAGAATACGAAGCAACGGTCTCAAAAACATAGAAATCATTAAAAATGGAACAAAAATCATACCTAATTGAGCTTATAAATCAATGGCCGAATGAAACCTAATTCTTTGGCTTTCTTCTTGCAAAATTCGGCTAAAAGAGAGAAAGATGGACACAAAATTCATTTTGATTTTATTTAATTAACCTACATTAACCAAATTACTAAATTACCCTTTAAAAATATTAAAAATTACACCAATTGCCATGCTATCATCACCCACTAACCCATAAATGGCCTATTTACCAATTAAGGACCTTTAATTTAATATTCTATAGCTATTTGACACTTTTAGCTAATAGAAAACAAGGTTTACGCTTTACGCGATTTAGTCCTTTTTCTCGAATTAACTATTCAAACAGTAAAATTTCTTTACGAAACTTTCACACAATAATTCTATCATGCTATAAACTTTAATAAAATAATAAAATAAATATTTTAACTTCGGATTTGTGGTCCCGAAACCATTATTCTGATTTGACCAAAAACGGGCTTTTACAACTCTCCCCCTTAGAGATTTTCGTCCCCGAAAATCTTACCGGTGAATAGGTTAGGGTACTATTTTCTCATAGCTTCCTCAGGTTCCCACGTAGCTTCCTCAATCCCGTGTTTATGCCAAATAACTTTTACTAGGGTTATGTGTTTATTTCTCAATTCTTTGATTTCACGAGCTAAAATCTTGATCGGTTCTTCACTATACGTCAAATCAGTCTGTATCGCAACATCTACCAGAGAAATCACGTGTGACGGATCGAATCTGTATCGATGTAGCATAGAAACGTGAAAGACATTATGAATCTTTTCAAGTTCTGATGGTAAAGCTAGTCGATATGCTACAGGCCCTATTCTTTCGATAATCTCATACGGTCCGATAAATCGCAGACTTAGCTTTCTTTTACGGCCAAATTGAAGAACCTTTTTCCATGGCGACACCTTTAGAAACACTCAGTCCCCGACTTGAAACTCGATTTCTTTACGTTTCAAATCCGCGTATGATTTTTGTCGATCTGAAGCTGCTTTTAAACTATCGCAAATTGTTTTCACTTTTTCTTTAGTTTCTCTAATCAATTCAACCCCGTGAATCTTTTTCTCACTTAGTTCAGTCCAGTATAGCGGAGTTCGACATTTGCGACCGTATAAAGCTTCTTACGGTGCCATCTTTATACTCGTCTGAAAACTATTGTTATACACGAACTCAATCAACAGTAAGTATTTTTCCCAACTACCCTCAAACTCTAAAATACAACATCTCAACATGTCTTCGAGAATCTGAATAACTCTCTCGATCGACCGTCGATCCGAGGATGAAAAGTCAGATCTTGAAATTCAACTTCGTACCCAAAGCTTTTTGAAGTTTCTTCCAGAATCGTGAAGTAAATCTCGGATCTCTATCAGAAATAATAGATAGTGGCACCCCGTGCAATCGAACAATCTTAGAACTATACAATTCAGCTAGTCTATCAAGTGAGAAATCTATACGTACCGGTATGAAATGAGCAGATTTCGTTAGTCGATCAACGACAACCCATATAGCATCTTTCTTTTTCAGAGTTAGGGGCAATCCCGACACAAAATCCATTGTAACTCTATCCCATTTCCACTCGGGAATCATCACAGGCTGCAGTAAACCCGATGGTACTTGATGTTCAACTTTGACTTGCTGACAAATCAAACATTTAGAAACAAACTCTGAGATAGCTCATTTCATGCCTTGCCACCAATAAAGCTGTTTCAAATCGTTGTACATTTTGGTACTCCCCGGATGAACAGATAAACAGCTATTGTGCGCTTCGTGCAAAATCTTCTGAATGAGTTCTGAATTTCTCGGTATGCAAATTCTATTCCGAAACCTTAAACAATCATCGGCTCCAATCTGAAACTCTGAATTAGAGATAGTCTCACATTGAATTCGTTTAATTTGCAATTCATGATCATCTTTTTGAGTTTCACAAATTTGTTGAAGAAATATTGGTTTAGATTTTAATTCAGCTAAAATAGACCCATCATCATAGATCATCAACTGGGTATTCATTGCTCGTAATGCAAACAAAGATTTTTGGCTCAGGGCATCAGCAACAACATTAGCTTTTCCTGGGTGATAATCAATCACAAATTCATAATCTTTTAATAACTTGAGCCATCTTCGTTGTCGCAGATTCAAATCTTTCTGTGACATCAGATATTTTAAGCTTTTGTGATCCGTATAAATGTGGCATTTTTCGCCGCATAAATAATGTCGCCAAATTTTCAATGCGAACACAATTGCAACCAACTCTAAGTCGTGCGTCGGATAGTTCTTTTCATGCGTTTTCAGTTGTAGGGAAGCATAAGCTATAACTTTTCCTTCTTGCATTAAAACACATCCCAGACCGTTTAATGACGCATCACTATAAATCACACTCTTTCCCCGATTCAGGTTGAACCAGAACTGGTCCTTCAGTTAATAGTACTTTCAACTGTTCGAAACTCTGCTGACATTTTTCTGACCATTCAAATTTCACATCTTTTTGAAGCAGTCGAGTCATCAGTGTCGCAATCATAAAAAATCCTTTCATGAATCTTCAATAATAGCCCGCTATTCCCAGAAAACTACAAACTTCAGACATATTTCTCAGAGGTTTCCAATCAATAATAGCAAAAATCTTACTCGGGTTAACTCTAATACCTTCAGCTGAAACAATATGCCCCAGAAATCCAACCTCTCGGAGCCAAAACTCACATTTGCTGAACTTTGCAAATAATTGCTTATCACGTAGAGTTTGTAACACAACTCTCAAGTGCTCGGTATGTTCAGATTCATCTCGCGAATAGATTAGAATGTCATCAATGAATACAACAACAAATCTGTCTAAATACGGTCTGAATATCCGGTTCATCAAGTCCATAAAAGCTGCAGTAGCATTAGTTAATCCGAAAGGCATAACCAGGAATTCATAATGTCCGTACCTCATTTTGAACACGGTTTTTGGCACATCTGACTCTTTAACTCGCAACTGATAATAACCCGATCTCAAATCAATCTTTGAAAATACTGTAGCCCCTTTCAACTGATCAAATAAATCATCAATCCGTGGTAGAGGGTATTTGTTCTTTATGGTCACTTTATTCAGCTGTCTATAATCAATACACATTCTCATCGTGTTGTCTTTCTTCTTTACGAACAATACTGGTGCACCCCAGGGCGAATAACTCGGTCGTGCAAAACCTCTGTCTGTCAATTCTTGCAACTGAGCTTTCAACACTTTTAATTCTGTTGGAGCCATTCTATACAGAGCTATCGATATCGGTGTTATTCTCGGTACTAATTCAATACCAAATTCAACCTCTCTGATCGGTGGAAAACCTGGTAATTCTTCTGGAAATACATCTGAAAACTCACAAACAATAGGTACAGATTCAATCTTTGATTCAGACACCTTTGTATCCTGTAACACCCCTAACCCGTATCCGTCACCAGAGTAGGGTTACGAGGTATTACCGATCAATACTCATCATTTAACATACGTAATTCATATATTTATGCATTCATACTTGAATACCATTCAAAACAATCACATTGTCTGTTATAAGAGCCTACGAGGCCTTAAACATGATTTAGAAGTGGTTCGGGACTAAACCGATAATATGCAAATTTTTTTGAAAACTTAGAAATTTTTCATCCATACAGAGGTCACACGCCCGTGTGAACAGGCCGTGTGCCTCACATGGCTCCAGACACACCCGTGTCTCGGTGTGTGTGAAACAGGGCATACATATCGACTTGGGTCACACGGCCACCACGCCCGCCCGCAGTCTAACCCGTGTGCCCTTCGAAATGGCCACACGCTTTGTGCCGTGCCGTGTACTAGGTCGTGCCAAACACAGTAGGGTATACGGCTTATGCAACACGGCCAAGTCACACGCCCGTGTGCTAGGCTGTGTGCCATTTAGGGGGTATACTGACTTGTACCACACGGCCAGTCACACGCCCATGTGTGAGACCGTGTGGAGCACACTGACTTCAATTTAATTCCAACACTAGGGGACTCACGGCTGTGTGTCGCACACAGCTAAGACACACGCCCGTGTCTCTGCCCGTGTGGAAAAAAATAGGCCATTTGCAAGGCCAATTTGCCACCCACTATGCACATACCTATCCAAGCTCAAATAGCACCATTTCATCACACAACTAAACAGCCAAAATCATCATCCAAATGCACAAATACTATATCCATTTCAACCAATTTCAATACTCAATTCAATGCCATTTACCTAAATATTATCATGCATTTTCCATTTATGTGAGTAATACATATCAAGATATCATTTGCATAATTCCATTCCATATACTAGCCAAAACATACCATATTTGAATACTTATACACAACCAAAATATTATACCAAGTTAAGCCAAATCACATGACTTTAACTCATACCTCAACATGTACAAAAATCAAAATCTCAAGTAACCTTAACTATCATCCTTATAACTAGCCTATACATGCCATATTTACATATATCCATAAGTTTAAAGGTACCAATCGACAACTGGATAGTGTGATGTGTAACTTCGACTTTATCCGAATTGAGCGAGCTATCAAACCTCTATAATACACGGAAAAGAAACAGAGTAAGCTTTATAGCTTAGTAAGCCCGTATAATTCAGAATTAAACTTACAAATTTTACATAATCAAGACAATAAATAAGGTAAACTCAATTCAATCTCCAAATTCCTAACACAAGCATTCATCAACAAATTAGTCATATAAATACATGAAATCATCCATTCTCTTAATTCAATACTCAATACATTGTATCATACCAAATTCATATATCATGTACATCATATTCAATATTTCACTCTCAATCTTATAATCAATAATTCATTCAATAACAGTACTCATCTGTATAAACAATATTTATGCCCGTTGAATCCATTAGAACTTCAAAGGATACTCGGGTGATATACATCAATAATCTGTCAATTCATTATCATTTTCGCTCTTTCGAGCTATGATCAGTAAGCTCTATTGAGCTGAAACGGTAAGCTCTGACGAGCTGGAAACAGTAAGCTCTAACGAGCTGATATATCAGTAAGCTCATACGAGTTGTGGTGAGTCTGCAACAAATGCAGGAGCTCGACCAAAACGGTAACCCTAATGACATGTCACTCGTATCCTACAAATTCATACGGTTCAAATGGGGTCCGGTAACCAACAGTCTATATCAAATAGGCATTCGTATTCCAAGTATATCAATTACTCAATTATATACATACATTTCAAATAATTACAAGTATTTAAAAGTTCGATTCTAATTATACGAACTTACCTCGTATAGCTCGGATAGCAATATTGGCTATTCGTCAACTTTCCCTTTTCCTCGATCTAAACCCGATCTCGTCTTATCTTGATCTATATATTATCAATTTTAGCACATTAAGTATTCAATCTATTCAATTTAGTCCAAAAAACACATTAGGGCTATTTTACACATTTTCTCCTAAACTTTCACATTTTTACAATTTAGTCATTATCACATAAAATTGCAAATTCATGCAATTTAGTACAATTTCATGCTAGCCGAATATACTACATGTTACTAGCAGCCCATATTTTCAATTTATTCACACTTTTACCCACCAAATTTTACCGTTTTACAAAGTAATCCCTTTTTGACATTTTTGTCAATAATCATTTTACAAAACTAGTTTAACTATCAACAACTATTCAAAATCTATCATCAACCATCAAATTACTCAAGTATTCAACAATGGCAACATGATAAATCTTTAACGGTTTTGAAAATTAAGGTACGGGCTAGCTAGAATACGAAGCAACGATCTCAAAAACGTAAAAAATCATTAAAAACCGAGTAAAAAAACATACCTAATTGGAGAATTTAAGGTTGTCGTATGAAGAACCCTATTTTAGCTTTTTCTTCTTTTAATTTCAGTGCATGAAGATGATAATGAAGCTTTATTTTAACTTTTTTTTATTAATATTATCATTATTTATCAAATACCAAATTTAACCTTAAAATATAACATTTAAAATCACTTAAATGATGTCCATAAAAGTCCACTAACATTTAAAATGGTCTAATTACCATTTAAGGCCACCATATTTAAAAGCCAAAGCTAATTGACACCTTTAACAAGTAGAATGCAACTTTTGTATTTTACGCAATTTAGTCCTTTTTATCGAATTAAGCATTCAAACAGAAAAAATTCTTTACGAAACTTTCACACAATAATACTATCATGCTGTAAAATTTAATAAAATAATAAAATAAATATTTTGGCCTTGGATTTGTGGTCCCGAAACCACTGTTCTGATTTGACCTAAAAACGGGCTGTTACATATCCAGTACATATGCAAGATATGCATCATAGCCCTTTTTCATACATTTCTGAGCTAACATAGACGATATCACAGTAGGTAATTCACTCGAATCATCAGACTCAACCTGAAGAATTTCACCATTCTGAAATTTCAATTCGATAATCTTTCTTCTACAATACACAACTGCATCATGCATAGTCAGCCAGTCTATACCCGAAATCATATCAAACTCATCAAACGGTAGAAGCATCAAGTCAACCAAAAAACAGTAACCCTGAGTCATCAAAGGACAATTCTTACAAATCTTATCAACTAAAACAGACTTGCCTAAGGGGTTCGATACTTTAATTACAAACTTTGTAGACTCGACATGTAAACTCTTTTTAAATACTAGATTCATACAAATATATGAATGGGTTAAACCAGGATCTATCAACGCAATTATATCAGTATCGAAAAGAGAAAAAGTACCGGTAATAATGTCTGGCGATGATGCCTCCTCCCGTGCACAGATAGCATAAGCTCGAGCAGGTGCTCGTGCCTCAGATCTTATAGCAGAATCTCTCGTATCACCTCGGTTACCACTCGTATTCCCAGTGTTTTGGGGTGGTCTTCCTCTAGTAGTCGTATTACTTACTTTTGCCGGTTGATCTCTTTCAGTTATAGACTTTTCTGGACAGTCCCGGAGATAATGATCAAGAGATCCACATTTAAAACAAGCTCCGCTCAATATTCTACATTCACCATAATGACGCTTATTGCAGTGCTTACATTCAGGTCCAACATTTCTAACACTACCCACACCGCAAATGATGTGTCGCTCCTCGAGGTTTAGAAATGAAAATGTCTTACATCTCTATCTCTGATCGTAATCCCCACAGAAGCAGTAGAACAATGATGATATTCTCTAGATTTTCTTGATGCTGACTGATGTGATTTGCCTGTAAATCTCTTTCTAAAGTCTCTAGCCTCAAAATTGACTTTTCTTTTCTCTTTGCTAAGCTCTTCGGCTTTGAAGCTCTATCAAATAGAACGAAAAACTCTTTCAGCCCAAGAATCCCAACTAACAGTCTAATTTCTTTATTTAATCCATCTTCGAATCTTTTACACATTATAGCCTTAGAAGAAACACATTCACGAGCATATTTGTTGAGTCGTACAAACTCTCTTTCATATTCTATTACCGACATACGGCCCTGTTTCAATTCAAGAAATTCTTTTCGTTTCTAATAAATGAACCTTTGGCTGATGTATTTCTTTCTGAATTTAATTTACAAGAACTCCCAACTCTTTCTCGTGGAACTACGGATATCAAGGTATTCCACCACTGATACGCAGTGTCTCTCAACAGTGATACAACACATTTTAAACATTCTTTAGGTGTGCAAGACAGTTCATCAAATACCCGAATCGTGTTCTCAAGCCAAAACTCGGCTCTCTCAGGGTCATCGTTAACAGTGGCTCTGAATTCCTCAGCCCCGTGTTTCTGTATCTTATCAACAAGTGGTTTATTCAATTGCAAAGGAAACATGCCTTAAGGAACTACAAGGATCGGTTGGGGAATAGGTGGGGATGAAGGTTGTTGGCAGCCGGGTTCGTACGAATGTATTGTGTGAACCACTCGTTCATTATTTGGAAGAATGTTTCTTTAGCCTCTCCTCCCTGGCTGCCTGTTACGGGTCTAAAGTCAGACAGCACTATCCCTTGAGCAGGAGCAGGCGCATTACTCTCAACCTCATCAACTACAGCTTGATCAGGATCCATTT
This sequence comes from Gossypium sturtianum, assembly GCA_025698515.1. Taxonomy (NCBI): domain Eukaryota; kingdom Viridiplantae; phylum Streptophyta; class Magnoliopsida; order Malvales; family Malvaceae; genus Gossypium; species Gossypium sturtianum. The sequence goes on from CM046943.1 coordinate 47,624,583, forward strand.
ACTATATAAAAAAACACATTTGAAAATGTCAAGAGTCATCACACTATCAGTTTATATATATGGCTTGTATAGCTAGACTCACATATGCTACGTTAGTCCTAGAATCGACTAAACCGTAGCTCTGATACTAATAAATGTAACCCCCTCACCCGTATTCAAAGCCGGAATAGGGTTACAGAGTATTACCAGACTTATAACACATATAACCGTATTTTTCTCATACATTCGATCAATTCATACAATCATCATTCCATCTCAATCAATATGTCCCTTATAATAGCCTACAAGGCCTTAAACATGCTTTAGGAGCGGTTCGGGACTAAACTGATATTTTATAAAACTTTTACAAAACTTTGAAAAATTTCTCAAAATAGGGGACACACGCCCGTGTGGCCAGGTCGTGTGTCCCACACGGCCACTAGACACGCCCGTGTCACCGGCCGTGTGAAAACAAGGGGTACATACTGAATTGGGTCACATGGCCAACCACACGCCCGTGTGCCCTTCGAAGTAGCCTTACACCCCCGTGTGTCAGGCCGTGTGCTAGGCCGTGCCAATCTTGTAGGGTATACTGACTTATGCCAATCCCGTGTGCTAGGCCGTGTGCTAATTAGGGGGTATACTGACTTGTACCATACGCCCAGTCACACGCACATGTATGAGACCGTGTGGAGGATACTGACTTCATTTTAATATCAACTCCAAGGGACACATAGCCCTGTAACATGACCTTGTGTCACACACGGCCGAGACACACACCTGTGTCTCTGCCCGTGTGGACAAAAAGAGGCTATTTGGAAAGCCATTTTGCCACCCTATTTATACATGCATACATAAGTATAAATTGCAACGTTTTATAACCCAATAGGCAACCAATCCACAACATTTCATACACATTTTATACCAATTCGACATAGTATTCAAATACCTAATTAATATCATGCATTTTCCATTCATATGCCTAATACATATCAAGACAACATTTGCATATTTTCATTCCATCTACTACTTGCCAAAACATACCATATTTGAACACTTATACACAACCGAAACATTAAACCAAGTTAAGCCAAATCACATGGCTTTAACTTACACCACAACTGTAACGCCCCGAATTTTTGGGCCTAGTAGAATTGGGCCTATTGGGCCCTGGGCATGGGAGCGTTTAAAATTTTTCTGAGAATAAGAGAACGACACTAATGCGAGTTGGACATATTAGGTGAGTGATTTTGGAAGGCTAGGGGGCTTCCATGAAGTCTCGGGTTCAAACCTGGGCTTTAGGAAAAATTTTGGTTTTAGGTGAATAAAACCCTGGGAGTAAGTAAGTAGGCTTTAAGAATAAATTGTGGGAAAAAAATGACACAAGGAAGTGAGTGGTCAAGTGGCAAGGCGTGGTTGCAAGGGAGCATGGGTTCAAGTCTTGGCGCTTGCAATTCATTTTGTTTTCCTTTTAAATGAACTTAGACTTTGGCTCATAAACTTATATTTAGTTGTGCTTGTTTTGTTACACAATGAGTTTACTGATAAATGTGGCAAGTGGCGTGTGGAGTGTCCTAATGGTCTGAGGTTCGAAACCCCTTGCATGTGAAAGGTGACTATTTTGCTAATTTAAGATGGTTTTGGAAGATTGATGGAGGGATCCCACATCGGGAAGCTAGCGTGAGAGTAGGCGAGAAGCTGGCTTTAAATAGAGCGATCTATGAGAAGAGTAAGGATACCTTGGTTGGCGTTTGGGCATAGGAGTGTTCGGAGCGCGGATTAACTTCAGATCCCTATCAGGTGTGTATTCCGCACTACTCTAGCTGTAGAGCGGCAAATGCCGAAATACCAGTCACACGGTGTTGGTAGCCACACGAGCGTGCGAGCGCACGTGTGGAAGCTTCGACGTGATAGTTGAGGCCATCATGAGTGTTCTTGTGGGTTTAGGCTGTTTGGACAACGATGGGCCGAAATGGGCCATGTGAGGCCAATGGGCTCGTGGGCCCAATCGGTTAAGTTGTATGATTGTGTAGTAAATATTGGACTGGACTATGTGAATCTCATATCTGTGGCTGGATTTGGGCTGAATGGGTCACACAAGCGTGTGGGCTCATTTGGGCCTAGAATGGGCCCTAGGCCCATTCGTATCGTTATCTCGTTTCTTATTGTTAGGGTGATCGGTTACTTTGTGGTTGTGATTTAAGCATTCGTGTTGACTCCGGTTCTGTAAGATCGTGTTCTTGATGAGCAAAGGGGATTCTAGCCATAGGGTGGCGGCAAAGGTGCCAGCCGAGATTGTGCACATAGCCTCCACTCCCAAGTTTAAGCGGCGTAGGGTGTTAGCGGTTTGGGACTTTTCGCCTGGATGCAGAAGGGTGACGGCATCAAACTTGGGTTTAACTAGGCAAATCGCAGTAGATCGTTCTAGTGAAGGTGAAGGCGCTTGTGATTATTTAGTACTCTACGTGATAAGGTGTGTATCCGTATACACTGTTCTGATTGTTAATCGGTTGAAAAGCCGAAGGTACGTATATTGTATTATCTTGACTGTTGATCGGCATTATGCCGAAAAGCCGAAATACCGGCGAACGATGCCATACGAGTGTGCGATCGCACGTGTGGTGAACCGAGCTCACGGAGCATGAGCGTGTGATGAGGAAGGCCACCATAAGCGAATTCATGAGCTTGGGTCGTAGTGGGCCGCTTGGGATGGAATGGGCCTCGATGGGCCCAATGGGCCATAGGGCCTGTGAATGCAAGTTAAACTGTCGAATGGGAGATAGGGAGTATTGTCATGACACGCACATGGCATGGGCCGTCCTGGGCCTTGATGGGCCGAGAGGGCCTGATGGGCCCGTGGGCCCATTGGGTTGAATCTCACTGTTAAATGTGAAATAGACAAGCTTATCAGGTCGCGCACATGACTTAGGTGTTTGGGCCGCGTAAGGCCGAAAGGGGGCCGTGTGGGCTCAATGGGCTTGTGGGCCCATACAGATGAAATGTCTGTGATATGATAAGTTATTGATTTGGACTGTGCCGTCGCACAACCGTGGTTGTTTCTAGGCTAAATAGGCCATACGAGTGTGTGGGCCCACTTGGGCAGGGTAATGGGCCTCAGGCCATTTTCACCGTTAAGTCAAATTAGGTTTCTTAAGCCGCTCGAGGCGACTTTAGACCTTCTAGGAGGTCGTAAAATTACCGAAATACTCTTGGTTTGCAAAATTATCGAAATACCCTCGATTCGTAAAATTACTTAAATACCCTTGGTTTGCGAAATTACCAAAATACCCTCGAGTTGTAAAATTATTGAAATACCCTCGGTTTGTAAAATTACTGAAATACCTCGGTTTGTAAAGTTACTGAAATACCCCTGATTTGTGAAATTACCGAAAGACCCGTGATTTATGAAATTACTGAAATACCCCGATTTACAAAATTACCGAAATACCCTGATTTGTGAAATTATAGAAATACCCCTATAGGGTAGAATTATCGAATTACCCTTGTAGGGTAGAATTACTGAATTACCCCTGTAGGGTAAAATCACCGAATTACCTCGTTTAGTAGAATTACCGAAATACCCCTGAGGGGTAGGATTACCGACATACCCTTATAGGGTAAAATGACTGACTTGTGCTATGATTTGACCGATTTGACTGTGATCGTATGACTGTGTTTTAACTGACTTGACTGTGGGCGTGTGTCTGATATGCTGTTAATATGTGTTGAAATGGCTGTTACTAAGCATGGCCATTTTGCATACACGTGTAATGATTGAGCATGACATACACGACATATTGCATAGGATTGGGACTTGTGTTGGAGGAAGAGCTGTACTAGTGGCTCGCCACGCTTTATCGCTCTAGTGGCTTCGCCACGATATCGATTTTAGTGGCCCGCCACGTTCATCGTTATTAGCAGCTCTGCTGCGTTAGTATTATGTACTAGTGGCTTTGCCACGTTTTACTATTATAGTGGCATCGCCACGTAATCTGATTTTAGTGGCTCAGCCACGTATACTGTTATTAGCAGCTTTGCTGCATTATTATTAGCAGCTAGGCTACGTTATTGGTGTGCTGGCTGGGTGGGTCGACTTGGTCCCCACGTGGTGTGTTGGTTGGTACGGGAGGTGTGTTGGTGGGTCGGTTGGGATGCATCCTCATACTTTGTTGCATATCTATTTATGATATCTCACATCATCTTCGGCTTAGGCCACTTGTTCTCGATATTGGTTTGGGCTAGGCCCAATTGATTCTCATTATGGGTCGTGACCCAAATGATATTGTAGTGGGCTTTGACTCACGTATGCTTTGAACCGATCATCTTGTACTCTTAAAGGGTTTTGGCCTGCATCGCTTTAGTTTCGTTTCAGATATCTTGATTGTTACTCTAGTAAGGGGATTACACATTGAGTTTTCATAAACTCACCCCATTTTTAATCATGCAGTAATCCTCACCTTAGACAGATCGGAGTCATGAGGACTCGGAGAAGACCACACACCGCTTATGCTTGCTGTTTTGATTATTTACTTTTAAATATTTTTATTTGGGTTGTTATATGGCCTCTCTAATTTTAACTTATTATTTCTGATATTTATTTATGATGTTTTCTAACTGCTAAAAGTGGGATACGATTTCAATAACGATAACTGTCTTCAAAAAACTACTTTTCCGCAACCTTTTCAAAATGCTTCTGCTACTCAACTTTTAAACATCACATTTAAGTAAATTATTTATTTTAAATATGCTTCTGCAACAGATAAATTTTTAAAAGTAATTACGTTTGCAAGTGGATAACAATTGCTCAAGTGTTTTGAGTTTTAACAAAGAGGCTTTAACTCTCAAACAAGTTTTAACAACAGGAAACCTGGTTTTGAAAAACACTTCCATGTGACACGCTGGATTCGGGCCTAACTTCTAGGCCGGGTTTGGGGTGTTACATTTAATGGTATCAGAGCCAGGTTGCAAAACTCGGCTGTGGATTGGGTCTTCAAAATTGAATTTCTGAAAGTATTGTTTCAAAAAGGTTTGAAAAGATTTAAAGTTCTAAAATTGTATTGACCGTTTTCTGAAAGTGTTGTACACCGAGTCTCCGGCGCCGAATCCGTAAGTTTCTAAAACTGTTGTTGGTTTTGTTGAAAAGCAGTAGATAAAGATACTATGATTTCTTAGATATTAGACTGTATGGCTATATTTAAACTTAGAGTTTGTATTTATTCTGTGTATATTCTGGAAATGATTTGCGTGTGATATCCATCCGCTCTGATTGATAGATAGTATGGTGCGTGCTTGTGTTATTAAGATCAGAGTGCGCAGCGAGAGCGTAGTGTGCTAGGTTAGGATGTGCGACTGTTCCTATAGTTTGAATTTTAGGGACGAAATTTCTTTAAGGGGGTAGAATTGTAACGCCCCGATTTTTTGGGCCTAGTAGAATTAGGCCTAATGGGCCTTGGGCATGGGAGCGTTTAAAATTTTTTTTAGAACAAGAGAACTGCACTAATGCGAGTTGGACCTATTAGGTGAGTGATTTTGGAAGGCTAGGGGGCTTCCATGAAGTCCCGGGTTCAAACCTGGGCTTTAGGAAAAATTTTGGTTTTAGGTGAATAAAACCTTGGGAGTAAGTAAGTAGGCTTTAAGAATAAATTGTGGGAAAAGAATGACACAAGGAAGTGAGTGGTCAAGTGGCAAGGCGTCATTAAAGTTACAAGGGAGCATGGGTTCAAGTCTTGGCGCTTGCAATTCATTTTGATTTCCTTTTAAATGAACTTAGACTTTGGCCCATAGACTTATATTTAGTTGTGCTTGTTTTGTTACACAAGGAGTTTACTGGTAAATGTGGCAAGTGGTGTGTGGAATGTCCTAATAGTCTGAGGTTCGAAACCCATTGCATGCGAAAGGTGACTATTTTGCTAATTTGGGACGGTTTTGGAAGATTGATGGAGGGATCCCACACCGGGAAGCTAGCGTGAGAGTAGGCGAGAAGCTGGCTTTAAATAGAGAGATCTATGAGAAAAGTAAGGATAACTTGGTTGACGTTTGGGCATAGGAGTGTTCGGAGCGCGGATTAACTCCAGATCCCTATCAGGTGTGTATTTCGCACTACTCTAGCTGTAGAACGGCAAATGCCGAAATACCGGTCACATGGCGTTGGTAGCCATACGAGCGTGCGAGCGCACGTGTGGGAGCTTCGACGTGATAGTTGAGGCCATCATGAGTGTTCTTGTGGGTTTAGGCTGTTTGGGCAACGATGGGCTGAAATGGGCCATGTGGGGCCAATGGGCCCGTGGGCCCAATCGAATAATTTGTATGATTGTGTAGTAAATATTGGACTGGACTATGTGAATCTCATATATGTGGCTGGTTTTAGGCTGAATGTGTCACACGAGCGTGTGGGCTCATTTGGGCTGAGAATGGGCCTTAGGCCCATTCGCGTCGTTATCTCGTTTCTTTCTGTTAGGGTGATCGGTTACTTTGTGGTTGTGATTTAAGCATTCGTGTTGACTCCGATTCTGTAAGATCGTGTTCTTGATGAGCAAATGGGATTCTAGCCATAGGGTGGCGTCAAAGGTGCCAGCCGAGACTGTGCACATAGCCTCCACTCTCAAGTTTAAGCGGCGTAGGGTGTCAGCAGTTCGGGACTTTTCGCCTGGATGCGGAAGGGTGACGACATCAAACTTGGGTTTAACTAGGCAAATCGCAGTAGATCGTTCTAGTGAAGGTGAAGGCGCTTGTGATTATTTAGTACTCTACGTGATAAGGTGTGTATCCGTATACACTATTCTGATTGTTAATCGGTTGAAAAGCCGAAGGTGCGTATATTTTATTATCTTGACTGTTGATCGGCATTATGTCGAAAAGCCAAAATACTGGCGAACGATGCCATATGAGTGTGCGATCGCGCGTGTGGTGAACCAAGCTCATGGAGCATGAGCGTGTGATGAGGAAGGCCACCATGAGCGAATTCATGGGCTTGGGCCATAGTAGGCCACTTGGGATGGAATGGGCCTCGATGGGCTCAATGGGCCGTAGGGCCCGTGAATGCAAGTTAGACTATCAAATGGGAGATAGAGAGGCTTGTCATGACACGCACATGACATGGGCCATCCTGGGCCTTGATGGGCCGAGAGGGCTCGATAGGCCCGTAGGCCCATTGGGTATAATCTCACTGTTAAATGTGAAATAGACAAGCTTATCAGGTCGCGCACATGACTTAGGTGTTTGGGCCGCGTAAGGTCGAAAGGGGGCCGTGTGGGCTCAATGGGCTTGTGGGCCCGCACAAATGAAATGTCTGTGATGTGATAAGTTATTGATTTGGGCTGTGCCGTCACACAGCCGTGGTTGTTTCTAGGCTAAATGGGCCACACGAGTGTGTGAGCCCACTTGGGCAGGGTAATGGGCCTCAGGCCATTTTCACCGTTAAGTCAAATTAGGTTTCTTAAGCCGCTCGAGGCGACTGTAGACCTTCTAAGAGGTCGTAAAATTACTGAAATACCCTTAGTTTGCAAAATTACTGAAATACCCTCGAGTCGTAAAATTACCGAAATACCCTTAGTTTGCGAAATTACTGAAATACCCTCGAGTTATAAAATTATTAAAATACCCTCGGTTTATAAAATTACTGAAATACCTCAATTTGTAAAGTTACTGAAATACCCCTGATTTGTGAAATTACCGAAAGACCCGTGATTTATGAAATTACTGAAATACCCTTGGTTTACAAATTACCAAAATACTCCGATTTGCAAAATTACTGAAATACCCACTGAGTGTTTGTGAAAATATTACTGTGAGAATAAAAATTCTCGAATTAGCCATAAAGAGAAGTTGAGTTCGTGATTTATCGGGTCGTATGAGATTATTGAGAAAATAAAGTTAGTGGCTTATTCAATTTATATTATTGTCAGAATTTGAGAAGATCCATAATGTGTTTCTTATATCTATGATGCGATGATTCAGATAAGAGCATTGTATATAACATCTCTTTCAGAAGTTGAAATTCAACTTGATATGACGTATAGCGAAGGACAGATTATAATCTTAGCTCGTGAGATTAAAGACTTAAGAAATTCGAGACTATATGAGAAATTGTTAAGGCTATAAGAAAGCAAATCTCTAATTTATTCTCTGATAAGATTTTCGGGGACGAAAATATCTAAGGGGGGAGTTGTAACACCCCATTTTTGAGTCAAATCGAAACAGTGGTTTCGGGACCACAAATCTAAAGTCAAAATATTTATTTTATTATTTTAATAAGGTCTACAGCATGATAGATATTACGTGAAAGTTTCGTTAAGAAATTTTACCGTTTAAATGCTTAATTCGGTAAAAAGGACTAAATCGCTTAAAGTGTAAAAGTAGAGTTCTATAAGTTAAAGGTGTTTATTTGCTATGGTTTTTAAAGTATAGGTCTTTATGATGTAATTAGACGAATTTTTTATATAGTGGACATTTATGGACACTTTTATTAAGTGTTTTAATGTTAATGATTAAGGTTAAAAATGTAAGTTAATAAATAAAGTAAATTAAAATAAACCAAAGACAATGTATCATCTTTCTAATGTGAGGATTCCACCGAAAATAAAAGTAGAAAACTCTATTGCAGGAGCTTAAAACATTCGGCCATTCAAGTCCTTTGCATGGTAAGATTTTTGACTCGATTTTTAATGATTTCTACGTTTTTGAGATCGTTGCAGCTTAGTCTAGCTAGCCCAGGGACTAATTTGCAAAAATGTTAAGGATTTTGAATGATTTCATTGATGAATACTTGTGTGTTTTGATGTTTGATGATAGATTATGAATATTTGATGTTAGTTAAACAAGTTTTGTTAAGTGATTTTTAGTGAAAATGCAAATTAGGGGCTAAATTGAGAAATGTGAAAAATGTGTAGTTAAAATGTGAAATAAATGAAAATTATGGGCTTCTAGGGGCATTATTGTAATTCGAATAGCATGGGTTTATTTGGAATTTCACTAATTTGTGATTTTATGTGATAAGGACTAAATTGCAAAAATGTGAAATAATAGGGGCCAAAAATGAAATTTTGCCAAAATGTGTAAATTGTGCTAAATTAAATGAAATGATGATTACATTTGTAAATTTTGATATTATATAGATTGAGATAAACGAGATTTGGATCTAGAACGAGGGAAAATAAAGTACTGGATTAGTCGACCTAATTCGTCGTTACAGCAAACGAGGTAAGTTTGTATGTTTAATAAGTATTGAATTATATATGTATAAATGCTTAATCGATATAATTGTGGTAAATGCTACATTATTGAAATGAAATGTGAATGCTATTGAGTACGATACTACGAAAATGACCGACAGAGATTCGATACAGCGAAAGTCCCGGTTGAACCTTAGGAATAGATAGGATACAAATGTCATGACATTAGAGTTACTGATATTACGAGTAAGACCATATATGGGATATGGCATCGATATGAGACTTCGTGTAAGACCATAGCTGGGCTATTGGCATCGATACGAGATTACATGTAAGATCATATCTGGGATATGGCATTGGTACGGTACTGTGTGTACGAGATTCTCGAGTATCCTTTAGTATTCCAAATGGTTCAACGGGAAAAGTTGACGAAACGTGGTTACAAGTGATGGTATGACTCAGTCAAGATACTCATGACAGAAATCTACAAGTAAGTGTTAAAAGTGAATTTCATATGATGAGTAAGTGGAAAATTATGAGAATTTATATGGTTCAATGAAATATATATTTAAATGTGATGGCTATTGAATTGTATGTAGTTTATTTCTATTTGCTTATGCTTATGTAAATGTGAATGAATTGATAAGAAGTATTCAAACCATAAAAGCATTGAAATGAATAAACCTGTGAAATTCTTGGTTAACTATGTGAACGTATGCATTACATAAAAGTGGAATTATACAAGTTATATTATAGTATTTATAATGGCTTAAAATGTGTTTATTTGATGAGATGAGTTATTATCATACGAGCTTACTAAGCTTTATAGCTTACTTTGTTAACTTTTCTATGTTTATAGTGAATCGGAGGCTCGCTCGGGTTGGAAGTCATCGGAGATCATATCACACTATCCAGCTATGGTTTGGTACTTATAAGCTTGTGATATTGGTTATATGGCATGTATAGGTTTTGTGGTCATTTTGATAATTATTTTGGTAGTGACTTTTGCCATTTGAATTGGCTTATGAATGCCTATATTTTGGTTTGTATATATATATATATAGTCATGTGAGTTGGCTATATTGATGATTTTGATGATGTATAAGTGTGCAAATGACCTTTGTTTTGAGTTTGGTAATTGTCTTATAAAAGCTAATTGTGATGGGTAGACTTTAAAATAGTATTTGGAGTATGAAAGAGCCCATGTTTGATGAATGATATGTTAGTGATATTAGGTAAATTAATGCATGTTTGAATGTGTTCATATTGATGAATTGAGATTGTGAATATTGGTATGTTTTGGAAGACATGTTGGGAAATAGTATGTATTGTATTTGTTGGTATTGAAATGGTATGAAAGATGTTTGATTGAGATTGAATGATGATTGTATGAATTGATTGAATGCATGAGAAAAATACGGTTATATGTGTTATAAGTCTGGTAATGCTCCGTAACCCTATTCCGGCGTTGAATACAGGTGAGGGGTGTTACAATCAGTCCATCCAAACCAGTCTTCATAAACATAGTTCTCAAGTATTTCGTCCATGGCCGCCCCAAGTAGTTCTTGAATGAACCCTAAACGGCCCTCAGGTCAGACGCTGCCGTCACGCGTAAGTTGTGGACGATTATCCCCGTATTCTCATTTGGGTCTGTTCTCGCTTGTGCTGTGACAGTGTTCATTTGGCCGCTCATCAGTCGTCGAATGTAAATGTTGCAGTTTTGGAAAATGGCGACGGCGTCACCGAATATGAAGTCTACGGTTCCATAAATGTCACATTCGCGGTAGAATTGGCGTTGGAAATAGACGTATAAGGTATCTTGGTAACTTTTGAAGCTGCAACGGTAGAAGACTGAGAAGTCAGAGCTAGAGCGGAGGGCCACCGCCTGGTGTTTTTGGGGTCTGACGGTGTTCTCAAAAGTGATGTCACGAGCTATGAAGCCATCAGTGACGACGGCTAAAAGAAGAAACGAACGAACGATGTGAGTAATCAAATGATAGGTTGAAAACAAGAAGAAAGCAAAAGAACTAAATTTTTTTCTCACATTTTTACTATTATATTTTCTCATTTAGTTGTGTAAAGAACTGTGGTGTTGGTGAAATGGGAGATATTATTATACTTTTAAGCCATGATTTCTGTTACATACCAATACACTTAATTTACCACCAAATTCACTTTAGTCCTTTGAAAAATAACTAAAATTCATTTGAGTCCTTATCTCTTTTTAGCTAAAAATTTCATTTTCCTAACTTTCCCACTTTCTTTTCTCATATTTGTCATCTCCTTTCCTTTGCCTACAATGTTTTCCATCACTTTCTCTTCTTTCTCTTCACTATCATATTAAGAACACAAAACTTTATATAACAAAACTCTTCTTTTAACATCATTTTCATGCTTTTTCTACAATATCAAGCTTTAAAACAGGACAAAATCTTGATGTTCTTATCTTGTCCTATTGATTTCAAGCCTTACATTGAATTTCTCTCTCCTCCAACTTCAATTCTCTTGAATGCAAGATGGTATTCATACTCATCATAGTCTTCTTGTCACCTTTCTTTTGATTTCTAAGTGAAAATAATAAATTTTGATAGAAAGGACTAAATTCAATAAAACTCAAAACTTCTTTTTCTCTCGTAATAGAAGGCAACATGGAAAAATAATGGATAACTTACTTTCATATTTTCCATTTATTTATTCATTCATTAATTAATAAAAATATCTAATAATAGAATATATATAAAATATTCCAACCAATTAACTTTCAACACCAAATAACCCATAATTATTACACTTTAATAATTGATATTGATTCAAATTGAGAAATGATCATTTTGCCCTTGAAATTTCTCAACCATTACTAAATTTTGTAAACATTATAATTTAATCCCTCTCATATATCCACTTACTCAATTTGGTCCTCATGCACCAATTTATTTTATATTTTAGTCTTTTCTTCCTTTTGGATATTTGCACTTTTGGTCCTTTTAATTTTTCCATATTTATATTTTGATCTTATAAATTTTAAATATTTACACTAAGACCACAATAATTTTTACATTTTATAATTTAATCCCAACCTTAAATTAATACGTCATGTCATACTTCTTGATTCAACTTCCTTTGTTATTCATCAACTTTCTCTTTTATTGATTTTATACATGATTTCATTAAGAGTCCATCCTCTCAACATTTTTAAATCACAATAAAAACTAAATGGATTGTTGAAAAGTCCTATTCATATTATCAATCTACTTATAAGTTAAAAATTATGACAGATTTATATTAAAAGCTAAAATATTCCGTAAAATCAACCACATAAAAGTAATAAAAAAAATGTGACAATTACACGTGAAAATCCATTGCAAATGGAATAATTTTAGCAAGTTGACGAGACTAATCACAGTTACACTTTTTTTTTTTTTTAACAACACAATTGCACTTTTAAGACAGCCATGCACAAAATAGATGTCAAATCTTATACACTCATCAATCAATTCATCTTCATGTTGGAAAAGTCTTAGAAGCAATGGAAAATTAAATAAAATGCAGTAAATATTTATAATTATTTGAATTAAATTAATCAATTAGTTAAATTAATTAAATCAAGAGTTGATCATAGTACAAGATAAAAAATATTTTAAATCAGTTAAATTACGATCTAGTACAAACCGATTTAAATAAAATTTTATTATTTTTATAAATTTTTAATAATTTTTAATTTTCTTTTTTGGAAGCAAAATAAATATTTGAGTTAATGCCATAAAATCTCAGCCTCAAAGTTTTCAATATTTTCCAACACTTGTTTTAACCAGTCCCATTCCTACGTCAAGATTTTCATTTTCTTTTCCTTTTATGGTGCGCTTTAAATATAGATATAAATTTAAAATATATTATGTTAATCTATATTATATTTAGAGGTGTGCATGGGCCGGGTCGGGTCGGGTTCAACTAAAATTTTAGGCCCGCTTGCTAGGCCCGCCCGAAAGATGGGCCTAAAATTTTGCCCTAGCCCGACTGAATAAAAATATTAAAACTCGGGCCCGACACGGCCCGCCCATATTAATTTTTATATTATTTTTATATAATTTTAAAATATATATATAATACGTCAAAAATACTAAAAACATCAAAATAAATATTTCCCAACAAATTAAAAATAAATTTTAAAAAATATGTATACTTAAATAACACTAAGATAGATGCATCTTAACAAGCAAATGCTTCTAAAATAATAACAAAAATTAACAAATGTATTTAAAATAATAACAAAATTAACAATAAAATAAGTTTTATACAATATCCAAACAATAACAACAAAATAGTAGTAACATAATAGTAAAATGGTAGCAAAATAGGGAGAAAATAATATTAAAAAAAACCAGATTTTTTTTTGTCCTTTAATGAATTCGGCCAGGGCCGGGCCGGGCCCGAAAAAAAAATGCCTTACTCGAGGGTCGGCCCGTTTTTTAAACAGGCCTTATTTTTTTCCAGGCCCATTTTTCGGGCCTATATTTTTGCCCAAACCCTCCCACATTTCGAGCGGGCATTCGGGCCGAGCTGGGTGGCTCGACCCATGAACAAGCCTAATTATATTATACTATATTATATTATATTATATTTGAAGATCAATAATATTATACTTATATTTGAATACATGTTAAAAATATATTTTGCGGTTAGGTCATGTCGAAAACTAAAATAAGACTCAAATTCTGTCTCACTTAAACCGTTATTTTGTTCACCATCATCATCAACGAACACTACATAATCATCATTCCGTGATCTTTTCACTGCAGGAGTGTGACCATATGAGTAAAAGCTTGAATTTTAAAAGCCTATTTCATAACAAATTGAGAGCTGATTGGTTTTGCTTGATCAATATATGGTAAGTTATAACTTGACCAAGTAACTATTACAAGTAAAACAACGATGAACACCAAGAAGGTTTATACAATTTGAAATCTTTACATTTGTGAGGGCCTTGCTAAGAGAGTTAATCCACTATACTTACTGAGATTTAAGTCTCACTCATTCACAAAATAGCAACCTCACTTATATATTCTAATCAGATCACTCTCCTCTAAGACTTTCCTCTTAAAAGCTAAGATGTAAACTAGGTGACTCTTTTTTCTTTTTACTAAGGACACACTTAAGTTTAGTATACAAATTTTCACACTTCAAATGACAATTTCAAAATTTATCATTACATTCTTACAAAAATGTTGAGTGATTTATTTTGTGAGTGACTTAGTGGAATTAAATGGTTGAGAAAAAAGATTGGGGTGAGAGGGTGTAGAAAGATTGATGGAGCAACCAGAGATGTTTGGATTGAGTTTGGCAAAGTGAATGGGACATTCTTTTCCCCTCGGAGTGGGCAAGCAAGTGTTGAACTCGTTTTGTTGGATGCAAAATTAATTTGACTGTTTGTGGCAAATGATAGTACCTCCAAAGGTACAAATATTGGCTTTAAACCCTAAAACATATGTAATATAAGTGCTAATGGTCTTTAGCAGCATTTTCGCTGGTGGAATATATTATGGTGTTGTCCCTTATCCTTCTATTTTGGATATCCATTCATCTTCTAAATTTGTTAAGATATTGTGAGCAAATTTTTGTGCAAAATTACATATTCCTAAGGTGTAAAGATGTATATTTAAAAGGATGGTATCTTTGAACTTATGAATGGATACTCGAATCACTAACAACATAAAACTTTGTGTAATATTATTAAGATGACTTAGAAAGAATGTCAATGCAGTTGGATGTGAAAATAGTCATGGCGGTTGTTTCCTTCACTATCCCCATCACCTTCATCTTTTTCTTTTTTGCCCAATATTCCTTCAAACGCGATTAATCAACCCTTTTTATGGCCAAAAAGTTAACAATGTATTCCCACTTCCTACATAATATTATAATCGATATAAATACCAAGAATTTCATATAAATAAATAAATAAAAGTCTAAGTATTTGAACCAACGTATTTGTTCTTTTATAAATACAACAATTTCAAAGATGATTTATTACACAACCCCTTCTCCTCTTTGACAAATTCAACTATATATACATAGTCTTTATCACCAAAAGCTATATGACAATTTTAAACATAGGGTTACTTTGGTATTTACATTTTTCATAATGCCGAAATCAACAAATTCATAGTCCGACATCAAATGGCACTCCACTCCTGAATCCATGCATTTCCTACGAAAAATTACCAACGATGAATTTTCCAACTTCAAAGAACATCTATAACATGGTATCCACCCCACTTCACTCTCCCCCCTGTGCTTGCACCTGGCACGGTGTTCATATGCTCAGCATAGTAAAGACTACTCAAACCAAAATTCCCACTCCATGGTAACCAACCTTCTGCCTCGATTAGTCCATCCAAACCAGTCTTCATAAACACAGTTCTCGAGTATTTCTGCCATGGCCGCCCCAAGTAGTTCTTATATGAACCCTGAACGGCCCTCAGGTCAGACGCTGCCGTCACGCGTGAGTTGTGGACGATTATCCCCGTATTCTCATTTGGGTCGGTTCTCGCTTGTGCTGTGACGGTGTTTATTTGGCCGCTCATCGGTCGTCGGATGTAAATGTTGCAGTTTTGGAAAACGGCGACGGCATCACCAAATATGAAGTCTACAGTTCCATAAATGTCACAGTCGCGGTAGAATTGGCGTTGGGAATAGACGTATAAGGTATCTTGGTAACCTTTGAAGCTACAACGATAGAAGACTGAGAAATCAGAGCTGGAGCGGAGGGCCACTGCCTGGTGTTTTTGGGGTCCGGCAGTGTTCTCGAAAGTGATGTCACGAGCTATGAAGCCATCACCAACGACGGCTGAAAGAGGAAACGAATGAACGATGTGAGTAATAAAATGATAGGTTGAAAACAAGGAAAAAGCAAAATGCCTAATTTTTTTCTCACGTTTTTATTGTTATATTTTCTCATTTAGTTGTGTTAAGAACTGTGGTGTTGGTGAAATGGGAGACATAAAAATATCCAACTAATTAGAAAAAAAGATAGTCGTGTTTTTACTATTCAAAAGAATAAAAAAGAACAAATTGAGTGTAGATAATTTGCATGAGTGTGTTTTAATTTGTTATTCAAATCATGTTTCTTTTTCCTCACTTTTTCTTCTTAATTTAGGATAACTTTATGTTTTTGTCTAAGTTTAGAATGTGACTTTGAAATAATTTATACATGTTGCTTACCAAATGTTGCTGTGCGAAAAGTTGTCGTAGTTTGAGCATTCTTATTACCAGTAACAACCGTGGCACCAATTCCATCTCCAATTAACATGATATTTCTAGCTGATCTTTGAATATCAACATTCTCATTGTAAACTCCAGCTTTTACATGTATGACGCTTCTTTTGCCACCGCTTAGCCGCCATCGCCTCGATATGGTTTTGAAGCTGCCGGAACCGTCTTGAGCCACCACAATGTCAGCGTTTAATGGTGCATCGATTTTCTGCAAAAGCTTTCGGTCGGCACCGGAAAGCCAAGTGGGGAATCCATGGGCAAGCAGGCGTCTATTACCAACTTGTTTAGCGGTAACACTAACAGTGGGCTTATTGATGGCCAGGGAATTGCTAATCAACTTGGAAAAGTTGGTTAGCATGGGTGGTAAGGTTTGTAAATGAGAGGCCAAGTTGAAGTCAATGAAGCCATTTTGGCAGGTTTGATGGTTGGCAATAGCAGCACTTAACCAGGTTTGAGCATCTAATGGACTGTTGGTACTCTTCGATCGGTTAAGATGGGAAATGCTGTCTTGGTAGAGCTCCAAGCAATCGTTCCAAGCCAATTTGGCTCGCTCATTGAAAGAAGTCAAGTCCATGGAAGAGACGAGGTGATGAGCTTGAACCGCTTGGTTCAAGGTGACCAATCGCAAGGTCATGAAAGGGAAAGCCGGTTTGATCAAGGGCAAGGCTTGATGTTGCAACATTAACACCATTTCCCATGAAATGGTTGCGTACATCGTGGTAGGGTGTTTGGGTACATGATGTTATTAGAAGCTGCAGCTGCTCTCCTAGGGAACACAAGTGAAGAAATAAGCAATGAGAAATGGTAGGGCAAGAAGCTTATCCATAAAGATGATCGGTTTCAGCTCTAAAGTTTTGAATGTTTGAATTGATGAAAAGAGAGGGAGGAAGAGGGGTTTATATAGAGCTAAAAGTGGGAGAAAGCATGAATTGTAAAGGGGATCAATTTCCTCATTTATTGGGCCCCCTGGGCTTACTTTGTGGCTCAGGGCATTTGTATGGTTTTTTCTTTATTTTATTTTGTTAATAGTATGGACATAATAACAAATATATTAATAATAAGAGGGTGAAGACATTGACTCATAAGTCTTTGGCTATTTATAACTTTAGACACTTGGGTTTGGTATAAAAGAATTTTCAAAGCAATTTTGTAGTTGGACCAACCTTTTCTTCCTTAATTTTAACACCAACCAAGAATTTAATTATCTTTAACTTGCTATATAGTTTTTATGCATGTCTCCAACTCCTATTCCCATTAACAAATTATTAGCGTACATATTGCATCAAATCAATAATTGGAAGCTTTAGGCAACCAATAGGGATACATATTCATTCCATTGACCCCGTGGAGTAGGATATATTATTAGGATAATCTTTTTATTTTTTTAGATAGTCTAGTCCATCCTCAGGCTTCAAGGCTCTATTTCGATTTAATTCTAGTTAAACTATTAAAAGAATAATTACAATTATTTTTTGTGTCAAATTATAGTAATAAAATTAAAGGTTGAAATATACTTTTTTAAGTCTTTATACATTATATACATTTAAACTTTAATCCTTAATTTTATTTTCAAGTTAGTCTCTCTACTTTTTGGATTTAAAAATTTAAATCTAATTATTTGTGTGACTTTGTAAAATTTTAAAAAATAATTTCCCTTAATAGTCATGTAATAATAAATATGTTTTATTATTTTCTTAAGACAAACCATAATGGGTATGGATTATCTAGTGTTGATAAGTCTATATTTGACATGACAAACAATATAATCCACTAATTTAAAGCTTGTTTGAAGGAGACCACCACTAGAATTTTGTCCATCAAAATTATAAAATTAAATTGCACCATTACTATTGAATTAGTTTACATCATTCTGTCTATTTGATTTATAGCTTCCAAGCTCAAGAAAGAGAGCTAATCCTTCACTGTATTTCATTCTTTCTAGAATTACAACAACAACAAAAAATCTATTTTATAATTACAGACAATTGTGCTCTAAAAAACCATTCATATTTCATCGTAAATATTTGATACCTAGTTTTTGTGACTCATTTTTTCTTTTTATCTCAGACAACTTCCGTCCTTATCCAGTTGTGATATTTAAATTACACTTTTTTGAAATTATAGATATATTTAACTAAATACAAAACTATCCAGTTACGTGTTAAAAACTAAAGAATAAAACACCTTATTTGGAACTCCGTTTTATAAATTACATATTATCATGAAAGGATTTTGTATTACTTTTTTCTACAGATTCATTTTTTATTAAGATAAAATTACTTATAGTTTTAAAAGAGAATGAATTAGTACAATACACCAACCAAATTACAAGTACAAGCATTATCAAATTATTAGAAAGCAGAAAGCACAGGCTAGAATAAAATATGAATTGATAATTATAAAGTGTACATGGTTAGACTTGAATTCAAAATGAAAGATGGATTCATAACTCACTCGTTTACAAATAAACTCCAACATGAATAATCAAAATACAAAAACATCATTACGTTTAGAACTTCATTCCTCATTGTCAACTCCCATGCTTCCCTAAGATCAAATTGTTAAAAGCTTCCAATTTAAACATTTGTGCTCCTTTATATATTACCTAATTAACAACTTATTAACTTTATTCAATATATTTTTTCCTTGAAAACAACTTCCATCTAAGAAAGTTCAAAATTGAATGATGTTTATAGCGAGAATTTAAGTCTAGATATTAGTTAGTAGCATCCTGCAATCAGTAATCAACGTGGGTAATTAAAACATTAGAGTTCCTACTGTTAGAAAAAAAATTCTGATAGAGGTTGCATCAACTCCAATCTCAAGATTTTTAATGTTCAAGTTAATAGCTAGTTACAATTCATCACATAAGTCCCAAAGTTTTGCCATCACACTACTAGCTAGTGGAATGTGTCAAAATATGCCAATAACCCATTAGCCATGGTGATCTCAAATGAAGGCTCCTGTTCCTACTTTTCATGGATTCCCTTTTGGAGAACCATCAATATTGATTTTTAGCCATCCTCTTACAAGGGCCTGTCAATTTACCGAGATGAAGTCATGGAGTGGTCTTTTTTAAATTGAGGGTGAGATGACAAAGAATTGCCTAGCATCCATTAAACCTTTATATGTAACTAAATCTTAGAGACCTCATTTACCAAAAATAATGACATTACACATGAGCCATATTTCCTATATCATGAACCTAAAAACCATACACTAAGGTATCTTAGGGTTTGAAGCCAGGTTTTACACTTCATATTGGCAAAAATCCATACTTCACAGTTTTCATTCAAGCTAAGAACGTATGTATTTATGGTTAAAAGCAACACCTACTAATGTTTTACCACATGATAGACTTGAAGAATGTCTACAACTAACTCTTAATGGTTAAGAAGACCTTGAAGTTGAAAGACCTCGTGATACGATTCGCCTCGGGGCTGAGTCGAGTCGTATGTGAGATGCCCGATCGTCTACGAGGAAGTATCGTTCGATTTGTTTAAAAAGGGAAAATGGTTGGATTTAAGTAAATGGCAGCAACTTAGGATGGAGAAAATAGATAGATAAATGGGAGGTTGGCTGAAACAAGAAAGAACCCTTAATAGGAATTAAGGACTCGAATCTTATACGTTTCAAAAGGTAAGAACAAAATTGGATAGAACCGAGACCCACTATCTAACAAGATAGGAACCAATGGTATTGGGTTGAACGCCACACCCGAAAGGAAGATAAGTTCGAAAACAAAGTCAGATTGACGCCACTAGTTGCTAGATAAGTCAATTTGAACCTTGAAGAATTAAGAGATTGGATAACTCACAATCTGAAAATTTCATTAAGCATCAAAAGTCCCTTTAATATGGCTAGTTACACATATTTATAAGGATAGAAAAGCTAGCTGAAAGGTCACATCTTAATGTGCTAATTAAAACTGAAATTAAACTCAAGACTCTTGATATTCTTGTAACAATTTAACTCCTTGCTTGAATTCACTTTAATTCAGCTTGAATGTCCATCCATGAATGCTTAAAATGTCTCTTGAGTTGTCCCATGGTTAGCCGAAAAGTCACCAGCAACTAAATGGTTTTGAATGCTTGTTTTCATCTTTAAATGAGCCAAAAATCTGCTGGTAGGTGAAGAGGTTGCTGCCGATTTTTAAGAGGAGTTAAAATGCTCATTAAAACTCCTTTAATTGATGTATTAAACATCCCTTGTAACAACCACTTCATTTTGTAACCAAAACTCAACTAAAAAGTCACTTCAATTAATTTGTAACAGCTTTGAAATGTAACGGTTGTGAGCTGAAGAGACACCTGCAATAAACACAATAAAATGAACTTATTAAACACAATTAAACACTAATTAAACTCAAACACATTAAACACTTGACTTTAATAAATGAACTAAAAGTTAAGACATCAATTAATGCAGCAACTAGTTTAATTATAGAAGCTGAATTAAACAAACTTAAACTCATGCTCCATTAAATTATCCTAGTAACTAGATTAATTAAAGAAGCTTCTTATTAAATGAAGTTCAATAAAAACACTTATTAATTAAACTAATATGAGTTAATTAAATGTCCAACAACTCATTTATTAAACTAAGATGCTTAAATGCATAGTTTGAAATGCAAACTAAATGAACAAATGCAAGACTTAATTTAATGATGCTGACTTAAACTAACATGGGAGTTACATAATGCATAACTTTATTAAATGCAAAACACACAAAGTGCAAATCTAAAATTAAAAATATGCCCAATAATCAATCAATCAGGCCTATGAAATGTTTCATCTTGCACTTGGGCCCCTCAAGTTTAGGCCACTCTCGATGGCATCGGATGGTGTCGTAACATGATGCGACCGGGTTCGCATCACCTCGAGTTGAGAAAGTTCCTAGTAAGGAGGATTTTCATAACACATTTAGTAGGGCATGTTAGTTGCTAACCAGGTTGCCAAGATGACGGGCCACTGGTAGGTCATGTTAGTTGCTAAAAAAGTTGGAGCATGTGCTTGGTTATTGGTACGGCATGTTAGTTGCTAACCTGCCTGGCGTTATGGGCGATGCCATCGGTAGGGCATGTTATTTGTTAACCATGAAAAAGAGCTTTGATCTCGTGGGAAAACATGCATATGTACGAAATAGCATGGACTAAGACATTTGTTATGATATGTAAATATGGGATCCAAGGTTAGCACAAGGAAGGGCGTGGAAAAGGGAAAGAAAATATGAATTTGGATTTGTTTCATGTAATGCATGTTATGTATATTCGAAGTGAGATATAAGACCATATACATTCCTAAGGTTCAAACGGGGCTCGATAGTCGTCGTAACATTGTTGGATTTTCTGTCAAAGCATAATATGATAAATAACATAATAGCATTTAAATCAAATACATTAAAACGCTATTTAAACTTATGAACTTACCTCGATCACAAAAACGACGAAATAAGACCGACTAGTCCGATACTTTATCTTTCCCTCGATCTAGACCCTTACAAGGCTTAACTTGATCTAAATAATCAAATTCAATCCATTCAATATTCATTCTATTCAATTCAGTCCAAAATACACACTTTTGTAAATTTACACTTTTACCCATAATATTTTAATTTCTTTACAATTTAGTCCTTAAGCCCGTAAATTGAAATTCATGCAATTTCATCCACATACAAAGCTAGAAGAATTCAATATACACTCATAGCAACCCATGCAATTCATTATTTCACAATTTCACCTTGTATTTTACACATTTTACAAATAAATCCCTAATTAACATTTTCAACAAAAACCATTTTACAAAAGTTGTTTATAAATCAACAAGGATTCATTTTCTTTCATCAAACATCAAAAACCACATGTATACATTCATGGGAAAACCCTAAACTTTTAATAGTTTTGCAAATTAGTCCCTAGGCTAGCTAGATTAAGCTACAACGATTTCGAAAACATAAAAATCATTAAAAACGAGACCGAAATCACACTTACATGCAAGGATTTTGTGCAGAAAAATGGAAGAACCCTAAATAAGCTTTATATTTTCAATTTTCGGTGAAGAACAACTTTGAAGAAGATGAGAATTTTTTGTTTTAATTAAATTAACCTTAATTTACCTATTTACACTTTTAACCTTTAAAAATATGCTTAATTACAACAAAACCAACTCATGGATGTCCACTAACTATAATAATGGTTTATTTACCATCTAAGGCCTCTTACTTTAAGGTTCTATAGCTATTTCATGCCTTAAGCTACTATAACCCTACTTTAGCACCTTTTATGATTTAGTCATTTTTATGAAATTAAGCATGCAAACGATAACATTTCTTAACAAAATTTTTGTACGACCCTGATAATATGTCATAGACACTAAAATAATAATAAAATAAATATTCTCATATCATATTTGTGATCCCGAAATCGCTTTTTTGATTTCACTAAAAACGGGCTGTTACATGTTATAACCTTCCATTGATTTGCACTTTTGACACTAGAGGCTTCCTCAGATATACACTCACCGCTAGCCACACAAACCGTCCCTGGTGAGCACTAATAGTGTGGACATCCAATTTGACCATTGTTCCAATCAATTGCCTAATTGCTCGAAGAAGACAATCTGAATAATACCCTTCAGGCAAACCCAGAAGCCTAATCCAAACGACTTGGTAATCAACTTCATTCTTGGTCATCGAGAAATCCAACGATCATGGACGAACAACTAGGTAATGTCCATAAATTACCCACGACCCCCTAACTAAGACCCTATTAAAATCTTCCTCATATTGGAATTTGATTAAAAAAAAAGTCATTTTCCAGATCCATCATTTGAATTAGATATTTAGGATTTCACAGTAGAGAAATCATATTCAGCAAGGCATTAAACGCTATTCTTCTACCCAGCAGCTTCACAACGATTGTCCTCGCCATCTTACGACCAATATACTCCTGAACCTTGTTTGAAAACGTTATCAATAGAACATCATCAACTACCTCCGTAACCATATCCCCTTCTAATAGTTCAAATTCCTCCTCCATGGAAACATTCTGTGTCGGAGTCGGTGAGGCCCATGTTAGCATTGATTTAAATGATACCTTAGTAGTATATGAATTCTGAACCTTCTGTCCATTCCTATTCACTGTTGGATCATCCATATTTGGCGAAAATTTCAGTTTTGTACGAACTTTTTTAGTCGCCTGACCTACACCGTTGCTTGAACCCAAGGGGTTTGAACCCACCGCAAAATCCACCGTCGGCAAAGTATCAGTCATGGTTTTATCAATCTCAACTTGATAATTCTTTTTTAAAGAATTTAACTATTTTATTTTTATCTAAAATAAATATTTCCATTATTAGCTTTAAATGTATAATTAAAGTCTAATGATATAATTTTAATAGGTTTTTTTTTTACTCTTTATACATATAATATATATCTAATATATACTATAAAAGGGTTAAAAAATTGAAAGAGAATTCAAAATATCATAACACTTTAAATCTATGGATTTGTTCCATATTTTACGCTAATGGATAAATACTCATATATATATATATAATTGGTTTACATTTAAATATTGATTTAAAAATGATTAATGCATTTTCATACATGAGTTTGACACTTTTGTTTTTTAAATGGCACCTATATTATTTTTTAGATTAATGTGGTATTTATATTTGACAAATGTTATATATTTTTATACCTAAAGTTAATAGGGTTAATTTCTTAGTGTTTACTTTGGATTTTAAAGTTGATTTGATGAAAATTCATAATTAAATAATAATATTAGCAATTAAATTTCATCAAATCAGCCCTAAAACTCGAATTGAATCATATCAATTACACTGTATTTCACAAATTAAACGTAAAATTTTAAAAAAAATTCACATTTAACACTAAATTTATTCTATTAACACAACCATGAAAAATTCAAACCTAATAATTTTAACAATTAACTTTCATCAAATCAACCTTAAAACCTTGATTGAACACAAAAAAGTTAACACAGTTACTTTTGGGTATCAAAATATATAAATTTTATGAAATATAGGTACCAAATTGAACAAAAAATAACACAAACACCTCATTAGAAAAAAGAAAATGACAAGGATATGAACTAATATATTAAACCATTTAAAATTAATATTTAGATGGTTAAATAAAAAAAATCGGTTAAAAAGGCAACTTTTCATTTTATTTAATTTACCTTTTCTGAGAATAAAAAAAAAACGTATTTTTTTTAAACTTAAATCATCACAAACAATAAAAGTTTTGGACACGTATAGAAAGAAAATAATATGATGACTATTTTATTTATTTTTTTAAAAATATTAAAATAAATAATAATAATCAAAGAATCATGTTTGACTATCATAAATGTCTAACATAATTACTGTAGCTTAAAACTATAAACAAATTTAGTTTCATTCTAGATTTATTTTTATACAATTGGGTTATTCAAAACAATTAGCAATCTATAATCATTTTCACATTAGAATTTTTTTTTATACATAAGCACTTATTTACAATTTGGATAAATTATTATTTTAATTCATGTCTTTTAATTTTTTAAACTTATTCATTTTTAAATTTTTTAGATTTTAAATAAATTATTTTACTTAATTAATTTAACTTTCATTCTTATCATATTAAAATTAATGACTATTAAATTGTTAAGCTTAAAATATAATTTAAAAAAAGACATATATTAATAACATTTATCAAATTAAATTTACAATAAAATTTCATTTCATTCATTGATTTAAGTAGAGCAAAGATAAATATATAATTACAAAAAAAACCCTGAATATTAACAATTTTAACATTAAAACAAATTAATTTACAATATATAAAATAAATAATGTGCAAGAAATTATTAATAATATTATTTAAATTATAAATATATTAATATTAATATTCAAATCATGATGATATTTTTTTATTATTGTAATGTTAAATATTTTTTCAATTAAATAACATTACTATAATAGATTCTAAATTAATTAAATATTTTTAAAAATATTTTTTAATTACATTACCTTTTCAATTTATTGATGATTTTTTTGAATAAATTTATTAAAAATTTTAAACAAAAACTAATGTTATAAAAACATTTATAAATTTAATATACACAACTAACCGATACATCACATGTAAATACAAACTAGTATATATACTATAACAATATGTGGTTACATAAAAGGAAATAAATATTCATATTCATGTTACAGTTTTTTGACACATGACACTTTTTATTTGAAGTATTTATTTACAATTTGGGTAAGTTACTCTTTTACTTCTTGCATTTTAATTTTTAAAAGTTATTCCATGCCTTTTGCTTAAAATTTTTCTTTATAACCTTTTACATGTTAAATATAAAATTAATTTTAAATAAATTATCTCTTTATTTTAAGATTTTACATAATTGAATTAACTTTTAATTTTATAAAATTAAAATGAACGAATATTAAATTGTTAAACTTAAAATATAGTTTAAAAAAATACATAACAATAACATATATGAAATTAAATTTATATTTTCATATATAATAAAAAGAAATTACATTTATTGAATAAAGTAGAGAAAAGATAAATATAAAATTACAAAAAAATAGAATATAGACAATTTTAACATCAAATAAATTAATTTAAATATATATATATAATAAATCACTTCTAAGAAATTATTAATAATAATATTATTTAAAGTATAATATATTAAAAATAATATTAAAACTATGATAATTTTTTATATTATTTTAATATTCAATATTTTAAAATTAAATAACTTTAATATAATTGATTCTAAATTAGTTAAAAAAATTTTAAAAATATATTGTAATTACGTTATTTTTTTAATTTATTAATAATTTTTTAAGAAATTCACTAAAATTTTAAAAAAAAAAAACTAAAATTATAAATTTAATATATACCATCAGCATCAATACAAAATTAGTTATTTAAATAAATTTCAAAGTTGGGTGGCAGATTAAGCTATAATTGATTACTGCGCAACTAATAATTTGACATATAATTTTATTATACCATTGCTTAACTCAGTCTACATCAGTAGTACTAATCCAAGTATCCATCACAACTACCAGGCAATTTGCTCCTCTTTATTCTCAAGACGTTTTAACAGAAATTAACTCTTTTTTTCTCCCTTTGCTTAATGATTTCATCTTTTCAACATTTCTTTTCCAAACTTCTTCACTAATGGTATCAAATAGTTTTTATTTTATTTTTATTCAATCATTTCATTCTGTTAATCAATTTAAGATCAAATATTCAAATATAAGTATAAAATTATGGATATTCAAATATAATTAATATATATCTTGTGATAATAAATATTGATAATAGTAATAGAATGATCGCAAAAGTAATAAGAACACACAGATTTTACGTAAAAAAATTTTTTTTGAAAAAAGACCCCGAACAGAGGAGAAGAAATTCACTAATGTTGAAAAATGAATTATACAAGAGGAGTTTCGACTATATTTATTTAAGGGTTGAAAAACCTTATTCTAATCAAAGTCAAATAGTAGAAGCATAATTCTATACAAGCTCAACTTGTGCGATATGGTCCGTACCAAATGATAAGATTTAGGTCACAAACTCTATCATAAAGCTCACCATGAAAACGAAAACCTTGACGTAGGAATGAGACTGATTAAAACAAGTGTTGGAAAATACTGAAAAATTAGAGGCTGAGATTTGATGACAAATACTTGTTTTGCTTCCAAAAGAAAAAAGAAAAACGAATGTTATCAGCTAGCTTTATTTATTTAGGCATTGCTTTTAAGACTTTTCCAACATGAAAATCAAAGTGGATTGATGAGTGTACTAGATTTGACATTTTGGTATGGCTGTAGTTTAAAAAGTGCAATTGTGATTATCCTCGTCTAACTTGCTAATATTATTAATTTTTTTTAAAAAATTGTCATTGAATTAAAGCTGAATAAGAAAAGTCGAAAAATTGACCTAAATCGAGATGTTTGATATTTTTTATTTAAAATATAATTAATTTTAATTTTTTATAATAGAAAATTAAATATTTTATATTTAAAAAATGAAAATAATTTAAAATTTCTTCAAAGAATTATTGTTTCTTTTATAGAAATTTTTATAAGAAAACCTTACAAGTTTTTCAAATGATATTTAAAAGCTATAAAACAACCCTCATTTTGTTAAAATAAATTTAAAAATCTAAAAAAAAATTAATATAAATCGAACTAAAATAATTTATTATAGACTATTCAAAAAATCTAACAAACCCAACCGAACAGAACCGATATCACTTTTACTTCGAATAATAATTCAAGTAGGAAAGGTGAGTTCAAATTATTAAAACGCCTATCCAACGCTTACTTGGACCGACCAGGCTTATCGGTCAAACACGTAAATTTAGTCATGAGATAAACAATATCAATTTAGTTAAATATATATTCATAAATTTATACCAATATTTCCTTAAAGAAAGAGTGAAAATCACTTTTACTTATTTTTCAGTTTGAAATACTATTGCATGTGGTTACTAACTTCTCTTTTCAAAATTTTAAGCATTTTTAATCTAATTTACTTTTAACATCTGAAATTTATCACTATTTTTAAAAAAAAATCATTTAATATATATATGGACAAAAATGGGCATAGGAAGAAAAAATCTCAAGAAAGGGGCCTTAAGGGCATTTTTGTCATTTAGTTAATAAAAAGAATTAAAAGGGAAAAATAAGTCAAAAATGGTGTCCATCTTCTCTAAGCTTGGCCGAAAATCACAAGAGCACCATAGCTAGGGTGTCTTCAACTTCCAAGTTTGATAGTAAGTGCATCCTAGCCCCGTTTTTAATGTTCTTCGTATTTTTGAGATCCTCGTACCTCGATTTAGCTATTTCTAGCTATATTTTGAGCTAGGGTTTATGTTCAAAAATTTACCCATGTATGACATGCATGTATTTTGATGATTTATGGAAGAATATGAAAGTTTGATGTATGATAAACATCTTTTTCTAAATGATTTTCATGAAAAATGCATAAAAAGGACCAAATTGTAAAAGTTATGAAAATGGTCATACATGAGTGAATTAGTGGAAATTGAGGGCTGTTGTAGTTATGAAAATGATTCGGCTAGGCTTAAAATACAAGAAAGTTGAATAAAAATCATTTTACGAGCCTAGGGGCAAAAGTGTAATTATGTGAAAGTTTAGGGGCAAAATTGTAATTTTGCCAAAGTATGATTCATGAGTCAATTTAGTCAATGTGAGTATTAAGAAAGTGAAATTGTTATTATAGATCAAGAAACACGAAGCCCGGAACGAAACTGAGGCAAGAACAAAGTGTTGGACTAAGTCGAACATCTACACACATTTTGAGTACCGAGGTAAGTTTGTGTGAAATTAAAGTTTCATAGTGTTTTTATATTTTAAATTCTTGATCTTATGAGAATGAATATCATTTCATAAAAAAATCGACTAATAAAGGCTCGATGAGAAAATGATGAGAATATATATTAAGTTGAAGTCCCGGTTGAAGATTCAGAATAACGAGGATACTTATGTCACAACATGAGATAAGGTGTAACACCCCAAACCCGGCCCAAACACTACAACCGGATCTGGTATGTCACTTGAGTGATTTTTCAAAACATGTTGCATTTTAGAAAACGATCTCTGGGTTTAATCATTAATACCGAAAACTTAATAATTTATTAAGTCATATAAGATATAAAGTTATAAATTGCCTTGATGAATTTTAATTAAAATAAAAAAAAAGAAACCTTGTCCATGACTTAGCTTAATTTTAATCATAAAAATAAAAATGTCTAATAATTAAACCCAACTTAAACCCAAAAACATAAATAATAGTCTAGTGGCCCAAGGCCTTATTACAACGAAATATAAAACCCACTTAAGACAAATTTCTTAAAAATAAATAAAATAAAGTCTTTTTTTTTGAATCCTCGACTTCTCTCGCATGGCCACCTTGCTCTCCTCTCCACCGGTCCGATGCACTAAATGCTACCTGAAATTGTTAAAATAATAGGGTGAGTCGCGAGACTCGGCAGTGCAACCCACATGCACCATTAGATTTGGGCCTTAGCCCCACAGAACATATATCGAATATATTATAACGTAAATTATGCAAAGCCCAACCCAACTCCTAGGTTTCCAACCGCTACACACCACCCTTACCGCCAATCACACCGCTGAGGATTTCTACAATCAACCCACACCGCTACACACCATCGATGGCGCTCATGCTGCAGCTTAGTCATCATCGCCAAATCGTGACAGAGTCACCAGTCGAAATGGCATAAGCCACCGTAAACAGAGTTGTGAAAGAGTCACCAGCCGAAATGGCATAAGCCACCGTAATGAACACTTCCCCTTTTCATCAATTACCCTACCCCGAGCATACATAGAAATTTACATGCAAAACATATCTTTTAATGAAACATTCATCAAGAATGGCGTAAAGCACTAACTGATATTTAGCCTTTACCCTTCTCGGGTTCTCAAACGTTATGCCGGATTTCGACATTTAACAGAGTATAGCGATTTATTACACATATACATATATATATATATAAACAATCTAATGGTGTGAGAAGTTACACACTGTTACCGTTAGGACGACACTCTCTATGTCGACACTATCAAAAGTCGCTAAAGCTGCTATCTGCCTAAGATTTTGTTCTGGATGCTTGGTCCACAACCCATCGCCAATCCCGAATCGCGACACCGCCGCTTTTTAAACTTAGGAATTGGTTATACAGATCCAATCCCCTCCTTTGCCTGATCCATATTTGATTCCATCGAGGGACCTTATCAGTTGCTACCATCGTAACATGTGGTTGTTGATCCATAACATAGGGTTAAGATTATGAATACGATAATCTAACGTAATGAAAATCTAGAGAAAACTACCTTACCTTAAAATCCCGAAAAGAGGTATGATACTTAGAGACTAACGATTTTTGGCTTTTAGATCTAGACGATCGTGTCTCCTTCAAATCCCTAATGCCGCCCAACATAGCACCATTAAACTATTAGTTTTTCGACTTTTGCCTTTCAAGAACCGAAATAGAATATGAGATCTAACAGTAAGTCGACACTTACCTTAGTATAGGGAATTCGACTAGCACTTGGAGAGAAGATTCAGTGAATGTCAAAGAAAAAGATTTAAATGCCTAAGAACTAATTCTCAACTAGGATGAATAAAGAAAAACTATGGAGATTTTGGCTTTTTAGAGAAATCGGCTCAAAGGGAAAAAGAATGGAGAAGAGGTTTCGGCTTTTGAAGAAATTGAAGAAAAGAAATTGGAGATGGAGAGACTAAAAATTTCGGCACAATGGAAGGAGAAGAAATTAGGGTTTAAATGTCAGAATCAATGAGATATCCTCCCCTATTTATAGAAAATTCGGCACCCCCTTTGCCATAAAGAAACCGATTTCTTCACTTCTCTAGGTGATGGAATTTCGGCCAACTCCTAGCCTTGCAGATAGCTCCTATCTTTTCTCCTTTTTTTTTCTTCCATATTATCAACTATATTATCTACATTATCCCATTCACATAAATCCTCCTATTTTTGAGCCTTGTTGTCGTCCACTCTACCTAACCCTAATGCCGAAATTTAGCTAACTTAAATTAAAAGAGTTGGGCTCTATGTAACTTAAATTTGGGCCCCTTACTCCCTTGTGTGGCGTCACCTCCTTGCTCCCTAAGTGGCGCCACTGACCACTGGGCCACAAGCCCATTTTGATATTTTTAAACTCAGATACCACCTTTTAAACCCTATAGTGCCCAAACAAAAATTTAACTAAGGCTTCAGCCCAATCCTGAGCCCAATTTGGACCCCTAATGCTCAAATTAACTCATTACACATATTCACCCATTAAATGCATAGACCCAAAAATTCAGGATGTTACAGTTCTACCCCCTTAAAGAAATTTCGTCCTCGAAATTTCCAACTAACTATTAATCATACTACCCAAGTCTCACCACTATGCTTCCGCTGCGAACTCTAATTCTAAAGCCAAAAGAAACACTTAGGATAATATGATAGAGTACGCACCGGTATTCGCATCTGGAGCGTCCTCGTCCCCTTTTACTCATTCTTCCGATTGATGTTTATCTGGTTAGGAATTTTATGAATTAATAGTTTTCTTCCACTGATTAACCACGAACAGTCTTATGAACAGTAGTTTAAGAGTAGTTCTTTCGAATTCGGAATTACATCCACAAGTTTCAGTCTCAAGTTGACCTCTTCTAGTCCTAAGAAGCACATACGTTCAATCATCAACCATCCACATACAAGTAGCATCCACGAACTTACATTCATCACCTAAGGGTATTTTCGTCATTCCACTACCTAGGGGTATTTTCGTAATTTATCCTACAGGGGTATTTTCGTAATTTTTCGAAATAGGGTTTCTTGGTGATTTTGTGAAATAAGGGTATTTTGGTAATTTTGCAATTCGGGGGGTATTTCGGTAATTTTGCAATCCGGGGGTATTTCGGTAATTTTATAATCCGGGGGTATTTTGGTAATTTTACAAATCAGGGATATTTTGGTCATTTATAAATCAGGGTAGTTTAGTAGTTTTACAAAATAGAGTGGTTGGTCCTTTCGGGTTTTAGTTATAAATTTTGGCCCACAACAAGTCCTCATGACTAAGGTGAACAAATACTACGCACTGTAGGATTCCAAAGAAAGAGGAGGTGAGTCACTAGGATCGCTTAAATACCAAGCTCTCCTCGAATCCAATCCTAGACATGCGTATGCTCGTTGCCACACCCTATCTCGGCGACTTGTTCACGTGTTTGTTTGGTTGGATTAAATCTTATGAATTTAGAGAGTTGTTTAAACTAAGCCTAAAGTCCATCAATGTCTAATATACTAGCCTCACGCCCATCAAGCCCATCATGCCCAACATACATATCACATCCAAAAGTTTAGAATACTTACTGCGTGGATCGGGTGCCAGAGACTCAAGGCCATTTCTCAACCCAAACTTTTCCAAATTCTTATCAACTTTAAAACAGTACTAGACCCATTTCACAGCCCGAGTTTTGAACTGGGCTCTGATATCAAATTGTAACACCCCAAACCCGGCCCAAACACTACAACCGGATCTGGTATGTCACTTGAGTGATTTTGCAAAACATGTTGCATTTTGGAAAACGATCTCTGGGTTTAATCATTAATACCAAAAACTTAATAATTTATTAATTCATATAAGATATAAAGTTATAAATTGCCTTGATGAATTTTAATTAAAATCCAAAAAAAAACGAAACCTTGTACATATCTTAGCTTAATTTTAATCATAAAAATAAAAATGTCTAATAATTAAACCCAACTTAAACCCAAAAACATAAATAATAGTCTAGTGGCCCAAGGCCTTATTACAACGAAATATAAAACCCACTTAAGACAAATTTCTTAAAAATAAATAAAATAAAGTCTTTTTTTTTCTAATCCTCAAGACTTCTATCGCATGGCCACCTTGCTCTCCTCTCCACCCGGTCCGATGCACTAAGTGCTACCTGAAATTGTTAAAATAATAGGGTGAGTCGCGAGACTCAAGTGCAACCCACATGCACCATTAGATTTGGGCCTTAGCCCCACGTAACATATATCGAAATATATTATAACAGAAATTATGCAAAGCCCAACCCAACTCCTAGGTTTCCAACCGCTACACACCACCCTTACCTGCCAATCACACCATTGGGGATTTCTACAATCAACCCACACCGCTACACACCATCGATTGCAGTCATGCTGCAGTTAGCTGCTCATCGTCAAATCGTGACAGAGTCACCAGGCTGAAATGGCATAAGCCACCAGAAACAGAGTTGTGACAGAGTCATCAGGCTGAAATGGCATAAGTCACCAGAAATAGAGTTGTGACAGAGTCACCAGGCTGAAATGGCATAAGCCACCAGAACAGAACACTTCCCCCTTTTCATCAATTACCTTACCCCTAGCATACATAGAAATTTACATGCAAAACATATCTTTTTAACAGAAACATTCACTGAAGAATGACAGAAAGCACTAACCTGATATTTAGCCTTTACCCTTCTCAGGTTGTCAAACGTTATGCCAGGATTTCGGCATTTAACAGA
The DNA here is from genome assembly GCA_025698515.1 of Gossypium sturtianum. Lineage (NCBI taxonomy): Eukaryota > Viridiplantae > Streptophyta > Magnoliopsida > Malvales > Malvaceae > Gossypium > Gossypium sturtianum. The sequence continues at coordinate 47,658,128 of CM046943.1, forward strand.
GTATAGCAGATTTATTACACATATACATATATATATAAACAATCTAATGGTGTGAGAAGTTACACACCTGGTTACCGTTAGGACGATACTCTCTATGTCGACACTATCAGAAGCTGCTAAAACTGCTATCTGCCTAAGATTTTGTTCTGGATGCCGGTCCAAAACCTCATCGCCAATCCCGAATCACGACATCGCCGCTTTTTAAACTTAGGGATTGGTTTTACAGATCCAATCCCCTCCTTTGCCTGATCCATATTTGATTCCATCGAGGGACCTTATCAGTTGCTACCATCGTAACATGTGGTTGTTGATCCATAACATAGGGTTAAGATTACGAATACGATAATCTAACGTAACGAAAATCTAGAGAAAACTACCTTACCTTAAAATCCCGAAAAGAGGTATGATACTTAGAGACTAACGATTTTCGGCTTTTAGATCTAGACGATCAGGTCTCCTTCAAATCCCGGAATGCCGCCCAACATAGCACCATTAAACTATTAGTTTTTCGACTTTTGCCTTTCAAGAACCGAAATAGAATATGAGATCTAACAGAAGTCGACACTTACCTTAGTATAGGGAATTCGGCTAGCACTTGGAGAGAAGATTCAGTAATGTTAAAGAAAAAGATTTAAATGCCGGAAGAACTAATTCTCAACTAGGATGAATAAAGAAAAACTATGGAGATTTTGGCTTTTTAGAGAAATCGGCTCAAAGGGAAAAAGAATGGAGAAGAGGTTTCGGCTTTTGAAGAAATTGAAGAAAAGAAATTGGAGATGGAGAGACTAAAAATTTCGGCACAATGGAAGGAGAAGAAATTAGGGTTTAAATGTCAGAATCAATGAGATATCCTCCCCTATTTATAGAAAATTCGGCACCCCCTTTGCCATAAAGAAACCAATTTCTTCACTTCTCTAGGTGATGGAATTTCGGCCAACTCCTAGCCTTGTAGATAGCTCCTATCTTTTCTACTTTTTTTTCTTCCATATTATCAACTATATTATCTACATTATCCCATTCACATAAATCCTCCTATTTTTAAGCCTTGTTTCCGTCCACTCTACCTAACCCTAATGCCAAAATTTAGCTAACTTAAATTAAAAGAGTCGGGCTCCATGTAACTTAAATTTGGGCCCCTTACTCCCTTGTGTGGCGTCACCTCCTTGCTCCTTAAGTGGCGCCACTGACCACTGGGCCACAAGCCCATTTTGATATTTTTAAACTCAGATACCACCTTTTAAACCCTATAGTGCCCAAACAAAAATTTAACTAAGGCTTCAGCCCAATCCTGAGCCCAATTTGGACCCCTAATGCTCAAATTAACTCATTACACATATTCACCCATTAAATGCATAGGCCCAAAAATTTAGGATGTTACATAAGGAAGGTATCATATAAGACCATGTCTGGGACATGGCATCGGCACCGAATGTAGGTCCCATATAAGACCATGTCTAGGACATGGCATCGGCATCGAATAAGGAAGGTTTCGTGTAAGACCATGTCTGGGACATGGCCTTGGCACCAAAGGAAGATCTCGTGTAAGACCATGTCTGAGACATGGCATCGACATCTATGTACGATCTCGTATAAGACCATGTCTGGGACATGGCATCGACATCGAGCTAAGTGATCCCGTGTAAGACCATATCTGGGATATGGCATCGGCATCAAGAGGTGAGCCCATGTAAGACCATACCTGGATATGGCATTGGCATCGTGATACATGTATGATGAGATTGAGTATCCTCCGATATTCCGAGTAGTTCAACGGGCAAAAGAGTGAAGTATGCAAAGTTGAAAAAAAGCTAAGCTATACAAAGCTATACAAAGATGACAAAGAGTTACATTTAAGTTAAGGATGATAATGATTTAAGTTTATGTTCAAGATAGCATAAGTACTAAATTATGTGATGAAGTGACACAAGTACCATGAGTAAATTATGAGTTATGAAACCGTAGTGTGGTATGTGATGGGTAAGCGTAAGTAAGAGTAAGTATGTCAAAGTACTTGAAAACTTGTGTTGTTATTGTTTTATGAGATGAATGGATTTTACCATGAGTACTTATGTTGTTATTTTAATTCATGCAAACTTACTAAGCTATATGCTTACCCCTCTCTTTTCCCTTTTCCTTGTAGTCTCGCCAAGCTAGCTCGGGGATCGTAGAACGTCGGAGCTTGGATCACACTATCAATCATTCTTTTGGTATAGTAAGGTTGATTTATTTTGAGTATGGCATGTATAGGAACTTGGTCATTTTGTGTTATGTCATATTTGAAATCCAAAGTGTTGGCTATTAATGTTATACACTTATTTTGTAATTGGCCATTAGAAATTGGCCGATATTTGTCAAGTTTTATATCTTAATGATGATGAGTTTTATGAAGTGAAAGTTCATGCAATCGATGGAGTAAAATGTGAAGTGTATGAATGATGATTAGTGAGTCTTCATAGTGTATTATTGCCATGTTAAGTGTTGTTTGTGTTGGCATATGTGTGTTTATGTTTCAGGGTGGCAATTGGCTTGGTAAATAGCCCTAAAATTGTCCACACGGGTATACACACGGGCGTGTGTCTAGGCCGTGTGTGACACACGGTCAGCCCCATGGATGTGCTGATAGGCCGTGTGTCCCCTGCATCAAATTGCGAGAATTCGATTCGCCACACGGGCCAGCACACGGGCGTGTGCCTAGGCCGTGTGCCCTTAAGAGCTTGCTGACGTCATAAACAGAATACCCAGGTTTTTCACACACGAGTGAGGACACGGGCGTGTCTAGGCCGTGTGTGTAACACCCCTTACCCGTATTCAATGCCGGAATAGGGGTCGAGGCATTACTAGACTTATACGTAAATAATCAATTCACATAAAAACCTGACTTTTTATTCCCAATTAAAACTTTTGATAGCACATCTTAAACAAGCCTACAAGGCCTAATTTATGGTTTAGGAATGGTTCGGAATCAAATCGAATTCCTTTGAAGCTTTCCAGAAGACCTTGGAAAATTCTCTCCAAATAGTCCACACGCCCGTGTAGAGGGAGGGCACGCCCGTGTCACATATCACACGCCCGTGTTCGACACCCGTGGTTGACACTGACTTGCATCACATGGCCTACAACATGCCCGTGTGTCTGGCCCGTGGTCGCCTCTGACTTGCATCACACGGCCAGTCACATGCCCGTGTCCTTCGACTGTGTGGCGAATTAAATTCCAAATTCAGGTGCAGACTTCACACGGCCTGGGCACACGCCCATGTCCCTGGCCGTGCCTTCCACACGGCTGAGACACACGGCCGTGTCTCTGCCAGTGTGTTTACTACTAAGCTTACTGACTTGTAAAACTAACATGCAGGGGACTCACGGCTTAGCCACACACCCAAGGGACTGACCGTGTGTCACACACGGCCTAGACACACGCCCGTGTGCCTACCCGTGTGGACAAGAACAAGGCTATTTGCCAAGCTCTTTTTATAACCCCAGCTCATACAAACATAGTCACATTCAAATATCAACCCATTCATACATATTTTAACCAAGCAACCCCATCATGTATGTAACACCCCTAACCGGTAACCATCACTGATTTAGGGTTAAGAGGCATTACCAGACAATCGAAAACTTTTACAGACATTTCATAACATAATTTGACAAATCAAATCAAAGTGTCCCTTAAATAGGTCTACGAGACCTTAATCATGCCTTAGAAAGGGGCAGGGACTAAACCGAACACATACGAAATTTAAATTTTTTCTAAGTTGCAGAGGTCAAACGCCCGTGTGGGCAGGCCGTGTGCCTCCCACGGCCTCAGACACGCCCATGTGGCCGAGCCGTGTCAAAACAGGGCATACATACTGAGTTCTCCACACGGCCATGGACACGCTCGTGTGCCCCACCCGTGGTCGAGCTTGACTTGCATCACACGGCCAGTCACACGCTCGTGTGTTCAGCCCGTGGTCAAGCCTGACTTGTTTTTGAAATGCAACCATGAGGGACACGGTCGAGCCACACGCCCGTGTGCTCAACCGTGTGGGCAAATATAGGCCATTTGCAAGGCCAAAATGCTACCCACACTTTGGGTCATTCATACAAACACCTACAAGCATCATACCAAACACAATTGGAAACCAAAAACATACCAAATGGTCATCCTTCTCAACTCATTCAAGTACATTTCTTCACAACATATTATATGCCATTTAATTCAACCAAATCACAAGTATATCTAAGTAATATTCACCCATAAACTTACCGATTCATTATGGCATCTCTCCATCAATATTATACCAAATTTTCATCAACATATATCAATATTACCATATGCTCAACCTTTAACAAAACACATAACATATCTTATCTACTTATTCATAACATATCATTAACTAGCCATATCACATGGCTATGTGCATATCACAAACATAATTCAAAGTGACTAGCCTATACATGCAATACTTAATATATATACACTTTCAAAAGGTACCAAAAATAGGATTGAGTAGTGTGATGACAATCCTCGACGATCCTCGAGCCTTTCAGTAGCTTTGACGATCTATAAAACAGAACAAACACACACAAAGTAAGCTTTCAAAAGCTTAGTAAGCCATATACAAAAAACTTAACATATAGGAATTCATTTATTCATCTCAAATATAAGATCACTAATATCTCATTTGCACATTCATAATTCTCCATGGCTCATTTGGCTAGCCATTTGCTTTCCAACATATATGCATCACCATGTACTTCATTAGATTATAGTTCATTCATTCACATATACATTTTACTTTATCAAATCCATTCACATATCTCATCTAGGTAAGTTCATATAAACACTTACCTTTCATACACTTGCTTAGTGTATAATTCAAACGTACCTAATTCGTTTATACATTTCACGTAGACTTTCATTTCTCAGATTTGCCCGTTGAACCATTCAGAATCAAATAGGATACTCAGAATGCTCGGAATAGTCGTACAATGCCAACGCCCCGCACGTGGTTTTACATGTAACTCGATATCGATGCCATCGTCCCGCATGTGGTCTTACACGAATCAATATGATGCCAATGTCCCGCATGGTCTTACACGTAAATCTCAAATCGATGCCAACGCCCCGCACGACGTGGTCTTACACGATGTCCCATATCGATGCCAACGTCCCAGACGTGGTCTTATACGATATCACATATCAGACACCTATGTCATGACATATGTAATCCTATCTATTCCTAGGTTCGTACGGGACTTTTTCAGATGTTGACACCATGTCGATACTATCTCGGATTTCATGTACTCATCATCTCATATACATTCATCATTATGAATTTTAATATGAACATACATATATCAATGTAAATACATTTATTTGTATATAGACTTACCTCGGATTCGGATAAACAGAAACGAACTCGGCAACTCAATTACTTTCGATTTCCCACGATCTAAGTCCGTTTTCTTCGATTCTTAATCTATACATATTCAAATTTAACTCATTTATTCACTAATTCATTCAATTTAATCCAGAAACACATATTTAGGGCAATTTACAAATTAGCCCTTATATTTTCACATTTTGACATTTTAGTCCGTATTTTACAAAATCACAAAATACACATAATTTGCTTGTACCATGCTTAGGCCGAATATCACCCATGCTCATACAAGTCCATAAATTTCATTTATTTTTCAATTTAGTCCCTCAAAATATTATTTTCTCAATTTATTCCAAATTACTCAAAATCACTAAAAATCCAAAGACAAAACATATTAATCTAACACATATATTTCATATTTCATCATCAAACATCACAAAACTCATGGATTCATCAATGGCACTTTTCATAATCTTCATCAATTCACAAAATTGAAGCATGGGTTTTGAAGAACACGAAGCAACGATTACAAAAACGTAGAAATTATAAAAAATCGAACAAAAACTAACCTTGAATCAAGATTATAGCTAGCCGAATGTTCAAAACTTTTCTTCTTCCTTTTTCTTTTCTATTTTCGGGACAAAGATGATGACAATGGCTAATTTCATGCTTTTGTTTTATTAAATTAAACATAATTATTAATTTCCCTTTTTACCCTTAATGAATTAATAAGAAAACTACATAATTCATGCCCATAACCGTCCACTATAATGTTTAGTGGTCTAATATCCATTTAAGGACTTCACCTTTATTAAGTCGTGTCAATTCAATACATTAACATATGAATTGCCACTTTTACTTTTTATGCGATTTTGTCCTTTTATCAAATTAAGCACACAAACGGCAAAATTAATTCACAGAAATTTCACCCTTACTAATTCACATATCATAGGCACGGAAAATAATATTTAAAATATTTTTTTCTAACTCAGATTTGTGGTCCCGAAACCACTATTCCGACTAGGGTCTAAACTGTACTGTTACAATTCTCCCCCTAGGGACTGTCGTCCCCGAAAATCTTATCGCTGAATAGATTCGGATGTTGTTGTCTCATTGTATCTTCAGGCTCCCACGTAGCCTCTTCCACTCTGTGTCGATGCCATAACACTTTCACTAACGAGATTTTCTTATTTCTCAATTCTTTCATCTCACGATCTAAAATTCGGATCGGTTCTTCTTCATAAGTCATATCAGATCGGATTTCAATCTCAGACGGAGTTATCACATGTGATGGATCAGATCTGTATCGACGGAGCATTGACACGTGAAATACATTATGAATCTTTTCCAGCTCAGGTGGCAACAACAATCTGTATGCAACAGGTCCGATACGCTCGATAATTTCATACGGTCCGATGAACCTCGGACTCAACTTGCCTTTACGTCCGAATCTGAGTACTTTCTTCCACGGAGATACTTTTAAGAACACTTTGTCTCCGATCTAAAATTTGATATCTTTCCATTTCAAATCTGCGTAAGACTTCTGACGATCAGACGCTGCTTTCAGACTATCACGGATTACTTTCACTTTCTGTTATCAAATCAACCCCGTGTATCTTATTTTCACTGAGTTCTGACCAGTATAGAGGTGTTCGACATTTGCGTCCGTACAAAGCTTCATAAGGTGTCATTTTAATGCTCGACTGAAAACTATTATTGTATGCAAATTCAATCAATGACAAATATTGTTCCCACATACCATTAAACTCAAGGATGCAACATCTCAACATATCCTCGAGAATCTGAATAATCTGTTCGGACTAACCATCCGTCTGTGGATGAAAAGCTGTACTGAAATGCAATTTTGTACCTAAAGCTTCTTGCAATTTCTTCCAGAATCGTGATGTAAACCTCAGATCTCTGTCAGACACAATAGACAATGGCATTCCGTGCAATCTCACAATATCAGAAATGTAAAGTTCAACTAACTTATCAAGTGAGAAATCTGATTGTACTGGAATAAAATGGGCTGATTTCGTCAATCTGTCAACCACAACCCAAATTGCATCTTTCTTTCTCGGAGTCAAAGGCAAACCTGTAACAAAATCTATTGTCCCTCTATCCCATTTCCACTCGAGAATCAGAATCGGTTGTAGAAAACCAGTCGGAACCTGATTTTCAGCTTTAACTTGCTGACAGACTAAACATTTCGACACAAAATTAGAAATATCCCTTTTCATACCAGACCACCAATAGTGTTGCTTCAAATCATGATACATCTTTGTACTTCCCGGATGAACAGATAGACGGCTATTATGAGCTTCATTCAAAATTAGCTGAATCAACTCTGGATTTCTCGGAACACAAATTCGATCTCGAAATCTCAAGCAATCATCATCATCAACTCGAAACTCAGAATCGAAATTCGAATTACACTGAACTCGTTTCATTAGCAATTCATTATCAACTTTCTGAGCATCACATATTTTTTGTAAAAACAATGGTTTCGCTTTCAATTCAGCTAAAACTGAACTATCATCAGATAAGTTCAAATGAACATTCATAGCACACAACGCAAACAGTGATTTCAGGCTCAGTGCATCAGCAACAACATTTGCCTTACCCGGATGATAATCTATCACAAGCTCGAAATCTTTCAATAGCTCTAACCATCTTCTCTGACGGATATTCAAGTTTTTCTGAGTCATCAGGTACTTCAAACTTTATGATTTGAAAACACATGGCATTTCTCTCCGAAAAGATAATGGCGCCAAATCTTTAATGCAAACACAATCGTAGCTAGTTCAAGATCGTCTATCGGATAGTTCTTTTCATGCGGCTTTAATTGTCTCGAAGCATAAGCTATAACTTTGCCTTCCTGCATCAAAACACATCCCAGACCATTCAATGAAGCATCACTGTAAATCACGAATTCTTTACCCGATTCTGGCTGTACTAGCACTAGAGCTTCGGTCAAAAGGGCTTTCAACTGATCAAAGCTTTTCTGACATTTATCGGACCATTCAAATCTCACATCTTTCTGAAGCAATCTAGTTAACAGAGTAGCTATCATCGAGAATCCTTTTACAAACCGACGATAATAACCAGCTAATCCCAAAAAACTATAGACTTCAGACACATTCTTCGGAGGTTTCCATTCCAGAATAGTAAAAATCTTACTCGGATCAACTCGTATTCCAGAGGTTGATACAATATGTCCCAGAAAACCAACTTCTCGCAACAAAAATTTGCATTTACTAAACTTTGCATACAATTGCTTATCTCATAGATTTTGCAAAACAATTCTCAGATGCTCAGCATGCTCAATCTCAACACGTGAATAAATCAAGATGTCATCAATGAATACAACAAAAAATTGATCTAAGTACGATCTAAAAATTCTGTTCATCAAATCCATAAAAACAGCAGGAGCATTGGTTAGTCCAAAAGGCATAACTAAAAACTCATAATGCCTGTACCTAGTTTTGAACGCAGTTTTCGAAATGTCTTAATCTTTTACTCGCAACTGGTAGTATCTCGATCTCAAATCTATCTTTGAAAAACCTGTAGCTCCTTTCAACTGATCGAACAAATCATCAATTCTGGGTAGAGGATATTTGTTCTTTATAGTCAACTTGTTCAACTGACGATAATCAATGGACATTCTCATCGTGCCATCTTTCTTTTTCACAAACAGAACAGGAGCACCCCAAGGTGAGAAACTCGGTCTTGCAAACCCTCTGTTAGTCAACTCTTGCAACTGTGACTTTAACTCTTTCAACTCTGTTGGTGCCATTCTATACGAAGCTATCAAAATAGGAGTTGTTCCCGGTAACAAATCAATGCCAAATTCAACTTCACGTATCGGAGGTAATCCCGGTAATTCTTTAGGAAATATATCAGAAAATTCACAAACCACTGGCATTGATTCAACTTTCTTTTCAAATACTTTCGAATCAATTACATAGGAAAAATAAGCTTCATATCCCTTTTTCACATAACTCTGAGCTTTTAACACAGATATCACAGCTAGTAACCCATTCAAATCATTAGACTCAATCCGAACTATTCCATCATTCTGACATCTCAAATCAATAGTTTTTTTTTGCAATTCACAACAGCATCATGAAGTGTCAACCAATCCATACCCAAAATTATATCAAACTCATCAAATGGTAATAGCATCAGATCCGCCGAAAAACAAACATCTTTAAACATCAACGAACAGTTCTTGCATACTTTATCAACCAGGACACTTTTACCTAAGGGGTTCGATACTCTAATAACAAATTCAGTAAACTCTACAGGCAAAGTCTTATTGGATACTAAGTTCATGCATATATACGAATGAGTAGAACCAGGGTCTATAATTGCAATCACAGAAGTATCATAAAGAGTAAATATACCCATTATAACATCTGGAGATGAAGCTTCCTCCCGGGCTCGAATGGCATACGCTCTGGCAAGTGCCCTAGCTTCAGATCTCGCTACTGAGTCTTTCGCAGTTCTCTGACTACCACTGACATTCCTTGCATTTCGGGAAGGTCTACCTCTCGCTGAAACATTATCAGATCTCAGATTCTGAACAATCTCTTGCTCAATAGACTCTGGGCAATCACGGATGAAATGATCTAAAGATCCACATCTGAAACAAGCTCGATCATTTAATCTACAACTACCTGGATGTCTTTTACCACAATGTTTACATTCAGGTCTCTCAGATCAGACATTTCCAACACTTTCCATTGAAGTTGCTGAAGCTTTAGAATTCGACTGTGATCTAGCTCGATCTCTCGTATTCGAATGTCCCACATTAGTTCTGGAATGGCTATGCTCATCTCTGAATTTCATTGATGCAGACTGAAATGATTTGCTCGAAAATCTGTTTCTCGCATCTCTGACTTCAGACTCAGCTTTTCTTTTATCTTTCCCGAGTGCTTCAGCTTTGCATACTCGATCAATAAGCACAACGAACTCTTTTATTTCCAAAATCCCTACTAGCAACCAAATATCTTCATTTAGGCCATCTTCAAATCTTTTGCACATTATTGCCTCGGTTGATACACATTCCCGAGCATACTGACTTAATCTTACGAACTCTTGTTCATACTCGGTGACAGACATGCGACCCTGCTTCAATTCCAAAAACTCTTTTCGTTTCTGGTCTATGAATCTCTGACTGATGTATTTCTTCCGAAACTTAGACTGGAAGAAATCCCAAGCAACCTGTTCCTTTGGAACCACATAAATCAAAGTCTTCCACCATTGATAGGCTGCATCTCGTAACAAAGTAACAACACATTTTATGCATTCTTCAGGATTCAGTGACATTTCATCAAATACCCAGATTGTGTTCTCGAGCCAAAACTCAGCTTTCTCGGTATCGTCATCACTGGTGGCCCTGAACTCTTCAGCCCCATATTTACGGATTTTATCGATCGGAGGCTTATTCAACAAATTCAGATTCATGGCCAGAGGTATAGCAGAAGTCTGAGGAGGATTAAGCGGGGGCGGAGGTTGTGAAACAACTGGATTATTCCTTACAAACTGAGTGAACCACTCACTCATCATTTGGAAGAAGGCTTGTTTAGCCTCTCCCTCTTGACCGCTCGTAGCCGGTCTCGAATCAGATGGCGCTGTCCCTTGAGCGGGAACAGGCGCATTGCTTTCAACGTTGTCAGCTACGGCTCTTTCGGGATCCATTACTATACGAAGAACACATTTTTTACGTCAGGATTCATCACACTATCACACTTCATATATATGGCATGTATAGCTAGACTCTCTCACGCTACGTTATTCCGAGAATCGACTAAACTGTAGCTCTGATACCAATCAAATGTAACACCCCTAACCCGTAACCATCGCCGGTTTAGGGTTAAGAGGCATTACCAGACAATCAAAAACTTTTACAGACATTTCATAACATAATTTGACAAATCACATCAAAGTGTCCCTTAAATAGGTCTACGAGACCTTAATCATGCTTTAGAAAGGGGCCGGGACTAAACCGAACACATACAAAATTTAAATTTTTTTTCTAAGTTGTAGAGGTCACACGCCCGTGTGGGTAGGCTGTGTGCCTCCCATGGCCTCAGACACGCCCATGTGGCCGAGCCGTGTCAAAACAGGGCATACATACTGACTTCTCCACACGGCCATGGACACGCCCGTGTGCCCCACCCGTGGTCAAGCCTGACTTGCATCGCACGGCCAGTCACACGCCCGTGTGTCCAGCCCGTGGACAAGCCTGACTTAAGTTTGAAATGCAACCACGAGGGACACGGTCGAGCCACACGCCCGTGTGCTCAACCATGTGGGCAAATATAGGACATTTGCAAGGCCAAAATGCCACCCACACTTTGGGTCATTCATACAAACACCTACAAGCATCATACCAAACACAATTGGCAACCAAAAACATACCAAATGGTCATCCTTCTCAACTCATTCAAGTACATTTCTTCACAACATATTATATGCCATTTAATTCAACCAAATCACAAGTATATCTAAGTAATATTCACCCATAAACTTACCGATTCATTATGGCATCTCTCCATCAATATTATACCAACTTTTCATCACCAGAACATATATCAATATTACCATATGCTCAACCTTTAACAAAACACATAACATATCTTATCTACTTATTCATAACATATCATTAACTAGCCATATCACATGGCTATGTACATATCAGAAACATAATTCAAAGTTACTAGCCTATACATGCCATACTTAATATATATACACTTTCAAAAGGTACCAAAAATAGGATTGAGTAGTGTGATGACGATCCTCGACGATCCCCGAGCCTTTCAGTAACTTTGACGATCTATAAAACAGAACAAACCCACACAAAGTAAGCTTTCAAAAGCTTAGTAAGCCATATACAAAAAAACTTAACATATAGACATTCATTTATTCATCTCAAATATAAGATCACTAATAGCTCATTTGCACATTCATAATTCTCAATGGCTCATTTGGTTAGCCATTTGCTTTCCAACATATATGCATCACCATGTACTTCATTAGATTATAATTCATTCATTCACATATACATTTTACTTTATCAAATCCATTCACATATCTCATCTAGGTAAGTTCATATAAACACTTACCTTTCATACACTTGCTTAATGTACAATTCAAACGTACCTAATTCGTTTATACATTTCACGTAGACTTTCATTTCTCAGATTTTCCCATTGAACCGTTCGGAATCAAATAGGATACTCAGAATGCTCGGAATAGTCGTACAATGCCAACGTCTCAGACGTGGTCTTACATGTAATCTGATATCGATGCCACTGTCCCAGACAGGGTCTTACACGAATCAATACGATGCCAATGTCCCAGACATGGTCTTACACGTAAATCTCAAATCGATGCCAACGTTCCAAATGTGGTCTTACACGATGTCCCATATTGATGCCAACGTCCCAGACATGGTCTTATATGATATCACATATCGGACACCTATGTCATGACATATGTAATTTTATCTATTCCTAGGTTCGTACGGGACTTTTTCGAATGTTGACACCATGTCGATACTATCTCGGATTTCATGTACTCATCATCTCATATACATTCATCATTATGAATTTTCATATGAACATACATTTATCAATGTAAGTACATTTATTTGTATATAGACTTACCTCGGGTTCGGATAAACAGAAATGAACTCGGCAACTCAATTACTTTCGATTTCCCACGATCTAAGTCTGTTTTCTTCAGTTCTTAATCTATACATATTCAAATTTAACTCATTTATTCACTAATTCATTCAATTTAATCCAAAAACACATATTTAAGGAAATTTACAAATTAGCCCTCATATTTTCACATTTTGACATTTTAGTCCTTATTTCACAAAATCACAAAATACACATAATTTGCTTGTACCATGCTTAGGCCGAATATCACCCATGCTCATACAAGTCCATACATTTCATTTATTTTTCAATTTAGTCCCTCAAAATATTATTTTCTCAATTTAGTCCAAATTACTCAAAATCACTAAAAATCCAAAGACAAAACATATTAATCTAACACATATATTTCATATTTCATCATCAAACATCACAAAACTCATGGATTCATCAATGGCACTTTTCATAATCTTTATCAATTCAAAAAATTGAAGCATGGGTTTTGAAGAACACGAAGCAACGATTACAAAAACGTAGAAATTATCAAAAACCGAACAAAAACTAACCTTGAATCAAGATTATAGCTAGCCGAATGTTCAAAGCTTTTCTTCTTCCTTTTTCTTTTCTATTTTCGGCACAAAGATGATGACAATGGCTAATTTCATGCTTTTGTTTTATTAAATTAAACATAATTATTAATTTCCCTTTTTACCCTTAATGAATTAATAAGAAAACTACATAATTCATGCCCATAATGGTCCACTATAATGTTTAGTGGTGTAATATCCACTTAAGGACTTCGCCTTTATGAAGCCATGTCAATTCAACACATTAACATATGAATTGCCACTTTTACCTTTTATACGATTTAGTTCTTTTATCAAATTAAGCACACAAACGACAAAATTAATTCACAGAAATTTCACACTTACTAATTCACATATCATAGGCACTGTAACGCCCCGAATTTGAGCCTAGGAGAATTGGGCCTATTGGGCCTTGAGCGTAGGAGCATTTTAAATTTATGGGAATGTGAGAACAAAATTATTGCAAGTTGGACTTATTAGATGAGTGATCTTGGAAGGCTAGGGAGCTCTTATGAAGTCCCGGGTTCAAGTTAGGTCATAGGAAAATTTTGGTTTCTGGGCACTTAAGTGGGGAGAGCTAGTGGAGACAGGAGTTAAGTGTAATTGTGGGTGTTGTGATAACAAAAAGAGCAAGGTGGCCTAGTGGAGTTGGCGTCACTTGTGTAGCTAGGGAAGGGGGTTCGAATCCCATGGCTTGCAATTGTGGCTTTTATTTTTATGCTAAGGGAGAGGAAGAGGTGGAGTTGGAATGGGATTCTGCTAGGTGAAGGTTTGAAGTGGTCAAACCGTTGAATGGGTGATGGAGAGTGGATTGTGGAGTAAGTGGGGGAGAGAATCGTGGGATATGGTGGGGTGGAGGAGTTGGCCGAAAATGGGAATGTGTATGGGGAGAGTTTCGGTCATGAGGTTTGTGTCATTGTAGAGAGTGTTTTCGGTTTGGTTGAGGGGTGTATCGAATTTTCTTGTATGGTTTTGATGAGTAAAACATTTGCCAAGTGTGTTATAGTAACATTTCAGGTCTTTTCTTTCTTTGGTGGTCTTTCTTTCTTTCTTTCTCAATTCTTTCCATTTTTCTTTCTTCTTGCTGAATCTCTCCTAGCTTTCTCCCATTCGTTTTGCCTTTTTGTGCATTGTTTCTTCTTCATTGTTACCAAGTCACTTTTGGTCGAAGCATCTTCCCTAACCTCTCAATTCTTTTACTTTTTCTACACCATAGCCGACTGCATAACCTCTTTTCTACATCTTTTTGTGGTAGACATCCAGCGAAGTTAGGTCTCTTTTTCTCATTTTCTGCTCTACGTTCTATCTTTGGTTGCTATCTTGTGCTGCCGAACCTTCCTCTCTTATTTGGTTTTCTCGGTTGCAAGGTAACACTTTCGTTTCCCTTTGATTTCTTTACTTCCTCTCTGCTTTTCTCTTCTAGCCAAACACTCAAAGCTTACTTTTGACCGTTAGGTCGAATCTATCACTCTTCTCCAATTTAACTGCCGAAACTATTTGGGAAGCAATTGTCGTTTAGTGGTACTCTAGTAAAGGTAAGGATTTTGAAACGCGTTCTTATTTGATTTTAGTAGGGACTCTCGGGACTGCTTGGGTAAGAGTTCGGTTCCTCTTCTCTATATGGAAACTGAATGTTGGATGATTATCTAACGTTCTTCTGTTTATCAAACCATGGTAGGGTCTTGATTTCTGTATACAAGGGATAATGCCAAAGGCTAGGTTCATCTAAGGAAATCGTCTTGCGGTAAGAGGAGTAGTTTAATAAATGATTCTATTTACGTTTATCAAAATAGTGACTAAGCTGCTGTCAATAATCGCCATAGGTTGGGGAGGCGTTTGGGGAAAAACAACTCGTGCTCAGGTGTGTAATTTCACACCTTTAATCATTTTACTATGTATTATTCTGTGTGTCAGTTTAAAGGTAAAATATCTTTAATGGGTAAGCTAATGAGATACCCCTAGTGGGTGAGTTGGATATAGCCCAGGTGAGTAATTTATGATTATACCCTTACGGGTAGATTTGGCATGACTGTGTATTCTGTTTATCTGATATATTAGTACGTTCATGCATGCACTATATTATTATGTCATGGTATGTTGCATGGGATTGGGATATTGATTATCGGGGAAGTGTAATCCGGTGGCTCTGCCACATATTCTGGTGACTCTGTCACATTTTGGGTAATCTGGTGGCTATGCCACGTATATTCTATTATTTTGGTGGCTTTGCCACAATTTCGGCGATGAGCAGCGTGACTGCCATCGAGGTGTGTAGCGGATGGAGGGTTGATTCTAGAAATCCCCACAGGTGTGTTGGGCTAGTACGGGTGGTGTGTGGCGGGTGGATTACTAGGCTGGGCTGGGTTTGCATTGTATACATTATCTGTATA
This sequence comes from Gossypium sturtianum, assembly GCA_025698515.1. Lineage (NCBI taxonomy): Eukaryota > Viridiplantae > Streptophyta > Magnoliopsida > Malvales > Malvaceae > Gossypium > Gossypium sturtianum. Next base: position 47,674,141 of record CM046943.1, read on the forward strand.
ACCATGCTAATAGGGCTAAAGCCCAGTTTGATTCTGAATGGGCCTCAGGCCAGTTGTTTCCGTAAGGGCTAAGGCCAGTTTGTATCTAAATGGGCTTGGGCCCAGTTAATGACTGACTGGGGAATTACACACTGAGTTCTCGTAACTCACCCCCTTTGCTTTAATCTTGCAGGTAATCCCCAGCATTGAGGATTTGGAGCCGAGGCGGACTCTGTGGTGGCCATAAATCGTAACTTTAGTAAATTCTGTTTTACTTTATTTTAAGATTATTTAATGTGGGTTATGTTTTGTAATAAGGCCTTTGGGATTTTAATTTGGTTTTGGCTTTTAATTCGGTTGATATTTACTATTAAATGTTCAATACGGGATTTTCCTAAAACATTAATAATTGTTTTCCAAAACGTTAACGAACGGTTTACAAACTATAATTGATAAAATACTGGGTTCTCTTAAACGTCAAAAATAGTTTTCAAGATATCACAATTTCGTAAATCACTGAATCTGATTTGAATTTCACACACAACATAGCTCGAAGGCTTCAAAAAGAATACGAAGTTTGTAACGAACACTTAGTTTTCAAACAACTTATCCATGTGACATGCCAAATCCGGTCGTAACGTCTAGACCGGGTTTGGGGTGTTACAGGCATGGAAAATAATATTTAAAATATTTTTTTAACTCATATTTGTGGTCCCGAAACCACTATTCTGACTAGGGTCTAAACCGGACTGTTACAATGTACCACTCACACACTCATGAATAACCTCGTCCTTTCATATATTAGCATTAATAAGCCATCAACTATGGCAATATAAAAAAGAGTTCATCTCTAAAAGAGCCAATACACTTGGCCAAAACAACAAAACATTTCATTAAGCCTAGCCCCTATACATGCCATACTCAAAATACTAAGTCTAAATGTATCGAGATGAGTCGATAGTGTGGGTGATCTTCCAATTATCTTCGAATCTCGAACTAGCTCTTTGACTCTATAAAACAAGAGAAAGGAAAGGGAGTAAGCTTTAAGCTTAGTAAGTTTACGTGTAAACAATAAACATCATAACATGTGCTAATCAATAAATAGCATTACATACTAAGCAAGAACAATCCACATTCCATAGTCATGCTTACTCATTTCATCTCTTACCACTTTCCAACCATATAACAAGCATAATTCTCACATTTAATAGCATACATTCCCTGCACTTATCACCACAAAGTCACATGAAACAAACACTTAAACAATTTCTCAATGAACCATTGAAATAATACCATACACTCGGTGGTTTCGCACATAGCCCACCATTAATCCATAATTAGGGTGGTATCGCACATAGCCCACCAATAAGAGTATTTATAGTGGTATCGCACATAGCCCACCAAATGATAATATAAACGATGATATCGCACACAACCCATCGTGAATGATTAGTAAGGTGGTGTCGCACTTAGCCCACCATTAAGAATATTTACGGTGGTATCGCACATAACCGACCATTAATCTATAATTAGACTAACACGGAGATTACTCAATATCTATTGAATTCAATCCATCTCAATCATAAATAATTTCATTCATACAATGCACCATTTAATAGCAACATGTATACTCAAAATGAATCGTTTACACATAAACTTACCTCGGTGCAAAATGTGTTAATCAACGACTTAATCCGTAACCTTGCCTTTTCCCCAGTCAAGGTTGTTTTCGCGCTCTTCTTGATCTATAATAATGAAATTCACTCATTCCATCACTTTATAAATCATAATACATCAAAATCTCTACTTAGGCAAAAATGACCATTTTGCCCTTACACTATGGCAAAATTACGATTTTGCCCCTAGGCTCGTAAATCATCTTTCATTACATTTTCTCATTAAAAAAGCCTAGCTAAACATTTATTCCTCTTACAAAAACTCACAAAACCATTTATTTCATGCATTTATTACACATTTACAATCTTTACAACTAAGTCCCATTTAAGTGTTTTCATGGTAACACCTTTCACAAAAGTTATTCCTTGACTCACTAACATTCATTTTCTTCCATAAAAACTCAGAAAACAACATGAAAACTCTCATGGAAAGTCCCTAAAATTTCAACCATATAGCAAATTAGTCCCTTCATTAGCTAGCTTAAGCTTTGGGGACTCCAAAAGTACAAAAATTCTCAATGAAGACCTCTAAAATCACTTACTTGTAAGGAGATAGCTTGGCTGAAAGTTTTGAGCTCTAAATCCTCTAATTCTCTTCAATTTTAGGTGGAGAATAAGCATGAATAGTAAAAGATGATATTTCTTCTTTTTATCTTATTTTATTCATTCTTTCATCACCTAACTCCACCAAATTGACCAAAAATTTAATGCTCTTGTCTCCCTAGTCTATATGGCTGGCCAACACACCCTTAATGGCCTAATTGCACTTTAAGGACCTCTAATTTAATATTCTATGACTATTAGACACCTCTACCTTGCAAAATAGAACTTTCGCACTTTATGCGATTTAGTCCTTTTTCACAATTAAGCATACAATTGCTAAAATTAAAGCATCAAAATTTTCATATAACCATATATTTATGCCATAACACATAAAATAATACCAAAATAATTTTCTTCAACCCCGAATTATTGGTCCTGAAACCACTGCTCTGACTAGCCCCAAAATCGGGCTGTTACAGTGTGAGGGACACGGGCCACAGACACGGGCGTTTGTCCGGCCGTGTGATAACCCTTGTAGGTTTGAAATGAAAAATAAATTCCACACGGGCTAGGAACATGGGCGTCTGTGACCACACGGCCTACCCACACAGACGTGTTCCATTCCACAAGAGCGTGTGGCCCTGTTTAGGCAAAAAATTCTAAGTGCGCAAAAGTATCCGATTTAATTTTGAAACCTTCCGTATGTATGTTTAGAGCCTCATAGGCCCATAATAACGATGTTATGAATATGAATGAGAAGCTTTAAGTCGAAATGAAATTTTATAGCCCAATGTTGTATGTTTAAGTAAGTTAAGTCCGGTAATGCCTCGTATCTTGTCCCGGCGTCGGACACGGGTAAGGGGTGTTACAGAGTAAATCTGTTAACTTAGTAGATCTATAAGATGGATTATATAAGGCCCTATTTGAGAATTTCTGGTGTTAGAAATGATGGTAAAAGATAAATTCTGATGAGTTTCCATGTTCTGTAGCAGTAATTGCTGCTGATCTTACAAGGAAAGTCTGAATCTAGAGTTTAGAACTACTATAGGTGAGAATCAGGTGAGTATCTAGACTGACTCATGTGTGTATACTGTTTATTCTAGATGTTTCCGTGAAAAACAATATGAACTGTGAACTGAAACTAGAAAAAGATGGTATGATGAATATGTTGATGTGTGAATATTAGTTTGATGTTACATGTATGACTCATATGAACCTTACAGGTATAGAGTATGTTATAAATAATCTAAATTTAAATCTTGATTGTAAGGGCATGTTTTGAATGTATGAGGTGAATAGTGTGTTAAGTTTAAATGGTGTCTATACCTGAAAGGTCTACTAGTGAGCCTGTGTCTATTTTCGCAGAATCGTTTAAAGGGGTCCGTTGAGACTTTAATCATGACATCTGAAAGGAAAAGTCCATTACACCATATCGAGGAAGACCATAACTGGTGGGTTATGACATCATATGGGATGATTTAAAGGAAGGTTTTTACCTAATAGATTTTTCTATGTGACCGGGGACGATGAGGGGAAAACCTCACAAAACGTGAGTCTAGGCGAATCCATATTGTGAAAACACCAGAAAATGAAAGCCTTTGTGGCGTATCTGAAATGGAAGCCTTCGTGACATTCTCTAAAAGAATGACCCTTGTGGCAACCATCTGAAGGGAACACCTCTGTTGCGATCCCTGAATGAAAGAAATGGAATGTATGACAAATTCTGAAAGAATGAAATTTTTGGCGGACTCTGAAGAAACAGTATGAAAGGCAATCTCTAAAATTAAAGTCTAAGTAGCAGTGTATGAAGGAAATGCCTTTGTGACGGATTGTAAAGAAGCAACCTCTATGGAAAATTCTACAGGGAAGGCTTTATGGCACACACATGATGGGCTACTGTTGTGGCATAATCTGGAAGGGCTTCTAATGATGAACCATGAAGGACACTCTTGTTGTAACAGCCCGGTTTTAGCTAAATCAGAACAGTGATTTCGGAACCACAAATTTGAAGTCATAAAAATTATTTTAATATTATTTTTGGTGTTTACAGTATGTGAATTAATATGTGTGAAAATTTCGTGTGAAAATTTTATCGTTTGTGTGCTCAATTTGATAAAAGGACTTAATCGCGTAAAATGAAAAAGTAGCATGCTTTTTGTTAAAGTGCTATTTTGCTATGGATTTTATAATGTGGGTTCCTTATGTTGAAATTTGACCATTGAATAATAGCATGGACGGTATTGGGCTTATAATTGATGATTTTACAATGTTTAATTAATGGACAAAATGGTAAATGATATATTATTATGAATTAAATAAACAAAACATAAAATAGACATGCATTCTCATCTTTTTTTGGCTGAAAGTTGAAGGAAAAAGAAACCATGGTTGCTTAAATGTTTCGGCACACTTGGAAGCTTGAATTAGGTATGTGGTTTGCTCGGTTTTTGATAATTTTTATGTTTTTGAGATCGTTGCTTCGAATACTAGCTAGCCCATGCTTGAATTTTTGAATTTGTTGTGGATTTTGTGATTTTCCATTTTTGATAGCTTGATATTTTTGTTGTTTGATGATGAAAACTAAATCCTTGTTGATAGATTATTATGTTTAATTAAGTGATTTTTGGAAAAAATGTGTATTAATGATTAAATTGTGAAAATTGTAAATTGAGGGGTCAAAATGTGAAATAAATGAAAGAAATGGGCTACTAGGGACCTAGGGAGAATTCGGCCTAACATGGGTTTAGTGAAATTTTGTGTATTTTGTGTTATTTTGAAATATGGACTAAATTGAGAAAATGTGAAATGTTAGGGGCTAAAGTGCAAAATGCCCAAATTATTTATTTTTGGATGAATTTGAGTGAATATGTTATTAAACAAGTCAAATTTGAATTAATTTAGATCAAGAGAGAAAGAAATCGAATTTAGATCGGCGGAAGTCGAAAGTTGTCGAATAGTCGTTCCGGTCCGTTCGTCTCCGTACGAGGTAAGTTCATAAGTAGATAAATGTTATTAAATTTTGAATGTATATGTTTTAAATGTTGCTGAATTGGTATGTATATATATTTGACATATTGCCGAATTGTTATAAGCATGGTGTGATTTGTATCGAGCTCGAATCGATCGAATTACGACGTCCAAAAGCCCCGTACGAACCATAGGAATAGTTTGGATACATATGTCATGAAATAGGATTCCGATATGAGATTTCGTGTAAGACCACGTCTGGGACGTTGGCATCGATTTGAGATTTATGTGTAAGACCATGTCTGGGACATTGGCATCGTATATGATTTCGTGTAAGACCCTGTCTGAAACAGTGGCATCGATATTTGATTACATGTAAGACCACGTCTGGGATGTTGGCATTGTACGACCTTTATGAGCTATCCGAGTATCCTTATTGATTCCGAATGGTTCAACGGGCAATGACATTGTAAAATCGAATGTAAGTTCAAGTTAAATGATGCAGGTACGTTTAAGTTTATATGAAATTTGAAAATAAAGGTAAATGTTGTTGCGTAAAATGATCATGTGAATTATTTGTGAATTATAACTTTATATATATGTGTATAAGATTGGAGGCATTTGGCCTAATATAATTAAATTGTGCATGTTCTTTTGATGATTTATTTGGTTATGACTTACTAAGCTTCCCAAGCTTACTTTGTGTGTTTAATCAATGTTTTATAGATTTTGGAAGCTAGCTACGAGCTCGGGGATCATCTTGGAACATCGTCACACTATCGACTACCATTCGGTACTTTTGAAGTTTGAAACTACGAATATATAACATGTATAGACTAGTTTTAATGTGTTTGATTTTGAATTTGTATATATTGATAGCCATGCGAAAATGGCTTGATTATAATGTTAAAGCTTGTGTGTATGTGGCTATGACTTAAACTCATTTGGGAAGTATATTTCATGGTGTATATATATGTGTGGTATTAGGTTATATGGATTGGTTTGATTAATGAGTTAGTTGATGGTTGAATATATGTGATATTGCTTATGTGCATTCGGTTATGTTTTAGACTTATTTTGGAAATTATGTTTTATAGTATACTTGTGATCTTCTGATATATGATTCGGTAGTGGGTAATGAAAAGAATGATGAATAATCGGCCATGAAATTAGCTTATTTGGAAGTGTATTTTATGGTTTAATTTGTGTGGATGGATATGTGTTTCGACTTGAGTAATGATGTGGAAGATGGATGTGTTTTTGAGTGTGCTTTCAATCATGAAAGTTGGCTATGCAAATGAGTTTATTTTGTGAATTGATAAATTGAAAGTGATGTTTACTTTTAATCTTTTATATCGGCAAATTTGGTATAGACATGAATATGTTTATTTAGTTAAATGTTAATGTCATGTGTGTAAGTGTGTGTGTAATTGCTTTGGTTATTTTGTAAGTTAAATTAGGTTATAATGCGTGTTTATATTCGGCTAATCTTAAGTAAAAATAAATGTATATGCCTTTGATATGATCAATTGTTGTTCGATTAATTAGATTCGGCTTATGATGGTAAATATGCTCATATATTATGTTTGAATGTTTGATCATATAGCTTCAGTTTTATATGGCTCTTTGGATGGTTGAAAGATTTATGTTTGGACATGTTTTATAGCAAGCGAAACAGGCATGATGTGTTTAATATTGGTATTCGTAAATGGTTCAAATAGATATGGTCATAAGCGCATAAACTTGTGATGAAGTGAGAGTAGGTATATTTGGTTTTGAAATGATGTTTGTTATTAAGTATATATATATGTATGTCAAGTATGTCGTGTAGATAATTTTAACTTAGTTTAATGTGCATAACATGTGAATTGGTATAATTATGAATTAGGTAATCGAATGGGATTTTATTGATTTGGTAAAGTCATTTTATGTTAGTACATGTTGAATATTACTAAAGCCGCATATGTGAGTGTTTTTCTTTTTAAAGTAATGTAACAAGGTGCATTTGGTTTTAATATGCGCATGAGTATAGTTTATGAATTAGTATGTTTGATATTCAGTTATTGAAATAAATAAGTTGTCATATACTCAGTATATGTTATTTTATGATACATGTTTGAATTTATTTAAAGTATACAAATGTTATGAATGTAATGAAGGTTTGTTTTGAGCTGTGTTATGACTGGTAATGCCTCGTAACCCTATTCCGGCGATGGATGCAGGTTAGGGGTGTTACACTTGTGGCGGACTCTGTGTTACGTAATTAGTGTATCCTAAATTGTCCCTAAATGTAATTAATAAGACCAGTAATTACGAGACGTATCCATAGGTACAACGGTAAGGTATTTAATATGATTAAGATTTATATAGATATAGGAAATTAAAGAGATATAGCGAAGAAATTAAAATATATTCTGGAAATGAATGTAAGCATAGTACGCTCTAGAGGAAATACCGATCATCTGTGTATGGGCCTCTTTTTGAAACTCGATTGAGTCATGGCTTAGTGATTGAAGAATTTAGGTAAGGTCTTAAAGACACTGAAGAGATGGAAAAAGGCCTTAGTGTAACAGCCCGTTTTCAGTGAAATCAGAACAGTGGTTTCGGGACCACAAATTCGAGTCGAAAAGAAAATTTATTTTAAAATTATTGCATGGTCTGCATCATGATAGGAAAGATGTATGAAAATTTTGATAAGAAAATTTTACCGATTTCATGTTTAATTATAGAAAGGACCAAATTGCATAAAATACAGAAGTTGAGTTCTAGTAGCTATCAGTATCAAATAGCTATGGAATTCAAAACTTGAGGTCTTTATATGGAAATTAGACCATTAAGAAAAGTCAGTAGATATTTTTGATGATTCATCCATGGAAATTTAGAAAAAGAAAAGGACTAAATTGGAATTTGGAATAAATAAAGATGATAATAGCCTAATATCATCTTATTTCATCATCTTCCCCAAATTTTCTATGGAAACCTTAGGAAAGAGAAAGAAAATCAAGCAAGCTTAATTAGGTAAGTAATCATGTCTCGTTTTTAGTAATTTTTATATTTTTGAGATCAGAATAACCTAATCTATCTATTTTAGGGATCAATTTGAAAAGATATTAAAGTATTGAAATTTTTCCATGGATGAATATGCTGAAAATTTGAAATTTATGGTAGAAAATGAAAAGTTGTTGATAGATAAACAACTTTTGTAAAGTGAATTTTTATGAAATTGTGATTTAGGGACTAAATTGTAAATATGTAAAAATCATGGAAAAATTTTTATTTTTATGAAATATATGTGCTGTAAATGTTATATGTAAAAATCGGTTAGGCTTGGAATAAGGATTAAATTGCATGAATTTCATGTTCCGAGCCTAGGGATAAAATCATCATTTATGAAAAGTATAGGGGCAAAATGGTAATTTTTCCTAGGGTGTGAATTGAATTAAATTGAATATGAAATGGATTAAATTGAAATTAATTTCATTTATATAGATCCGGATAACTCAAATACAAAGTTAGATCGAGGAAAAGAAAAAGTGTCAGATTAGTAGATTTCCGTATACGAACAAGTGACGAGGTAAGTTCGTGTAACTAAATTATGATTGAATTAAATGTTGTGTATGTGAATTGTATAAATGCCAAATATATGAAATTCCTTACATATCTAACAAAGCGCGATAAATATTAAATCCCATTTGAATAATGGAATTCGATGGATACAAGATTTCTCAGTTGATTGCGGCCTTGCATATGTTGCGGACACACCACAGCTCCTACGAGCATCTTGTTATAAGCCCTCTCGAGCTTCGAGCATCCTGATTGGTAGTGATCCTGCATGTGTTGCAAACTACCGCAGCTCTTTGTGAGCGTCCTGTTATATGATCGGTTGTGATCCTGCATATATTGCGGACACAAGCGCAACTTTTTATGAGCGTCCTGGTATAGGCTCTTTGTGAGCTTCCTGACATGGCTCGCTTGAACATCCTGTTATATGGCTATCCAGAGCTCCCTGATAGTAGCTCTTCGGAGTTACCTATTAAGCTCAATGAGCTTTCTGTTCTAAACTCTTATGAGTTTTCTAATTTAGCCCGGATAAGCTTCCTGTTACATGGCTCACATGAGCATCCTATTATATGGATCGAGAGAGTACTTCCTAATTATGTGCCCTAATTGGGTACCCCTGAATATGAATTGACGGTTTACAGCTTTGTACACTTTGAGTGTACTACATATGTATCCATCGTTATTTCAAATAAACTCAACGGGAATAGTTTTGACATGGTTGAATTGAACTTAAGATGATTGATTATAAAAATGCACATGTTATATAGAAATATGATAGGAAAAGCACATATTTATGAAAGTTATTACATGATGAGCTCATCTTTGATTTTTGATGTTTACATGATATACATAACTAACAAGTTTCTTGAGATCATATGTGATTAGGCAAATTGCCATAATGATTTGGATGCATGTTTGTATACTTATTTTGAATGTACATGATTGGTAAGTTAAATGCTTATTATATGAACTTACTAAGCATTTGAAATGGTTACCCGGTTTTCTTTTCTCTATTTTATAGTGGTCGAAAGCTCGTAAATGTTGGAATTGGTCGAAGCGTCATCACACTATCCTTCAGCTCGTTTTGGTATAAATAGCAAACTTGTTTTGGTATAATGGCATGTATAGGCTAACTTGGCTAATGTTGGCATGTAAATGGTTGTTTGTAATCTAGCCATTGGAATGGCTAGTAATGGTATATATAGTGAATATATACTTGAGGTTATAATATGGTTAATATATGTGTGCTTAGTATGGGTAGATTGAATTATGGTAAACTTATATGACTTTTAAAAAGGTAAGTTTGAATACATATGATGATATATCAAGTATAATGTTAATGTTGGCTTGGTTTTAACATCTTGAGTTGGTTGGTATATGTATGCAAGTATTAATGTAGGTACAAGGCAAAATTTAGGTGAGAAATAAGGCTTGGAAATGGCCTTATTTTGTCCACATGGGTAGACACACGGACGTGTGTCTCAACCGTGTGTGATACACGACCATGCACACGGGCGTGTGATTTGGTCGTGTGTCCCCTGCATCCTAAAAATTGAGAAACAGAATGCTCAGAATTGGTCACACGGGTAGAGACACAGGTGTGTGTCTCAGCCGTGTGAAACACACGGCCCAACACACGGGCGTGTGTCTTGGCCGTGTGAATCCTGCACCTATTTTTGAAAATTAAATTGTCCACACGGCCTAGCACACGAACGTGTGGCTGGCCGTGTGACCCAAGTCAGTAGCTACCCTAATTTGAGCACAGGTTGGGACACGGCTGTGTGCCTCACATCGAATGCCCACACGGCCTAAGACACGGGCGTGTCACTTGGCCGTGTGAGCCACACGACCTGACCACACGGGAGTGTGTCCCTTGCAGCTAAGAAAAAAATTTGAAATTTCGCAAAAAATTCTCTGAGTTCTCGATTTAGTCCCGACTTGATTCTAATGTATAAATAGGACCTTGAGGGTCCATTTAAGGGACAACATGATTGAATTATAATTTGTTTCAGATATGAATAGTAAAAGATATAAATTAATTGTATTTGTTCTGTAAACTCCGGTAATTCTCTATAACCTTGTTTTGGTGACAGATATGGGTTAGGGGTGTTACACTTAGGGTAAGGTATGGAAAGGAATGTGAGTATAATAATGATAATTGAGGAATTAGTCATTAAAGGCAAAATGAAGAATAAGGGTGACGAGACAATAATTGAAACATTGAATATTACGTGCAAGTATGATTCATGTAAATGAGTGTTTGACTTACTAAATTCTTTTGAACTTACTCAGTGTGTTATGTTTCAAGCGGGTTTTTAAGGTCTTAGCCTAGAGGGACGATGTCAAGACTACGCCGAATGAGTGGCGTATTGGGCTATGATGCATACAGAGCGAGCTTGATGGCAATATCGAGTCTGAGTTGATACATTTTTTATAGAAACCTTTTTCGCGGGATAGCTATATTAGGCTAGGGCCTCAATTTGGTCGTAGTTGTAACTAAATTCTCGATGTTTTCTAGTAAGATTTATTCATTGTTTATACTTACGTATTTTATAAAGGAAATTTTAAAGTTGAACAATTGTATTCGATTGAAATTTGTACAAGTAGAACTAAGTTTTAATTGTATAAGACCGATAAAGCCCAAGATTCGAATTTGAATTATTGGGTCGAGTTTGGGATCACGCCAGGTTCAAGTTTGGAGTCCGGTTCATGTGTAAATGTCATTTGAAGGAATGGATTTAGGAGAACCGGATCAGAATTGGGCGTGAGGAACATCGATCGGTAATGCGGTGAAATATGTGTGTTCTTTTACAAGTGAATCAGGACAAACCGTGTGTATGTTTAGGGCCACATGATCTCCTACGCGGACGTGTGGACCACACAAGTGGACCACACAACCATGTACTACTGTTTCGTTAGGATACTTTGATTTTCACATGGCCAAGAACCTCCCACACGGCCTGTTGTACGGTCGTGTCTCTCTTGTAGAGTAATTTTAATGTTTACCACACGGACACAGTCTGTTACAAGGCCTGGCCACACGTGACCCCTGTTTTACAATTTTGCCCAAAAAGTTATGAATTATTCTGTGTGGTCCTTGTTAGTCCCCGAACTATTTTTTGAGTTTTAATTCTCTAAATTGAATCCCTGACAATATGAATATTTGGAATCTATGATCTGGATGACTGAATTATTACTGTTATATACATGATATGTAAACATTACATGCTTATTGCTACCATTAAACCAAATACATGTTAAGCAAGTTTATTGCTACTGTACTAATTTATTATAAGCATGTTAATTGCTACTGTATTGATTTATTATAAACATGTTAATTGCTACTGTATTGACTTGATATAAACATGTTTATTGCTACCGTAATGATATGTTATAAGCATGAATATTTCTATTGTATCGACTTGTTATAAGCATGTTATTGTTATCGTATTAATCTGTTATAAGCATGTCATGTTGCATTACATGAGGTGGGACGATATGAACGGAGAAAGAATCAATAGTTTATCAGGAACGACTAGGGGTTCATCCACAACGTACTAGCAGCTTGTCTATAAAGCTTTTTATATGGAAACCCTGGTAGTTCATCCACCTATATTTTTATTATTAGCAATTCATCTACAACGATTAGTGGTTCATTCACAACGTGGTGTAAGGTAGCTCCTCTACATTAGTGTGTAGCGGAGATGGGTAGGATCTATTTTGATAAATTGAAACTGCACTGCCATTCATGAGCACATGCGTACATAAACTTTGTATTCTGAAATATTATGATATTGATGTGTTGATCTAAATAATTGATACTCTGAACCGCTATATGAGTGTGTGATTGTTTTGAGAATTGTTATTTTGTATGAGACATCTATTGTTTGCATTGATTTCCTTGTGATAGGACTCACACTGAGCTTCTTAAGCTCACCCCACTTTAATTTCCATGTTTTTAGATAACCCACAAGGTTAGAGTGCAGACTCGGCATCCGATAAATAATTAAATAATTAAATTTATATATATATATATATACACACATTAGTGTTTATATGTTAAGAGTAGTGGAATGGAACGGTTAGATTGTTTTTAGTTAATCACCATAGATGAAGGAAGTAAATGAGGTCTAATGATGTAGTGATGATGAAATAAAATAAAGTAGAAACCAAGTTTATGAAAGGAGGCGATGAGAGATGTTTCATTAGGATGGGGCCGAAAGATTGTGGATAATTAGAATTAATCAAAGATTTAAGTGATAGGGATAACAAAAGCTTAGGCAGCCAAGTATTTGTTGCGTGCTTATTAACCCAACTTCGCTGCTTTGTTATTATTATTATTATTATGAATAAAACAACATATCCAACCTTTAATTTCAATTCTTGATGACCATACTATTCATCAGCCAAATGTGAACTTCTCAACAACAATTGCTACTTTTCCAAGAAGTGCGAAAAAGCGTAAAAAAGTGCAAGCATTATTGGCCAATGAGGTATCAGAATTAAACAAATAAGCATATTCATGAAGAAAGTATTAAAATTATTAGTCATCGAAAGTAACATATTTCAAGTGAAGACATGGACATAATCTACATGGATTTTTCATGCAAAAGTGATCTCTCCTTGATAGCTAAATCGTCCGAAAGATAAGCAAAGAATACAAGCTCAAATCTTGTTGAGGAAAGTTGGGTCTCCCACCATTAATGGAAGGTATAATTTTATTTGGGGTTTTATCGTTTCAATTGATATAGAAACGACCTGAAAAATTACGGAAAAGTTAAAAATTTGGTCATAAATTTAATTATAGTAGAGAGATATTTATAAATTTATTTGATGCATAAAGTGTTTATACTTCACAAATAAGATTATAAGAGTCACATAATTTATACATAGATTTTAGAATTTTTAGAGCTTTTAAAAATATTTATGTTTTTAAAATTTTTAATTTCTTGTTAGTTTTCCTTTATTTTAAGTTTTTGAATTACTAATATTATATATAAGGTTTTTTATAAATTTTGTATCTTATGAATAAATAAAAGGGTAAACTTAAAAAATAGTCACTTTTGTTTGCCTCGGATCACATTTTAGTCACTTACGTTATCATTTTGTTACAAAGTGGTCACTCTGTCGTTAAGCCCCGTTACCTCCCTAGCAACAATCCTACGTGGCAGTCCAAATGGGTTTTAAATGCCAACTTGGATGAGAATAGTTTTTTCAAACAAAATGGAAAATAAAACTAAAAGGAAAAGGAGACGAACAATTTTTCTTTTCCAGTTCAAGTTGGTATTTAAAACCTATTTAGACTGCCACGTAAGATTCTCGTTAGGGAGGTAACGAAGTTTAACTGTAGAGTAACCACTTCGCAACAAAACGATAACGTAAGTGACTAAAACGTAACATTTCAAACATAAGTGACTAAAATGTAATCTAAGGCAAACAAAAGTGACTTTTTTTAGTAGTTTACCCTAAATAAAAAATTAAGAATTTATTTAAATTTAAATTTTATATATTTAAAATTTTAATATAAATTTTTTGAAGTTTGATTTTTTAGGGATCAAAATGACATGGCATGTGTAAAAGAACTTTCACATGATGTAATCTCATTGGTCAACTTTTAAATTAAAAGCTATGACAAAAAGATAATTTAAGTACAAAAAAAGTTTAACTATGGAAACGAATATAATTAAGCGTCGTTACAATATTTCAAGGGCACCACTACACTCACAATCTGTCATTCTCATTAGGGAATGACAAACACTATCCTGTACATTTATTTATATTTAATTTTACATATTAATGTTAAATTCTAAACCCTAAATATTAAATCTTAAACCCTAAATACTAAAATTAAATTATAAATATAAGTCTTAAATACCAAAATTACATAATTTTCAAGTCCAAGTAGTTGAACGAACAAACCATCGTATTTATAATTTCATTTCTTCATAAATACAACAGTTTCAGCATTTATTCCATCCTCTTTTATACAACCTTTTTTTATATTCTGTTTTTCTAAATTAGTGAAACAAGAACTTTGAAACTTGATTTTCTTTCCCCATATAATTGCAAATTGAATGTTGATCAGTAAAAATAATACGACTATTGATAGAAAAAGTAACTTGCAGCTGCTTCCAACCTGTCTGTACTCCGTACCACCTCCTAATGGACTTACCAATCTTTCTGTGCAAGTCCCAATCTTCATTGTCAATTGTCATGCTTCACTTTTTTATGAATAAACAATGGGAAATAAACTTCGACCATACTGATTATTGAAGCTTCCAATTAAAACTTTTGTGGTCCTTTTCTATTGTTATCTAATTGACAACTTAATCAATCTCAGCCAATATATTTTCTGCTCCAAAACAACTTCCATCTTTGAAACTATACATCTGAATGGCATTTGCAGTGGTCAATTATGTTATGCAACAACATAGCTAGAATTAACTTCAAATTTAATTCAATTGGGTTTGAGAGCGGTCACACCAAGCAATTACACTTGTAAATGCTCAAGTTTCATAATTCACTTTATTTGAAGTTGATAATCTTTTGAACCAAAATAGTTGAGTCATGACTTAGTTGATATTTATAGATGTCTTTTTGTAACAGCCCGATTTAGGGGCTAGTCGGAACAGTGGTTTCGGAACCACTAATCCAAGGTTAGAGAAAATTATTTTCATGATATTTTATGAGTTAGAGCATGATTATATAAGTACATGAAAATTTTGGTGCTTTAATTTTAGCGATTTCATGCTTAATCGCGAAAAAAGACTAAATCGCATAAAGTACGAAAGTTCAATTTTACAAGCTAAGGGTGCCAAATAGCTAAGAAATATTATTTGAAGGTCTTTAAAGGGCAATTAGCCCCTTAAATAATGGTTGGCCGGCCATAGGGGACAATCAATGTCAAAATTGGTCAAAGTTGTTAGATTAGGTGGATTAAATTGAGGAAATAAAATAAAATAAAGAAAGGGAAAAGATATCATCTTTCCTCTCTTCTTCTCCACCAAAATTTTTAGCAAACAAGGGGTTTGAGAACTCAAAAAAAATTTCAGCAAGCTTCTCTCTTCACAAGTAAGTGTTTTAGTGATCATTTCTTGATAATAATTGTACTTTTGGGACCCCTAAAGCTTAAGCTTTCTAAAGAGGGGACTATCTTGCAATATGGTGAAAAGTTTAGAGTTTTGCCATGTGAGCTTTTAAGTTGTTTGCTGCATTTTTATGGAAGAAAATGAGTCTTAGTTGTTAGATGAACAACTTTTGTGAAAGGTGTTACCATGAAAACACCTAAAAGGACCTTTTTGTAAAGGTTGTAAAATATGTAGTAAATGTGTGAAATGTTGAGTTTTGATGGTAGCCATAAGAGAAATAAATGTTCACCTAGGCTCGATAAAGGTAGAAATTTGATTAGAATGGATTTCTGAGCCTAGGGGTAAAATGGTCATTTTGTAAAAGTCTAAGGGCAAAATAGTAATTTTGCCAAATCATGGTTATTGAAATGCATTTATTAATGTGATTTTTAAATGAGCTAATTTTCTATTATAGATCAAGAAGAACCAAGAATTTACCTCGACCGGGGAAAGAACAAAGTATCGGACTAGATCGACGATCTAGCTTATTTTGAAATCGAGGTAAGTTTGTATGTGATATATTCAACATTTATGCTAGTATGTTTGAGAATGTTTGATATTATAATGATACATGATATTCTATGAAATTGAGTATTGGTGTTGAATGAGAAAAATGATAAAAGTTGAGATGGATAAGGTCCCGTGTAAGACCATGTCGGGGGCATGGCCTCGGCACCAAATTAAGATTCCGTATAAGACCATATCTGGGATATGGCTTTGGTATTGAATATGAGAATTGTATAAGACCATATCCGAGATATGACATCGATACTTGAAGTGAGATTCCGTATAAGACCATATTCGAGATATGGCATCGGCACTCAGAGGTGACCCCATATAAGACCACATCTGGGATGTGGCATTGGCTTTGTGTTTATGTTAATGACGAAGAATATGCATCTTTGAGTATCCCTAGTGATTTAGTGGGATGAATAGATAAGCTTGGAAATAGAAATGAGATTAGTACTAAAGTCATGTGATTGAGTGAATACAGGTACCCGTGAATAATTCACAAAGAATGTTTACGATATGTGGCATGGTATATGCTAGATAAGAACAAGTACGAGTAAGTTATGGAAAAGTGCTTATGACTTTGTGTGGTTATCTAATGCAATGAATTGATGTCATTATGAACTTACTGTTGCTATTTATTTTCATGCAAACTTACTAAGCTTTATGCTTACCCCTCTCATTTCCCTTTTTCCTTGTAGTATTGCCAAGATAATTCGAGAATCGTGGGACGTCGGAGTTCAGAAATCACACTATCGACATCTCTTTGGTATAACAAGTTAGACTTATTTTGAGTATGGCATGTATAGGACTTGGGTATTTTGTTATGTCATTTTGATAGCCAAAGTGTTGGCTATTTATGTTATCAAAGTCATTTTGTAAATGGTCATTGGAATTAGGTCAATACTTGACAAGTTTATTTATATTCAATGATGATGAAATTATGAAGTTTATGCTTGTGTGGATATTTTGAATTGAGTTTTGGAAGTGCCTTAGGGTCATGAGTTATGTTGAAATGAATTGGTATAAGTATGGTTGCTATGTAGGGTGGCATGTGGCTTGGAATATAGCCTTTTTAATGTCCACACAGTAGATACACTGCAGGCGTGTGTCTGCGCGTGTGTGACACACTCTGTCCACCCCATGGGTGTGTTGATCAGCCGTGTGTCCCCTTGCATGCTAGGTTTACAAGTTAGTATGCTCAGTAGTAAACATATGGGCAGAGACACAGCCGTGTGTCTTAGCCGTGTGGGAGGCACGGCCATGGACATAGGCGTGTGCCCAGGCAGTGTGAAGTCTGCACCTAAAAATTAGGAATTTAATTCGACACACGGTCTAAGGACACGGGCGTGTGCCTTGGCCGTGTGACCATAGTGAAGTGATGATGTCATAAACAGAATGCCATGGTTTTGGCACACGGGCTAACACACGGACGTGTGATAGGCCGTGTGATGCAAGTCAGTGTCAACCACGGGTGTGGAACACGGGCGTGCAAATTACCACACGGGCGTGTGGTCCCTGTTTAGGCAAAAATTTTCTATGAGTGTAAAAGCTTTCCGATTTAATTCCGGAACCTTCAGAATGTATGTTTAAGGCCTCGTAGGCCCATAATAAGGATGTTATGCATATGAATGAGAAGTTTTAAGTTGAAATGAGATTTTATAGCCCAAAGTTGTATGTCCAAGTGAGATAAGTCTGGTAATGCCTCGTACCTGGTTCCAGCATTGAATACGGGTAAGGGGTGTTACACTTTTGACCTATATTTCAATATCGATCTTATGGAGGATTCATCTTTCTCACATCCCCTAATGTTAGATGGATCTAATCACGCATATTGGAAGACAAGAATGAAGGCCTTCATATAGTCAATGGATGATAAGGCTTGGCGTGTTGTTCTTATTTAATGAGAACCACCTATAATTGAAGCGTTAAGAGTTAAAACTCCCAAATCTTAACTCACATAGACCATTAAGGAGGATAAACTGGCCAATGCAAATTCTAGCGTTTTGTATGCCATTTTCGATAGAGTTGATAACCAAGATTTAAAGAGGATATGCAAAAACGCCACAACGCAAGAAGCTTGGTGTATTTTTGAGACAACTTATAAAAGAACAAACACGGTGAAACATTCAAAGTTGTATATGTTGACCACAAAATTTGAAACTCTTAGAATGCAAGATAATAAAGGCATTAGTGAGTTTTACGCTAAGTAGTGAGATCTCTTGAATCAAGCATTTGCACTTGGCAACGAATAATCTAATTCCAAACTGGTGAGGAAAGTCCTTAGATCTCACCAAAGAGAGTTTTTTTTATCAAGGTTGCTACCTTTGAAGAGGCCAAGGACGTTGACAATATACGTATTGATAAGCTCATTGGTTAGTTACAAATGTTTGAAATAAATCTTAGTGAGCAAAGGAAGATGATGGTCACTAAACTAACTATAAATACGACTAAGGCAAGCGCACCTATCGAACAATAGTATAGCTATGGTGAGTAGAGAATATCGTATCCACGAGGACTAAAAGTACTAGTAATTACCGTCTTCTTATTATTTAGCTGACAAATTGGAGTGGTTCTGTTATCTAAAATTACTAAACTAATTTAACTAAGAACGCAACATAGAGTGAAATAGGAAAATAATCGAAGATAACCAATTAGATAGATAATACCCAGGAAAGAATCCACCTAGACTTCACCTATTATTATGAATCTAAATTAAACGATTTATTCACTTGTGTCTTGATCCGTAAAAGTTCCTAAATTATGTTAATATCTCTGTCGAGAGTAAGAACAATTTACTCTAGGTTGATTAATTGAAATCTCTCTAATTAAAACCCCTATTGTCGCATTAACTCGATTTATAGATTCCCCTATTAGATTTGACTCTAATCCGATAGATTTATATCGTCTTATTTCTAGGATTGCATGCAACTCCACTCAATTATGCTAGATCTACTCTTAAATAGGGACTTCTTCTCCTTTGAAACAAGCACATTAAACATGAATTAATAACTTGGAAATATTAAAACAAGAAATAAGCATACATAAATGAGAACAAGAATAAAGTATTTATCGCGTAAAAATAGAAATTAAATAAAAGGATTCATCATAGGTTTCATCTTCCCTAGGTATCTAGGGAATTTAGTTCATAATCTTGAATAGAAACATCTCAAAGTCAGAATAACCACAAGACATAAAGAAACTCAATAAAACTTCGAAAGAAATTAAAAGGAGATCTTCGATCTTGATGGAGATCCGATTTTGAGTTGATTCCAATGGTGTTCTTCGAGTGTTTTCTTCGATCTTCTCTGATTGCTCCCTTATGTCTTCTTCTAATGGGTATTTATAGACTTTAGAATGCTCAAAAAGCCTAAAAATTGGGTTTTTTCGCGTATTTGGGAAGTAGGATGCGAAATCGACACGGGCTGGCACATGGGCCTATGTCCAGCCCGTGTGGAAATGCCCAGGCTGTGTGGATCCTGAAAACAACTCTATTTGTTTGATTTTGGCTCATTTTTTGCTCATTTCGCTCCCAAATGCTCTTCTAATTAAACATGAATTTTAAGGATTAGGAGCATCAAATTTACTAATTTACATAATTAATCATCCAAAAATGCATTAAGAATGGGATTAAAATATGTTACTTTTATAGCTTATCAGAAGAGCATATCAAAAGGTGAGAAAAGTACAACCTTATAAGTGATAGAACAAGTTGCAACTAAGGGTACCACTACTTATCTGTAATTTCATTAAATCCTTTGAGAAGTTGTCTAAGAAGAATAAAAAGTTTGATACGGGAAAAACTTCTCCAAAAAATAAAGGTAAAGGAATTGTAATTACGATGAGCCTAATAAAGAGAAAAAGAAGGGTGTTTAATGTCATGAATGTCATGGGTTTGCCACATATAGGCTATGTGCGCCAATTCCTTCAAGAAGATGAAGAAATTTTCATGTGTTACCTAGAGTGATGAGGCTTATTCTAGTAGACCTACAAGACTATGCTTGAGAAGAGACAGAGAGCAAGTATATATTATTAATGCCAAACATGTTGATGAGAATTCTTTTCTAAAAGAAGAAATAAAAATTTGGTTTTGCAGATGGAAGTGAATGACTCACTCTTGATGTTAGAAACTATGCATGTCACTGCATGTTGTCATAAGAAAAAGTTTATATGGACGAGAAAAGACTAAAGGTGTATTTTTGTTTCTCATCAATCCTTAAAGGCTACAGTCGATCGCGTGCGGTATTTTGACAACGGATGTTCTCACCACATAAGACATAATAAATCATAATTATCTAATTTTGAGGAGAATCATGGAAGTTGAGTAACCTTTGAAGATAGAAAGGAGGTTAGATATTTTGAAAAGGAAGCCTCAATGTTAATGGGATTCCAATACTTTAAATGTCTTCCTGATTTAAGGGTTAAAACTTAATCTCATCAATATCAATTAGTTGCACGACTAATGAATGCTTGTTAATTTCTCCAAAAAAAGGTTATTGGTTATTAGAAAATTAAATGATCTAAATATGGAAAGAGTTAGGACATTTGACAATTGCTACAATTTGATTTAACCTATACAATAAAACAAGGCTAATACTTATGAACTTGAGTTGTGACATGAAAATTTAGGCCATGTACACTATAAAGGCTTGTAATGCATTGATCGTTATGATGTTGTGAGAGGGTTTCCAAAGGTATGAGGAGCCATTCCCAAGCTATGTGGCGATTATATGAAAGGAAAGTAGCAAAGGGAGTCATACTCGCAGTTAGAACTGGTCCAAAATATGTAAATGGGACTCTTGATTTGGGATTTGGTTCCAAAATATAGTATGGTGAGTCTAGTTGGTTACAATGATGATGATTAGGTTGGAAATATAAATGACAGGAAGAACACATTTGGAGGTTTTTCTACTTGGGATCAAACTTGATTTCTTGGTATAGCAAGAAGCGGACTTCATTTCCTTATCATTAGCTGAAGCGGAATACATTGTTGTTAGAAGTTGTGCAGCACAACTTCTATGGATGAAACAAATGATGGAAGACTTTGGAGTGGCACTACCAGTTGCAATTGCTTATTGTGACAACTCTAGTGCTACTAACACATCAGAGAACATTATGATGCATTCCAAGACAAAATCACATTATTATTTGGCACCATTTCATTTGAAAGTTTGGTGAAACTGACACTATTTAATTGAAGTATTTTCTACTGAACATCAATTGGTTGATCTCTTCACCAAAGCACTTGATTCAGCTAGATTCAAAGCATTGATGAGCTTAATTGGTGTGTGTTGAATTTGAGATTTGGCAATTGACGTGAGAAAAGTGCTTCTATAAATAATATATAATTTTAAACTCAAAAGATGTTTCAATTTTCCATTGCTACTTGCAAGTATATGAGATCATTTCCAAGTAATAAATTACAATGAATAATTCCATTAAAGGAAATATTTTAAGGATCGAACCCACAATGAGATTCGCATATCTAAATTAATAAAATAAAAGTTTCAATTGAAGAATATAATTAAACTAATATAAATCTTAAAATTAACTAAGAAGAAATAAACTAATTATTATGAAAAAAAATAAACAAATGACTAAATATGTAATGCCCCTCACCCATCTCGTTGGCCGGTACGAACTAGAGACGCTATCAGAACATTTTCGGTACAAAACCAATAATTTATTTTAGAAGATAAATAATAAAAAAAATTTATAAAATTATAGGAAATATATGAAATTAATTTTTATAGTTTTGAAATTTTTTTAAAATAATTTTAAATCGATTTTTGGGTGTTCGAAACTTTTATTATAAGACCATTTTTGCACAAAACAGTGCAGTGGCCAAAATAGTATATGGGTGTGATACCTAGGGCAAAGGCATTAATACTTAGCCCCTATACTATTCATGGGATGATTCTAATTAAAAGGGTTTAGTACCTCTGGCCCTAAGTGCCGAACCTTGAGCACCTAGGGTTCCTTTTTGTTGACTCTAAAACATTTTGAACTTCAAAAATTATGTTTTCAAAGCTGAAAACCCCCCTCATAAACATCTCCAAACTAGACTTATAAACATGTTTTGAAAAATTAGCCAAAAGCCAACATCTTTGTTCATGAAACATAGACAAAATAAAACAAAACTTGTCAAAGCATTCGTGAGTTATGCTAGCATTATAAAACATTTATGAAACTATTCAAAAACCAATCTAATTATGGAAAACCCAAGTATGCATGAAACCATTAAAAAGATATAACATTTGGCTTAAATGATAACCAAAGTAAACTAAATAAAAGGAAGGACTATTTACAACTTATAGTAATATGAAACAAATATATATATGCATCCCTAAATGAGCTTTCTATTATATCCCACTAGGTACAAATTGAAAATAAAAATATTTCATACTCCTCAATAATGGCAATGGTGAAGCTGGTGATCCCTTGGCTAATTCGAGCTTCAAGTCAAGAAAACATACGCACAGAGATGATAACGCATTAAGAATAAAGCTTAGTAAGATAATATGAAATCACTTTATATACTTACCTTTAAAATTGTGGTTTGGACATTGTACAAAAGTATTATAAAACATTTAGAAGCAATGTTATTGGCAACTACTCAACAATTTAGAAAAGAAATAGAAATTAAGTTCCAAAAGAAAATTAGAAATAATAACATCAGACAATTTAATTATTCGCTTATTCAATGACAAAATCAATTTAATTTCAAAATTAGAACTAGTTAATTTTAGCCCTTAGTAAGCTTAGAGAAATCAAAATCGGATACAAGGAACTAACCAACCAACACACCAGAGTAACAATAATGTGTTGTAATGCCAATGTTCAAAGATCAGAACTATATAGTAACAATATGCACTCGACTACTATGCCTAAAGGCTAATCACAATTGAAACCACATCTCCCAATTGTCAAAAATAAACATCCCCTTATTGGCATTTCACTCATATCCTAAACTATTTATCTAAACTACTAGGTCTCATTTGAGTATTACCAGAATAACAATGCTTGAATTTCAAGTAAATTTACAGTTAAACCATCATGTTCGTGGCATTAAAATCTATAACATAAAACAGTAATTCCAGTCATGGCATGATGCCTCTACATTAAATTTCAAATTTTCATTTACATCTCTATAAAAAGACTTCAATAAAAGAACCATTAATTAAATAGTTTCCTTACCATGAACCAATTTTAACATCGTTTGATATAGTAAAATTTTTAATAACATGTTTGAAACCATATATTTATAAAATATTTGAACAATAATATACAACAACATATTAATTTTAATGATAATAAGTCAAGTATAATAATTATAAATTCAAAATAAGCAATTTAATAGATTTTTCCATATATCTTACCATACAAGATATTCAAAAGTTGTCGGAGAAGCTCTGTTCCACCTCAATACACTACTTTCTCCTTCCTCTTACTTGCTTTCTTTGGCTCCTCTCAATTCCTTTCATTGAAGTAAAAAATCTAACAAATACCATAGCATTAAATAAACATTAATATGGCTCAACAATGTCATGACTAATAATAAATGTGAAATCATGCTTGCATGAAGTAAGAACCCATTAAACCTTACCTTGGTCACCTCTTTCTCACTCCTATTAAGTTTTCTTTTACTGAGGCTCAAGCCTTAACTTCTTGGATGATGGAGGTGATGAGGAAAATGATTCAATAGGGTTTTGATAATAGGGTTTTATAAGAAAATGATGGAAAATGATGAGAAATTGGAAAAAAACATGAGTAAAATTTGAAGGAAAATAAAGAAAAATGGTGAAAGGTGGAAAAAGTTCTTCTCCTTTAGGTGGTCGGTTGAACATAGATGAAAAATATGATATTTTTATCTTTTATTTCATATTTTATAAATTTAAAATTCAATAGTATTAGTCAACAAGTCAATAGTATTTTAACATGTGATAAAATGTCATTTAACATTTCAAATTTCAATTAATAATGCTCTATCATCATCTCATTACCACAAGTCTAAAATTATTTTAATATTTAATTTCATATGGCTTCTAAGTGCTCGAAATATCCTAAATGGAAAAATTGCCATTTTGCTTTTAGTCTCATATTTTTAGCCGATTCAGTCACTAACAGTCCAATTAACTAAAATTATCTTCTAAAGGCTTCTCAATAATATAGAATTAATTTAATCCATCAAAATTATAAATTTCTGATATCTGAATTCTACTGAGTTTCTCGGTATGATACTGTACAGTAAACTAGAAATTTTGGGGATTTACAACTCTCCCCTTCATAAAAAAATTTTGTCTTAGAAATTTACCTAATTCAAAAAGCCGAAGATATTGTTGTATTATAACATGCTCACTTTCCCAAGTAGCATATTCAACTTTGTGACTACGCCATAGCACTTTCACTAATGAAACCTTTTTGTTCCTTAAATGTTTTGTCTCTCAACCAACAATTTTTACTGGCTCTTCCTCATATGTCAAATCAGGTTGAATTTCCCCTTCCTCGGGAGTGATAACATGGGATGGATCAAATATATACTTTCTCAACATAGACACATGGAAAATGTTATGAATCTTTGATAGCTCAGGAGGCAATACTAGTCAATACGATATTGGGATGAACATGATTTGAATTATTATGATAACACTATATGATGCAATTTGAATGATAGAAGTGAGCAAAGTGATAAATTAGAAAAAAAAATGGATTCATGATGTATATTAAGTTGAAGTTGGTATTTTACCATTTGAAATTATATATATGGTTTGGCCTAAATCTCACTTGGTTGATATTGTTTTGAATGTCACGATAGGTAAACTTGTTTCATATTGAATCATGTAGCAATTAAACAATTAAGGTAAGTTATTTTTTTATATTGTATGAGCTTATTAATTATTTTATATACTTGTGTTACTACTTTTCTGTAGATTTTGAACGTCCTAAACATTTCGATGGAATCAACAAGAAGCATACACCTTTCGTCTTCCCATTCAATAGACTTTTGATGTTTTGAGCTTGGTTATTTGTGGCATGTACTTAGGAGGGTTAAATATTGCAATGTAAAGTTTGTGTTTGGCATGGTTAGGTTTGGATGTATATAAATATATGAATATATTCATATGGTAACTTGTCATGTGATGAATGAATTATTACAAGGCTTGGTATTAAGAATGTTTAGGTGAATGGTATTATACATATATTTATGATGGTGGTATAAAATGACTATAGACTTTGGTTGTGTTAAGGAAATGGTAAAGGTTGAATGGTAAGTATGTGAATTAAATTATGGTATGATATGGTTTAAGGTTTGCTTTGATTGTATTTGAATTGAGTTTATTGAATTGTTGGTGTCAGTGAGGGAATATTGGTTGTATGTTAAAATGAATAGATGAATTGGTGTTTTGGATTTGAAATATGCATGTTGTAACATCCCTTACCCATATTCGACACCGGAACAGGGTACGAGGCATTACCAGACTTATACGCAAGCAACCATTCAAAACCGAGACATGATTTTCCATTCAAATTTAAAACTTTTCATAAACCTTCATATCACCCTTTACACGAGCCTACGAGGCCTAAAACACACTTTAGAAACGGTTCGGAATCAAATCGAACTCATTAGAAGATCTCTGGAAAGACTTAGAAAAATTCTCATCAAACAGTCCTGTAACAGCCCGATTTAGGGGCTAGTCGAAACAGTGATCTCAAAATCACCAATTCGAGGTTGGAGAAAACTATTTTCATGTTATGTTATGTGTTATGACATGTTTATGAGGATGCATGAAAATTTTGGTGCCTTAATTTTAGCGATTTCTAGCTAAATTGTGAAAAAGGACTAAATCGCATAGAGTGCGAAAGTTCCATTCTATAGGCTAAAGGTACCAAATAGCTATGGATTAGTAATTGGAGGTCCCAAATGAGCAATTTGGCCTTGTCTAAGTGAGTTGGCCGGCCATAGTAAGCTAAGGGGACAATATCATTAAATGTGGTCATGTTAGGTGTTTAAAAAGAAATAAAATAAGATGAAATAAGCCAAAAAGCCATCATCTTTTTATTTCTTCTTTTTCAACCGAAAATATCAGCCATGGGAGGGCTTTGAAAGCTTGAAAATTTCAGCAAGCTTCTCTTCACTCAAGTAAGTGATTTTGATGGCTTTAGATGTTAATTTTTGTACTTTTAAGACCCCTAAAGTTTAAGCTTTCTAAAGAGGGGACTAGTTTGCAATATGGTTGAAAGTCTAGGGACTTGCCATGAGAGAGTTTATGCTTTTTGATGAGTTTTTATGAAATAAAATGAATGATAGGATGATGAGAAACAACTTTTGTGAAATATGTTGTCATGAAAACACCTAATTGGGACTAAAATGCAAAAGTTATAATTTGTTCATTAAGGCATGAAATTGATGGAATTGAGAATAGTTGTAAGAGGATTAAATGTTCATCTAGGCTTGTTTAACAAGAAAATGTGATGAAAATTTATTTACGAGCCTAGGGGCAAAATTGTAATTTTGCCAAAGTATAGGGGCAAAATGGTCATTTTTGCCTAAGTAGATATTATGTTGTAATACGATCATTAAGTGATTAAATGAGTAAATTTCATTATTCTAGATCAAAGAAAATGAGTTTTGGACCTAGAACGGATGAAAAGAGAAATGTGGGCAAAAAGTCCTTTTCGGCTCTTTCGACATCGAGGTAAGTTCATGTGCAAATGTTGAAATTACGTATGAGCTTATTTAGTATTCCAATATTTTATGGAATGTATATTACTATATGAATGTATGAAATGTCTCTTGATGAGATGTCAATGGAATTGAATTTAGAGTAATGGGAAAGGTGTATAGCACGACAGGACGATGGTTAAAGGCTCGAGTAAGACCATGTTGGGATATGGCCTTAGTGTAAGAATTCGTATAAGACCATGTCAGGGACATGGAATCGATATGTTAGTGTATGTAAAACCCAATTAGGGTAGAGTGACAACGAGAACTATGTGCATGAGACTCTTTCGAATTATTTAACAATTCGAATGATTCAATGTATATGTGAATGTATGTGGTTGTACCATGAGTAGCACAAGTATGTGTAGAATTGAATTGAGATGAATTCAATAAATAATGAACCCCTAGTGGGGTATGTGTATTTGATGCACTGTGTGAATGGAACGAGTATCGTAGAAAGTTAAGTAAAAATGGAAACATGTGAGGATGTTCTTGAATGAACATTTGAAATAGAGATATACTTGTGAATTATTATCCATGAATGTAAATAACGGTAAGCTATGTGTGATATCACCTTATTGATTATTAATCGATGGGCTATGTGTGATACCATCACTTATAAATAATTGGTGGGCTATATGCGATACCTCCCTATTAGAGATTCAATGGTGGGCTAAGTGCGAAACCACCGAGATATTAGTAGCATAAGCGGCTTGTTGAAAATGCTTGATGTGTTGTTATATATGATCTTGTGATGATCAGTGCAGGAACGTATGCTAATTAAATGAGTGAATTGGCTTGTGACATGGTAAGAATGTGGTAAGAGATTGAATGAGTAAGTTTCAAGAATGGTTGAGTAAGTAACCATGAGTTTATGAGAGACACTCTTCATGATAATTTGTAATTTTGTATATTCAATGAATATCAATATTTGACACATTATGCAGATGAGCTTACTAAGCATTATTGCTTACTCCTTTACTTTTCTCATCTCTTATAGGTTACATTAACTAGCTCGGGTTGGAGGCCGTCGGAGATGTTTTTACACTATCGAGCAGACTCTTGGTATGAGGTATCAAGTCTTTAGAAGTCATGGCATGTATAGGGCTAGTACTTAAGGTTGATTAGGTCATTATTAATGTGCCAAATGTGTTGGCCTAAATGAGTTATGGGACATTTGTATATAGACATAGATGACGACAAAAGTCGATTAAAATCGTTCTAGAAATAGTTCTACCCCATGTATGGGAGAAAGACTTCATTTTTATGAATCAAATGTGTTAATTCATGTGTTTTAATTGATGATTTGAGAATTTCTTGAAGTAGTATATGAATGTATGCAGACAAGAGTAGTAAAAGGCTTGGTAAAATAGCCTTTAAGTGCCCACACGGATAGACACACGGGCATGTGTCTAGGCCGTGTGTCTCCTGCACCTTAATGTCTTAAGTCAGTATAGACCACGGGCTGGTCACACGGCCGTTTGTTCAGGCCGTGTGATACACACGGATGGCACATGGGCGCGTGCCAAGGCCATGTAAAGTCTGCACCTTGCACTTGTAAATTGAATTACCACACGGTGGAAGTACACGGGCGTGTGTATAGACCGTGTGGATAAGTCAGAATGCCAAGGTTTAGTACACGGGCCAAAGCCACGGGCGTGTCAAGGCCGTGTGATATTAGTCAGTGTCGACCACGGGTGGAAGACACGGACGTGTTATAGGGGTATACGGGCGTGTCCCAAGTCACCTGGGCGTGTGACCCCTGTTTTAACGAAAGGCTTTCGATTGAATTCCAAAAGTTCCAGTTATGTGTTTAGGGCCTCGTAGGCCCGTGATATGTATGTTTTGACTAAGAAAGAGAAGTTTTTAATTCGGAACAAAATTTTATAGCCTGTAAGTACATGTTTAAGAAAGTTCAAGCATAGTAATGTCTCGTATCCGGTCTTAACCTCGGACTCGGGTATGGGGTGTTATATTTAGTGGTATCAGAGCTATGGTTTAGTCGGTTCTAGGACTAACCTAGCGTGAGTAAAAGTCTAGCTATACATGCCATAAGTGACCATGATAGTGTGATGTCTCCCGGATCTAACGAAATTGTTTTGTTAAGACAGAGATGATTTCCAACCGAGCTAATTTCAGTAAGTTTGTATTATTTCTAAGCTTTATGATTTCTATCATTGAATTCCTTATTATAAGGTACACTATTATATCCTGTAAGTACATGTTTAAGAAAGTTCAAGAATAGTAATGTCTCGCATTCGGTCTTAGCCTCGGACTCGGGTATGGGGTGTTACAGGACCACACGCCTATGTGGAAGGAGGAACACGCCTGTGTGGCATATCACATGCCCGTGATCCACACCCGTGTAGATTTATTTCCCAATTCGATCTACAGGGGTTTTCACACGGCTGGACACACGCCCGTATCCCTCACACGGCCTAGACACGCCCGTGTCTTAGCCCGTGTGTGAAAACCTTGACATTCTGTTTCTGACGTCATCAACCTAATAAGGTCACACGGCCAAGGCACACGCCCCTGTCCTTAGACTGTGTGGCGAATTAAATTCCTAAATTCAGGTGCAGACTTTGCACGGCCTGGGCACACGCCCATGTCCTGTGACCGTGTCTTCCACACGGTTGAGACACATGGCCGTGCCTCAGCCCGTGTGGTTACTACTGGGCATTCTGACTTGCAAACTTAGCATGCAGGAGGACACACGGCCTATCAACACGCCCATGGGGCTGACCGTGTGGACAATTATAAGGCTATCTACCAAGCCAATTGTCACCCTAAAAGCAACCACACTTATACCATTTCAATGCAACACACAACATGACAATAAGGCACCTTTAGTATCTAAAATCAAAACATCCACACCTTATTAACATCCTACTCCATCATGCACATACTTCATTCATAACTCATTCAATTGCACAACTTGTGCTTCATGAATTTCATCATCATTGGATATATATATATAACTTAACAAGTATTGGCCAATTCCAATGGTCATTTACAAAATGAATGAGTAACATTAATAGCCAACACATTGGCTAACAAATATGACATATCACAAAATAACCAAGTTTCTATACATGCCATACCCAAAATTTAATCAACTTTACTATACCAAAAGAATAGTTGATAGTGTGAATAGAACTCCGACTTCCTTCGATCCCCGAGCTAGCTTGGCGATACTACAAGGAAAAAGGGAAAGAGAGGGGTAAGCATAAAGCTTAGTAAGTCTACATGCAAACAATGAAAATCATACCACATACTTATTCATCAAGAACAATTTAGATCCTCATAATTATACTTACTCATTTCAAATCTTACCACATTCCAAACACATCATAAAACTTTGCTCACATTTACATGCACTTATACCTTGCACTTATCACCACAAACCACATGTAATTTCACTAAGACAAGGTTTCTCGATAAGCACTTTGTAATAATACCGAATACAGGGTGGTTTCCCACACAGCCCACCACTAATGAATAACACGGTGGTATCGCAAACATCCCACCACTAATAAATAACACGATGGTATTGCACACAGCCCACCAATAGTCACATTTTCATGGTGGTATCGCACACAACCCACCAATAATGATAAATATTGTGGTATCGCACACAACCCACCTACACTCACTTATTTACGATGTTCATCCGTAATTTCCTCACTTTCCATTATTTCAATATATATCAACAATATTCATTCACGTTTCACATAATACCTCAATATATAAAAACATAAGAAAAAGGAAGTATCATTTACATATAAACTTACCTCGATACAAAATGTGCCAATTTGCAATTTAGTCCGAAACCTTACCTTTTCCTCAGTCAAGGTTGATTCCACGTTCTTCTTGATATATAATGACATATTTAACTTATTAAATCACCATATTATTCAAATCACTCCAAAATCCCTATTTTGGCAAAATTCCCATTTTGCCCCCATACTTTCACAAAATTACAATTTTGCCCCTAGGCTCGTAAATCGATTCTAATCAAATTTCCTCCTTTAACAAGCCTAGTTGAACATTTATTACTCTTATAGCAACTCATAATACCAATTATTTCACACATTTACCACCTATTTTACAACCTTTACAAAAAGGTCATTTTTAGGTGTTTTCATGAGAACTCCTTTCACAAAAGTTGTTTATTTAACAGCCAAGTTTCATTTTCTTCCATAAAATTTCAGCAAAAACACTAACACTCTCATGGAAAAACCCTATACTTTCAACCATTTTACAAAATAGTCCCCTCATTAGCTAGCTTAAGCTACAAGGGCTCTAAAAGTACAAAAATTATCAAGAAAGACCACCAAAACCACTTACTTGCAAGGGTGAGAAGTTGCTGAAAATTTATAGCTTCCAAAAACCCCTATTTTGCTAATATTTTTTGTGGAGAATATGAAGAGGAAAGGATGATATCATTATTTTCTTTATTATATTTTATTACATCAATCTAGTCACCTAATCCACCAACTTTGACCAATTTTAACATTTCTTGTCCCCTATGGCCGGCTAACCCTTTCCTAAGGGTCTAATTGCAAATTAAGGACCTCCAATTTAATATACAATAGCTATTAGACACCTTTAGCTTGTAGAACCACACTTTCGCGCTTTATGCGATTTAGTCTTTTTTCACAATTAAGCATGCAATCGCTAAAATTAATGCACCAAAATTTTCATACACTCATCTAATCATGCCATAACACATAAAATAATATTAAAAATAATTTCTCCAACCTCAGATTAGTGGTTTTGAAACCACTATTCCGACTAGCCCCAAAATCAGGCTGTTACAATTCTCCCCCTTAGGGATTTTTGTCCCCGAAAATCTTACCGGTAAAAAGATTGGGATATTGGTTTCTCATAGCCTCCTTGGGCTCCCATGTAGCCTCTTCTACCCCATGTCTTTGCCATAGTACTTTCACAAGGGCTATACTTTTGTTTCTTAACTGTTTGACTTCTCGTGCCAAAATCTTAACCGGCTCTTCACCATAAGTCATGTCCGGTTGAATTTCTACCTCTCAGGTTCAATCATATGCGAAGGGTTTGATCGGTAGCGACGTAACATAGACACGTGGAATACGTCATGAATCTTTTCCAACTCAGATGGCAAAGCCAAACGATAAGCTACCGGCCATATTCTCTCGATAATCTCATACAGTCCGATAAATCGCGGACTCAATTTGCCTTTCCGGCCAAATCTGAGAACTTTCTTCCATGGTGACACTTTCAAAAATACCTTATCACCAACTTGAAACTCAACCTCTTTCCGTTTCAAGTCCGCGTAGGACTTTTGTCTATCTGAAGCAGCTTCTAAACATTCACGAATTACTTTTACCTTCTCTTCGGTTTCTCTGATCAGATCGACCCTGTGAATCTGATTTTCTCTAAGTTCCGTCCAATATAAAGGCATTCGGCACTTATGCCCATACAATGCCTCATAAGGCGCCATTTTCAAGCTTGACTGAAAGCTGTTATTGTAGGTAAATTCTACTAATGGTAAGTACTTTTCCCAGCTGCCTTGAAACTCTAAAACACAACATCGGAGCATGTCTTCAAGAATCTGGATTACTCTTTCTGACTGACCGTCGGTCTGCGGATGGAAAGCTGTACTAAAACTCAACTTTTTGCCCAAGGCTTCTTGCAACTTTTTCCAAAATCGTGATGTAAGTCTCTGATCTCTATCCGATATGATCGACAACGGTACCCCATGAAGTCGTACAATTTCTGGAACATACAATTCCGCCAACTTGTCAAGTGAATAGTCAATGCGTACCGGTATAAAATGAGCAGACTTTGTAAGCCTATCCACCAGAACCCATACAACATCTTTCTTTTTCTGTGTCAAGGGCAAACCCGTCACAAAATCCATAGCAATACGGTCCCATTTCCACTCGAGAACCATAATAGGCTGAAGTAAACCCGAAGGTACTTGGTGTTCAGCCTTCACTTGCTGGCAAATTAAGCATCTCGATACAAACTCAGAAATATCTTTCTTCATACTCGGCCACCAATACCATTTCTTCAAGTCATTATACATCTTTGTATTGCCCGGGTGTACAGATAAACAACCCACTATGTGCATCGTGTAAAATTTTCCGGATAAGTTCATCATCTCTCGATACGCAGACTCTTTCTTGGAATGTTAAACATCCATCGGAATTAATCCAAAAGTCTGACTCAACACCCGACTCACATCGAACTCTTTTAGCTTACAAATCATTGTCACCTTTCTGAACTTCATAAATCTCTTGGAGAAACATCGGTCTAGCTCTCAATTCAGCTAGAATAGAACCATCCTCCGATAAAGCCAACCATGTATCCATGGCTCTCAATGCAAATAAAGATTTCCTACTCAAGGCATCGGTGACCACATTTGCCTTTCCCGGGTGGTAGTTAATCACTAACTCGTAGTCCTTTATCAACTCTAACCATCTTATTTGCTTTAGGTTCAACTCCTTTTGAGTCATCAAGTACTTTAGGCTTTTATGATCAGTGAAAACTCGACATTTCTCACCATAAAAATGGTGTCTCCATGTCTTCAATGCAAATACAATAGCGGCTAGCTCCAAATCATGCGTCGGGTAATTCTTCTCGTGCGGCTTTAACTGTTTAGAGGCATAAGCTATTACTTTGCCTTCTTGCATAAGTACACAACCCAATCCACTCAAGGATGCATCATTATAGACCACAAATTTTTTTCCCGATTCAGGTTGGACTAAAACTGAAGCCTCAGTCAACAATGCCTTTAGTTTCTCAAAACTATATTGGCACTTTTCTGTCCATTCAAACTTCACGTCTTTTTGCAATAGCCTCGTCATCGGAGTAGCTATCACGGAAAATCCTTTGGCAAACCGTCTGTAATACCCAGCTAGGCCTAGAAAAATCCTAACTTCTGATACGTTCTTCGGCAGTTTCCATTCAAAAATGGCCAAAATCTTTCCCGGGTCAACTCTAATGCCATCACCCGAAACAATGTGGCCCAAAAATCCAACTTCTTTAAGCCAAAATTCACTTTTACTAAACTTGGCATACTACTGTCTATCCTGTAAAACTTGTAGAACCGTCTTCAAGTACTCGGCATGCTCATTTTCATCACGAGAGTAAATAAATATATCATCAATAAAGACTACAACAAATTTGTCCAGATATGGCCGAAAGATGCAGTTCATCAAATCCATAAACACAGCAGGGGCGTTGGTTAAACTGAAAAACATGACTAAAAATTCATAGTGTCTATACCTTGCCCGAAATGCAGTTTTTGGCACATCTGCATCTTTGACTCTCAACTAGTAATAACCAGACCTTAAGTCTATCTTGGAAAACACAGTGGCTCCCTTCAATTGGTCAAACAAACCGTTGATCCTTGGCAAAGGATACTTGTTCTTAACCGTCACCTTATTGAGCTGTCGGCAATCTATACACAATCTCATCGACCCATCTTTCTTTCTCACAAAAAGTACCGGAGCACCCCACGGAGAATAGCTTGGTCTCGCAAAACCGTTATCCGTTAACTCTTGTAGTTGAACCTTCAACTCTTTTAACTCTAATGGTGCCATCCTATACGGGGTAATCGAAATAGGTGCTGTACCAGGGACCAACTTTATACCAAACTCGACTTCCCTAGCTGGAGGCAATCTAGGTAATTCCTCTGGAAACACATCCGGATACTCACTTACCACTGGAACTGACTCTATCTTTACTTCCGACATTTGATTATTCAATACAAACGCGAGATAAGACTCATATCCTTTTCTTATACATTTTTTAGCCGTCAAAGAAGAAATCAATACAGGCAAGCTATCCGATTACCTGATTCAACCCGAAGGATATCCCCATTTTCACATTTCAGTTCAATAAACTTTCTTCCACAATTTACTATCACATCATGAGCTGCTAGCCAGTCTATACCAAGAATCACATCAAATTCATCAAACGGTAGCAGCATAAGATTAGCCGAAAAATAATGACCTCTAATTATCAAGGGACATTCTCTACACACTTGGTCAACTAACACATGCTTACCTAATGGGTTTGACACTTTTATAACAATTTCTGTGGACTCAACAGGCATATTCATACTAGACACCAATTTCATACGAATGGGTAGACCCCGGATCAATCAATGCAACAATAGAGATATCGTGAAGAGAAAAAGTACCCGTAATCACATCTGGAGATGATGTCTCTTCGCGAGCGTGAATGGCATAAGTCCTCGCAGGAGCTTTACCCTCTGATCTCACAGTGGAATCTCTAGGCGTACTTCTACTACTAACCCCACTTCCCGGGTTCTTTTGTGGTCTACCTCTCGAAGGAGCATTACTTGCTCGCACATCTTGCTTTCTGTCTCTCTCATCCATCTCAGGACAATCTTTAATAAAATGTTCTCGAGAACCACACTTGTAGCAAGTTCGATTGTTTCCCCAACATTCTCCAATATGTTGTCTGCCACACCTCTGACACTTGGGTTTATTAGACTTCACATTACCCATACTTGTCATCGAGGTGGCTTGAACCCTAGAGTCCGAATATGTTTTACCACGATCTCAGTGTGAATACTTAGACGAAATGGTCATCCGATGATTAGTTTCCTTGGACTTCTTTGATTGAGATTGGAATGACTTACTCATCGGCCTCTTCCTTGCATCTCGGGCCTCAATCATAGCCTTTCTTTTCTCTTTGGCCAATTCCTCGGCCTTGCAAGCTCTCTCTACTAGCACAACGAACTTTTTCAATTCTAGAATACCAACAAACAGCCGGATATCCTCATTTAATTCGTCCTCAAACCATTTGCACATGATGGCCTCTGTGGATACGCACTCCCGAGCATATTTACTGAGCCTTACAAACTCACGTTCGTATTCAGTCACCGTCATTCGACCTTGTTTTAGCTCAAGGAATTCATTCCTCTTTTGGTCTATGAACCTCTGGCTAATATACTTTTTACAAAATTCTTCTTGGAAGAATTCCCAAGTTATCCTCTCCCTTGGTACAACCAACACAAGGGTGTTCCACCATTGGTAGGCCGAGTCTCGTATAAGCGACACCACACACTTCATGCACTCCTCAGGTGTGCAAGACAACTCATCGAATACCCTAATGGTATTTTCTAACCAGAACTCTGCCCTCTCCAGATCATCTTCTTTATTAGCTCAGAATTCCTCAGCTCCTTGTTTACGAATTTTGTCTACCGGAGGTTTTTCCCTCCTAACTGTTTCCACTACTTAGGGAGTTGTAGGGGCAGGCTGGGGAATTGGAGAGGGTAGAGGAGGTGGAGTG
Source organism: Gossypium sturtianum (assembly GCA_025698515.1). Taxonomy (NCBI): domain Eukaryota; kingdom Viridiplantae; phylum Streptophyta; class Magnoliopsida; order Malvales; family Malvaceae; genus Gossypium; species Gossypium sturtianum. Next base: position 47,710,533 of record CM046943.1, read on the forward strand.
TTCGAATTTTCATGAAAAAACTCTGAATACCAAACATTCATGATGTGGAGGAAGGCTTATCTAGCCCCTCCGCCCTGACTCAGTGTCACGGGCCCACTCTCGACTGGCACGGTTTCTTCTACGGGAGCCGGCACATTACTTTCTACATCATCCGCCATTACTCATTCAGGATCCATTTACTATAAAAAAATACATTTTAAATTCTCAGGAGTCGTCACACTATCACAATTCATATATGGCATGTATAGCTAGAATCGTACACATGCTAGGTTTGTCCAAGAATCGACTAAACCATAGCTCTGATACCACTAAATGTAACACCCCTTACCCGTATTTGACGCCAGAACAGGGTACAAGGCATTACCAGACTTATACACAAGTAACCATTCAAAACCGAGACATGATTTTCCATTCAAATTTAAAACTTTTCATAAACCTTCATATCACCCTTTACACGAGCCTACGAGGCCTAAAACACACTTTAGAAACGGTTTGGAATCAAATCGAACTCTTTAGAAGATCTCTGGAAAGACTTAGAAAAATTCTCATCAAACAGTCCACACGCCCGTGTGGAAGAAGGAACATGCCCATGTGGCATATCACATGCTCGTGTTCCACACCCGTGTAGATTTATTTCCCAATTTGAACCTACAGGGGTTTTCACACGGCCAGATAGACGCTCGTGTCCATGGCCTGTGTCACTCACACGGCCTAGACATGTCCGTGTCTTAGCCCGTGTGTGAAAACCTTGACATTCTGTTTCTGACATCATCAACATGATAAGGTCACACGGCCAAGGCACACTCCCGTGTCCTTAGACCGTGTGGCGAATTAAATTCCTAAATTCAGGTGCAGACTTTGCACGGCCTGGGCACACACCCATGTCTTGTGACCGTGTCTTCCACACGATTGAGACACACGGCCGTGCCTCAGCCCGTGTGATTACTACTGGGCATTCTGACTTGCCAACTTAGCATGCAGGGGGACACACGGCCTATCAACACGCCCATGGGGCTGACCGTGTGGACAATTATAAGGCTATCTACCAAGCCAATTGTCACCCTAAAAGCAACCACACTTATACCATTTCAATGCAACACACAACATGACAATAAGGCACCTTTAGTATCTAAAATCAAAACATCCACACCTTATTAACATCCTACTCCATCATGCACATACTTCATTCATAACTCATTCAATTGCACAACTTGTGCTTCATGAATTTCATCATCATTGGATATATATATATAACTTAACAAGTATTGGCCAATTCCAATGGTCATTTACAAAATGAATGAGTAACATTAATAGCCAACACATTGGCTAACAAATATGACATATCACAAAATAACCAAGTTTCTATACATGCCATACCCAAAATTTAATCAACTTTACTATACCAAAAGAATAGTTGATAGTGTGAATAGAACTCCGACTTCCTTCGATCCCCGAGCTAGCTTGGCGATACTACAAGGAAAAAGGGAAAGAGAGGGGTAAGCATAAAGCTTAGTAAGTCTACGTGCAAACAATGAAAATCATACCACATACTTATTCATCAAGAACAATTTAGATCCTCATAATTATACTTACTCATTTCAAATCTTACCACATTCCAAACACATCATAAAACTTTGCTCACATTTACATGCACTTATACCCTGCACTTCTCACCACAAACCACATGTAATTTCACTAAGACAAGGTTTCTCGATAAGCACTTTGGAATAATACCGAATACAGGGTGGTTTCGCACACAACCCACCACTAATGAATAACACGGTGGTATCGCACACAGCCCACCACTAATAAATAACACGATGGTATCGCACACAGCCCACCAATAATGATAAATACGGTGGTATCGCACACAGCCCACCTATACTCACTTATTTACGGTGTTCATCCGTAATTTCCTCACTTTCCATTATTTCAATATATATCAACAATATTCATTCATGTTTCACATAATACCTCAATATATAAAAACATAAGAAAAAGGACGTATTATTTACATATAAACTTACCTCGATACAAAATGTGCCAATTTGCAATTTAGTCTGAAACCTTGTCTTTTCCTCGGTCAAGGTTGATTCCACGTTCTTCTTGATCTATAATGACATATTTAACTTATTAAATCACCACATTATTCAAATCACTCCAAAATCCCTATTTTGGCAAAATTCCCATTTTTCCCCATACTTTCACAAAATTACAATTTTGCCCCTATGCTCGTAAATCGATTCTAATCAAATTTCCTCCTTTAACAAGCTTATTTGAACATTTATTACTCTTATAGCAACTCATAATACCAATTATTTCACACATTTACCACCTATTTTACAACCTTTACAAAAAGGTCATTTTTAGGTGTTTTCATGAGAACTCCTTTCACAAAAGTTGTTTATTTAACAACCAAGTTTAATTTTCTTCCATAAAATTTCAGCAAAAACACTAATACTCTCATAGAAAAACCCTATATTTTCAACCATTTTACAACATAGTCCCCTCATTAGCTAGCTTAAGCTACAAGGGCTCTAAAAGTACAAAAATTATCAAGAAAGACCACCAAAATCACTTACTTGCAAGGGTGAGAAGTTGCTGAAAATTTAAAGCTTCCAAAAACCCCTATTTTTATGATATTTTTGATGGAGAAGATGAAGGGGAAAGGATGATATCATTCTTTTCTTTATTCTATTTTATTACATCAATTTAGTCACCTAATCCACCAACTTTGACCAATTTTGACATTTCTTGTCCCCTATGGCCGGCCAACCCTTTCCTAAGGGTCTAATTGTACATTAAGGACCTCAAATTTAATATTCAATAGCTATTAGACACCTTTAGCTTGTAGAACCACACTTTCGCGCTTTATGCGATTTAGTCCTTTTTCACAATTAAGCATATAATCGCTAAAATTAATGCACCAAAATTTTCATACACTCATCTAATCATACCATAACACATAAAATAATATTAAAACTAATTTCTCCAACCTCGGATTAGTGGTTCTGAAACCACTATTCTGACTAGCCTTAAAATCGAGCTGTTACACATGTTTTGGTGTTGGGTTGAATAACATTAAATGGCATTATAGGTCAATTGAGGGAATGGTATGAAATCTTGTTTAAATAGGTCATTTTTGCTTCATATGGGCTACCACACGACCATGTGTCACACATGGTTGGATGACATGGCCGTGTGTTCAAGACGTTCAGGGTGGTTTTTAGTTCACATGGTATCAGTCTGTTACACTGCCTAGCAACATGGCCGTGTGACCCTGGATTACATGGCATCAATTTGTTACAAGGTTTGGGGACACGACTGTGTGATAGCACCACACGACCTCAGACTTGTCACATGGCCTGGCCATATGGTCGTGTGACTCTTGTTTCACTATTTTACCTATCTTTTTGTAAAAGTTTCAAAATGGTCTCAATTTAGTTTTGAGCTTGTTTAAGGGCTTTCGTAAGCCCTATTAATACTCAATTTTGTTTGTAATGCATGTTTGTAATCCTATAGCTCAGGTCCAACAACTGGACCAGATATGGGGTGTTACAAAATTTCTTGTAGCTATTTGAAGGGACTCAAACAACCAGATATTCCCTATTGTATGGGCTGTGGTTAAAGTCAAGTCCACTGATTCGTGGGTCTAGTTTCTTAGTCTTTTATCGCCTGATTTGGGCATGGAAGATGGGTATGGGTACACAATTATCAATGACCAACAAAAGGTTGGTTAATTAACTCATTTGGGCTTGGTATTTTCTTATTATTCTGTTAATTATAATTAACTACATTTTTCTTACAATCTATTTGGTTCATTATGACACAAATAGGGCTTTCAGATTGCGATTTCTGACATACTACCAAGGGTGGAGCATAGGAATTGTGCGAGGCAGATGTTTTCCAATTGGTAAGGGAGGAAGCTAGGGAAATCTTTTGAGTATGATTTCTGGCAGATTGTGAAGTCCACGACTGAAAGGGAGTGGGAGGAACTCTGTACAACACTAGAGAAAAAAAGATAAGGATGCTTATGATAATTTGATGAGAAAGACTCCAAAGATGTGGACTAGGGATTTTTTGAGGACTAGTTGTAAATTAGATCTAGTTCACTACAATTTATGTGAGACTTTAATTCAAGCATTGTTGAAGCTAGGTTCAAAAGAATTATGAGAATGCTTGAGGATATTAGGACAAGATGATGATTAGGATAGTACAAAAAAGGAAGTTATGTAATGGATGGAAGCAAAGTTATGGTCCACTGGTGAAAGCTATGTTTGATGCCAATAAAAAGGACTATGAGTGGAAATTTATATGGAATGGTGAAAATGGACATGAGATGAGAAAATGAAGCTATCAATATACAGTGGACCTAAGTCAAAGGACTTGTAGCTGTAGAAGTTGGTAGATTAGTGAGATTCCATGTGACCATGCATGTGCTGCCATGTATCACCTAGGGCTTCAGCCAGATGACTATTTGCATGAATGTTATCACATATAAACCTACAAGAAAGTTTACTCATTTCCAATTTAGCCCCTAAATGGGCAACATGATTGGGAAAAAACTGGTATTGAGCCAGTGCTACCTCCTATTGAAAAGAAGATGCCTAGGAGGCCCAAAAAGAATAGGAGGATGGCCAAAGATGAACTGAAGAAATTGAAGCATAACCACTTGAGTATGAAAGGTCTAATCATGAAATGTACTCAATTTGGTCAACATAGCCATAACAAGCGATCTTGCACACAAGGAAACAAACATGCTAAACATGTACAATCTTGTTCTTCAATTATATAACTTGAGTGAATTTATTCTATCTAATCACTTTCATTATGGTCCATGTTTTGCAGCAAGCTACAAAACCACCGAAGCAGAAGGGGAAATCTCCTATAAAAAAGTCAACTACCTTAGATAAATCTAAGGGAAAGCAACCCAAGAAAGGAAAAATACATGGAATAGGGTTGTATATAGACTTGAATACTGGGAATCAAACATTTCATGTGAGTTTTCTTCCTTACTATTGATCTCCCAACCAATAATATTGTATATTGTTCTGATCAACTTAAAACACTCTTGTAGTCTGGTACAACCACAAGGAGTATGGTGACAGGTTCATGTAAGGATGGTAGTGGGAAATATTCTTTGACACCCAAGTTGCCAAAAAAAAAAAAGAGAAACAGTCCTCTCGACGATTTGGGAACACAAGAATTGGTTGCAAGAAACATGAGTAAATCATCAAAGAAATAGTTGTCAATTGCTATAATCTCCCTTGCTTTGTCACATTTTGAGCCTACAACCTTTTGCTTTTGGAATACACCAAGGGTGACTGTTATTTTTTTATACTAATAACCAAGATATTGGGGTTTTTTTTTGTTGATATAGCTAGGTATAGCTCACTTACAATAGTATGTTAAATCTGTTCATCAAACTTGTTTTTGGCTGGTACAGAATGGATGGTGTATAGGCTAAATCATTACCTGTGGAATGCTTTTGTAAAGTACATTTTATCCTAATTGAAATGGGGAAAATTATATGATTAAATGTAGGATTTTTTTAGTCTTATGTTTCTTTTCACTGCATTTTTAACTACGCTAAAGTAAATTACATAAACAATAACCAAAATTGGTCATGAATTCCAAGTAGAATGTATATCAATGTTCCAAATTACATAAACAACATAACATGGAGGTATGTTGGAAAACTTTACATTCAACCAACATTTCCAACTGGCAGCTGCATATGCCTCTTACCACTACTTCCAACAAAGAAACTTATGGTGATGCATACAATACATAACATGGATCAAGGAAATAATATCTTATACATTGACTGCTCCTTCTTGATAACTTCCATTTTTTGCTTCATGGTCATCATTTTATTCTTTAATGCTAGTTCTCCTTCAACACCAAAAACTGGTCTACCTCCTTCAACCTCAATGTCAACACCACTACTGCCATCATTATGGCTACCATCAAATGTAACCAAATCCATAACCTTCTTTCTAACTGCTAAATTCTCATTTGAAATATTTAATTCACTATCATGCAATTGACGTAGTAATTCAGTCGCACAGTCACACATTTTCCCATCATACCACTTGAAGGAACCACAACCACCGTCTTACAAACAAACCCCAAATGAGTGACAACAAAAATTTTAAATCATAAACCCTCAACCTAGGGAAATTTTTGAAATCATACAAATTGAGCTGAATTAGGAAATAAAATTCTTATTCACTTAGCCAAAAATCTTGACAACCATAAAATTTCATCCTCGGATTTAAATCACTCCATGAAGTGTCCCCAGAAATTTTTGAAATCATCCAAATTGAGCTGAAGTAACATTTTAATGCTTCCCCATTGTACACATACTCCTTTCACGATGAAGTAACAATATTTGAATACCTCGATTTTTTCCTCTAACCACTTGAACCATGCAATACCCATTCTCTAAGCTGACTATTCAAACTATGTTATTCAGATTTGAGCAAATTTCCTGAATCCATGAATTCGAATGACAAGGAAGAAAAAGAACAATTTCCTAGGGTTTATGGTAAATTGAGATAATGAGAGGAGAGGGATTTCAATTCAAGTTTCTTAAGAGATTTTGGTTTCTTGAAGATTGGAGATTGCTGAAGTTTTCTTATCTTAATAGTTTTAGGGATTTCACAATTTGAGAATAAGAGATTAGAGATTTTAACTATAGGTTTTAATTTTACCTACAATTATTTGTTTACAAATTATTTATTTCTTTTTTAATTTCATATTTATTTTTTTTTTGACATGTCATCTTCATCATCGCATGCCACATAGGCTATTTCGTCAATCGACACTTGACTAATGGTGTTAAAAATGGGCTGATTTATGGAAAAAATCGTAACTTTGAGGGCATCAATCCCAAAAAAAAAAAGGTTGGGGGCTCAAATCTAATAACCCATAAAATATTGAGGGTATTTTTGAAAATCATGCCTAATTTATTTGGCCTTTCAACTTTAGAAAAAATAAATTATTTAACGTTTGTTAACTATGTTGACAATCTATGCGTATGCCACGTTAGCAATTATTTATTTTTTTTGAAAATTTAAAATATTAAAAAATATTTCTTATATTTCTTTTAGTTTTAAAATAATCTTGATAATTTTAATTTTTTTAAAATATTTTTTGAGTTTTTTTTTAATTTCAAAAAAGTAATTAATTGCTGACATTGCATCCATGTGGCAATCCACGTGTATGTCAAGCTAGAAAAGTTAACAAACATTATCTTTTCCATCTATCTTGGGGTGATTTGACAAATAATATAAGTTCATAGGTTAAAAGAAACAAAAGATTAAATGGAAAGCTAAAATGACTTTTTGAAGTTGGAGGGCTAAAAAAAATCCTTATATCTTCCCATTATAGTGGATTTTTACATCTTTAATTATCACACTTAGATGTCTGTTATATTAAGTGATAAAATTAATTAACCAAACTTCGTTTTTTCTTTATTATTACTAGTATGGTTCATTCATGCTTTACGTTGAGTTGATTATTTGTTTGTATCAAATTATAGAGTAACAATTTTCAAAATTAAAATATACTCTAAGTAAGGTTTTAGAACTAGACCGATGGTCAAATTGGTCAAGCCACTGGTTCATATGATTCTATTAAACAAATCATTAAGAAAAGCATAAAAATAAAAAGTATATATTTAAAAAATATAACTTGGTTCATATTAGAGCTGATCATGGGCCGGGCCCAAGCAAAATTATAGGCTCGTTTTCTAGGCCCGGGCCCGACCCGAAATATGGGCCTAAAAAATTGTCCAAGCCCGGCCCAAAATAAAATTACTAAGCCCGAGCCCGAGCCGGCCCGGCCCATATTAATTTTTTAAACTTATTTTATTAAATATAAAGTTTTAAAATATAATAAATCAAATACATTTAAAAACATAAAAAATAAATATTAAAACAAGAAACAAATAAAAAATGATACTAAAACAATTCTTAAAACAATACACAAATTGAAAGTGAAAGTGAAATTAGAAAAGTAAAGTTAAAAACTTAAAATGATTAAAAATAAAATAAAATATTTATTATATAATTCGGCCGGGCCCGGGCCAAAAAAATCTTGCCTGAGGCCCGACCTGTTTTCTAAACGGGCCTCGTTTTTTGTCCAAGCCCATTTTTCGGGCTTATATTTTTGCCCGAACCCTCCCATTTTTTGGCCAGGCCTTCGGGCCGGGCCACCTAGTTCATATATAGCTCGGTTCAACCGGTCCGTACTAGTTCGCGAGTCAATAGATCTGATGCCTCTCTTCGAACCGATACCTTAGTTGGCTCTTGATCCGACCGGTCAGATCAGTTCAACCATGGCTCTAAATCTCTACACTTTGTACATTTAGAATTTAGCACTCTTAATTTTATTTTCAAGAATTTAATCTCTCTACTTTTTTATTTGAAAATTTTATTTTTAAATTATGTATAACTACGTAATATTTTAATTAAAAGTTAACGATATTAACTATTTGAACTAATTAATAACATTATTAAGATATAAAGACCAGATTATGTTAGAAATTAAAATATAAAAATTAAATCTTAATTTAAATATATTAAAATAATCAAAATTAAAAATTAATGTTTTTATAAAATAAATAAAAAAACATATGAATTTATGCGGCATGAAAAAAAATCCTTTCAACCTACTATTTTTCTTAAAACGACATATCCAACCTTTAATTTCAATTCTTGATGACGAGACTAACCATCTGCCAAATGTGAACTTCTAAACAAAAGCGAAAGAATTGGTATTTCTTTTTCAAAAGGAGGGAAAAAGTGTAAAAAGGCAAAAGGATTTTTAACCAATGAGGAATAAGAGTTAAACCAACTCAGCATATTCATGAAGAAAAATATGAAAAGATATTACTCTTTGAAAGTTACACTATTTCAAGTTGCAATTTTTGAGGTTGATTGTCATTGTATTATTTGAACTGTATGGACGACTATGGAGACATGGACATAATCTATGTGGATTAAAAACTTTATTTTTTATCTACTCCACCTATGCAACTGGATTTAATACTTTTTTCTCATTCCTTAATCACGAGCGAATATAAAAATTTCAGGATAAAATTTAATTATAAATTTTAAAAAAATTAAATCATACTTTTATTATTTATTAATTTATAATTTTATCATTTTCAAAAGACTAAAAAATATTTTTTTTCATTTTTGGGAGTCAAAGTATAATTTTATCATAGTGTGGAGATCGAAATGACAAATTTTCATTTTTGAGGCTAAGGTCCCTATCTGCCCCCTTAAATCCGTTCTTGTCTTAATTATTATATATACATATATATATATATATATTTGAGAAATATATGCACAAGATAAGTTCCCAAAAAAGAGAGGTGAGTCACAATTAACACTCTTAAGTATCAAGTCTTTCTTATATACAATCATTCCTAAACATGCACTCATTCTTGGGCATTCTTAAGAAAATTTTGGAAGATGTTACGAAAAGGTGGAACAAAAATAAAAAGTTAAGCTTTAGCCATTGTTGGACACTATCATTTAGGGTATTTCACCCATGGTGTATCCCTCATGATTCAACAAGCTCTTCTATTACAAGAATAGGATCAAGAACAACAACACCTAGAGAAAATACTCAACAAAGAGAGATAAAAAGAGAAAGTGAAAAGCTCACTTGGTGCATTTTAATACAAAGCACATAAGTTCTTTATACAGGTTTCAAAACGCCCTTACTACTCTCTCCCTCAATAATGTGGGATAAAGTGGGAATTTTTTTAGACTATGATCTAGAGTTAGAAAGAATGAAACATAATTTATGGAATAATTGCTGAAAGTTTAAACTTCTATAAATCAAGATTTCATCATGTGCATTAAACTTCTCATCAATCACATTATACCCACAATATTGTTGTTTGAAGCAATTGTGCGCTAATATATCATGCACTTGTCTTGATTTTCATTAGTGCACTAGAGATTTTACCAAAAATCTTATAAAAGTTGTCCCACTTCACACATAAATAGGCTAATCCATCAAGTATACACTACAGATTAATACACCACCTATAAAGAATATGGATTTGATTAAAAGTTTACTTAAACTAACTTTCTTTGTAGTTGTAACACTATTTACATCATAGGAAAGACATACTTTATAATGCTCAATGAGTCAACTAATGACTTGTTATTACCCCTATTAACCTAATTCATTGGATAGTCAATCACATAGGTTGGGTTTATTATCATTGTTGATATCTCATGTTGGTAGTAGTCAGATTCCCCTCGATGTTTCATTTATTATTTTTCCCATAAAGGTTTAGTTAGGGAATTGCACAAATTCATTTCTCACTACGTAATCCATGGATTATGACTTCATTTTTTTTTGCAACCGCTTTATCACATCACGTCTTATACAAATATGACTACTTTTACTTTTTGAAAGTTTTATTCTTTACAGTGACTATTGTTGATTGGCAATCACAATACATAGACACTGAAGGTGTTTGTTTCACGCCCAATGGATTACTTCTTGAGAAGTTTTTCAACCAATCAACCTTATTTTCATCGAACTCTAAAGTAATAAATTCTAAGTTAATGGTAGAGTGTGTTTGACTAATTTCCAAGTAACTTCGCTGCCAAGGGTGGATACATAGCCAGTAGTGGATTTTGTTTCATCTAAATATGAAATTCAGTTAATATCGTCGTATTACTCTGTAAAATTAGGAAATATGCTAAATATAATACCACAATCCATAGTTCTTTTCAAAATATTTCATTAGTCTGATTACAGTAGCCTAATGTTCATGACTTGGGGTTATGTATGTATCTACTCAACCATCAGACATCGTATTCTATATCAAACTGAGTATATTTCATCAAATGCATCAAAATCTCAAAAATTTGTATACACTTAGATTGATTCATAAGGTCGCCCTTATTTTTTTTTCAAATAAGTATATTAGCATCATAATGAGTACTCTTTATTATTTATTTAATGTTTACGGGTATTTACTAGATTCATACTAAAATTTGGATAAGAAATGTTAATGTTTAGATAGTTAATTCAGTGAAAAGGACTAAATCGTAAAAGTTGCAAAAGTAAGTTTTATTAGTTGAATGTGTCAAATAGTTATGAAAAGGCGAATCAATGGACCTAGTGAGTAAATATACCATATGTATAGTTAGTGGACAATTATGGACAAGTTAGGTTAGAATTAATGTTGGTTTAGTAAGGGTAATATAGTAAAATGGTAAATAAAATAACCTAAACAAATTAAAACAATTTGTAAAATCTTTTTCTGGAAATTCCTAGCCGAAACCACCATGGGAGAGCATTTGAAGTTTGGCCAAGCTCTCTTCCTTGCATGCATGTACCTTTAAGGTCCGCTTTTAATATTTTTTACGTTTTTGGAATCGTTTTAGCTTATTCCAGCTAATTTGGGGGTTAATTTGCAAAACTATTAAATGTTTTAAATTTTGTCATTGATGAATTAGTGATGTTTGTGATGTTTTATGGTAGAACATTAAGCTTGGTTGATAAATAGACTTTTTTTGTATAGTAGTTTTTAGTAATTTTAATGTTAAATAATTAAATTGTTAAAAGAGAAAATTCATTAGAGTTAATGTGAAATTATGATAAATATGAATTGAATTGGGACTATGTAGGATTTGGCTAGATAGTATTTCGATTAAATGTCGATAAATTGTAAATTTCGGGTTTTAGGACTAAAGGTTTTAGAACTAAATTGCATAAAGGTTAAAATGTCAAGGGTAATTTGGTAAATTTACATTAGTAAGGGTTATAGGCTTGAATTAATTATGTAACCTATTTGAATCATTTAATTGAAGAAAAAATTTTATTTAGATCAAGAAACGAACCAATCGGACGTTAATTACGGAAAAACCAAAGTAGCGAAGTTGCTGGTCCTATGTGGGAGTCGGTTCTACCTAGGTAAGTTCGTAAGTTATTTTAGTAGTTAATAAATTGATGTTTTATAATTTAATGCTTATTAATATACCATTGGTTCATCAAATTCATTGGATTGAGAAACGAGAAAGACCATGATTGAAAAATATCATGGCATTCTACCCGAAATGAGAAAGACCATAGTCCAAAGATACTATGGCAATTAACCGGAATGAATAAGACCATAGTTGAAAGATACTGTGACGCTAAATCAAGATTGTGTTAGACCATATTTGAAGGATATTATGACATTAAATTTGATACAAATAAGACCATAGTTGAAAGATAATATGGCATCACATCGGTAACGATCAAGACCGTAGTTGATGGATACTACGACATTACCTCGGGTATGCATAAGAGCATGGTTGGAAGATGACATGGCATTCCTTTGGAACAATGAATTATTCGGAAAGGTGCACCATTGTATGGAATACTTAATTGAACTATCGAGGTTTGTTGTACAAAAATGCATATTAAGTTAAATAATCTTGATTTAGCAAATTATGTTACATTCTATACGAGCTTACTAAGCATAAATTGCTTACGTTGCATGTGTTTCTCTCTTGTAGATTTTGAAAAGCTTTGCTAGTTGGAAGATCAATTCGGAGCACTCACACTATCTGTTCATCAACTCGGTAGATGTTTTGGGTTATTTTGATGATGGTTATGAATGACATGTATTAGGACATTTTCTTTGGTTTGTCCATGTTATTTATGTTTGGTATTTGATTTGGTAATATTTTGTAGTCATGTATAGAAGTTTAGCACCTTGATCTAGTGATTTGGTTGTAAATACTTTAGGTCTTTTGCTTAATGTTATGATAATGTAAATATATGTTGTTTAAAGGTTGGAATGAAATAGCATGATTGAGTAGTACTAAGTATATATATATTTATGGTGATAGTTTGAGTTGAAATCGTAGATTGTTGAAAGTAGACATGAATGGTATGGATGAATAATAAATTAGGTATGTGATTATTTTTCTCAAGATGAAATGAAATACAAGTTAGCTTGGTGTGTGTTAAGTGTTTGATTTGGTTTATTTTGGCAAATAAATTGTGGTGTCAATGATGGCATATTGGTTAGGCACCTAAGTTGATTGATTTTGGCATGTTTTAGTTGTGCTTGATTGAATTTTGATGCATGAATGTGTTTGGAAGTGGTTTGGTGCCCAAGTAATTGGTCTTGAATTGGCTTCCATTAGGGGCTATTTTTCAAGCACACGGCATGGGACATGGGCTGTCACATGGTCATTGTAAATTTATCAGTAGTTATACTACTATTGATAAAGTGATGACATGAGAACATCATAGCTACTCAATTAAGTTCAGATATAGTATCAAGTTTTAGTATGAGTTCTTATGCGAGTTCTGAATCGAGATGCAAGTTCTGATGTGATGACTTTTATCAGGTGAAAAATTTCGAAAACGAAATTTTCGTAAAGGGGGAAAGTTGTAACAACTCGTTGTTCAGTGGTGTCGGAAACAGTGGTTTCGAGGCCACTAGATTCAACGAGTAAGTTTGTAAATATTATTATTTAATATTTATGAGTCAAACATGGTTTTAAAAAGGTTTTTGATATAGTGATTTTTGTTATATAAATGATTAATTAAGTTCAAGTGGTAAGACCCTAAAGTCAAGTGGTTTTAGAAAATGAGGTATCGGGATCTTGTTTCTATAAACCAAGACTAAATATTTTTATAAATATTTTTATAAATATTTACGGAGTGTCATTAAAGTGGTATTAAAGTTTCGTTGAAAAATTTTAACATTTCGAGAGTTAATTAATTAAAAAGGGCTAAATCGTAAAAGATGTAAAATTTGATCACTATTTGATTTGAGTGATTAAATGGTTAATTGAATAAAGGAAAAGGGACTTAAAAGGTAATTATACCATTCAAGGTGTGAGTGGACAATAATGGACATGAATTTGATGTTTTATTTAATTATTATCTTAGGTTAATATGGTAATTTGATAATTATATTAAAATAAAGAAAACAAAAGTTTTATCATCTTTTTCAAAGCTTCATCACCGATTTTAAATGGGGAAGAAGCCATTTTTTTTTGCTTGGAAGTTTTAGCAAGTTCACAAGCTAAATTGGTTTGTGATTTTAGCCATGTTTCTTGTAATTTTTATGTGTTTGAGATCGTTGCAACTAGGACTAGCTAGCCCGTACCTTCGATTTTGAAACTGTTAAAGATTTTGAATGTTTCCATTGATGAACATTGTGATTTTAGATGTTAAATGATGAACTTGAGATATTAGTTGTTATTTAAAAGTATTTTATTAAGTGATTTTTGATGAATTTTTTGATTAGGGACTAAATTGTTAAAATAGTAAAAGAACAAGGATTTGATGTGAAATTAATACAAATGTGGGCTTTTTGGGTGCCATGAACATTCATCTAAGCTTAAATTTGGGAAAAAAATGGTTAATTTGCATGTTTTAGGCTTAGGGACTAAATTGAATAAACGTAAAACTTTAGGGGCAATTTTGTAAAAATGTCAAAAAGTAACTAAATTGCATTAAATAAAAATTTTTTACTGTCTTAATTAATATATTGAATGAAATTATTAATTTAGATCAAGATCGAGTGGAAAAACAAGGAGAATGGAAAATTACTAAAATGACCCTGTACTTTAACATTTCTGCAATTTAGTTAGGTAAGTTCGTATGAACTATAAACACTTAAATGTGAGTTAAATTTACTATTTAATGTGCTATCCTATTGCACATGAATTAATATATAGATGTTATTATGGAATTTATTATGTCATGAAACGATAGAAATTCAACGACGTACGACGACTACCGAACCCCGTTTGAACCTTAGGAATTTGTAGGATAAAAATGACATGTCATTAGCGTTTACATGATTCGGGTGCTAGTCTTGAATTTCCTATCGATGGTTGAGGTCTGGCATGTGTTGCGGATACTCCACAGCTCGTGTGAGCAGCATCGTGTAGCTACGTTCTGACCCACAGCTCATGTGGGCAGGCCCATTTTCACTGCTCGTGTGAGCATACTTGTTCACAGCTCGTGTGAGCATATATGTACATGAATTGACGGATTACGGTTATATGAGTTAGCACACTTTGTGTGAGCTATCTCAGGTATCCAATGATATTCTATTCGGTTTAACGGGCATGGATTGGAAAGGAAACGGTAAATGTTCAATATGATCAAATACATGAATACATGAAATACGTTGAAATGATGAGATACATGGAAAGCATGCTATGTTATGAAGGATGTTATATCCAATTGAATCATATTCAAGTATAATGGTTATCCATGTTGAATTCATGTGAAATATGTTCAAGTATGCTAACATGTGTTGTTATTTGATGCTTAGGCATGTGCCAAGCTATTGGTTAGATTGTATTATGTTTACTTATAAGTTATGCATTGAAATGGTAAGTGCCCAAATGGAAATATGCTTGTGTTCATGATAGAGTGGTAAGGTTTAAATTATGTAATTTCTTATGAAATGGTTAATCATGTGGTTAATTCCAAAAGAGCTATGTTTAAACGCACTAGCTTGTGGTTATGGTTGATGATATGCTTATGTCTTGTGTATTATGCATATGAAACGGGTGTAGAAAGGTAATGAAATAGTTAGTTCATACTTGGTGTAAAATGATGAAAAAGGGAAAGATAAGTTGAATTGATGTTGTTATTTAAGCTAAAGAAAGTAAAAAAATGGAAAGTAATGAAATGTTAATGAAAATAAGAAATCTGAAAGGGTTTAAGTTTTATAAAATCTTACCATGCTAGGGATGATATGTATATGTGATGCTGTGGACTTATTCACTTTGTGAGTTGTGGAATATGGTTTCATGAATCTTGCGGTATTGGTATAGGATTATTCTTGGTATGTATAAATTTCATATTTGAAATGGATTGATATGACTAAAGTTTATACGAGCTTACTAAGCATTCATTGCTTACGTAGTTATTTTTCCTTTACCTTTTTAAATTTGTTTAGTTTTGAAACGTAAAAACCGATAATGCTCTGTAACCCTATTTTGGCAACGGGTACGGGTTAGGGGTGTTACAGTATCAAAATGATTAATTTTTCAACAAGTTAAAGCTGAGCATCAGGTACTTTCGGGATTGCTACAACCTGTTATGATTCCATAGTGGAAGTGGGAACGGGTTACCATGGATTTCGTGTCAGGGTTACCACTATCTTCGAGGAAGAAAGATGTCATTTGGGTTGTTGTTGATCGTCTAACTAAGTCTGCACATTTCATTCCCTTGCGTATGGATTATTCACTTGAGAAGTTGGTAGAGTTATATGTTTCCGAGATAGTTAGACTACATGGTGTACCATTGTCGATTATCTTTGATCGAGATCCACGATTTACTTCTAGATTTTGGAGTAAATTACACGGAGCTTTGGGCACTAAATTACATTTTAGCACAGCGTTTCATCTGCATACAAACGACCAGTCTGAGCGAGTGGTACAGATCCTCGAGGATATGCTTCATTATTTGAAGGTAGCTGGGAAAAATTTCTTCCATTGGTTGAATTTGCACATAAAAACAGTTACCAGTCGAGAACTAAAATGGCCTCGTACGAAGCTTTGTATGGTCAAAAGTGTAGAACTCCACTATGCTAGACCGAATTGAGTGGGAAAAAGCTTTTGGGAACCGATTTAATCTGTGAAACCGAAGAAAAAACGAAGGTGATACTAGATTGTTTGAAAGCTGCTTCAGACTGTCAGAAATCATAATACGATTTGAAAAGAAAAGACATCGAATTTCGGGTTGGCGACAAAGTGTTTTCGAAAGGTATCGCCCTGAAACCAAATTCTTCGTTTTGGCTGAAAAGGAAAGCTTAGTTCGCGTATCATTGGTCCGTATGAAATTATTGAGAGAATTAGGTAGCTTATCGTTCAGCGCTACAATCAGAATTGGAGAAAATTCATAATGTTTTCCATGTATCTATGTTAAGACAGTACAAATCTGATCCCTCACATGTAATTCCGGCAGTTGATGTGGAATTATAGCTCGTCATGTCATAGAGGAACCGGTTAGAATTTTGGCTCGAGAAGTCAAAGAGTTGAGAAATAAACACATAGCTTTAATTAAGGTTTTTGGGCTCTGTCACGGATTCGAGGAAGCTACCTGGGAACTGAAAGAAGCTATGAAAGTGCAATACCTGAACCTATGCTCTGGTAAGATTTTCAGGGACGAAAATTCCTTTAGGGAGGAAACGTTATAACAACCCATTTTTAGTGGTGTCAAAAATAGTGGTTTTGGGACCACAATTCCGACAAGTGAGTGCATGTTTTATTATTTATTTAATGTTTACGGGTGTTTACTAGAGTCATACTAAAATTTGGATAAGAAATGTTAACATTTAGATAGTTAATTAAGTGAAAAGAACTAAATCGTAAAAATTGAAAAAGTAAGTTTTATTAGTTAAATGTTTCAAATAGTTATGGAAAGGTGAATCAATAGACTTAGTGAGTAAATATACCATATGTATAGTTAATGGATAATTATGGACAAGTTAGGTTGAAATTAAAGTTTGTTTATTAAGGGTAATATAATAAAATGGCAAATAAAATAACCTAAACAAATTAAAACAACTTGTACCATCTTCTTCTTCGGGAAATTCCTAGCCGAAACCACCATGGGAGAGCATTTGAAGTTCGTCAAAGCTCCCTTCCTTGCATGCATGTGTTTTTGAGGTCTGTTTGTAATAATTTTTACGTTTTTGGAATCGTCTTAGCTTAATCCAGCTAATTCGGAGGTTAATTTTCAAAACGGTTAAATGTTTTAAATTATGCCATTGATGAATTAGTGGTGTTTGTGAAGTTTTATGGTAGAACATTAAGCTTGGCTAATAAATAGACTTATTTTGTATAGTAGTTTTTAGTACTTTTAATGTTAAATGATTAAATTCTTAAAAGAGTAAAATTCATTGAAGTTAATGTGAAATTATGATAAATATGGATTGAATTGGGACTATGTAGGATTTGGCTAGATAATATTTCGATTAAATGTTGATAAATTGTAAATTTCGGGTTTTAGGACTAAATTGAATAAAGGTTAAAATGCCAAGGGTAATTTGGTAAATTTGCATTGATAAGGGTTATAGGCTTGAATTAATTATGTAAGCTATTTGAATTATTTAATTGAAGAAATTTTTTTATTTAGATCAAGAAATGAACTGATCGGACGTCAATCGTGGAAAAACCAAAGTAGTAGAGTTATTGGTCTCATGTAGGAGTCGATTCTACCTAGGTAAGTTCATAAGTTAATTTAGTAGTTAATAGATTGATATTTTATAATTTAATGCTTATTAATATATCATTGGTTCATCAAATTCATTGGATTGAGAAACGAGAAAAACCTTGATTGAAAGATATCATGGCATTCTACCCGAAATGAGAAAGACCATAGTTGAAAAATACTATAGCAATTAATTGAAATGAATAAAACCATAGTTGAAAGATACCGTGGCACTAAATCGGGATTGTGTAAGACCATAGTTGAAAGATATTATGACATTAAATCTGATACAAATAAGATTATAGTTGAAAGAAACTATGGCATCACATCAGTAACGATCAAGACCGTAATTGAAGGACACTACGACATTACCTCGGGTATGCATAAGACCATGGTTGGAAGATGCCATGGCATTCCTTTGGAACGAGGAATTATTCAGAAAGGTGCACCATTGTAGAGAATACTTAATTGAACTATCGATGTTTGTTGTACAAAAATACATATTTATGTTAAATAATCTTGATTTAGCAAATTATGTTACATTCTACACGAGCTTACTAAGCATAAATTGCTTATGTTGCTTGTGTTTCTCATTGATTTTGAAAAGCTTTGCTAGTTGGAAGATCAATTCGGAGCACTCACACTATCTGTTCATCATCTCGGTAAATGTTTTGGGTTATTTTGATTATGGTTATGAATAGCATATTTTAGGACCTTTTGTTTGGTTTGCCCATGTTGTTTATGTTTGGTATTTGATTTGGTAATATTTTGTAGTCATGTATGTAAGTTTGACTCCTTGATCTAATGATTTGGTTGTAAATACTTTAGGTCTTTTGCTTAATCTTATGCTGATGTATAAATATATGTTGTTTACAGGTTGGAATGAAATAGCATGATTGAGTAGTACTAAGTATATATTTTTATGGCAATAGTTTGAGTTGAAATTGTGGATTGTTGAAAGTAGACATAAATGGTATGGATGAATGGTAAATTAGGTGTGTGATTATTTTGCTCAATATGAAATTAAATACAAGTTAGCTTGGTGTTTGTTAATTGTTTGATTTTGTTTATTTTGGCAAATAAATTGTGGTGCCAAGATGGCACATTGGTTAGACACCTAAGTTGATTGATTTTGGCATGTTTTAGTTGTGTTTGATTGAGTTTTGATGCATGAATGTGTTTGGAAGTGGTTTGGTTTGGTGCCAAAGTAATTGGGGTTTGAATTGGCTTGTGTTAGGGGCTATTTTTGAAGCACACATTCGTGTGTAATTTAAATTTTAAGTGCAGGATGAACCACACGATCATAAAGAGTTACACGGCCTGACGACACGACTGTATGACTGAATTTTGAATGCACATACGGTTTGGTATACTGCGACAATTATGTCATTTACTTCAGCCAAAATGACATTTAGTTTAATAGGATTGTCATTTCTTGCCTTTTGGTTTTTACACTAATAAAAATAATGGTATGGTTCGCCATAAACATAACAATTATCCTTTTTCCTTAAAGTTAATATTATTAGTTTTGGGCTTGTGGCATTTTTTTTTTCATATGTGTCATTTAATTGGAATTTAATTACCATGAACAATAGTCAAATGAAATAAAATTATTAAACTAACAACATATTATATCATAATTGCATGCCACTGTTAACAATTAAAAACAAAAAAGAAACTATTCCTATGTGCATGGATCTAAGACAATTTTCGTTAGATATTTAATGTGATAGGGTAATTATTAAGACAATTATATAGCAATAGTAATTTAAATACAACGAATATAATTATAGGTTAAATATAAAATTAGTACCTAAATTTGTCCACTTCTCTTAGATTGGTACTTATGATTTTTTTTTGTCCGAGATTGGTACTCGAACTTTTTCTCCGTCAACTAAATCAGTACTTGAGTCTAACATCATTAAGTTTGAGACACGTGGCAGAATAAAATTGTGACACGTGACATAAATGACATCATGGTGATGTCATAATCTAAAAAAATTAAAAAAAAAACTTTTTTTCGTTTGACTTTTTTCCCCCCGAAAAGTTTTCTGTCGTTCCCTTTTTTTTCCTTCTTTCTTCTTCTTCTTTCCTCAACAATTTTTTAAATTTTGTTAGGGTTTCAATATAATCATCACGTAAACAGAGGGAGATAAATTATGGGTTTCCCTTAGGGTTTTATGAGCCTAAACTATTGACATAATCTAATCTTCATCACCTCTAGATGCCTTTGAGGAAGTTCCAACTTTCTTAGGGAGGAGGAGATTGTGGAGGTTGGGTATCACACCACCGTTGGCAATCATGACATCTCCAAGTAGTTTGCTTAGCTCTTCATCGTTCCTTATAGCTAGCTGAATATGGCATGGCACAATTTGGGTTTTCTTGTTGTCTGTCACTGCATTTTCGGCAAGCTCAAGAACCTGAAACAAAAATATAATATTCAATAAAAAATATATAATATAGATACAAAGATACCATAATTTTTTTCTGATTTGAGTTATTAATGTATGAATTTTCACCAAAAACATGAACATCGGAAAATAGTAGCAAATTTGGGGGAAATTAAACCCTAGTTTTCCAGCCCAACGAAAATAGAAAGTTACTACTAAAATTTAAAAAAAAAATAGAAACTATTGAAAGTTTCTCACGTTTTAAACCTGAATCGAAAAATCCTTTTTTTTCTAACAATTAATAGAACAAAGAAATTCGAAACCCTAGATTAGGTTACCAAATCAAATAAACACTTCATTTAACAAAATTTACCGATTAGAATTTAAAACAAACGAATTACAAAAGAAAATTATCGCAATACCTCAGCGGCAAGATATTCAAGAACAGTGGCAAGGTAAACCGGAGCTCCGGCGTTGACTCGTTCAACATATTTCCCTGCCTTAAGGAATCGAGCTATGCGACCAATCAAAAATTGAAGCCCAGCCTTGCTACTCCTCGATGTCGCCTTCTTCGAGGCACCAGATCTGACAGTTTTGCCTCGACCCGCCATTTTAGACCGGCATTGAACTTATATGAAACAAGAAGAAGAAACATGGGTTGAGAGAAGAAAAGAAGAAGAAGAAAGAATGAATGAAAGAAAAAAAGGAGAGACAAAAGAAGTTGGGGGAGAAAAGTCAAAAGAAAAAAAAATTAAATTTAAATTATGACATCACCATGACATCATTTATGTCATGTGTCACAATCTTATTTTACCAGGTGTCTCAAACTTAACAGCGTTAGACTCAGACATCGATTTAGTTGATGAAAAAAAGGTTCGAGTATCAATCTGAAACAAAAAATTATAAATACTAATTTGAGAGAAGTGAATATATTTAGCGGTATAATTATGAAAGAAGATAAAGCGCATATATATATTCATAAGACCATTATAAAATTAGAGAAACAAATTCCAGCATTTTAAATAACATGTAATGAAATGAGAGTTAAGACATTTTAAGTAACATGCTTAAAATAAACATGCAATGAAACTAAAGTTACCAAAAGTAGAAAGTTATGATCCTGTTCTGGTGTTGTTTTCCACCAAGTTTGATATAAGAAATAGTAGGGTGTGAATTTATAATAAATATATTTATTTATTAAAAAAATTCACTTATATTATGGGTGTATCATAAATTTAGTATATATTATGAATGTATCATAAATTTAATATATATTTAAGTTTCAAGTTTTTGTTTCACTAAATTAGGAACAACAATTGTCTGTAATTATAAAATAGATATTTTTTTTTTGTGATAACTTTTTTATTTCTGAAAAAACGAAATACACTGAAGGATTAGGGTAAATATCTCAATAATACCAAAAAAAATAAAAAATTACCGGATAGTACAGGGTTCAGGAAAATTGACCGGAAAGTGCAGTTTTCCCCAAAAACGCGTCCACGTCAGCGCGTTTTTGGGGGAAAACGGCCTAAAGCGCGTTTTAATATCTTTTTTATATTTCAATTTTCAAGTGCGATTTTTTTCCCAAAACGCGTCCCGGGGGCGCTTTTGTACGTCATCAGCGCGCTTTTCGTGGAAGCGTTTTTGACGTACGTGTGCGCTCTCGAAAATTTTGGGGAAAATAGCTTGAAAATTGAAATATAAAAAGATATTAAAACTATAGTAAAAAATTAAATTACAAAAGAAAGAACATTAAACTCAATTTTATTAAATATAAAAAAAATTTATATTGCAAAAAACTAAATTATCAATGAAAACTTCTTATTTATTAAATATACTACAACTAAATTAGAAACAAATAAAAAATAAAGAAAACTTCTTATTTATTAAATATATTAAAACTAAATTACAATAAAATAAAAAATAAAAAACAATTTCTTATTCTATTACATATATTAAAATTAAATTACAATAAAAAACTTAAACAATTTCGATTTTATTAAAGATATTAAAATTAAATTACAATAAAAAAATTAAACAACTATTATTTTATTGAATATATTAAAACTAAATTAAAAAAATATAAAATAAAAAATAAATTTTTATTTTATTAAAAAAATCAAATTAAATTACATACAAAAAAATACACAACTTCTATTTTAGTGAAGATATTAAAATTAAATTACAAACACAAATAAAAAACAACTTTTTTTATTCAAAAAATAAAAAAAATTATTACAATTTTAAAAAAAAGCCCACCCTAATCAATGTTGATGCCGGGGGGGAACCAAAGCACTACAGAGAGGGCGGTCGTGATTCTGGAGTGGATTCCTCCTTCGTCTAGCTTCCGACGGGGTCGTGGAACCTCTGGCGGGAATCGGGTTCCTCCGGCGGTGGAGTGCAGTTACAGCTGTTGCGATGATGACCCACCTTGATAAAATAATGACCTCGGAGGTGTTTGCATAGACCACGCAATGGGGTGATCGCATGCATCCGTCACGGTGAAGGAGCATGGTAGAAAGAAGCGCTCCCGACGGCGCCTCCTCTAATCCCGACGTCGGCCTCACGATCGGTGGCTAACGGGAGTTGTCTGGAGCGGACTCGAACCCGACCATGCATTCCAACTTTGGGTGGGACTAGGAAAAGGAAACATATATGGGTTAGGAGGATACATATAAGGGGCGAGGTGCGCTTTGGCATAAAATGTGGACGCCAGTGATGTCGGTGTTGTCACCGAACCGATGGGCCCGGTGATTGTGTAGGCGCCGTTGATGGGCCCGGCGTGTATCGTTTGCGCTGCCGGGCTCGTCTCATCACCCGTTCTCCTTGAATGTAAAGGGGCGACGTTCCCTTCGCTCGCGAATTTGCCGTTGCCTCTCTTCATCCGACAACGAATCGACTTGCCATGGATTCTAAACCATGGCATGTACTCCGGACGCACGCCTAACTTCGGGAACTATGATCGGTTCCCGATTAGGTAAAAAGTCATACCGGTTCTCCCACGTCTCGATATGTTCGACCAAAATCTTGGCCAATCCGTGTCTTTGCTGCCGTAAGTCCACTTTGTGCTCATCATCGAGCACCTCGGGAGGCACGGAATCGGTTGCGGCATCATCAAATTGCCGCGAGAACCCGATCCGACCGGTGCATCTCCACGGTTGAGTAGGTGATTAGCGGGACCTTAACGTACCAACTGTTCGGATTTTGGAGGAACTCCTCCGAATTCTTGCCCAATTTCGGGATCCTCATACGGTGTCCATTGAAACTATATTAACATTACCAAAATATTAGTTATATACATAATACTAGACACTACATACGAAATACTAAATTATAATAACGAAATTCGACACTTACTTATGATTCGACCGTTGTTCCAATAGGAGTCGTATATCCTCAAGCGAGTTAGGTATTCCAACATGACTTCTCGGATGGTTCCACCTAATTAAATAAACTTTTAGCATGCAATTATACTATAAATCTACGACATAATTGTAAAATATAATATTAAATTTACCTCGTTATCAGTGGGAATGAATATGGCTGGTCGAGTCGAGGACGTAAAAATGGAAATCGAAACCATGCCCATGACTGCAGTAGTGATAGGCAACCTCCGATTTTTGCTTTACTCGGCAGCGTCGCCGCACATCTCTCCGGTATAACCTCGATAAGACGCGCACCCCAACTCAATTCACCGGCTGCTCTGAAATCAACAAGTTTCAGGAGCCATCTCAGGTGGACGAGGTTTCTAGAGAGGTCCGGCATCAGATAGCCTCCAATTATCTGAAGTATGTATGCCCGCGCATACCGTATTCTTTCTTCTTCAGTCGAACCTTCATTCGGCTCCGGGAATGCGTCTCGTAACCAACCCATATCGATCCGAGCTCCTTGAATTTTATCCGGAATGGCACCCAGAAGCTCGTAGCATACGGCCATCCAATCGAGAGATGTTACGGTCCCGGTGACTACCGACCCGTCCACCGGTAATCCCAACTGTAACTGCACATCTTCTAAGGTGATGGTACACTCTCCGCATGGCAGATGGAAAGTGTGCGTCTCGGGTCTCCACCTCTCTATCAATGCGCTGATCAAAGGCGGGTCCAACTTGAACCCCCGGCCTATCGTGGCCACGTGCCAAAAACCCGCTTCCCGCAGGTAATTCTCGATCAATGGCGATGGGGGACCAGGCATGTTGCGAATATAACATTGCAACACCCGATCTACAGACTGTTTAAAAAATTATAAAATTCAAAATTAATTAAAATTACATAATTAAAAAATTTTAATAATATTGAAAAATTAACATTCAAACTTACCATTTTCACTTGCTCGACGGCAATGTGCTTGTTGTCTAGGCGACGTAATTCCCCGGCCATTGTACTCCGATAAAGTATTTTCAAAATTTCTAAAAAATTGATATATAAAAAAAATTATAAAGGGCTTTTTCGTAAATAGTAAAGGACTATTTTGAAATTTCAGTGTAAATTTCAAGGACTTTGAGAGAAATTTGAGAGAAAATTGAGAGTAAATTGATAGAATAATGAGAAAGGATTGAAGTGTGAAAAAAATGAAGGGTTGGGGGGTATTTATAGGTTTTTTTTTTTGACCGTTGGGCCTAAAGCGCTCCCCCGGGGACGCGCTTTAGGCCGTTTCCCCCAAAAACGCTCTGACGTAGATGCGTTTTTGGGAAAAATTGCACTTTCCGGTCAGTTTTCCTGAACCCTGTACTATCCGGTAATTTTTAATTTTTTTGAGTATTATTGAGATATTTGCCCGAAGGATTAGCCTCTTTCTTGAGCTTGGAAGCATTAAGTTTAACCATGAATTTAGTTAAAGCAATAAATCGAAAGAGGGGACTTAAATCAAATAGACAGAATGATGTAAACTAATTGAATAGTAACAATGCAATTTAATTTTATAATTTTGATGGACAAAATACTTGTGGTGGTCTAATTGTAGGTAGGGTCCTTCAAACAAGCTTTAAATTAGTGGATTATATTGTTTGCCATGTCAAATATAGACTTATCAACACTAGATAATCCACAGCCATTATAGTTTGTCTTAAGAGAAAAAAGAAAATAATAAAACCAATAATAATTATTATTATAATAATTGTAATTATAACTTCCAAGTCAAAAATACTTGCTTTTAAGAAAAACCCACATAATCATTTTTAATATCATATTTATTATTACATGATTATTTTTTAAAATTTCAAAAGGCCACAATAAAGAGTATCAATCTTATAACAATTAGATTTAAATTTTTTAAATCCGAAAAATAAAGAGACTAACTTGAAAAAAAAATTAGGGAGATTAAATTCTAAATATATGAAGTGTATAAAGACTTAGAAGAATATATTTGAACATTTAATTTTTTATTATAATTCAAGACAAACAAATAATTAATTCAAAAAAAAAAAATGTGAAAACCATTAGTAACACTTACCAACGAATTTTGTTTGATTTATATATTACAGTATGTATGACCCTTGTAATTATTCTTTTAATAGTTTAACTAGAATTAAATCGAAATAGAGCCTTGAAGCCTGAGGATGGAATAGATTATCTAAAAAAATAAAAAGATTATCCTAATAATATATCCTACTCCACGGGGTCAATGGAATGAATATGTATCCCTATTGGTTGCCTAAAGCTTCCAATTATTGATTTGATGCAATATGTACGCTAATAATTTGTTAATGGGGAATAGGAGTTGGAGACATGCATAAAAAACTATATAGCAAGTTAAAGATAATTAAATTCTTGGTTGGTGTTAAAATTAAGGAAGAAAAGGTTGGTCCAACTACAAAATTGCTTTGAAAATTCTTTTATACCAAACCCAAGTGTCTAAAGTTATAAATAGCCAAAGACTTATGAGTCAATGTCTTCACCCTCTTATTATTAATATATTTGTTATTATGTCCATACTATTAACAAAATAAAATAAAGAAAAAACCATACAAATGCCCTGAGCCACAAAGTAAGCCCCCGGGGCCCAATAAATGAGGAAATTGATCCCCCTTTACAATTCATGCTTTCTCCCACTTTTAGCTCTATATAAACCCCTCTTCCCTCCCTCTCTTTTCATCAATTCAAACATTCAAAACTTTAGAGCTGAAACCGATCATCTTTATGGATAAGCTTCTTGCCCTACCATTTCTCATTGCTTATTTCTTCACTTGTGTTCCCCTAGGGAACGCTGCAGCTACAATAACATCATGTACCCAAACACCCTACCCTGATGTCTGCAACCATTTCATGGGAAATGGTGTTAATGTTGCAACATCAAGCCTTGCCCTTGATCAAACCAGCTTTCCCTTTCATGACCTTGCGATTCAGGTCACCTTGAACCAAGCAGTTCAAGCTCATCACCTCGTCTCTTCCATGGACTTGACTTCTTTCAATGAGCGAGCCAAATTGGCTTGGAACGATTGCTTGGAGCTCTACCAAGACAGCATTTCCCATCTTAACCGATCGAAGAGTACCAACAGTCCATTAGATGCTCAAACCTGGTTAAGTGCTGCCATTGCCAACCATCAAACCTGCCAAAATGGCTTCATTGACTTCAACTTGGCCTCTCATTTACAAACCTTACCACCCATGCTAACCAACTTTTCCAAGTTGATTAGCAATTCCCTGGCCATCAATAAGCCCACTGTTAGTGTTACCGCTAAACAAGTTGGTAATAGACGCCTGCTTGCCCATGGATTCCCCACTTGGCTTTCCGGTGCCGACCGAAAGCTTTTGCAGAAAATCGATGCACCATTAAACGCTGACATTGTGGTGGCTCAAGACGGTTCCGGCAGCTTCAAAACCATATCGGAGGCAGTGGCGGCGGCTAGCGGTGGCAAAAGAACTGTCATACATGTAAAAGCTGGAGTTTACAATGAGAATGTTGATATTCAAAGATCAGCTAGAAATATCATGTTAATTGGAGATGGAATTGGTGCCACGGTTGTTACTGGTAATAAGAATGCTCAAACTACGACAACTTTTCGCACAGCAACATTTGGTAAGCAACATGTATAAATTATTTCAAAGTCACATTCTAAACTTAGACAAAAACATAAAGTTGTCCTAAATTAAGAAGAAAAAGTGAGGAAAAAGAAACATGATTTGAATAACAAATTAAAACACACTCATGCAAATTATCTACACTCAATTTGTTCTTTTATTCTTTTTCGAATAGTAAAAACACGACTATCTTTTTTTTCTAATTAGTTGGATATTTTTATGTCTCCCATTTCACCAACACCACAGTTCTTAACACAACTAAATGAGAAAATATAACAATAAAAACGTGAGAAAAAAATTAGGCATTTTGCTTTTTCCTTGTTTTCAACCTATCATTTTATTACTCACATCGTTCATTCGTTTCCTCTTTCAGCCGTCGTTGGTGATGGCTTCATAGCTCGTGACATCACTTTCGAGAACACTGCTGGACCCCAAAAACACCAGGCAGTGGCCCTCCGCTCCAGCTCTGATTTCTCAGTCTTCTATCGTTGTAGCTTCAAAGGTTACCAAGATACCTTATACGTCTATTCCCAACGCCAATTCTACCGCGATCGTGACATTTATGGAACTGTAGACTTCATATTTGGTGATGCCGTCGCCGTTTTCCAAAACTGCAACATTTACATCCGACGACCGATGAGCGGCCAAATAAACACCGTCACAGCACAAGCGAGAACCGACCCAAATGAGAATACGGGGATAATCGTCCACAACTCACGCGTGTGTGTCGACACGAGGGCCGTTCAGGGTTCATATAAGAACTACTTGGGGCGGCCATGGCAGAAATACTCGAGAACTGTGTTTATGAAGACTGGTTTGGATGGACTAATCGAGGCAGAAGGTTGGTTACCATGGAGTGGGAATTTTGGTTTGAGTAGTCTTTACTATGCTGAGCATATGAACACCGGCGCCGGTGCAAGCACAGGGGGGAGAGTGAAGTGGGGTGGATACCATGTTATAGATGTTGCTGAAGCTGGAAAATTCACTGTTGGTAATTTTCTCGCCGGAAATGCATGGATTCCAGGGAGTGGAGTGCCATTTGATGTCGGACTATGAATTTGTTGATTTCGGCATTATGAAAAATGTAAATACCAAAGTAACCCTATGTTTAAAATTGTCATATAGCTTTTGGTGATAAAGACTATGTATATATAGTTGAATTTGTCAAAGAGGAGAAGGGGTTGTGTAATAAATCATGCTGAAATTGTTGTATTTATAAAAGAACAAATACGTTGGTTCAAATACTTAGACTTTTATTTATTTATTTATATGAAATTCTTGGTATTTATATCGATTATAATATTATGTAGGAAGTGGGAATACATTGTTAACTTTTTTGGCCATAAAAAAGGGTTGATTAATCGCGTTTGAAGGAATATTGGGCAAAAAAGAAAAAAGATGAAGGTGACAGGGATAGTGAAGGAAACAACCGCCGCCAGCTATTTTCACATCCAACTGCATTGACATTCTTTCTAAGTCATCTTAATAATATTACACAAAGTTTTATGTTGTTAGTGATTCTGAGTATCCATTCATAAGTTCAAAGATACCATCCTTTTAAATATACATCTTTACACCTTAGGAATATGTAATTTTGCACAAGAAGCTGCTCACAATATCTTAACAAATTTAGAAGATGAATGGATATCCAAAATAGAAGGATAAGGGACAACACCATAATATATTCCACCAGCGAAAATGCTGCTAAAGACCATTAGCACTTATATTACATATGTTTTAGGGTTTAAAGCCAATATTTGTACCTTTGGAGGTACTATCATTTGCCACAAACAGTCAAATTAATTTTGCATCCAACAAAACGAGTTCAACACTTGCTTGCCCACTCCGAGGGGAAAAGAATGTCCCATTCACTTTGCCAAACTCAATCCAAACATCTCTGGTTGCTCCATCAATCTTTCTACACCCTCTCACCCCAATCTTTTTTCTCAACCATTTAATTCCACTAAGTCACTCACAAAATAAATCACTCAACATTTTTGTAAGAATGTAATGATAAATTTTGAAATTGTCATTTGAAGTGTGAAAATTTGTATACTAAACTTAAGTGTGTCCTTAGTAAAAAGAAAAAAGAGTCACCTAGTTTACATCTTAGCTTTTAAGAGGAAAGTCTTAGAGGAGAGTGATCCTGATTAGAATATATAAGTGAGGTTGCTATTTTGTGAATGAGTGAGACTTAAATCTCAGTAAGTATAGTGGATTAACTCTCTTAGCAAGGCCCTCACAAATGTAAAGATTTCAAATTGTATAAACCTTCTTGGTGTTCATCGTTGTTTTACTTGTAATAGTTACTTGGTCAAGTTATAACTTACCATATATTGATCAAGCAAAAACCAATCAGCTCTCAATTTGTTATGAAATAGGCTTTTAAAATTCAAGCTTTTACTCATATGGTCACACTCCTGCAGTGAAAAGATCACGGAATGATGATTATGTAGTGTTCGTTGATGATGATGGTGAACAAAATAACGGTTTAAGTGAGACAGAATTTGAGTCTTATTTTAGTTTTCGACATGACCTAACCGCAAAATATATTTTTAACATGTATTCAAATATAAGTATAATATTATTGATCTTCAAATATAATATAATATAATATAGTATAATATAATTAGGCTTGTTCATGGGTCGAGCCACCCAGCTCGGCCCGAATGCCCGCTCGAAATGTGGGAGGGTTTGGGCAAAAATATAGGCCCGAAAAATGGGCCTGGAAAAAAATAAGGCCTGTTTAAAAAACGGGCCGACCCTCGAGTAAGGCATTTTTTTTTTCGGCCTGGCCTACTGGCGAAATTCATTAAAGGACAAAAAAATCTGGTTTTTTAATATTTTTTCCCTATTTTGCTACCATTTTACTATTATGTTACTACTATTTTGTTGTTATTGTTTGGATATTGTATAAAACTTATTTTATTGTTAATTTTGTTATTATTTTAAATACATTTGTTAATTTTTGTTATTATTTTAGAAGCATTTGCTTGTTAAGATGCATCTATCTTAGTGTTATTTAAGTATACATATTTTTTAAAATTTATTTTTAATTTGTTGGGAAATATTTATTTTGATGTTTTTAGTATTTTTGACGTATTATATATATATTTTAAAATTATATAAAAATAATATAAAAATTAATATGGGCGGGCCGTGTCGGGCCCGAGTTTTAATATTTTTATTCAGTCGGGCTAGGGCAAAATTTTAGGCCCATCTTTCGGGCCGGGCCTAGCAAACGGGCCTAAAATTTTAGTTGAACCCGACCCGACCCGGCCCATGCACACCTCTAAATATAATATAGATTAACATAATATATTTTAAATTTATATCTATATTTAAAGCGCACCATAAAAGGAAAAGAAAATGAAAATCTTGACGTAGGAATGGGACTGGTTAAAACAAGTGTTGGAAAATATTGAAAACTTTGAGGCTGAGATTTTATGGCATTAACTCAAATATTTATTTTGCTTCCAAAAAAGAAAATTAAAAATTATTAAAAATTTATAAAAATAATAAAATTTTATTTAAATCGGTTTGTACTAGATCGTAATTTAACTGATTTAAAATATTTTTTATCTTGTACTATGATCAACTCTTGATTTAATTAATTTAACTAATTGATTAATTTAATTCAAATAATTATAAATATTTACTGCATTTTATTTAATTTTCCATTGCTTCTAAGACTTTTCCAACATGAAGATGAATTGATTGATGAGTGTATAAGATTTGACATCTATTTTGTGCATGGCTGTCTTAAAAGTGCAATTGTGTTGTTAAAAAAAAAGAAAAAAAAGTGTAACTGTGATTAGTCTCGTCAACTTGCTAAAATTATTCCATTTGCAATGGATTTTCACGTGTAATTGTCACATTTTTTTTATTACTTTTATGTGGTTGATTTTACGGAATATTTTAGCTTTTAATATAAATCTGTCATAATTTTTAACTTATAAGTAGATTGATAATATGAATAGGACTTTTCAACAATCCATTTAGTTTTTATTGTGATTTAAAAATGTTGAGAGGATGGACTCTTAATGAAATCATGTATAAAATCAATAAAAGAGAAAGTTGATGAATAACAAAGGAAGTTGAATCAAGAAGTATGACATGACGTATTAATTTAAGGTTGGGATTAAATTATAAAATGTAAAAATTATTGTGGTCTTAGTGTAAATATTTAAAATTTATAAGATCAAAATATAAATATGGAAAAATTAAAAGGACCAAAAGTGCAAATATCCAAAAGGAAGAAAAGACTAAAATATAAAATAAATTGGTGCATGAGGACCAAATTGAGTAAGTGGATATATGAGAGGGATTAAATTATAATGTTTACAAAATTTAGTAATGGTTGAGAAATTTCAAGGGCAAAATGATCATTTCTCAATTTGAATCAATATCAATTATTAAAGTGTAATAATTATGGGTTATTTGGTGTTGAAAGTTAATTGGTTGGAATATTTTATATATATTCTATTATTAGATATTTTTATTAATTAATGAATGAATAAATAAATGGAAAATATGAAAGTAAGTTATCCATTATTTTTCCATGTTGCCTTCTATTACGAGAGAAAAAGAAGTTTTGAGTTTTATTGAATTTAGTCCTTTCTATCAAAATTTATTATTTTCACTTAGAAATCAAAAGAAAGGTGACAAGAAGACTATGATGAGTATGAATACCATCTTGCATTCAAGAGAATTGAAGTTGGAGGAGAGAGAAATTCAATGTAAGGCTTGAAATCAATAGGACAAGATAAGAACATCAAGATTTTGTCCTGTTTTAAAGCTTGATATTGTAGAAAAAGCATGAAAATGATGTTAAAAGAAGAGTTTTGTTATATAAAGTTTTGTGTTCTTAATATGATAGTGAAGAGAAAGAAGAGAAAGTGATGGAAAACATTGTAGGCAAAGGAAAGGAGATGACAAATATGAGAAAAGAAAGTGGGAAAGTTAGGAAAATGAAATTTTTAGCTAAAAAGAGATAAGGACTCAAATGAATTTTAGTTATTTTTCAAAGGACTAAAGTGAATTTGGTGGTAAATTAAGTGTATTGGTATGTAACAGAAATCATGGCTTAAAAGTATAATAATATTTTCAGTTATCGTAATTTACTCCATT
Source organism: Gossypium sturtianum (assembly GCA_025698515.1). Taxonomy (NCBI): domain Eukaryota; kingdom Viridiplantae; phylum Streptophyta; class Magnoliopsida; order Malvales; family Malvaceae; genus Gossypium; species Gossypium sturtianum. The sequence goes on from CM046943.1 coordinate 47,743,291, forward strand.
TAACTCAAGTTCATGTTTTTTATTTTTAATTAAGGAGAATATAGTAAATTAACAATCTTGCTCCCTTTCCAATTTTCATGTTTTTGTGCAAAACGGAAAAGTAAAGGAGGAAACGGTCCAAATTTCATAATATTGGGCCTATTATTGGACAAAATGTTGACTATTGGCATTAGACCAATTTCGTTCCGTAATGTCCATTTCTTTTAAGACTTCCTTAAATATCAATTTACCTTCTATTCTCCTTACCACTTCAACTCTCTCTCATTCACTACAACAAACTCTAAACCCATACTGATTAGTTATTAATTATTTGTAAGTTAAATTATAGAGTAAATATTTAAATATTATTAAAATATATTTTCAATTTTTGTATAGTTTTTTTTTTAATTTAAAAATTCAGACCCAATTGTTAGCACTATTAATTTTATCTGTTAAATTCGTTGGTGTGAAAAATTTTAAAAAATATATTCACTTAGTAACCATGTGAAAGGAATAATGGCATTCTAATGGACTTGAATTTAACAAATAATTTTAATTGTATTAATAACTTTTGAAAGTTACATCAACATTTTAATCAAAACAAAGTATTTGAGCTAATTAATGACATTGTAAAAAGTTGATGCACCAAATTATGTAAAAAATTAAAATATAATAATTAAATGTTAAATTTAAATGTAATATTGGGATCAAAATTAAAATTTAACTATTATTATATAATATAAAATTTGAGTGTAGGAAATTAAAATTTTACTATTTTCTTATATAATGTAAAAAAAAAATAAGAAAAAGAAATATAAAATCCGAAAATAAGTGACAGAAAAGGAAATATAAAATTTCTTTAAAAGTGGGTTATTTTAAGGAAAACATTATTTTGATATTAAATATTTAAAAGATATGAATAGAAATGAAATACTGATACGTGATCATGCATAATAAATGTAACTTGTCTAATCATAAATGAAAATGAAGCATTAATAATAGTCTTTAATTGTAAAAGTAAATTTCTAAGAAAATTAGTTATAAATAAAGGTTGTAGGTTGTTATCACACAATTTTCCTCCTCGTTCTATGTATAAATGCCTTCTGCATTTATACAAATCATGAGAGGTCTTATAGGGTAACTCAATTCTATAAGATTAGATATCCCACTCTATTTGATTTGTTTTATTTATTTATTTATTTATTAGTTTCATTATTTTACCATGCACTGATTTACTTTAATATATTAATTTAATTTAATATTTTTTTAAAAAAATTTAACAAATTTACAGATTATATAAGTATAAAATTAAAATAAAGTAATTGACAAATAATATATTAAAAAAATTATGTGATATTAAAATAAAAAATACTTTATATTAAAATATGTATATTGAAAAAAAATATTTTTTTTTTTGGTAAATGTGGTTGTCATTATATAAATTATGATTCGCCTATTAATACATTCCTTTAAAAAATGATCATACAAACTATTTGCATAAGTACCTAATAATATATATTTTTTATTTTATCAAAAACTTAAAATGGAATCAATAATAGGCTCACATTTTTTTATTAATAATTCTTTAACATGTCAAATAATGAGACTATCCATTTGTTCGCCACATAGGATTGCTAGCTAATTTAGTTGCGTACTTAGTTTATAATATATATATATATATATGATATATGATTTGAATGGGAAGTATTAGATAATGTGTGAGTTTAGATATTAAGTTTACTACTTGTTTTATTCACTTTGAGACGATGATGGGCTAGTATGATATGAGATTGAATGCGAGTAAGTGCTTGCAAAATAGTGGGTAAACTATAAGGGTGCTAGAGTTTGTGATCCAAGACACTCTCCGATACTTAAGTTATACAAGGAGTAGAAGGAATTTTTTTTGCCAAAATATGGATAATGGTGGAATCATACCTCAAAAATGAATATATCTTGGCCTTTTATGTTGGACATAAGTCTCAAAGCTTCAAGAGAGTACGTGAAGGTCTAAGGTATAATTGTTTCTTACTCTTGATTGGTTGAGGCTGATGACCTTACCTCGTAGAAGTGATACTATCATTCACCTCTTGCTCTTGCCTCATACCTTGTGGCAAGTACTATGGTTGGCTCTAGAAAAGACTTCTTGGATACCTTTTGCGTGACACTTGTCCATTTATATATATATTCTATTCTCTTGGATTAATCAGTGTTTTAGGCTTTTGAAATCTTTTTTAGGTTTATGATTGAGGTTATAACAATATGTCCTCTCTTAAATTCGAGACAAATTATAAAGTGACTTGATAATGATCTAAGGAAGTAAATATTTGAGGCTTTATTTGGATCAATAATTACATAGGGGTTGCATATGACTAAATGACTATTATCTTGTACAGTTGTGGGTGAGAGACTTATTAGCATTCTTTAAGGTGTATAACTCTTTCATGTTGAATTAAGCCAAGAAAACTAAAAGGGAGTTGTTTGGCAGTATCTTCTCCGTGTAAGTAACTTGTCAAAAGGTGATTTTGTTTATGAGAACTTATTCTTTTGGCTGATGAAGAGATTAGGTAAAGAGTTTCCTTTAGCGTGAAGATTTGCTTCTACTGTGGAGGAAAGCTAATTTTTGGCCCTTTTAGTGGATATATACATTGTCATGATTGTTCATCTTTGGAGCAGTTCCTGAACTGTCTTGACTTTTAAGGGTAGTAATGGGTGATACTACCTTTGTTGCGGAATCTAAGAGTTGACCTCTTGGAGAGCCTTATACAAAAGGCTATTTTTATATTGAGAAATTTAAAATAAATGTAACAACCCTATACCTAGTCCAGTTGCCCGACCCAAGCTATAGGGTGTTACAACAATAAACATTAAACAATTTTCATAAAAGTATTTAATAGCAACCAAATAATTCATTATCAATCATTTCCATGCTAATCAATCAATTTGGGCCCAAATCGAGCTTACGAAACATTTAAAACAAATTAGGATCAAATCTGGGTTAAATTGAAACTTTTACAAAAAATTGAGTAAAATGTATAAATATGGGTCACACGGCCGTGTGACAAGGCTCATCCCGTATTTCTCAAGAACATGGTCGTGTGGCCAAATCGTGTAATATTTTTTTCTCGTGTAACTCAGGGTCACATGGCCGTGTCGCCAGGCCGTGTAACTCTCTGAGACTGTGTGGACAATCCTGCAACAAAAATTAAACAACCATATGACCGTGTCATATGACTGTGTAGGGCACACGGTCGTGTATGCCCAAACCTACCTTCAAAAAAAAGTTATTTCACATTCAAATGCTTGGGCTCCAAGCTATGCAATAATCAACATTCAAACCTATTCAAAATGTGACTAAACATGGTAAAATATACCATTTCACAACCAGCCTATGTGCCTAACCAATGCGCCCTCATCGGCACCACAATTCAAACAGATACAACAACCTTCCAATCAAAACATGTACCACAAGAAAAATTCATTCAATCATCCTTCAAATTCAAGATAACAAATACCAACATTCAATCATAAATCAAACCATCAAATGCTTATTTATCTCATCTTAAAATCATATCTTACCATAACAAATTTAACAATTCATCAAGCACAAAGCATATCAAAGTTGCCTATTCACCTAACCTACCAAAAACAACCATTTAAATGCATCTAGATATTAACTTATGCATTCACCATCACAAACCACAACCAACCAAGTTACCAAATAGAATTTACATCAACGTATACACCATAATCTTCAAAATGCACAACATTTGACCATAATGCTTATAATTTACATATCTAAAACCCTATTTACATGCCACTTATGTTAGATCCAAAATAAATAAATAGCTACCGAATAGGTTGCCAGATATTGTGATCTCCAACGGCATTCCAATCAACAATGAAAGTCTGATGATCTACAAAGAAAAAAAACCAAATAAAGTAAGCTTTCATAAAGCTTAGTAAGTTTGTAAAATCAAACACATCATACCTGTCAATTTAAAATATAAATTATACATAACAATGAAATTACTAATTCCTTTCTCGTATCTCATCATTCCAATTATCCGAAATAATTAAACCTGGAAGATTCATATCATCAAAACACATGTCAAATATCATGCACCAAGATATAATTCATTGCATCATCTTATACTAAGATATAATAGTTAACTGTTTTGCCTAGAGAACAATAGTAAATAAACTTCGGATACACGGTAAGGGTAATACTCATATGAGCTAACATAAGAACATTAACCGATACCCACTGTTGCTTACACAAGCTTCAGAGGATCCGTAACATATGTAGGACCTTAAGCCATCTGTATGGTATCCATCACCGATACATAATACATGTTAAATAAAACACCAACAATTAATGCCTACTAAATAAACATCAGCACAAAGCCTGCTAAATATACACTGGCACAAAGCTTGCTACACCCTAATGACATGTCATTTGTATCCTAGCTATTCACTAAGTTCACACGGGCTTATCTTGCTTTTCCGGTACATTTCATACTTAACTTTATTCTTACATTTCATTAATCATATAATAAATCACGGCAACGTACAATTTCATTTTATTAAACACATAATAAGTAAAATCATTATAAACATAATAAATGTAATACGAACTCACCAAAATACGATAGCTAACGACACACGACAATGATTACTCGATGACTTTTCCTTTCCCCCGTTTATCAGTAGACTGGTCCATTTCTTGATCTAAATATAATAGTTTAATTCAATTAACCAATTTAAACATCTTAAAACACTTAAATTATGCAACTAGCCATTTAATGACATTTTACACATTTACCCAAAACTTTCACCTTTTATTCAATTTAATCCCTAAAACCAAATTTCTTACAAATATCACAAATCAATCCAAAAACCCTTGTACCGAATTCTATAGAGTCCCTAAAGAGCCCACTTTTACCACTTTATCATAATAATTACATGTTATTTTACAATTTTAACAACTTAGTCCTTAAACTTTAAAATTAACAAAAATTACTTTACAAAAGAGTCCTATTTAACTATCAAACTTAATATTCTATCAACAAACTTCAAGAACATTACAAATTCATCTATGAAAAAATTCTAAACATTTAACAGTTTTGCAAATTGGTCCTCGGGTTAGCTAGATTAAGATACAACGATATCAAAAATATAAAAATCACTATAAACGAACTAAAAATTAACTCACAATAAAAATAACTAAAAATAGACTAAAAATTAACTCACATGCAATGGCCGAATGAATTAAATATTTGGATCTTTTCTCCCTTAAAAATGGTGGACAAAAATTGGTGGAAGAAGAAAACCAAAGATGATACCATTTTTCATATGTTTTAACATTTAATTAGATTTTTATTTAATTACTTATTTATCCCTTTATAAACATACATAATTATATCCCCACCATGTACATAATTGTCCATTGTATTCTAAATAGGTCTAATTACGTTTTAAATCCCTTAATTCATGGTTCCATAGCCATTTAGTACAATTTAACTAATAGCGATTGACTTTTGCAGCTTTTAGGACTTAGTTCTTTTTACTTAACTAACTATCTAAATGTTAAAATTTTCTAACCAAATTTTAATATAACACTTCAATAACCTTATAAATAATAAATAAATAATAAAATACTAACTTATTGGTCAGAATCGTGGTCTCGAAACCACTATTTTCGACACCATTGAAAAACGGGTTGTTACAATAACAACCTGTGACGGATGTGAAATATTATCCCATGAAGGATGAATGATTAGTTCAGTTGTTCATGCTAAGGACATTCCTAAATTCATCGATGAAGTAAAGGTTAAGCCTCATAGCCTTCTGGTTGGCATCTTCATCAAAATGTGTAGTTCTAAGCGACCGTATGTCAATCTCGGAAGGAATTACTACCTCTGCACCATAAATAAGTGCAGTTTCTCCTATTGCAGTGTGGGACGAAGTTCACAGGGCCCATACAATTCCTGGCAACTCCTCCAACCAAGCACAATTGGCATCACCAACTTTCTTTTTTAAGGTTGTTAAAATCTTTTTATTCATTGTCTCTACCTGACCATTTGTTTGTGGTGTTTTAACAGAACTCTGAGCCAAGGCGATCTATAGATACGTACAAAAATTCTTAAACTTTCCCTAAAACTGTGTGCCATTATCTGTGATGATCAAGCGTGGTATACCAAACCTACACACAATTGACTTCTAGAGAAAAGATTCCATTTATTTCTCCGTAATGGTCGCCAGAGCTTTAGCTTCAATCCACTTAGTGAAATAGTCTACAACAACTACTATGAAATTTTTCTGGGCTATAGCTATTTGGAATGGACCAAGGATATCAATTCCCCAGGTCACAAATAGTCAAGGACTCGACATGACTTGGAGAGACTTTGCTAGTTGTCACTGCAGTTGAGCATATCTCTAGCAAGAGTCGCAAGTGCGAACTAAATGATGTGTATCCTTATGAACCATAGGCTAATAATACCCTTGTCTGAAAATCTTCTAGGCAAGCAGCCTTCCACCCAAGTGGTCACCACAGATACCTTTATGGATTTCTTGCATTACATATTCAACCTTAGATGGTGTTAGACATCGCAACAACGGATGTAAAAATCCCTTTCTATACAATACACCCTCTAAAAGGGTATACCTAACAATTGTAGGACAAAATAAATTATTGAATTCATCAACTCAGGATTTTTTTCAAACATGTTTAATATGTAATAATGACATACCTCGCAGCTTTGCTTTGTAGCTTTACGAGCTCTTTCTTGTCCAAATGATCATCTGCTCCCTGCAATGTGCAAACTATGGGAGTCCTCCATGTCTCCTCTTGATCTATACTAAAAACTTATGACACGTCGTAGCTCGGGGTATCCATGTACTCTAGCAAATTTTTTCCTCTTTGTTCAATGACGATGGAGGATGCCAAGTTAGACAGAGCGTTTACACGTGTATTGTCGCTCCTTGAAAACTATTTTATATGTACTTTGTCGAATCCTACAAGTAGTTGGGCTGCAATTGAATGATATTTCTTCAACACTAGTTCCTTCACCTCGTATTCACCATTCATTTGTTTCGCCACTAACTAGGAATCTATATGGATGACCAGGTCTTTCACTCCTAGCGGGCGTGCTAGTTGCAACCTTGATATTAAAGCATCATACTTCGATGTGTTGTTGATGTTTGAAATTCGAAAGATAACCCATACTGCCATTCATTCTCGCTAGGATCAACCAGAAGTATTGTTGCTCCTGACCCCATCTTGGCTACAGAGCCATCAACATAAACCAACCACCTTTTTGAGTTATCAAGCATATATACATCATCCTAAGGTGAACTAACTACTAGGCGTGCAATAGATGGAAAAAGAGATCTTATAATAAAGTGTAAGTTCATCGCAAATTATCATAGAAATAATAAGTTAAATTACTGTTGTTCATCAATGTTCATAGGAGATTGCGAATACCATACATGTTTAAGTTCATAAAACATCTAAGGCATAATATTTCAAGTTGTAAGCTATATTACATGTTAGATCAACAGGTTTCTCAAAAGAGAACTCAACTATAAAGTCAGCTAATATCTGCCCATTTTATTGCCGTTCTTAGGGCAAACTCCACACTGAACTCAGCCAACTCGATACTCCACTTTGTCACCCTCCCTGAGGTATCAACTTTAGATAATATTTCATTTACAGGTTGATTTGTCATGACGGCAACTGGATGAGCCTAGAAACAAGGATGCAGTTTGTGAGGTGCAACAATCAGAGAAAAGATGAATTTTTCAGTTTTTGAGTACCTCAATTCGCCGTTCTGGTGTACCTTACTAACATAGTATATTGGGAATTGATGAATGTCTTCTGCTGTAATTAGGACCATTTGCAACTATTTCTTCCGAGGTAGCCAGGTACAAGTAGATGGTTTTTTCCCACTCATGGTGACTTCAGAAGTGGTGGGGAGGTGACATATGACTTAAGTTTTTCAAAGGCTAGTTGGAATTCTTCAGCCCATGAAAAGGCAGTTTTTAAAGCTTTGACAAAAGGGAGGCACTTGTCTGCCATCCTGGAGATGAACCTGTTAAGCGCCACTATCCTTCCCGTGAGGCGTTGAATATCCTTAATTGTTCACAGAGGAAAAATTTCTAAGATATCACGGATCTTTTCTAAGTTCACTTCTATCCCCCTCTCTGAGATAAAAAAACCCAAGAACTTGCCTACTCGCATGCCAAAAACACGCTGCTCTAGGTTCAACTTCATGTTGTGGGTCCTCAAAATAGCAAACGCCTCTGATAAGTTTTGTACATTCTCCTCCATAGTGGCACTTTCACCAACATGTCATTGACATAGACTTCGACACCACGTCCTATATGTTCCCTAAAAATTCTATTTACCAGCCTCTTGTAGGTTGCTCCCGCATTCTTCAGGCCAGAAGGTACGACCCGATAATAGAAAAACCCCTTTTCATTGGTGAAAGTTGTTTTCTCTTAGTCATCTTAGTCCATTAAGATCTGATTGTAACCCGAAAAAGTATCCATGAAACTCATTAACCTGTGACCTGAAGAAGCATCAACCAAACGATCAATCGAGGGCAAAGAGAAGCTGTCTTTGAAGCACACCTTGTTTAGGTTGCTAAAATCAATACACATCCTTCATTTGTCCTTCGCCTTCTTTATCATGACCATATTTGAAACCTAATCTAGATATTCAACTTCCTTAATAAACCCTACTGACAACAATTTAGCTACCTTCTACCTCACCGCTTCCACTACTTGCAGAGTGAACCTCATTTTTTTCTGTTTAACTGGCTTCGCTTAAGGAACATATTTAACCTACAGACAATTACCTATGGGTCTATCCCTAGCATATCTCCTACTGACCAGGAAAAAACATCGGAGTTCACCTTTAAACACTGAACCAAAATGCTCTTTTCTTAAGGTGACAACGTTGATGAAATCCTTATTATCCTTTCCTAGTCATCAAAGAATAGTTGTAAAGTCTCGGTGTGCTCTACCGTTTCAGGCTTCTTACTTCTTTCTTTATCCCTCGCATCTAGGTTGTCCAAGTCTAAGGCTTGACTACTTAACCCTAACTACTGTGAACTCTGTCCATTGGACGTGGGCTCTCGCGCTTGTCTTACAGATAACACATGACATTATCGTTATGTCCGACCCCTGTCCTCATTGGAAACTTGATTTTCATACAAAATGTTTCTATCACCATCTTCACCACCCTTATTATTGGATGTCCAAAAATGTCGTTATATGTCATAGGATGATCCACAACAAAAAATTGAACATACTCTGTAGTCGTATGCTTACCGTTTCGCAGGGTGACTGGCAAAGTGATAGAACCCTTCACTTGGACTGGGTGGATCGCAAAACCATACAATGGGCCAGCCTTGGATAAAACATATTCCTTCAATCCCATATTTTGATAAGCCTTCCAAGTCAGAACCTCTACCACGCTCCTATTGTCAACAAGTATTCTTTTAACTTTAAAACCTGCGATGGTTGCAGAGACAACCATTGGGTCATTTGATTCCTCATTGCACACTAGTTCTTCATCATCATTACCAAAATAAACATTCCTCTTTCCTTGCTGACACTACCTATTGGGTGCATTAACTAATATTACACTCATCATGTGAGTTTTCCTCTTCGCATTAGAACTTACTCAATCCTCATTTGTGCCCACAATAACATGTATAGTACCTTTGACCTTATTATTACCCTAGGGATCGCCACGAGAACTCTGACTTTACTGAGTAGTACCTTGATCCACACACTCGGCGAGCTCACCATTCCTCACTGCCTCTTCAATAGTATCTTTCAAAGTAAAACAGTCCTCAATTTTGTGACCCACATTATTATGTAAAGCACACTTATCTCTTGAATTTGACCTCCTTATACCGTGCCTCATAAAAGATGGATTAGGCAAGATGCCTAAACCTACCTTGAGAGATATAGTTCCTTGTATGTTCAGGCCAAAATCTCTAAGGGGCCTTGGGTAAATCATTATATACATGCGTTCTCTGCCGCCTATCACTTCATGCACGCAAAGCCTGATTGGGCGGTCCCTGTCTTCTGTGAGCTCATTCTTTATTTTTAAGTTGTTTGTCATCTCTTTGAAATGAGCTACACATCGCCCTTTTTATCTCTTCTGCCTCTGCGAATTTGTGCGCCAAACTTTGATGCTTATTATTAGTGAAGGAATATTGTATGTGCTCATTCTATACTCCCATAATAAACGCATCAATTACCCACTGGTCTTCAAGGTTCTTCGTGTTCAGTGTTGTCGTATGAAATCATTTCACGTAGTCTTAGAGAGACTCTCATTCTCTTTGTTTCACAAACATTAATCCCATAAGAGTGCTCATGATTTTCCCGTGGGCTTTAAACCTTCCCAAAAACATCTGACCCAACTGAGAAAAGTTCGTATAGAGCCTTGAAGAAGGGACAAGTACTAATCCTTCGCACCTCCTTTAAGCATTGTGGAGAAAGATTTACATTTCGCAAGGTCTAAAGCTCCTAATACGTTTATGTAATCATTATATTGCATCATGTGGGCTCGCAGGTCCCTCCTTCCCTTGAGCGTGTCCTTCGGGACCTTAAAATCAAGTGGTAAACTCATACTGCTATCTCCGAGGCCAAATGATTGTTGGAACAGAAAAGCCAGTCCATGTCCCGAGACTCGGGATGTAATGCCCTCACATCTCACCATAATGCATCTGTCTCATTTTGCCATTCTCTTGCTTGCAAGCCTGAACTTTCTTCCTGCATGGTTACATTATAATGGAAATCAAAGTTATCAGATTATACTTTTCTTTTGAGCTCCTCATTTTGCTTCAATAGCTCTTGTTGGAAAGTCTTCTATTGTAACACCCACTAACCCGTATCCGTCGCCAGAACAGGATTACGGAGCATTACCGTAGTTTTTAAATTAAACGAACATAAATTTCAAACATTTTGAATCATATCAATAATCATATTAAAACCAATCCAAATCATACATATCGTCTGTAACACCCCTCACTCGTATTCTACGCCGAAATAGGGTTACGGAGCATTACCAGACTTACAACACATTTATACATACTTTTAACATACATTTTCTCAATTCAAACATTCATCATTCAATCTCAATCAATATGTCCCTAGTAGAGCCTACGAGGCCCTAAACATGCTTTAGGAGTGGTTCAAGACTAAACCGATAACTTAAGAAACTTTCATGAACTTTGAAAATTTTTATCAAAATAGGGGACTCACGCCCGTGTGGCTAGGCCGTGTGGACATTCGAAATGGAAGCACATGGCTGTGTCCCAGCCCGTGTCCTACCCCGTGTCCGAACAAGTGAGCTTACTGACTTGGGTCACATGGCCAACCCCACGTCCGTGTGTCTAGCCCGTGTGCCCTTCGAAGTGGCCACACACGCCCGTGTGCCAGGCCGTGTGCTAGGCCGTGTCAAACCTGTAGGGTATACTGACTTATGCAACACGGCCAAGTCACACGCCCCTGTACTAAGCCGTGTCTAAATTATAGGGTATACTGAATTATGCCACACGGCCGATCACACGCTCGTCTGTGAGACCGTGTAGAGCATACTGACTTGATTTCTAAAACCACACCAGGGGACACACGGCTGTGTAACATAACCGTGTGTCACACACGACTGAGACACACGCCCATATCTCTGCCCGTGTAGACAAAAATAGGCTATTTACCAAGCCAATTTGCCACCCAAACTTATGCATACCTATACAACCCATATAGCACAAAACATAGCATCAATAGACATATAATTCAATTCCAAATCAAGCATAATTTATACCATTTCCAATACTAACAACCAACATTCTTATAAACTCATGTTTTACTCATTCAAAACATACCAAATACCAATTACTTCAAACATCAAAATAACCAACTCAATTATGCATTATCTGGCCTAATTTTCACAAGCATACCAATGTCCACAATTCAACCATTTGAACACTTATAATACCTATAACCATCAAGCATCACCCAACCATCATAAAATTCATATCACAAAGCATAAACACATATATCAATACAAGATTCAACCATACCAAAATAACTCCAAATAAGCCATTACTCAAGGCTATATATACAAACCAAAACATGTACATTTACAAGCCAATTCCATTGGCCAAAATCATTACCAAAACATAACCAAAATGACCAAAGTTCCTATACATGCCATATACTCAAAATACCAAAGTTCATAGATACCAAGATATAGGTGGATAGTGTGGTGCGACCTCCGACGATCCCCGAGTCCGAGCTAGCTTTGAAAACTATAAAACACAGAGAAATACACAAAGTAAGCTTTATAGCTTAGTAAGCTCGTATGAAATAAACTTAATGCAATCACATAAACATAATTGAATGATTTGAATACACCAATATGTAGTTTACATTAACTAACAAACCTTTCAATACTCAATTGAGAGATTATACACTACCTTCACAAATCCCTTCTATTTGAAACTTATATAATTTATGTACGTACATGTATCATTTAATATCAATCTCAAACTCATCCACCTCTTTCGTTTACCCGTTGAACCATTCGGAATAGAAGTCGGATACTCAAAGGTCTAACACGATAAGTACCTATAGCATGGCCCGAAGCCAAATCAAGGTAACTTATCTCCGAAGTACTGATATCATGGCCCAAAGCCAAATCAGCCGATATTCATGGCCCGAAGCCAAATCGATATATCTCGCACCCGAAGTGCTAATATCATGGCCCGAAGCTAACTCAATGTATCCCCTAATGACATGTCACTAGTATCCTAAACTATTCCTAAGGTTCAACCAGGATATCGAATGGCGAATTACCATTGATTCAATGTCGAACTTATCTGAAATCTCGTATTCGCAACTTATACAATATCAAAGCATTCATAATACATTTATAATGAAATTTATCACATACGAACTTACCTCAGTCCAAAAACGATGAAATTGGTCGATTAATCGAGTATTTTATCTTTTCCCTAATCTAGATCCGAATTCCGCTTTTCTTGATCAATTTAAGCTTAAAGTTGTCGAATGCTTTAAACCCTTAAATGGTTTCTCCTATCTTCAATTTTTGGCAATTGAGAGAAAGATGGACAAAATTTTGATTTTGTTTTGTTTTAATTAACCTTTATTAACTAATTTACTTATTTAACCTTTAAAACTTTTATTAATTACACCAAATTCCATGCCACTATCATCCATTAACTCTCAAATGGGTTAATTACCACTTAAGGACCTTTACTTTAAGGTTCTATAGCTATTAAACACCTTTAGCTAATAGAACATTACTTTTACACTTTACGCGATTTAGTCCTTTTTATCAAATTGACCATTCAAACGATAAAATTTCTTAACGAAATTTTCACACAATCACTCAATCATGCTGTAAACATTAAAATAATAATAAAATAAATATTTTGACTTCAGATTTGTGGTCCCAAAACCACTGTTCTGATTTGACTAAAAACGAGCTGTTACATCGTCCCTCATACGAGCCCTCGATGCCGTAAATACACATTAGAAACATGTCGGGACTAAATCGATGAAACTCAGAGAATTATACAGAAAATAGTGAAAATTTTCAACACTGTAGGGGTCACACGGCCGTGTGACTTATACGGCCAAGAGACATGCCCGTGTGAGCATTCGAAGTAGGGACACATGGCCGTGTCCCAGCCCGTGTCCGTGCCCGTGTAACTCACTGACTTGGGTCACATGGCCAAGCCACACGCCCATGTGCCAAGCAGTGTACCCCTGGAAGTAACCTCACACGCCCGTGTGCTTGGCCGTGTGCTAGGCCATGTAACAGCTTGACTTGCAACCCTTTGAAAGTTATAGGGGACACACAGTCGTGTCGCCTGGCCGTGTGTCACACATGGCTGAGACACACGCTCATGTCTCTGTTGTGTCTCAGCCCGTGTGGATGAAAAATAGGCCATTTTCAAGCCATTTTTCTCACCCAAACTTGCGTATACCTACAAGCACTTTTGCACATATTTACAAGCCATAACAAAGCACCAAAATCATGCATATTCTAGCTATATACATATGGTATAATAACATACAACCAATATGCCCAAAGGCACCTCAAATGACAACATCTAAACATGTATAACCATGTACTCAATTTGACCAAAATAATTAACTAACTTCTAGGTATATTTGCATCAATACATACCATTGAATTTACTTATCAAAACATACCAAATGGTACTAAATATGTCATTCAACTACTAGCATCAACATTCATATATGTCATTCATAACAAAATACCAATCACCACATTTCCAAACAAGACACATGACATATACATAATATACATATTCATTACTATCATTTCATCTTCCATCATTCAAACATATTAAACCATGATATCAACCAATTTAAGGCCATTTAAATACATACCAAAATATGCCATTACACCAACAAAATGCCAAAAACACAAGCCAAGTCAAATGACCATATCAAGAACCAAAACACATAGGCCAACATTAGCCAATATACCTATATATGCCATTATAACCAAAATTAAACATCCGAAAGTACCGATAGAGCTGATGGATACTGTGATATAGCTCCGACAAACTTCCAACCCAAATGAGCTTCTGATGCACTAAAAGACATAGAAAATAACACAGAGTAAACATATAAGCTTAGTAAGTTCGTATAATGCGAAAAACAATTTACCAATTCAATTCATAATAGGTAAGATAAATATGGCATAATCCAACACAAATTGGCCAAAGCCTAAACATGTGCACCAAACATGTTAGCCATATAAGTATACATCATAAACAATTAATAATAGATGAACACAACATTTATACATGTAACATATTCATATATCATCCATTTCAATTCTCAATATATCATGTAACCTCATTTCAATGTACTTCACATGTATTCCTGTCTTAGTTCGTATTGAACTCTTACCAATTCGTATCTGTATGATGCCCGTTGAACTATTTAGAACACCGTGGGATACCCGGGATAGCTCACACATAGTGTGCTAACTCATATAACTGTAATCCGTCAAATCCTGTATATATATGCTCACATAAGCTGTGAATTAGAATGCTCACACGAGCTGTGAATCAGAATGCTCACACGAGCTGTGAAAATGGGTCTGCTCACACGAGTTGTGGGTCGGAACGTAGCTACACGATTCTGCTCACACGAGCTGTGGAGTATCCGCAACGCATACCGGACCTCAGCCATCGGTAGGACGTTCAAGACCAGCACCTGAATCATGTAAACCCTAATGACATGTCATTTGTATCCTACGAATTCCTAAGGTTCAAATGGGGCTCGGTAATTGTCGTACATCGTTGGATATGCAATCGTGTATACAAGTGGCAATTCAAAATTCATACATAATTCAATGTAAAACATATAAACACAATTTAATCACACGAGCTTACCTCGACAAGTATACGTAGGTACAGAGGCGATTAATCCGAGACTTTCTCTTTGCCCCGATCTAAAGCCGTACGAGGTCTGTCTTGATCTATACAGATAAATTTAGCTTAATTTAATATGTATTTTATTCAATTTAACCCAAAACCATATTTTGGCAAAATTACCATTTTGTCCATATACTTTTAATTTCGCCACAACCCACTATAGCCGAATATCAATTAAGCCTCTAGCAAGCCCTATATTTTATTTATTTCACAATTCCACAATGTAAAATTTTCTATTTTTCAATTTAATCCCTATTTGACAATTTCATCAAAAAATCTCTTAACAAAAGTTGTTTATCTACCAACAACCATCCATTTTCTTCCATCAAACATAAAAAACAACCTATATTCAATCATGAAAAAACCCTAATAGTTTAACAGTTTTACGAATTAGTCTTGGGCTAGCTAGATTAAGCTACAACGATCTCGAAAATATAGAAACTGTTAAAAACGGGACAAAAATCACTTACCAAGCAAGGTAAATGGTCTAGCCAAAACTTCAAGCTTCCATGTCTATTCTTTTATTTTCATATTTGGTTGTTGATGATGAATAAAGATGATAGTTTTATCTTTTGTTTCATTAATTTTAACTTTATTTACTAATTACCAAAATAACCTTTAAAACATTCAAAATTTACACAAATGCCAAGCCATCACATTCCAATATCTTCACTAGTGGTCTAATTACCATATAAGGACTCTTACTTTAGGGTTCTATATCTATTTAATACTTTTAGCTACTAGAACTCAACTTTTACACTTTACGTGATTTAGTCATTTTTATCAAATTAAGCATGTAAACGGAAAATTTTCTTAACGAATTTTTTATACGGTACTACTATCATGTTGTAGGCAATATAATAATAAAATAAAGTTTTCAAATTCGGATTTGTGGTCTCAAAACCACTGTTTTGATTTCATTGAAGACGTGCTGTTACAGTTGTTGTTCAAACTGTGCATTCTGTAAGGTCATTTGTTCCCTCATCTACTCTTGAAGAGCAAGAAACTATTATGACGACGCTTCTTGACTAGAAGTAAGTGGCAACCCATGGCCGGAGGGAAGGTTCAAGTCAAATGGGCTCGAAACTCTCGGGTGAGCTACATTACCGAAGTTTTTCGGTAGTCAACAAACCAATTGGCAAACAAGTTTATCTCAGTGGGTTGGTTGCTAGAACCCAAGGCTCCAGCCTATTCGGATGAAATATTAATGGGGAAATTTTCATTTGTGTGAGCCATCATGATTTTTCAAACTGAAAAGGATCTGTTGATCAGAAGTCTATCCACGCTCACCGCACCAATTGTTGAGTGTTTTTATTGTGTCTTATTCAATAGGATAACTAGGTATTTATATACATGATTATTGTCCATGGAATTGGCGTTCTAGGTAGGCTCCATGCATGCTGAGACGTGTACTTCTCTAGACTTGACACGTGTTCACCGGTCTGCCTGTTATACTTCATGGTCTCCACACGTGAACTCCCTGGTATATGCGAACTAGGCTAGCGAACCACCTTCGTAAGCTCTTTTGGCGAACCCTCACTGTGAGACCTACGCACATCCAATTGGTAGGGCCCATGTAAGAGTCACGGGTAGTTAATCTGGATTATGCCCGGGTCCCAGGTCGGTAATCAGAATACATAACACCCAACATCTTCTTGGGCTGAAAACCTATACTCGTATAAGTTTCACAAAAAAACAATTTCCAGAAAATAGATTGGTTTTCTGGAAAAGCTGATATTTTTTGGAGTTTGGATGATTCTGCGTAAAATATTTTCCATTTTTTTGCATGTTTTTTTGAAACCATTTTCCAAAAGTTATTTTTAGTGAAACAAACACAATTTAAATATATTTGTTACAAAGAATTATAGTAGCATTTCCTTTTGACAATTGAAATTTATTTTAATAAGATAATATTTTATAATAATTAATATCATATATAAACTTAATAATAAATAATGCCTAGTTAAAACTTAATTTAAATTACATATACTACGTATATGAGAGTGGACAATGACAAAGTAGAGTTGGAAGAGATAAATGAAGCTAAGCAGAATTTATAACAAATACTTATATAATTTAAATATTCATATTTTATTATAAAATGTATATTATTTTCCATTAATATTAATATTTTTAAAATTAAAATTAAAAAATTATTATAAATATAACAATATTAAATTTGATTTATAAAAATAAAATTACTGATAAAAGAGCTATTTTGCCAAAAAAAAAAAACTTATTTTTCATTAATCTCTATATTATTTTCGAGCTGTTTTCCATAAATCAATAAAAGAAATGGAGAAAATATTATATGTAAATCATTTGGGGTAAAATAAAATTGGACACGTGGAGAGAAAAAAAAGGTTTGTGTGTCTCGTGAAGCCAAGGACAAGGTGCTGGTCCAAACAAAGCGATAGGTAAGAGATGAAGGAAAACGAAAATAAAAGAAGAATAACCAAGTATTGTATTTTAGCCTCACTTTCCTTTGTTTCTAGACGATTCGTAAGTCACGGGAGTCCTTATTTCTCTCTATAAGAATCCAAAAGCTTAGACACTAAATCCAGCCTAAACCAACCCGACATTTAACTTGCTGTCCACCTATCATTTCCTCTTTTTGCGACTGTTGTATAATTTATGTCCTTCAATTAATTAAACTCATCATTGTGATACCATATGCAACTACTCACATCTAACTTCTTTTTAACTACGCATCAAAATTGGTTCATTAATTGTATTTGTACCAATATTTTATTTAATTTTAATTACAAGTTTTATTTAACAAGTATTCTATTTACTTTCGTTTATTCTTGTATTTTATGAAAATTGTAAAATTAATCCAACAATATTAAATATTATCATTAAATCATTAGACTTGAAAATTAGTAATTTATATGTAAGGAATTAGTAAAAATCAATCATTTAATCATTTATATATTTAACAAATTAAAAAAAAAAATAGCCATTCAAATTTTTAATTTTAGTAAAATAGGAAGACAAAAATTTGATAAATTAAAATGAAAAGATTAAGTTGATAATTTTGGATAAAATTCTTATAATAAGATTATTTTGATGCATGTGATGCGCATGATTATCCTAAGTAAAATCACGAGAATAGTCAACATTGTAAAAATTAAATAATTAAATAAATAAAGGTTTATAACTGCATGTGAATTTGAATTATGGAATATAATAAGAAATGTAACAAAATGATGTTGTTCATTAGAAAAGAAACACTTTTAAGAGAAAGTGATTTACGAAATAATAAAGTACTGATGTGGGTCCTTCAAATCTAGCATAATTATTCAATGCACCATTTTAATTTATAGCAATTAAGGTGCTTTAAGAAAAGAAATTTTGATTGTACTCATTGATTTTAGCTTTTGAGTAAATATTATTTGTAATGTATTCATTCAAATTAATGCAGCTTTCTGTAAAAATTCACTAAACTCAGTGTTTAACTCGGCAAACTCAGTTCCATTAACAAACAAAAAGATGCAGCTTTCTGTTCTCAGTCACTATGGAAAGAACATAGTAAAATCCAAATTTACCAAACCAGAAAAATAAGACAGACTCTCTTCAAAATCACTGTACCAAAAAAGAAAAAAGAAAAATGAGTTTAAATGAAGCAAAGCAATCAAGAAGAACTATCAGGTTATTAGAAATTATACATTTTTCTCATTCAACAACTTATGTGTACCCTTTTCTGCATAGCTATTAACCAATGCCAACGCATTGCTCGTAAACTTCTTCACATTCGCCGCTCTCTCGCACACCGCCGTCTTCATGGGTCCGTCACCCACATCCTCGAACCCATCCGTACACGTCTCCTCGTCCGTTAAAGCAGCGCTCATCCATGTCTGGACATTCCCCATTTGGAACCTGAAAGACTCAGAACCCGGATTCACAAGCCGCCGCATTTCATTCAAGGAGCCCCGGATTTCATCCACGGCATCACCCATGTTGGAGAAACAGTCGTGTAAGGCGGAGCTGGCTCGTGGGTCGGCACCGTAGTCTGCTTCACGGGAGAGGTTAGAGACAAAAGCTGCCATGTGACGGGCCCTAGAGAGGCTGACACCAATGGCAGTACGAGCTAGACGAGCTGGGTCTTGTTGAATGGCGTTGGCGTAGCCATAAAGGGAAGCAAAACAAAGGTCGGGGTATAAGGTGGCGGAGCAGCTTATACGGATGAAATCAGTGGCGTTTGATGGGGTGGTGGTGTTGGCGTCGTAGTCGGCGGAACAGAGGGTTGGGATAGGGTAGAGATAGAAGAAGAGGAAGGTTAGGAAGAGGGGAGAGAGGGGGTGTTTGATGTTCATGCCTATGGGTACTTAAAACGTATTTTTTCAGAGGAAGAGAAGTTATTTTGGGAATCGTGTTGATGTCCGGAAGGTGGTTGCTCTGTTAGCTTACTTACGGTATGAGTGAGAGGACAGATGCAATGGTTTTTGTAGCGTCTTGAGTGGATCTTCTTTTACTTTCTTACCCATTATAGTTCTGTCAATTTTCAACTATGCCATTGTTGTCTTTTCCTTTCCTGCCTTGACTACATAGTGACTACCAGATTTAGTCATGTGAGTTAGGCTCCGTTTGTATGCCAATAAAATATTTTTCGAAAAATGATTTCTAGAAAATAATTTACTTTTCTGGAAATGATTTACTTTTCTGGTGTTTGATTGAATCTGTGTAAAATATTTTCAGTTGTTTGTCAGATTTCCTAAAAATATTTTCTGAAAAAGCTATTTTTACATATATTAATAAATTTATATTTTAAATTATTTTTACATGTATTGCAATGATTTATTTATAAATAAATAAATCAAATTAAAGTTAAAAACAGAAGTCAAATTTATTTTTTATTACCTGAGTAAATATTTGTGCCTTCAGTTCAACTTACATTTTGCAATGTTTTTGTGTATATATATTACAATGTTTTATGGTCGTGCAATTTCTATTTCTAGGCTAATTCCAATTTCTATTTCTTTTATCAAATTTTGAAATGTGAAGATTGACAGGCTCACCTACATCTAAAGAGGCTATATTTGATGATTTAACCAAATATACAACATTTGGATATTTGAAATTAACAATAACTGCTTCAATTGCACATGAGAAAATACTCTCCAAATCAGAGGATTTGTTTACAAGACAACAGTTCTATTACAATTGAAAACTATACTCTGTGTAGTATAGAACAAAATGTATGCTTTTGGAAAAAGCATTTCTTCAACACTAGTAACCTACAAAAGATAGAACATGACAATTAGGTCCAAGAAAATATGTTTTATTGTCTTTATAAGGCTAAAAAAACATGCCAATAATATTATATATATATATATATATATAAAAGGCTCAAAATATTATGATGAACCAACCTAGAAACAGAAATTGCACAACCATAATATTTGACTAAAAGATAATCTAGCTTTTAGTGGAATTTTAGGGGCAGCAGGTTGCTTGTGTATCTTATACATTACATATAGCAGCATTAAAGTTTTCTTTACTCCACCTCAAACACAAAAGAATTCTTATTAGTCCTACTTTTACTAGTTAAGAACTCTCCTTTATCCCATACAATTAGCATTCCTGCATCTTTCCTCTTATGATTGTTTCACTATTTGATTTTCATTTTAATATCTCTATAGCAGTGCATCAAAGTGATATCAGAGTGAACTTATACTAATGTTGAAATAGTTATTCTGATTATAAACATTAACTGCTTGCAGTAGAGGAAGAGGACACCAATCTAACAAACAAAATTAACTGAGTCAAGGAATATGAGCAAAGCAAACTTTACAGTGATAGGAATCAATGAGACTGGTAAAAAATCCAAAATGCAACCATGATATTTAGAATAACCAAAAAGTGGTCTTTTAGTGATGATACCAAATATGGATTGGAAGGAGATAAATCTTTTCAAGATGCTGGACCAGCAAATCCCGCTATCCATGTGAACTAGAATGGAGTTATTTATTTTGGGTAATGACTTCTAGGAAAAGATGTATGCAAGGGAATGTAGCAACTTGCCAAGAGAACAGTCCATAAGTTCCTTATAGCACAACACTAAACATGTAATACTACAGGTATGCTTATGCCAATGAACCAATATTCAAAAATTTTGTACTAAGCCATAAAAGCTAATATGTGCTTTACTGTAAGTGCAGAATAAACTTCCATTCAACAATCCAATTAATGACTTTCATCATGCCACAGTTCAAGCAAACCTTAAAACTTCATGAGCATAAATAAGAAAGAAAGGTTCATTGGATTAATGACAACTAGGAATTTTTTCAATCAAGCTTTATCACTCTGGAGGTGGTGTAACAGTGTCGACATTGCCACTGCTAAAGCCCCCAATAGTGATGTGAACAATTTAACAGCTGATTGTGGCTGCAAATAACAGTATAACACAAAATAGTAGCGATACCAGTCCACTATTTCCACTAAACCAATACCTTTTATGATATGAAACACAGTAACAAGCCGCAAGACGAAAAACAGAAAATTAAATACAGCAAAGTGATGCGGAGGTAGAAAGTAGACAACTTTAAATTGAAGCATAACTCAAAAATCTCATTACTCAATACTCAAGTAGAAACTCAAAAATTTAAAACCAAAAATAAGAAAGAAAAATGCATCATGTTAATGATAACTAGGAAAATTTTCAGGCATATGAACCGAAAGAAACTTGTATAACCAACGCTGCTTCACTTTTAGATAAAACCCACCACTAATTCAGCACAAAGAACAAAAGGGTATTCAACAGTACAAAAATTAAATCTGAAGTGGCTGAAGTGGCTGTGAGTTTGATTATAGAGAAATTAACAAGTTTGCTCAGTAAAGATGTGGAATTGCTAAGAGGTATCCATGAAGAAGTTGAGGACATTAGTTATAACGATGGAGAGCCTGATACTGTAATGACTGAAAAAAAAACCTTTCTCCACTACTCGCATAGGAATCGCAAAAATTGACAATGTATTGAACTTCACAAAAGATAATAACTTATCATGTATTTCATGAAATTTGGCTCAAACATAAACCCAACATAAAAATATGAAATGATATTGCAATTACAGAAGCTATAATTGACATACTTGCATATTATCTTTATAGTGTTCAAGTATCAAAATTGATATGAAGCACAGGAAACTTCAAAGAAGATAGAGGCAACCATTTCCTAACATTGAAATATCATCTGCACCAAAACCCTGACTTGATAGTATAAATGGGCAGACATTTCCAAAAATAAGCATAAGAATTAAGCATTACAAACAAAACGTGGCACCAGATTACATTTTCATTGCCCTGAATCGATAGAAATTAATCCCAAACCCAGAAAAAAATTAAAAATAAAGAAACAAAGAAAGGCATAAAATTTCAGGCATAAAACCGGTTAAAATGTGGACAAGTAAAGAACACGAAGAAAAAAAAAGAGCTTTATGCCATACCTGCCAAGACCCAGCGAAGAGGAATGAGATTTGCCTGAGAAGAGAAGATATGCGACAGACTAAGGAAACAGCAGCCTGAGAAGAGAAGATATGCGACGGTAAGAAGATGAAGAACGGAAGGAGTAGAAATGAAGAACGGATGAAAGAGATGGAAAATGTCTTATAGAAATG
The DNA here is from genome assembly GCA_025698515.1 of Gossypium sturtianum. NCBI lineage: Eukaryota > Viridiplantae > Streptophyta > Magnoliopsida > Malvales > Malvaceae > Gossypium > Gossypium sturtianum. Next base: position 47,766,407 of record CM046943.1, read on the forward strand.
AAATCCGTAAGACATTTTCCCTAAAATGTAAGGCATTTTACCCGTGTCTTGGAAAACATTTTCCAAATGGAAAATGTTTTCAGCCAAACAAACATTGGAAAATTAGGAAAATTGTAACAGCCCGATTTAGGGGCTAGTCGGAGCAGTGATCTCGGGATCACTAATCCGAGGTCGGAGAAAATTATTTTTATATTATTATATGAGTTATAGTATGATTATATATGTGCATGAAAATTTTGGTACTTTAATTTTAGCGATTTCATGCTTAATCGCGAAAAAGGACTAAATCGCATAAAGTGCGAAAATTCCATTTTATAAGCTAAAGGTGTTTAATAGCCATAGAATATTACTTGGAGGTCTTTAAAGGGAAATTATACCCTTAAATAATGGTTTTTCGGCCATAGGGAATAATAGAGGTCAAAATTTGGTCAAGTAGGTGGATTAGGTGGACTAAATTGGGATTTTATATTAAAATAAAAAAAGAAAAGGTATCATCTTTTCTTCTCCTTCCTTCCACCAAAAATTAGTAGCAAAAATTGGGTTTGAGAGCTCAAAAATTTCAGCACACACTCTTCTCCTTACAAGTAAGTGTTTTAGTGATCTTTTCTTAATAATATTTGTATTTTTGGGACCCCTAAAGCTTAAGCTAACTATAGAGGGGACTATTTTGCAAAATGGTGGAAAGTTTAGAGTTTTACCATGTAAGAATGTATGTTGCTTGCTGCATTTTTATGGAAGAATATGAGTCCTAGTTGTTAGATAAACAACTTTTGTAAAAGGTGTTATCATGAAAACACCTCAAGGGACCTTTTTGTAAAGGTTGCAAAATAAGAGGTAAATGAGTGAAATATTGGGTTTTGATAGTTTCCATAAGAGAAATAAATGTTGTCTAGGCTTGTAAGAGGATAAAATTTGATTAGAATAGAATTACGAGCCTAGGGGCAAAATGGTCATTTTGTGAGAGTCTAAGGGCAAAATGGTAATTTTGCCAAAATTATGATTATTGGGATGTATTTATTAATGTGGCAATTAAATGAGCTAAAATTTTATTATAGATCAAGAAGACCAAAGAATTAACCTCGACTGAGGAAAGGGCAAAGTATCGGACTAGATCGACAATCTAGCCTATTTTGAAATCGAGGTAAGTTTGTATGTATTAAATTTAACCTCGTGTTATTAAGCCTTAAAATGTTCGATGTTAGTGATGATTTATATTGTTTCTATGAATTTGAGTAATGATGTTGAATGATGAAATAATGAAAACCTATGATGTTGAAGTCCCGGTTGGACTTAAATAAATGAGAGAATATTATCATCAAGACTTGAGATGGGTAAGGTTCCGTATAAGACCATGTCTGGGATATGACATTGGCACCGAAATGATACCCCGTGTAAGACCATATATGAGGTATGGCATCGGTATTGATTATGAAATTCGTATAAGACCATATATGGGATATGGCATCGACACCGAGATAGTATTCCGTGTAAGTGTAACACCCCTTACCCCTATTGAACGCCAGAACCGGATACGAGGCATTACCAAACTTATCTTGCTTAAACTTGCAACTTTGGGCTATAAAATTTTGATCTAACTCAAAGCTTTTTCATTTACAATCGTAACTTCCTTATTATGGGTCTACGAGACCCTATACGTATACTCGTGATGTTTCGGGATTCAACCGGAAACTTTCGAACACTTAGAAAATTTTGACATGAAACAGGGCCACACGCCCGTGTGAAGAATGGGACATGCCCGTGTGGCATTTCACATGCCCGTGTTCCGTACCCGTGGTCGACACTGACTTTCATCACACGGCCTATCACACGCCCGTGTGTTTAACCCGTGTCCCTCACACGGCCTCGACACGCCCGTGTCTTAACCCGTGTGCCAAAACCTTGACATTCTGTTTGTGACGTCATCACCTCACTAAGGTCACAAGGCCAAGGCACACGCCCGTGTCCTTAGACCGTGTGTCGAATTAAATTTCTAATTTTAGGTGCAGACTTCACACGGCCTGGGCATACGCCCATATCCATGGCCGTGCCTCCCACACGGCTGAGACACACGGCCGTGTCTCTGCCCGTGTGTTCACTATTTAACATACTGCATTGTAAACCTAGCATGCAAGGGGACACACGGCTGATCAACACGCCCATGGGGCTGACCGTGTGTCACACACGGCCTAGACACACACCCGTGTGTCTACCCGTGTGGACATTAAAAAGGCTATATTCCAAGCCAAATGCCACCCTACATAGCAACCATACTTATACCAACTCAAATTAATCACCCACACAAGCATACACTTCATGAAATCCATCATCATTGAATATATGAACATATCAAGTATAGGCCAACTTCCCATGACCCCATACAAAATAAAAAGAACAACTATAGTAGCGAACACATTTGGCTTACAAATATGCCATTACAAAACACCCAAGTCCTATACATGCCATACTCAAAATAAATCTAATTTGACTATACCAAAAAGTGGTCGATAGTGTGATCTCCAAACTCCGACGTCCGTGAATTCTCGAGCTAACTTGGCAATGCTACAAGGAATAGGGAAATGAGAGGGTAAGCATAAAGCTTAGTAAGTTTGCATGGAAATAAATGGCAACAATAAGCTCATAAAAATACCCATCCATGGCATTAAATAACTATACACAAAGTCATAGGCTTCTTGCTATACTTACTCATACTTGCCCTTATCTAGCACATATCATGCCACATATCGTAAATGTTCTTCGTGAATTACTCACGGGTACCTGTGTTAACTCAATCATATAGCTTTAATAAAATTCTCATTTCTATTTCTAAGCTGATCTATTTATCCCAATAGATCACTAGGGATACTCTAAGATACATATCCATTATCATTGGCATAAACACGAAGCCAGTGCCACATCCCGGATGTGGTCTCACATGGATCACCTCTGAATATCGATGTCATATCCCGGATATGGTCTTATATGATTTTTCATATTCAATTCCGAAGCCATATCCCAGATATGGTCTTATATGAGATCTCAATTCGGTGCCGAGGCCATGTCCCCGACATGATCTTACACGGGATCTTATTTATTTCATATCTCAATGATGGTATTTTCATATTTATTATAGTCCAACCGGGACTTCAACAACGTACATTTTTCAACTTTCTCATACAACAACAATACTTAATTTCATTGAATATAATGTGTCATGATAACATCAAACATTCTCAAACATACAAGCATAAATTTTGAATTTATCACATACAAACTTACCTCGATTTCAAAATAGGCTAAATTGTCGATCTAGTCCGATATTTTGTTCTTTCCCCGATCGAGGTTGATTCTTGGTTCTTCTTGCTCTATAATAGCAAATTAGCTCATTTTACTATCACATTTATAAATGCATTTCAATAATCATGCTTTGGCAAAATTACTATTTTACCCTTAGACTTTGGCAAAATGACCATTTTACCCCTAGGCTCGGAAATCAATTCTAATCAAATTTATAGCTTTAACAAGCCTAGGTGAACATTTATTTCTCTTATGTCTATCATCAAAACCCAACATTTCTCACATTTACAACAAATTTTAAAACATTTACAAAAAGGTCCATTTAGGTGTTTTCATGGTAACACCTTTCTCAAAAGTTGTTCATCTAACAACTAAGACTCATTTTCTTCCATAAAAATGCAGCAAATCACATAAAATCTCTCATGGCAAAACCCTAAACTTTTCACCATTTTGCAAAATAGTCCCCTCATTAGAAAGCCTAAGCTTTAGGGGTTCCAAATGTACAATTTTTATCAAGAAATGATCACTAGAACACTTACTTGTAAAGAGAGAAGTTTGATGAAATTTTTGAGTTTTAAAACCCCTTTTTTGCTAAAAATTTCGGTGGAGGAAGATGAGTAAAAAGATGAATATAATCTTTTCTTTATTTTAATATAAAATAATCAATTTAGTCACCAACTTTACCAACTTTGACCAATTTTGACAATTTTTTTCTCCTATGGCTGGCCACCCTATCTTTAGGGGTCTAATTGGACTTTAAAGACCTCCAATTAATATTATTTTTAGCTATTAAACACCTTTAACCTATAAAATGGAACTTTCGCACTTTATGCGATTTAGTCTTTTTTCGCGATTAAGCATGAAATCACTAAAATTAAAGCACCAAAATTTTCATACACATATATAATCATGCTCTGACTTATAGAATAACATAAAAATAATTTTTTCTAACCTTGGATTAGTGGTTCCAAACCACTGTTCTGACTAGCCCCTAAATCGGGCTGTTACAATAAGACCATATCCGGGATGTGGCATCGGCATCGAAATGTAATCCCATGTAAGACCGCATCCGGGATGTGGCATTGGTGTCGTAATTATGTAAATGAAAATGATCATGTATCCTTGAATATCCCAAGTGATTTAATGGGGTAAATAGTTAATATTATGATAGAGATGAGATTAATGCTAAGACTATGTGATGAAGTGATACAGGTATATATGAATAATTCACGAGAATAGTTTACGAGATGTGGCATGATGTGTAATTGGTAAGAGTAAGTATGAGTAAGTTATGGAAATGAGCTTAAGATTTGTGTTTTATTCAATGCAATAGATGGATGAAATTATGAGCTTTATGTTGCTATTTATTTTATGCATACTTACTAAGCTTTATGCTTACCCCTCTCATTCCCCTTTTTCTTGTAGTATTGCCGAGTTAGCTCGAGAATTCGTGGAACGTCGGAGTTCAGAAATCACACTATCGACTACTTTTTGGTATAGCCAAGTTAGATTCATTTTGAGTATGGCATGTATAGGACTTGGTCATTTCGTTATGTCATATTTTCTAGCCAAAATGTTGGCTATTAAAGTTATTCAATTTATTTTGTAAATGGTCATGGGAAGTTGGCCTATACTTGACATGTTCATATATTCAATGATGATGAATTTTATGAAGTGTATGCTTGTGTGGATGTCTTGATTTTGAGTTCTTAGAGAAAGGTTTGTAGTTAGTGTGTATATGGTTTTGTCATGTGAAATTGGTTGATTTGCATTTATTCGATGAAATAAGTTATTCACATACGAGCTTACTAAGCTATGAATCTTACTTCGTGTTATTTTTTTATGTTTTATAGTGAATCAAAGCTAGCTCGGATCCGGGAGTCATTGGGAACATCATCGCACTATCAAACTTTTAAGTTGGTACTTTTGAATTATACATTTATGGTATATGACATGTATAGGCTAGATGTGGTATTTTGGTTGTGATCATATCCATGAGATTTGGCTTGTAAATGATGTTAATATTGATGTGTTTTTGGCTATTAGAAATGGCTTGTAAATGTATATGTTTTGGTTTGTATATATAGAGACATGAGTGATGGCTTATTTTGGTTTGTTTTGGCATGGCTGTAACCAAGACATTATGGAAGTTAAAATGGTTATGTGAATTATGGTAAATGAACCATATTGTTTGATATTGTTTTGGTATATATTTGAGCAAGTGAAATGGTTGTATTTGTATAGAATGAATTGTGCATGAATTGGGATTGATTTGGCTGCCCATTGTGTATGGAAATGGTACCATTTTTCCTTGTGTAGGTACATTGAAGTTGGGGTGGCAAATTGGCCTTGCAAATGGCCTATTTTTGTCCACACGGGCAGAGACACGGGCATGTGTCTCAGCCGTGTATGACACACAGTCATGTTACACGGTCGTGTGTCCCCTGGTGTTGAAATTGAATTGAAGTCAGTATGCTCCACACGGTCTCACACACGGGCGTGTGACTGGTCGTGTGGTACAAGTCAGTATACCCCCTAATTGGCACACGGCCTAGCACACGAGAATGTGACTTGGCCGTGTTGCATAAGTCAGTATACCCTACAGGTTTGGCACGACCTAGCACACGGCCTGGCACACGGGCGTGTGTGGCCACTTCGAAAGGCTCACGGGCTAGACACACGGGCGAGTGGTTGGCTGTGTGACCCAAGTCAGTATGTATGCCCTGTTTCCACATGGCCTGAGACACGGGCGTGTCTGGAGCCGTGTAAGGCACACGGGCGTGTGACCTCTGTATGGTTGAATTTTTTTTAAAGTTTCCAATATGTTCATTTGTTATCGGTTTAGTCCCGAACCACTTCTAAATCATGTTTAAGGCCTCGTAGGCCCTTAGAAGGGACAATGTGCTTGTGATTAAATGGTATTTGAGTATGAATGCATAAATGTATGAGTTATGCATGTTAAATGATGTGTATTGCTCGGTAATACCTCGTAACCCTACTCCGATGACGGATACGGGTTAGGGGCGTTACAAATGGGCTTAGGCCCGAATCTGTATTTGACTGATTCTATGTTCTGTGTGCGTGCCTAATTCTGTGGGGTTACACACTGATTTTACGTAAACTCACTCTTTTCTGTTTAATCTGTACAGGTAATCCACAGAGTTAGGCGAATCGGTGCAGCAGAGGACTCAACGGTGACCATTCGCCATAAACTGTTTATTTCGCTTTATGGTTTAAATTAAGTTTTGGCTTTTAATTTGAGAGTTTGTATTTTCTGGGACTGTATGGACTTTTAACCGTTGGTTTAGTTTTGCTGCTCGACTTATGCATGCTTTATTAAAAGTTTTCTTTTAAAACGACGGATTACTAAAAAAAAGTTTTCTAAATCAATAACTGTTTTGCTAAAACATCACAATTTTACGAAAGCTTCCGCTCTAAATGATTTTTAAGCAAATGGAGTAATGTTTTGATATTAAACACAGAAACTTAAGGGTTGTATAAACGTTTTTGAGTTGTTAAAAAAATAGATGAGTGCTAATAAATTGAAATGGTTTTATGGTGATAACTTAGTTTACAAAACTCTTTCTATGTGACATCGCCAGATTCGGCCATAACGTTTAGGCCGGGTTTGGGTGTTACATTTAGTGGTATCAGAGCCAGGTTGCAAAACTCGGCTATAAATTTTGAGTTTTAAAATTTGGTTTTAAAGAATTGGTTTTCAAAAGATTTTAAACATTCTAAAGTAAGTATGTGGCACATCGAGTCCCTGGCGCCGATCCTGTAAGTATTTCTGATTTCTGATAGAAAATTCTGAAAACACTATTGATAGTCTACTTGAAAACACTATAGTTAGTACACTCTAAAACTGTAGTGAAACTGATTGAGACAAAAACTTTTTCGGAAACAACTCTGAATTTTTGATACTTTATTCATAAAACATCTGTTAATAAATATCGAAACTGATGCATAAAATTTTGAATATAGATAAAACTTCGAAAACACAATGAGTGCACGAGGTATCTGTGGACGTGGTATTCGAGGCCGAGGTAGAGGTCGTAGGGGGCTTGAGCTGAGTCCTCATCTCTGGGCAGCATGCCGAATCTGGACATTAGTGAGACGCCTGTGTCACCTGCTAGTGAGACTGGGTCTCAGAGTCAATCGGCTGGGGACGACGCATTGTCCCAAGCTATGCTGAGGATATTGGAGAGGGTCGCTGGACCCAATTATGGATCAAGGGGTCGTGGGTCGGTAACTGAACGACTCCGGTCTAATGGAGTTGACCTATTTAGGGGTGTCACTGGAATAGCCCCTTGAGTGGCCGAGTACTGGTTGGATGCCACAGAGAGGATTATGAATGACTTAGACTGCACTCCCGAGCAGAAATTGAAAGGTACAGTCTCCTTCCTTCGCGACGAGGCATATCAGTGGTGGCTGACGGTTGAGGAGGGTACTCAGCCTGATCGTTTGACTTGGGATTTCTTTAAGACCACTTTCCAGAGCAAGTATGTGGGAGCGAGCTACGTAGATGCTCGTAGGCGTGAGTTCATGAATCTCACGCAAGGGGATAGATCAGTGGCTGAGTATGTGGCCGAGTTTCTGAGATTGAGCCGCTACGCTCGAGGCATGGTGGCATCGGAGTATGAGCGATGTGTCCGTTTTGAGGGCGGTCTGAGGGACAATTTGAGAGTACTGATAGCTCCACAGAGGGAGCGTGAGTTCGCGGTATTGGTAGAGAAGGCTAAGATTGCTGAGGATGTTAAGCGCGTGGAGTGCCAGAACAGGGATAGAGAGAGGGGTAAGAACAAGAGGGATTCAGAGCCCTCGAGTTCTGTGCATAGGCCTAAGAAAAGGCCAGATCTGATGGGCCAGTTAGAGTGGGGTCCCCTGTTGCTTCTACTGGGATACTGCCTTGTGAATATTGTGGTAGGCACCATCCAGGCGAGTGTTGGAGGAGGATTGGGGCTTGTTTGAGATGTGGGTCTCTTGAGCACCGCATTCGGGAGTGTTCATTGAGGGCTGATCAGGTGCAAGCTCTGGCATCGGGTCCGGCTCAGCCGCAGAGAGTAGTTCAGCAGCCAACTAAGGGCCGTGGTCAGGCTAGGGGTGGTATTGGTATGGGTCGAGGACCAGAGCACCGGCGAAGTCTTTGGTCGGGACCGAGGTGAGACGACTGCTTTGGTGTATCTTTGCGTCGTCGAGAGGACAGAGATGCTTTTGACATCATCACCGGTACGTTCTTTATATTTGATGTACCTTACCTTGCTCTGATAGACATAGGATCTACTCATTCCTATATGGCCTGTTCTGTCTCCGAAAATCTGGGGTTATCGGTTGAGAGTACTTCTAATGAGGTTACCGTGATAAGTCCGTTGGGGCAGTCTGTTCGAGTTAGTAAACTGTATAAGGGTGTTTCGTTAGAGGTACAAGGGGAGATATTTCTGGCGAATTTAATGGAGCTTCCGCTTGGGGAGTTCGACCTGATTCTGGGTATGGACTGATTGGTTAAGCACCGAGTTAGTTTAGACTACGCGACTAAGAGGGTCGTTCTGAGGACTGAGGATGATAGAGAAGTGGTTGTAATCGGCGAGCGTCAAAATTTTTGTCTAACGTGATCTCCATACTTGTGGCTGAGAAACTGGTCCAGAAAGGGTGTGAGGCGTACTTGGCCTATGTAAGTGTTTCTGGTCCTAGGGACTCTTTTGTTGGGAACATCAGAATAGTAAAGGATTTTCCGGACGTTTTTCCTGAGGAGTTACCAGGTTTACCTCCGAATCGGGAGGTTGAGTTTGGGGTTGAGCTTTTTTCGAGTACAGCTCCAGTGTTTATTGCTCCCTACCGTATGGCACCGAAAGAGCTTACTGAGCTTAAGGCTCAACTGCAAGAGCTTCTGGACCATGGTTTCATCCGTCCTAATGTGTCTCCATGGGGAGCACCAGTTTTGTTTGTCAAGAAAAAGGATAGGACCGTGAGGATGTGTATCAATTATCGGAAGTTGAACAAGTTGACTGTGAAGAATAAGTATTCGTTTCTGAGGATTGACGACTTGTTTGATCAGTTCAGAGGGGCTTATGTGTTTTCAAAGATTGATCTTTGTTCTGGGTATCATCAGTTGAGGGTTAAGGAAGCTGATGTTCATAAGACTGCATTTAGGACTCGGTATGGGCACTACAAATTCCTAGTTATGCCTTTTGGGTTGACGAATGCTCCGGTGGCATTTATGGATTTGATGAACCGAGTGTTTCAGCCCTATCTGGATCAGTTTATCGTGGTCTTCATCGACGACATTCTGGTTTACTCTAAGACTGAGGATGAACATGATGAGCATCTTAGAGTGGTGCTTCAGATTTTGCGTAAGAAGCAGCTTTACGCTAAGCTAAGCAAGTGTGAGTTCTGGTTGCGTGAAGTGACTTTTCTGGGGCATGTTGTTTCTACTAAAGGGATTCGTGTTGATCCTCGAAAGGTTGAGGCTGTGCTAGATTGGAAACAGCCTAAGAACGTATTTGAGATCCGTAGCTTTTTAGGTTTAGCGGGATATTATCGGCGGTTTATCGAGGGGTTTTCTTTGATTGCAACTCCTCTTACTAAACTTCTGCGTAAGGGTGTCCCCTTTGTCTGGACTGATGTGCAGCAGGAGAGCTTTGATAAGCTCAAATCTGTTCTGACCTAGGCTCTTGTTCTGATATAGCCTGAATCTAGTAAGGAGTTTGTGGTCTACAGTGATGCGTCACACGTCGGTTTAGGATGTGTTCTGATGTAGGATAGTAAGGTTGTGGCTTATGCATCCCGTCAGCTTAAGACACATGAAGGGAATTATCCGACGCATGACCTCGAGTTGGCTGCTGTGGTTTTTGCACTGAAAATTTGGAGGCACTATCTGTATGGTGAGAGGTGTATCATCTACACTGTTCACAAAAACCTCAAGTATCTTCTTACTCAGAAGGAGTTGAATCTTAGGCAGCGTCGATGGACTGAGCTGCTCAAGGATTATGATTGCACCATCGAGTATCATCCTGGTAAGGTCAATGTGGTGGCTGACACTCTAAGCCGAAGAGCGATGTCTGATTAGAGGGTGATGTTTGCTCACCTTAGTCTGTTTGATGATGGGAGTCTGTTAGCTGAGTTGCAGGTTAAGCCGACTTGGATTGAGCAGATTCGAAATAAACAGTTAGTGGATGAGACTCTAGATGTACGGTTTCGTTAGGTGGAGAGTGATACTACTTCTCATTTTGGGTTGAACAGTGATGGTGTGTTATGTTTTCGAGGACGGATGTATGTGTCGAAAGATTCTGATCTGAGGCAGTCTATTCTGAGGGAGGCGCATAGTAGCCCTTATGCTATGCATCCCGGCGGTAATAAGATGTATCGCGACCTTCGTGAGTTATACTGGTTACCGGGTTTGAAGTGTGAGGTTACTGATTTTGTGGCTCGATGTCTGACGTGCCAGCAAGTTAAGGTTGAGCACAAGTTGCCTTTGGGTTTATTGCAGCCAATCAAGATTCTCTTATGGAAATGGGAACGAGTGACTATTGATTTCTTTAGTGGGTTGCCCTTGACACCCACTAAGAAGGATTCTGTTTGAGTCATCGTGGACCGATTGACCAAATATGCTCACTTCATTCTGGTTCGAACTGATTATTCTCTGTAGAAGCTAACAAAGTTGTATATTTCCGATATAGTTAGACTGTATGGGGTACCTGTGTTGATTATTTCTGACAGAGATCTTCATTTTACATCTCAGTTTTGGAAGAAGTTACATGAAGCTCTAGGGTCGAAATTGGACTTCAGTACTGCGTTCCATCCTCAGACCGATGGTCAATCTGAGAGGGTGATTCAGATACTAGAGGATATGCTCCGGAGTTGTGTGATAGATTTCTGAGGTAGTTGGGAGGATTATCTGCCGCTAGCCGAGTTCGCCTACAATAATAGTTTCCAGTCTAGTATCTAGATGGCACCTTACGAGGCTCTATATGGTCGTAAGTGTCGTACTCCATTGTGTTGGACTAAGTTGGGCGAGCGGTAAGTTTTAGGTCCTGAGTTGGTTTCTGAAACTGAGGATAAGGTTCGACTGATTCGAGATCGTCTGAAAGCGACTTCTGACAGATAGAAGTCTTATGCAGATCTGAAGAGATGTGAGATTGAGTACTCTTTGGGGGACTTTGTGTTTCTTAAGGTCTCTCCATAGAAGAAAGTTCTGAGGTTCGATCGGCAGGGCAAGCTGAGCCCTAGGTTTATTGGACCGTACCGAATTCTGAAGCGTGTGGGACCAGTTGCTTATCAGTTGGAGCTACCCCCTGAGCTGGAAGTATTCATGATGTGTTTCACATCTCGACGTTGGGACGATACCGTTCTAACCCATCCCATGTCATATCGGTTGAGGAGATTGAGGTTAGGCTGGACTTGACTTTTGAAGAGGAGTCGGTTCAGATTCTGGATCGTGATGTTAAGGTTCTGCGGAAAAAGTCCATGTAACACCCCCTTACCCGTATTCAACGCCGGAACCGGGCACGAGGCGTTACCGTAACAACACCCTCAAGATCACCACTTAGGCACCACGTGACCACTCTCTTTGGCCATCACAATGACCTCAGACCCGACTTACGAGGCATCTCTCAACCACACGAGGGCTCTCGAGACCATATCAAAAACTCTTACGATCTTAAAATTTTTCCATCTATACAGGGCTCACACGCCCGTGTAAGATTTGGCACACCCGTGGGTGTCACACACGCCCATGATCACTACCCGTGCATGAAAACTCAAGCATTTTGCCAATGCCCCACGGTTAGGGCACACGCCCGTGCCTTCCACCCGTGGTGCACACTGACTACCTTAACATAGCCTAGAGTCTAGGCACACGCCCGTGGCCAACACTGATTAATCCCACACGCCCTAGACACACGCCCGTGTGGCTAGTCCGTGGTCTATTCTGATTTAAAATACTAACATGCAGGGGACACACGGCAGAGTCACACGCCCGTGGGCTGGCCATGTGTCACACATGGCCTAGACACACGCCCGTGTGTCTATCCACATGGACAAGAACAAAGCTATTTGCCAAGTTCTTTTCACCCTTCTAGCATACACAATCGTGCACCCATTCAACACATCCATAATCAACTCACAATCTTACAATCTCACTTGGATAACTACGTTTTCTTTTTTTCATATAATAAAGTAGCCAACAACCATGGCATTATACAAAATAGATTATCCATTTAAAAGCTAACTCATCATAGCCATATACAAAAAAATTCACTAACTTGTCTAGCCCCTGTACATGCCATATACAAAACATTGAGTCTAATGTACCAGAGTGTGCTGATAGTGTGGGCGATCTTCCAATTGATCCTCATATCTCGATTCAAAACTTTACTCTATAAGACAAGGGAAAAGAAAGAGAGTAAGCTTTGAGCTTAGTAAGTTTACACATAAACAATTAAGCAATATGGTATAAGCTAAACAACAATTAGCATTATACTCACATAAAATGTACAGCTATGCTTACTCTTTCTATCCCTTACCACATTTATTCCAACACATTATGAGTCACTTACTCATATCCATTGACATGCACCCGTGCATTCAATATAACATTTAAACAATATACAACACATCATTATTTCTCGATAATACATCCACACAGCTAATCCACACAGCTAATGTCTTGGTTGTTTCGCACTTAGCCCACCACAATCAATTAATAAGGTAGTATTGCACTTAGCCTACCATAAAGGTAATCATAGTGGTTTCGCACATAGCCCACTAGATAATATACTTAACGATAGCATCGCACATAGCCAGCTCATCATCCATATGCATTAGGATGGTATCGCACTTAGCCCACCATTTAGCATTATCAAAACACATTCACAAATCTACTTACTTAGTCATTCATCCATTCATTTCACTTGAACCACATAGGTTCTCAATCATTCTCAACCATGCTATACACTATCTAGTATTAACAAATTGTAAGTATGAATGCATTGTTTATGCATAGACTTACCTCGATACACAAAAGTATAGAAACGTGCAATTTAGTCCACCACTTTGCTTTTGCCTCGGTTTCGATCCGAGCTTCATCTTTCTTGATCTATAATGAATAAATCAGCTTATTCAATACACACATTGACCAAAATGACCCACATCTCATACTTTGGAAAAATTACTCTTTTGCCCTAAATCTTTCTCATAATTACACTATTGACCCAAGGCTCATAAAGTGATTTTTATTCAATTTTCTAGCCTTTCATGCTTAGCCGACCCACTTACTCAACTAAAGCAATCATCAATTCTCATCACAACACACATGTATGACCAAACTCAAGATTTTTACAAACTAGTCCCTACATGCATTTTCTATGGAAATTCATTTAGCAAAAGATGTTTCTACTACATCAAGATTTCATAGTCTTCCATAAAACATCAAAATACATGCATGTCATACATGACCGCATTTTTAAACATCCATCATAGCTCATCAAATAGCTAAAAATAGCTTACTCATGCTACAAGGACTTCAAAAATACAAAGAATATCAAAAACGAGGCTAGATGCACTTACTAGCAAGCTTGAAAAATTTGAAAAACCCTAACAATGGCTCTTGAAAATTTCGGCAGCCTTGGAGAAGAAGATGAATGAATTTTGTCATCTTTTCTGCTATTTTAATAACTTAATTGTTAAATGACCAAAATGCCCTTTTTGATAAACTTTCTATTTTAACTCATCCATGCCCAAATTTGTCCAAAAATTAGAATTTAGGAAAAATTTCTATTTAAGGACCTCTAATTAATATTCTAAAGCTATTTCACACAAATAGCTTCTAGAATCTCACATTTTGTAACTTTTGCAATTTAGTCCTTTTGGACAATTCAACCGCAATTTCACAAAATTACTTCATGAAACTTTCACACTAGCATGCATACATAGTATAAACCTCAAAAACTCAATCATATACCTCGAATTTGTGGTCTCGCACCACTATTCCGACTAGGCCCTAAATTGGGATGTTACAGTCCATTCCTTTAGTAAAGGTGCTGTGGCGGAATCATAACACTGAGGAGGTCACGTGGGAGCCTGAGGACTTGATGCGTCAGCAGTACCCTCATCTATTCTGATCAGGTAAACTTTGAGGTCAAAATTTCTTTTAGAGGGTAGAGTTGTAACGCCCTAAAATTCTTATTTCCGCTTTTGTGAAAATGTGACACAAGTTTGTATCTGCTTCAGTGGTTAAGTGTTCTAGGTGTGTGTGAGAGGTCTTGGGTTCAAGCCTTACCTTTGGTAAATTTTGGTATTTTTCTGACTTAAGCCTTATACTTTCTCAGTGGGCTTATATTAAATTATTTGTAAAACCATATCAGAATGAGCCTGCTGGTTCGAGTGGTAAGGGAGTCTGGGTATTGTGTAGAGGTTCTGTGTTCGAATCCCTGCGTGAGCGTGTGAGTTTATTTTTGGCTCGTTTGACCGAGAGAGTTTCGGTCAAACAGGTATTCTAAGGAGGTTGAGTAGTGGGTTAGTGGGGAGATTTCTAAGGGATTTGGGGGTTGCCATTATCTCTTGGTTGTTTATGTTTTTTTTCCTTTTTACAAAAATTTTCCCTTCTGACATTCTGTTTCCCCACTTTCTGCCGAAATTTCCCTTGAACTTCCCCTCTCATTTTTCTTTTGTTTTTCCTAATCCATCTTTTCTTTTGCTACGTGAATTACACTCGTGCGGGTTCAGTGAGTTCTCTTCTCTTTCGTCGTAATCAAGTAACAAGTGAACAGGGATTTGATTTTCCTTTTTCTGCAATTGTTGGTGTAGGAGAAGGCCTTCAGCGATGATATTCGTTCATTTGGTTTTAGCTGTGTTAAAGGAGGTTTTTCGTCAGTGGTAAGTCGAGTTTCTGTAAGTTTGTTATTGTCAAAATTCGTTAATCGACTGCTAAATCGATGTTGGGTACTCTATTTATAGGTTTTGGTGGTCTCGGGATTGTGTGGGCTGCAAAAATGAACCAGGTGTGTACTCGAAATGCAGAAAAATAGGATGCTGTGAAAGCTGAAAAACCCCACTGTCGACGCCACACGGCCGTGTGGTAGGCTGTGTGCGATGACACGATCGTGTGATCGATGAAGGCTAGGCCTTGCGCAAGACACGACCGTCTGATCGATGAAGGCCAGGCCGTGTGCAAGACACGACCGTGTGATAGTCGAAGTGTGGCCGTGTGGGCTACACGGGCTAAACTAGACTGGGCGTGTGGGCCAGATGGGCGTGTGGGTCTACACGGGTGAGTCACACTGGCGTGTGAGCTTTGGGCCAGGCCGTGTGATCCACACGGGCAAAGCCAATCTGGGCGTGTGGGCCCACACGGGCGGGCCACATGGGCATGTGTGCCCATTATACTGAGATTTTTCGCAGGGTCATACGGGTCGTCCTAATCGATTGTGGGCCTACCGTAGAGTTGGTAAACACTATCTAACCCTAAAACCAAGTGATATGTTAGACTGAAATATGGTTATGAGTATGCCTATGTTTGGACATCTGTTATCTGTTTATAAATACATGTCAAGTATGATATATCTGTTAATTCTGTATGCATGTTATGTTATCTGATAATGGGGATGGGTTGATGTATATTGGAGAAAGTGATCTGAAAGGCATTGTCGTGCCTATTATCTGGCAGCATGGCTGTATTATATCTGTTATGTACCGCATCGGTACACCATGGTGTGTAGGGCTAGGTGGGTGTTTTAAACCCCACATGGTGTGTAGGGATGGTCGAAGATGGTGTGTAGAGGATGGGGGTAGGATATCTAATTTCTAATTCTGATCTGCATATCTGTATCTGTATCTGAAATGGGCTTAGGCCCAAATTTGCATCTGTATCTATAATGGGCTTAGGCCCGAATCTGTATTTGACTGATTCTGTGTTCTGTATATGTGCTTAATTCTGTGGGGTTACACAATGAGTTTATGTAAACTTACTCCTTTCTGTTTAATCTGTACAGGTAATCCACAGAGTTAGGTCGATCGGTGCAGCGAAGGACTCAACGGTGACCATTCGCCATAAACTATTTATTTCGCTTTATGGTTTAAATTAGTTTTGGCTTTTAATTTGAGAGTTTGTATTTTCTGGGACTGTATGGACTTTTAACTGTTGGTTTGGTTTTGCTGCTTGACTTATGCATGCTTTATTAAAAGTTTTCTTTTAAAACGACGGATTACTAAAACCAAGTTTTCTGAATCAAGAACTGTTTTGCTAAAACATCACAATTTTACGAAAGCTTCTGCTCTAAATGATTTTTAAGCAAATGGAGTAATGTTTTGATATTAAACACAGAAACTTAAGGGTTGTATAAACGTTTTTTAGTTGTTAAAAAAATAGATGAGTGCTAATAAACTGAAATGGTTTTATGGTGATGACTTAGTTTACAAAACTCTTTCCATGTGACATCGCCATATTCGGCCATAACGTCTAAGCCGGGTTTAGGGTGTTACAAACAGGGTTTTAAATGGGTATTGGTAAAAAAGAAAAACTAACAAAAATCAAATAATTAAAAAAAATACATCTACTTTTTTTTGACAATGTACTAAAAATAATTACCCTTAGTTTTTTTCAAAAACAAATTATAATTGTATAAAGATATCTATACATCTCTTGTATGTCTAATATAAGTTCTTTGTGTATTTATAATCCGATCATGATTCAATAATTGTTTTTAACGAGATTTTGAATGCTTGAGTTTGAGTTTTACTATATGCATATGCTATGTGTGAATTCTTTCCTATATTATGTTTTATTTAAATCTCATCCTTGTTTGGTTAAAATGTGAAAAGTAAAATTAAGTAATATTTACAACCCTTGTTCGGTTAAAATATAGAAAGTAAAAGAAATATTAATTATAATGATTTTTTAATTATAAAAAAATAATAGGATAAAAATGGTATTTTACATCTTGAAAGAAAATGTCACTTTCCTTTCTTTAACTTGTAAATGAATATCCTTACCTAAAATAAAAGAAATTATCCAAACAAGAGAAAATGTATTTGTAACAGCCCGATTTAGGGGCTAGTCGGAACAGTGATCTCGAAATCACTAATTCGAGGTTAGAGAAAATTATTTTCATGTTATTTTATGAGTTATAACATGTTTTTGAGGATGCATAAAAATTTTGGTGCCTTAATTTTAGCGATTTCTAGCTAAATTGTGAAAAAGGACTAAATCGCATAGAGTGCGAAAGTTCCATTTTATAGGCTAAAGGTACCAAATAGCTATGGCTTAGTAATTGGAGGTCCCAAATGAGCAATTTGGCCTTGTCTAAGTGAGTTTTCCGGCCATAGTAAGCTAAGGGGGCAAGAACATTAAATGTGGTCATGTTAGGTGTTTAAAAAGAAATAAAATAAGATGAAATAAGCCAAAAAGCTATCATCTTTTTATTTCTTCTCTTTCAACCGGAAATATCAGCCATGGGAGGGCTTTGAAATCTTGAAAATTTCAGCAAGCTTCTCTTCACTCAAGTAAGTGATTTTGATGGCTTTAGATGTTAATTTTTGTACTTTTGAGACCCCTAAAGCTTAAGCTTTCTAAAGAGGGGACTAGTTTGCAATAGGGTTGAAAGTCTAGGGACTTACCATGAGAGATTTTATGTTGTTTGATGAGTTTTTATGAAAGAAAATGAATGATAGGATGATGAGAAACAACTTTTGTGAAAGGTGTTGTCATAAAAACACCTATTTGGGACTAGAATGCAAAAGTTGCAATTTGTTCATTAAGGCATGAAATTGATGGAATTGAGAATAGTTGTAAGAGGGTTAAATGTTCAGCTAGGCTTGTTTAACAAGAAAATGTGATGAAAATTTATTTACGATCCTAGGGGCAAAATCGTAATTTTGCCAAAGAATAGGGGCAAAATGGTCATTTTTGCCTAAGTAGAGATTATGTTGTAATACGATAATTAAGTGATTAAATGAGTAAATTTCATTGTTATAGATCAAAGAAAATGAGTTTCAGACCTAGAACGGATGAAAAGAGAAATGTGGGCAAAAAGTCCTTTTCGGCTCTTTCGACATCGAGGTAAGTTCATGTGCAAATGTTGAAATTATGTATGAGCTTATTTAGTATTCCAATGTTGTATGGAATGTATATTACTATATGAATGTATGAAATGTCTCTTGATGAGATGTCAATGGAAATTGAATTTAGAGTAATGGGAAAGGTGTATAGCACGATAGGACGATGGTTAAAGGCTCGAGTAAGACCATATTGGGATATGGCCTCGGTGTAAGAATTCGTATAAGACCATGTCAGGGACATGGCACTGATATGTTAGTGTATGTAAAACCCAATTGGGGTAGAGTGACAACGAGAACTATGTGTATGAGACTCAAGAGAGTTATTTAACAATTCGAATGATTCGATGTATATGTGAATGTATGTGGTTGTACCATGAGTAGCACAAGTATGTGTAGAATTGAATTGGGATGAATTCAATAAATGATGAACCCCTAGTGGGGTATGTGTATTTGATGTACTATGTGAATGAGAATGAGTATCGTAGAAAGTTAAGTAAAAATGGAAACATGTGAGGATGTTCTTGAATGAACATTTGAAATAGAGATATACTTGTGAATTATTATCCGTGAATGTAAATAACAGTAAGCTATGTGCGATATCACCTTATTGATTATTGATCGATGGGCTATGTGTGATACCATCACTTATAAATGATTGGTAGGCTATATGCGATACCTCCCTATTAGAGATTTAGTGGTGGGCTAAGTGCGAAACCACCGAGATATTAGTAGCATGAGCGGCTTATTGAAAATGTTTGATATGATGTTATATATGATCTTGTGACGATCAGTGCAGGAACGTATTCTAATTTAAACGAGCGAATTGGCTTGTGATATGGTAAGAATGTGGTAAGAGATTGAATGAGTAAGTTTTAAGAATGGTTGAGTAAATAACCATGAGTTGATGAGAAAAACTCAACATATTGCCTTGGGGTTATGTATATTCAGTGAATATCAATATTTGTCAAATTATACAGATGAACTTACTAAGCATTATTGCTTACTCTTTTACTTTTCTCACCTCTTATAGGTTTTATTACTTAGCTCGGGTTGGAGACCGCCGGAGATGTTTTCACACTATCGAGCAGACACACGGTATGAAGTATCAAGTCCTTAAGAGTCATGGCATGTATAGGGATTCGTTCAAAGTTGATGAAGTCTAATTGTGGTAGCAAAATGTGGTTGGCTAAAGAGTATTCATAGTATGGTTGTGTATAGCCATTTATGATGGTTTAAGTTGTTGTAAATGTTGTGGGAACAATTCTCCCAAGTGTATGAGAGGAAAACTTTATTTTCATGAACTAAACGTGTTAATTTATGTGTTTCAATTGATGTTTTGAAGAAGTATATGAATGTATGCAATTGAGAGTAAGAAAAGGCTTGGTAGATAGCTTCTAAGTGCCCACACGGTTAGACACAAGGGCGTGTGTCTAGGCCGTGCGTAACCTGCACCTTAGTCTCGTAAGTCAGAATAGGCCACAGGTTAATCCCACGGCCGTATGTTGAAGCCGTGCATGACACACGGTTAGAACATGGGCGTGTGCCCCGGCCGTGTGTAATAAGTCAGTATATCAAGATGTAATACACGGTCCAAGTCCACGGGCGTGTCATGGCCGTGTGGAAATTGGCAGAATACTGAGTTTTTAGGCACGGTCTGAGGACATGGGCGTGTATGCCTATGCACGGGCGTGTCTTATATTACACGGGCGTGTAACCCCTGTTTCAAAGAAAAGTTTTTCGATAAGGTTTCGAAAGTTTACCAGTACGCGTATAAGGCTTCGTAAGCCCATGAAATGTATGATTAGAATGAGAAAGAAAAGTTTTTAATTCGGAACAAAATTTTACAGCCCGTAAGTGCATGATTAAGCAAGTTAAAGCATAGTAATATCTCGTATCCGGTCTAAGCCTCAGACTCGGGTATGGGGTGTTACAGTATTGCTTTCTTTTACTTTCCATTCATTCCCTTGTTATACTACAACCCCAACATAGGGTAAAAGTATAAGGACTAATTGCATCAAACAGACTCAAATTATCAACTTAATTTTAAATTGATCTCTAAGATTTAAATTATTCTAGCTAAGTCCTTAAATAATTCATACTATATCAATTAGGCCCTTTTGTCAGTCTAGCTATCAATTTAAGTATTAGATACTAGTTTGAATATGATGTAGACTACATGTAATACACATGTGGTACCTGCCGTATGGATTATTCTTTTTTAACATGTCAGACCCAAGTTATTTATATAATAAGAACACACACATTAGCAATTTGATTCAAGTGTTTTAAATATGTTTAACGTCAAATTTAAGCTAGCATTTAATACCCAAGCTAATAGTTAAGCTAACAAAAGGACCCTATTGATATAATACTAATGCATTAAGGCCTTAATTAGAATATGTTATAATGATTAAAATTTTAAACCATAATTTGAAGACATGATGCACTTAACCCAAAATATTATATGTAAGGTTAGAGTTCTCAAATTAATATATGTAAACAGTAAGCTTTTATTTTATTTTTAAACTGACATTTTAAAAGGAATCTTGTTTAATTTGGTAGATATACGTTGTCATAAATTATTTAATGCTAATGCACAAATAAGTAAAAACATTTAACAAGTCAGGACGAAGAGTAGTTGAGCATGCAAGTGTGAAACTGCGGCATATGAAAGAAAAATAAAAAGATGGGTTTCAAATAGCGGCTGGTTGGAGGCGGTGCATCCACCAAGCAATCAACCAGAAGTCGACACTCCACATTGGTCCACTAAGCGTTGATGAATGATCCACACTTCCTCACCCACCCTTTATATAAATAAAACATGCAAGTGGTTGGGTACGGATAGACCATAACAATTTGTGCCTTGCTGCCTAATTTTTCTTGCTATTTGTACATTATTCAAGTAATTAGAGTGCTTTCAAGTTATTATACATGTAACTCTGAATCTTTATTTACCTTCATCATATAAGCCAAAAATATGTAATACGCAGTTATTAACCAAAACATTACAAATTAATGGGTTTTAGTTTGAGTTAAATGATATAAAAAGATTTGTACTTTTATTACAGGTTGATTATTTATATTATTGTAATTGATGTATGAGATAACCAAATATCAATTTATTTAAGAAATCACTTGAAACAATTTTATAAAAAGGGAATATATTTGATGTACTACCAGTGTATAAGTTTTTATGTACAGTGAATAATAACACAATATTTCATCATTAAATAAAATAAAAAATAGTAGACTTATAAATAAATACTAATAACTTTATTTGAACATAATTTAATAATAGTTTATTAAAACCCAAAACTTTAAACCCAAGATTATAAATCCATAGTTATGTTTAAATAAAATTATTAGTATTTAGTTTTAGGTCCTTCATATTTTTTTTATGTAATTTAATGATGTGGTGTCATGCTATTATTTATTGTTGGTGTATGGAATTTATACACCCACGATGAATCAAATATAACTTCTTTTAAAAAATGATAAATATTATTATAATGATATTTTTGTATTGTCATATTTTTATATACAATATTTAAATAAAATAATTATAAATAAATACTTAAAATAAAACAAATATTTAGAGATTGAACTCGTTATTAATAATGATTTATATATAAATCTATTTTCATATCATCTATGATTTAATTGATAAATAAATTTTATAAATATATTTTCACATGATGATATAAATTAATTGTGTTGATTTGACATATGTTTTAAATTTAAATAGTCAGTGGTAAATCCAAAGGCGGTGGGCAAATCCGAAGTGGCATGCAGTAAATAGAAATAATAATTTAATTTAATTATCTCAACACAATTTTTTTATTTTAATTTCTGAAAATTAATAATATATCTCAACATTTAAGGTAAAAATTCTGACTTGGATTAGAACTATAAGAGTGAAAAGTACGAAATACGTGATATTAGCAGCCGTACTTATTTCCAAGTGGGGGGCGGGTGAAGCAACCGACCACACTTGATTGATAGCTTTTTATGTGGACAAGGGGTTAGTTAATTAAATTAGCTAGGAGGTTAAAACATTGCCCATTCCAGATCATTATTCCTCCCCCCACCAAGTGAAGCGTGCTATATTTGCCGTTGCTTTAACCGACTGTAGGGCCCCAACCCAACCATTCCCTCCTCTCTATTGGTTTCCAGCATCTTTTTGGACAGTGGAGAGGTCACTCTGCTAAATTTAGCACTGAGAGTCTGCTCAATTGTTTAGGGTTTCATTTAAAATTAGTACCTATTTGTGGGTTGCTAAAAAGGTTTTTTGTTTTACCCTATAAGACCTAGACAATTACGACCATGGTGTTTAAGCATTTTCCTATAGCTAGCTTCCTAATACCATCCGAGAGGGATAAAAAGATTGCTATTATCTCTCTTTTAAGCATGAGACAAAAATCATAGAATGTAAGCACGCTTGAATGCATTCTTTTGATTGAGAGTAGGTATAATACGGAGATATCTGAAACTTCAACTTTATTGGATGTTAATCTTAATCATAATTACTTAAGCAACAATAGTTTTAAATTTTGAATTCAATCTAATATTATTTTTTATTTACAAAAAGAAAATAGTTGTAAAGGTGAAGGGGAAACTTTTCAAAATCATTTGCACAAAAAGAACCTGACATAGTTTCACTCAAATTGATCGGCGTAATTGACTCTATTGAGCTAATTTTTATAATCATTCTCTATTCAAACCAAGACTAGTTGAACATACTAATCGTGATTTAAAGTTTGTAAAGAATCTAAACAAGTTGGAACATGTTGGTGGACAAAAGAAATAGGAGGAGAAGGTGGCGGTTCATACAGTGGTAGAGTGCTATGTAATACTCCTTACCCGTATTCAACGCCGGAACAGGGTACGAGGCATTACCAGACTTATACGCAAACAATTATACAAACCGAGACATGATTTTTCCACTCAAATTTAAAACTTTTCATGAACCTTCATATCACCCCTTACACAAGCCTACGAGGCCTAAAACTCACTTTAGGAACAGTTTGGAATCAAATCGAACTCTTTAGAAGATCTCTGGAAAGACTTAGAAAAATTCTCATCAAACAGTCCACACGCTCGTGTGGAGGAAGGGACACGCCCGTGTGGCATATCACATGCCTGTGTTCCACACCCGTGTAAATTTAATTCTCATTTCGAACCTACAGGGGTTTTCACACGGCCGGACACACACCCGTGTCCCTGGCCCGTGTCCCTCACACAGCCACGACACGCCCGTGTGCAAAAACCTTGACATTCTATTTCTGACGTTATCACCCCATAAATGTCACACGGCCAAGGCACACGCCCATGTCCTTAGACCGTGTGGCGAATTAAATTCCTAATTCAGGTGCAGACTTCACACGGCCTGGGCACACGCCCATGTCCCATAGTCGTGTCTTCCACACGGTGGAGACACACGGCCGTGTCTCAGCTCGTGTGGTTACTACTGGACATTCTAATTTGCCAACTTAGCATGCAGGGGGACACACGGCCAAACCACACGCCCGTGTGCCTACCCGTGTGGACAAGAACAAGGCTATTTGCCAAGCACTTTCTGCCACCCCAACTTGTACAAACATAAACCACATCATGCTACCAACTCATCCATGCATAATTAAACCGATTAATCAACCATGCAACTTGCACATTCATGAATAACCTCATCATTTCATAGATTAATAAGAAAGAGCCATCAACTATGGCCTTATACAAAAGAATTCATCCTCTAATGAGCCAACACATTTGGCCAAAACAATATGAAATTCAACTAAGACTAAGTCCCTATACATGCCATACTCAAAATGCTAAATCTAACTATACCAAAATGTGTGGATAGTGTGGGTGATCCTCCAACTATCTCCGTATCCCGAGCTGGCTCTTCGACACTATAAAATAAGGGAAAAGAGAAGGGAGTAAGCTTTAAGCTTAGTAAGTCTATATGTAAAAAATAAACATCATACCACATACTTATCAATCAAGAACATTACATACTAAATAAAAACAATTCAGATCCTCATAACTATACTTACTCATTTCAAACCTTACCACATCCCAAACACATATCATAAAACATTGCTCACATTTACATGCACTTATACCCTGCACTTATCACCACAAAGCCACATGTAATTTCACTTAAACAAGTTTCTCGATGAACACTTCGGAATAATATTAGATACTTGGTGGTTTCACACATAGCCCACCATCAATAATTCATACGGTGGTATCGCACACAGCCCACCAACAATGATAATTACGGTGGTATCGCACACAGCCCACCACCAATAATAATTATGGTGGTATCGCACACAGCCCACCAATAATGATAATTACGGTGGTATCGCACACAGTCCACCAACAATGATAATTACGGTGGTATCGCACACAACCCACCAGTATTTACTCATTCATGGATTTTATTCGTATCATTTTTCCTATCCCGAAGGTTCATCCGAGAATTTCCTCACTTTCTATCATTTCTAATAGATCTCAACAATAATAATTCACATTCACACAATGCATTAATAAGTAAAAACATACGTAATAAAGATGTATCATTTACACATAAACTTACCTCGATACAAAATATGCCAATTTGCAATTTAGTCCGAAACCTTGCCTTTTCCTCGGTCAAGGTTGATTCCACGTTCTTCTTGATCTATGATGACATATTTAATTTATTAATTAACCACATTAATCAAATCACTCCACAAATTCTTATTTTGGAAAAAAATTATCATTTTGCCCCTAGACTTTTACAAAATTACAATTTTGCCCCTAGGCTCGTAAAATGAAATGTGTTCATTTTTCATACACCCAAGCCTAGCCGATTAATATTCCCTCTTATAGAAACTCAAGATTTCAATTATTACACACATTTACTACCTATTTTGTAACCTTTACAAAAAGGTCCTTTTAGGTGTTTTCATGGAAACACCTTTCACAAAAGTTGTATATTCAACCCTCAAGATTCATTTTCTTCCATAAAATTTCAGAAATCAACATGAATACTCACATGGAAAATCCCTAGACTCTCAATCATTTTGCAAAATAGTCCCCTCATTAGCTAGATAATGCTACAAGGGTCCCAAAAGTACAAAAATTAACAAGAATGATCACCAAAATCACTTACTAGTAAAGGCTGAAGTTGCTGAAAATTTTCAAGCTTTTAAACCCCTTCTCTTGATGATATTTTCGGTGGGAGAAGAAGTAAAAATGGGAAAAGATGATAGCTTCTTTGTTTTATCTTATTTTATTCAATTAAGTCACCAAAACCCACCTAACCATTAACCATGTCTCATCTTTGTCCCTATGGTTGGCCAACACTCTCCCAATGGCCTAATTTCACATTAAGGACCTCCAATTTAATATTCTATAGCTATTTGACACCTCTAGCTTGTAAAATAAAACTTTCGCACTTTATGTGATTTAGTCCTTTTTCGCAATTAAGCATACAATCACTAAAATTAATTCACCAAAATTTTCATGCACTCATATAATCATGCTATAACACATAAAATAATATAAAAAATAATTTCTCCAACCTCGGATTAGTGGTTCCGAAACCACTGTTCCGACTAGCCTCAAAATTGGGCTGTTACATGCTAAGAGCCACTGAAGGAGGGAGGTGTATTTGGTATTTCAAGTTGGTAATCGTACGGGTTGGTATGCATCAATATTATTCGGAACAGGCTGGAACCCACCGAAATGATCAAAACCTCTCAAAATTTAGATTAGAACAGAACATAGACTATGTAACATCCCGCTCGACGAAGCCACAATATTCGAGTATTGTTATTAGAAGTAAGAGTTATAGAATAGGTTCTGAGTAAATATGGTACTAGATATGACTAAGTGCTTGAAAACTATAAAATGCGTCTTTGGGCGAAGTCTTTATTAAGGCGAGCTTGGTGGTCTAGTGGATTCCCTTACGAGGAATACACCACTCCAGCTGATAGACGTTAATGTTTATTCCTTAAGTGTTAAGCCCTTAGTTTAAAAGAATGGTTGGATTTATTATTATTTTATTTGGAACCATTTAGTTGGCCTAAAGAGTACTAGTTAGAATGGCACAATGTTTCTGAAATTGAAAGGACATGCATTTAAGATGAGAGAGAATATTATTAGTCACAAGTACTGAAGGAAAGGTAGTGGGAGGATAAACTTGCCCACTAAGTTTTCCTTTCATGTGCACTTGTAGAAAGCCAGCATTGGCTTCTTGACCAAGTTTTGTGCTTTCGTTGGCAAACTTAATTTTCTCTCCAAAAACTTTCTCTGCGATTTCCCGGAAAACTCGAGAACTAAGGCTTGCCTAAAGGATCAAGTTCGCTATATTCAACAAACTCCACCGACATTGGTACTTAGTAAATACCAATGAAAAAATCAAGTTATTTTCATGGTTATTTACAGGGCCCTAAAGTTTTATGCCTTAGGGTTAGTTTAAGGGAAACAAGGAGGAAACTTTCAGATTCTGGGTTTCCTGTTAACACTTTTGTTAGACATGTTTATTTTCTGGCAAAATGATTTGATAAGATAAATCTTCATGTTATAGCTCAAAAAACTCTTGAAAGCTCTCGAGATAAGGGCAAGGGTCTTGCTGTCTGAGCTTTTCTGCAACTTGTCTGGTGAGTTCCTTCATACTCCATGAGTGTGTTATGTTTTTGTTCATGTCTGGTATAAGGTAAGTTTACCTGTTCTGTAAAGGTAACATGTTTGCACCAAAGTAACGAATGCTTATTGTGAAAAGTTTGGTTTGGCATATATGCATAAACATTATGAGGGCCTTGCTTTGTGTTGTGTTAATACCCGCATACTCTGAAAGGAACCATATGGTCTAAACAAAAAGAAAATGAAATTATAGTGTTTCCTTCAATGATATGAGCATTGAACTAGTAGATCACAATACATGAGAATGGTTATGTAGCCTCTGGTAGGACAAGCGTAATCGTAAACCATATTGGCAGAACATGACAAAGGAAAAGAAATGTACGAATGATATGATCTCTAAACACAGACTAGGGTTTTTGGCCAACACGAAGAAGGTTTTCTGCATGAATGCATGGGCGTAATGTATGTGCCAAAAGAACTTAGTCTGCTATAAGGTCTGTGTAAGTTCGATATTTCGCCAATGGGCGAATTGCATAAAGTCTGATTGTGTATAGTATTCACCAATGGGCAAACTATGTGTTCACTGAGTTGGAAAGTTCATTTGTTTATCGTATGTATAGTCATCTTAGTGTCTGCTCGTGAACTCACTAAGTTCTACGAACTTACTCCGTTACCTTTCCTTCTCAGGATCATTGAAGAAGTAAAGGAATCACCAAGGGCCATGCCAGAGGATATTTTCTATTGTGAGACTTCTAATGATTGTATTATGCATGACAATGGGGGTGGCGTTAATGCTTAGGATTTTAAAGAATGATATTTTGTAAATAAAATTGTATTCATCAAATTATAATTTTTCCCTAACTTTGTAACGAAGCTTATGGTCTCGATTTCTAATGGTTTACTTCATGATTTAGTAATTCAAAATTCTGTTATCTTAAGTTAGCTTTGATGAAGTCTAACTTCTTTTCATATATTTGTTGGAAAGGGGAAAGGATATAAGGTTGTAACGCGTCATTCCTGGATCTTTCTCAAGGTTTGGGTATGCTGTGCTCCTACATGAGATTCTTGTAGAGAGGATCCAATACATATCCTTGGCGTGGTAGAATAAAGGAGCTCCAGATGTTGCACATGTGTATGTCCACAATGCATATAGTTGGCGTGTTGCTCTTGGTGGGATCATAGTCGATGAGGTCGTGATACACCGAGACTCTATTGGATGAGGTACCAATAATAATTTTCCCCTAGTCAAGAAAGGTGTTATAAAGTGACCTACCTCAAGATGATCTACCTTTTTTTTTATTTTTTTTATTTTTTTAGAATAAATGCTTATGAAATGCATGTCTAGAGAGGTAGTGTGTATTGTGCACACAAAGGCTTTGGTAACGTCTTTAATTTGAATTTGAAAGAGCATCCTTTGGGTTTTGACCAGCTAAGAAGGAGGACAAGTGCTATTGTTTACTGAATCTACGGGTCATAATTCGTGGGATATGTGTCAATATTTTCTTGGTTGTGGGAAATTCTATTGTTTTGATTCTTCCCTCGTAAGTCTTTCATTATATAAATGGGTACTTTGAGGCTTTTTTTGAGATTTTTTGTCACTACCTCTCAGAGAAAATAAAAATTTAAAGACGGTTTTGGAGAAAAGTGTTTGTTACCTAAGACTTTATCGGAGATTTTTTCCTCATTCATCATTGGTAAGTTCTAGAACTCTTGTTTTTGTTTCTTTGTGTTAGGATTTAAGTAGGAAACTTTTTTTTGATGGATGATAACATTAGATTCTAGATTTTTGGAAATTGTGGCTGATAATAGTAGTCGAAGAGAAAAAGGAAGGTATGGTGGTAAAAAGGGGAAAAGGAAAGATATGGCCAAATGGAGGCTTCTTTTTAATCTTGTTAAACTTTGAAGTTGGGTTCTACTTGCTTTCGCATCCTTTGTTTTGCAAGGCACTAAAGAAGTATGGTATAACCCCTAGTCAAGTAGTAGGCTTCTTTTGATGGATCCTTGTTTGGTTTTTTATTGATTTTCGTGTAAGAGACATGCCATTAATGCTAAATTTCATTCTACAAAATTTACAAGCTCACCATATCCAACACCACACACTTGCAACGTATGCTATATTTCATACCTGCTGAGAGAACCAATAAATAATGAACTATAACACCCCAGATTTGGCGGGTCAAAAGTTTTGGCATATAGCTATAAATAGTTTGTTTGGCGTATACGTGTCGGTGTATAGTATCTGCCACATAAGAAAGTAAGAACTTGACTTCATGATATTCTACTATATTAATGAGAAGTTCGTGTTAAGAGATAAAAAAGTAAGTATGAAATAAGTATTCGCCTAAGGCATAGTACACCTGATATGTCTGGAATACTGTGCTGGTTAGATTTTAAGTAACTTGGTTAGAAATTAACGAGATAGCCAAGCTGGGTAATGGTGATTTCAAGGTATTTATTTATACTTCTCTTGGAAACTGTAGGCCATTAAGAAGGCAAGTTCTGAAACATACGACACTTCTTAAACTCCACTAAGTAAGTTAAGTTATATATATGTTTGAGAAATGAGTTCTGAAAGGGTTCTTATTTCTTTTTCCTCTTCCTTTTCCTCTTTCTTAAGTGGTATTTACTGAAACCTCTTTAAATCTGAATGTATCCTACTCCGACGATCTAGAGGCTATGGTTATACTATGATCAATGGTTATTTCATTCAAGGGTAAGTATTACTATTCTGCATGTTAAACTTTAAAAGAGTAAGTTTGTAAAAGGTGCATGAATAGTAAGATGTAAGTATAAGGCTTTACATAGGAGTTCTCAGTGTTCGAATTGATGGTAAATTGTACATGAATGAGTTTTAATGATGTTCCTATGTTCTAAAAGTAGTGGTTGCTGTTGGTT
Source organism: Gossypium sturtianum (assembly GCA_025698515.1). NCBI lineage: Eukaryota > Viridiplantae > Streptophyta > Magnoliopsida > Malvales > Malvaceae > Gossypium > Gossypium sturtianum. The sequence goes on from CM046943.1 coordinate 47,796,275, forward strand.
CAAGATGGGTATCTGGAACTGGAGTTTTGAACTGCAGTAAGTGAGAATCATGTAAGTTCTATGCTTACTCTTTCATTTATACTGTTTATATCGAGAAATACCCGTAAGAAATTGGTTGAACTATGAATACGAAACTATGAAGAGTATAGTAAGTTTATTGTTATTGAATCTGATAATTCAAGTATGTCATGATTGGTGTATGAGTACTAAAACGTTGAAGTATAGTTGTATATGTTTGTCTGGAATGTATGCTATGAGATGTATGTTCTGTTGAGTGTATGTTAGTGAATTAAAATGTTGGGCTTAGATTGTGTCAGTGCATGAAGATTTTGTAAAGTAAGTCTATGTCTAGTCACCGCGGTGGTATCTGATAGAGTCCACCGAGACAGAAAACACGAACTCTGATATGAAAATTTGAAGGAAAAGTCCATGGCCATAGCATCCTTTGAAAAAGGAACTAATGAATGGTGATTTCCCAATAAGGTTCTCTGCGTGTCCCAAGACGATGATGGGCAAACCTCACGTAATGTGAGTTCAGGCAAATTCATATCATAAACATGACAGCTAAGGAATGCCTTTGTGGCACACTCTAAAAGGAATGCCTATTTGGTGTACTCTGTATAGATCGCCTTTGTGGCGTATTCTGTAATAAGGACTTATGGCGTGTATGGTATATTGTTTGTTTGCCTCCGATGTGTTTTGTGAAGTTCGTCAGGACAGTAAACATGAGACTCTGTATGACTGCTTGTATGGCGTGTTCTGTTAGATCTTTGTGGCATGAATTGTCAGGAATGTCTGGTAAGCGTTGAATCTATAATTATAGTAAGATATGAGTAAATTCTTTAGTTCTATAATAAGTAAAGTTGTGGTGAAGTGTTGCTATGTTCTGGGTTATGAGGGGCTAAGTCTTAAGGGTTTTTCATGAAAAAGAGATGTTTATCTGTATGTTAAAAAGGGTATCTGCTATGATGATCTATAAATATGAAAAGTGAAGGCTATTGTATCTTCTTCTAAAATTATTTTGAACCACAATTAATGTTATCTTGAATTATGGGATTCTGATATATCACGACATGGAATTCGTCAAAGTGGTCTATGCAATGATTTATCAGTATGGATATGTGTGGTACTGAATCAGGATATGACTGAATATGAATTTATAGTATTATAATCTACGTAAGTATTCGCCAAACACATATGTATCCACCCGTGATAAATATTAGTGAACAACTATTTGAGATAAGAGTATGACTTAAGGCAAGGATTATTAGAAGTGGTTTCAGAGGGTATGTACTGTTAAGAATTTATTACGAGACAAGAGATTTATGAAATGATTGGAAGGATTCCTCAATTAGATAGATAAGGAAGATTTAATTGGATAAGAGCATTATAAATGGCATATAAAAGAATGATAAAACTGTAGTGGTATCCACCGAAATAAATGATGCAGAATGATGGTTGACATAGTAAATCGAGCAAGATTACAAAGTATCCATCAAGGTCTAGTAAATGACCTCACTAAGTACTCCTATACTTACAAGATCTGTGTAACACCCCAAACCTAGGCTAGATGTTTTGGCCAAATTTGGAGAGTTACCATGATCTATATGGAAAAAGTCCAATATTTTGTGAATCAAATTTAAAACCGTCCAGAAGTATTTAACCGAACATAAACAAGTATATGGATCCAAACTTAAAAGAAATAATAATCTAAATTTAAGGTAAACAATCCCAATAAACCAAAATAGTATAATTTCAAATAAAATGGTAAGTTTACGGAAATCTGATTGACCGAGCTCTTGTCGCATCGTCCCGCCTAAGTCTGAGGGTTACCTAGAATCCAAACATATAGCCATAATGAACTTACGGGCTCAGTGTGTAACATATGTAATCAATTAAACGGAACAATATCAGACATACTTTCAGGTTTTCTATAATCAGACAATTTTCAGAATTAAAAACGAAAACAGAAATAAAGTATATTAGGTACCGATGTAGAGCATATCAGATACAGATTCAGAGTCCTACCCCCAATTCACTACACACCATCTCTGTCCATCCCTACACACCATATAAGGTATCCAGTACCCATCCATCCCTACACACCGCGTAGTGATTGTATGTCATGTTTCAGAATAGTTGCAGACTAGCTACCAGATCAGATTATGATAAATCGATTGAATCAGATATGTATGTGGCTTAGCCACCAGAATCAACAGATAATTAAACTGCCCACACTTCCTCATTTATCACAAACCCCATCCCAATGCAGATGCAGAACTAACAGATATGCATATGCAGTGATACAGATTCAAATAAAATCCAAATGATACAGATCATACTTATTAAGGAGATATCATATCAGACATATGTACAGGAAACATATTATACACCAACAGATCATCAGATATCAAGTTTCCTAGTTAAATCCATATCACACGGATCCTACGGAAGGCTTACGTTCGATCCAAACGATGTTTATGGCCTTAGGGAGAGTTTTAGAATTTTGGCCCACACGCCCGTGTGGATTCACGCGGCCTATCTAGCTAGTCCGTGTGGCCCACGCGACCTGGCACACGGCCGTGTGACTCAAGTTAGAGAGTTACACGATCTGGAAAACGGCCTAATATACACCTATATGACCCAAGTCAGAAGTTACACAGTCTGGCACAAATCCTAGCACACGCCCGTGTGACTCAAGTCAGTGCCACATAAAGCCTGTCACACGGCCGTGTGTCACATACGACCATGTGGCGTCGACAACCCCAATTTCGGCTTTCACCGTTGGATGATTTCTCGGGTTTCTGTTACACACCTGATACGATTTCGATGTAGAAGCAACAATGGTGATTCTGGAATCTAAGAATGACATTAAATTGACCAATCAGAAAATTTATTCACAATCAAATCGCTAGAATTTGCATCTAAACTGAAGTTATGTCGAAGAACTTCGGCAAAAAATCCCCAAAATGAAGACTAACGCTTACCTCTAAGCGAGAAACAGTTACACAAAGCTTAATTCGATGGAGGAACGTTAGATGCCATTCGCTCCTCTCTTGATTCAAACAAACCAGTTAAACCAACACCCGTCGACGAATCAACCTTTACAAAGCATCTCAAGAACCAAATTGAAAAATAATCACCAACTAGCGATATATACAAAATCATACTCATACCCGATTCAATTAGAACACCTAACAAGATATCGAGCAAAAATTCACCACACCCATGTCAAAAATTGATCCAAGAAAACAAAAGAAGAAAAAAAAAAGAGAACGTAAAGAAACAAAGAACTGAAGAAGAAAAATAATTTTTGGGAAAAAAAAGAAAACACGGGAAAGGAATTAATTAAATGATTTAAAATAAAACTCATTTATTTCTAAAAAGTTGCAAAATATTTCTTTATTGCTTTCGCAGATATTCGAACACAAGACCAAAAGGTACACCGAAACTTAACCACAAAACCATTAGGCTTAACGTTGACATAAACTTACACAGAATTAAACTTAAGTTGAGAGTTCAAAGACAAAGGTAGAGTAAAAAAAAGATAACAAAATTTTCCAAGAGTGGGACTTGAACCCTTAATACCAAACACACAATCAAGGCTCTAAACCACTAAAGCAGATACTTAATTATGACAGAATTTAACAAACAAACGTTCAAATTTTGGGGCGTTACAATCTGTTTTTGTTTTTTAGGTATTTGATATGAGACTTCGCCTGGAAGGACAACACCAGATTAGGGTTATGGAGCATTATCATACAATTATAAACATTTAAACATCATAACATTCAAATAGACTAATCATATCATAATCCATCCAATCACATGCACTTTGTCCCTAAATCGAGCCTTCGATGCCCTAAAAATAGATTAGAAGCAATTCGAGACTAATTTGAAACAATTAGAAAGTTTAGGAAAAAGATGCAAAAATTGGGAAACAGGGGTCACACAGCTGTGTGGCCAGGCCATGTGGAATCACCCTAGGCCGTGTAACTTTTGAACAAGGGACACACGGTCGTGTCCTAGCCCATGTCCTCACCCATGTAACTCACTGAGTAGGGTCACACGCCCGTGTGCCAGGCCGTTTGTTAAGCCATGTAACTAACTAACTTGCACCATAAGAAATCCTCATATGACATACGGCCGTATGCCTCACACGGCTGAGTCACACGCGCGTGTCCCAAGCTGTGTGAACCCAAAATTTACCTAAAATAAAACCATTTCAAAATCATTTCATGCATAAACATTCATTCCAATTGTGCACACTTTCAAAGAACCATAACACCATCCAAGCACACATATAATTACCATATCCAAGACCCTAATTCAACTAATCAATATGCCATTCAAAGGCATCACATTTAGTATCCTAACATCACTTACCTAAACTTATTCACATACCTCATTTCATGCATACAAACCTAGTCCATTTAGGTACTAAAACATACTACATTTAACCATTTCCAAACCATTCAAACTATACTATAAGAGCCTTATTTACAAGCCTTAACAAGTCATCAAAAATGACATCATTTGGTAAACATTAAAATGCACCAAGCAAACATAATTTTCAAGACCTAAATAGATCAAAGTATCATTACAAAACATCCTATACATGCCATTATAATCCTTGGCCAAATTGATCAAAAACTACCAAATTGCTTGCTGGATAGTGTGATAGGCCTCCGACGAGCTTTCAACCAAATCGAGCTTCTGATGATCTATAAAACAAGAAAAGAAACTATGTAAGCAACTAGTGCTTAGTAAGCTCGTATAAACTAAAACATAACTTACCATTGCATTTTCATAATATAAAGCACAAGTATAATATCAACCAAAACCATAAGCTTGGCATAAGCCTATACAACATCATCGAAACCCACAAGTTAGCATACTTGTTCATATATATATGAAATCAACCATGTATAAACATAACATTTTACATCATTAGTGTTACCATAATGTCATGTTTTATAGCAATTGCATACTTAACATTTCCTTTTCCTTTTCTCACCCGTTGAACCATCTAGAATTACATCGGATACTCGGGAAAGTTTACACGAAGTGTGCCTTTACATATAAGCTTAACCTTTTATTTACATCATTGCTCAAACGAGCTGTGAAATAGGCCTGCTCACACGAGCTGTGGGTAGGAATGTAAGCTACACGATGCCGCTCACACGAGTTGTGGAGAATTCGCAACAAATGCAGGACCTCATCCATCGGTAGGACATTCAAGACCAGCACCCGAAACATGAAATCCCTAATGACATGTCATTTGTATCCTAAGAATTCCTAAGGTTCAATCGGGACTTGATATCCGTCAATTCATCCTTGCATTTTTACATTGGTATATTGGTTGATTTACATTAAAACAACACAATAATCATTCAATTTAAACAACATTAAACCGAATACAGTTCATACGAACTTACCTCGATAGTTAAGGGCATAGTAGTTTAGTCAAGCTAATCTGAAACTTTTGCTTTTCCTCGATCTAAGTTTGTATGTGGTTTATCTTGATCTAAATAAATATTTCATTCAATTAAGTACATATATAATTCAATTTAACCCATAATTCATATTTATAAAAAATTACAAATTTGCCTCTAACATTTTAACTTTTCTTAATTTAGTCCTTAAGTTCATATCTTGAATTTTAACCATTTTAACCTAAATCCAACTTAACCAAATTTACAAGGGACCTTGAAATAACCTATATTTATCAACATTTCACAACAAAACCCATAGTTTCACATTTTTAACAAATTAATCCCTAATTGCCATTTTCATCCAAAAATCATTTAACAAAACTTGTTTATTTTACAAAAAAGATAAAAAATTCATCAACTAACATCAAAACCTATTCAAAAAATTCATGGTAAGTCCCTCAATCTTTAACATTTTTCAAATTAATCCCCGAGCTAGCTAGTTTAAGCTAAAATGAGCTCAAAAACATAAAAATCATTAAAAACGGGGCTTGAATATATACCATGCAAGAAAAAATCAAGACCAAAGCTTAGAAACCTAAAAATGACTATTCTTTCCTTCAATTTTTGGTGGAGAAGATGTAACACCCCTTACCCGTATTCGACGCCAGAACAGGGCTCGAGGTATTACCGGACTTATAACACAAACATTCACACAATTCTGAATTATAAATTTGCGTCCAAATTAAAACCATTCATATTCAATCATAAAGTCCCTTATACGAGCCTACAAGGCCAAAATCATGCTTTGGAAGTGGTTCGGGACTAAACTGAGAACTTGGGAAACTTTTACAAAACTTAGAAAATTTTTGCTAGAAGCAGGGCTCACACGCCCGTGTGGTCCAAGGGACATGCCTGTGTGACGCCGTGTTCAAATTAGGGGTGCTCTCTGACTTGTGCCACACGGTCGTGCCACACGCTCGTGTGCTAGGCTGTGTAGCACACACGGCTGAGACACACGCCCGTGTCTTTGCTCGTGTGCTCAATTCTGGACATTCTATTTTGCAACAATTAAGGTGCAAGGGACACACGGCCGGAACACATGCCCGTGGGATAGACCGTGTGTCACACACAGCCTAGACACACGCCCGTGTGTTTACCCGTGTAGGTAAAATAAAGGCTATTTACCAAGCCATTTGCCACCCTTGTTCACACATACACTTACACCAATTCAAAGGCACAAAACAATCCATACTTAGGCAACCAAAACATCCACATTCATGGTTAAAACATATCAACTTTATATCTTGGTCTAACATATTCACTACATTTATTAAGCCCTAAATCAAACATACAAATTTCACATTCATTAGGCTTTATTCAACTACTTTCTACTTACCAAATTATACTCAGATTCTTCATCTCATCAATAGGTCACATTTCCAAAAGTTTACACAATCATGCCATAAATCACATTTCCAAACATTTCACATTCACCAAGCATACCATGATCATATCACCAGAGGCATTGACACATATATGAATATACTTAGGCTTACAACCATGTTAGCCAATATAAGCCAACTTACATGGCCAATAGCAAATCAAGCCTTTGACGATTACAAGCCATTACATATGGCCAAATTAATCATGACACATATAAAAAATTGACCTAGTCCCTTTACATGCCATAGACTTAAAATACTTGAATTCTTTATACCCAAAATGACAGCTTGATAGTGTGATAGAATCTCCGACAATTTCAAACCTGAGCTAGCTCAATAACCCTATAAGACATTGGAAAGGAAGGGGGTAAGCTATATATATAGCTTAGTAAGTCCGTACGAAAAGAATAAGCAACTCTTACCAATATTTTATCAAGTCCAACAATTTAAACACAAGATAATACAAATTACTGTAAATCTCACAGTTATAATTCTTATTCAATCATAATATTTACTCTATCAACTTATAAGCATAATTTAACATATCTTGGCATTAGCCTAACAACCATAATCTCTCCTTTGTAACATATTACAGCAAATAACAAATCATTTCAAACCTCATAGTAAACATGCACATTAATTATGAGTATTTACATTTCAAGCCTATACTTTAACATATTTCAATTGCCTAAGTTCTTATCTTCCCATTTTCTCATATCCGATAAATCACAATTTGTGTGAATAAAACATGCTATATCATAACTCAATTTGGCCCGAAAGCCAATCACATAATCGTCAATCGAATTTATCATGAATTTCATACATCACAAGTATAGACTAATAATCACAAGGTTTTCACAAAATCATTCTCGAGGAAATCATGAACTCATAATTTCATGAAGTCAATGCTTATAGACTTTACGTACATACCTGTACCGATTCGTAATTACTTACATACTATTTCTCTTCTTTGACATACTCGTTGAATTTCCCGTTGAACCACTTGGAATATTATCGGATACACGGAAAATCTTGCACATAAGTGCCACATATGTAGCCAATGCTACCTCATATCTCATAACACATATAGACTCGCTCTCGAGCTATTCGCGGGCCATCTCACACAAGCTGTCAGTCGAGACGTAGCTACACGGTGCTGCTCACACAAGTTGTCAGGTATCCGCAATATATGACGATATACCCAACCACCGGTAGGACGTACATGACTAGCACCCGAGACACATAATTCACATAATCACATGGGTTCCTAATGACGTGTCACTTGTATCCTAATCTATTCCTAAGGTTCAACCGAGACTTTCTCGTTTGTCGAAACTTTGTCGAATACGTCCAAAGAGTCAATCACACAATTCATGCAATATCAAAATATTAAAATACAAATATAATATTGCATTATTTACATACGAACTTACCTCGATACAAAAATAGCGGAAATGGACCTAATCGTCAAACACTTATGTTTTCCCCCGATCTAGACCCGAATCTTGTTTTTCTCAATCTATAATATCACATTTAACTTATTTAATCATTATACTATTCAAATCAGCCAAAAATCACATTATGGCAAAGATTACATTTTTGCCCCTAAAGTTTGACATTTTTACAATTTAGTCCCTAGGCTCGTAAAATGAATTTCATTCAATTTCTTCATAACCCAAGCCTATCCGAACCATTTTCGTACTCATAATATCCCACATTTCTAATTTATTCACATTTTTTTACTCATTTTATAACTTTTACAAATAAATCTTTTTTGACATTTTTACCGAAAATCACTTAGTAAAAGTCGTTTATCATACACCAAACATACATTTTCTACCATTAGACATCAAAATACACAAATATCCATCATGGGTAAAATTTTAGACCTTGATTGTTTCTTAAATTAGTGGTAGAAATAGATAGATCATGTTACAAGGATTTCAAAAACATAAAAATCATTAAAAATGGGGCTAGAACAGACTTATAATCGAGCTTGGAAGCTTGAAAAACCCTATCCATGGTTTCCCTTTATAAAATTCGGCCATGGGAGGAAAATGGACAAGAATTGGCTTTTAATTTAGCTTTTTAATTCATTTAATTACCAAATTACTAAAATGCCCTTAATGAAAAACTTTAGAAACATACCAAACCATGTCCATTTTTGTCCACAAACTTAACCAATGGTCTAATTACCATTTAAGGACCTCCAATTTAAAATCTCATAGCAATTGGACACCTTTAACATATAGAATTCAAGTTTTGCACTTTTTGTAATTTAGTCCTTTTGACTAAATTGAGTGCCCAAACGTCAAATTTTTTGAACGAAATTTTCACGAAATCATTCCGTAAAACTGTAGACCATAAAAATATAATAAAAATGAATTTTCTTTGTCGGATTTGTGGTCCCAAAACCACTGTTCCAACTAGATCCAAAATCGGGCTGTTACAGAAGAAGCATAGGAAAGATGAAACCAATTTGTTTTATTTAATTTAAGCTTAATTGTTCATTTACCATTTTATCCTTTAAAAACCATCATAATTTCATTTAAACCATGTCCATGCACATCCACTATCACCTTAATTGGTCTATTTACCATTCAAGTCCCAAAGTTTAAGATTTCATAGCCATTTGACCCTTTTAACTAATAGAACTCAACTTTTTCACCTTTTACGGTTTAGTCCTTTTCACCTAATTAACTATTTAAACATCAAAATTTCTTAACGAAACTTGAATATGACCTTAATATAATTTCGTAGACATTGAAATAATATTGAAATAATAATTTACTCGTCACACTGTGGTCCCGAAACCACTATTTTCGATATCACTAAAAATATGTTGTTACAAGTATAGTCTTGGAATACACCTTTTGAGTTTGTCTGGAATAAACTTTTAACTTGTAAAGATTTGTATCAAGATTGATGTAACAAAATATATTTTAAATACTTCCCTTGTTTTCTTGTAATAAATTTTTAATTTAGAATTCCAAATAAAATGTTTAAGGAAATAGGAAATTGTAAAATTGTTTTCCATTATTGATTAAGTTTTGTGTTGTAACTCCAGAAATCCAGACCCGATGAATCGGGTTGATTTTGGGGTCATTACATGAACAATATGACGAGTAATTTTCATCTTGACAAGCAAAAGTATATTTTCATCAAACAGAAGAACAAAAAGTTCTTTTTTTTTTCTCATCCAATGGTTCACCTCAAGCAGTGAATGTTGCACCATTATTCCAAACTTGGAAAATGTATCCGAACCATCTTAGTATGCTTGCTACATATAGGGTCACCCACTAAAGTAGAAAAGGTGATGAACACAGAAAAAGTTTGGAAATATTGTTTACAGAAGAAATGTCCCAATGATTTTGTAACAACCCGGCTTTCAACGGTGTCATAAAATTTGGTTTCAGACCGAATTAATTGAGTCGAATTAGTAAATAATGAAAATATAACATTTACGTGTTGAATATGAAAATGAGGGGTTGAATTAACAAGAATATGAAAATGAGGGGTTGAATTAACAAGTGTGATTGAATTGAATCGGTTACAAAAAAAATAGTACAGTGACTAAATTGCAAAAGTGTGATCATTATTAACTTGTTAATAATAATAATAATAATAAAACATAGAAAAGAAAAGAAAAAAAGGAAAAGGACCTAGTTAGAAATTAAATTAAGGACTAAATGATACTTAGACCAAGTTACTAGTTAGTGAGAAGACATGATTAAATTCATCCATTATCATTATTATGAATTATATTAAGAAATAGTTTATGTTAATTAGCTAAATGAAATTAATTAAACTTAATTATATTTTTAATCTAAGTATATATATATGTGTGTGAAAGTGGGAGAGAGAATAAAGAGCCATCATCTTCTTTCTCCTTAGGTGTCGTCTATGCCTAAGGAAGAAATAAAATAATTTTTGTTTTTTTCATTCATTTCAATCCTTAATTTGCAAGCTAAAGATGACGCAGGATTATCTCAGGACAAAGGGAAATCCAAAGCTGTCAATGAATAGATACTCTAGTTTGTGCTCTCATAATTTGAGTTCTTTAAACAATTAAATGTATATGCTTGAATTGTCAAATGATCGAAAATAGTAAACTACCGATATGTTATATTTGAAAGGTACATATATATTTGATTATGATAATTGGCATGTGTTTTGGATAGGCATATGCTTGCTTAATATTATATGATGATTAATAATGGAATTTTTCCCTATTAACATTGTCGGATAGAGTCACGGATATAGTTGGCATGTCATAGGGTTTGTTTTGATAGGTGGGAGATTCACCTTGGGGGTCGAAAATGTATCACTAACTCAAATACCATGAGGGTACGAGCGTATTTGTGCCCGATTAACACTTTGGTGCTGTAACAGCCCGTTTTCAGTGGTGTCGAAAATAGTGGTTTCAGGACCACAAATATGACGAATAAGTTCGTAATATTTATTATTATTTTATTCATATGAGTCAATTATATTTATTATAAATTTTGATTTGATTAAATCTTAGTTTAATGAACAAATGGAAAAGGTAAGTGGGCTATCCCGAAAGTCAAGTGGTTTAAAAAATGAGGTATCAGGACCTCATTTCTAAAAACCGAGATCATAAATATTTTTATTAAATATTTACGGAGTTACTACTTAGGCATGTGAAGGTTCTGTTCATAAATTTTATTGTTTAATTAGTTAATTAAAGAAAAAAAAAGACTAATTTGTAAAAGACGTAAAATTTAATTACTATTAATTTTAATGATTAAATGACTTAATTAACATAAGTGGAAGGATTTAAATGGAAAATATACCATTTTTATATAGTGGGACAGCTAGTACGTAAATTTTATACATTTTATGCATTAAATTTTAATGTTAATAATAATAAAACATATAATAATAAAAATAAAATCTAACAAAATCATCATCATCTTTATTTTTATTCTCTGGAAACCAAATGCTCCATTGAAGAACACTCAAAGTTTCGCTCATCTACTTTGTCTTTAAATGGTATGTAACTTTGATCCATTTTTAGTAATTTTTATGTTTTTGAGATCGTTGTAGTTTAATCTAGTTAACCCATGGATTAACTTGTAAAACTATTAAATATTTTGAATCATGCCATTGATGAATTGGTGATGTTTTTGAAGTTTTATGATAAATTTATAAGCTCGATAGTTAAATAGAATAGTTTTGTAAAGTGATGTTGGTTAATTTTTAAGTTAAAGGACTAAATTACTAAAATAGTAAAGTTATATGAAATTCTTGTAAAAATATGATGAATATGGGCTATATGGGAATTATAGAAAATCCAGTTGGCCTTGTTTGGATTAATTTATGATTGAATTGAAAGTTTCGGGTTTAGGGACTAAATTGAATAAAAAGTAAAAGTTTAGGGTAAAAGTCTAAAATGATGAGTAAGTGTCAAATATAAGAATTTTAGTATTTTAATTGGTTAATTAAAGAAAATTATTTTATTTAGATCAAGAAACAAATCATTTGGTTGGTAATCGCGGGAAAGAAAAAGTCATCGAGTAGTCATTGTCGAGGTGTTGGTAGCTATAGTATTTGGGTAAGTTTGTAACTGGTTTAACTGATTAGTTGTTATTTTGTGATTTAGTAATTATCTATACATGTTGTGATTGAGTTCATTTGTTTGATAATTGATAAGTGATGAATTGGATTAATTGATATATAGTAATTAATGAAATGATTTGAATTACCATGTTAACTGATAAACCATAATTTATACATATTTTGACCCCATGCTTGGCTTATTTTTGGATGAATTTTCATTAGATTTGATGAATTCGATGCTCCTAATCCCTTAATTTAATGTTTTACACTCAGGAGAGCCTAGGGAGTCGAAAAGAACGAGAAACGGGCCAAAAAGGGACAAAATGGGCCTACCTTAGAAATCAACACGGCCTGGACCAACGTACACGGGCAGACCACACGGCCGTGTGTGGCAAGCAGAAGCGATCACGGTCTAAGGAATCGAACACGGGCGTGTCCCTGCCATACCTAAGTTTAATTCTATTCGGAATATGCTACTTGTGGGCCAAGAAAAATGTTCCAAAGCCTATATAAACACCCTAGGGGAGGACCTAAAGAGGAGGGGAGTAAAAGGCAGAAAATACTCGAAGACAGCCATCGGGAGCAGCTCGGAAGAAGGATCTCCATCAAGACTGAAGATCTCCCATCAAGTTCTTTTGAAGTTTTTGGGTTTTCCTATGTTTTGTTGTTTTTCCTATTCTATGATGTTTCCCTCTATCAGTATGAACTAAATCCCTTAAATACCTAAAGGGATGAAACCTATGACAGATCTTATTATTATTTGATTTATAAGATAAATACTTGTTCTTATTCTTAATTGTGAGTTCTTATTCTTGTTTTGATAATTTAGGTTATTGATTCAAGTCGAATATGCTTATTTAGAGGAGCAAAAGTCCCTGTTTAAGAGTAGATCAACACAATTAAGCGGAGTTGATTGCAACCCTAGAAACAGGGCAACGAAAATCTACCAGATTAGAGTTAAATCTAATAAGGGAATCCATAGATCGAGTTAATGCGACAATAGGGGTTTTAATTAGAAAGAGATTTCAATTAATCAACCTAGAGTCAGTTGTTTTTAGTCTCGAGAGAGATATTAACATAAATCAGGGATTTCTACGGATTAAGTCAAGTGAATAAATCGTATGAATCAAAAGTAATAAGTGAAGTCTAGGTGGATTCTTCCTTGGGTATTGCCCATCTCATAAAGTTGTCTAAAAAGTATTTTCCCAATTCACTCACTGTCGTGTTTTTAATTAATTTTAGTTTAAAAAAAATCACTCCAATTCTTAGGCTAGATAATAGAAAGATAGTAATTACTAGTACTCTTGGTCCTTGTGGATACGATATTTCCGGTCTTACCATAATTATACTACTGTTCGATAGGTGTGCTTGCCTTTATTGTGATCGTAGTTATTTAGAGACACATCAAGTTTTTGGTGCCGTTGCCGGGGACTAAGATATTAGGAACACTAAATTTTATTACTTTAACCATTTTTATTTTTATTACAATTTATTTTTGTTTTTAGTTTAATTTACTAACTTTTATTTTATTTGCTTCTGGTAGGTATTTTTAGTTTATGACTAGAAGGAACCCGTCAGGACCATTACTTTTTGACAGTGAAATTGAAAGTACAGCTCGCAGACACCCAAGAGAGATAAGGTGAAGTTTACAATATATAGAGGAAGAGTAAGAAGATGATACTAATACTACTGAGGAGATGGCTGATAATAATCCACTTTTTCCGGTGGTTTCCGAAAATCCTGCTCCTCGTACTATGTACAACCATGCTAAGCCTAATTTAACAGGGGCTAAATCGAGTATTGTTAGACCTGCTATTGCTGCAAATAATTTTGAACTGAAACCTAACACTATTCAAATGATTCAACAGTTTGTTCAGTTTGATGGTTTGCAGGACGAAGACCCAAATACTCTTTTAGCAAATTTTCTAGAATTATGTGATACTTTCAAAATAAATGGCGTTTCTGATGATGCCATTCACCTTCGATTTTCCCCTTCTCATTGAGGAACAAAGCTAAACAGTGGTTGAACTCGTTACCACGAGGTTCAATCACTACATGGGAACAGATGACCGAGAAATTTTTACTCAAATATTTTCTCACTAAAAAACGGCTAAGTTGAGGAATGATATCTCTTCTTTTGTGCAGATGGATTTAGAAACACTTTACGATGCATGGGAGAGATACAAGGATCTACTGAGAAGATGCCCTCACCACGGGTCACCATTATGGCTACAGGTTCAAACCTTTTACAATGGTGTGAACCCCTCAACTAGGCAGTTGATTGATGCAGCCGCCGGCGGTACACTAAATAATAAAACACCTGAGGCTGCTTACGAATTCATTGAAGAGATGTCACTGAATAACTATCAGTGGCAAGTTATGAGGACGAAGCCAACAAAGACAGCCGGCGTTTTCAACCTCAACGCAGTTACCATGCTATCAAACCAGGTAGAGCTTTTAAATAAAAAGATTGATGGTTTGTATGGTTCTTCACAGGTACATCCAGTAATGCAGTGCGATACAAATGGAGGAGGGACGAACTATACAGAATACCCACCCTACAACCCTAGCATAGAAAATGAACAGATGAACTATATGGGTAATAATTCTAGACCTCAGAATAATCCCTATAGTAACACTTACAATCTAGGTTGGAGGAACCACCCAAACTTCTCATGGGATGGTCAAGGAAATCAGAGACAACAAACCCTTCCAGGCTTTCAACAACAACCCTACCCACAGGAGAAGAAGCCGAACCTTGAGGAGATGCTAACAAAATTCATCTCGGTGTCAAAAACCCATTTTCAAAACACTGAAATATCACTCAAAAACCAGCAAGCATCGATTCAAGGGCTCAAAAACCATATAGGCCAGCTTGCTAAGCTGATCTCAGAATGACCACAAGGTAGCTTGCCAAGTAATATTGAACCTAATCCAAGGGAGTAACTCAATGCCATCACGGTGTACGACAACGAAGGGTTAGTAGAATCTGAATCGAGCAGAGGCAAGAACTCGTGGTAAGTAAAAAAGTAAGGGTGGGAAAGCCACAATACACAAACACCGGTAAGTAAAGAGTATGTACCTCGTGTACCATACCCTAACGCGACGAAGAAAGACCGCACAGATGAACAATTTGGTAAATTTCTTAAACTTTTAAAAAAACTACATATTAACTTACCGTTTATTGAAGCTCTTTCGCAGATGCCCAACTCAGTCAAATTTTTGAAGGAGCTTCTAGCAAACAAGTGGAAGTTGGATGATGCATCGCACGTGGAGTTAAACGCAGTTTGCTCAGCCATTTTACATAATAAACTACCCGATAAATTAAAGGATCCAGGGAGTTTTACTATTCCTTGTTTAATTGGTAGTTTAAATGTTAAACACGCTTTAGCTGATTTAGGGGCGAGTATTAACGTCATGCCCTATAAAATGTTTAAGCAACTAGGTCTTGGGAAACCTAAACAAACTAGGATGAGTATTCAACTCGCAGATAAAACTATTAGATTTCCTAGGGGAATTGTTGAGGACGTGCTTGTAAAAGTCGATAAATTTATATTCCCAGTTGACTTTGTTGTTCTAGACATGGATGAGGACAGTAACGCACCTTTAATTTTAGGGCGACCCTTTTTAGCAACTGCTAAAACTAGAATTGATGTGGGTACAGGTGAGCTCACACTTCGTGTAGGTGATGAAACGATCACTCTTCAGGCTCGTGACTCGGTTAGGTCGTGGAGTAATAAAAGTGAGTACATAAATTCTATTAATAACCATTCGGTTCAACCCTCTTTTCAGGAAGCACCTCGAAAATACACAAATGAGCCACATCCTAGTTCTCATGCCAATAATGAAATAACTTATGAGGAGCGACGGCTTCAAATCGATGAACTAGACGGATGGAGGACACATGCCAAGGAGAAACCAAGAACACACGAAACAAAACCGAGGCAACTCCATGACGAGCTTAAAGGAGAAGCAAATCACTTCAAGGTTGGAGACCGAGTTCTAATGGATAATACAGATTCTCGTGTTGCCACTTCTGAACCTAATGGAACAAACCCTTTCACTGTACTTAATATTTTCCCATACGGTACAGTCGAGGTAACTCATCCCAAATTTGGCACCTTCAAGGTAAATAATACTCGTCTTAAACCTTATTTTAACAAAATTGATAGCAGGAATGAGGAGTTTCAACTCCTCAAACCACCATGATCATGTGAATGAGAGGTAAGTCTAGCTTAGGACTTTAAACAAGCGCTTCTCAGGAGGCAACCCGAGCACTAACCCCATTAATACCCCTATTTTTGATTTTTAGCACTTAACAAAAATCTAACAAGATTAATAAACGTAGGTTTCCCTACCACACGGCCTTGCACACGGGCGTAGCCATGGCCATGTGGACACCACGCGGAGGCACATCGGCGTGGCAGAAGCCGTCGCCGAACCTGACCAAAGAACACGGTCTGCGATAAATTGCCACGGCTGTGCGATGCGACCGTGGTCGATACTGAGTAAGTGACACGGGCGTGCGACATGCCCGTGCCCTCAAACCGTGGGTAATACTGAGTAAAGCACACGGGCGGGCGACACGCCCGTGCCTATAAGCCGTGGTCGATACTGATCAATCAACATGGGCGTGGAAACCTCTACACAGGCGTGGGAGAAATGAAAGAAGCATCACACGGCCGTGTGATTCAGCCGTGTGACTTAACACGCCCAAGGTACACGGGCGTGGGCCGCATCTCTATTTAAACCCCTTTCTTTTCCTTTCCCCCTTTCCCTTATTTCTTATTTGCACCGCCACCACACCAACCACCATCCTTGCCACCGTTGGTCACTCTTTTTTCCCCTTTAGATTCTTATCTATTTTTCATTATGTATTTTATTTTATTTTTATTTTCTATGTTGTTCTTATTCTTCATGCCATTTAGCTCAGGGTACCATAAGTTCATGCCGGCTGTTTCATCAAACTCGATTTCAAAGGGTTCAAGGTGCTACCGAAGTATCCTCCCCCACCTTCACCTCTGCTACATTCAGTAGGTTTCTTTTCATTGACTCCATCCAAAATTCAGGAAGTTGCACTTCTCTCCTTATCTCATGATTTTATTACTATATTGCTATTATCTATCTTTGTACATTGAGGACAATGTACATCTTAAGTGTGGGGAGGTTATTTAATTGATTATCAGAAAATCCCTGAATTATGTCTTGTTCTTAAGTAATTTTCTCATATTACTATTAGAATGAAACTTTTATTGATTTATGATTTTGATATGTTTTGGATTAAGTCATAGGTAATTGTGCATGGATGGTTTAAACTTTAAGACATTAGAGAATCAAGCATGATAAGTCTATTTTCATAATCAAAAATATTAATAGGTTGTTTCCCTAAATTTAAATATTACTTTGAAGTTTGAAATTTGTAAGGTTGACATCAAAAACCATAATTTTTGTGAGATTTTAAGCCTTTCAGAGCATATATATATATATTTGCTCACTTTATTGATTATGAGTGTGTCAAATATTGATTTGTTATTCTAGAACTTGCTTCGATTATGCATGTCGAGACCACACCTTTGATTTGATATACTGAGATGATAAAGGCACTTAGGATTTAACCCACTTACTTCATAAAAAGCCTACCTTCATAGTTAACCCTAGTGAACCCCTTTGAATCCTAATAAACCGTTTCTTGATTTACCCTTAATATTAACCCAAAACTCACTCTTTTTGATTCATTAAGAATTTTCCCTATTGAATTAACCCCTTTTTGTCGAGATTTGATTTGAACAGTTGCCTAACTATGTTCTCTATTTCGGTTGTTAAATTCTCTTATTATTGTAAATACTTGTTCTTAATAAAAAATAAAAAAAATAAAAAAATTTGGAAATCTATTCATTATTAGTTCTATGTTATTTGAGCTTAAGCGACTCATTTTCACATTTTAAGAAGAAGCTCGTGTTATTAGTGATAAGTTGTAATTATTCAGTATTAGTTTATTTTTCTAGTTAAGTAAATTGTCAATTCAATCTCGATTCTAACCTTCTTTTTCAGCCTTTATCCACACCTTTAACCCAAGCCCCATTACAACCATTTTAAAGACCTTTTGATTTGTGTATCATCTCATTTTATAGTGGTGGAGATTTGATTTTCATGCAAGCCTATGGTAATAACTTTTCATGTTTGACTTTTGAGTGCTTAATCTGAACCTTAAACACTTTGAGCAATTTGAGTGAATCTTTAGTAAGGATGTCAATTCTTGTCAATTTTGAATTAAAGGTGATTATTTAGGTAAGGGGAAACACCTATGTTTTCGTGCTATAAAAATTTGTGACTTAGATTGTTTGGATCTTTAGAAATATTTTAGATAAAATTATCAATGTATGAATTATCTGTGAATTATGATGAGATATTATTGATGAGAATTATGAATTAAGGAAGTTAGTTTTAATTGTGAGTTGAGGGTTTTGCTTGAGGATAAGCAAAGGCTTAAGTGTGGGGATATTTGATAAACCATAATTTATACATATTTTGACCCCATGCTTGGCTTACTTTTGGATGAATTTTCATTAGATTTGATGAATTCGATGCTCCTAATCCTTTAATTTCATGTTTTACACTCAGAAGAGCCTAGGGAGTCGAAAAGAACGAGAAACGGGCCAAAAGGGGACAAAATGGGTCTACCTTAGAAATTAACACGGCCTGGACTATCAAACACGGCCGTGTGTTATGAGCAGAATCAAACACGGCCTGGACCAACGTACACGGGCAGACCACACGGCCGTGTGTGGCAAGCAGAAGCGGGCACGGTCTAAGGAATCGCACACGGGCGTGTCCCTGCCGTACCTAAGTTTAATTCTATTCGGAATAGGCTACTTGTGGGCCAAGAAAGATGTTCCAAAGCCTATATAAACACCCTAGGGGAGGACCTAAAGAGGAGGGGAGTAAAAGGCAGAAAATACTCGAAGACAGCCATCGGGAGCAGGATCTCCATCAAGACTGCAGATCTCCCATCAAGTTCTTTTGAAGTTTTTAGGTTTTCCTATGTTTTGTTGTTTTTCCTATTCTATGATGTTTCCCTCTATCAGTATGAACTAAATCCCTTAAATACCTAAGGGGATGAAACCTATGATAGATCTTATTATTATTTGATTTATAAGATAAATACTTGTTCTTATTCTTAATTGTGAGTTCTTTTTCTTGTTTTGATAATTCAGGTTATTGATTCAAGTCGAATGTGCTTATTCAGAGGAGCAAAAGTCCCTGTTTAAGAGTAGATCAACACAATTAAGCGGAGTTGATTGCAACCCTAGAAATAGGGCGACAAAAATCTGCCGGATTAGAGTCAAATCTAATAAGGGAATCCATAGATCGAGTTAATGCGACAACAGGGGTTTTAATTAGAAAGAGATTTCAATTAATCAACCTAAAGTCATTTGTTTTTAGTCTCGAGAGAGTTATTAACATAAATCAAGGATTTCTACGGATTAAGTCAAGTGAATAAATCGTATGAATCAAAAGTAATAAGTGAAGTTTAGGTGGATTCTTCCTTGGGTATTGCCTATCTCATAAAGTTGTCTAAAAAGTATTTTCCCAATTCACTCTCTGTCGTGTTTTTAATTAATTTTAGTTTAAAAAGAAATCACTCTAATTCTTAGGCTAGATAATTGAAAGATAGTAATTACTAGTACTCTTGGTCCTTGTGGATACGATATTTTCGGTCTTACCATAACTATACTACTGTTCGATAGGTGCGCTTGCCTTTATTGTGATCGTAGTTAGTTAGAGACACTTCATTAGCCAAGTTAATGATTATGATCATAAATGGAAACTATATAGATATGGTCTTGTAATGGTACGTTATGAAGAAAGTTAAACGAATTGGAATAGATATTGGCCCGTATAAACCTTGTGAAGGCTTAGGATACAAATGACATGTCATTAGGGTTATACAGTTTCAGGTGCTGGTATTGGATGTCCTACCGATGGTTGAGGTCTTGCATTTGTTGCGGATTCTCCATAGCTCATGTGAGTAGCATCATGTAGCTTTACATCCCAACCCACAACTCGTGTGAGCAGGCCCATTTCACAACTCGTGTGAGCATTATAGATACAGTTACAGTTACAGATACAGGCATACTTTGTGTAAGCATGGTTCCCGTGTATCCGACATTTTTCATTTGGTTCAACAGGTAAATAAAGCTTAATCAAATAATTGTAATTACAGGATATTTTATGTAACATTAATGAATAAAATGGAAAGGGTTGTATAAATACTTGAAATATATGATTTGTTACATATTTGAGGTGTGATGAATGTAATGTATGTGGAAATGTTCCAAATATATGTTTCATGAATTGAATAGATTTTATGTTTCATTATTGAACTCACTAACCTTTTTATACTTTTGATGTCTATAGGTCAATAATGAACTCATGATCTTGTTATGATATTTAGTTGAGAAATTTTTAAGTTGCAATCGTTACAATAAGTTAAAGTTTGTATTTAATACGAACTTACTAAGCTTTACGTAAGCTTACCTCGTGTTGGATTTATTCGGTAACTAATTATCCACTTTGGTTTGGTTATAAGTGGCATGTAAATAGGGTTTTGGCTATGTATGTTATAAGTATTATGATTATGTTTTGTGCCTTTTGAGATGAAATCACGTTTTTGGTGTTTTGGTGACTTGAATTTGGTAACTTATCACTTGATGCCTATCTTGATCATTTATTATGGAATGACCATTTTGGTTTAGGTTATAATCGGCATGCACTAAAAGTTTACAAGTACAAACGTGTATATAACCATGTTATTTATGTTTAACCTTATACAAATGGTCAAGGTACTACCAAATAGGTACTTTTAGATTTGGTATAGTCAAGAATACATAAGTGGTATGTTTAATGCTCTTGAAATGCTTGGATACATATTTTGTGATTTAGTAAATGATGTATGTGAATTGGATTTTAAATGTTTTAATTGTGGTACCAATGAGGGTACATTGGTTAGACACATAAGTTGAATGATTTTGGTATGTATTAGGTATGTTTGAATGTGTTTTAAACATGTGAAAGTGATTGGAAATGGTTTGGCTTGGTGCCTAAGATATGGTTGATGAATTGGCTTGTTTTGGGGATCATTTTGGATGCACATGACCTGGGACATAGGCTGCCACACAACTGTGTGTCTTATTGATTTTTGGATACAGGTTTTTCCACACGGTATCAAGTTGTTATACAGTCTAGTGACGCTGCCATGTGACCTTTTTTTCGAATGCTCGCACGGCCTGGAAAACGATCTACGACACAAACGTGTGACCTTATTTTGAATTGTACATGGTCGGTCACACGGCCATGTTTCTAAGCCACATGGCCTGGGCTCTGTCACACGGCCGTGTGACGCCTGTTTCCAAAATTTTCAGGCTTTTTCATATTTTTCTTATTTGATTCAAATTAGTCCCTAATTGTTCCCAAATTGTTTCTAAGGCCCTGTAAGCTCAGTTTAAGGTCCATAAATAAAATTATGCTATGAATGAAATTTAGATTCAAATGTTGTTATTTACATTAATAAATGAATGTTTTAATGATGTTAATTGTTTTGAAATATGTCGTAATACTCCATAATTCTAAACCAACAATGGGGACATGTAAGGGGCATTACAAGTGCGTACTTGGTGTGATGGTGGATTGATCCGAGTATCCGTCCTTAAGTTTAATTTTGTTAATAGGGATTAAAATGTAAAAACTTATTATTGATGTGATTTGTAAATCATGTGATTTATGACTTTGAACCTGTGAAAATAGATGTGAATACCTTGAGGGTGCATCGAGAACCTTATAGTAAATGGGCATCAAAATGAAATGAATATGTTCGAACAATAAAGGATCATTTGGTTCAATGGAATAAACATGCTAATGATATTGATATTGATTTAGTTATTGAGTAATATGTTACATTTGGTAGTTAGTTGACTATATGATTTTGTTATGTTATATTTGAATTCGAATTATGTTAGCACCACTACTTGGGGTTAAGCATCCAATTTCTCTAACTCAGCTCGGAAATCTTGTTATTATTTTGTATGCATAAAAGTGTTTGAGTTATATGTTATGTAGCTAGGTTGGTTGGGTTGTTGCTTAAATGATGATTTGGTGCTTTTGTTATTTTGGACTATATGGTTGTTATGGTTGAATTTAATCCCTTGATAATTAGTTAATTATACTTAATTATATAAGTTTGAATGTGCAAATTAGTATCCTAAGTATTGATGTGTTGAATGTTATGACTTGGTGATGCTTAAATGTGTTTAAGGGTGCTAAATTGAGGATCTTATGTTGGTAAAAGGTTTGGATATATTTAAGGTACAAGTTGGAATAGTTTGGTTACGTAGAAATGTAATTTTTTTACCATTTGACCATTAAATCTCGAGACAACAAGAGCATACCTCAAGACCGTTAGAAAAAAAAATTTACATTATTGTGCATTTCAAATGTTTAATGTCTCGAGACATGTCAAGTTGGCCTCAAGACAATCTCATATAGGTCTCAAGATAAGTGGCCTTTTCTAGAGACACAGGAACATCGAACCTAAGTAAGTTTAACCCTGCTCCAGATCTCGAGACATACAAACATTGAAGCTTAAATAAGAAAACATGGGAGGCCTATCTCGAGACATGGTCTCAAGGCATAAGGGACCTTACCTCGAGACATGTCCTTTAATGTATTAAGACTTGATAACAACAAAACAAAAATACCAAATTGAAAATGAAGCCTATCTCGAGACATGGAATTTCCTGTCTTGAGACAACAAGTTAAAATTTGACTTTTGAGTTGGGATTTGATTCCTAACTCCAAAATTGATTTATCATAAACTTGTATTTAGATGTAACTAATTCTTGAGTAATATGAATGTACGTGTATAATAATAAATAATGGATACATTTTTATGAATGATAATTATGAATTTAATTTTTTTGATTTATTTCAAGTTAGCCTGGGTTGCTTCAGCAACGTAATGTGATGCCACACATTTGGATCCGACGATCAGGTTGGGTGTAGGGTGTCACAGATTTTAGAGAAAACCACCTTAAGCGAGGCATAAATGTTGATGGATTAGTATTAGGCGAGGAAGCCTGGCTATGTGGTGTTAAGGATGAGTTGGTGTTGAATAAGTTTGGAAAAATTAAAGAACCTTAAAATTTTCATTATAATTATTATAAGTCCCATAAATATGAATGACATTATAGGACTAATGCCAACGAAGATGTATCGATGAGCCCTAATAACCCAAATAAATATGTTGACGCTAATGTTGTTGTTGGTTGAAGCATTGTTGAAACTCACAACAAAGTGGTCGAAGTTGTTGAATGTGAATCTCTAACACTATGGAAAGCCACCTAACAAAAATGTGATTGATTTAACTACATTGGATGGTGATGATAAGGTTTTGGAAATAGGTCATTTGAGTAAATATTTTGGCTAAATTAAGAGATGTTATGTTCTTTACATTTATAGCTCTAGTGTGTGTCAAAATTCAATAGTTCGCAGGCTTCTTTTCTCTTAAATTAATGTCGTATATGTTTTACCATTTGTAGGAAGCTTAAGTTATAGGATATCCTCTAAAAGACACTAAAAATAGCTTACCTATAGCTAAGGATATCTTAAGGGAGAAAATGTCCAAAAACATTGGGCCTATTAGAGAATGAAATCATCCTTTGAATAAACAAAAGACAGCTAACGAGCAAATTCTATTAACGAGGATGTCACTTCTGAAAAGAAAGGATCCTTGTAATAAACTAGAGAGTCTCTTTAACCAAGACAAAGATTCTCAACTAAATAAAGATGAGACTCACTAAGTGAGGAAGGAATCTCACCAAAAGAAAGGAAAAGACCCGACTTGTAACACCCATAACCCGATCCGGTCGTCGAACCCGAGTTATGGAATGCTACAGTCATAACCGGAATAGAACACATTCAAATCACATTGATTATCTTAAATAAACATAGAATACTTCATAAATGTATAATTATTTCTCGAATTTAACAAAAATCATCCAAACATAGTCAATTCAATTTATGATTAACAAATATGTCATTTCTCAAATCATATACGGGCTTATGTATGCTCCAATACCATCCAGAATTTAACTAGGATTAGTTAGCAACATTTTCAAATATTTCAGTGTAATTATAAATCAATACAATTCATAGCTGAATTTAATCATCATAAATCAATAGTCAATCATTATTCATAGCATATATGTGAAAACAAAACTTAAATTGGGTCCAAGGGACCTTAAAAATAGTTTGGAAACAAACAGGGACTAATCTGAAACAAAACAGAAAAATATGGACAATTTTGAAAATAGTGGTCACACGGCTGTAACACCCCATACCCGTATTCAACGCCGGAACCGGATACGAGGCATTACCGAACTCATCTTGGTTAAAATTGCAACTTTGGGCTATAAAATTTCAATCTAACTCAAAACTTTTTCATTTACAATCGTAACTTCCCTATTATGGGTCTACGAGACCTTATACGTATACTCGTGATGTTTCGGGACCAAATCGGAAACTTTCAAACACTTAGAAAATTTTGACATGAAACAGGGCCACACGCCCGTGTGAAGAATGGGACATGCCCGTGTGGCATTTCACATGCTCGTGTTCCATGCCCGTGGTCGACACTGACTTGCATCACACGACCTATCACACGCCCGTGTGTTTAGCCCGTGTCCCTCACACGGCCTCGACACGCCCGTGTCTTAGCCCTTGTACCAAAACCTTGGCATTCTGTTTGTGACGTCATCACCTCACTAAGGTCACACGGCCAAGGCACACGCCCGTGTCCTTAGACCGTGTGTCGAATTAAATTCCTAATTTTAGGTGCAGACTTCACACGGCCTGGGCACACGCCCATGTCCATGGCCGTGCCTCCCACACGGCTGAGACACACGGTCGTGTCTCTGCCCGTGTGTTTACTATTGAGCATACTGACTTGCAAACCTAGCATGCAAGGGGACACACGGCCGATCAACACGCCCATGGGGCTGACCGTGTGTCACACATGGCCTAGACACACACCCGTGTGTCTACCCGTGTGGACATTAAAAAGGCTATATTCCAAGCCAAATGCCACCCTACATAGCAACCATACTTATACCAACTCAAATCAATCATCCATACAAGCATAGACTTCATGAAATCCATAATCATTGAATATATGAACATATCAAGTATAGGCCAACTTCCCATGACCTTTTACAAAATAAAAAGAACAACTATAGTAGCCAACACATTTGGCTTACAAATATGCCATTACAAAACACCCAAGTCCTATACATGCCATACTCAAAATAAATCTAATTTGACTATACCAAAAAGTGGTCGATAGTGTGATCTCCAAACTCCGACGTCCGCGAATTCTCGAGCTAACTTGGCAATGCTACAAGGAATAGGGAAATAAGAGGGGTAAGCATAAAGCTTAGTAAGTTTGCATGGAAATAAATGGCAACAATAAGCTCATAAAAATATCCATCCATGGCATTAAATAACCACAAATAAATTCATAGTCTTCTCGCTATACTTACTCATACTTGCCCTTATCTAGCACATACCATGCCACGTATCGTAAATGTTCTTCGTGAATTACTCACGGGTACCTGTGTTAACTCAATCAAATAGCTTTAATAAAATTCTCATTTCTATTTCTAAGCTGACCTATTTATCCCACTAGATCACTAGGGATACTCTAAGATACATATCCATTATCATTAGCATAAACACGAAGCCAGTGCCACATCCTGGATGTGGTCTCACATGGATCACCTCTGAATACCGATGCCATATCTCGGATATGGTCGTATACAGAACCTCACATTAATATCGATGCCATATCCCGGATATGGTCTTATACGATTTTTCATATTCAATGTTGAAGCCATATCCCAGATATTGTCTTATACGAGATCTCAATTCGGTGCCGAGGCCATGTCCCCGACATGGTCTTACACGGGATCTTATTTATTTCATACCTCAATGATGGTATTTTCATATTTATTATAGTCCAATCGGGACTTCAACAACGTACATTTTTCAACTTTCTCATTCAACAGCAATACGTAATTTCATAGAATATAATGTGTCATGATAACATCAAACATTCTCAAACATACTAGCATAAATGTTGAATTTATCACATACAAACTTACCTCGATTTCAAAATAGGCTAGATTGTCGATCTAGTCCGATATTTTGTTCTTTCCCCGACCGAGGTTGATTCTTGGTTCTTCTTGCTCTATAATAGCAAATTAGATCATTTTAATATCACATTTATAAATGCATTTCAATAATCATGCTTTGGCAAAATTACTATTTTACCCTTAGACTTTGGCAAAATGACCATTTTACCCCTAAGCTCGGAAATCAATTCTAATCAAAGTTCTACCTTTAACAAGCCTAGGTGAACATTTATTTCTCTTATGGCTATCATCGAAACCCAACATTTCTCACATTTACAACAAATTTTACAACCTTTACAAAAGGTCCATTTAGGTGTTTTCATGGTAACACCTTTCTCAAAAGTTGTTCATCTAACAACTAAGACTCATTTTCTTCCATAAAAATGCAGGAAAT
Organism: Gossypium sturtianum; assembly: GCA_025698515.1. Taxonomy (NCBI): domain Eukaryota; kingdom Viridiplantae; phylum Streptophyta; class Magnoliopsida; order Malvales; family Malvaceae; genus Gossypium; species Gossypium sturtianum. The sequence goes on from CM046943.1 coordinate 47,823,372, forward strand.
CACATAAAATCTCTCATGGAAAAACCCTAAAATTGTCACCATTTTGTAAAATAGTCCCCTCATTAGAAAGCCTAAGCTTTAGGGGTTCCAAATGTACAATTTTTATCAAGAAAGGATCACTAGAACACTTACTTGTAAAGAGAGAAGTTTGCTGAAATTTTTGAGTTCTAAAACCCCTTGTTTGCTGAAAATTTCGGTGGAGGAAGATGAGTAAAAAGATGCATATCATCTTTTCTTTATTTTAATATAAAACAATCAATTTAGTCACCAACTTTACCAACTTTGACCAATTTTGACAATTTTTGTCTCCTATGGCCGGCCACCCTATCTTTAGGGGTCTAATTGCACTTTAAAGACATCCAATTAATATTTTTTAGCTATTAAACACCTTTAGCCTATAAAATGGAACTTTCGCACTTTATGCGATTTAGTCCTTTTTCGCGATTAAGCATGAAATCGCTAAAATTAAAGCACCAAAATTTTCATACACATATATAATCATGCTCTAAATTATAGAATAACATAAAAATAATTTTCTCTAACCTTGGATTAGTGGTTCCGAACCACTCTTCCGACTAGCCCGTAAATCGGGCTGTTACAATGGCCGTGTGGCTTGAGAACATGGTCGTGTGGCCAAACCATGTACAGTTCGAAGTTAGGGGCACACAGCCGTGTCTCCAAGCCGTGTAACAACCTAATTACATGTGGAAAAACCTTCACCTAAAAATCAATAAGACACACGGCCGTGTGAGGAGGCCGTGTGCATGTGGCAGACCGTGTCTCAGGCCATGTGCAACCAATATGACTTTAAAAACAAGTAATTTCAAACACCATTTCTTAGGTATCAAACCCAACCATTTCCAACCATTTCCACCTATTCAAAACACATTCAAACATGTCAAAAACATGCTAAAACATTCAACCTAATGCCTAATCCATGTACCTTCATTGGTACCATAATTCAAACATTTAGAATCCAAATCACATACATCATTTCCCAATACACAAAACATGTATCTATAAAGCATTTCATAACCTTAAACCACAATAAAAACCAAACTTGGAAAGGTATGAATCTTACCACTTATATACATATGATTAAAACATACCAAAAAATGCCAAATAAACACAATCACAACATCACATAAAAAAGCATGGAACAACATGTCTAATAACAAGTGAATTTGAACTCAAAGTACATGCCACTTATAAAATCAAAGTAATCACAATTTATATTGAGTCGATGAATGCATAGTGTGAGCTCTGACTTGAACTTCCAACCGACATAAACTTCCGACATCTACAAGAAAAACAACACAATGGATGTAAGCAAATCATTTCTTAGTAAGTTCGTATTAAACTTAAACTTTAACTTACCCTAAAAGTTGTAATTTAAACATTTTGCTATTAAAATTCATAAGAAATGTCTTGCATTCATTATTAACTTATACATATCACAAGTATCACAAGGTTAGTGTGTTCACATATACGAAACTTATAACTTTATCATGTCATAAAACATATACAAGTAAACACATTTAATATACCATTCATTCAACATTTATTCATTTAACAATTCACATTTCCATTTTAAGTGTTCATTTCAAATATCTCTTCCTACATATCAATCCCTATAAACATTTCACATAACACTTCATATAATTATTTCCATATAACTGATTCATATAATTATTTCGTTTATCTATTTCATTATAATTGATTCATATAACCATTTCGTATATCTATTTTTATATAACATTTTTGTAACACCCCAAACCCGACCTAGACGCTATGGCCGGATCTCGTGATGTCACATGATAGGGTGTTTGAAAACTATGCCATCGCGATAAAACCATTTCCTTTGAATTAATTATCTTCATATCTTATTAGTTCCAAAATCATGTTACCCATTTAGTCGAAAGTTTCAAAATGTTATTCGATGCAGAAGCTTTTTAAACAGTTAAAACAATCGTGCGTTTTCGAAAATCATTTGTTTCTTTTGAAAACTGAGGTTTCCTGCTACGAGAAGTTGTAATCTATAAAGTAAAGATATTTAAAACCCAAAACCAAACCAAAGTTTGAAAGTCCAATTACAACACAAAAATTTAACCAGTAAAAATAGAATAAAAATAAAACCAATAATCATAAATTAAAACCATGACAGTCCAGAACCGTGGTCACCACCGAGTCCTCCGCCGCACCGATCCATCTAGGTGTAGGGATTACCTGTGCATATTAAACAAAGAGGGGTGAGTTGTCATAAACTCAGTGTGTAATCTCGCAGAACAAAACAAGCAAAAATAGCGATTACACAAATAATAGCGATCTTGGGCCTAAGTCCATTTCAAAGATCGTAATCGATTAGGCCTTAGCCCAATACAGTATCAGAATCAATATGCACAAGGGCCTAAGCCCATCAGTAATAGTAGCAGATATATAGTAGCAAAGTCCTACCTAACCAGCCTCTACACACCGTCTCTGTCCAACCCTACACTCCATGTGGGGATTTAATCAACCCACTCATCCCTACACTCCATGTAGTACCAAATGCGGCACAAAATAGTAATTTGCAGCTGAGCTGCCAGTATATTAGGCTTAAAAGCCTTTTAGTACACTTCCTCTGAATAATATCAACCCCAACCCAATGTAATGCAACATACAATAATATGTCACGCTATAACGAGTCTATCAGATACACATACAGTTCAGTATACATGCCGGTATATAACATGCTCAGTACGTAATTCACATAATCAATAACATACAATTAAGGGTCTAGGAAGTGCTTACCAACCCTATGGAAGGTTCACAGTCGACTTGGGCGACCCGTGCAACCTTAGCAAACATTTCAGTAAAAATAGGCTCACACGCCCATGTCGTTTGCCTGTGTGGGCCCACACGCCCGTGTGGCCCACACGGCCCAAATTGGCCTTGGCCGTGTGGATCGCACGGCCTGGCCCAAAATCCCACACGCCTGTGTGGATTACTCGTGGGCAGTCCCAATACCCAGAGGGTCGTGGACTTTACTGATATCGGTATAGCGGATTACCGCATTGCACAGTTACGCATGTACGTTAGCCACGCTACGTACGACTATCTGATCTTGCAGCTCGGCTGCAAATTTCTGTCTGTGCCGCATTTGGTACGACTTGTAAGTGTAGGGATGGGTGGGTTGATTAAATCCCCACAGGAAGTGTAGGGTTGGACGGAGAGGTGTTGGCTGGTTGGGTGGGTTTTTATTTTATAACTCATTTGCACTCATATGCATCTGATTGAATCTGTTTGACTGAATGTGATACTGTGACTCGATGTGACTGTACTATTCAACTGAAATGTTTGATTGATCTGTTTGACTGAACATGTTACTGTGGCTGAATGTGATTGACTGTTCGACTAAAAGGCACTCGTGCCTAAGAGAATTCTGTAAACTTGATCGCCATCTTGTCTTGAGATGGGTTAAGGCCCAAACCGATCATCGATTACGAAAGGGGCTTAGGCCTGCATCAGAATCGCTGAGAATTATTGCTCTTTGTATGAATGTAAAGTACACTGCTATTTGTTTGATTTGGGCAAATTCACTCAACTATTAGCCGTCTGTAACTATGTTCTGGTTCTAAACTGCTTCTAGTTTTCTGTTTCTGCTTCTGTAGTTTAGCTGGTTTGATCTCACACTAAGCTCGAGTAGCTCACCCCCTATTCTGTTTCCCTTTCAGGTACAGTTCTAGATTCTGTAGTTGGGCTCAGTACGCGGAGGTCTCGGACAGGCTTGTGAACAGCAATTGAGCAGTTTGTGTTTTCTAGTTTTTACATTTGGTTTTGAACTATAAAGATTTATAATACTGTGGTACCATTACTATTTTAAACTTTGTTCGTACATTATGTTTTGTTACGTTTGCGAACGGTATTTTTAAAAAGCAAACAGTCCAAAAGTCTCATTTACATCAAAATACCCCAAAAGTAAAAGAAATTAAAAACCTTAAATGGAATTAACTCAGTTCAATAGTCATGTGGTCACCGTTGAGTCCTCCGCCGGACTGATCGGTCTAAATCTAGGGATTACCTGCACAGATAAAACAGAAAGGGGTGAGTTTACATAAACTCAATATGTAATCCCTACAGAAGAAATGCATACAGTCGAACAACAATTATCAATCAAATGCAGTTTGGGGCCTAAGCACATTACAGATTCAGATACAGTTTAGGCCTTAGCCCATTCAGATACAATGTTAGTTTAAAATTAAGGCCTTAGCCCATCTCAGATACAGTATACATACAATAACAGAAATCAGTATCCTACCCACCAGCCTCTACACACCATCTTCGACCATCCCTACACACCATGTGGTGTTTAAAACACCCACCCAGCCCTACACACCAAGTCGTACTGAATGCGGCACATATCAGTAATATTGCAGCTGAGCTGCCAGATAATAGGCATGAAAGCCTTTCAGTACACTTCCTCCAATAATAAATCATCCCACCCCAATGCAGATGCAACCAAACATGCTCAATGCAGACATACAAAATTTCATGCTTACATACTACAATTCAGTTATCAGTCATACATACAGATCAGTAAACATGCATAAATTTAACATACTCAATACATACAGTATAATCAGATCACACGATTTAGGGTCTAAGTAGCGCTTACCGACCCTACAGTTGGCTCACAGTCGACTTGGGTGACCCGTGCAACCCTAGGAAACATTTTATCTAAATGGGCCCACACGCCTATGTGGTTTGCCCGTGTGGGCCACACGGGAGATTGGCCTTGCCCGAGTGGATCACACGGCCTGGCCCAGATTTCACACGCCAATGTGGTGTGTCCGTGTGGGCCCACACGCCTGTGTGGCCCACACGCCCAGTTCGATTTAACCCGTGTGGCCCACACGGCCACACCCTCGCCATCACACGGTCGTGTCTTGCACACGGCCTAGACTTCGTCGATCGCACGGCCGTGTTATCGCACACGGCCTACCACACAGGCGACCACACGCACGTGTGGCGTCGATAGTTTGCAATTTCTGCTTTTTCTGAATCCTATTTTCTGCATTTTCGGGTACACACCTGATATCGATTCGATGTAGAAACAACTCCCAAGCCTTCCAAATCCTACAATCGACCTATCAACACTTGAAAATTAGTCCTAAAACATGATTTGATCAAAAACTCGGTACCTACAAAAGTCCAACACAGCGTGCAACGCTTACCCTAACGCGCCAAACGATTTTGACTACAAACCCCCTAGAGGAGAACCCTGAACTTCATTATTTGCCGCTGCCAAAATAGGGAATAAGTGTCCAAGAGACAATTTTAAAGAACAAGATTACAAAAGCATTTAACTCTACTTACCGAATCAACGAAATCAGACGGTGTACAAAAAGAACACGAATTGAAATTGAAATCAAAACGAAAAGGAAAAAGGGAGACAGAATTTTGGCTCCACGTCAGAATTTAGGAAAAACAACCAAAATTTTGAAAAAGAAATTAATGAGGATAATTCCCAACTCCTCATATCCCTCAAATCTCTCCACTAATCCCACTAACAACCACTTCTCAGACTTCTAACTGCACTGAAACACTTGCGCAAAATCGAGCAAAAATAAACTCCCACGTTCGAGCAGGAATTCGAACAGACGACCTTTAGCAACCTAACACTCAACTTAACCACCAGACCAGTAGGTCCATTCTGATATGGTTTTATAAATAATTTAATATAAGACCACTAATCAAGTATAAGGCTTAAGTCAGAAAAATACCAAAATTTTCCAAGCCTATGGCTTGAACTCAAGACCTCTCAGACACACCCAGAACACTTAACCACTGAAGCAGGCACATATTGTGTCAAAACCTCATTGAAGCAGAATTATAAAATTTAGGGCGTTACAGTGAGCTTAAAATAAACTTAATAGAATATATATAATAAACTAAATAAATGTGTGATGAAAGAATATCATAATTTTACCCCATCATCAATTAGAATTGTATTTCATCTGTAACACCCTTAGCCCGTCCCGATAGGCATAATTGAGCTACAGAATGCTACAGTACAAAACGAAACTGTTATAGATATTTAACGGATAATTCGAATAAAAAATCATTATTTATCATGATATAAGTCATTCAAAACAAATTTAAACCTTTCTTAAGCTTAATACGAGCTTACGTGAGCTTTAAAGTTAACCTGAGGTTGAACAGGGACCAAACTGCAAAGATTTCAAAAATCCAAAATGACTTCGTGCCGTGAGGGAGTTCCTCGTCGTAACGTCTCCAAAATAGTTTGTCACGTCACGACGCCCATACGTTTGACATCACAACATCACTCATTGTTTTAGCATCGTTGAGATGACGGAGTTCCTCGTCTCAACTTGAAATTATAGGCCTTTTCTCATTGGGATGACCACCATATAATATCGCGACATGAATCGTGTTTTTGGTATTTTAAGTTCATTTGGTACTTGTTTCAATCAAATCATTCAAATAGGTCAAAATAATTCTTGTAGCATCATTCTAACTTGTACAAATCATTCCAAATATCATGCCAAAACATTTCATTCATCATTTTCCCTAACATCTAACCAATATGTCACATTTGGAACCAAATCACAATAAGGGTGCATAAATCATTCCAAACCATTCCATCTACTTAAACCATTACATTTTCTTGCTAATTTAATTACACAAATCTCATCACATAAGCTCAACATTCCACATTCAAATCTAACCATTCATATACTTTGAATATAACTTATCACCATGCCATTATGCACATTAATATATTATAAGCATTCAAGCCACATAGCATTTAAGGTTCAAAATCATGTATATTCAAGATAAGCACATATTCTTTAAGACTCATTATATACATGCCACATAACTGAGTCTAGGACGAATAAAAGACTACCGAATCGAAGGCTTGATAGTGTGAGCTCTGAAGTGATTCGATCGCCTCATTCCGCAAAAGACAATACAAGTAGAGAAAACACAACAAAGTAAGAATTACGTATGCTTAGTAAGTTCATATGAGCTAAAACAATAAACTCACCTCAATTCAACACTAACATAATGAATTAACTAACTATACGACTTTCCTATCATCACATTTCACACCAGTAAGGTGAGTGCACCAATTACAACTTACACATGTCAATACGTACAAAACATTTCCATTCAAAGTCATTCTATCAAAACATCAAACATATATGAAATTTCATCATTCCAAACATATATTTCCAAATACAATACATACTATCAATCAGATATTTTCCATTTTACACTAACTGTATAGCTCGATGAACTATGATAAACAAATACGAATACGTGAGTAACCACCAAAGACATACTAGATTGCTCGTTTGAGTGATAACTCCGGAACAAACCTATGCACCGAAATGTTAAGCCTGTAGGCATCATATGTCATAAGACAATACATCCCTCCAAAACACACCGGGGTCTCCGTAGAGACAATCAATATCAATGGTCTCCATAGAGACAAGAGTTGGTAATTCGCAACAAATGTTGGATTCCAGTTTAAACAATTAGTTCTCTATACATTAGTATAATCTCATATCATATCCCGTATAGTGCACAAATAACCCTATTGGCATGCCAACTGTATCCTATCCTTTCTTACGTTCATCCAGGTACATTTAGTATATTAGATCATTTCTTTACAATTCAGACCATTTCTCACCTTTTTGTATCATTTTATAACCAATTCAAAATAAGATCTCAAGATATAATTTCAAATTCAAACACATCCAATACATTTTACAAACATAGATACACCATATGAACTTACTAGGCAAAAACGATAGTAAACAAGGTGTCGAGGATTAATCTGCAATTTTCCTTTTTCCTCGATTTTCTACCAATTAATTCAAATCTTGACCTATACGGTCAATCATTTTAATTTATCAGTTTTCAATTACCTTATAACATCTTATTCAATGCATATGAAATTTTAATTTCATTTTTCATAATTTCTCTAAAGTTTCACATTTTATTCAATTTAGTCCTTAAAACTGAAACTATCATATCTTTCACATTTAAGACTCGTTTTGAAATATGATTTCAATCAGATCCTTCTATAGCCCTCTAATATCTATAATTACAAAAAATTTATGCTAATTTCAAATTATTTTCATTTTAGTCCCTATACTCAAACTAGCATTTAAACTTTATAATTTAGTCATTTTTCATTTCTAAGCTCAAAAGCTAACATTTAAACACCAAAATTTTCAAAAATCATCAATGGAAACATTAGAAAACTTTAACAATTTCATAATTTAATACCTGGGTTAGCTAGATCAAGCTACAACGATCTCAAAAACATAAAATTTATTAAAAACGAACTCAGTTTAGACTTACATGCAATGGTCGAATGTTTTGAAGCTTTTCAATGGCTTCTAAGCTTTCTCACTTTGTTTTTGGATGGTGAAAGGTTGAAGAAACAAGAAAATAATGAATTTGGTTTTATTTTACTATTTCACATATATTGATTATTTAATTAATAAATTAACATATAACTTACTAAATTATAAACACATGACCGTCCACCATCATTTAAAATGGTTTAATTGCCATTTAAATCCCTGAAAAATTACTATTTAAATTTTTTAACTAATAAAATCAATAGTCAGAACACCTCTCTAACCCTATCTCGTCACGAGCAAGGGTTACGAGCATTACTGGAGTTTACAAAGATAAACGCGAATGTAATTTTAATATTTCATAACATATCAATATTCATATCAAAAACCCATCAAAATCATTCATAATGTCCTATATACGAGCCCTCGAGGCTCAAAATACGCATTAGAAACAAGTCGAGACTAAATCAAAAACTCAGAGAATTTTTCAAAAAATATTAAAAATTTTCAACACTGCAAGAGTCCCACAGCCGTGTGGCCATTCGAAATAGGGATACACTGCTGTGTCCCAGCCCGTGTAACTTATTGACTTGGGTCACACGGGCAAGTCACACGCCCGTGTGCCAGGCCGTGTACCCTTCAAAGTAACCCCACATGCCCATGTGCCAGGCCGTGTGCTAAGCCGTGTAACAACCTGACTTGCAACCCTTTGAAAGCTACAGAGGACACACGACCGTGTCACCTAGCCGTGTGTCACATACACCCGTGTCTCTGCCCGTGTGAACGAAAATAAGCTAGTTTAAAAGCCATTTTTCTCACCCAATTTGGCATATACCTACATACAACATTGCACATACTTACAAACCATTACAAGGCATCCAAATCAAGCATAAACAAGATAAATACATATGGTATAACTTCATACAACCAATATGCCTTTAGGCACCTCAAATGACAATGTATAAACATGCCTAACCTTGTATTCAATTTGACCAAATAATCAACTAACTTGCATGCATTTTTGCACCAATACATACCAAATAATTTACTTACCAAAACACAACCATTTGGTACCAAAATGTCATTCTATAATTTGCATCAATAGTCATATAAGCTATTCAAGCAAAGTACCAATTCTCAACAAGTCACAAGCCATATAAAATATGCATATTCATCTATTATTTCATCTTCCATTATTCAACCATATTAAATCTAATAATTATATGCCAAAACCAACTCATACCATCATCAAAGTACCAAAACACAAGCCAAACAAATGGCCATTTCAACAACTAAACATATAGGCCAACATTAGCCAATACACCTATACATGCCATTATAACCAAAATTAAACATTCAAATGTACCAAAAGAGCGAATGGATAGTGTGATATAGCTCCGACAAGCTTCCAACCCGAACGAGCCTCCAATTCACTATAAAACACGAAAAATAACACAGAGTAAGCATTTAAGCTTAGTAAGCTCGTAGAACTTAGAATTTAACTTACCATTTAATCAAGTAATAGGTAAGTACAAAGCATATCCTAACACATTCTGGCCAAATGCCTAAGCATAATATACACCAACCATATTAGCCATGTAAATCCATATATATGAACCAATAATCATGGATGAACATAACCATTGATCAATTTCCGTATATCGTATAACCACATTTTCATGTAACTCACATGTATACCTATAAGAGTTCGTATCGAACTCTTATCATTTTGTCTCAGAACATTGCCTGTTGAACCGTTTAGAATACCGTTGGATACCCGGGATAGCTTACACATAGTGTGCTAGCTCATTAACTGTAATCCATCAATTCATGTACATGTATGCTCATACGAGCTGTGAATCGGTATGCTCATTCGAGCTGTATATCAGTATACTCTCACGAGCTATAAATCGGTATGCTCTCATGAGCTATAAATCGGTATGCTCTCACGAGCTATAAATCGGTATGCTCTCACGAGCTATAAATCAGTATGCTCTCCCGAGCTGTGGAGTATCTGCAACACATGTAGGATCTCAACTAAATCATGTAACCATAATGGCATGTCATCTGTATCCTACAGATTCCTATGGTTCAAACGGGGCTCGGTAATCGTCGTACGTCATTGGACATGTAATCGATAATTATGTATAACAATTAATAACATATATATATATTTCAATTTAAAACGTATAAACAGAATTTAATTACACGAACTTACCTCGACGAGTATATGTATATACAGAGGTGATTAATCCGAGACTTTTTCTTTGCCCCGATCTAACTCCGTACGAGGTCTAACTGGATCTATATGGATAAATTTAACTTAATTCAACATATAATTTATTCAATTTAATCCAAAACATATTTTTGGCAAAATGCCCTATACTTTCAATTCTTTGCAATTTAGTCCCTAGGCTCGGAAAATAAAATTCATGCAATTTTATCCCTACCCAAGCCTAGCCGATTATTCTACATACTTATAGCAGCCAATATATTTCATAAATTCACAAATTGTACCATGTAAAATTTCTATTTTTCAATTTAATCCTTATTTGACATTTTTACCAAAAATCACTTAACAAAAGTTGTTTATCTATCCAAAACTATCCATTATCTACCATTAAACAATAAAAGCAACCAATATTCATTCATGGCAAAACTCAATCCTTAAACAGTTTTACAAATCAGTCCCCGAGTTAGCTAGATGAAGCTACAACGACTCCAAAAACATAAAAATCATTAAAAACGGGACAAAAATGCACTTACATGCACAAAGAGAGAGATGGTCGAATGTTTGAGCTTGGATATGGCTTCCTTAAGCCCTATTTTTGGTTGGTGAAGAAGAAGAAAGATGATATCTTTCTTTTACTTTAATTTAATTTAAGTTGTTTTATTTATTTACCTTTTTAACCTTATTAATTAACATCCAAATCACTTAATTTAATGCCCATATTTGTCCACTTAAATAAGCAATGGTCTAGTTACCACATAAGGACTCATACTTTAAGGTTTTATAGCTATTTAATACCTTTAGCTACTAGAACACTACTTTTACACTTTACGCGATTTAGTCCTTTTTATCAAATTGAGGATGTAAACGGTAAAATTTCTTAATGAAACTTTTATACGGTATTACTATCATAATGTAGAAAATAAAATAATAATAAAATAAAATTTCTGACTTTCGATTTTTGGTCCCGAAACCATTGTTCTGATTTCACTGAAAACGGGCAATTATAATAGCGATTAACTTTTACGATTTTTCAATTTAGCCCTTGTACCTTAACTACTAATCGTTCAATAAAATTACCAGGTCGAAAATCAATATAACGCTATAATATACTCGTAAATATTAATTAATAATAATTGTAGACTTGATCATCGAAAAATGGGGTTCTGAAACAACCGTTTTCGACACCACTGAAAAATGGGCTGTTACATCATCTATATCCAACGACATTGTCATTTGAATATGACTTGAAATTTCCTCATTAAAAAACCATTACTTTAGTACTCCATTATTTTTGAGATATTTCAAACTTACTTATGCTAATAATTTCCATTTTTGTGATATTATTTAGATGATATTTGTTTGAAAATGCTTAGGTGTTGAAGACTATTTATAATGGTAAATCTTAATTGTAATTAGTGTAAAATTAATTTTAAATAATATCTATTATTAAAAACTAATATATGTAATTCAAATCAATAAAAATTAAATGGAAAAAGATAAAAATTATTAGTAGTATGATTTTATGTCTTATCACATATTGTTAATATGTTGAATTTAATTTCAACCGAATAAAATCTCTTTTATTTTAAAAATAAAAAATATATATTTTAATGCCATCTTAATAATATAATGAAGTATAAATAGTTACACTTTTATATATATTATAGTAAACCCTAATTTTCATGGCTCCAAAATAAATGTGTAATTTGAGCAGCTGAAAATTCTAAATTTAAAGCCCAAATAAATTAAAGGTTAGCCCATAAACTCTCTTTATTGGAGTTGGCAAATCTTCAAAAAATTTATTATTACATCACTTTTTTTTATTTACAAACTTTTATGAGAATTTTCTGTATCATACTTTTATACGAGGCCTAAAACTATAATCCTAAATGTATGCGGACTTGGGCTAGGTGGTATAGCCTACACCGATCTTTTTAATGCTAAATAGAATTGGTTTGCTTAGATATAGGGATGGTAATTTTGAATTGAATACTTTAAAATTTTCAGATTCCAATTTTGCTTATAAACCACTTCAAATCTTTATTATTCGAATTTGCATAATTGGTTACAAAATATTTGGAATTTTATTTTTAACAAGATTTAAACACAATTAAAAGTATGTTTTAATCACCAAAGCTAGTCTTTAACTTTAATTAAAATTTACATAAACTAATAAATAACGTATAAATATCAAAAAAATATTTTCTAAAATCATATATTTTAAGTAATAATAAAATTAAATTTAATAATTAATAATATATTTAAAAATATATAAAATATATATATATATATTATTTAATATCTTATTCTCTTAAATCTTATTCTTTTTTATAATTCTTTTTTATAGTTCTATTAATTATCACTTAACTAATATTAGAGTTATATACCAACTAAAATTTAAATTTAGCTATATAAATAGTATTAAGTATTTTAGCATATTCAAAAAAGTAGCATTTGTGGAGTTATGCCTCATTTTTTTTCGGCTTTTCTTCTCCCAATTAAACTTTGTTTTTAGTTTCCCACTTAAACTTTATTTTTAGTTTCACACTTAAACTCTGATTAGTGTAGGTTATTTTAATATTATTTGACCTACAAATTTAGCATATAAATAGGTCATTTTCCACCCTAGAAAAATAACCCATTACACATTTAGGTATAAGCTTTTACAAGCTTTCAGATAATTTTATGTTTACGTTTTGAGGGGTCTTATTTCGGATTTCGGGATTTAGTTTTATCTCCATCTTTTGTACTCTTCTTTTTTGTCATTTTAGTGAAATTATGTTTGCCTGTGATTTTCCACGTAAAATATTTGTGTTCGATCTTATCAATTTCTTCATTATTTTACTTGTTTGTTGCTTAATCGGGTTTATCCCTAACAAACTGGTATCAAAGTTAGTTTGATTTCCGCAATCAACCCGTTTAGAGATGGCAGCAACAATGTTTCATATTAATAAGTTTGATGGCATCACAAATTTCAATTTGTGGCAAGTGCGGATGACGTCAATTTTGATTTAGGACGATTTTGAAAAGGTACTTATAGAGAACAAGCATGCAAACATAGATAAACCATAATGGGATAGTTTAGATAATAAGGCTCTATCCACGATTCAATTATGTCTAACAAATAATATGTTGCATAAGGTTTTGATGGAGAAAATGACATTCACCTTATGGAAAAGGTTAGAAATCCTTTACGTGAAAAAGTCTCTAGCTAACCGATTAATACTAAAACAACGGTTGTACACGTTCCGAATGAACGAATGTGAGCACCTTAGAGATCACATCAGTCAAATTATTACTATTTTGAATGATTTAAAGAATGTTGAGGTTCAGATTAACGATAAAGATCAGACTATGTTATTATTGTGCTCTTTACCTCATTCATACAAGTCTTTCAGGGAAACCCTGATTTATGGTAGAGATAATCTCTCATTCGAGGATGTGAAGGGTCACTTGTCGAGCAAAGACAAACTTGACAATGAGTTTGGTTCAAATAGCAAGTCAGATAGGCAAGTCTCAATTTTGGTAGCATCAAGGAAGCGAGACAATAGATGTCGCTATTGTAAGAAGTTAGGTCACATCAAGGCATATTGCTACAAACTGCGAAATAAAAGGGCTGCTGAGAGAAACAAAGAAGATTTAGTTTGTGCTAATTTGGCCAATGAAAAAAGTGATGATTTCTTGTTGGTGTCAACAAGTGAAAACTTCGAGCTTACGTCCGAGTGGATCCTGGATTTAGGATTTTTTTCCACATGTGTTGGTTCTCACATATAGTTTAGTTGAAGGTGGAGTTGTGTGCATGAGGAATGGTTGAGCCAGTAAGGTAATCGGTATTGGTATTGTTCAGATCAGGATGCATGACGGGAAATTAAGACACTGTCAGATATCAGGCATGTGTCTGGCTTAAAGAAAAATCTCATTTCCTTGGGAATTTTTTACTCGAAGGGTTGCAGAATTAACATTTAGTCAAGCGTCATTAAGGTATCCCGTAGGGCTCTCGTTTTGATGAAAGGTAAAAAGATTGGCAATCTTTATATTCTGAAAGGATCAACAATGATCAGTGAAACACGATGTCCCTCGTTTGTTAAGGAGTCAAAGTCGACTCATTTGAAGCGAAAATAACTTGGTCATAGGAGGGAAAAAGGTAATACCATTTCGTATAAAAGAGGTTCTCTTTTGGATGTAGATTTTGAAAAGATAGGGCATTACGTTTGAGGAAATCAGACTCAACTCGGTTTTGATTTGGTAGTGCACAAGTCGAAGACTAGAAGACTTTCAGCTTATAAACACAACTTCGACTCGGTTAATATCTTACATAGTTTGAGATAAGCCTATGGTGAGCTTTGGCAAAGAAGGCGTTATGGAAATACGAGTCAAGGTGGAGATTTGTTGAGTTATGCCTCGTATTTTTCAACTTTTCTTCTCCCAGTTAAACTCTGTTTTTAGTTTCCTACTTAAACTCTTTTTTTAGTTTCACACTTAAACTCTAATTAATGTAGGTTATTTTAATATTATTTGACCTACAAATTTAGCCTATAAATAGGCCATTTTTCAACCCTAGAAAAATAACTCATTACACATTTAAGTATTAGCTTTTACAAGCTTTTAGAGAATTTTGTGTTTACATTTTGAGGGTTTTTATTTTGAATTTCGGGGTTTAGTTTTATCTCAATCTTTTGTAATCTTCGCTTTTTCCGTTTTAGTAAAATTATCTTTGCTCTTGGTTTTTTATCCTTTTCAGATAAGTTTTTCCATGTAAAATATTTTTGTTCGATCTTTTTAATTTTTTTCATTATTTTACTTGTTCATTACTTAATCGAGTTTATCCCCAACAGCATCAAAGAAAAATTGTCTAGGAAAAAGAATGGAGATTGTTAGCATTAATGAGTTAGAATTGTTCCAAAAAGAATGGAGAATAAAGCATATATTATGTTTATAATAGGTGAAGGCTTTTAATAAGTGAAGGCCTTATGAGGCAATTAAGCCAAAACTATGGTTAGTGGACGGCAACATGCATATATTATGCTTTTATATGTTTATTTTATAAGTTAAGTTGATATTATATATATTATAAGATATTATAGTAAAAAAAATGCATTAATAAAGCCATTCTCATCCAATGTTGTCGAAAAATAAAGAAAAGAAAAAGAAAGCTAGGTTTCGGTTGGTTTTAAGGTATGTTTTGGCTTTAGATTTTGATGATTTTTATGTTTTTGAGATTGTTGCTTAGTCTACTATCAAGCCCATGCTGTAATTTGAAGAAATGATGATGTTCATGAAATGTGCCATTGATGTAATGGTGAGCTTTGTGATGATTTTAGGTGTTAAATGAAAGATATGTGTTAAATGAACATGTTTTGTTCTTGAAATTTTGATGAATTTAGCTAATTAGGGCTAAATTGAGAAAAAATAGCAATTTTGAGGGACCAAATTGTGAATTTGATGGAAAATATGGGCTTGTATGATATACATAAGCATTTGGTTAAGCATGAGTATGTGATGATTTTGTGTATTTGATGTTTTGAGAAAAATGGACTAAGTTGACGAAATGTGCAAATATGAGGGTTAAATTGCAAATTTCCCTAAATATGTGTGTTCTTGGATTGAAATGAATATGTTAGTGAATAAAAGGGTTAAATTTGAATATGTATAGATCAAGAGCCGAAGAAATCGGACTTAGATCGCGGGAAAGCGAAAGTAACCGAGTAGTCGTTCCCTTTTCAGTTAAATCGAATTCGAGGTAAGTCATTATGCAAATAAACGTATTTGTATTGAATTGTGTATGTTCATATAACTATTGATAACAATGAATGTTTATGAGATGATGTGTACGTGAATTTCGAGATAAGAACGACATAGTGGCAATGTCCGAGAAGTCCCTACGAGCCTAGGAATAGATAGGATTAGCTATGTCATGACATAGGTGTCTGTTCTGAGATATCATGTAAGACCACGTCTGGGACATCGGCGTTGATTTGAGATTTCGTGTAAGACCACGTCTGGGACGTTGGCATCGATACGAGATTTATGTGTAAGACCATGTCTGGGACAGTGGCAACGATATCTGAGTACATGTAAGACCTCGTCTGGGACGTTGGCATTGTACGATTATTCCGAGTTTTCTGAGCATCCTATTAGATTCCGAACAGTTCAACGAGCAAGTCTGTGATACGAAAGGTTATGTGGATTATAAATCCGTTTCAGGTACGCTCAATAAGTACACAAGGTGTGTATGAAAGGTAAGTATATATATGAACTTACTAAAATGAATATGTGCAATGGAATGATGAGATGATATGTGAAATTATGCTTAGATGAACTATGTGTATATGTGGTAATGAGTTGAAGTATGTGATAAATTATGGCTAAACGATTGAGCCAAACTCTATGTGAGATGTATATGCTATGAGAACCATTATTGTCATTGTATAAATATGCTATGTGCATTTTAAGGTAAGTTTATTTGTATAGGACTTACTAAGCTTTTTGGAAAGCTTACTCTCTGTGTGTTTTCTTTGTTTATAGATCGTCAAAGCTACTGAAGGCTCGGGGACCGTCGAGGATTGTCATCACACTACGCAAACTCATTTTGGTATCTTTTGGAAATGTATATAGCTAGATATGGCATGTATAAGCTAGTATTTTGGTGTAAGTTTGATGTATGAACTTAGTCATGTGATTTGGCTAGTTATGTGTTGGTAATATGCTTTAATGAATAGGATAAATGGTGCATGTTCTGGTATAGTTTGATAGCATATGAAACGGTTAAGTTTATGGTAAGTGTATGGATGAATTATGCTTGTGTATACATGAGTTTTAGTCTTGTAAATTGGCATGAATGGAATTGGATTGGAATGTAGAGATTGGATGATTATTTTGATATGTTTTTGGTTGTCAAATGTGCATGAGATGTATTGGTAATTTGCTTGTAGGTATGACCCTAATGTGGGTGGCATTTTGGCCTTGCAAATGGCCTGTTTTGCCACACGATTGTGGCACACGGCCGTGCCGGATGACCGTGGGTGTAAGTCAGTATTTAGCTAAGAGTGCATGGCCAAGGTACACGGGCGTGCCTAATAGCCATGTGGTTTAGTCAGGATAGACCACGGCCAAGGTACACGGGCGTGCTTGGTGGCCGTGGAGTTAAGTCAGGTTCGACCACAGGGAAAACACATGGGCGTGTCTAGCAGCCGTGGGAGGCACACAGCCTGCCCACACGGGCGTGTAACCCCTGAAATTTAGAAAAGTTTTAAATTTCTGAAAATTTCCGTATGTGTTTCGGTTTAGTCCCGACTCTGTTTAAAGCATGACTAAGGTCTCGTTGACCTATAGATGGGACATGATGTGTGTGATTGATGATTTATTTTACGAATTGTCTGTAAAAGTTTCTGATCTGTCCGGTAACACCTTTAACTCTAATCTGGCGATGGATATGGGATAGGGGTGTTACATTTGGTTGTTATCAGAGCTACGGTTTAGTCGATTCTCAGACTAACGTAGCGTGTCAGAGTCTAGCTATACATGCCATATTTCTGAACTGTGCTAGTGTGATGAATCTTGACGTATAAAATGTGATTTTCGTATAGTAATGGATCCTGAAAGAGCCGTAGCTGACGACGTAGAAAGTAATGCGCCTGCTCCCGTTGAAGGGATAGCTCACTCTAATCCGAGACCGACTACGAGCGGTCAAGAGGGAGAAGCTAAACAAGTTTTCTTCCAGATGATGAGTGAATGGTTCACTCAATTCGTAAGAAATAACCCGACTATTTCGCAACCTCCGCCCCCGGTTAACCCCCCTTAGACTACAGTTGTGCCACCGGTTATGTATCCGAATCTGTTGAATAAGCCTCCGGTTGACAAGATCTGTAAATATGGGGCTGAAGAGTTCAGGGCTACTAATGATGATGCTGCTGAAAAGGCCGAGTTCTGGTTAGAAAACACAATCCGGGTATTCGATGAAAAGTCTTTAACTCCAGATGAAAGTATTAAATGTGTTGTTTCGCTATTACAGGATGCAGCCTATCAGTGGTGGAAAACCCTAACTTCTGTTGTTCCGAAAGAGCGAGTCACATGAGACTTCTTTCAGATTGAGTTTTGGAAGAAATATATCAGTGAGAGATTCATCGATCAGAAACGAAAGGAATTTCTAGAACTGAAACAGGGCCGAATGTCTGTTACGGAATATGAACATGAGTTCGTAAGACTGAGTCAATATGCTCGTGAATGTGTATCCACTGAGGCAACAATGTGTAAAAGATTCGAAGATGGCCTTAACGAAGATATCCGTTTGCTAGTCAGGATCTTGGAAATAAAAGAGTTTGCAGTACTGGTCGATCGAGCGTGTAAAGCCGAGGCACTTGGTAAAAAAAAAAGAAAAGCTAAGTCTGAGGCTAGAGATGTGAGAAAAAGATTTCAGAGTAGATCATTTCAACCTGCTTCAAAGAAATTTAGAGATGATCAAAGCCGTTCAAGAGATAATGTGGGACATTCGACCAGAAATCGAGCTAGATCACAAATGAGCTCCAAAACTCCAGCAACTTCAGTAGCAAGTGTTGGAAACATTCGATCCGAGAAATATGAATGTAAGTACTGTGGCAAAAGACATCCGGGAAGTTGTAGATTAAACGATCGAGCTTGTTTCAAATGTGGATCATTAGATCATTTCATTCATGATTGCCCAGAGTCCGTTGAGCCAGAGACTGTTCAGAGTTCGAGATCTGATAATGCTCCAGTGAGAGGTAAACCTTCTCGAAATGCAAGAAATGTTAGTGGTAGTCAGAGGTTTACGAGAGATACAGTTGCAAGATCCGAAGCTAGAACGCCTGCCAGAGCATATGCCATCCGAGCTGGTGAGGAAGCTTCATCTCCTGATGTTATAACTGGTACTTTTACACTTTATGATACTTCTGTGATTGCATTGATAGACCCTGGTTCTACGCATTCGTATATATGTATGAATTTAGTATCCAGTAAGACTTTGCCCGTAGAGTCTACTGAACTTGTTATAAAAGTATCGAACCCCTTAGGTAAAAGTGTCCTGGTTGATAAAGTATGCAAGAACTGTCTGTTAATGTTCCGAGATATCTGTTTCCCTGCTGATCTGATGCTATTACTGTTTGATGAGTTTGACATCATTTTGGGTATGGACTGGTTGACATTGCATGAAGCTGTTGTAAACTATAAAAGAAAGACTATTAATTTGAGATGTACAAATGATGAAATAGTTAGAGTTGAGTCTAATGACTTGAACGGATCGCCTACTGAGATATTTGTATTGAAAGCTCAAAGATATGTGAAAAAGGGATATAAAGCATATTTTGCTTATGTAATTGATTCGAAAGTGTCTGAAAAGAAAGTTGAATCAATGCCAATTGTTTGTGAATTTTCTGATGTATTTCCAGAAGAATTGCCGGGCTGCCTCTGATACGTGAAGTTAAATTTGGTATTGAACTGTTGCCTGGTACGACACCTATTTCGATAGCACCGTATAGAATGGTACCAAAAGAGTTGAAAGAATTGAAGTCACAGCTACAAGAGTTGACTGACAGAGGGTTCGCTAGACCGAGTTTCTCACCTTGGGGTGCTCCTGTTCTATTTGTGAAAAAGAAAAATGGCACGATGAGAATGTGTATCGACTACAGACAGCTCAATAAGGTGACTATAAAGAATAAGTATCCGTTGCCACGGATTGATGATTTGTTTGATCAATTGAAAGGAGCTACCGTATTTTCAAAGATAGATCTGAGATCGGGTTACTATCAGCTGTGAGTAAAAGACTCAGACATTCCGAAAACTGCTTTCAGAACAAGGTACGGGCATTATGAGTTTTTAGTTATGCCTTTCGAACTAACAAATGCTCCTGCTGTTTTTATGGATTTGATGAACAAAATTTTCAGACCGTACCTAGATCGATTTGTTGTTGTATTCATAGACGAAATTTTGATTTATTCACGAAAAGAAACTGAACATGCCGAACATCTGAGAATTGTGTTGCAAACTCTGAGAGAAAAACAATTGTATGCGAAATTCAACAAATGTGAATTCTGGTTACGTGAAGTCAATTTTTTGGGACATATTGTATCGGCCTCTGGAATACGAGTCGACCCGAACAAGATTTCTGCTATTCTGGATTGGAAACCTCCGAGGAATGTGTCTGAAGTCTGTAGCTTTTTGGGACTAGCTGGTTATTATCGTTGGTTTGTAAAAGGGTTTTCAGTGATAGCTACTCCGTTGACCAGATTGCTTCAGAAAGATGTGAGATTTGAATGGTTCGATAAATGTCAGAAAAGCTTTGATCAGTTGAAAACTCTGTTAACTGAAGCTCCAGTGTTTGTACAACTGGAATCGGGCAAAGAGTTTGTAATATACAGTGATGCTTCGTTGAACGGTCTGGGATGTGTATTGATGCAGAAAGGCAAATTAATAGCTTATGCCTCGAGACAACTTAAGCCTCATGAAAAGAATTACCCGACACATGACCTTGAGTTAGCTGCGATTGTGTTCGCACTAAAGATGTGGCGCCATTATCTATTTGGTGAGAAATGTCACGTATTTTCGGATCATAAAAGTTTAAAGTATCTGATGACTCAAAAAGATTTGAATCTGCGACAGAGAAGATGGCTAGAGTTGTTGAAAGAGTACGAGCTTATGATAGATTATCATCCGGGTAAAGCAAATGTCGTTGCTGATGCACTGAGTAGGAAGTCATTGTTTGCATTACGTGCTTTGAATGCTCGATTAGATCTGTCTGATGATAGTTCAGTTATAGCTGAATTGAAAGCAAAATTGTTGTTCTTACAACAGATATGTGATGCTCAGAAAGTTGATAATGAATTGTTAGCGAAACGAGCTTAGTGTGATTCGAATTTTGAATCTAAATTTTGAGTTATTGATAATTGTTTAAAATTTCGAAATCGTATCTGTGTTTCGAGAAATTTAGAATTAATTCAGTTGATTCTGAGTGAAGCACATAACAGTCGTCTAGCTGTTCATCCGGGAAGCACAAAGATGTATCATGATCTGAAACGACATTATTGGTGGTCTGGTATGAAAAAATACATTTCTGACTTTGTTTCGAAATGTTTAATCTGTCAACAAGTTAAAGCTGAACATCAAGTTCCGTCCGGTTTGTTACAACCGATTCTGATTCCCGAATGGAAATGGGATAGTGTAACGATAGACTTTGTTTCTGGATTGCCTTTGACTCCGAGAAAGAAAGATGCGATTTGGGTCATAGTTGATCGATTGACGAAATCTGCCCATTTTATTCTGGTACGATCTGATTTCTCACTTGATAGATTAGCTGAGCTTTATATTTCTGAAATTGTGAGATTGCATGGGGTACCACTATCTATTGTGTCTAATAGAGATCCGAGGTTTACATCTCGATTCTGGAAGAAATTGCAAGAAGCTTTAGGCACAAAACTGCATTTTAGTACAGCTTTTCATCCGCAAACGGATGGTCAATCCGAACGAATCATTCAAATTCTTAAGGATATGTTGAGATGTTGTATTCTTAAGTTTAACGATACATGGGAATTGTACTTATCATTGATTGAATTTGCTTATAATAATAGTTTTCAATCAAGCATTAAAATGGCACCTTATGAAGCTTTGTACGGCCATAAATGTCGCACACCTCTATATTGGACCGAGCTCAGTGAAAATAAGATACACGGGGTTGATCTGATAAAAGATACTAAACATAAAGTGAAAGTAATCTGAGATAGTCTAAAAGCAGCATCTGATCGTCAGAAGTCCTACGCGGATTTAAAAAGAAAAGATATAGAATTTGGGATCGGTGACAAAGTGTTTTTGAAAGTATCTACGTGGAAGAAAGTACTCCATTTCAGACGTAAAGGCAAGTTGAGTTCGAGGTTCATCGGGCCATATGAAATTATTAAACGTGTTGGGCCTGTTGCATATAGATTAAGGTTGCCCTCTGAGTTAGAAAAGATTCATAATGTATTCCATGTTTTGATGCTCCGTAGATATCGATCTGATCTGTCACATGTGACTGCTCCGTCTGAAATTGAAATCCGATCTGATATGACCTACGAAGAAGAACCAATCCGTATCTTAGCTCGTGAAGTGAAAGAATTGAGAAACAAAAGAATTCCGTTAGTTAAAGTGTTATGGCATTGACACGGAATAGAAGAGGCTATGTGGGAGCCTGGAGATTCAATGAGACAGCAATATCCGAATCTGTTCATCGGTAAGATTTTCGGGGACAAAAATCCCTAAGGGGGGAGAATTGTAACAGTCCAGTTTATACCCTAGTCGGAACAGTGGTTTCGGGACCACAAATCCGAGTTCGTATAATATTTTAATATTATTTTTTGTGCCGTTGATATGTGACTAAGCATGTGTTAAATTTTCGTAAGTTAATTTGTCCCTCTGTAAGTTTAATTTGATAAAATGATTAAATTGCACTGAATGCAAAATGTGTATGCTTTATGAAAAGTACCTATTTGTGATGGCTTTTAATAGGTGAAGGCCTTATGAGCAATTAAGCCAAAACTATGGTTAGTGGACGGCAACATGCATATATTATGCTTTTATATGTTTATTTTATAAGTTAAGGTAATGTTATATATATTATAAGATATTATAGTAAAACAAATGCATTAATAAAGCCATTCTCATCCTATATTACCGAAAAACAAAGAAAAGAAAAAGAAAGCTAGGTTTCGGTTGGTTTTAAGGTATGTTTTGGCTTTAGATTTTGATGATTTTTATGTTTTAGAGATTGTTGCTTAGTCTACTGATCGTTGTTTTCGCGATGTCAAAGTCTTAAAATTTATAAAAAGAATGATCGAACCTGGAAACTAACTATGACAACGATTTGAGGCAAGCGCACCTATCGAACAGTAGTATAGTTTAGTGGAAAGATCGGAATGTCGAACCCAAAGGAACTAAAAGTACTAATACTAATTTTCTTTTTATTATCTAGCCTAAAATAAAGGGAATTTGTGTGTTTAATCTAAATTAATTAACTACTAAACTAAAGACTCTAAGACAAAGAAGAATGAATTTGGGAAAATTACTTGAGGAAAAACCAATTGATTAAGACGACACCCAAGGAAGAATCCACCTAGACTTCACTTGTTATCTAACTCTGAACCAGACGATTTATTCATTTGAGTTGATCCGTAAGATTCCCTAATGTATATTAAACCTTCTCTCAAAGCGAATAACGTCTAACCCTAGGTTGATTAATTGAAATCTCTTTCTAATTAAAACCCCTAAAATTGCATTAACTCGATCTATGGAATCCCATATTAGGTTTCACCCTAATCCGGAAAAATCTCGTCACCCTATCTCTAGGCTTGCGATCAACTCCGCTTAACTATGCTAGATCTACTCTTAGGCAGGGACTTTTGCTCCTCCACCTAAGCACATCAAACTTGGATCAATATCTCGGAAATATCAACACAAGAATTAAGAACACATAATTAAGAACAAGTCAAATATTTATCATATAGTTCAGTAAACGATAATAAGATTCATCTAAGTTTCATCCCCCTCAGGTATCTGAGGGTTTAGTTCATAACAATAAAAGAAAACATCTAAGAAGAAAAGATAAAACAAAACATAAGAAATCCCTAAAACTCCCTAAAGGAATTGAAGGAGATATCCTCCGTCTTGAGTATAATTCTGGCTTCTAGAGATGAATCAACTGGCTATCCTCGAGTGAATCCCCACAAATCTGCCCTCTCTGACCTAGCAAGATGCCCCTAGACGATAGCCTTGGGCTCCCCCTTTTAGGGCATACTTAGGGTGTATATGTAGGCTTTTGGAATGTGTTTCTTTGCCCCTAAGTATCCCAATCCGAATGAAACTTCTCTTTGCCACGGCAGGGGCACGGCCTTGGCACACGCCCGTGTGAATCGTGGCCAGGCCGTGTTGGACTCTATTAATGAGGCACGGCCGTGTGGTCTTGGGTCCAGGCCGTGCCGATTTCGTGATCTGGCCCATTTGGCCCATTTTAAGCAAATTTCTTGGTGTTTTCATCCTCCGGAGCTTACCTGAGTATAAAACATGAAAATAAAGGATTAAGAGCACCAAATTACATAAAATAAGGGATAATTCATCCAAAAGCATGCTAAATGTGGGATTAAAATATGTTACTTTTACGGTTTATCATCTACTATCAAGCCCATGTTGTAATTTGAAGAAATAATGATGTTCATGAAATGTGCCATTGATGTAATGGTGAGCTTTGTGATGAGTTTAGGTGTTAAATGAAAGATATGTGTTAAATGAACATGTTTTGTTCTTGAAATTTTGATGAATTTAGCTAATTAGGGCTAAATTGAGAAAAAATAGCAATTTTGAGGGACCAAATTGTGAATTTGATGGAAAATATGGGCTTGTATGATATACATAAGCATTCGGTTAAGCATGAGTATGTGATGATTTTGTGTATTTGATGTTTTGAGAAAAATGGACTAAGTTGACGAAATGTGCAAATGTGAGGGTTAAATTGCAAATTTCCCTAAATGTGTGTGTTCTTGGATTGAAATGAATATGTTAGTGAATAAAAGGGTTAAATTTGAATATGTATAGATCAAGAGCCGAAGAAATCAGACTTAGATCGCGGGAAAGCGAAAGTAACCGAGTAGCCGTTCCCATTTCAGTTAAATCGAATTCAAGGTAAGTTATTATGCAAATAAACGTATTTGTATTGAATTGTGTATGCTCATAAAACTATTGATAATGATGAATGTTTATGAGATGATGTGTATGTGAATTTCGAGATAAGAACGACATAGTGGTAATGTCTGAGAAGTCCCGTACGAACCTAGGAATAGATAGGATTAGCTATGTCATGACATAGGTGTCTGTTCTGAGATATCATGTAAGACCACGTCTGGGACGTCGGGGTTGATTTGAGATTTCGTGTAAGACCACGTCTGGGACGTTGGCATCGATACGAGATTTATGTGTAAGACCATGTCTGGGACAGTGGCAACGATATCTGAGTACATGTAAGACCTCGTCTGGGACATTGGCATTGTACGATTATTCTGAGTTTTCTAAGCATCCTATTAGATTTCGAACGATTCAACGGGCAAGTCTGTGATACGAAAGGTTATGTGGATTATAAATCTGTTTCAGGTACGCTTAATAAGTACACAAGGTGTGTATGAAAGGTAAGTATATATATGAACTTACTAAAATGAATATGTACAATGGAATGATGAGATGATATGTGAAATTATGCTTAGATGAACTATGTGTATATGTGGTAATGAGTTGAAGTATGTGATAAATTATGGCTAAACGATTGAGCCAAACTCCATGTAAGATGTATATGCTATGAGAACCACTATTGTCATTGTATAAATATGCTATGTGCATTTTAAGGTAAGTTTATTTGTATATGACTTACTAAGCTTTTGGAAAGCTTACTCTCTGTGTGTTTTCTCTGTTTATAGATCGTCAAAGCTACTGAAGGCTCGGGGACCGTCGAGGATCGTCATCACACTACGCAAACTCATTTTGGTATCTTTTGGAAATGTATATAGCTATATATGGCATGTATAAGCTAGTATTTTGGTGTAAGTTTGATGTATGAACTTAGCCATGTGATTTGGCTAGTTATGTGTTGGTAATATGCTTTAATGAATAGGATAAATGGTGCATGTTTTGGTATAGTTTGATAGCATATGAAATGGTTAAGTTTATGGTAAGTGTATGGATGAATTATGCTTGTGTATACATGAGTTTTAGTCTTGTAAATTGGCATGAATGGAATTGGATTGGAATGTAGAGATTGGATGATTATTTTTATATGTTTTTGGTTGCCAAATGTGCATGAGATGTATTGGTAATTTGCTTGTAGGTATGACCCTAATGTGGGTGGCATTTTGGCCTTGCAAATGGCCTGTTTTGCCACACGGTTGTGGCACACGGGCGTGCCTGATGACCGTGGGTGTATGTCAGTATTTAGCTAAGAGTGCACGGCCAAAGTACACGGGCGTGCCTAATAGCCATGTGGTTTAGTCAGGATCGACCATGGCCAAGGTACACGGGCATGCTTGGTGGCCATGGAGTTAAGTTAGGTTCGACCACGGGGGAAACACATGGGCGTGTCTAGCAGCCGTGGGAGGCACACGGCCTGCCCACACGGGCGTGTAACCCCTAAAATTTAGAAAAGTTTTAAATTTCTGAGAATTTCCGTATGTGTTCCGGTTTAGTCCCGACTCTGTTTAAAGCATGACTAAGGTCTCGTTGACCTATAGATTGGACATGATGAGTGTGATTGATGATTTATTTTACGAATTGTCTCTAAAAGTTTTTGATCAGTCAGGTAACACCTTTAACCCTAATCCGGCGACGGATACGGGATAGGGGTGTTACAAGTACAACGCGTATTTACTCCCCCTCATGAAAACATCACATACTTTCTCATATTCTACATATTCAATCTTGAATACTAGCTTTTCAAATGACCATTTGAAAGTATTTGCTAATCATTTATATCACCATTCTTTTGAAAGTCATGAGTGAGGGAAAATTTTGGAGAAATATATTTTCATCTCTTTAGGAGTTTCAGCAATAACCATAACAAACTTTAATCATAATTCTTCAATAAAAACACAAATATGTATTTTGGATCATTTTATAATCTTCTTTCAACTACTATTCACTAAGTCAAACTTACCACATATGTTCAAATTATTTCAATTCATATAAATGAACAATATCCTGAGAATTCCAATATGCTTCTAGCATTCTATGTAACAGCCCAAATTTGGGGCTAGCCGGAATAGTGGTTTCGAAACCACTAATCCGAGATTAGAGAAATTATTTTAATATTATTATATGTGTTATATCATGATTATAAGAGTGCATGAAAATATTGGTGCATTAATTTTTAGTGATTGCATGCCTAATTGCGAAAAAGGACTAAATCGCATAAAGTGCAAAAGTTTTATTTTACAAGTTAGAGGTGTCAAATAGCTATAGGATTTTAATTGGAGGACCTTAATGTGAAATTAGGCCTTTCTAAAGGTCATAACCGGCCATAGGGGGGACAAGAGCCTTAATTTAGTCAATGTTTGGTGGTGTTAGGTGATTAATGAATAAAATAAAACAAAAACAAGAAAGCTATCATATTTTTTTATCATCTTCTTCCTCCCACCGAAAATTATAGAAAGAATAGGATTTTGGGAGCTTGAAATTTTCAGCAACATATCTTCCTTGCAAGTAAGTGATTTTAGTGGTCTTTCTTGATAATATTTGTACTTTTGAAACCCCTAAAGCTTAAGCTAGCTAAAGAGGGGACTATTTTGCAAAATGGTTAAAATTTTAGGGATTTGCCATGAGAGAGATTATGTTGTTTGCTGAGTTTTTAAGGAAGAAAATGAATTATGGTTGTTAAATAAACAACTTTTGTGAAAGGTGTTTCCATGAAAACACCTAAAATGACCTTTTTGTAAAGGTTGTAAAATGGGAAGTAAATGCATGAAATGATTGGTACCGTGAGTTGTTATAAGAGTAATAAATGTTCAGCTAGGCTTGTTAAATGAGTAAATTTGATGAAAAATGATTTACGAGCCTAGGGGCAAAATCGTAATTTTGCCAACGTATAAGGGAAAAATGGTAATTTTTGTCAAAGTAGGAATTTTGAAGTTTCTTGATTTATGTAGTGATTAAATGAGTAAATTTTATTAATAAAGATCAAGAAGAACGTGGAATCAACCTTGACCGGGGAAAAGGCAAAGTTACGGACTAAATTCCAAACTGACATATTTTGTATCGAGGTAAGTTTATGTGTAAACGATACATCCTTATTGCGTATGTTTTACTTATTAATACATTGCATAAATGCGAATGATTATTGTTTAGATCTAATAAAAATGATAGAAAGTGAGGAAATTCTCGGGTGAACCTTCGGAATAGGAAAACGGGTGCAGATAAATATCCGTGAACATGTAATTATTGGTGGGCTGTGTGCGATACCATTGTATTTATTTATTATTGGTGGGCTGTGTGCGATACCACCTTGTTATTTATAAGCGATGGACTGTGTGCGATACCATAGTATTTATTGTCATTGGTGGGCTGTGTGCGACTCCATCGTAGACATGTAATTATTGGTGGGATGTGTCCGATACCACCTTGTTGATTATTAAATGGAGGGCTATGTGCAAAACCACTGAGTATTTAACTTTATTTCGAAGTGTTCATCGAGAAACTTGTCTAAGTGAAATTACATGTGGCTTTGTGGTGATAAGTGCAGGGTATAAGTGCAAGTAAATGTGAGTACTGTTATATGATATGTGTTTGGGATGTGGCGAGGTTTGGAACGAGTAAGCATGATTATGAGGATTTGAATTGTTTTTACTTCGTATGTAATGTTTTTGATTGATAAGTATGTGGTATAATGCTTATTGTTTACATATAGACTTACTAAGCTTAAAGCTTACTCCCTTCTCTTTTCCCTTGTTTATAGTGTCGAAGAGCCAGCTCGGGATACGGAGATATTCAGAGGATCATCCACACTATCAGCACATCTTGGTATAGTAGAATTTAGCATTTTGAGTATGGCATGTATAGGGACTAGACTTAGTTGAATGTCATATTGTTTTGGCCAAAGGTGTTGGCTCA
Source organism: Gossypium sturtianum (assembly GCA_025698515.1). NCBI lineage: Eukaryota > Viridiplantae > Streptophyta > Magnoliopsida > Malvales > Malvaceae > Gossypium > Gossypium sturtianum. The sequence continues at coordinate 47,852,598 of CM046943.1, forward strand.
TTCAAAGATGAATTCTTTTGTATAAGGCCATAGTTGATGGCTCTTTCTTATTAACCTATGAAATGATGAGGTTATTCATGAATATGCAAGTTGCATGGTTGATTAATTGGTTTACTTATGCATGAATGAGTTGGTTACTTAATGTGGTTTATGATGGTGCAAATAGGGGTGGCAATAAGGGCTTGGAAAATAGCCTTGTTCTTGTCCACACGGATAGGCACACGGGCGTGTGTCTAGACCGCGTGTGACACACGGTCTGCCCATGGGCGCGCTGTTAGGCCATGTGTCCCCCTGCATGCTAAGTTGGCAAATCAATATACTCAGTAGTAACCGCACGGGCGGAGACACGGCCGTGTGTCCCAACCGTGTGGAAAACACGGCCTTAGGCATGGGCATGTACCCAGGCCGTGTGAAGTCTGCACCTGAATTAGGAATTTAATTTGCCACACGGTCGAAGGACACGGGCGTGTGACTTGGCCCTGTGACATTTATGGGGTGATGACGTCAGAAACAGAATGTCAAGGTTTTTGCACACGGGCTAAGACACGGGTGTGCCTAGGCCGTGTGAGGGACATGGGCGTGTGCCCGACCGTGTGAAAACCCCTGTAGGTTTGAAATGAGAAATAAATCTACACGAGTGTGGAACACGGGCATGTAAAGTTCCACACGGGCGTGTCCTATTCTCTACACGAGCGTGTGGACTGTTTGATGAAAATTTTCTAAGTCTATCTAGAGATTATTTTATGAGTTTGATTTGATTTCGAACCGTTCCTAAAGTATGATTTAGGCCTGGTAGTCTTGTTTAAGAGGTGATATGAAAAGTTTTAAATTTGAGTGGAAATATTATGTCTCGGTTTGTATAATTGTTTGTATATAAGTCTGGTAATGCCTCGTACCCTATTTCAGCGTTGAATACGGGTAAGGGGTGTTACATTTAGTGGTATCAGAGCTATGGTTTAGTCATTTCTCGGACTGCCATAGCATGTGTGAGAGTCTAGCTATACATGCTATAAATATATTATGATAGTGTGGTGACTCGTGACAATTTTAATCTGTGTTTTCACATAGTGAATGGATCCCGACCGAGCTGCTACTAATGATGCTGCTAGTAATGTGCCGGCTCCCGCGCAAGGGACCACGCCAGTAGTAAGTAGACCCGAGACCTTGGGTCAAGGAAAAGAGGCTCGGGAAGCCTTTCTCTATATGATGAGTAACTGGAACACTGAATTCGTTCGAGCAAACCCTAATGCTCAACCTCCTCCACCCCTTCCTAGACCTCAGCCTGTCCCCGTAGCTCCTCAATGTATAAATTTAGTAAGAATGACTAAACCCCCTGTTGATAAGATTCGAAAATAAGGGGCCGAGGAATTTAGAGCCAACATAGATGATGATCCTAAAAAAGCAAAGTTCTAACTCGAGAATTCTATTAGGGTGTTTGATGAACTTTCTTGTACGTCCGATTAAAGCTTAAAATGTGCTGTGTCATTACTGAGGGACTCAGCATACCGCTGGTGGAAAACGCTGACATCTTTAGTTCCAAGGGAGAGAGTGACATGGGACTTCTTCTTAGAAAAGTTCCAAAAGAAGTACATAAGTCAGAGATTTATTGATCAGAAACGGAAAGAGTTTCTTGAATTGAAGCAAGGCAAAATGACTGTGGCAGAGTATGAACATGAATTCGTTAGACTCAGTAAGTATGCTCAAGAGTGTGTGTCTACGGAAGCTATTATGTGCAAGAGATTCGAGGATGGGCTGAATGAGGATATTAGATTGCTGGTTGAAATTTTGGAGTTGAAAGAATTCGTAATATTAGTCGATAGAGCTTGCAAGGCGCAAGAGTTGAATAAGGAAAAGAGAAAAGCTATGATTGAGGCCCGAGATGCAAAGAAGAGGCCGATGAGTAAGTCGTTCCAAACTCAATCAAAGAGGTCCAAACAAACAAACCCTTGGACGACCGCTTCAGCTGGGCATTCACACCGAGACCTTGGTAACACATATTCGGGCTTTAAAATTCAAGCCACCTCGATGGAAAGAGTGGGTAATGCGAAGCCAAATAAACTCGAGTGTCCAAATTATGGTAGACAACATTTTGGGGAGTGTTGGGGAAACAATCGAACTTGCTACAAGTGTGGTTCACTAGACCACTTCATTCGAAACTGTCCTGAGAAGGATGAAAAAGACAGAAAACAAGAAGTAAGAGCGAACAATGTACCTTCGAGGGGTAGACCATAGAGGAACCCGGGAATTGGGACTAGTAGTAGAGGTGTGCCTAGAGATTCTACTGTGAGACCAGAAGGCAGAGCACCTGCAAGGACTTATGCCATTCGCGCTCGCGAAGAGGCATCATCTCCAGATGTGATAACGGGTACTTTTTCTCTTCATGATATCTCTATTGTTGCTTTGATTGATCTGGGGTCTACCCATTCCTATATTTGCATGAAATTGGTATCTAGCATGAACATGATTGTTGAGTCTACAGAATTTGAGATAAAAGTGTCAAACCCGTTAGGCAAGCATGTGCTAGTTGACAAAGTGTGTAGAAATTGTCCCTTAACGATTAGAGGTCATTGTTTTTCGGCTAATCTCATGTTGTTGCCGTTTGATGAATTTGACCTAATTCTTGGCATGGATTGGTTGACTGCTCATAATGTTTTAGTAAACTATGGTAGTAAGTTTATTGAACTGAGATGTGTAAATGGAGATATTATTCGGGTTGAATCAAGTAAATCGGGTAGTTTGCCTGTAGTGATTTCATCTATGGTAGTTGAGAAATACATGAGAAAAGGGTATAAGTCCTATCTTGCATTTGTGTTGAATACCCAAGAGTCAGAAGTAAAGATTGAATCAGTACCTGTGGTATGTGAGTACCCGGACATGTTTCCAGAAGAGTTACCGGGATTGCCTCCAGTTAGAGAAGTCGAGTTTGGCATTGAGTTAGTTCCGGGTACGGCACCTATATCAGTTGCCCCATATAGGATGGCACCGTTAGAGTTAAAAGAGTTGAAGGTTCAGCTGTAAGAGTTAACGGATAAGGGTTTTGCAAGACCGAGCTATTCATCGTGGGGTGCTCTGGTACTCTTTGAGAAGAAGAAAGACGGGTCGATGAGACTGTGTATAGACTACAGACAGCTCAACAAGGTGATGGTGAAGAATAAGTATCCTTTTCCAAGGATCGATGATTTGTTCGACCAATTGAAGGGAGCCACGGTGTTTTCTAAGATAGACCTAAGATCTGGCTATTACCAGTTAAGAGTTAAGGAGCAAGATGTGCCGAAAAATGCATTTCGGACAAGGTATGGTCATTACGAGTTCTTTGTCATGCCCTTTGGCTTAACAAATGCTCATGCAGTATTTATGGATTTAATGAATCGTATCTTTCGATCATACTTGAATAAATTTGTAGTCGTTTTTATTGATGACATACTAATTTATTCTCAGGATGAGAGTGAGCACGCGGAGCACCTGAGAACTATTTTGCAGACTCTAAGAGACAAGCAATTGTATGCTAAGTTTAGCAAGAGTGAGTTTTGGCTCCGAGAGGTCAGATTCTTAGGACACATTGTGTCGGGTGATGGAATTAGAGTTGATCCAAGTAAGTTCTCGGCTATTGTGGAGTGGAAATCGCCGAGGAATGTGTCAGAGATTTGGAAATTTTTGGGCTTAGCGGGTTACTACAGATGGTTCGTTAAAGGGTTCTCCATGATTGCTACACCGATGACGAGACTGCTACATAAAGATGTTAAGTTTGAATGGACCGAGAGGTACCAATAGAGTTTCGAGAAACTGAAAGCATTGTTGACTGAAACACAAGTATTGGTACAACCTGAGTCAGGAAAGGAGTTTGTGATCTATAGTGATGCGTCATTTAATGGTCTTGGCTGTGTGCTGATACAAGAGTGTAAAGTAGTAGCTTATGCCTTGAAATAGCTAAAACCGCATGAAAAGAATTATCTGACGCATGATTTGGAGTTGCCTGCTATCGTTTTTGCTTTGAAGATTTGGCGTCATTATTTATATGGTGAAAAATGCTGAATCTTTACTTATCACAAGAGTTTGAAATACTTGATGAACCAAAAGGATTTGAATTTGCGACAAAGGCGGTGGCTCGAATTATTAAAGGATTATGAGCTAGTAATCGATTACCATCAGGCAAAAGTGAATGTGGTTGCAGATGCCTTGAGCAGAAAATCTCTATATGCTTTGAGAAGTATGAGTACGAGCTTAGCATTATCTGATGATGGTTCTATATTGGCCGAGTTGAGGGCTAGACCATTATTTCTTCAACAGATCCGTAAAGCTCAAAAGAATGACAGTGAAATGCAAGTTAAGAGAGCTCAGTGTGAATCGGGAAATAACTCTGATTTTTGGGTTGGTTCAGATGATTTTTTGATGTTTCATGATAGAGTTTCTGTACCTAAAGATGATGAGTTGATCCAGAAAATTTTACAGGAGGCACACAATGGTTGTTTTTCAGTACATCCGGGCAGCACAAAAATGTATAATGATTTGAAAAAGTTGTATTGGTGGTCGGGAATGATAAGAGATATCTCTGAATTTGTTACAAAGTGTTTGATCTGTCAATAAGTGAAAGCCGAGCATCAAGTACCTTCGGGATTACTTCAGCCAGTGATGGTTCCTGAGTGGAAGTGGGACCGAATCACAATGGATTTTGTAACGGGGTTACCTACGACTCCGAAAAAGAAAGATGCTGTGTGGGTTATCATTGATAGATTAATGAAATTGGCTCACTTTATACCGGTACGCGTTGATTACTCACTTGACAAGTTGGCTGAGCTATATATTGCCAAAATTGTGAGGTTACATGGAGTGCCTATGTCCATTATCTCGGATAGAGATCCAAGGTTTACTTCGAGGTTTTGGAAAAGGTTGCAAGAAGCCTTGGGTATAAAATTGAATTTCAGTACTGCGTTTCATCCGCAAACTGATGGTAAATCCAAAAGAATGATTCAAGTTCTCGAGGATATGCTCCAATGTTGTGTTTTAGAGTTCGAAGGTAGTTGGGAAATATATCTACCTTTGGTTGAATTTGCCTACAACAGCATTTATCAATCGAGTATACAAATGGCACCATATGAAGCATTATATGGTCGCAAGTGCCGGACTCTTTTGTACTGGACCGAGCTTAGTGAAAAGCAAATTCACGAGGTTGATCTAGTTAGAGAAACCGAAGAGAAAGTGAAAGTGATCCGTGATAGTCTGAAAGCTGCTTCAGATCGACAAAAGTCATATGCGGATTTGAAAAGGAAGGAAATTAAGTTTCAACTGGGTGATAAAGTACTCCTCAAAGTATCCCCGTGGAAGAAAATTTTGAGATTTGGCCAGAAGGGCAAATTGAGTCCGCGATTCATAGGACCGTATGAGGTTATTGAAAGGATTAGACCAGTAGCTTACCAGTTAGCTTTGCTGACGGAGTTAGAGAAAATACACAACGTGTTTCATGTGTCGATGTTTCAGCGATATCATTTCGATCCTTCGCATGTGATTCATCCGACAGAAATTAAGATATGACCAGATATGACCTATGAAGAGGAACCAATTAAGATTTTGGCTCGAGAGGTTAAACAGTTGAGGAACAAAAGCATAGCCTTAGTGAAAGTGTTGTGGCAAAAGCATGGTGTAGAAGAGGCTACGTGGGAACTGGAAGAAGCAATGAGGGAATAGTACCCAAATTTCTTTATCGGTAAGATTTTCGGGGACGAAAATCTCTAAAGGGGGGAGAGTAGTAACAGCCCGATTTTGGGGCTAGTCAGAACAGTGGTTTCTGAACCACTAATCTGAGATCAGAGAAATTATTTTAATATTATTATATGTGTTATATCATGATTATATGAATGCATGAAAATATTGGTGCATTATTTTTTGGTGATTGCATGCCTAATTGTGAAAAAAGACTAAATCGCATAAAGTGCGAAAGTTTTATTTTACAAGTTAGAGGTTTCAAATAGCTATATAATTTTAATTGGAAGCCCTTAATGTGAAATTAGGCCTTTCTAAACGTCATAGCCGACCATGGGGGGACAAGAGCCTTAATTTAGTCAATGTTTGGTGGTGTTAGGTGATTAATGAATAAAATAAAACAAAAACAAGAAAGCTATCATTTTTTTTATCATCTTCTTCCTCCCACCAAAAATTCTAGCAAGAATAGGAGTTTGGGAGCTTGAAATTTTCAGCAACATATCTTCCTTGCAAGTAAGTGATTTTAGTGGTCTTTCTTGATAATATTTGTACTTTTGGAACCCCTAAAGCTTAAGCTAGCTAAAGAGGGGACTATTTTGAAAAATGGTTAAAAGTTTAGGGATTTACCATGAGAGAGATTATGTTGTTTGCTGAGTTTTTAAGGAAGAAAATGAATTATGGTTGTTAAATAAACAACTTTTGTGAAAGGTGTTTCCATGAAAACACCTAAAAGGACCTTTTTGTAAAGGTTGTAAAATGGGTAGTAAGTGCATGAAATGATTGGTATTGTGAGTTGTTATAAGAGTAATAAATGTTCAGCTAGGCTTGTTAAATGAGGAAATTTGATGAAAAATGATTTACGAGCCTAGGGGAAAAATCGTAATTTTGCCAAAGTATAAGGGCAAAACGATAATTTTTGTCAAAGTAGGAATTTTGAAGTGTCTTGATTTATGTAGTGATTAAATGAGTAAATTTTATTAATATAGATCAAGAAGAACGTGGAATCAACCTTGACCGGGGAAAAGACAAGCTTACGGACTAAATTGCAAATTGACATATTTTGTATCGAGGTAAGTTTATGCGTAAACGATGAATCCTTATTGCGTATGTTTTACTTATTAATGCATTGCGTAAATGCGAATGATTATTGTTAAGATCTAATAAAAATGATAGAAAGTGAAGAAATTCTCGGATGAACCTTCGAAATAGGAAAACGAGTGCGGATAAATATCCGTGAACATGTAATTATTTACTATTAGTGGCCTGTGTGAGATACCACCTTGTTATTTATAAACGATAGGCTGTGTGCGATACCATCGTATTAATTGTCATTGATGGGCTGTGTACGATACCACCGTAGACATGTAATTATTGGTGGGCTGTGTGCGATACCACCTTGTTGATTATTAAATGGTGGGCTGTGTGCGAAACCACTGATTTCGAAGTGTTCACTGAGAAACTTGTCTAAGTGAAATTACATGTGGCTTTGTGGTGATAAGTGCAGGGTATAAGTGCAAGTAAATGTGAGTACTGTTATATGATATGTGTTTGGGATGTGGCGAGGTTTGGAATGAGTAAGCATGATTATGAGGATTTGAATTGTTTTTACTTCGTATATAATGTTTTTGATTTATAAGTATGTGGTATAATGCTTATTGTTTACATATAGACTTACTAAGCTTAAAGCTTACTCCCTTCTCTTTTCCCTTGTTTATAGTGTCGAAGAGCCAGCTCGGGATACGGAGATAATCAGAGGATCATCCACACTATCAGTACATCTTGGTATAATAGAATTTAGCATTTTGAGTATGGCATGTTTAGGGACTAGACTTAGTTGAATGTCATATTGTTTTGGCCAAAGGTGTTGGCTCATTCAAAGATGAATTCTTTTGTATAAGGCTATAGTTGATGGCTCTTTCTTATTAACCTATGAAATGATGAGGTTATTCATGAATGTGCAAGTTGCATGGTTGATTAATTGGTTTACTTATGCATGAATGAGTTGGTTACTTAATGTGGTTTATGATGGTGCAAGTGTGGGTGGCAATTAGGGCTTGGAAAATAGCCTTGTTCTTGTCCACACGGGTAGGCACACAGGCGTGTGTCTAGACCGTGTGTGACACACGGTCTGCCCATGGGCATGCTGTTAGGTCGTGTGTCCCCCTGCATGCTAAGTTGGCAAATCAGTATACTCAGTAGTAACCACACGGGTAGAGACACGACCGTGTGTCCCAACCGTGTGGAAAACGCGGCCTTAGGCATGGGCATGTACCCAGGCCGTGTGAAGTCTACACCTGAATTAGGAATTTAATTCGCCACACGGTCGAAGGACATGGGCGTGTGCCTTGGCCGTGTGACATTTATGGGGTGATGACGTCAAAAACATAATGTCAAGGTTTTTACACACGGGCTAAGACACGGGCGTGTCTAGTCCATGTGAGGGACACGGGCCATAGACACGGGCGTGTGTCCGGGCGTGTGAAAACCCATGTAGGTTCGAAATGAGAAATAAATCACACGGGTGTGGAACACAGGCATGTGAAGTTCCACACGGGCGTGTCCTGTTCTCCACACGGGCGTGTAGACTGTTTGATGAAAATTTTCTAAGTCTATCTAGAGATCTTTTTAAGAGTTTGATTTGATTCCGAACCGTTCCTAAAGTATGATTTAGGCCTCGTAGGCTTGTTTAAGAGGTGATATGAAAAGTTTTAAATTTGAGTGGAAATATCATGTCTCGGTCTATATAATTGTTTGCGTATAAGTCTGGTAATGCCTCGTACCCTATTCCGGGGATGAATACGGGTAAGGGGTGTTACATTCTAAATCCTTCAATGATTTTAATATAAACTTTACACTATATAGTGATTCATAAAAGGTTGTAATAACAACCATTAGATGCAACTTAAATCTTTTATGAACTGTCAATTTAATAATATATCTAAAGGTTATTGTATCCACCACAAAAGAATATTATATCTTTTCATAATCAATGTCAAGGCTTAGCGGAAAACTTCATTTTTTTATTCCGCTTTTGCAAAACTACTTCATTTGTACCCTCACTAGCTTTATACCTTTAGGTATTTGGGTTACTAGTCTAAAAACTCCACGAATTTAATTGTATTTGAGTTGCGTCTTTCTATTTTGACCAATTTATTCCATGTCTATATTTCTCAATAGATTTATTTAAGATCCTCCTTTTATTTCATTATTTCAACAATAATATTGCATGCAAAACCATTATTGACCCCTTTTATTATCGATTTCATATTTTCTCGAATTGACATAACTTATCAAGATATCTTATTTTCACTATTTTAATCTTCAATTTTAGGTACTTGAATCTCTTCTAGAGTTTTACTTATTAGTTATGTCTTGGGTCTCTTTTGGAGCACTCGTCTTCACTATATGACCATCTAAATTTGTTATTTTCTTTTATGAGAATTTTCATATTTGGAACTTGTAATAAGTTATCCTTATTGAACTTCTGGTTCAAATTACTCTCCCCCCTAACTCATTACAAGTTATTATTTCTCTTCCCCTAATGTCGGGAAAACTATCGAATCAAAATAGTAATCACAAATCATGTCATGATTGAATCTCCAAAACATTTAAAACATATAATAATAAATGAGACTTGTAATTAATATATATTCACAACTTTATTTGAGGATTCACTCATCTTTGTGCCTTATGGTGGAGCAATTGAAACATACACGCACATACAAAAAGTCAAAGATGAGAAATATTTAGCTCTTAACTAAAAACCAATTGTAATGGGGAGTATTTATAACTTATTAGCTTGATGCGTACAACACGTAAATCAACATGATCTCATGTTGAAATAGAAAGTTGAGTTCTCATAAGTAATGGTTTAGATATTAATCAGAGGCATTCCATCAATAGTTTCTCTAAACCGTTATGCGCATAAATAACAAGTTTTTACAAAAGTTTTTCAAACTCAATCAATAAAAGGCTGAGATATAAACTCATCAGTATTAGCAAGATGAATTGTCTTAATTGCATAATCTGAAATTAATTATTTAAATAAGCAATCTTGCAAACGACAGGTTGCAAGTTGATAACACATATGTGATTATTTTGTAGATGCATCTATCAAAATCATATAATATCAAAACCATCCACATGGTGGATGAATGGGCCCATATTCATTCCAAAAATGCATGACTTTAAATATCAACTTTAGCTAATGAGTTTCTAATAATCAATTTTCATTTAGAACAAGCATCAAATGAGAATTCTTTAAATTAAAGAATCTTCTAGTTCTTTAATGAATGTCCATATGATTCTCAATTAATTTTCGCATCATATATGATCCAAGATGGTCTAACTGGTCACGCCAAGTAGTAAATGCATTTGTATCACTAAACTTCTGGTTTACTTTAACATGCATTTCAATAATAATGTCAATATAAATTGTGACAAATTGATAATCTTAATGTCATTCCTTTTACTTTGTATCCACATATAATTTCTATTGTGACATTTACTACTGGAAATGTCTAAATCAATGTGAAGTCTATAATGTCACTAAGTCAACAAAATAAATATAAATTCCAAACAATTATATGCAATATTCGCTTCAGGGAATATGCCAAAATCTTTTTTTTCTGCGTTGAATATTGACGATTTTATTAAGAAGTAAGCAAATTAAACTCCAATATTAGACTTTGAATCCAATGAAAATCTATTAATAGCAAACTTTGAGAGTGAATCTTATTTTCTAGGTGTACAACGGATACATAACCAATGACTTTTCATACATATTTTTTATACTCTTGCAAGTTCTCATCAGTAATATTTTTTCACGTAATATTAATTGAGAACTTATTATGAATACCATAGAGTTATACTCATAGTTTTTTTAAAAAAAAAAACTTGCAACTTCAGGTGCATCCAACCATAACGAGCTTTAGATAGAATTACCATATTCTATTACTCATAAGTAGATATTTCTCAATCAAATATTTTGCTTTCAATCCCTTAATGGGGATAATGACAAAAGAAGATCACAAAAATAGTCATGGTCAATTCATTTTAATAACAAGAGTAATCAATAATTCAATCCTCTTTTGATTCATATGAAATATAATTTTTTCCTCATTCACAATCTCAATATGAGATCCATTATGAATATTAAAACCAATGGATTAACCATCATAAAATATTAATATATTAGCTCTTCTGAAGCTTTCGATTAATTTTGTACTACCAAATATTGAAATAATATTGGTTTTTATTTTCTTTTATACTTGTGTTCACTTCGAGGAATACAATAGATTTACTAGGATGAATTTATAAACGTCCCAATAGATTTTTATTTCATAATCACCATTACAAACATGCGTGGATTTCAAATCAAAATCTATCTATTCATGTTGTCATGATTAGTATCCAATTATAATAAACATGCTATAATAAATAAATTATAATAAAATATACCTAAAGATCTTTAACATCATCGTCATTACTCACGTAAGGATTATATAAATTTCTTTGGATAATAATTATCCATAGTGCACAGGCCTCAATCGAAGACTAAAATTGCAATAGCTTTAGAATGCAATCGATAATGAGGGGTTTGTTTTTGTTACTCTTGGTTTAGGCGAAGGACTGGAATTGGCTGGGGCTCCTGCAGCGATTTATGTGTTCGGGGTTTCTGTTCTGTAACGGTAAGTTTTTGCGTACGTTTGAGTGATATTGTAAGGCTTTGATTGTGAAATATTTTCGGTTGAGTTTTCGTTAGTATTACTAATTCGGGCTCTAGAATGTCAATTTTTAGGTTTTGGAAGGCTCGAGATAGTTTTCGCATCAAATCGATACCAGGTATGAACCCGAAACACGAAAAATTGAGTTTCAGCAAAAGCCAAAAATGGCCACTGTCAACGCCACACGGGCATGTGGCCAGTCGTGTGAGTGGCTGTGTACGAGACACAGCCGTGGGTTGACGAAGGTATGGCCGTGTGCAAGACACGGTCGTGGGGTGGCTGGAGTGTAACATCTCGGTTTAGGGCCTAGTCAGAATAGTGGTTCGAGACCACAAATTCGAGGGTCATGAATGAGTTTTTGAGGTTTATATTATGTATGCATGCTAGTGTGAAAGTTTCATGAAACAATTTTGTGAAATTGTGGTTGAATTGTCCAAAAGGACTAAATTGCAAAAGTTGCAAAATGTGTGTTTCTAGAAGCTATTTGTGTGAAATAGCTTTAGATTATTAATTAGAGGTCCTTAAATAGCAATTTACCCAAATTCTAATTTTTGGACAAAAATGGGCATGGATGAGTCAAAATTTGAAGTTTATCAAAAAGGGCATTTTGGTCATTTATCAAATAAGTGATTAAATAGGTGAAAAGATGATAAAAATTCCCCCAAGCTGCCGAAAATTTGAGAAGCCATTGTTAGGGCTCTTTCAATTTTTCAAGCTTGCTAGTAAGTGCTCTTAAGCCCGGTTTTTGATATTCTTCGTATTTTTGAAGTCCTAGTAGCATGAGTAAGCTATTTTTAGCTATTTGGTGAGCTATTATGGATGTTCAAAAATATACATATGTATGACATGCATGTATTTTGATGTTTTATTGAAGAATATGAAAGCTTGATGTAGTAGAAACATCTTTTGCTAAGTGATTTTCCATGAAAATGCATGTAGGGACTTAGTTGTGAAAATCTTAAGTTTGGTCATACATGGGTGATTTAGTGAGAATTGTTGAATGCTTTAGTTGAGTAAGTGGTTCGACTAAGCATGAAAGGCTAGAAAGTTGAATAAAAATCACTTTACGAGCCTTTAGGGCTAAAGTGTAAATATGAGAAAGTTTAGGGGCAAAATAGTAATTTTGCTAAAGTATGAGATGTGGGTCAATTTAGTCAATGTGTATATTGAATAAGCTGATTTATTCATTATAGATCAAGAAAGACAAAGCCCGGATCAAAACCTAGGCAAAAGCAAGGTGGTGGACTAAATTACACATTTCAATACTTTTGAGTATCGAGGTAAGTCTATGCATAAACAATGCATTCATACTTACAATTTGTTAATGCTAGCTAGGGTGTAGCATGAATGAGAATGAATGAGAATGATTGGGAACCTATGTGGTTCAAGTAGAATGAATGTAATATAGATGTGAATGGATGAATAATTGGGTAAATAGACTTGTGCATGTGTTGTGATAATGCTAGATGGTGGGCTAAGTGCGATACCATCCAAATGCATATTGACGATGAGCTAGCTATGTGCGATGCTATCGTTAGGTATATCATTTAGTGGCTATGTACGAGATCACTATGATTACCTTTGTGGTAGGCTAAGTGCGATACCACCTTATAAATTGATTGTGGTGTGCTAAGTGCGAAACCATCGAGATATTGGCTGTATGGATTAATTGTGTATATTAGCTGTGTGTAATAGCTGTGTGGATAAGATATGTGGATTAGCTGTGTGGATTCGCTATGTGAGTTAGCTATGTGGATGTATTATTGAGCAATAATGATGTGTTGTATATTGTGTAATTGTGATATTGAATGCAGGGGTGCATTTCAATAGTTATGAGCATGTGACTCATGATGTGTTGGTAATATGGTAAGGGATAGAAATAGTAAGCATAGTTGTATATTATATGTTGTTATAATGCTAATTGTGGTTGGGCTGATACTATGATGCTTAATTGTTTATGTGTAAACTTACTAAGCTCAAAGCTTACTCCCTTTCTTTTCCCTTGTCTTATAGATTAAAAGTGGTGAATCGAGATACGAGGATCATTGGAAGATAGCCCACATATCAAAGACACTTTGGTACATGAAACTTAATGTTTTGTATATGGCATGTATAGGGGCTAGACAAGTTAGTCAATTTTGTTGTAAATGGATAAGATGTGTTAGCCTTTTTATGGGAAGTGTATTTTGTATAATGCCATAGTTGTTGGCTATTACATTATATGAAAAAGATATAGTTTTCTATGTGAGATTGTATTCAATTTGAGTTGATTATGATTGTGTTGGATGAGTATTTGTTGTGTATGCTAGAAGGGTGAAAAGAACTTGGCACTTAGCTTTGTCCTTGACCATGTGGTTAGACACACGGGCGTGTGCCTAGACCATGTGTGACACACGGTCAGCCATCGGCGGGCGTGTCGTGGTGCCGTCAAGGTCCCTGCATGTTAATATTTTAAAACAGAATAGACCACGGACTAGTCACACGGGTGTGTGCCTAGGGCGTGTGGGGTTAATCAGTGTTGGCCACGGGCTAGCCATACGGGCGTGTGTCTGGACTCTAGGCCGTGTGAGGAAAGTCAGTGTTCACCACGGTTGGGGAGCACGGACGTGCCATGGCCGTGGGGCAATTGGCAGAATGCTCGAGTTTTTAGCACGGCTAGGGAACATGGGCGTGTGTGTCCATACACGGGCGTGTTACATAGTGCACAGGCTTGTGAGCCATGTATAAAAGAAGAAAATTTTTAAGGATCGTAAAAGTTCCGGATTAGTCTCGAGAGCCCTCGTGTGTATGAGTGAGGCCTCGTAAGTCGAGAATGAGGTTATAGAGAGTAATGACGTTGAGTCTACGTGGCGATTAAGTGGGTTGAGTTCGATAATGCCTCGGGCCCGGTTCCCGATGTAGAACCCGGGTATGGGGTGTTACATGGAGTATGGCCGTGTGGGCTATACGGGCTAGGCCAAGTTGGGCGTGCGTGTGTGGGCCCACACGGGCAAGTGGGTTTTGGGCCAGGCCGTGTGGGCCACACGAATAAGGCCAATCTGGTTGTGTAGGCCACACGAGCGTGTGGGCCCATACGGGCAAGCCACACGAACATGTGGGCCCATATTTCTAAAATTTTCCCTAGGGTCGCACGGGTCATTCCGATCGACTATGGGCCTACTGTAGGGTCGGTAAAGGTTAACCAAACCCTAAAATTGTAGATCTAATAGTCTGATATTCTGTTCTGAGTATGATAATGCTATGCATGTCTGATTATTTAGTAATCTGTATATAAGCATGTTGAGCATGTCTAATCTGTTATTTCTGTATATGTTTCTGTATCTGTTTTAGGGTGGGATTTGTATATGTAGAGGAAGTGTTCTATATGGCGATCGTCACCTATATTCTAGCAGCTTGGTTGCACATTATCTGATATGTGTCATGATGGCACGATATGGTGTGTAGGGTTGGGTGGGTGTTTTTAACCCCACATGGTGTGATGGGATGGTCGGAGTTGGTGTGTAGAGGATGGGGGTAGGATTCTGATTATCTGATCTGTATATCTAATTCTGTTATCTGTATCTGAAATGGGCATGAGCCCGAATCTGTAGCTTATTGTATGTGAGTTTTCTGCATGTTTGCATGTCTAATTCTGTTGGGTTACACACTGAGTTTACGTAAACTCACCTCTGTATGTCTATTCTGTCTAGGTAATCCATAGACTTAGGCGGATCGGTGCGGCAGAGTCTTGCTGTGACCACTAGTCTACGAACTGAATTTAATTAAAGGTTTTATTTACTTAAAGGTTATTTCTGGGAGTTTTATATTAATCAGACTTTTCAGACTATTGATTAAATTTTTGGGTTTAGATTTTTGTTTAATATTTTGTTTGGACAATTCGCTAAAAACACGATTTTTACTAAAACAAAGGTTTTCTAAAAATACGAACTGACTTCTTGATATACAACGGTTTTCTGTAAGCTTCCGTTAATAAACACCTTTTAAGGCAAATTAATTAATTGAATAACATTTTGACAATGGATAAAAGCAAATAAGAGTTGAAAAATGAAAATGGTTTTATCGTATAAATTTTGTTATCAAAGTCCATTCTTTGTGACACCTCCAGATTCAGCCAAAACGTCTAGGCCGGGTTTGGGGTGTTACATTTAGTGGTATCAGAGCCAGGTTGTAAAACTCGGGCTGTGAATTTTGGGTTCCAAAAAATTGTGATTTAAAAAGAATTAGTTTTCAAATATTTTGGATAATTTGAGAAAGTATGAGGTACACCGAGTCTCTGGCACCGATCCTATAAGTATCTCTGTACTTAGATAGAACTGATCAGAAAAAACTGTAGTTAGTACTTTCTGAAACTGTACTGAAATAGTTAGATACTGGAACTTCTGAAAACATCTCTGAAATTCTGATAATTTATGAATAAAATATATGTTAATAAATACTGGAACTGATGCATAAAACTTTATAATGTAGATAAATTCGAATTATACAATGAGTGCTCGTGAAACTCGTAAATGTGGTACTCATGGTCGTGGTAGAGGTCGTAGGGGGGCTCGAGCTGAGTCTTCCTCTCTAGGCAACATGTCAAATTTAGATACGAGTGAGACGCCGGTTTCGCCTGCTATTGAGACTGGGTCTCAAAGTCGTTCGGCTGGGGACGACGCACTGTCCCAAGTCATGCTGAGGATATTGGAGAGGGTCGTTAGACCTCATTCTGGATATGGGGGCCGAGGGTCGGTAACTGAACGACTCCGGTCGAATAGAGCTGAGCTGTTTAGGGGTGTCACTAGAGTCACCCCTACAGTGGCCGAGTATTGGTTGGAGGCCACTAAAAGGATTGTGAATGATTTAGATTGTACTCCCGAGCAGAAATTTAAGGGTGCAGTCTCTTTGCTTCGCGACGAGGCATATTAGTGGTGGTTAACGGTTGAAGAGGGTACTTAGCCTGATCGTCTGAACTGGGATTTCTTTAAGACTGCCTTCCAGGGGAAATATGTAGGGGCGAGTTATGTAGATACTGGTAGGCGTAAGTTCATGAATCTCACGCAAGGTGATAGGTCAGTAGCCGAGTATAAGGCTGAGTTTCTGAGGTTGAGCCGCTACGCTCGAGGCATGGTGGCATCTGAGTATGAGAAGTGTGTCCGTTTTGAGGATGGTTTGAAAGATAACCTGAGGGTATTGATTGCTGCACAGAGGGAGCGAGAGTTCGCAATTCTGGTTGATAAGGCAAAGATCGCCAAAGAAGTTAAACGCGTGGAGCGCAAAAATAGGGACCGAGAGAGAGGCAAGAATAAGAGGGATTCGGAGCACTCTAGTTCTGTTCCGAGGCCTAAGAAAGAGGCCAGACATGATGGGCCTATTAGATTGGGGGTTCCTGTTACTTCTACTAGGTTACAGTCATGTGGAGATTGTGATAGGCACCATCCAGGCGAGTGTTGGAGGAGGTTAGGGGCTTGTTTGAAGTGTGGATCTTTAGAGCACCGTATTAGAGAGTGTCCACAGCGGGCAGATCAAATTCAAGCTTCGGGACCGGGTTCTGTATAGCCTTAGAGGGCAGTTTAGCAGCCATCTAGAGGCCATGGACCGGCTAGGGGTGGTAATAGTATGGGTCGTGGGCAGATAGCACCGAGTAGAGGTGCTAATCAGACTGAGGTGAGGCAGCCTGCACTGGTTTATGCTGCTCGATACCGAGAGGATAGGGATGCTCCAGATGTTATCACCTGTACGTTCTTAATTTTTGATGTGTCTTATATTGTTTTGATAGACATAGGTTCTACACACTCATATGTAGCTAGTTTTGTTTCTGAAAACCTGGGGATTTCTGTTGAGAGCACTTCTAGTGAGATCACTGTACTGAGTCTGTTGGGGCAGTCTGTCCGGGTTAGTAAACTGTATAGGGATGTTCCATTAGAGTTACAAGGGGCTGTGTTTCTAGAAAATCTGATAGAGTTACCGTTTGGAGAGTTCGATCTGATTTTGGGTATGGATTGGTTGGTTAAGCATCAAGTCAGTTTAGACTGCGTGACTAAGAGTGTCGTTTTGAGGACTAAGGAAGATAAAGAAGTTGTTGTAATTGGTGAGCATCGAGATTATCTGTCCAATGTGATCTCCTCTTTTGTGGTTGAAAATTTGGTTGGGAAAAGATGTGAGGCGTATTTCACTTACGTCAGTGTTCCTGTTTCGAGGGACTCTTCTGTCAGGGATATCAGAACAGTGAGGGATTTTTTGAATGTCTTTCCTGAGAAGTTATCGGGTTTACCTCCGAATCGAGAAGTTGAGTTTGGAATTAAGCTTCTACCGGGTACAGCTCCGGTGTCCATCGCTCCCTACTGAATGGCATCGAATGAGCTTACAGAGCTTAAGGTTCAACTTCAAGAGCTTCTGGATCGTGGTTTCATCCGCCCTAGTGTGTCTCCGTGGGGGCACCAATTTTGTTTTTTAAGAAAAAGGATGGGACCATGAGGATGTGAATTGATTATCGGTAACTGAATAAATTGATGGTGAAGAATAAGTATCCACTTCCGAGGATCAATGATTTGTTTGATCAGTTCCGAGGGGCTTCTGTGTTTTCAAAAATTGATCTCCGATCTCGGTATCATCAGTTAAGAGTTAAGGAAGTGGATGTTCATAAGACTGCGTTTAGGACTCGTTATGGATATTACGAGTTCCTAGTTATGCCTTTTTTATTTGACGAATGCTCCGGCTGCATTCATGGATCTGATGAACCTAGTCTTTTAGCCATATCTGGATCAGTACATCGTGGTCTTCATCAACGATATTCTGGTTTACTCTAAGACTGAGGATGAGCATGATGAGCATCTTAGAGTTGTGCTTCAGATTCTCCGTGAAAAACAGCTCTACGCTAAGTTAAGCAAGTGCGAGTTCTGGTTGCGAGAGGTAACTTTTCTGGGGCACGTGGTTTCTATTAAGGGGATCCAAGTTGATCCTAGAAAGATTGAGGCTGTGCTTGATTGGAAACAGCCTAAAAATGTATATGAAATCCGTAATTTTTTGGGTCTGGCGGGTTATTATCGGCGGTTTGTCGAGGGGTTCTCTCTGATTGCAGCTCCTTTGACTAAGCTTATGTGTAAGGGTGTTCCTTTTATTTGGACTGATACGCAACAATCGAGCTTCGAGAAGCTCAAGTCTATTTTGACTCAGGCTTCTATTCTGATACAACCTGAATCTGGTAAGGAGTTTGTGGTGTACAGTGATGCGTTGCACGTCGGTTTGGGATGTGTACTGATGCAAGATGGTAAGTTTGTGGCTTATACGTCCCGTCAGCTTAAGACACACGAAGGGAATTATCCAACGCATGATCTCAAGTTGGTTGCGGTGGTTTTTGCGTTAAAAATCTGGAGGCACTATCTGTATGGTGAGAGGTGTATTATCTACATTGATCACAAGAGCCTCAAGTATCTCCTTATCCAGAAGGAGTTGAATCTTAGACAGCGACGATGGATTGAGCTGCTCAAAGATTATGACTGCACGATAGAGTATCATTCTAGTAAAGCCAATATGGCGGTCAATGCTCTAAGTCGTAGAGCGAGGACTGATTTAAGGGCGATGTTCGCTCATCTTAGTCTGTTTGATGATGGGAGTCTATTAGCTGAGTTACAAGTTAAGCCGACTTGGATTGATCGGATTCGAGATAAGCAGTTAGGGGATAAGTCTCTGGGTTTGCGGTTTCGTCAGGTTGAGAGTGGTAGTACTTTTGATTTTGGGTTGAATAATGATGGCGTTCTGTGTTTTTGAGGTCGGATATATGTGCCGAATGATTCTGATTTGAGGCAGTCGATTCTAAGAGAGGCTGTAACAGTCCGGTTTACACCCTAGTCGAAATATTGGTTTTAAGACCACAAATTCGAGGTTAGAAAAATATTTTAATATTATTTTTAGTGTTTACAGTATGTGATTAAGCATGTGTCAAAATTCTGTGTGAAAATTTTATCGTTTGTGTGTTGATTTGCGAGAAAGGACTTAATCACATAAAATGCAAAAGCTATGTGCTAATTGTTAAAGTTCTTAATTATCATGGCTTATTAAATGAAAGGTCATTATATTGTTATTAGACCATATAGTTAATGGATGGACAAATGTGGTCATGAGTTAGTGGGTTTTTAATGATAAAATGGGGGTTAAATTTGTAAATTTGTTATTAAGGTATATTATAATAAAACAAAATATGAATTTAGTGTTATGTTCATCCATTATTGCCAAAAATGAAAGAAAGAACACCATTGAAGCTCTTGAAAAATTCGGCACTTGCATGACTTAATTGGTATGTGTTTTTAACTCGGTTTTTGATGATTTTTATGTTTTTGTAATCGTTGCTTCGTGTTCTAGCTAGCCCATGCCCTAATTTTTGAATTTGTTGTTGATTTTGTAAAATTCCATTGATGAATGTTTGAGCTTTGTGGTAGTTGATGAGGAATAATGAATAATTGTTGATAGATTTTAATGTTTTGTAAAGTGATTTTTGACAAAAATGTCAAAAATAGATTAAATTGTGAAATGTGTAATTCGAGGGGTTAAAATGTGAAATAAATGAAATATGTGGACTTATATGAGCTAAGATAAAATTCGGATAGGCATGTGTATAATGAAATTATGTGTATTTTGTGATTTTATGAAATATGGACTAAAATGTCAAAATGTGCAACTATGAGGGCTAAAATGTAAAATGCTTTAACTGTGTGTTGTGGATTATTTTCGATGAAAATGTGATTGAATGAGTTAAGTTTAATATTATATAAATCAAGAAAAGAGAGATTCGGATCGAGATCAAGGCAAAGACAAAGTGCTCGATTGATCGACTAGTGTTGTTATTTCTACGTCCGAGGTAAGTTCGTGTATAATACAAATTGTTTAAACAATGTTCATCTGTTATGAAATGAATAGAAATGTGATTGTTGAACTAGAAATGTGAAATGTGAATTCGAAGAAATGTAGCACTATGTGTGCAAAAATATAACGGTTACTACGATGAATTGCACTAAGTGTGCGAGATAAAGAAATGCATCGGTTATATTAGTTGGCACTGTGTGTACGATATTGAGATATCTTCAGTTTAAAGTGATGGCACTAAGTGTGCAATACTATCGTAGCTTCAGCTAATTAAATGGCACTGAGTGTGCGAAATCATCGAATGTTTAAAGAGGACTGAACGAATTATGGCTTGGAGCATTGAGTGGTAAATGTGATAGATCAATACGTGATGGTATAGGTATGTACAGAACCTATGTGGTTGATGATTTTGTGTATGAGATCAATGGATGAATGTGTGAATGAATGATGAAAAAGAGTTGGTTTGAATAGTATTAAAAATGCTTGTGTTTGGATCTATGGATATGGTAAGAAAGTGAGCAATAGCTAGGGATAATATAGAGAAGTGATTTGAATTGAATCAAATGATAGTTAAATTTGATTTTTGAATCTAAATGGCTGAGTTAATTGTGTTATATTACGAACTTACTAAGCTTTAAAGCTTACTGTGTGAAGTCTTTCTCTGTTTTACACTGTCATTAAAGCTAGCTCAGATCCGGGAATCGTCAGCGACTCAATCACACTATCGATCATCTATTTTGGTACTTTTGGAAGTTATATCTTTAGTATATGGCTTGTATAGGCTAGAAATTATGGAATGTTTTCAGATGTGTAAATATAGCCATGTGATATGGCTTGTTAATGAATGTGTTTAAGGATGAGTTTTGTTCTTGTTTTATGATGTATAAGTTGGGATGTTTTGATGTGCTCATAAATGGCAAAATGAAATGGTCTATGTTGGTTAGTTCATGGTTGATTTGGGATATTGATATGATGAGAAATGCTATGAATTGGTAAGGATTAAATGATGTATGGATTACATGTTTTTTTATGTAAAATTGATACTTTGGAGTGGGATGTTTGAGTTGGATTTGTATATGGAAATAAATGATATAGTTAAAGGTTAAATGGTGCATGTTTTGGAATTTTTTGGATGCATTTGAGATATGAATTTAGAATGGCTTGATGCTTGTAGGTGTGACCCAAAATTTGGGTGGAAAATTGGCCTTGCAAATGGCCTACATTTGCCCACACGGTTGAGCACACGGGCGTGTGTCTCGACCATGTCTCTTAAGGTTGCATTTTGAAATAAGTCAGGCTTGCCCACGGGCTAGACACACGGGCGTGTCTTCGGCCGTGTGGACAAGTCAGTATGTATGCCCTGTTTTGCCACGGCTTTGACACACGGGTGTGTCTGATGCTGTGTGAGGCACACAGCCTACCCACACGGGCGTGTGACCTCTGTAACTTTGAAAAATGTTTGATTTTCAAAAAAAATTTGTATGTGCTCGGTTTAGTCCCGACCCCTTCCTAATGCATGTTTAAGGTCTCGTAGACCTTTTAAAGGGACTCTATGTATATGATTTTCTATGGTACGATGATGATGTATTTATGTTTGAGAAATGATCGTAAAAGTTCCGTTATGTCTGGTAACGCTTCTTAACCCTAGACCGGCGATGGTTACGGGTTAGTGGTGTTACATTTTATTGGTATCAGAGATACGGTTTAGTCGATTCTAGGACTAACGTAGCATGTGAGAGTCTAGCTATACATGCCATATATATATCTGTGATAGTGTGATGATTCCTGACGGTTAAAAATGTGTTTTCATATAGTAAATGGATCCCGATCGAGCAGTTGCTGATGATGTTGAGAGTAATGCGCCTGCTCCCGCTCAAGGGACAGCGCCGGCTGAATCTAGGCTGATTGCTAGTAGCCATGAGGGAGAGGCAAAACAAGCCTTCTTCCAAATGATGAGTGAGTGGTTTACAGAGTTCATTCGAACGAATCCAGCTACTCAACAACCTCCACCCTCGCATGTTCCTGTAGTACCACAAGTTTCAGACCTGATCCGATTGAGTAAACCTCCTGTGGATAAAATTCGAAAGTACGGGGCCGAAGAGTTCAGGGCCATAGTTGATGATGATGCCGGTTGAGCTGAATTTTGGCTTGAGAATACCATAAGAGTGTTTGATGAATTATCATGTACTCCTGATGAATGCCTTAAATATGTTGTTTCATTGTTGAGAAATACGGCATATCATTGGTGGAAAACATTGATATCTGTGGTTCCGAGAGAAAGAATCACCAGGGATTTCTTTCAAGCTGAATTTCGGAAGAAATATATCAGTCAACGATTTATAGATCAGAAATGTAAAGAGTTCCTAGAGCTGAAACAGGGCCATATGTCTGTTATGGAATACGAGCGAGAATTTGTAAGATTGAGTCAGTATGCGCGAGAATGTGTTTCGACAGAAACTACTATGTGTAAACGATTCATCGAAGGATTGAATGAAGACATTAAACTTCTGGTCGGAATTCTTGATTTGAATAAATTTGTGGTATTGGTTGAAAGAGCCTGTAAAGCTGAGGAGCTTAGTAAAGAAAAGAAGAAAGCAGATTCAGAAGCTAGAGACGAAAGAAAAAGGTCGATGAGTAAGTCATATCATTCTTCGTCAAAGAGATTTAGAGATGCAAACAATCGCTCAAATGTTTCGTTTGGACATTCGAGTAAAGATCGTGTGAAATAAAATACTGGTCCTAAAACTCAAACTCCAATGGAATCAAGTGTTGGAAGTGTCAGAAGCAATAAGCCTGAGTGTAGACAGTGTGGGAGACGTCATATCAGAGAATGCTGGGGCAAGTATAATAATAGAGTTTGCTATAAATGTGGATCACGAGATCACTTTATTCGGGATTGCCCGGAGTTAGCTGAGAAAGATAATGTTCAGAGTGCAAGGCCGAGTAAAACGACAGCTAGGGGTAGACCACCCAGAAATACAGGAACTGTGAGTGGTAGTCAGAGAGGAACAACACATACAGCTATGAGATATGAGGCGAGAGCACCTGTCAGAGCCTACGCTATTCGCGCTCGCGAAGAAGCGTCACCTCCAGATGTCATAACTGGTACTTTTACTCTTTTCGGTACTGATGTGATTGCATTAATAGATCCAGGATCTACTCATTCATATGTATGTGTGAACTTAGTATCTAGTAAGACTCTACCTGTTGAGTCTACTGAGTTTGTAATTAGAGTATCAAACCCCTTAGGCAAGTGTGTTCTAGTTGACAAAGTGTGCAAGAATTGTTCGTTGATGTTTCGGGATATTTGTTTTCCGGCTAATCTGATGCTGCTACCCTTTGATGAATTTGATATAATTCTTGGTATGGATTGACAAACTTTGCATAATGCTATTGTGAATTGCAAACGGAAGAGTATTGATTTGAGAAGTCAGAATGGTGAGATAGTTCGAATTGAATCCAGTGATTTAAATGGGTTATCGGCTGTAATATCTTCAATGAAAGCTTTGAATTATGTGAAAAGGGGTGTGAAGCTTATCTTGCATATGTAATAGATACAAAAGTGACAGAAAGGAAAGTTGAATCTGTACCTGTGGTTTGTGAGCTTCCTGACATATTTCCTGAAGAACTACCGGGATTACCTCCGATACGAGAAGTTGAGTTTGGCATCAAGTTAGTGCCGGGGACGACCCCTATCTCTATAGCTCCGTATAGAATGGCTCCGACAGAATTGAAAGAGTTGAAGTCTCAGTTGCAAGAGTTGACAGATAGAGGATTTGCACGACCAAGTTTCTCGCCCTGGGGTTCTCCTGTGTTGTTTGTGAAAAAGAAAGATGGTACTATGAGGATGTGTATTGACTACCGACAGTTGAATAAAGTGACAATAAAGAATAAGTACCCTCTACCGCGAATTGATGATTTGTTTGATCAGTTAAAAGGGGCTACAGTGTTTTCAAAAATAGACTTGAGATAGGGATATTATCAGTTGAGAGTCAAAGAATCAGATGTGCCGAAAACTGCTTTCAGAACGAGGTACGGACATTATAAATTTTTAGTTATGCCTTTCGGACTAACGAATGCTCCTGCAGTATTTATGGATTTGATGAACCAGGTATTCAGACCGTATTTGGATCGATTTTTCGTTGTGTTTATTGACAATATTTTGATTTATTCTTGTGATGAGGCGCAACATGCTGAGCATTTGATAATCGTGTTACAGACTCTGCATGAGAAGCAACTGTATGCAAAGTTTAGTAAATGTGAATTCTGGTTGCGCGAGGTTGGTTTTCTGGGACATATAGTATCAGCTGCAGGAATACGAGTTGATTCGAACAAGATTTCAGCAATTTTAGATTAGAAACCTTCGAGAAATGTGTCTGAAATCCGTAATTTTCTGGGACTAGTGGGATATTATAGACAGTTTGTGAAAGGCTTCTCGATGATTGCGACTCCATTGACGAAATTGCTACAGAAATATGTTAAATTTGAGTAGTCAGAAAAGTGTAAACAGAGTTTTGAACAGTTGAAAGTATTGTTGACAGAAGCACCAGTGTTAGTTCAACCTGAATCGGGTAAAGAATTCATAGTTTATAGTGATGCATCGTTGAATGGTTTAGGCTGTGTGTTGATGCAAGAGGGCAAAGTTATAGCCTATGCTTCGAGACAGGTAAAACCGCATGAAAAGAACTACCCGACACACGATCTTGAATTAGCAGCCATTGTATTTGCATTGAAGATTTGGCATCACTATTTATTTGGTGAGAAATGTCAAATTTATACTGATCACAAGAGCTTGAAATATCTGATGACCCAGAAAGAATTAAATTTGAGACAGCGGAGATAGTTAGAATTACTAAAAAACTATGAATTAGTAATTGACTATCATCCGGGAAAAGCTAATGTTGTTGTTGACGCTTTGAGCCGAAAGTCTTTATTTGCTTTACGAGCAATGAGTACTCAGATAGATTTGTGTTGTAACACCCCTTAACCGTATTCTACGCTGGAACCGGGCCCGAGGCATTACCGAACTTAATCCACTTTAGTCCCAACTTGACAACTCTCTATTGTCACCAAAACGACCTCATTAAAGACCCACGAGGCCTTAAACATACAGACGAGGGGTTCCAGAATCCTACCGGAAACCTTTGCGATCTTAAAATTTCTTTCACCTTGACAAGGGCCACACGCCCATGTGAAATGGGATACGCCCGTGGGAACAGGTCGTGTGGTCACACACGCCCATGTCCCTACCCCGTGTATAAAAACTTGGGTATTCTGCTTGTATCACACGGCCTAAGAACACGCCCGTGTTCTCCACCCGTGGTGAACACTGACCATCTTACACGGCCTAGGCACACGCCCGTGTGGCTAGCCCGTGGTCGACACTGACTTACCACCTTAACATGCAGGGGACACACAACCAAGTCACACACCCATGTGGCTAGCCCGTGTCTCACACACGGCCTAGACACACGCCCGTGTGTCTACCTGAGTGGACAAGAACAAGGCTATTTGCCAAGCTCCTTTCACCCCTCTAGTTCACAAAACATGTATCTATTCAACACATCATCAAAAAATTCATGTTTTCCAATATAAACTCTCATGGATAACTACATCTTTTCATATAACAAGATAAACCATTAACCATCGCATTATACAAAATAGATTATCAATCAAAAGGGCCAACACACCCTTGGCCAATACAATGACATAAACTAACTTGTCTAGCCTCTATACATGCCATATACAAAAGCACTAAGTCTAAATATACCAAGTGAGCTGATAGTGTGGGCAATCTTCCAAATTATCCGCGTATCTCGTCCCGACTCTTTAGCTCTATAAGACAAGGGAAAAGAAAGGGGAGTAAGCTTTAAGCTTAGTAAATTTACATATAAACAATTTACATCATAGTATGAGCTAAACAACAATTAGCATTATACTAAACAAGACAATTCCCATCCACAACTATGCTTACTCATTCTATCCCTTACCATATTTCCACCACATCACAAGCTTAATGCTTACATTCATTCATTTGCATACCTGCACTCAACACCACAATTTCACATGAGACAACATATCATGATTTCTCACTAATTCAACCACACAGCTAAATCACTTGGTGGTTTCGCACTTAGCCCACCATAATCAAATAGTAGGGTAGTATCGCACATAGCCTACCAAATAGGGTAATTATAGTGGTTTCGCACATAGCCCACTAAATAATATACTTAACGATAGCATCGCACACAGCCCATCGTAGTTAACTATTAAGGTGGTACCGCACTTAGCCCATCGTCAAGTATTATCACTACAAATTCACTTATCTACTTTGTAATTCATACATCAATTACTCAATGACTACCACATTCAATCCACTTGAACCATATAGGTTCTCAATCACGCTATGCATTAAATAGCATCAACAATTTATATGTATAAATGTATTGTTTACACATAAACTTACCTCGGTATTCAAAATGTATGAAGACGTGCAATTTAGTCCATGACTTTACCCTTGCCTCGGTTTTGATCCAGGCTTCGTCTTTCTTGATCTATAATGATAAATCAACTCATTTAATACACACATTGACTAAATTGACTCATATCTCATACTTTGGCAAAATTGCCATTTTGCCCCTAAACTTTCTCATATTTACACTTTTACCCTAAGGCTCGTAAAGTGATTTTCATTAAACTTTGTAGAATTTCATGCTTAGCTGATTCATACTCTCAACTATAGCAACTTTCAATTCTCACTAAATCACTCATGTATGACCATTTTCATAACTTTTACAAACTAGTCCTTACATGCATTTTTCATGGAATTCACTTAGAAAAAGATGTTTATTCTACACCAAACTCTCATAATCTTCCATAAAACATCAAAATACATGCATGTCATACATGGGTATATTTTTGAACATGAATCCTAGCTCAACATATAGCTAAAAATAGCTAACTCATGTTATGAGGACTTCAAAAATACGAAGAATATCAAAAACGAGACTAGGATGCACTTACTATCAAGCTTGAAAGATGAACAAACTCTAGCTATGGGGTTCTTCAAATTTTCTGCACTAAGGAGGAAGATGAACATAAAATTTTGACTATTTCATCCTTTTTAATCATTTATTTGACAAATGACCAAAATCCCATTTTTGCCAAACTTTCAAATTTTACCCACTCATGCCCATTTTTGTCCAAAAATTAGAAATTGGGAAAATTGCTATTTAAGGACCTCCAATTAATAATCCAAAGCTATTTCATACTTAAAGCTTCTAGAATCTCACATTTTGCAACATTTGCAATTTAGTCCTATTGGACAATTCAATCACAATTAGCAAAATTACTTCATGAAACTTTCACATAAACATGCAAACATCTCATAATCCTTAAAATTCATAATTTCTCCTTTGGATTTGTGGTCTTGCACCACTATTCTGACTAAGCCCTAAATCGGGATGTTACAACTCTCCCCCTTTAGAGATTTTCGCCCTCGAAAATCTTACCAGTAAAAAGGTTTGGATATTGCTCTCTCATGGCTTCCTCTGGTTCCCATGTAGCCTCTTCTACACCGTGTTTTTGCCATAACACTTTCACTAGGGTTATGTCCTTATTCCTCAACTGCTTCACTTCTCGAGCTAAGATTTTAATCGGCTCCTCTTTATAAGACATATCCTGTCGTATCTCAATTTCCGTTGAAGGAATCACATGCGAAGGATCGGAGCAATATCGCCTTAACATCGATACATGAAACACGTTATGTATTTTCTATAACTCCACAGGCAAAGCCAACCGGTATGCCACTAGCCCAATTCTATCAGTAATTTCATACGGCCTTATGAATCGCGGACTCAATTTCCCCTTTCGTCCAAATCTCAAGATTTTCTTCCACGGGGACACTTTCAAAAACACCTTGTCACCCACTTGAAACTCAATTTCCTTTCTTTTCAAATCCACGTACGACTTCTGTTGGTCCGAAGCGGCTTTCAGACTATTATGGATCACTTTCACTTTCTCCTCGGTCTCTTTTACTAGATCGACCCCATAGATTCGCTTCTCACTAAGTTCGGTCCAATACAAAGGAGTCCGACATTTACGGCCATACAAGGCTTCATACGGTGCCATCCGTATACTCGATTGATAACTGTTGTTGTAAGCAAATTCGACCAAAGGTAGATATCTCTCCCAACTACCTTCGAACTCTAACACACAGCATCGGAGCATATCTTCGAGAACTTGAATTACTTTTTCAGAATGACCATCGGTTTGCGGATGGAATGTAGTACTAAAATTTAATCTTGTACCCAAGGCCTCCTGTAACTTCTTCTAAAACCTTGAAGTGAACCTCGGATCTCTATCCGAGATAATAGATACAGGCACTCCATGTAATCTCACTATCTTTGCAATATACAACTCGGCCAACTTATCCAGTGAATAATCAACACGCACTGGTATAAAGAGAGCCGACTTCGTTAGTCTATCAACGACAACCCACACAGCATCTTTCTTTTTCGGAGTCATGGGCAATCTAGACACGAAGTCCATGGTAATCCGATCCCACTTCCACTCAGGAACCATCACAGGCTGAAGCAATCCCGAAGGCACTAGATGCTCAGCTTTCACTTGTTGACAAATTAGACATTTTGTCACAAACACAGAGATGTCTCTTTTCATACCCGGCCACCAATAAAATTTCCTCAGATCGTTGTACATTTTCGTACTCCCCGGGTGTACTGACAAATAACCACTATGTGTCTCATGCAAAACTTTTCGGATCAATTCATCATCTCTGGGTACGCAAATTCTGTCATAATACAACGAACAATCATCCGAGCCCACTCGAAAATTAGAATCATTTTTCGATCCACACTTAGCTCTCTTAGCTTGCATCTCACAATCATTCCTTTGAGCCTCACATATCTGTTGAAAAAATAGTGGCTTAGCTCTCAACTCGGCCATTATAGCACCATCATCGGACAATGCTAAACTCGTGCTCATAGCTCTCAAAGCATACAGGGATTTCCTACTCAAGGCATCTGCAACCACATTCACTTTTCCCGGATGGTAATCGATGACTAACTCATAGTCCTTCAATAACTCAAGCCACCACCGCTGTCGCAAATTTAAATCCTTTTGATCCATCAAATACTTCAAACTCTTATGATTTGTGAAGATTGGGCACCTCTCACCATATAAATAGTGTCGCCAAATCTTTAATGCAAAACCAATCGCAGCCAACTCCAGATCATGAGTAGGATAATTCTTCTCATGCAGTTTTAACTGCCTCAAGGCGTAAGCGACTACCTTACCCTCTTGCATCAACACACAACCAAGACCATTTAACGATGCGTCACTGTAAACCACGAACTCTTTCCCCAATTCTGGTTGAGCCAAAACTAGCGCCTCAGTCAACAATGTTTTCAATCTCTCAAAACTCTGTTGACATTTCTCAGTCCATTCAAACTTAACATCCTTATGTAATAGTTTCGTCATCGGGGTAGCAATCATAGAAAACCCCTTTACGAAACGTCTATATCCTGCCAAACCCAAAAAGCTTCTGACTTCTGACATATTTCTCGGTGGTTTCCAATCTACAATAATCGAGATCTTACTCGGGTCGACACTAATACCATCACTCAACACAATGTGTCCTAAGAATCCAACCTCTCGGAGCCAAAACTCACTCTT
Source organism: Gossypium sturtianum (assembly GCA_025698515.1). Classification (NCBI taxonomy): domain Eukaryota; kingdom Viridiplantae; phylum Streptophyta; class Magnoliopsida; order Malvales; family Malvaceae; genus Gossypium; species Gossypium sturtianum. The sequence continues at coordinate 47,882,555 of CM046943.1, forward strand.
GCTAAATTTAGCATACAACTGATTGTCTCTTAAGGTTTGTAAGACAATCCTCAGGTGCTCTGCATGATCACTCTCATCCCGAGAATAAATCAATATCTCATCAATGAAGACAACCACAAACTTGTCCAAATACGATCGGAAGACACGGTTCATCAAATCCATAAAAATCGCAGGAATGTTCGTTAAACGAAACGGCATGACCAGAAACTCATAATGGCCATACCTCGTCCAAAATACGCTTTTCAAAGACATCGTGCTCCTTAACCTCAATCGGTAATAGCTGCACCTCGTGTCTATCTTGAGAATACTGTGGCTCCCTTTAGTTGATCAAATAGATCATCTATCCTTGGTAAAGGATACTTATTTTTCACCGTCACTTTGTTGAGTTGTCTGTAGTCTATGCACAATCTCATCGATCCATCTTTCTTCTTCACAAATAATACCGGAGCACCCCACGGTGAGTAGCTCGGCCTTGAAAAACCCTTATCCGTCAACTCTTGCAACTGAACCTTCAGTTCTTTCAACTCTAATGGTGCCATTCTATACAGAGCAATTGAAATAGGTGTCGTTTCCGGAACTAACTCAATTCCAAACTTGACCTCTCTAACTGGAGGCAATACGGGTAACTCTTCCGGGAATACATCTGGATACTCACATACCACTGGCACTGTTTCGATCTTTATCTCAGACTCTTGAGTATTCAATACAACAGTGAGATAGGACTCACATCCTTTTCTCAAGTATTTCTCGGCCACTAAGGAAGAAATCATCACCGGTAGACTATCAGACCCACCTAATTCACCCGAATAACATCTACATTCTCACATTTCAGTTCAATAAATTTACTACCACAGTTCACTAAAACACTATGGGTAGTCAGCCAATCCATACCGAGAATCAAGTCAAATTCATCAAACGGCAACAACATAAGATTTGCTGGGAAACAATGACCCTTAATTATCAAAGGACAATTTCTACACACCTTGTCCACTAACACATGTTTACCTAACGGGTTTGACACCTTAACCACAATTTTCGTAGACTCAACGGTCATACTCAAACTAGATGCCAGCCTCATGCAAATATAAGAATGGGTAGACCTTGGATCAATCAAAGCAATAACAAAGGTGTCATGAAGAGAAAAGGTACCCGTTATTACATCTGGGGATGATGCCTCTTCGCGAGCGCGAATGGAATACGTTCTTGCAGGTGCTCGACCCTCCGGTCTCACAGCAGAGTCTTGTGACGCACCTCTACCACTAGTCCCACCCCCAGGTTCTTTGGTGGCCTACCCCTTGCAGATACATTGCTGGATCTTATCTCTTGCTTCCTTTCCTTTTCATCCTTCTCGGGGCAATATCGGATAAAATGGTCGGGGGAACCACACTTATAATAATTTCAGTTGTTTCCCCAACACTCTCCAGTGTGATATCTACCGCAACTTGGACACTCTGGTTTGGTCTCCGGATTGCCCACACTTTCCATCGAGGTGGCTTGAACTCTCGAGTTCGAACGAGTGTTGCCTTAGTCTCGATGTGAATATCCAACTGATGCAGTCATCCGAGGATTCACTTCCTTGGATATTTTCGACTGAGTTTGATACAACTTGCCCATCGGCCGTTTCCTTGCATGTCAAGCCTCACTCACAGCCCTCCTCTTTTCTTTACTCAGTTCTTCGGCCTTACTTGCCCTATCAACCAGCACTACAAACTCTTTTAACTCCAAAATACCAACTAGGAGTTTATTATCCTCATTTAGCCCATCTTCAAACCTCTTGTAGAAAATAGTTTCCGTTGACACACATTTTTGCGCGTAATTGCTAAGCCTAACAAATTCGCCCTCATATTCAGCTATAGTCATTCTTCCTTGCTTTAACTCAAGGAATTCCTTCCATTTCTGATCAGTAAATCGCTGACTTATATACTTCTTTCGGAATTCCTCCAAAAAGAATTCCCACGTCACCCTCTCCTTTGGAACCACTGATGTCAATGTTTTCCACCAATGGTATGCCGAGTCCCTCAACAAGGACACGGTGCACTTTAAGCTCTCCTCCGGTGTACAGAGGAGTTCATCAAATACCCTCATTGAGTTCTCTAGCAAGAACTCCGCCCTCTCAGGGTCATCATCTACTTTAGCTCTAAACTCCTCAGCCATTTGTTTCTGAATCTTATCTATCGGTGGCTTCGTTACTCTCACTACTTCTATACCTTGAGGAGCCACTGGAACTGGCTGAGGTATAGGAGGAGGTGGAGGAGGCTGAGCATTAGGGTTTGCTCGAACATTCTCTGAGTACCAATTACTCATCATCTGGAGAAACGTTTCCCGAGCCTCTTCTCCTTGACCCCTAATCTCTGGTCCACTCTGAACAGGCGCGGTCCCTTGCGCAGCAGCCGGCGCATTACTAGCTGCGTCATCAGCAGTCGATTGATCGGGATCCATATACTAAATAAAACAAAGTTTAGAATCATCAGAAGCCACCAAACTATCATTATACGCTTATGACATGTATAGCTAGACTCTTACACCTGCTACGGTAGTCCGAGAACCGACTAAACCATAGATCTGATACAACAAAATGTAACACCCCTTACCCGTATTCTAGGCTAGAACTGGGGCCGAGGTATTACCGGACTTAATCCACTTTAGTCCCAACTTGATAACTCTCTATTGTCACCAAAACGACCTCATTAAAGACCCACGAGGCCTTAAACATACATACGAGGGGTTCCAGAATCCTACCGGAAACCTTTGCGATCTTAAAATTTCTTTCACCATGACAAGGGCCACACGCCCATGTGAAATGGGACACGCCCGTGGGAGCAGGTCATGTGGTCACACACGCCCATGTCCCTACCCCGTGTATAAAAACTTGGGTATTCTACTTGTATCACACGGCCTAAGAACACGCCCGTGTTCTCCACTCGTGGTGAACACTGACCATCTTACACGGCCTAGGCACACTCCCGTGTGGCTAGCCCGTGGTCGACACTGACTTACCACCTTAACATGCAGGGGACACACGGGCAAGTCACACACCCATGTGGCTAGCCTGTGTGTCACACACTGCCTAGACACACGCCCGTGTGTCTACCCGAGTGGACAAGAACAAGGCTATTTGCCAAGTTCCTTTCACCCCTCTAGTTCACACAACATGTATCTATTCAACACATCATCAAACAATTCATGTTTTCCAATATAAACTCTTATGGATAACTACATCTTTTCATATAACAAGATAAACCATTAACCATCGCATTATACAAAATAGATTATCCATCAAAAGGGCCAACACACCATTGGAAAATACAACGACATAAACTAACTTGTCTAGCCTCTGTACATGCCATATAAAAAAGCACTAAGTCTAAATATACCAAGTGAGCTGATAGTGTGGGCAATCTTCAAAATTATCCGCGTATCTCGTCCCGAATCTTTAGCTCTATAAGACAAGGGAAAAGAAAGGGGAGTAAGCTTTAAGCTTAGTAAATTTACATATAAACAATTTACATCATAGTATGAGCTAAACAACAATTAGCATTATACTAAACAAGACAATTCCCATCCACAACTATGCTTACTCATTCTATCCCTTACCATATTTCCACCACATCACAAGCTTAATGCTTACATTCATTCATTTGCATACCTGCACTCAACACCACAATTTCTCATGATACAACATTTCATGATTTCTCACTAATTCAACCACACAGCTAAATCACTTGGTGGTTTCGCACTTAGCCCACCATAATCAAATAGTAGGGTAGTATCGCACATAGCCTACCAAATAGGGTAATTATAATGGTTTCACACATAGCCCACTAAATAATATACTTAATGATAGCATCGCACACAGCCCATCGTAGTTAAGTATTAAGGTGGTATCGCACTTAGCCCACCGTCAAGTATTATCACTACACATTCACTTATCTACTTTGTAATTCATACATCAATTACTCAATGACTACCACATTCAATCCACTTGAACCATATAGGTTCTAAATCACGATATGCATTAAATAGCATCAATAATTTATATGTATAAATGTATTGTTTACACATAAACTTACCTCGGTATTCAAAATGTATGAAGACGTGCAATTTAGTCCACGACTTTGCCCTTACCTCGGTTTCGATTCGGGCTTCATCTTTCTTGATCTATAATGATAAATCAACTCATTTAATACACATATTGACTAAATTGACTCATATCTCATACTTTGGCAAAATTACCATTTTGCCCCTAAACTTCCTCATATTTACACTTTTGCCCCAAGGCTCGTAAAGTGATTTTCATTAAACTTTGTAGAATTTCATGCTTAGCTGATTCATACTCTCAACTATAGTAACCTTCAATTCTCACTAAATCACTCATGTATGACCATTTTCATAACTTTTACAAACTAGTCCTTACATGCATTTTTCATGGAATTCACTTAGAAAAAGATGTTTATTCTACATCAAACTCCCATAATCTTCCATAAAACATCAAAATACATGCATGCCATACATGGGTATATTTTTGAACATGAATCCTAGCTCAACATATAGCTAAAAATAGCTAACTCATGTTACGAGGACTTCAAAAATACGAAGAATATCAAAAACGGGACTAGGATGCACTTACTAGCAAGCTTGAAAGATGAATAAACCCTAGCTATGGGATTCTTCAACTTTTCGGCACTAAGGAGGAAGATGAACATAAAATTTTGACTATTTCCTCCTTTTTAATCATTTATTTGATAAATGACCAAAATGCCCTTTTTGCCAAACTGTCAAATTTTACCCACTCATGCCCATTTTTGTCCAAAAATTAGAAATTGGGAAAATTGCTATTTAAGGACCTCCAATTAATAATCCAAAGCTATTTCATACTTAAAGCTTCTAGAATCTCACATTTTGTAACTTTTGCAATTTAGTCCTATTAGACAATTCAATCACAATTAGCAAAATTGCTTCATGAAACTTTCACATAAACATGCAAACATCTCATAATCCTTAAAATTCATAATTTTTACTTCGAATTTGTGGTCTCGCACCACTATTCCGACTAGGCCCTAAATCGGGATGTTACATGTGTGATGATGGTTCAGTTTTGGCTGAGTTGAAAGTGAGGCCAATGTTTATACGTCAAATTTGTGATGCCTAGAAAATTGATAATGAGATGATGGCAAAACTATCTCAGTGTGGTTTAAATTCTGATTCAAAATTTCAAGTTGATGGTGATGGTTGTCCGAGATTTCGAGATCGGATTTGTATTCCAAGAAATTCAGAGTTAATTCAGTTGATTTTGAATGAGGCTCATAATAGTCGTTTGTCTGTTCATTCGAGAAGTACGAAAATGTACAATGATCTGAAACTGTTTTATTGGTGGCATGGTATGAAATGGGATATCTCAGAGTTTATTTCGAGATGGTTAGTTTGTCAGCAAGTCAAAGCTGAACATCAGGTTCCATCCGGTTTGTTACAACCGATTAGGATTCCTGAGTGGAAATGGGAGAGAATCACAATGGACTTTGTGTCGGGGTTGCCTTTATCTCCAAGGAAGAAAGATGCAATCTGGGTGATAGTTGATAGATTAACGAAATCAGCTCATTTTATTCCGGTGAGAATAGATTATTCGCGTATAATAATAGTTTTCAATCAAGCATTAAAATGGCACCATTTGAGGCTCTTTACAGTCGTAAATGCAGAACTCCATTGTATTGGACTGAGCTTAGTGAGAATAAGATTCACGAGGTTGAATTAATTAAAGAAAATGAGCAGAAAGTGAAAGTGATTCGTGACAGTTTGAAAGCAGCGTCAGATCGTCAGAAGTCTTATGCAGATTTGAAATGAAAAGATATTGAATTTCAGATAGGTGATAAATTATTTTTGAAAGTGTGTCCGTGGAAGAAAATACTTCGATTCGGCAGAAAAGGCAAATTGAGTCCGAGGTTAATCGGGACGTATGAGATTATCAAATGTATTGGGCCGGTTTCTTATAGATTGTTGTTGCCACCTGAGTTAGAGAAGATTCATAATGTGTTTCATGTATCGATGCTTCGACGATACAGATCAGATCCATCACATGTAATTGCCCCTACTAAAGTTGAGATTCAGTCTGATCCATCGTATAACGAAGAACCGTTTCGAATTCTGGCACGTGAGATCAAAGAGTTGAGAAATAAGAAAATTTCTTTAGTGAAAGTGTTGTGGCACAAACATGAAGTTGAAGAGGCTACATGGGAGCCTAAAGATGTTATGAGAGAGCAATATCCGAATCTATTCACTGGTAAGATTTTCGGGGACGAAAATCCCTAAGGGGGAGAGTTGTAATAGTTCGATTTAGACCCTACTCGGAATAGTGGTTTTGAGACCATAAATCCGAGGTCAAAAAAATATTTTAATATTATTTTTAGTGTTTACAGTATGTGATTAAGCATGTGTGGAAATTTTATCGTTTGTGTGTTGATTTGCGAAAAAGGACTTAATCGCATAAAATGCAAAAGCTATGTGCTAATTGTTAAAGTGCTTAATTGTCATGGCTTATTAAATGAAAGGTCCTTATATTGTTATTAGACCATATAGTTAATGGATGGACAAATGTGGTCATGAGTTAGTGGGTTTTTAATGATAAAATGGGGGTTAAATTTGTAAATTGGTTATTAAGGTATATTATAATAAAACAAAATATGAATTTAGTGTTATGTTCATCCATTATTGCCGAAAATAAAAGAAAGAACACCATTGAAGCTCTTGAAAAATTCGGCACTTGCATGACTTAATTGGTATGTATTTTTAACTCGATTTTTGATGATTTTTATGTTTTTGTGATCATTGCTTCGTGTTCTAGCTAGCCCATGCCCTAATTTTTGAATTTGTTGGTGATTTTGTAAAATGCCATTGATGAATGTTTGAGCTTTATGATAGTTGATGAGGAATAATGAATAATTGTTGATAGATTTTAATGTTTTGTAAAGTGATTTTTGACAAAAATGTCAAAAATTATTTAAATTGTGAAATGTGTAAATCGAGGGGTTAAAATGTGAAATAAATGAAATATGTGGTCTTATATGAGCTAAGAGAAAATTCGGATAGGCATGTGTATAATGAAATTATGTGTATTTTGTGATTTTATGAAATAGGGACTAAAATGTCAAAATGTGCAATTATGAGGGCTAAAATGTAAAATGCTTTAACTGTGTGTTGTGGATTATTTTGGATGAAAATGTGATTGAATAAGTTAAGTTTAATATTATACAGTTCAAGAAAAGAAAGATTTGGATCGAGATCGAGGCAAAGACAAAGTGCTCGATTGATCGACTAGTATTGTTATTTCTACGTCCAAGGTAAGTTCGTGTATAATACAAATTGTTTAAACAATGTTCATATGTTATGAAATGAATAGAAATGAGATTGTTGAACTAGAAATGTGAAATGTCAATTCGAAGAAATGTAGCACTATTTGTGCGTAAATATAATGGTTACTACGATGAATTGCACTAAGTGTGCGAGATAAAGAAATGCATCGGTTATATTAGTTGGCACTGTGTGTGCAATATTGAGATATCTTCAATTTAAAGTGATGGCACTAAGTGTGCAATACTATCGTAGCTTCGGCTAATTAAATGGCACTGAGTGTGTGAAATCATTGAATGTTTAAAGAGGACCGAACTAATTATGGCTTGGAGCATTGAGTGGTAAATGTGATAGATAAATACGTGATGGTACAGGTATGTACAGAACCTATGTGGTTGATGATTTTGTGTATGAGATCAATGGATGAATGTGTGAATGAATGATGAAAAAGAGTTGGTTTGAGTAGTATTAAAAATGCTTGTGTTTGGATCTATGGATATGGTATGAAAGTGAGCAATAGCTAGGGATGATATAGAGAAGTGATGTGAATTGAATCAAATGATAGTTAAATTTGATTTTTGAATCTAAATTTCTGAGTTAATTGTGCTATATTACGAACTTACTAAGCTTTAAAGCTTACTGTGTGAAGTCTTTCTCTGTTTTACAATGTCATTAAAGCTAGCTCGGATCTGGGAATCGTCAGCGACTCAATCACACTATCGGTCATCTATTTTGGTACTTTTGATAGTTATATCTTTAGTATACGGCATGTATAGGCTAGAAATTATGGAATGTTTTGAGATGTGTACATATAGCCATGTGATATGGCTTGTTAATGAATGTGTTTATGGATGAGTTTTGTTCTTATTTTATGATGTATAAGTTGGGATGTTTTTATGTGCTCATAAATGGCCAAATGAAATGGTCTATGTTGGTTAGTTCATGGTTGATTTGGGATATTTATATGATGAGAAATGCTATGAATTGGTAAGGATTAAATGATGTGTGGATTACATGTTTTTTATGTGAAATTGATACTTTGGAGTGGGATGTTTGAGTTGGATTTGTATATGGAAATAAATGATATAGTTAAAGGTTAAATGGTGCATGTTTTGGAATGTTTTGGATGCATTTGAGATATGAATTTAGAATTGCTTGATGCTTGTAGGTGTTACCCAAAATTTGGGTGGCAAATTGGCCTTGCAATTGGCCTACATTTTCCCACACGGTTGAGCACACGGGCGTGTGTCTCGACCATGTCTCTTAAGGTTGCATTTCGAAATAAGTCAGACTCGCACACGGGCTAGACACATGGGCGTGTGACAACCCGTGTGAATTAAGTCAGTGTTGCCCACGGATCAAGCACACGGGCATGTCTTCGGCCGTGTGGACAAGTCAGTATGTATGCCCTGTTTTGCCATGGCTTTGACACACGGGTGTGTCTGATGCCGTGTGAGGCACATAGGCTACCCACACAAGCGTGTGACCTCTGTAACTTTGAAAAATGTTTGATTTTTGAAAAAAATTTGTATGTGCTCGGTTTACTCCCGACCCCTTCCTAATGCATGTTTAAGGTCTCGTAGACCTTTTAAAGGGACTCTATGTATATGATTTGCTATGGTACGATGATGATGTATTTATGTTTGAGAAATGATCGTAAAAGTTCCGTTATGTCTGGTAACGCTTCTTAACCCTAGACCGGCGATGGTTACGGGTTAGGGGTGTTACAGAGGCGCATAGTAGCCCTTATGCTATGCATCCCGGTGGTGATAAGATGTATCAGGATCTCCGTGAACTGTATTGGTGGCCAGGTTTGAAACGTGAGGTTACGGATTTCGTTGCTCATTGTCTGATGTGCCAGCAAGTTAAGGTTGAGCACCAGTTGCTTTCGGGTTTTCTCTAACCCGTTAAGATTCTCTTATAGAAGTGGGAACGAGTAACGATGGACTTCGTTAGTGGGTTGCTCTTGACATCCACTAAGAAGGATTCTGTTTGGGTCATCGTGGATCGATTGACCAAGTCCACTCATTTTATTCCAGTTCGGACGGACTTTTCTCTACAGAAGTTAGCGAAGCTATATATTTCTATGATTGTAAGACTGCATGGGGTTCTTGTTTCGATTATTTCTGATAGAGATTCTCACTTCACTTCTCGGTTCTAAAAGAAATTGCATGAGGCTCTAGGTTCGAGATTGGACTTCAGTACTGTGTTCCATCCTCAGACCGATAGTCAATCTGAGAGTGTGATTTAGATACTGGAGGATATTCTTCGGAGTTGTGTGATTGATTTCTGAGGTAGTTGGGAGGATTATCTGCCTCTAGCTGAGTTCGCCTACAATAACAATTTCCAGGTTAGCATCCAGATAGCACCTTATGAGGCTTTATATGGTCATAAGTGTCGTACTCCTCTATGTTGGACTGAGTTGGGTGAACGTCGAGTTTTGGGTCCTGAGCTGGTTTTTGAGAGTGAAGATAAAGTTAGACTGATTCGGGATCGTCTGAAGGCAGCTTCTGATAGACAGAAATCTTATGCAGATTTGAAGAGGCGTGATATTGAGTATTCTGTGGGGGACTTTGTGTTTCTTAAGGTTTCTCCATGAAAGAAAGTTCTGAGATTCGATCGTAAGGGCAAGTTGAGCCCTAGATTAATTGGGCCGTATCGAATTCTGAAACGTGTGGGACTGGTCGCTTACCAGTTAGAACTACCTCTAGAGTTAGACCATATCCATGATGTGTTTCACGTCTCGATGTTGAGGCAATATCAGTCTGACCCATCTCACATTGTCTCAGTTGAGGAGATCAAAGTTAGGACAGATTTGACTTTTGAGGAGGAGCCGGTTCAGATTCTGGATCGTGATATTAAGGTTCTGATGAGGGAGTCCATTCTTTTGGTGAAGGTTCTGTGGCTGAATCATGGTACTGAGGAGGCCACATGGGAACCGGATGACTTGATACGTCAGCAGTATCCTCATCTATTTGGATCAGGTAAATTTTGAGGTCGAAATTTCTTTTAGGGGGTAGAGTTGTAACGCCCTGAATAATTTGCTTTTGTCTCTATAAACGTATGATACAAATGTGTATATGTTTCAGTGGTTAAGTGTTCTGGGTGTGTGTGAGGTCTTGGGTTCAAGTCCCACATTTGCCAAGTTTTGTTATTTTTGTATCCAAGCCTTATCCTTATTTAGCAGGCTTATATTAAATTGCATGTAAATTCATTTCAGAATGAGCTTGTTGGTTCGAGTGGTAAGGGAGTTAGTGTGTCGGAGGTCCTGTGTTCGAATCCCTGCATGAGCGTGGGTGTTATTTTTGCTCGGTTTTGTGATAGAGTTTCGGTGGAATTAAAATTATGAAGTGGTTGAGATTAAGGTGTTAGTGGGAGGTTGGGGAATATCAAATTGGTTTTATTTTATTTTGTCTTCCTGTAACACCCCAAACTCGGCCTAGACGTTATGGTCGTATCTGGCAATGTCACACGATAGTGTTTTTGAAACCTCATTGTTACGATGAAAACATTCCATGTTATTATCTTTAGTAAACCTTTGTTAGAACTTAGGAAGTCGTCTTTATTCATTTAAAACATTTGTTTTGAAACATCCTCGTTATGGAAGCTTTAATAAAAATGATCTAGGTGATCATGCGTTTAGAAATTACTTTAAGTTTTTGAAAACTGAATTTCCTACGACCAGCAGGTATAAATCCATAAAGTAAAATAAATAAATAAAAACCAAAATTTAAAACCAAAGTCCCAAAGGGTCCTTAAATTACAACCAAATAATCAATAATAATCAAATCATAAATCGTAAATTGAAAACCATGAAGTTCAAAAATTACTGTGGTCACCACGAGTCCTCGAATACACCGATCCGTCTAAGTCTGGGATTACTGTGCACATTAAACAAAAAGGGTGAGTTTACGTAAACTCGGCATGTAATCCCGCGAGAAACAAACAAACAATCGGTATTCACGATTACACAGCTTGAATGCAGTCTTGGGCCTAAGCCCTTTTCAATGATCGATGGCAGATTTGGGCCTTAGCCCATCTCAAGATGTGTCAAAAATGCAAAGAGGCCTTAGCCCATCACAATGACGTAGCAATAACAGCTTATGCAAAGAGCAAAATCCTACCCAACCAGCCTCTACACACCATCTCTGTCCAACCCTACACTCCATGTGGGGATATAATCAACACACCCATCCCTACACTCCAAGTAGTACCGAATGTGGCACAATCTGATGAGTTTGCAAACAGAGTGCAAGAAATTAGGCTTAAAGCCTTTCAAGACACTTCCTCCGAATAACAACCCCCAACCCAATGCAATGCAACACACAATGGATGACATGCTATTATGCAATTTCAATTACATATATTCAGCCTCGAGATATTAACATGCCCAATCATGGATATCATTCATCAATTTCACACATTTAGGGTCTAAGTAGTGCTTACCACCCTACAGTGAGGTTCACAGTCGACTTGGGCGACCCGTGCAACTTTAAAAACATTTCGGTAAAAATGGGCCCACACGCCCATGTGATCTGCCCTTGTGCGCCCACACGCCCGTGTGGCCCACTCGGCCCGAATTGGCCTTGGCCGTGTGATCCATTTTTAAAGTCACCCATGCTAGCTCAATACTCATATATATTTTCACTATTTACTTATATGTTCATTCAAAGTTGTCTACTTGAGTCATTATCACTAAATTATTTATATCTTGAGCTACAAAATTCCAAATTAAGATCCTCTTGATGTTTTTGAAACTAGACTCAAATACTTTTCTACCATAAAATTTTTAGAATTTATAGTTTATCAAATAAGTACAGTAAAATCTTTAAAGTTATCCCTATTCTGCTGTTTGACAGCTTCATCCTTTCCTTACTACAAATTATTTATCTCTTAGTACAAAATTTAGATGATGTTTCTGTTTATTTCTCTTGAAAATAGACTCATTAAGGATTTAAACATATAAATTTAAGCCTCTAATTATGTTTTTACAATTTTTGATAATTTTCCTAAGTCAGAACAGGGGAACCCAAAATCATTCTAACCTTGTCTCACAAAATTTATTATATCTCATGATTTACAATTCCATTGCTTACACTGTTTCTTCCATGAAAAACTAGACTCAATAAAATTTAATTTCATATTTTATTCAACCTCTAACTCAATTCCCACTATTTTTGATGATTTTTCAAAGTCAGACTACTGTTGCTATCCAAAACTATTTTAGTGCAAAATATTGATTTCCAAGTTTATAACACCCTTATTTCCTTTCTCTACAATTTTTCGCATCATTTTCTCTTATTTCCCTTATTTCTCAAAAGCAAGCAATTTCGAATTTTCACCGAATCCCATTTTCTACGTTTCGGGTACACACCTGGTATCGTTTCTAATGCGTAAGCACTCCTAAGCCACCAGAACCTAAAAATCGACCAACATATCTCCAGATTAATCACTTAATTCGTTTTTAATCAACCAATTTTGGAAGGAACTCGACTAAAAACCTAGCAAAACCCTTACCTCGCTTGAGTAACCACGACTTCGCACAATCACAAATCGATTCAAAACCACCAGCCCTTGATTAACTCCTAAACACCAAAAAGGAATCCCCTTTTAGAGATTAACCAAGAACGATTAACAATAGACAAAACCATTACTTACCGAACACGCACAACCAATGATGAACAACCGAATCAATTGAAAAAAAGAGAGAAAGAAATGGAAGGGGAAGGGGAAAAAATAATGGAAATTTCGGAAGCAACTAGGGGAAAGAATCGGCATAGGAGGAAAAAAAGAAGAAGAAGAAAACATCAAAAAAAGTTTGGGGAATTGGAGAGAAAACCGAAACCCTACTTTATTTTTTGCAACAAAAAGATAATCAGATTATTTTCTAATAACCTATCCCCAATTATCTCCTAAAATCACTCCCTATTAACCCACTAAAACACAACTACTCAGAATTTTGCCCCAACACAACTCTTAGCCGAAATTGGAGCAAAAATACTGTCTCCACACCATCACAGAGAATTGAACACAGGACCTCCAACACTCCAACACTCCATTTAACCACCAGACCAGCAGACCCATTCTGATATAAACTTACCAACAATTAAACTTGATCCCTTTGCACAAGGTTAAGGCTTTATTTATAAAAAATACCAAAATTTGCCCAAGTAAGGCTTGAACTTGGGACCTCTCACACACACCCAGAACACATAACCACTGAAACAGATAGACATTGTGTGTCACACATACACGAAATCAAAAATTAAAATTTTGGGGCGTTACACTTCCCAAAATTCCTTTTCCCTTTTGACATTTTTGTTCTATCATCTCCCCTGTTCAATTTTTCTTCTTTTTCTTACCCTTTTCAACTTTTCAATTCGATTCTTTTTGTGCAAATATTAGCTATGTTCGTTCGGTAAGTTCTGTTTTGTTTAATCTTAACGCTTTTTGGCTAAGTGTTTGATGAGGGTTTTTTTTTGTTACTCTCGATTTAGGAGAAGGACAGGATTTGGTTGGGGCTCCTACAGCAATTTAAGTTTTCGGGGTTTCTGTTCGGTAATGGTAAGTTTTCACGTGCGTTGAGTGATATTGTAAGGCTTTGATTGTGAAATATTTCCAGTTGAGTTTTTGTTAGTGTTACTAAATTCGGGCTCTGGATAGTTTTCGCATCAAATCGATACCAGGTGTGCACCCGAAATGTAAAAAACTGAGTTTCAGTAAAAGCCAAAAATGGCCACTGTCGATGCCACACGGGCGTGTGGCCGATTGTGTGGGTGGTCGTGTGCAAGACACGACCGTGGGTTGAAGAAGGTTTTGTCGTGCATAAGACACGGCTGTGTGGTAGCTAGAGTGTGGCCGTGTGGGCCATACGGGTTAGGTCAAGTTGGGCGTGTGGGCCACACAAGTGTGTGGGTTTTAGGCCAGGCGGTGTGGGCCACACGGGTAAGGCTAATCTAGATGTGTGGGCCACACGGGCAAGCCACACGAGCATGTGGGCCCATATTTATTAAATTTTCCCTAGGGTCACACGGGTCGTTCCGATCGACTGTGGGCCTACCGTAGGGTCGGTAAGGGCTAACGAAACCCTAAAACTGTAGATCTGATAGTCTGATATTCTGTTTTGAGTATGATAATGCTATGCATGTCTGATTATTTAGTAATCTGTATATAAGCATGTTGAGCATGTCTAATCTGTTATTTCTGTATTTGTTTTCTGTATCTGTTTTGGGTCTGATTTGTATATATAGAGGAAGTGTTTTGTATGGCGATCGTCGCCTATATTCTGGCAGCTTGGCTGCACATTATCTGATATGTGCCATGATGGCACGATATAGTGTGTAGGGTTAGGTGGGTGTTTTTAACCCCGCATGGTGTGATGGGAAGGTCGAAGTTGGTTTGTAGAGGATGGGGGTAGGATTCTGATTATCTAATCTGTATATTTGACTCTGTTATCTGTATCTGAAATGGGCATGAGCCCAAATCTGTATCTAATTGTTGTTAAGCTTTCTGCATGTTTGCATGTCTATTTCTGTTGGGTTACACACTGAGTTTACGTAAACTCACCTCTTTATGTCTGTTCTGTCCAGGTAATCCACAGACTTAGACGGACCGGTGCGGTGGAGTCTTGCGGTGACCACTAGTTTACACACTGAATTTAATTAAAGGTTTTATTTACTTAAAGGATATTTCTGGGAGTTTTGTATTAATTGGACTCTCCAGACTGTTGATTAAATTTTTGGGTTTGGATTTTTGTTTAATATTTTGTTTGGACAAATCGCTAAAAACACGATTTTTACTAAAATAAAGGTTTTCTAAAAATACAAATTGCCTTCTTGATATACAATGGTTTTTCGTAAGCTTCCACTAATAAACACGTTTTAAGGAAAATTAATTAACTGAATAAAAGTTTTGACAATGGATAAAAGCAAATAAGAGTTGAAAAACGAAAATGGTTTTATCGTTTAAATTTCGTTATTGAAACCCATTGTAACACCTCTAACCCGAAACCGTCGCCGGAATAGGGTTAAGAGGCATTACTAATCATTTCCAAACAATACATGACATTTTACAACACATAGTCAATCATCTTTGAAACATATCAAAATATAGACATATAGTCCCTTAATGAGGTCTACAAGACCTTAAACACACGTTAGAAAGAGGTCGAGACTAAACCGAACGCATATGAAATTTTCAAATTCCAAACATTTTTCTAAGTTACAGAGGTCACACGCCCGTGTGGGTCGACCGTGTGCCTCACACGTCCTCAGACACGCCCGTGCGTCCAAGCCGTGGCAAAATAGGGCATACATAGTGACTTGACCATACGACCTGAGACACGCCCGTGTGCCTCACCCGTGGTCGAGCCTGACTTGCACCACACAGCCACTCACACGCCCGTGTGTCCAGCCCGTGGTCAAGCCTGACTTGTTTCAATTTACAAGTTTGAAAGACACGGTCGAGCCACACGCCCGTGTGCTCAACCGTGTGGACAATTATAGGCCATTTACAAGGCCAAACTTGCCTCCCACACTTAGGATCACCTACAAGTCTCAAATCACATGCATTTATACTTCAAATGGCAACCAAAACATGCCAATACACACACCAATTAATCACTGACTATACCATCTTTATCCATACTTGATTTCCATTCAAATAAGTCCATCCAAAAATACCAATTTCATATTCCAAAGCATACAATTCAAGTATCATTTAATCCATACCACAAGTTCACATTCTAACCATAATATTCATCAACCATTTACACATGAAATATACCATTTCCATATTCACTACCTTAGACCATATTCATCATTTCCATAGATCATACATAAAAACCAACATCATTCAACTTCCAAGCCAAATCATATGGCAAGGTTTAAACATTTCAAAACATGCCATACTCACTAGCCTATACATGTCATATCCAATATACACATCTTTTAAATGTACCAAAATAGATAGCCGATAGTGTGATAGAGCCGCTGACAATCCCCGGATCTGAGCTAGCTTTACTGACACTGTAAAATAGAGAAACAATCACACAGTAAACTTTCAAAGCTTAGTAAGTTCATACATAATACATTCAAATTAATAACTCAATTACAATGCATAAAATGAATCCATCACATAGATTAACTCTCAAATGTTCACACCATGTCATCCATAGGTAGTATGCTCATTCAACCATTCATAAATTCATATACAATCTCATCAACCATAAAGGTTCAATACATACCTTAGCCAACACATAGTTACTCACCATCCATACTAATTCATGCTCGATTTTGCATTTCGACCAACCTTTATCTTTCATTAGGTTTAATCGCACACTTAGTGCCCAAATTATAGCCGAAATTTAAATAACATCGCACACTTAGTGCCTTAGTGTAAAACTGAACTTAATTCGGTATCGCACACACAGTGCCAATTCATTAAGCCGAAGCTTCTATTGTTTCGCACACACAGCGCTAATCATCTCTGTCTCATTTCTAAATTTGCACACTTAGTGCCATATAACTACATTCCTCACATAGCATTTATAATTCAATAATCTCATAACTATTCGTTTCATAACATTTAAACATAGTTAAGTACAAGTATTATATCCGAACCTACCTCGAACGTCGAAATACCGAAACTAGCCGATCAATCGAGTACTTTATCTTTGCCTCGATCTCGATCCTAATATCTCCTTTCTTGGTCTATACATATTCAAATTTAACTCATTTAATCACCAATTCATTCAATTTAGTCCAAACACACATATTTAGGGCATTTTACAAAATAGCCCTCACATTTTCACATTTCGACACTTTAGTCCCTATTTCATAAAATCATCAAATACACATAATTTCACTTTACCCATGCCTAGCCGAATTCTTCTAATGTCCATAAAATCCCACACATTTCATTTATTTATCATTTTAGTCCTTCAATTTCTTATTTTCACAATTTAGCCCAAATTTACTCAATTTCACCAAAAATTCCAAGACAAAATATGTTAATCTTTCACCTATCTTTCATATTTCATTATCAACTAACACATAGCTCAAGCATTCATCAATGGCATATCTCAAAATCACCATCAAATTCAAAAATTAAAGCATGGGTTTGATAGTACACTAAACAACGATCACAAAAACGTAGAAATTATCAAAAATCGAACAAATTTCGTTCCTCAATCAAGATCTCAAGTGTACTGAAACCTAAAGCTCTCCCTTGTATTTATTTTCTTTTGTTATTCGGTTGAGATGAAAAGAAATTAAAGATGATAATGCTTTTATTTTATTTATTATACATTTATGCTTGTTTTACCATTTTACCCTTGATTAAAACATTATAAATTCACCTAATACATATCCATTTATGTCCATTCAAATCATTAATGATCCATTTATAACATAAGGAACTCTCATTTAAAAATCCATGACAATCAAACACTTTAACAATCAGCACACAGCTTTTACATTTTATGCGATAAAGTCCATTTTCATAATTCGGCACAGAAACGATAAAATTTTCACACGGAATTTTCACACATACTCAATCATATATCATAAACATCTAAAATAATATTAAAATATTTTTCCAACCTCAGATTTTTGGTCCCGAAACCACTATTCCGACCAGGGTCTAAACCAAGCTGTTACACCCATTCTTTGTGACACCTCCGGATTCGGCCATAACGTCTAGGCCGGGTTTGGGGTGTTACATAGATTATAAATGTTGTTACGAAAATAAAGTTGTTTTGCTACTTGCAATAGTGCTCATGATAATAGTCAAGGTGATGACGATGATGTTAAAGATCTTCAGGTATATTTTACTATGTTTTATTTATTATATCATGTTTATTATAATTGGAGACTAATCATGACAACATGAATAGACAAATTTTGATTTGAAATCTCACGCATGTTTGCGATGGTGATTATGAAGTAAATAATCTATTTGGATGTTTATAAGTATGTCCTATTGGATTTGTTGCATTCTCCGAAGTGAATGTAAACATAAAGAAAATAAATGATATACTCATGGACCACTAAAAGTGGGATCATAGTAATAAATAAGAGAACAATGAGAGTTCTTAAGATAACTTTTCAAAGGGTAAAGATAACTTATGTTATCAATGTGATATGAAAGATTATTGGCTACATATGTGACATATGCCCAAATATTTTGTTTCTGTTAATATTTTTTGAAGAATGATATGAAAATGTAGTAATGAATTATATCATTACAGATAGAAAATATTTATCTTATTTGGTACTGAAACAAACAAATATTATTCCAATATTTGATAGTAAAAAATTAGTTGAAAGCTCTAGAAGAGCTAATATCTCTATCTAAAAAGCACAAAATTTGTGATGGTTAATGCATTACTTTTAAAATTTATCTGTAATGGATCTCATATTGAGATTGTAAATGAGGAAAATATTATATTTCATAAGAATAAAAAAGGGGATTGGGTTATTAATTTATATTTATTTTATAATCTTTGTGATATTCTTTTATCACCATCCTTATTAAAAGGTTGAAAGCAAAATATTTGACTGTGAAAGATCTCCTCATGAGCAATAGAATACGAAAATTCTATCTAAAGCTTATTGTAACACCCCAAACCCGGCCTAGACGTTATGGTTGTATCTGACAATGTCACATAGAAGGGATTTTGAAAACGGAGCTAACTCGATAAAAACCTTTAATTGCTTTTATTTATTTCAAACATATGTTCAATTAGTCGACTTGACTTAAAATGTATTAATTTAGCGGAAGCTTAGAAAAACGTCGTGTTTAAGAAAAATAGTTCTTATTTTTAGAAAAATAATGTTTAACGTGAAACCATCATAAAAATATGCAGGTTAAATCCAATAACCCAAAACTAAAGCTAGACAGTTCAAAAGTCCATACAGTCTTAGAAAATACAACTTAAAAGAAACCATAAAACAAAATAAAACAGTGATAATATGCTGTCACCATCGAGTCCTCCGCTGCACCGATCTGCCTAACTCTGTGGATTACTTGTACAGATTAAACAGAAAAGAGTGAGTTTACGTAAACTCAGTGTGTAACCCCACAGAATTAAGCATGCACACAACAGAAAATCAGAATCAGACAGATACAAATTCAGGCTTAAGCCCATTACAAATACAAATATAGATTCGGGCCTAAGCCCATCTAAGATACAGATACAGATATACAGAACAGAATAAAAAACAAGATATCCTACCCCCATCCTCTACACACCATCTCCGACCATCCCTACACACCATGTAGGGTTTAAAACACCCAGCCAGCCCTACACACCATGTTGCACTGATGCGGCACATAACAGACCATGTTGCCAGATAATAGGCATCAACTGCATTTTAGAACACTTCCTCCAGTATACATCATCCCACCCCAATAACAGTAACAGAACATACATACAGCATTAACAAATAAACCATGCTTAACATGCTATTATAAATAGATAAGAGATATACAGACATAGGCATGCACATAACCATAATTTAGTCTAACAGATATCATGGTTTTAGGGTTAGATAGCATTTACCGACCCTACAGTAGGCCCATAGTCGATTAGGATGAACCGTGCGACCCTACAGAAAATCTCAGATAAATGGGCCCACACGCCCAGATTGGCCTTGCCCGTGTGACCCACACAGCCTGGCCTAATAATCGACACGCCTAGTTTGGCCTAGCCCGTGTGGCCCACACGGCCACACTCCGGCAATCAAACGGCCGTGTCTTGCGTACGGCCTGGCCTTCGCCGATCACACGGGTGTGTTGTCGCACACGGCCTACCACACGGGCGACCACACGCCCGCGTGGCATCGACAGATTGCAATTTCGGCTTTCTCCAAATCACGTTTTTCTGTGTTTCGGGTACACACTTGGTACGATTTCGATGCAAAACCACTCTCGAGCCACACAGCACCCTAACAACGACAAAGAAACTCCTCGAATCAATTCTAAACCACACATTTACCAAATTAAAGAAACTGAAAAAGATTTAAAGTAAGTGCTCAACACTAACCCTACTACTCCGAATGATTTTGATTATGTTTCTGCGAGAGGAGAGTCCTGATATTCACGATTTACCACTGCAAAAACACAAAATCAGTGCCAAGAAAAGCATTCGACAACGCTATACCGATTTTAAAGAGAACTCCCCACTTCGAGATAAACAACAGTCCTTACTTACCAAACCGATTAAAGAACCCAAAATCCGTAGTAGCAACAACTCAACGAGGAAAACGACAGCAATTAATTAAAAAAACAGGATTGAAAGTGGAAAAGAAAAATAAGGGGGAGAGGGAATGTCAGAGAATAGAAGGAGTATTCTTTTAGAAAACAAGCAAAAATTCAATTAGAAATCTGTTTCCCCTAATTTTGCTCCCACAAATCCCACTACACCCTAACCACCCACTACTCAGAATTCTGATGCAACTGAAATTCCATCCCGAAGCCGACTAAAAATAATCACTAATACAGGGACTCGAACACGGAACCTCCAATACTCTAACTCCCTTACCACTCGAACTAGCAGACTCATTCTGATATGGAATTACAGACAATTAAATATAAGCCCATTGAACAGAGATAGGGCTTAAATCCAAAAATACCCAAAATTTGCCAAAGGCAGGGCTTGAACTTAGGACCTCTCAGACACTCCCAGAACACTTAACCTCTAAAACAGATACACAGTTGTGTCAAACAATTACAGAAATAGAAATAGAAATATTAGGGCGTTACAACTCTACCCCCTAAAAGAAATTTTGAGCCTCAAAATTTACCTTATCAGAATAGATGAGGATACTGCTGACGCATCAAATCCCCAGGTTCCCACGTGGCCTCCTCAGCACCATGATTCCACCACAGAACCTTTACTAAAGGAATATACTTCCTCTTTAGAACCTTAACATCACGATCCAGAATCTGAATCGGCTCCTCCTCAAAAGTCAAATCCGGCCTAACTTCAATCTCTTCAACAGAAACGACATGAGAAGGATCAGATCGATACTGCCTCAACATCGAGACGTGAAAGACATCGTGGATGCGGTCCAATCAGAATAATTCCTAACCCGTGATCTCGTCGCCGTGAGTAGGGTTACAAAGTATTACCGATCAGTACACAATATAAAACATACATTCTCATAAATCATTCAACAGTATCACTCTGTCCCTTATAAGGGCCTACGAGGCCTTAAACATGCTTTAGAAGTGGTTCGGGATTAAACTGATGACATACGAAAATTTTGAAAAAATTAGAAATATTTCAACCATACAGGGGTCACACGCCCGTGTGAACAGGCCGTGTGCCTCACACGGCTCCAGACACGCCCGTGTCTCAGGCCGTGTGAAAACAAGGCATACATACTGACTTGGGTCACACGGCCAACCACACGCCCGTGTGTCTAGTCCGTGTGCCCTTCGAAGTGGCCACACACGCCCATATGCCAGGCCATGTGCTAGGTCGTGCCAAACCTGTATGGTATACTGACTTATGCAACACGGCCAAGTCACACGCCCATGTGCTAGGCCGTGTGCTAATTAGGGGGGTATACTGACTTGTACCACACGTCTGGTCCCACGCCCGTGTGTGAGACCGTGTGGAGCATACTGACTTCAATTCAATTTCAACACCAGGGGACACACAACCGTGTAACATGACTGTGTGTCGCACACGGCCGAGACACACGCCCGTGTCTCTGCTCGTGTGGATAAATATAGGCCATTTGTAAGGCCAATTTTCCACCCCAACTCATGCTCATTTAAACAACCAATATGGTACCATTTCATCATACAATTAAACAGCCAAAATCATCAACCAAATGCACAATTCATACTATATCCATTCCAACCAAATTCAATATTCAATTCAATGCCATTTACCTAATCAAATACTTATCAACTTAACTTCTAAAATCATACTTTATCCAAGCATTTCTCAAGCATTTATATTCCACAAATCAACTAACCATTTGAGCAACTATAAAACCATAACCATATTCATACTGATCGGTGTATTACAGTCTTAAAATTTATAATGAGAATGATAGAGCCTAAAAACTAACTATGACAACGATTGAGGGAAGTGTACCTATCGAACAGTAGTATAGCTTAGTGGCAAAACCGGATTGTCGAACCCAAAGGAACCGAAAGTACTAATACTAACTTTCTTTTTATTATTTAGCCTTAAAATTAAAGTGAATCAGTTTAATCTAGAAAATTAACTAACTACTAAGCTAAAGACGATGAGACAAAAAGAATGAAATTAGGGAAATACTTGTGGGAAAAACCAATTGATTAAAACAATACCCAAGGAAGAATCCACCTAGGCTTCACTTGTTATCTAACTCTGAACCAGACAATTTATTCATTTGACTTGATCCGTAAGATTCCTAATGAATATTAACCCCTCTCTCGAGGCGACTAATGTCTAACCCTAGGTTGATTAATTGAAATCTCTTTCTAATTAAAACCCCTAGAATCGCATTAACTCGATCTATGGACTCCCATATTAGGTTTCACCCTAATCCGGCAAAATCTCGTCACCCTATCTCTAGGCGTACGATCAACTCCGCTTAATTATGCTAGATATACTCTTAGGCAGGGACTTTTGCTCCTCCACCTAAGCACATCAAACTTGAATTAATATCCTAAAAATATCAA
Organism: Gossypium sturtianum; assembly: GCA_025698515.1. Lineage (NCBI taxonomy): Eukaryota > Viridiplantae > Streptophyta > Magnoliopsida > Malvales > Malvaceae > Gossypium > Gossypium sturtianum. Next base: position 47,905,580 of record CM046943.1, read on the forward strand.
CACAAGAATTAAGAACACATAATTAAGAACAAATCAAATATTTATCATAAAGTTCAGCAAACGATAACAAGATTCATCTTAGGTTTCATCCCCCTCAGGTATTTGAGGGTTTAGTTTATAATGATAATAGAATACATCTCAAAAGAAAAGATAAAACAAAACATAAGAAAAACTCTAAAACACCCTGAAGGAATTGAAGAGAGATCCTCCGTCTTGAGTATAACTCTGGCTTCTTGAGATGAATCAACTGGCTTTCTTCAAGTAATTTCCACAATTCTGATCTTTCTGGCTCGGCTCCTTGTCCTAGCTGGACGCCCCCTGAAGGTTGGCCTCTAGGGTGTTTATATAGGCTTTTGGAATGTGTTTCTTTACCCCTAAGTATCCAAATTCGAGTGAAATTTCTCTTCTCCATGGCAGCGACACGCCCTTGGCACACGCCCGTGTGAATCGTGGCCAGGCAGTGTTCAGGTCTGATTAGGGAGGCACGACCGTGTTGCTTGGGCCCAGGCCGTGTCGATTTCGTGATTTGGCCCATTTGGTCCGTTTTAAGCCCGTTTCTCATTCTTTTCATCATCCGGTGCTTTCCTGAGTATAAAACATGAAAACGAAGGATTAAGTGCACCAAATTACACAATTCAAGGCTTAAATCACCCAAAAGCATGCTAAATGTAGGTTTAAAATATGTTACTATTTCGGTTTATCACATACCAAACATGCCAAAATAAGCCATCTGTAACAGCCCGATTTAGGGGCTAGTCAGAACAGTGATCTCGAAATCACTAATTCGAGGTTAGATAAAATTATTTGCATAATATTTTATGTGTTATAATATGTTTATAAAGAGGCATGAGAATTTTGGTGCTTTAATTTTAGCGATTGAGGGCTTAATTGCGAAAAAGGACTAAATCGCATAAAGTACGAAAGTTCTATTTGAATTTGCTAGAGGTGCCAATTAGCTAAGGATTATAAATTAGAGGTCCTTAAAGTGATATTAGGCCATTTAATTAGAGATGGCCAGCCACATAGGAAGCTAGTGGGACAAAGGCATTAAATGTTGGTTAAAAGTTGGTGATATTAGTTGACAAATGAATAAAATAAGATGAAATAAGCCAAGGCTATCATCTTTTCACTTTGCCTTCTTCTCCACCAAAAATATCAGCAAGCTTAAGGGTTTGAAAGCTTGAAAATTTCAGCTACATCTCATCCTTGCAAGTAAGTCAATTTGATGTTTATTTTTGATGATTTTTGCATATTTGGAGCCCTCAAAGCTTAAGCTAGCTAATGAGAGGACTAGTTTGCAATATGGTTGAAAGTATAGGGACTTACCATGATAGAGTTTATGTTGTTTGAAGAGTTTTTATGGAAGAAAATGAATGATAGGAGATGAGAAACAACTTTTGTGAAAGGTGTTGTTATGAAAACACCTAATTAGGACTAATTTGTAAATGTTGCAAATTGGTAATAAGTGCATGAAATAGTTGAAATTTTGAGTTGCTATAGAAGAGAATATGATTCGGCTAGGCTTGATTAGTAAAGAAGATGGATGAAAATTTATTTACGAGCCTAGGGGCAAAATCGTAATTTTGCCAAAGTGTAGGGGCAAAATAGTCATTTTTGCCTAAAGTGTAGATTATGGTGTATTATGATTTATAAATGATTAAATCAGTAAATTTCATTGTTCTAGATCAAATAAAATGAGTTTCGGACCCAGAACGGGTGAAAAGAGAAATGTAGGCAAAAAGGTCCCTTTTGGCCCTTTCGACATCGAGGTAAGTTCATGGGCAAATGTTGCAATTACGTATGAGTTAATTTAATGTTCCAATGTTGTATGGAATGTATATTACTCTATGAATATATAAAATATCTTTGATGAGAGGTCAAAGGAATTGAATCTAAGAGTAATGGGAAATGTATGTTGAATGAGATGATGATAGTTAAGGCCTCGTGTAAGACCCTATTGGAATATGGCCTCGATGTAAGAATTCGTATAAGACCATGTCAGGGACATGGCATCGACATGTTAATACAAGTAAGACCCTATTGGGGTATAAATTCTATGTGACATTATAAGTATGAGACTCAAGAGAGTTATTTAATAACTTGAGTGATTCAACGTATATGTTGAAAGAAAGAAAGTATGTGGTTGTACCACGAAAAGCACAAGTGTGTATTAGAATTGAATTGATATGGATTCAGTATATGATGAACCCTTAGTGGGGTATGTGTATTCAGTACACATTAGTTGCATGAGATAGATTTATTAATGTATTGTGTGAATGCAAACGAGTATCATAGAAAGTTAAGTAAGAATAGAAGTATGTGAGGATGTTCTCGGATGAAAATTTGAAATAAAGATATACATATGGATTATATTCCATGAATGTAAAATAACGGTGAGCTAAGTGCGAAATCACCATAAGTATAAATGATTGGTGGGCTGTGTGCGATACCACCCTATTAGAGATTCAATGGTGGGCTAAGTGCGAAACCACCGAGAGATTAATAGTATGAGTATCTTATTAAAAATGCTTGACGAGTTGTTTTATATGATCATGTGATGATCAGTGCAGGAATATATGTACTAATTAAATGAGCAATTGACTTGTGGCATGGTAAGAATGTAGTAAGAGATAGAATGAGTAAGCTTCACGAATGGTTGAGTAAGTTACCGTGAGTTAATGAGAAAACTCGGTATAATACTTTGTGGTTATGTATATTCAATGAATGTCAATATTTGTCAGATTATGCATATGAACTTACTAAGCATTATTGCTTACTCCCTTACTTTTCTCATGTCTTATAGGTTATTTTAATTAGCTCGGGTTGGAGGCCGCCGGAGATGTTTTCACACTATCGAGCAGACCCTTGGTGAGAGGTATCAAATCCTTATGAGTCATGGCATGTATAGGGATTCTTTTAAAGTTGATTAAGTTCTAACTGATGTAGCCAAATTGTATTGGCCTAAAAGAATCTATAATTGGTTGTATTTGTATTGGGAGTAGTCCTCCCTAGTGTATGGGATAAAGACTTTATCTCTTTAATGATTAAATGTGTTAATTCATGTGTTTTAATCGATGATTTGATAATGTTTTGAAATGGTATATGAATGTATGCAAACAGGAGTGGTAAAAGGCTTGGTAAGATAGCCTCTAAGTGCCCACATGGATAGACAAGCGGGCGTGTGTCTAGGCCTTGTGTCTCCTGCCCCTTAGTATCTTAAGTCAGATTAGACCACGGGCTGGTCACACGGCCGTTTTTTCAGGCCGTGTGATACACACGGTTGGCACATGGACGTGTGCCAAGGCCGTGTGAAGTCTGCACTTGACACTTAGAAATTCAATTGTCACACGTACCGACGCTGCACGTGTGTGTACGACCGTGTGGATAAGTCGAGAATGCCAAGGTTTGGCACACGGGCCAGGGCCACGGGCGTGTCCAGGCCGTGTGGATTTCACCAGTATCCTCCACGGGTGAAAGACACGGGCATGTTTAGGGGTGCACGGGCGTGTCCCAAGTCACACGGACGTGTGACCCCTGTTTCGAGAGAAAGTTTCAAGATGAGTTCTGAAAGTTTCGGGACGTAAGTCTGAGGCCTCGTAGGCCCATGAAATGTCTGATTTGACTAAGAAAGAGAAGTTTTTAATTCGGAACAAAATTTTATAGCCCGTAAGTACATGTTTAAGAAAGTTCAAGCATAGTAATATCTCGTATCCGGTCTTAGCCTCGGACTCGGGTATGGGGTGTTACATTTAGTGGTTTCAGAGCATGGTTTAGTCGGTTCTCGGACTAACCTAGCACGAGTAAGAGTCTAGCTATACATGCCATATGTGGACAGTGATAGTGTGATGTCTCCCGGCTCTAACGAAATTGTTTTGTTAAGACAGAGATGATTCCCAACCGAGCTAATTTCAGTAAGTTTGTATGATTTTCAAGCTTCATGGATATTTTCATTGAATTGCTTGCTATGTTGTTAAATGCACATTATTTCCGTGAAAATGTTTAATGATTTATTAAACAACGAAGTTACTAAGAGCATGTATATGAAAGTCCCGATTGAAAATGAATTTTTTAGGATACTCAATCTTCCACATGAGACAAGAAAGTCCGTATAAGACCATGTCAAAACATGGCATCGGCAATCAAGCAAGTTATCATGTAAGACCAAGAAAAGTCTTGCCATTGAAGAGTTACTATGAGATGAAGACCCATATAAGCCCAAGCCAAGGCATGGCATTGGTGAGTCTCCAAGCAAAGATGTCATGTAAGTCCAAGACAAGTCTTGGCATTGAAAGCTATCAAGAGATAGAGATCCCATGTAAGTCCAAGCCAAGGCATGGCATTGGTGAGTAACAAGGAAGATTTCATGTAAGTCCAAGCCAAGGCTCGGCATTGACCAGTTCATGAGTAAAGTTACCAATAAGACCATGTCAAGACATGGCAATGGTAAGTTCCCAAGGGAACCCACAAGCAAGACTTCGTGTAAGTCCATGTCAAGACATGTCATCGATACCAAGTAAGAGATCCCATGTAAGACTATATCAAGGATATAGCATTGGCATCAAGATACATGTGAAATGAGATTCAGTATCCTCGGTCATTCATAGTAATTCATCAGGCAAACAAGTAAAGCTTAAATGAGATAATAAGAAAGATGAGTAAGTAAAGCCATTATCAAGTTGATTATGAGTATTATTCATGTTATAAATGATGAATTAGAGATTATGATTATCATAGTAAAGTATGCTGATCTATGTGATCAAGTGATATAGTTATCTTGTTTACCTTGCAAGCATGAGACTAGTAAGTTCCATGATGTATGTAAGAGTTAGTAAGAGTAAGTAAGCATTTGAGATTTGTGATGCTATTGTTTATGATAAATATGTCCACATGGTTAAAAATCACGTGTGACTGTTAAAGTAGAGAAGATATAATGTTTCGTCTTATGACCCTGTTATAAAGTCACACATATTATAGTGTGAGAGTTAAAACTGAAAAGTTTGACTAAGTAGAATGCAGGAAATGAGTATGGTCATTCAATGAAAAAAAAATGATGAATAAGACCATGGTTGGACCATGGCAGTATATGTGATCCCATATAAGACCATGTCCAGGGCATGGCATTGGCATCGATACATGATCCCGTATAAGACCATATCTGGGATATGGCTTCGGTATTGAATAAGATAATCGAATAAGACCATATCTGGGATATGGCATCGGCGTCAAATAGTAATCCCATGTGAGACCACGTATGGGACCTGGCTTCGGTATGAGATTGTGTAAGACCATATCTGGGATATGGCGTCGACATTGATATAAGATTTCGTGTATGACCATATCTAGGATATGGCATCGACATCGATATGAGTTTCCATGTAAGACTGTATCTGGGATATGGCATTGGTGTTGATATGAGATTTCGTGTAAGACCATAGCGAGGCTATGGCATCGTGATGACATGTAAAGCAATAGCTGGGCTATGATGTTATGATACGAGTAAGACCATAGTTGGACTATGGCAATCAAGTAAACGACGTACTCAAAAACCCGTAAGACATTCTCTAGATTAATAAGAATTAGTAAGAGGAATTTGAGTTAAACATTGAGTACTCAAGTAGATATTAATGTGAAACTTGAGTTATTAAAGTCACAGTTCAAAAGTATGAGTGATAGAGATAATTGTAACGTGATAAACGTGAAAACTCACTTGAGACGAGTTATGTGACTATGATGATATTTCATTGATAATGAATAGTAAATCATATGTATGTAGTCACGAGAGTTAGGCTAAGGGACTTTGCAACCTCACTCCTTTACCACTGTTGAATTTTGATGAGACGTTATGAGAGTTAAGTTGAGTAAGTTTGCATCGGATTAATGCAATAATTATGCTGGCATGATTAAGAATGCCTTGTATCACATCGATGCATAATACTCTACTAAATAGAGTAATTGTTGTTGAACATGAGGTTGAAGTCCTAGAGGACTAAAATGATGAGGCTATCATCGAGATATGAGATAGACAAGGTCCCGTATAAGACCATGACCGGGACATGGCCTCGGCACCGAGTTGAGATTCTGTATAAGACCATATCCAGAATATGGCATCGATATTTGATGAGGAAGTCCATATAAGACCTTATCAGGGATATGGCATTGGCATTTAGAGGTGACTCCATATAAGACCATCTCGAGAATATGGCATTGGTTTCGTACCTACATAAAGGACGATGAACATACATCTTTGATTATCCCTAGTGATCAATGGGACAGATAGATGAGTCTAGAGGTAGAAATGAGAATGATACTAAAGTCATGTGACAGAGTGAAAACATGTACTCGTGAATGAATCACGAAGAGACGATTACGATATATGACACGGAACGTGTTATATAAGTGCAAGTATGAGTAAGTTGGCTAGAAGCCTATGGTTTGTGCGTGGTTAATTAATGCCATGGATGGGATTATAATGATCTCCTTTAGTATTATGTACTAATACATGTTTCCCTTCAGGGATGATGTGGTCGTTCTTTTCATGAAATTGTGATTGTGTGAGAACGTTAACTGACGAAAAAAGTAGACTAAACGGTTGTCGATTTAGTTAATTGAAATCAACATTTCCTCTATCTCCTCGTAACCTTAATTGGGTACCTTTAGGAGGAAGTTGGTGATGATTCGTGTATAAGAGGTGAAATCACAAATTTCACGTTGTGTGATGGGTTTTCGGGTAAGCCGAATAGAGTTAACGAACTCGATCGAGATGTCCCTGCTATCGTGAGATATGACAATAGTAAAGGTTTTAGATTAGAATAGCAAGAGAAACTCAGATGAAATTTTGCTTAAAATAGGTTCTCAGTATGGAGAAAAGAGTAGATTAATGTATTGAGATATGATTCAAGTTCTAGTACTAAGATCAATCTGAATCGAGAGAAAGAGTTGACAGGTTGGTGATCCAGAGATAATCACTTTTGTGTCCGTGTTGTGAGTTAGATATTATATATTGATCCATGGGAAGATCGATGTGTATTTTCTGAATTTTTAATAAGTGAGGATATCTTATGCTACAGAAGATTTTGAAGATGAAATAGTGGAAACGGCTTGAGCTATTACAATGGTGGGTATAGTTATTGTGATACTACTCAGATAGTAGACATAGTACAGATGTCTGAATGAAAGATCCATGTTTAGTAATGTGAGTTAGTTACTCGGTTGACTTTAGTTGGTAATATCCTAGTTTCAGAGAGGTTAATGACTATAGTGAGTCTTCCTTTCAGAACAGAAGAGTTCAGAAGTGTTATAATAAATGGTATTTTAAATAAGTTATCCATGTTGGATAAGATTTCTATTGTTGATGCTTTCTCGAGATAGAAAGTGAATGATGTTGAATCCATAACTTATACAAGAGTTTTGGTATGAGATTTAGTAGTAGCATATCTACTAATGCAAAAGTAAGGAAATGCAGTTATGTGCATAAATGTTTTGACAATAGAGTACATTTCACAATATGATCGAGTTATGGTCAGATGTAGTTGACCACTAAAAGTCGAGTTTCCAAAGCACACAAGACAAGACTACTACACATTGGTGAATGCTTTAATGAGAAAGTGAGATAAAACCTTATAGATTTCAAATTTGGTTTGACAAAATTTCCAAGAAAGGGAAATGTCATTCGAATTGTAGTAAATCAACCAGTAAAGATTCGAATGATCATGTGCAGAGTTCCAAATTGGTAGATTATAGAGTATATGCCCTAGAGGAAGAATAACCTAGGTCTCAAGTTACGTTTCGACCTTATGTATCACAGCTTAACAGTTATTGGCAAGAAAAACTTGAGGATAAGTGGATTTGCGATTTTGAAGAGTAGATGGAAACGTTTTAAGAATGTTGGTAACAACTCCTCCTGATTAGATTTTCGGGGAAGAAAATCCCTAAGGGGGGAGAATTGTAACAGCCCAATTTAGGGGCTAGTCAGAATAGTGATCTTGGAATCACTAATTTGAGGTTAGATAAAATTATTTGCATAATATTTTATGCGTTATAATATGTTTATAAAGAGGCATGAGAATTTTGGTGCTTTAATTTTAGCGATTGAGGGCTTAATTGTGAAAAAGGACTAAATCGCATAAAGTGCGAAAGTTCTATTTGAATTTGCTAGAGGTGCCAATTAGCTAAGGATTATAAATTGGAGGTCCTTAAAGTGATATTAGGCCATTTAATTAGTGATGGCCGGCCACATAGGAAGCTAGGGGGACAAAGGTATTAAATGTTGGTCAAAAGTTGGTGATATTAGTTGACAAATGAATAAAATAAGATGAAATAAGCCAAGGCTATCATCTTTTCACTTTCCCTTCTTCTCCACCGAAAATATCAGCAAGCTTAAGGGTTTGAAATCTTGAAAATTTCAGCTACATCTCATCCTTGCAAGTAAGTCAATTTGATGTTTATTTTTGATGATTTTTGCATATTTGGAGCCCTCAAAGCTTAAGCTAGCTAATGAGAGGACTAGTTTGCAATATGGTTGAAAGTCTAGGGACTTACCATGATAGAGTTTATGTTGTTTGAAGAGTTTTTATGGAAGAAAATGAATGATAGGGAGATGAGAAACAACTTTTGTGAAAGGTGTTGTTATGAAAACACCTAATTAGGACTAATTTGTAAATGTTGCAAATTGGTAATAAGTGCATGAAATAGTTGAAATTTTGAGTTGCTATAGAAGAGAATATGATTCGGCTTGGCTTGATTAGTAAAGAAGATGGATGAAAATTTATTTACGAGCCTAGGGGAAAAATCGTAATTTTGCCAAAGTGTAGGGGCAAAATAGTCATTTTTGCCTAAAGTTTAGATTATGATGTATTATGATTTATAAATGATTAAATCAGTAAATTTCATTGTTCTAGATCAAAGAAAACGAGTTTCGAACCCAGAACGGATGAAAAGAGAAATGTGGGCAAAAAGGTCCCTTTTGGCCCTTTCGACATCGAGGTAAGTTCATGTGCAAATGTTGCAATTACGTATGAGTTAATTTAATGTTCCAATGTTGTATGGAATGTATATTTACTCTATGAATGTATGAAATATCTTTGATGAGAGGTCAAAAGAATTGAATCTAAGAGTAATGGGAAATGTATGTAGAATGAGATGATGATAGTTAAGGCCTCGTGTAAGACCCTATTGGAATATGGCCTCGATGTAAGAATTCATATAAGACCATGTCAGGGACATGGCATTGACATGTTAATAAAAGTAAGACCCTATTGGGGTATAAATTCTATGTGACATTATAAGTATGAGACTCAAGAGAGTTATTTAATAACTTGAGTGATTCAACGTATATGTTGAAAGAAAGAAAGTATGTGGTTGTACCACGAAAAGCACAAGTGTGTGTTAGAATTGAATTGATATGGATTCAGTATATGATGAACCCTTAGTGGGGTATGTGTATTCAGTACACCTTAGTTGCATGAGATAGATTTATTAATGTATTGTGTGAATGCAAACGAGTATCATAGAAAGTTAAGTAAGAATAGAAGTATGTGAGGATGTTATCGGATGAACATTTGAAATAAAGATATACATGTGGATTATATTCCATGAATGTAAAATAACGGTGAGCTAAGTGCAAAATCACCATAAGTATAAATGATTGGTGGGCTGTGTGCGATACCACCCTATTAGAGATTCAATGGTGGGCTAAGTGCGAAACCACCGAGTGATTAATAGTATGAGTATCTTATTGAAAATTCTTGACAAGTTGTTTTATATGATCATGTGATGATCAGTGCAGGAATATATGTACTAATTAAATGAGCAATTGACTTGTGGCATGGTAAGAATGTGGTAAGAGTTAGAATGAGTAAGCTTCACGAATGGTTGAGTAAGTTACCGTGAGTTAATGAGAAAACTCGGTATAATACTTTGTGGTTATGTATATTCAATGAATGTCAATATTTGTCAAATTATGCATATGAACTTACTAAGCATTATTGCTTACTCCCTTACTTTTCTCATCTCTTATAGGTTATTTTAATTAGCTCGGGTTGGAGGCCGCCAGAGATGTTTTCACACTATCGAGCAGACCCTTGGTAGGAGGTATCAAATCCTTATGAGTCATGGCATGTATAGGGATTCTTTTAAAGTTGATTAAGTTCTAACCGATGTAGCCAAATTGTATTGGGCTAAGAGAATCTATAGTTGGTTGTATTTGTATTGGGAGTAGTCCTCCCTAGTGTGTGGGATAAAGACTTTATCTCTTTAATGATTAAATGTGTTAATTCATGTGTTTTAATCGATGATTTGAGAATGTTTTGAAGTGGTATATGAATGTATGCAAACGGGAGTGGTAAAAGGCTTGGTAAGATAGCCTCTAAGTGCCCACACGCATAGACACACGGGCGTGTGTCTAGGCCTTGTGTCTCATGCCCCTTAGTATCTTAAGTCAGTTTAGACCACGGGCTGGTCACACGGCCGTTTGTTCAGGCCATGTGATACACACGGTTGGCACATGGGCGTGTGCCAAGGCCGTGTGAAGTCTGCAATTGACACTTAGAAATTCAATTGTCAGACGGCTGACGCAGACGGGTGTGTGTATAGACCGTGTGGATAAGTTAGAATGCCAAGGTTTGGCACACGGGCCAAGGCCACGGGCATGTCCAGGCCGTGTGGATTTTGCCAGTATCCTCCACGGTTGAAAGACACGGGCATGTTTTAGGGGTGCACGGGCGTGTCCCAAGTCACACGGACGTGTGACCCCTGTTTCGAGAGAAACTTTTCAGATGAGTTCCGAAAGTTTCGGGACGTAAGTCTGAGGCCTCGTAGGCCCATGAAATGTCTGATTTGACTAAGAAAGAGAAGTTTTTAATTCGAAACAAAATTTTATAGCTCGTATGTACATGTTTAAGAAAGTTCAAGCATAGTAATGTCTCGTATCCGGTCTTAGCCTCGGACTCGGGTATGGGGTGTTACACCATCACTCATGGCTATATATATTTACAAGCCATTTCTAATAGCCAAACACACATTAAAATTAACATCATTTGCAAGCCAACTCTCATAGCTATAATCACAACCAAAATACCCCATCTAGCCTATCCATGCCATATGCCATTTATGTATAATTCAAAAGTACCAACTTAAATGTTTGATAGTGCGGTGATGTTCCCGACGACTCCCCGATCCGAGCTAACCCTGTTTCACTATAAAACATTGGAAAATAACACAAAGTAAGCTTTATAGCTTAGTAAGCTCGTATGTGAATAACTAAATTCATCGAATTAATGAAAATTAACCAAATACACATGACAAAACCATATACACATTAACTACAAACCTTTCTCATGTCTCAAAACATGATCATTTGCAATTTCATCGAACTTTCACTATTTAATACTCGAATAGGTCCCGTACATACCTGTATAACCTCATACTAACCTCTTTCTCAATCACATCATTCGTTTACTCATTGAACCATTCAGAATAGAAATCGGATATTCAATTATCTCAATCAATAAGTACCTATACCATGGCCCGTAGCCAAATCAAGGTAACTTATCCCCGGAGTACCTATACCATGGCCCGTAGCAAAATAAAGGTAACTCACCTCCGAAATACCTATACCATGGCCCTAAGCCAAATCAAGGTATAACTTGCACCTGAAGTGCCAATATCGTGGCCTGAAGCCAACACAATAACCTAGTGACATGTCACTAGCATCCTAACTATTCCTAAGGTTCAACCGGGATTTTACGCTTGTCGAATCATCGTCGAACATATTCATAGAGTCGTATTCACAATTAAAACATTATCTGTAATCTCGTAATCACAGTTTATGCAATATCAAAGAATTAAACATACATTTATAATGAAATTACCACATACGAACTTACCTTGTATTAGTAGTTGACAGATCGGGTCGACTACTCGATAACCTTACTTTTCCCCCGATCTAAATCCGAATTCTTTCTTTCTTGATCTATATGAATTCAAAATTAACTTATTCAATCACATATCCTTTCAATTTAGTCCATATCACACTTTAAAGCACTTTTACACTTTTGCCCCAAGTATTTCACAACTTTTACAATTTAGTCCTTATTTCACAAAACACAAAATTCACATGATTTCAATAAAACCCATGCTTGGACAAATTACATATTGGTCCCTAACAGTCCAAAACTTTCATCTATTTCACATTTCAACCACTCAATTTGCACTTTTCACAATTTAAACCCTATTATGCATTTTCATCAAAAATAACTTAATAAAACATGTAAAACTATCATCAAGCTTTTATATTTCAACATTAAACATCAAAGAACACATAGATTCAACAATGGAAACTCTCAAAATCTTTAACAGTTTCAAAATTAAAGGTACGGGTTAGCTAGATTGAGCTGCAACAATTACAAAAACATAGAAATCATCAAAAATCGAGCAAAAACGGACTTACAATTGAATTGAACAATGACCGAACCTAATATCTTTAAAATGGCTTTCTCCCTTCTTGTTTTTCGGTTGCAGATGATAGAAAAAAGATGATACCTTTGTTTCTTTTATTTAATTTACTTTAATTTACAAATTACCAAAATAACCTTAATGATAAAACATTTATACCATCCATTTCATGCCCATTAATGTCCACTTACCCTATTAATGGTCCATTTATCACTCAAGGACCTCCACATTTAATATTCATAGTCATTTAGTGCATTTAAAAAATAGAATTTAACTTTTACGCTTTACGCGATTTAGTCCTTTTTACCGAATTAAGCATTCAAACGATAAAATTAATTCACGAAACTTTCACACATACATGCTACCATGCTGTAAACACTTAAAATAATATTAAAATAAATTTCCAACATCGAATTTGTGGTTCTGAAACTACTGTTCCAATTTAGCTAAAATCAGGCTGTTACACCAACTTTGGAGGTAGCTTTAACTGATAAGCGATCGGCCCCACACGTTTCAAAATCTGATACGGCCTGATGAACCTAGGGCTCAACTTGCCCTTGTGACCGAATCTCAGAACTCTCTTCCATGGAGAAACCTTGAGAAAAACGAAGTCCCCCATAGAATACTCAATATCACGTCTCTTCAGATCCGCATAAGACTTCTGTCTATCAGAAGCCGCCTTCAGACGATCCTCAATCAGTCGAACCTTATCCTCTGTCTCAAAAACTAACTCAGGACCCAAAACTCGATGTTCGCCTAACTCAGTCCAACACAAAGGAGTACGACACTTACGACCATACAGGGCCTCGTAACGTGCCATCTGAATACTAGCTTGGAAACTGTTATTGTAGGTGAACTCAGCTAGTGGCAGATAATCCTTCCAACTACCTCGGAAATCAATCACACAGCTCCTAAGCATATCCTCCAATATCTGAATCACCCTCTCAGATTGACCATCGGTCTGAGGATGGAATGCAGTACTGAAGTCCAACCTCGACCCCAGAGTTTCATGTAACTTCTTCCAGAACCGAGACATGAAATGAGGATCTCTGTCAGAAATAATCAACACTGGAACCCTATGCAGTCTAACTATCTCGGAGATATACAGCTTCGCTAACTTCTGAAGAGAAAAGTCCGTTCGAACCAGAATAAAATGGGCAGACTTGGTCAATTGATCCACGATGACCCAAATAGAATCCTTCTTGGTGGGTGTTAAAGGCAACCAACTAACGAAGTCCATCGTCACTCGCTCCCATTTCCACAGCGGAATCTTAACTGGCTGCAACGATCCTGAAGGCAACTGGTACTCAGCCTTAACTTGCTGACACGTCAGACAACGAGCAACAAAATCAGTAACCTCACGCTTTAAATCTAGCCACCAATACAGTTCACGAAGGTCACGGTACATCTTATTACCACCGGGATGCATAGCATAAGGGCTACTATGTGCCTCCCTTAGAATAGACTGCCTCAGATCAGAATCATTCGGCACACAGATCCATCCTCGAAAACACAACACACCATCATTGTTTAACCTAAAATCGGCAGTAGTACCACTCTTCACCTGATGGAACCGTCCACCCAGAGTCTCATCCACTAACTATTTATCTTGAATCTGCTCAATCCAAGTCGGCTTAACCTGTAACTCGACTAACAAACTCCTATCATCAAACAGACTAAGGTGAGCAAACATCATCCTCAAATCGGACATCGCTCTCCGGCTTAAAGCGTCGGACACCACATTGGCCTTACCAGAATGATACTCGATTGTGCAGTCGTAATCCTTGAGCAGCTCAATTCATCTACGCTATCTAAGGTTCAACTCCTTCTGAATAAGGAGATACTTGAGACTTTTGTGATCGGTGTAGATAATACACCTCTCACCATACAGATAGTGCCTCTAAATTTTTAGTGCAATACCATAACAGCCAACTCGAGCTCATGCGTCGGATAATTCCCTTCGTGTGTCTTAAGCTGACGGGACGCATAAGCCACAACCTTACCATCCTGCATCAGAAAGCAACCCAAACCAACGTGCGACGCATCACTGTATACTACAAACTCCTTTCCAGATTCAGGCTGTATTAGAACAGGAGCCTGAGTCAGAATAGACTTGAGCTTCTCAAAGCTCTCTTGCTGTGCATCAGTCTAGACAAAATGGACACTCTTACGTAGAAGCTTACTCAATTGAGCTGCAATCAAAGAGAACCCCTCGACAAATCGACGATAATATCCCGCCAAACCCAAAAAACTGCGGATTTCAGACACATTCTTGGGTTGTTTCCAATCCAACACAGCCTCAATCTTTTGAGGATCAACACGAATCCCCTCAGCAGAAACCACATGCCCCAGAAAAGTTACTTCACGAGGCCAGAACTCACACTTTCTTAGCTTAGCGTAAAGTTGCTTCTTACGCAGAATCCGAAGCACTACTCTAATATGCTCATCATACTCATCCTCAGTCTTAGAGTAAACCAGAATGTCGTTGATGAAGACCACGAAGAACTGGTCCAGATAGGGCTGAAACACTTGGTTCATCAAATCCATGAATGCGGCCAGTGTATTCGTCAACCCAAAAGGCATAACTAGGAACTTGTAATGCCCATACCGAGTCCTAAATGCAGTCTTATAGACATCAGCTTCCTTAACCCTCAACTGATGATACCCAAAATGCAAATCGATCTTCGAAAATACAAAAGCCCCTCTGAACTGATCAAACAAGTTGTCAATCCTCAGAAGCGGATACTTATTCTTCATGGTCAACTTATTCAGCTGTCGGTAATCAATGCACATTCACATGGTCCCATCCTTCTTCTTAACAAACAGAACCGGTGCCCCCCACGGAGACGTACTAGGACGAATGAAACCACGGTCCAACAACTCTTGCAGTTGAGCCTTAAGCTCTGTAAGCTCTTTCGGTGCCAAACGGTAGGGAGCGATGGACACCAGAGCTGTACCCGAAAGAAGCTCAATCCCAAACTCCACTTCCTGATTAGGAGGTAGACCCGATAACTCCTCAGGAAAGACGTCCAAAAAATCCCTTACTGTTCTGATATTCCCAACAGAAGAGTTCCCAGATTTCGAAACACTTACATAGGCCAAGTACGCCTCACATCCTTTCTGGACCAGCTTCTCAACTACTAAAGCGGATATCACATACGACAGATAGTCTCGACGCTCACCAATCATAACTATCTCCACATCATCCTTGGTCTTCAGAACGACCCTCTTAGATGCGCAGTCCAAACTGACTCGATGCTCCACCAACCAGTTTATACCCAAAATCAGGTCAAACTCCCCAAACAGAAGCTCCATCAAATTAGCCAAAAATATCTCCCCTTGCACCTCTAACAGGACATCCTTATACAGTTTACTAACTTAAATAGACTGCCCCAATGGACTTACCACAATAACATCACTAGAAGTACTCTCAACTGGAAACAGAACAGGCTATATAGGAATGAGTAGATCTTATGTCTATTAGAGCAAAGTAAGGTACATCAAATATAAAGAACGTACTGGTGATGACGTCAGAAGCATCTCTGTCCTCTCAGTGACGTGCAGCATAAACCAAAGCAGGCTGCCTCGTCTCAGTTTGACCAGCACCTCTACCCGGTGCTTTCTGTCCTCGGCCCATACCATTACCACCCCTAGCCTAACCACGGCCCCTAGGTGGCTACTGAACTACTCTCTACAGCTGCCCAGGACCTGCTGTCGGAGCTTGCACCTGATCAGCCCTCAATGGACACTCCCGAATGCGGTTCTCTAAAGACCCACATCTCAAACAAGCTCCAATCCTCCTCCAGCACTCGCCCAGATGGCGCCTACCACAATCACTGCACGGCTGCAACCCAGTAGGAGCAACAGAAGAAATAGGGGCCCCACTCTAACTGGACCATCGGATCTGGCTTTTTTCTTAGGCCTTTGCATAGAACTCGAGGGCTCTGAATCCCTCTTATTTTTAACTCTCTCATGGCCCCTGTTCTGGCGCTCTGCGCGCTTAACATCCTCAGCAATCTTTACCTTCTCTACTAGAACCGCGAACTCACGCTCCCTCTACGGAGCAATCAGAACCCTTAGATTATCCCTTAGGCCGTCCTCAAACCTAACACATCTCTCATACTCCGATGCTACCATACCTTGAGCATAGCGGCCCAGCCTCAGAAATTTGGCCTCATATTCGACCACAGATCGATCACCTTGCATGAGGTTCAGAAACTCACGTCTGCGAGCATCAAAGTAGCTGGCTCCCACATATTTGCTCTGAAATGTAGTCTTAAAGAACTCCTAAGTCAAACGGTCATGCTGAGTGCCCTCCTTCACAGTTAACCACCACTGATATGCTTCGTCACGAAGCAAGGAGACTTCACCCTTCAATTTCTGCTCGGGGGTACAGTCCAAGTCATCCATGATTCTCTCAGTAGCCTCCAACCAGTACTCAGCCACATTAAGGTGACTCTTGTGACACCCCTAAATAACTCAGCTTCATTAGACCGGAGTCGCTCAGTTACCGACCCTCGGCCTCCAAATCCAGAATTGGGCCCAGCGACCCTCTCTACTATCCTCAGCATGGCTTGGGACAGTGTGTCATCCCCAGCCGAACGACTCTGAGACCCAGTCTCAGTAGCAGGTGACACAGGTGTCTCACTCGTGTCTAAATTCGACATGCTGCCCAGAGATGAAGACTTAGCTCGAGCCCCCCTATGGCCTCTACCTCGGCCTCGAGTACCACGTCCACGGATACCTCGTGCGCTCATTATCTAATTCGAGTTTATCTACATTAAAAGTTTTATGCATCAGTTCAATATTTATTAATAGATATTTTATGTAATAAATATCAGAGGTTCAGTAATGCTTTCGAAAGTTTCAGTCTCTATTCGTTTCACTACAGTTTCAAAGAGTACTAACTATCGTGTTTACAGAGTATGCTATCCATAGTATTTCAAAATAAACTATCTAAGTTTCAGAATACTTACAGGATCGGCGCCGAAGACTCAGTGAACATTATTCTCAATCAGAATATTTTAAACCATTTGTAAACCAATCCTTTAAAACATATTTTGGAACCCAAAATTCACAGTCGAGTTTTGTAACCTGGCTCTGATACCACTAAATGTAACACCCCAAACCCGGTCTAGACGTTATGGCCGTATCTGACGATGTCACATGGAAGGGATTTTAAAAATAGAGCTAACTCGATAAAAACCTTTAATTGCTTTTATTTATTTTAAACATATGTTCAATTAGTCGACTTGCCTTAAAACGTATTAATTTAGCGGAAGCTTAGAAAAAACGTCGTGTTTAAGAAAAATAGTTTGTATTTTTAGAAAAATAATGCTTAACGTGAAACCATCATAAAAATATGCAGGTTAAATCCAAAAACCCAAAACCAAAGCCAGACAGTTAAAAAGTCCATACAGTTCCAGAAAATACAACTTAAAAGAAACCATAAAACAAAATAAATCAGTGATAATGTGTGGTCACCATCGAGTCCTCCGCAGCACCGATCCGCCTAACTCTGTGGATTACCTGTACAGATTAAACAGAAAAGAGTGAGTTTACGTAAACTCAGTGTGTAACCCCACAGAATTAAGCATGCACACAACAGAAAATCAGAATCAGACAGATACATATTCGGGATTAAGCCCATTATAGATACAGATACAGATTCGGGCCTAAGCCCATCTCAGATACAGATACAGATATACAGAATAGAAAAAAAATAGATATCCTACCCCCATCCTCTACACACCATCTCTGACCATCCCTACACACCATGTGGGGTTTAAAACACCCACCCAGCCCTACACACCATGTTGAACCGATGCGGCACATAACAGATATAATGCAATCATGTTGCCAGATAATAGGCATCAACTGCCTTTTAGAACACCCTAAAACCCAAAACCCTAAACCCTAAACCCCAGTAACAGTAATAGAACATACATACAGCATTAACAGATAAACCATGCTTAACATGCTCTTATAAATAGATAATAGATATACAGACATAGGCATGCGCGTAACTATAATTCAGTCTAACAGATCTCATGGTTTTAGGGTTAGATAGCATTTTTCGACCCTATAGTAGGCCCACAGTCGATTAAATCGACCCGTGCGACCCTACAAAAAATCTCAGATAAATGGGCCCACAAGCCCGTGTGGGCCCATACGCCCAGATTGGCCTTGCCCGTGTGACCCACACGGCCTGGCCCAATAATCGACACGCCCAGTTTGGCCTAGCCCGTGTGGCCAACACGGCTGTGTCCTGCGCACGGACTGGCCTTCGCCGATCATACGGCCACGTTGTCGCACACGGCCTACCACATGGGCAACCACACGCCCGTGTGGTGTCGACAGATTGCAATTTCGGCTTTCGCCAAATCCCATTTTTCTACGTTTCGGGTACACACTTGGTACGATTTTGATGCAAAACCACTCCCGAGCCACACAGCACCCTAACAATGACAAAGAAACTCTTCGAATCAATTCTAAACCACACATTTACCAAATTAAAGAAACTGAAAAAGATTTAAAGTAAGTGCTCAACACTAACCCTACTACTTCGAATGATTTCGATTACGTTTTCGCGAGAGGAGAGTCCTAATATTCACGATTTACCACTGCCAAAACACAAAATCAGTGCCAAGAAAAGTATTCGACAAGGCTATACAGATTTTAAAGAGAACTCCCCACTTCGAGATAAACAATAGTTTTTACTTACCAAACCGATTAAAGAACCCAAAATCCGTAGTAGCAACAACTCAATGAGGAAAACGACAGCAATTAATTTAAAAAATGGGATTGAAATTGGAAAAGCAAAATAAGGGGGAGAGGGAACGTCAGAGAAAAGAAGGAGTTTTCATTTTGAAAATAAACAAAAATTCAATTAGAAATCTATTTCCCCTAATTTTGCTCCCACAAATCCCACTACACCCTAAGCACCCACTACTCAGAATTCTGATACAACCGAAATTCCATTCCGAAGCCGACTAAAAATAATCGCTAATGCAGGGACTTGAACACGGAACCTCCAACACTCTAACTCCCTTACCACTTGAACTGGCAGGCTCATTCTGATATAAAATTACAGACAATTAAATAAAAGCCCATTGAACAGAGATAGGGCTTAAATCCAAAAATACCCAAAATTTGCCAAAGGCAGGGCTTGAACTTAGGACCTCTCAGACACTCCCAGAACACTTAACTACTGAAGCAGATACACAGTTGTGTCAAACAATTACTGAAACAGAAATAGAAATATTGGGGCGTTACACTTATTATGGTTGGATGCACCTAAAGTTGCAAGTTTTTTTTAAAAAAACTGTGAGTATAACTCCACAGTATTCAGAATAAGTTCTCAATTAAAATTATGTGGTAAAATATTACTGATGAGAACTTGCAAGAGAGAAAACTTATGTATGAAAAGTCATTGGTTATGTACCTATTGTACACCTAGAAAATAAGATCCACTCTCAAAATTTTCTATTAATAGACTTTTAGGCATTTGAAGATTTTGGTATATTTCCTGAAGCGAATATTGCATATAATTATTTGGAAATTATATTTATTGACTTGGTGGCATTATAGACTTCACATTGATTTAGACATTTCCAGTAGTAAATGTCACAATAGTACTTATATGTGGATACAAATTAAAAGAAATGATAATAAAATTATCAATTTGTTACAATTTAGTACAATTGAAACAAATGTTAAAGTAAACTAGAAGTTTACTAATACAAATGCGTTTACTACTTGGCGTGAAAAGTTAGACCATCCTGGATCGTATATGATATGAAAATTAATTGAGCATTCATATGGACATCTATTAAAGAACCAGAAGATTCTTTAATTTAAAAAATTCTCATTTGTTGCTTATTCTCAATAAAAATTGGTTATTAGAAACTCACTAGCTAAAGTTGAGATTTAATGTCTAGCATTTCTAAAATGAATATGGGCCCATTCATCCACCATGTGGATGGTTTTGATATTATATGATTTTGGTATATGCATCTACAAAATAAACACATGAGTTATTAACTCGCAACCTGTCGTTTACGAGATTGCTTGTTTAAATGATTAATTTTAGATTATGCAATTAAAATAATTCATCTTGCTAATGTTGGTGAGTTTACATCCCAAGTTTTCAATGATTGTTGCATGTCAATTGGGATAAAAGCTGAATATCTTGTAGCTCATGTTCACACACAAAATGATTTAGCTAAATTGTTTATCAAATGCCTCCAACTAATAGCTAAATCATTACTTATGAGAACAAAACTTTCTATTTCATCATGAGATTGTATTGATTTACATGTTGTGCGCATCAAGCCAATAAATTATAAATACTCCCCATTACAATTAATTTTTTGTCAAGAGTCAAATATTTCCCATCTTACAATTTTTGGATATGCGGTACATGTTCCAACTACTCTACCACAACGCACAAAGATGGGTGATCATAAGAGATTGGGAATCTACATTTATATGAGTCGCCTTATAATATTTTTGAGCTATTAATTCGATATTTAGTTATGACATGAGTTGTTAGTTTTCCCAACATTAGGGGGAGAGAATAAAAAGCTGGATTAATAAAGTACTTGAAATGAATTATCAATATCTAATATCCATGTACAAAGCAATGTGAACCAGAAGTTCAACAGATGATTCATTTTACAAATCAACTGCCAGATTCATTAAATCTTACATACTAGCTAAAAATGCTCGAATACGAATTGATGTCCTAATAGGAAAAAATGTTAGTGCAAAAGAAAGTAATCCATACCTGAAGCGTGGAAGCCCGATCAGTTCCAAAGATAAAATTCCTCGTAAAAGAAAAGGAGCAAACATTCAAGATGGTCATATAGTAGAGGCAGGGGTTCCTGAAGAGACTCGTGACATAACTAATTATAAAACTCAAGAAGAGATTCAAATACCTAAAAGTGAAAATGGAAATGATGAAAATAAAGAGATCTCGATAAGTTATGTTAGTACGAGAAATAGATGGGACCGAAAAAAAATGTAGTTGTCGACAACAATTTTGCTTATAATATTGCTATTGAAATAATGAAAGAAAATGAGGATCTTGAGCCTAAATCTACAAAGGAATGTAAAAATAGAAAAAGATTGGCCAAAATGGAAAGATGCAATTCAAGCAAAATTGAATTCACTTTCTAAACGTGAAGTTTTTGGACCTGTAGTCCAAACACCTAAAGATGTAAAAGCTGGTAGGATATAAATGGGTATTTGTCTAAAAACGAAATGAAATTGATGATGTCGTAAGATATAAAGCTCGCCTTGAAGCACAAGGATTTTCGCAAAGGCCCGGCATTAATTTTGAAGAGACATATTCTCCTGTGGTGGATGCAATCACATTTAGATATCTTATTAGTCTGGCAATACATGAAAAACTTGACATGCATCTAATGGATGTTGTTACATCCTATTTATATGGTACACTTAATAGTGAAATTTATATGAAAATCCCTGAAGGATTTAAAATCCCAAAAAGATATAGAATTTCTTGAGAAAATTGCTCGATCAAATTAAAGAAAAGATTACATGGAATAAAACAATCTAGACGTATGTAGTACAATCGTCTTAATGAATACTTGTTAAAAAAAGGTTACAAAAATGATCCAATTTGTCCATGTGTCATTATAAAAAGGTTTGGATCAGATTTTGTGATAATTGTTGTTTATGTTGATGATCTAAATATTATTGGAACTTCTGAAGAGTTTCAAAATACAATAAATTGTTCAAAGAAAGAATTTAGATGAAAGATCTTGGAAAAACAAAGTTTTATCTTGGATTACAAATCGAGCATTTAAAAGATGAAATTCATGTTCATTAATCAACTTATATGGAAAATGTATTAAAGAAATTTTACATAGATAAAGCACACCCATTAAGTACTCTAATGGTTGTAGGATCGTTAGATGTGAATAAAGATCAATTTTGTCCTTGCGAGAATGATGATGTAACATCCCAAAATTGGGCCTAGTAGAATTGGACCTATTGGGCCCATTGGACCTTGAGCGTAGAAGCGTTTTAAAATTTATGGGAATTTGAGAACGACATTATTTCAAGTTGGACTTATTAGGAAGGTGATTTTGGAGAGTTACGAGGTTTTTAGGAAGTTTCGGGTTCAAGTTAAGTTATAGGAAAAATTTTGTGTTTAAGCACTTTAAGGAGAGATAGTAAGTGGCATCAAGGCTTATGGAAATAAGAGAGTAATTTGCTTGCATAAATGAGCAATTGGTAAAGAGGATATGATGCCACATGAAGGACTTTAAGGGAAGAGGTTCAAATCCACCAAGTGCAAATATTTTGGATTAAATTTTTGTACTAATAAGGTAAGTGTCGGCCAAGGCTTTAATATGGTATGGAAGACTTTTTAATTTTGGAAGGGAGGCTAAGGAATATGGTAAGGAGGAAGATAAGGGAAAAAGAGGGGAAAGAAATGAAAGAAAAGGAAGGATAAGGGAACATGTTGGCATATAGTGTGGAAGGTGTTTTGGAAAGATTTTAATTGGTTAATGTTCATCTTTTGGAAAAGATGATAATGGTTTTGGAGGGGGGTTTGTGATAGCCGAATTTTCTATAGGAATTTGCAAATTTTTGGTGCTTGAAGAGGTTGTTTTCTCCTCAGCATTTTGGTGTCTTTTGCTTTCTCCAATTTTTCCCTCTTTGTCGAAACTCCAAAGCCAAAAAGAGAGCATCTTTTTCTCTTGTTTTGACCAAAACCCTCAAGGCATCTTTGCTTCTTTTCCCTTTGATAGCCGAACCCATTATCATCCTATTCCTTCATCATTTCGTTCACCATCGTGTGGGAAAAAACTCTTCTTAATCAGATCGTGTTCTAGTGTGTAGTCGTAAAGACATTCTTGTTGATCCCTCTCTAGTCTTGAGTCAAACGATTGAAGTCGGATCTATCATCATTAAGGTAATGGGTTCATTTTCGGATTTTTCGTTATATCTCTATTTGGCTATGTTGCAAATAGGATTGAAGTTTCGACTAATCGATTATGTTTTAGGGACGAAATCACTCGATATATTCTATTTGCAAATTCTTCGAATATAGTGGTAAGTGATTCAAGTGTAAGCAATGCGTTGAGTATGAATCTTTTGGAAATCCGAGGCTAACTTTTGGTTGGTATTGTTCTAGGATCAACGGAGAGTGGTTCTTTAGGAAATCAAAATAAGGTGTGTAATCCCGTACCCTTCCGAATACATGTTTGAAATGGTGTGTAATCTCATACCTCTCTGAATGTTTGTATGATATGTTCTATGATTCGGTCGAAATACCGAAGAAAACCGGAAACCGGCACTCGTGACCACTCGGGCGTGCGTATATTCGTAGTGGTAACCATAGTTTGCAATGAAACAGTTTTTGGTCAGCAGTAGTAACGTGATTTTGAAAAATCACGAAAAATAGGATAAAGGGAATTAAAAGGTGAATAAGATATAGAATTAAATCTTACTGTGTCTATTTTTATATGAAAGAAACGGAGTAGGAATACGAATTTTATATTCTGAGATATCTTAATTTTAGTGAGACTGGTTCTGATCGACTTCGCGGTTCTCTATTCTATCTTGGAAAAATCTTTTAAAATTGTACAAAGGGAATTATGAGTTATAATTTATATGTATAGATTCCTTAGTGAGCCTATTTTCAATAGAAATAAGTGGGAGCAGCATATGAAAATTTTACAGTGATATATTTGAATTTCGGTTAAGAGAGGTCAGAATCTTTGGACAGTGAAACAAGGAAAACTTTAAGGAATAAAATGTACTAATTGGTTAAGCCAAAAAATTTGGAAAAATTGTTGTAAGAAGATATATGAGTCCAGTTTCAAGAAAAATTTACAGATTTAGATTTCGAGATTCTTAACTCGAGTTATAGTCAATTTAGTCAGTACGACGCAGATGGACAGTTTCAATTTTTATGCCCCACATTAGTAGTTAAGTCTAGGTTGCGAAATTACCAAAATACCCTTGGAGGGTAAATTACCGAAATACCCCTGGGTTGCGAGATTACCAAATTACCCTTAGTGGGTAAGATTACCGAATTACGAAAATGCCCTTATGGGCCGAATTACGAAAATGCCCTTATGGGCCGAACTACGAAAATGCCCTTATGGGCCGAATTACGAAAATGCCCTTATGGGCTGAATTACGAAAATGCCCCTATGTGTCGAATTACAGAAATGCCCCTAAAGGGCCGATTTGTTATACTTCCTTAATGGGTCGACTTGCTATACTGCCTTAACGGGCCGATTTGCTATACTGCCTTAACGGGCCGATTTGTTATACTGCCTTAACGGGCCGATTTGTTATATTACCTTAATGGGCTGATTTGTTATATTGCCTTAACGGGCCGATTTGATATATTTCCTTAACGGGCCGATTTGATATATAGCCATAATGGGCCGATTTGATATATTGCTTAATGGGCCGATCTGATATATTGCTAAATAGGCCGATCTGATATATGGCTTAATGGGCCGATTTGATATAATGCCCTAATGGGCCAATTTTTTAAAGTGTTAATGGGCCAAATTTTTTGTAATAAATCTCTGAGTTATTAATTATCGTGGTTATATTGTAAATAATATGATTTACGATGTATGTTGCATTTACATAAGTTGCATGGGATTGGGATATTGATGATCGGGGAAGTGAAATTTGGTGGCTCGCCACATATTCAGTGACTCTGTCACATTTTGTCTGGTGGCTAAGCCACGTATATTCTGTTATTCTGGTGGCTTGTCCACAATTCGAATTTGATATAAATGGCTAAATGCCTGCGATTGGTGTGTTGGCGGGGTGGGTTGACAAAAGATCCCCACAGGTGTGATGGATGGTACGGGTGGTGTGTAGCGGATGGATTATTAGGTTGGTTTGGGTTTGCATACATTCATACATTGCACATATATAAATATATTCTCTTTTGTAGATGGGCTTCGGTCCAAGTGCATGTTAAATGGGCTTAAGCCCAAGATAATGCTATATGGGTTCAGGCCCAGTGGATGACTGGTAAGGGATTTCACACTGAGTTCTTGTAACTCACCCCCTCCTTTTAATCTCTGTAGGTAATGCTCTGTTGTGAGGACTTGGGCCCATGGATGACTCGGTGGAAGCCATACTTCAGAAATGGTGTTATTGAATTTTAAATTTCTATTTTTGTTTATTTTATTATTTTGCTATTTTAGTTTAAGTTGTAATAAGGCCTCTGGAGTATTTTATTATCGCTTTATGGTTGATATACTTATTATTTTGCTTAAATTGTTTAAAACGAGAATTTTTATAAAACTTAAATAAAGGTTTTCTAAAATCGATTAACAAATGGATTTCATAATAAACTTTATAAATATTTTAACACGGAAGTTATTTTCTCGAACTATCAAACAATATTTTCAAAAGTCACGGTTTAAGTTCACTACCTTGATTGTTGACTCATCAATCAATCTCTCAAAAATATTTGTATTTTATCTACGTTTCCGAAACGATTTCAGAATACTTTTGCAACTCTATTTCTAACATCACATTTTTGTAAATTGTTTATCTCAAATATGCTTTTGCCACCAAAAAGGTTTTTAAAGATAATTACGTTTTCAAGTAGTTAATAAATTGCTTAAGTGTTTTGGGTTTTAACAAAGAGGCTGAAATTTTCAAACGAGTTTTTTTTGTGTGACACGCCAGATTCGGGCCTAACTTCTGGGCCGGGTTTGGGGTGTTACAGATGAAGAGTTTCTTGGTCCTGAAGTACCATATCTAAGTGCCATAGGGGCATTGATGTATCTTGCAAACAACACAAGACCTGATATAGCTTTCGTTGTAAATTTGTTAGCAAGATTTAGTTATTCTCCAACATGTAGACATTGGAATGGAATTAAACATGTATTTAGATATTTCAGAGGGACCATTGATATGGGGTTATTTTATTCAAATGATTCAAGATCCCTATTAGTTGCTATGTTGATGCTGGATACTGGATACTTATTAGATCCACATAAAGGTCGATCTCAAACAGGATATTTATTTACATGTATGGGTACTGCCATATCATGGCGTTCAACAAAGCAAACATTACTTGTCGCTTATTCAATCATGCAGAAATAATTGGAATGCATAAGGCAAGTCGAGAGTGTGTTTGGCTAAGGTTATTGACCCAACATATCCAGAAGATATGTAATTTGCCTTTATAGGAAAAGAGGTCAGCTATCTTATATGAAGATAATGCAGCATGTATAGCTCATTTGAAGGGTGGTTGCATCAAAAGTGATAGAACGAAACATATTTCACCAAAATTATTCTTCCCCCATGATCTTGAGAAAAGAGGTGATATAAATGTTCAACAGATTCTTTCTAGTGAGAATTTAGCTGAACTTTTTACTAAGGCTGTAACACCCCAAACCCGGCCTAAACGTTACGACCGAATCTGGCATGTCACATGAAAGGAATGTCTAAAAAGCGTGCATTCGTTAAAAGCTCATATTCTTTATAGTTGTGGTGAGAAATTGAGTTTAAGTAATTTTGAATAAGAAATGGTTTATTATCATTTTAGGAAAATCCCATATTGATCATTTATTAATAAGCAATAAACAAATTGAAAGCTGAAACCAAATAAAATACCCAAGGCCTTATTACATAACAAAAACTCAAAAAATAAGTCCAAATAAAAGAAACGAATTTACGAGTAAACATATGTATGGCCTCCACGAGTCCACCTCGCCTCCCAAATCCGCGATCTAATGATTACTCGCAAAATTTAACTAAGGGGTGAGTCATCGAGACTCGGTGTGTAAATCCCCATCCAATGTGCCCTTACACAATTTCATATGAAAATATGCATATCATGCACCCAAACCTAGCCATCCAATGCTCCTTTCTCTACCCCGTGTGGTACCAAACCACCGGTGGTGCCAAACCACCGGTGACCCAAAGTCACGATATCCATAAGTGTGGTGCCAAACCACCGTGACCCAAAGTCACGAAGAATCCAAATGATGGGGCCAACCCATCGTGTGATACCAAATCACCGGCGTCAATCCCAGTATTATCATCTGTGGGGCCAACCCATCGTGGTACGGCCACCGGGACGAGGCGCTATGAGGTGCCAAACCTCACGGTGTCCCAAAGACACGAATGTGATACCAAATCACCGGTGACCAAAGTCACGATTCCAATGATGGGGCCAACCCATCGTGTGATACCAAATCACTAGCGTCAATCCCGTATAATCAATCAGGGGCCAACCCACTGTGGTGCTAAGCCACTGACGACGACGCCGAGGGTGCCAAACCTCTGGTGACCCAAAGTCACAATAATCAATCAATGGTACCAAACCACCGGTGGTGCCAAACCACCGGTGTCCCAAAGACACGGATATCATATTCCCCCTCCTCTCATCATACCCATGCAATATGACATAATAATTGTGTATGCAGTATGTCATGTATGCTAGACATATATCAAATATAAGTATAACATGACTTACCATCATAATCAGATAGACATAAAACAACATAATCACCCTAATCAACCTCTAAGGGTATAACCGTAATTTTACCTACCAAGGGCATTTTCGTAATTTACCCACCAAGGGTATATCGGTAACTTACCCACCAAGGGCATTTTCGTAATTTACCCACCAAGGGTATATCGGTAATTTACCCACCAAGGGCATTTTCGTAATTTACCCACCAAGGGTGTTTTGGTAATTTACCCACTAAGGGTATATCGGTAATTTTGCACCTACAATGGCCTTTCCCAAAGGCCCAAATGTCGCCCGAGCGACTCAAATACCATTTTCTGGTCAGTCTGGGATGATTGGGCCTAAAACTCGATTCCGCCCATTCGAGCCCACACGCTCGTGTGGCCCACCTAGCACAAATCTAGCCATGTATATAAGTTCCACCTAGTCTAGTTCACTATATACTACACAATCGCACAATTTACTCATAAGGGCCCACGGGCCCATTGGGCCCACTTCGCCCATCGCGCCCAAGCGAAAATTTCCAACCCACAAGAATACTACTTATGGCCTCAACTATCGCGTCGAAGCCCCACACGCGCGCCGCACGCTCGTGTGGCTACTATTGCCGTGGATCGCACTTCGGCATTTGCCGCTCTACAACTAGAGTAGAGAGAGTTACACACCGATAGGACTCGGTGTTAATCCGCGCCCACCACTCTCCGTGCCCAAACGCCTTCCAAGATGTGTCAACCTCCTCCCGGAATGCTCTTTATATAGCTAGCTCTTCACCTTCCTTCTTTGTATCTTTCCGATGTGGGATCCCTTAAGTCGAGAGAGTTTAAATTCAATCAAACTCTTCCCGTCTGCATCATAAAAAAATAAATACTCCCTTGCTTCTCATGAGATTCGAACCTGTGCTCCTTGCAACATAATCCACGATGTTAACCACTTGGCCACAAGATCCTCTTGTGTCTTAAACCATGCGCAACTAAATATAAATCTATAGCCAAATTCTGAGGTCTAAGTAAAAAGAAAACCAAAATGCAAAAGCCAAGACTTGAACCTTGGACCTCCTTCCTTCCTTATGGCGTCACCCCTTTGTCTCTTATGTGGCATCACTTTTCCAGTACACCACACACTCCACTTATGTCATTTTCCTCTACATTTTATTCTTAAGGCCTACCTGCCAACTTCCAGGGTTTTTTTCACCTAAAACCAAAATTTCCCCAAAGCTAATATTTGATCCCGGGACTTCATAGAAGCCCTCTAACCTTCCAAAATAACTTACCTAATAAGTCTAACTTGCATTAATGCCGTTCTCAAAAATTTTAAATCAAGGCCCATTGGGCCCAATCCTACTAGGCCCAATTTCGGGATGTTACAAAGGCATTGCCAACTTTAACATTTGAAAGACTACTACACAAGATTAGAATGCGTCGACTCAAAGATGTAATGTAATGTTGCCATCAGGGGGAGTCTAAAAACAAGTTGTACTCTTTTCCTTTAACCAAGGTTTTGTCCCATTGGGTTTTCCTGGTAAAGGTTTTTAACGAGGCAGCTTGTAATAGAAGATTGTGTACTCTTTTTCCTTTATTAAGTTTTTTATCCCATATGATTTTTCCTAATAAAGTTTTAATGATGCATATTATCTACCAATGGAAATCCAAGGGGGAGTGTTATGAATATCTTATTAAGTGAATGTCCATCATGGTCAAGATAAAGTTTTGATGTACTTTAAATTCTAATAGTTATTAGAATTAGATCTCTACTTTTATACTTCTTATGCCTATAAATAGAGACTCTGATGAAGCATTGTAATCATCCCTTTTATTAATAAATTACATTCTCTATTGCTTTCATATTTTCTTTGTTCTTTATTCTCTCCATCTTTTTTTTTTATTTTATAACAGTAATTATTTTTTTATTTTTTCTAATATTAATTTTTTAATTTTTTTTAAATTTAGAATGTATTGTGGGGAGATTTTGCTAAGAATGAGGGATAATTGCTTAAGGATGATTTTGATGAAAATCTTATTATTACATTGTCTAATGTGAAAGTTTCATTTTACTATGGTAAATATTTTATATTTTTATACTGTAATAGGCCCATTTCGCCCGGCCCATTTGAAACCAAATAAAAACCAAAAAAACCAATAATTTAATAACAGCAGTCCAACAAAAAAGAATACATCAGGCCCAATGCCAAACCCCAAATACAAGCCCAAAATCATTACCCAAACCAACCCAGCCTAAGACAGATCCCATGCTAGAGGTAGATCAGGCCCGAGTGGCCCGAATGTTTTGAAAACCTCAGAAACCCTAGAAGATTCTAGGGTCGCCTAGTGCCGCAGCCTTCCCACACGCGCGCCGCGCCTCTCCACGTCATTCGGGCATCCACGCCAGCCAGGCATTCGAGCAACGGCCTCCACAACGTTTACCTGCAAAACAAGCAAAAAAAAGCCAGCAGAGAAGAAATAACAGAAAAAAGAAAAAGGATTTTGTATTTTTTATTTTCGTTTCGGCTATATAAAGCCTGATGTAAATTAGTAATTTGGGGGTACACACAGACGCACTCATACGCAAGAAATACTAAATCAAAAGCAAAAAAAAATTGAAAGGTGATTTTTAAAATCTTTTTGCTTTCGTGTTTCCTTTTCTTTTTCTTTCTGCATTTTTTTTGTTCATATGTAATTTAAAGAAGAAAAAGAGTTACCTTTGTAAGAGGAATCATCGGACCGCTTTCTTCGTAGAAATCGAAGTAAAGAGGACCTTCGGTGTTGAGAACGTGGAGGCACTCGGTCTGGTTTGAAGGGGAGCAGTCGATTGAGGCCTGAATCGGCCACTAATCGCTGATTGCCATGGCGTTGTAGTGGCCGGATGGTGATTTCTCTCTGCGGCGGAGAACAAAAACGAAGGGGGCTAGGGTTTTCATTTTAGGAAGGATTAGCAGACAGATTAATTCTGTTTTTAAAGGGGTTGGTATTCATTAAGGAAACGACGCCATTTAGGCTTATTTCAATAGCCTTAAAACGGTGTCATAAATACTAAACCGATTGGACCCGACCTAACACCCTCAGAATTCGCGTATTTATGTGTTGAAGGGGTAATTGCACATTCGGTCCCTTCGTTCTGTGTTGACATATGATTGGGTCCCTCCTTTATTTATTTCGTTTTTTTTAATTTTATCTTGAGAATTTGCGCACCATTTCGATCTGATCCAATTTGTACACTGCGTTTTGGCTATGGAGATATTTGTAATTTTAATCTCTGATTACTTACATGTATTTCACTTTAATCCTTATTTATGATTAATGGCTTTCTTTGTTTATAAATTAACCTTTTAATTTTGTTTTTTAATTCAATTGAGTTGTATTTTTATTATTATTAAATTTATTGATTTTTTTTGGTTTTTAATAAATTGTTTTGAATTAATTTATTAATTTTAATATGTTTCAAATTATTTACATATATTTTTATTATATATTTTAGTTTCTTGCATATAAAAAAAATGTTTATTTCTAATTCCTCTTTTAGATATTTGTATGATTCAAAATTGATATAATTTTGAATATAAACATTTTTTTTATATCATTGTATTTCATGTACAAATGTTTTATATAAAATTTTATCAAATTTATTTTCATTTCATGTATATATTGTCTTATGTAAATATTTATATATTTTCATTTAAATTTGTTTGTACATATGTATCATGTCTTAGAAATATTTCATTATCTTTTGTTTATTTTAAACATTACTCATTTATGTAAATATATATATGTTTGCAATTATACTTTTGTTTTTATTATTGTATTGTGATTAAGATTTCCAACTTATTTATGAAAATTGTTCATTTTTTTTATCCAAACAAACCAAACAAATACATTTTGAGTCGATTTTAAAATCGCTTATTTAAAAGTTTTTAAAACAAGGCAATATTTGATGTTTGGAAGTTCGAGGAATTGCGCCCTAACGTGCTGGGTGTCAATTCTCCGTTCAATCAAATAACCAAATATCCTTTTAATCGCATATTTTGAAAATCAAAGATGATCTTGGTGTCGAGGTATAAACATGTCATATCCTAACGTGCTGGATGTGATGTTTTTATTCCTTTGGAACGAGTGAATCTTGAGATTCAATTCAAAATTAATTAACATTCTTTAAAAAGTATCACACCTTAAACATTTTCAAGTTTTCAACGCAAGGACACTAGCTAATCGATTTGGTACCCGATCTGGGGCGTACGAGGGCGCTAACCCTTCCTCGTGTGTAACCGACTCCCGAACCCTTTTTTGTTATTTAATTACGTAGACCAAATTTTTTTTTACAAGGTGATCCAATCACACCTAAACAAAAAAAGGGTTAGTGGCGACTCTACTCTATATTTTTTAAGTCAGTCACCGTTTTTCCAAAAGCTAAAAAAAAATGGTTTCGACAGCTTGGCGACTCCACTGGGGACTGGGTGAGAGTTAGGCCATAGATTGATTATTTTTTGTCCTTTTGATTTAAAATTTGGAAAATTGTTTTGAAAAATCATGTTTCTTTTGATGCATTTTTGGTGCTATGATTGCAATAATGTTGAGTCTCATAAAATACTTTGGCATGGCATTGCATTGCATGACCGTTGTGGTCACACCTTTAAGTGGGAGTAAGATGCTATGCCTTCGTGAGGTTTTCACCTCCGCATGGGCTAGTGCACTGCTTCCGGGATACATCCGTACCTATGTCTTCGTGAGGTTTTCACCTCCGCATAGAGATAGGGAAATGTATTCCCCTGAACTGAACTCAATCCATATGAGCCTATAATGGGTGATGATTGAGGAATCTGTTGGTTCGGGTACCTCAACTTTAGAACTCAAACCGTATGTAAAAGACCTTAAGAGCCCACCCTAGATAGTGCTGCGATAAACCATAATCGTCATACGAATAAGTGCTCTATTTGTTTCCTTTTTGTTTGTTTTTACTTTGTACTAATGTGTTTCGTTTTGTTTTGGCTATGATTGCATTACATGTCATTTCATATTTGAAAGAGTGTCGATGCATGTTCAATTACTAAATTAGAGAGCTTGGCATGGAGAATGAATTTCTTGATAAAACGGAAGACAATGCGGTTGTTCGTATATTTGTAATCTGTTTCATGTAAAGAATTTTGCCCTCTAGTAAAGTTTTCTAAAGGAAATTGAGTCAGAATAGACACCTCTTTACATTCATTTCATGCACTCACATAACATTACATCACGTGCATTGGATTTCATGAGAGGACCCTGATTGGTTGAAATTATTTCAGCATTAACCTGGACAACAACAAAACCAAACATCCTTACGGTACTCGAACCAAGATAAAAGATATGGATCAGAGATTAGAAAAACTTGAAAAACTCCAAAGGGAGATGCAAGATAAACTTCAACAGCAAATACAAGAGCAGCTGGCTAAGATCCAATAGGATATGATGGACCGGATGATGGAATCACAAAAAAATATGATGTCTCAATGACTCAACTACTGGCGGGAGGAATAGACAAAGGGAAGATCCCCATGGTTAACACTGAGGAAGATAATAAGGAACCACTTTACCCTCCGGGTTTTACCCTAACCCATCCTGAAGTGTATCCTCGAAGAGCGTCTGCCACAATTAAACCTCAACAATTTCAGGAGAGTGTTTCGATGCCAATGAATTTCCAAGCGAGATCAGGCTCTAACCCGGGGAATAACCCAACCAACCCCGTAGTCCCCGATTTGGATGATGTGACAGAAATAGGAAAAGCAAAGGCAGAACTATCGAAACAACTTGAGGACAGATGCAAGTGGTTAGAATAAAAATTTAAAGCAATGGAAAATGCTGATTACCATTGTAGAATTGATGCCAAGGACCTGAGTTTGGTCCCAGATTTGGTGCTCCCTCCAAAGTTTAAAACTCCGGAGTTCAAAAAATATAATGGGACAAGTTTTCCTGAAGTTCACATAACCATGTTCAGTCGAAAGATGACAGGATATGTCAACAATGATCAACTATTGATCCACTGCTTCCAGGATAGTCTAATCGAGACAGCAGCCAAATGGTACAATCAATTAAGTCGTGCCCAAGTCAACTCATGGAAAGACTTAGCACAAGCTTTTATGAAACAGTATAGTCATGTAACGGACATGACACCCGATAGGATTAAACTATAAAATATGGAGAAAAAGCAAAATGAAAGCTTCACGCAATACGCCCAAAGATGGAGGGAGGTTGCCATACAAGTCCAGCCACCTCTTCTGGAGAAAGAAACTACCATGCTTTTCATCAACACCTTGAAAGCCCCATTTATTAACCATATGTTGGGGAGCGCCGCGAAGAGTTTCTCGGACATAGTGATGTCCGGTGAAATGATCGAAAATGCTGTGAGAAGCGGTAAAATAGATGCGGGGGAAAGCGCCAAAAGATCAGCCCCGAGAAAGAAAGAAAATAAGGTAAACAATGTGGGAGCGTACAGTAAGGGCTACTCAAAGCAAATTACCGTTGGCCCACCAAGGACAACAACCGCTAGCCTTCAGACCCCTCCAAGGCAAAAACCCAGCCAAAGGACGAACACAGAAAAGCTCCAGTTCACTCCTATCCCAATGACGTACCTAGAACTATATCAGAGCTTGTTTGACACACACGTGGTGTCTCCTTTTTACCTAACACCATTGCAGCCCCTATACCCCAAGTGGTACGATGCAAATGCTCAATATGACTATCATGCGGTAATTTTGGGGCATTCAATAGAAAATCGCACTGCCTTTAAGAAAGTCGTTGAAAAACTTATTAAAATGGGCATTGTAAAATTTGATGATGCACCAAGTGCTGATAACCCGCTACCTAATCACACTAATTGTGGAGTAAATGCGATCGATGGAGAGGCAGGGAGAAAAATCAAGGCTGATATCACAGAAGTAAAAGCTCCTTTGAGATGGGTCTGGAAAGAGATGGTAAAAAGGGGGCTAAGCATGTCAGATCCTGAAAGAAATTGTGAAGATTTGAGGAACTACTGTGAGTTCCATCATGAAGAGGGGCACGAGATCCAAGAATGCACAGAATTCAGAGCCTTGATACAAAGCCTGATGGACAATAAAGAGATCGAGTTCTGTGAAGGAGTTAAAGAAAGTGTCAAGGAAACGCTGGAAAATGTTCATATCAATGCCATATGTGAAGAAACCACTGAAGGGGGACCTTGTCAGATATCCGCCCTTATGAGCCTAGGAGTGTTCTGAATAATTGGACTGCAGAAGAAATTCCTGTAGTTTATAGAGCTTACTCAGAGTAATGTTCCGAACACGCTTATTGCTTTAAGCCTAGAGGCAATAAAAATTCCTTTGTGAAATAGGCTCATGTCTAAACATCATTATGAAATACATATTTGAGATCATTTTGAATAAATATCTTCTCGTCCTTTTAGATTCTTTCATTTTATATTCTTTCATTGTTTTTTTCTTGGACCTTTGTTCTGAATTATTCTTTCATTTCATAAGCATACTGTACAAATAGTTGTTCTCAAAGTCATTCGTTCTTTGTATATTCTTTTGTACTTACAACAGGCCCTCAGATATCAATGACATGAGTAATGCTGCTACGGACTTAGAACCCCTTTTTGAGCAAGACATATGTTTAGAGGGATCACAGGACTTTGAAAATGACGTAGACTGTGGTTTATCTCTGGACTTGTTAAGAATGGTAAAACAAGAGGAAAAGCAAATTCTACCTCACGAAGAAATAGTAGAGATCGTGACCTTGGAAGAGGGAAAGGTAGTGAAAATTGGAACATGCATAACTTAAGAAACAAAACGAGATCTCGTAGAGTTACTTCAGGAATTCAAAGATATCTTCGCGTGGTCATACCAAGATATGCCAGGGTTAAGCACTGACATCGTTGTACACCGCCTTCTCATAAAAGAGGATTGCAAATCGGTTCAGCAGAAGCTCCGGAGAATGAGGCCAGACATTGTGCTAAAAATAAAAGAGGAAGTCAAAAAGCAATTTGATGCCGAATTCTTGCAAGAGATCAAATATTCGGAATAGGTAGCCAACATCGTGCCTGTCCCTAAAAAAGATGGGAAAGTGCAAATGTGTATAGATTATAGAGACCTAAATAAGGCTAGCCCAAAGGATAATTTTCCCTTGCCTCATATTGATACTCTAGTGGATAACACGGCAGGCTACTCGTTGTTTTCATTCATGGATGGATTCTCGGGGTACAATCAGATAAAAATGCATCCTGAAGATATGAGAAAGACTACCTTCATAACATTGTGGGGAACATTCTGTTATAAGGTGATGCCAGTATTGTCACCCCCTGCTCGGATAGGCCATTAATCTTGTATTTGACAGTGTTTGATCACTCTATGAGCTGTGTGCTGGGTCAACATGATGATTCGGGAAGGAAGGAAAAGGCGATATACTACCTCAGTAAGAAATTCGCTGAATGTGAGATGAGATATTCGCCAATTGAGAAATTGTGTTGTGCCTTGATTTGGACGACTCAGAGATTGAGGCAATACATGCTGTATCACACGACCTGGTTAATCTCGAAATTGGACCCTCTAAAGTACATGATGGAGTCAACCGCTTTAAATGGAAGGATGGCTAGATGGAAAATTCTCCTATCTGAATTCGACATAGTTTATGTGAGCCAAAAAGCTATGAAAGGAAGTGCAGTAGCAAATTTTCTGGCCAGCAGAGCTCTAGAAGATTATGAGCCTTTGAACTTTGACTTCCCTAATGAAGAATTAATGTATGTGGCAGATACTAAAGAAGACGCTACCAAAGATCACCTTTGGAAATTGAACTTCGATGGAGCATCAAATGCTGTAGGAAATGGAATTGGGGCAGTCTTGGTATCCCCAAATGGAGATCATCATCCGTTCACATGCAAGTTGGATTTTGATTGTACGAATAACATGGCAGAATACGAAGCATGTATCATGTGACTCCGGGCAGCCATAGAACGTAAAATTAGAGTGCTGGAAGTATATGGAGATTCTGCACTGGTGATCTACCAACTGAAAGGTGAATGGGAGACAAGAGACCCCAAATTGATCAATTATCGAAGGACAATTCTAGGGTTAATTGAAGAGTTTGATGACATTACCTTCAATTATCTCCCGCGAGACGAAAACCAAATGGTTGATGCTTTGACTACTTTGGCTTCCATGATTAAGGTGAGCAAGCAAGAGGATGTAAAACCCATTCAAATGAGTATTTACGAGGCCCCAGCTCATTGTTACAATGTGGATGAAGAAAAAAGGGATGATCACCCCTGGTACCAAGATATATCGCGATACGTGAGAAATCATGAATATCCCGAACAAGCGACTGAGAACGATAAGAGGATGTTGTGTAACACCCCATACCCGAATCTGGGGCTTAGACCGGATATGAGACATTATTATGCTTGAACTCGCTTAAACATGTATTTATGGCTATAAAATTTCATTCTGAAATAAAAACTTCTCTTTCTTAAACAACTCATACATCTCATTGGCCTACAAGGCCTCAAACTCAAGTTTGGAAACTTTCGGAGTTCAATCAGGAACTTTTCCTCGAAACAGGGGTCGCATGCCCGTGTTACTTGGGACACGCCCGTGTTACTTGGGACACGCCCGTGCCTTCCACCCGTGGTCGACACTGACTAAATCCACACGGCCTGTACACATGCCCGTGTGCCTCAACCGTGTGATAATTAAATTTCTAAGTGTCAAGTGCAGACTTCACACGGCCTTGGCACACGCCCATGTGCCAACCGTGTGTATCACACGGCCTAGACAAACGGCCGTGTGACTAGCCCGTGGTCTATTCTGACATAGGACTCTAAGGTGCAGGAGACACACGGCCTAGACACACGCCCGTGTGTCTGTCCGTGTGGGCACTTAGAGACTATCTTACCAAGCCTTTTACCATTCTCGTTTGCATACATTCATATACTACTTCAAAACCTTCTCAAATCATCAATTAAAACACATGAATTAACACATTTGATTCATAAAAATGAAATCTTCCTCCCATACATGGGGTAGAACTATTTCTAGTACAATTTCAATCGACTTTTGTCGTCATCTATGCCTATATGCAAACGTTCCATAACTCATTTAGGCCAACACATTTGGCACACTAACAATGACTTAATCAACCTTAAGTACTAGCCCTATACATGCCATAACTCCTAAGGAATTGATACCTCATACCAAGAGTCCGCTTTCGATAGTGTGAAAACATCTCCGACGATCTCCAACCCGAGCTAGCTAAATTAACCTATAAGAGATGAGAAAGGGAGAAAAGTAAGCAATATTGCTTAGTAAGTTCATCCGCATAAACCGACAAATCTTGATATTCATTGAATATGGATAATCACAAAGTATTATACTCGAGTTTTTCCCATTAACTCATGGTTACTTAACCACTCTTGAAGCATACTCATTCTATCTCTTACCACATTCATACCACGCCACAAGTCAACTGCTCGTGTTAAATAGCACGCATTCCCGCGCATCGATCGTCATGTAATCACATAAATAACACATCAACCAATTTCAATAAGCCACTCATACTACAAATCTCTCGGTGGTCACGCACTTAGCCCACCATTGATCTCTAATAGGGTGGTATCGCACTTAGCCCACCAAATGATTTTATCGAATGATGGTATCGCACACACCCCATCGATTAATAATTAATCGTGTGGTAACGCATACACGCCCCACCGTTAATCATATAGTTGATGGTATCGCACACGACCCATCAATTAATAATTAATCGGTGGTAACACACACAGCCCACCGTTAATATTTAATCGTGTGGTAACGCATACACTCACCGTTAATATTTAATCGGTGGTAACGCATACGTACCCACCGTTAATAATATAGTTGATGGTATCGCATTACGCCCTATCAATTAATAATTAATCGTGGTAACGCATACGTGACCACCGTTAATAATCGTGTGTTATTGCACTTAGCTCACCGATATTATACATTTACAATTTTTCAATTAATAATTAATCAGGTGGTAACGCACACAGCCCACCGTTAATATTTAATCAGGTGGTAACACACACAGCCCACCGTTAATAATATAGTTGATGGTATCGCACACAGCCCATCAATTAATAATTAATCAGGTGGTAACACACACAGCCCACCGTTAATAATCAGGTGTTATTGCACTTAGCGCACCGATATTATACATTTACAATTTTTCATCCACATGCATTTCTCTAGTTCAAATGTTCATCCGTTAACATCCTCACTCACTATCATTCTTACTTAGATTCTGCAACAATCGTTCACATTAACACAATGCATTAATAAATCTATCTTATGCAACTGGGTGTGTTGATTACACATAACTCACTAGGTTTCTTCATATACTGAATTCATCTCAATTCAGTTCTAACACATACTTGTGCTTCTCATGGCACAACCACACTCTCTCTCTTTCAACATACCCGTTGAATCACTCAAATTATTAAATAACTCTCTTGGGTCTCATACATCTAGTGTCACATTGACATCATACCTCAATAAGGTCTCACTTGCATTAACATGTCGATGCCATGTCCCAGACATGGTCTTATACAGATTCTTACATCGATTCCATATTCTGATATGGTCTTACACGAAACCTTAACTAACATCATTCCATACTATCTACATTTCTCATTACTCTTTGATTCAATTCTCTTGACATCTCATTAAAAGATAATTTATGCATTCATAGAGTAATTATACATTCCATACAGCATTGGAATATTAAATTAACTCATACGTAATTGTAACATTTGCACATGAACTTACCTCGATGACGAAAAGGCCGAAAAAGACTTTTTGCCTACATCTCACTTTTCACCTGTTCTAGGTCCGAAACTCGTTTTCTTTGATCTAGAACAATGGAATTTAGTGATTTAATCACTTATAAATCATTATTCACCATAAACTACATTTTAGGAAAAAATGACTATTTTGCCCCTACACTTTAGCAAAATTACGATTTTGCCCCTAGGCTTGTAAATAAATTTTTATCACATTTTCTCGTTAAACAAGCCTATATGAACATTTAATCCTGTTACAACTATTCACAATTCCATCAATTTCATGCCTTAATGAACAAATTATAACATTTGCATCTTAAACCATTTTAGGTATTTTTCATGAAAATCCTTTCACAAAAGTTGTTTATCAAACAACTAGGATTCCTTTTCTTTCACAAGAATTCAGCAACCAAGACATTTTCCCTCTTGGAAAAACCATCAACCCTTCACCATTCTTCAAAATAGTCCCCCCAAATAGCTAGCCCATGCCACAAGGGTTCCAAAAGTACAAATTTTATCAAGAGAAGCTAGTAAAATCACTTACTTGAGGTGATGAGAAGTGGCTGAAAATTTCAGCTTCCATGGGGGGTTTTCTTCTTCAATTTCGGCGGAGAAAGGAAAAATGGGGAAGGAAGATGACCACTTATTATTTTAATCAACTTTTGCTCATGTCATCATGTACCAACCCATACCAAATTTTGACTTTTCAACCTTTTATTATCTTCTTGGCCGGCCATCACTTTAAAATTGGCCTATTTGCCCATTAAATACCCCCACATTATGCTCCATAACTATTTGGCACCTCTAGCAAATAAAATAGAACTTTCGCACTTTATGCGATTTAGTCCTTTTTCACAATTTAGCTAGAAATTGCTAAAATTAAGGCACCAAAATTTCCATGCATCCTTATAAACATATTATAAAACATAACATAACATGAAAATAATTTTCTCTAACCTCAAATTAGTGATTCCGAGATCACTGTTCTGACTAGCCCCTAAATCGGGCTGTTACACGTTGAGAAGACTAGCCTGTGACTATGTCTTAGACGGGGAGATCCTGTATAAAAGAAGAAAGGATCAGGTACTGTTGAGATGTGTGGACGCTGTTGAAGCTAAGAAAATTCTAGAAGAGGTCCACGAGGGTGTTTGTGGAACACATGCTAATGGTTTCACAATGGCTAGACAAATTATGAGATTCGGGTACTATTGGTCTACCATGGAAGGATACTGCATCAATTATGCTAAGACATGTCACAAGTGTCAGATTTATGGAGACAAAATTCATGTACCTCCTTCTCCCTTGCATGTTATGACTTCCCCATGGCCTTTCTCTATGTGGGGCATGGATTTCATCGGGCCGATCTCTCCAAAAGCTTCAAATGGGCATCGTTTCATCTTTGTAGTCATCGATTATTTCACCAAATGGGTAGAGGCTGCTTCATATGCCAGTGTTACAAAGTCAGCAGTCAGCAGATTCTTAAAAAAGGAAATCATATGTCGATATGGAATGCCTGAGAGGATCATATCCGACAATGCGTTAAATTTGAACAACAGCACGATCGCGGAGGTCTGCAGTCAATTCAAGATCAGACACCACAATTCGTCACCGTATCGTCCAAAAATGAATGGTGCAGTGGAAGCAGCCAATAAAAATATTACGAAAATTGTGGGGAAAATGGCCGAAACTTATAAAGATTGGCACGAGAAGTTACCGTTTGCTCTCTACGCTTATCGAACATCAGTCAGGACCTCCACCGGGGCAACTCCTTTCTCATTGGCTTACAAAATGGAGGCAGTGTTACCCATCGAAGTGGAAATTCCTTCCCTTCGAGTCTTGTCAGAGTTAAAGTTAGATGAAGCAGAATGGATCCAGACTCGATACGATCAATTGAACTTGATTGAGGAAAAGAGGCTAATAGCTATCTGTCATGGTCAGATGTACCAAAAGCGAATGATACGAGCTTATGACAAAAAGGTTCGTCTAAGAGAATTTCACGAATGAGACTTAGTGTTGAAAAAAATCCTCCCCATACAAAAGGATTTCAAAGGGAAATGGATGCCAAATTGGGAAGGACCTTATATGGTGAAAAAGGCTTTCTCCGGAGGAGCACTGATGTTGGCCGAAATGGATGGGAAAAACTTGTCCAATCCTGTAAATTCGGATTCAGTCAAGAAGTACTATACTTGATGAGGAAAAGAGGCCAAAGTGAAAACCCGCAAAGGGCGCTTTGAGACCTTCTCAAAAAAAAAACGAAAACGGAGAGGCCAAGGTGAAAACCCGCAAAGGGCGCCTTGAGACCAAAGGGGTTTTTGAGTCGAAAACCCAAAAAGGGCGGCTCAAATTGCAATCAACGATGGGGCATGCGGTAATCTTGCCATACCTGAATTAAGAAGGAGGAGAGATGTTATGTTTTGGGTCATCAACAGAGTACTCTCGATCTTCTAGACACATATTGACCTTAAAGTGGTCTTTAGAAAGTCCGTACAGAGAAGCTCAGGCTGCGATATCTGGGGCACCTATCTTTTCCCCTAATCATTTTGTATTCTAGCAATGTTTGTTTTCTTTAATCAACCTATTCTTTTTGAAATTTGTTTCTGATAAATTCCATTTTTGTCCATCATTTATGACTATTTTCAAGGCATTTTGTATTGAAGTAATGATCAATGGACTAATAATACTTTCGCAAAAGGAGTTTTGCATATTACTCTGAAAACTTATAAATAGTACGAGAACTTGAAACGGGACTTTTATCTAGAACTCACCAAGCCTAAGGGTTGGAAATATTTGAGAAGGAAACTCTAAACAGTAACCATTTCTTCAGACTGTCTGTCAAAAATATCGGTTGAACAAGAAGACAGGATATTACGTCAATGATACAACCTGGAAGAATAATGAGCAATGTCAATCCTAAGCATTTAAAAAGGGTTCATTCTCATGAAATTCTGCATTCGTGCAAAACACATTTAGTTAGGAGCATTCGATTCAATCTGATCATTGCATTTTAATCATTCTACAAAGGATCATTCTCATGGCATTCTGCATTCATGCAAATGTCATCCAGCTAGGAGCATTTGATTCATTCCTATCATGGCATCTTAATCATTATGCATAAGCATAAATCCATAAATTGATTCTACAGGTCATGTTTCGCAGAGGACGGTGTAACAAGATCGACGAATTTACAGATCTTA
Organism: Gossypium sturtianum; assembly: GCA_025698515.1. Lineage (NCBI taxonomy): Eukaryota > Viridiplantae > Streptophyta > Magnoliopsida > Malvales > Malvaceae > Gossypium > Gossypium sturtianum. The sequence goes on from CM046943.1 coordinate 47,948,534, forward strand.
TCTCTCTGAAGTTGCAGTAGAGCAGATCAAAACAAATCCTATCTCCCTGAAGTTGCAGTGGAGCAGGTTGAAGTCATAAGTCTTATCTTCCTGAAGTTGCAGTGGAGCAGACTGAAGACAGTTAATCCTATCTCCCTAAAGTTGTAGTGGAGCGGATTAAAACGACGAATCCTATACCTCTGAAGTTGCAGTAGGTCGGATTGAATTTATCATACAAGTCTTATCTCCCTGAAGTTGCAGTGGAGCAGACTGAAGATAGCGAATCTTATTTCCCCTGAAGTTGCGAGTGGAAAGATTGAAGTCAGAAATTACGATCTTATCTCTCTCGGTTGTAGTAGAGCAGATCAAAACAAACCTTATCTCCCCGGTTGTAGTGGAGCGAGTTGAAGTCACAAGTCTTATCTCCCTAAAGTTGCAAAGTGGAGCAGATCAAGACGCTTAATCATATCTCCCCAGAAGTTGCAAAGGAGCGGATTAAAACGACAAATCCTATACCTCTAAAGTTGCAAGAGGGTCGGATTGAATTTATCACACAAGTCTTATCTCCTGAAGTTGCAATGGAGCAGATCAAGATAGCGAATCTTATTTCCACCGAAGTTGCAAAGGGAACAGATTGAAGTCAGAAATTACGTGATCTTATCTCTCTCGAAGTTGCGATGAGAGCGCATCAAAACAAACCTTATCTCCCGTTTCTTGTCGCGAGTAGATTGAAGCTACAAGTCTAAATTCCTTGAATTGGATCAAGCGCTAGTTCTCATGCCCCTGAAGATGCAGTGGGATAGAATGAAGCTACTCAAAGAAGAAAAGCACTGAAAGAAGTCCAAGATTCGAAGATCGGGCAAAAATGGTCCTATTTGAAGTCTTTGCTCTATTCTCGTTACACGACAATGAGCAAAGAGGGGCAGCTGTAATAGGCCCATTTCGCCCGGCCCATTTGAAACCAAATAAAAACCAAAAAAACCAATAATTTAATAACAGCAGTCCAACAAATAAGAATACATCAGGCCCAATGCCAAACCCCAAATACAAGCCCAAAATCATTACCCAAACCAACCCAGCCTAAGACAGATCCCATGCCAGAGGTAGAGCAGGCCCAAGTGGCCCGAATGTTTTGAAAACCTCGAAAACCCTAGAAGATTCTAGGGTCGCCTAGTGCCGCAGCCTTCCCACATGTGCGCCGCGCCTCTCCACGTCATTCGGGCATCCACGCCAGCCAGGCATTCGAGCAACGGCCTCCACGATGTTAACCTGCAAAAAGCAAAAAAAAAAAAAAAAAGCCAGCAGAGAAGAAATAACAGAAAAAGGAAAAAGGATTTTGTATTTTTTATTTTCGTTTTAGCTATATAAAGCCTGATGTAAATCAGTAATTTGGGGGTACACACAGACGCACTCATACGCAAGAAATACTAAATCAAAAGCAAAAAAAAAATTAAAGGGTGATTTTTAAAATCTTTTTGCTTTCGTGTTTCCTTTTCTTTTTCTTTCTGCATTTTTTTTTTTTGTGTGTTCATATGTAATTTAAAGAAGAAAAAGAGTTACCTTTGTAAGAGGAATCGTCGGACCTCTTTCTTCGTAGAAATCGAAGTAAAGAGGACCTTCGGTGTTGAGAACGTGGAGACACTCGGTCTGGTTTGAAGGGGAGCAGTCGATTGAGGCCTGAATCGACCACTAATCATCGATTGCCATGGCGTTGTAGTGGTCGGATGGTGATTTCTCTCTACGGCGGAGAACAAAAACGAAAGGGGCTAGGGTTTTCATTTTAGGAAGGATTAACAGACAGATTAATTCTGTTTTTAAAGGGGTTGGTATTCATTAAGGAAACGATGCCATTTAGGCTTATTTCAATAGCCTTAAAATGGTGTCGTATAGACTAAATCGATTGGACCCGACCCAACACCCTCAGAATCCGTGTATTTATGTGTTGAAGGGGTAATTGCACATTCGGTCCCTTCGTTCTGTGTTGACATATGATTGGGTCCCTCCTTTACTTATTTCGTTTTTTTAATTTTATCTCGAGAATTTGCGCGCCATTTCGATCTGATCCAATTTGTACACTGCGTTTTGGCTATGGAGATATTTGTACTTTTAATCTCTGATTACTTGCATGTATTTCACTTTAATCCTTATTTATGATTAATGGCTTTCTTTGTTTATAAATTAACCTTTTAATTTTGTTTTTTAATTCAATTGAGTTGTATTTTTATTATTATTAAATTTATTGATTTTTTTTTTGTTTTTAATAAATTATTTTGAATTAATTTATTAATTTTAATATGTTTCAAATTATTTACATATATTTTTATTATATATTTTATTTTCTTGCATATAAAAAAATTGTTTATTTCTAATTCCTCTTTTAGATATTTTTTATGATTCAAAATTGATATAATTTTGAATATAAACATTTTTTTATATCATTGTATTTCATGTACAAATGTTTTATATAAAATTTTATCAAAATTATTTTCATTTCATGTATATATTATCTTATGTAAATATTTATATATTTTCATTAAATTTGTTTGTACATATGTATCATGTCTTAGAAATATTTCATTATCTTTTGTTTATTTTAAACATTACTCATTTATGTAAATATATATATGTTTGCAATTATACTTTTGTTTTTATTATTGTATTGTGATTAAGATTTCCAACTTATTTATGAAAATTGTTCATTTTTTTTATCCAAACAAACCAAACAAATACATTTTGAGTCGATTTTAAAATCGCTTATTTAAAAGTTTTTAAAACAAGGCAATATTTGATATTTGGAAGTTCGAGGAATTGCGCCCTAACGTGCTGGGTGACAATTCTTCGTTCGATCAAATAACCAAATATCCTTTTAATCGCATATTTTGAAAATCAAAGATGATCTTGGTGTCGAGGTATAAACATGACATATCCTAACGTGCTGGATGTGATGTTTTTATTCCTTTAGAACGAGTGAATCTTGAGATTCAATTCAAAATTAATTAACATTCTTTAAAAAGTGTCACACCTTAAATATTTTCAAGTTTTCAACACAAGGACACTAGCTAATCGATTTGGTACCCGATCTGGGGCGTACGAGGGCGCTAACCCTTCCTCGTGTGTAACCGACTCCCGAATCCTTTTTTGTTATTTAATTGCGTAGACCAATTTTTTTTTTACAATGTGATCCAATTACACCTAAACAAAAAAAGGGTTGATGGCAACTCTACTCTATATTTTTTAAGTCGATCACCGTTTTTCCATAAGCTAAAAAAAATGGTTTCGACATATACTAATAATATTTACTAATAGTTGAATTTACGGTAAAATATCTCATATAAATTATGTACATAAATTTACTTTCTTCAATTTTATTTTATAAGTTTTACGTCACTTTTGTTTTGCACTATAAATTGTTTTTTACTTTATAATATTTTAATTACTTTAAAATTTATAATCATAATTATTTTATAATTATTTATTATTATGATTTTATAATTTTTAAGTATTTTACAATTTTAGAGTAATTCAACTACTATTATGCAAATTAATTTAAACATATTAGAATTGGATGAGTTAAATAGGAGGTAAGTAATATATATCATATTTTGATAAATACTTTTTCATCGTATAATATAGGGTAATTTACTAAAATATATCAAAATTTAAAAAAATTACGGAAATAGGCCGAAATTTTAATTATTTACGGAAAAGGGCCATTTCCCCCCAAAACGCGTCCACGTCAGCGCGTTTTGGGGGGATGCAGCAGGAAAGCGCTCCCTTGAGGGAGCGCTTTCCTGCTTCAAGGTCAATTTTTTTTTTACCGTTGGGCCTCCAACGGTTAAAGAAAAACCTATAAATACCCCCCACCCTTTTATTTTTTTCACAACAAAGTCCTTATTCATTTTTCTCTCAACTTTCTCTCAAATTCTTCTCAAATTTCTCTTAAATTCCTTGAAACTTCCTCTCATATTTCAGAATAGTCCTTTAATATTTACAAAAAAGCCCTTTTTTAATTTTTTTTGAAATATATTTTTTTTGAAAAATATTAAAATATTTGATCGTATTAGCAATGGCCGGGGAATTAATTCGTCTCGACAATAAACACATTTCCGTCGATCAAATGACAATGGTAAGTTTTAATTTTAATTTTAATTTTAATTTTTCAATACTATTTAATATTTTTTAAGTTTATGCAATTTTTATTAAATTTTTATTTATAATTTTTTAAACAGTCTGTAGATCGGGTGTTGCAATGCTATATTCGCAATATGCCTGGTCCGCCATCGCCGTTGATCGAGAATTACCTGCGGGAAGCGGGTTTTTGGCACGTGGCCACGATAGGCCGGGGGTGCAAGTTGGAGCCGAAGTTAATCAGTGCGTTGATAGAGAGGTGGAGACCCGAGACGCACACTTTCCATCTTCCATGCGGAGAGTTTACTATCACTCTGGAAGATGTGCATTTGCAATTGGGATTGCCGGTGGATGGGTACGTAGTCACCGGGTCCGCAACTTCTGGTGATTGGGCAGCCATATGCTACGAGCTTTTGGGTGCTATTCCAGATAACATTTACGGAGGTCGGATCGAGATGGGCTGGTTACGAGACATATTCCCGGAGCTGAATAATGATTCGACCGAAATAGAAAGAATACGATATGCTCGGACATACATTCTTGAGATGATTGGAGGCTATCTGATGCCGGACTTGTCACGAAACCTCGTTCATCTGAGGTGGCTGCTGAAACTCATTGATTTTAGAGCAGCCGGTGAATTGAGTTGGGGGTCTGCCGTGCTAGCAAAATTGTATCGGGAGATGTGCGGGGCGACGCGGCCGAGTAAAGCAAAAATCGGAGGTTGCCTATCACTACTGCAATCATGGGCACGGTTTCGGTTTCCATTTTTACGTCCTCGAGTCGACCACCCATATACATTCCCACTCATAACGAGGTAAATTTAATATTAGATTTTACGAATTATTACGTAGATTTAAAATATAATTGTATGCTAAAAATTTATTTAATTAGGTGGAATCATTCGGCGAGTTATGTTGGAATACCTACCTCGCTTGAAGATATACGGCTTCTATTAGACCAACTGTCGGAATCACAAGTAAGTATTAAATAAAATATATTTTCGTAATAAAATAGTCCTTTCGTATTTCATATTTCGAATTTAGTATTTCGTATTTAGTATTATGTATATAACTAATATTTTTATCATGTTAATATAGTTTCAATGGACACCATACGAGGATCCGGCAATTCGAGCAGTAATTCCGGAGGAGTTCTTTCAAAATCCGAACCTTTGGCATGTGAAGGTCCCATTGATCAACTATGCCACCGTGGAGATGCACCAGTCAGATCGGGTTCTGCGTCAATTTGGATTCCGACAACCGATTCCCGTGGCACCTGAGGTGCTCGATGATGAGCACAAAGTCGACTTACGGCAGTTGCATACGGATTGGCCAAGATTTTAGTCAGCATATATCGAAATGTGGGAGAATCGGTATGATTATATACCTACTCGGGAACCGATCATCGTTCCTGAGTTAGCGTGCGTGCCAGAATACATGCCATGGTTTAGGATCCATGGCAAGCCGTATTTATTGTCGGAAGAGGAGAGGCGACGGCAACTTTGTGAACAAAGGGAACGACGGGGCCTTTTAAATCCAAGGAGAAGGGGTGATGAGACGGGACCATCAACAGCGCCGACAGAACCACCGAGCCCATCAACAGCGCCCACACAGTCACCGGGCCCAACACTTCAGCCGACGACACCCACATCACAGCCTTTTTAGATTATGCCAGGTGCGTACCCTAGCCCTTACATGTATCCTAACCCTTATGTGTTTCATTTTCCCAATCCCACGGCAAGTTGGAATGCATGGCCCGGTTCGAGTCCGTTCCCGACTACTCCGACTGGCCAGTCGATCTTTAGGCCATCGTCGCACGAGGGATCGCAGGAGGCGCCGTCGGGGAGCTCTTCCTTTTACCAGTCTCCTTCGCCGTATGGGATTCAGACACCCCCGCCATGGTTTATGCAAACACCTCCCCAGTCTTTATTTTATCAAGGTGTGTCATCCTCCCAACACCCACAACCAGACCCCTGCCAGAGGAACCAGAATCCCTTTGAGAGGTTCCAGTACCCCACTGAAGCTAGAAGAAGGAGGAATCCAGTAGCAGAACCAATCGACCACCCCCATGTGGCACTGATTCCGACCGGCACCAACATTGATCTATACCGCCATTTTTTATTTTTTTATTGTAATTTATTTTTTATATATTTAATAAAATAAAAGTTGTTTATTATTTTTATTGTAATTTAATTTTTATATCTTTAATAAAATAAAAGTTGTTTATTATTTTTATTGTAATTTAATTTTTATATCTTTAATAAAATAAAAGTTGTTTTTTTTTATTTTTATTGTAATTTAATTTTTATATCTTTAATAAAATAAAAGTTGTTTATTTTTTTTTGTAATTTAATTTTTATATCTTTAATAAAATTAAAGTTGTTTATTTTTTTGTAATTTAATTTTTATATCTTTAATAAAATTAAAGTTGTTTATTTTTTCTTGTAATTTAATTTTTATATCTTTAATAAAATAAAAGTTGTTTATTTTTTTGTAATTTAATTTTTATATCTTTAATAAAATAAAAGTTGCTTATTTTTTTGTAATTTAATTTTTATATCTTTAATAAAATAAAAGTTGCTTATTTTTTGTAATTTAATTTTTATATCTTTAATAAAATAAAAGTGGTTTATTTTTTGTAATTTAATTTTTATATATTTAATAAAATAAATTTTTTTATTTTTTTTTGTAATTTAATTTTTATATCTTTAGTAAAAGTCCAAGATTTTTTTTTTGTAATTTAATTTTTAAATCTTTAATAAAATAAAAGTTGTTTATTATTTTTATTGTAATTTAATTTTTATATCTTTAATAAAATAAAAGTCCAAGATTTTTTTTATTGTATTTTTTTTTTTTTGCAACTTAGTCCTTCTACAAAAGTTCACCATTTTCATCAAGAAATAAATAGAATTTACATAGCCACCAAGAGACAAAAATGCTAAGAAGACTATCAACTATTCCGATTTGGACACGAGCGAGATGTATGGCCTGGGTTCCTACACCATCCGCATAACTTCCGTTGGTTGGTCGTTTCTCGGATATCCATATTGTTGCATATTCTAGTCGAGCAAGGTCGACCTTTTAGTTTTCGCCGCAGTTGTCTATCCGATAACAGCTTATACGGTGCAAGCGATACAGACGGCCACTTACGTTCATTTGGGACTGGTGGGAATACGTGTCTCCAAACGATGTACATGTTTTCTATTTTATACACTTCGTCGACATAGCTCATGGGATCAAGACGGAGATTCTGACAAGCCGCAAGTACATGAGCGCATGGGTAACGAAGTGCATCAAATACCCCACAGTCCCAGGTCCTATTTCTCAAGTGTACACGATATTGACCGCCAACAATACATTGGTTCGGTCTGTCAAACTCCGTCACACGAAACTATAGGTTGTCGCGATCGTGACACACTGTGTGCATGGTGTTAGCCCGTGCCTTCCCTTTGTTAATTTCTCGCAAGACCTTCGCGCACCATACATGGCCCCCTTGCATCTGGCCTTTATAACTCACTGCTCGCTTCGAAAATAGTGCCGCTAAACAAAAATATGTCTCTCGCACAACCGATGTTATCGGTAAATGACGCGTTCCTTTTAGAACAGAATTTATGCATTCGGCCAGGTTTGAGGTCATATGACCATATTGTAGGCCGTCGTCGTATGCTTGTCTCCACTGTTCGAAAGGAATATTGTATAGGTAGTTTGCGCCTTCTTCTTTAACTGAGCGCAAATTCGCCAACATCTCGTGAAAATGGTCCTTATTGATCTCGTACCCTGCCAATATAAGTTGATAGCGAATATTACATACCACTCTTCAATTAAGAATAAATTGAATATTACAAACGAAATTATATTAATAGATATTACATACCCATGTTGGTCACTTGCCGTCGTTGACTTGTAGATCGATGTTGCCCGTGGTAGTTGGACGCAACATGCCTTAGGCAATATCGATGGTGTGTGCGATGCCACATGCTTCCCTGTCGCTCTATTGCGGCTAGTATTCCAGTGCCTCAATCTGATATAACGCATATATCAGGTTGGGGGCAGACATGCCTCCTTAACCTAGATAGGAAGAAATCTCAGTCATCAGATGACTCCCCCGGTGTTATTGCAAACGCAATTGGAAGGATTCTCTCACTATCGTCCTGCGCCATAGCTAGCAATAGCCGATGCATATATTTGCCATACATAAAGGTACCGTCAATTTGTACCAATGGCTTGCAATATATAAATGCGTCTCGGCATTGCTTAAATGTCTAGAACAGGCGCTTGAACACTTGGCATCCATGGAGCAATCGATCGTTATAGTACGCCAGTTCCGTTTCGAGATCTGTTATGCTGCCTGGAACATATCTCTCCAGCACCTGACACCACTGCCACACTTCATTATATGAAGCGTCCCACCGACCATGCAACTTTTCCAACGCCTTCTGCTTAGCTATCCAAGTCTTCCGGTAAGAGGGCGTGTACCCCAATTGGTTATGGATATTGCCAATTAAGGCCGGCACTGAAGTCTTTGGATCCGCCTTCACCGTCGGCATTATTAAGTCAGCCAACATCTCTGAATCCATCTTCGGATGATCTTGTGAAACACCTGTCAACGAAGTACGTTTAATAATGCAACATTACGTAATATTAGTATTATTCAAAAACCTTGAACACCTAGTGATACTGTGCCGGCAAGACATGTATGTGGACCTTTGTACTTTTTGATCTCTCACAAGCCTGTCCTTTTCCTCAACGAGGCCATGATTTTCCATGAACATGTACCGTCTTGCACTGTACACTTAGCCTTGTACTTGTCGAGTTTGGATTTAACCACGTTGTAGTTAACCCCGTTCTTGATGCTATATTGTTTCAATGTACCAAGAAAAGTATCCTTGTTGGAAAACTCTTTACCAACTTCTAATTCGCCCGAATCCAACGACGAACTTGTACGGTCACGCGTTCTGTGTGGTAGTTCAGGAAACTCCAATGCATCGTCTGGAGATAGATCGACATTATGTATGTGGGCTGAAGGCGAGTATGCCCTGAATAGCGGATCTTCTTCTTCTTCATCTGAACCGCCTTCAACATCAGTTGGAACATGTAACACCCCATACCCGAGTCCGAGGTTAAGACCGAGTATGAAACATTACTATGCTTGAACGTTCTTAAACATGTACTTACGGGATATAAAATTTCGTTCTGAATTAATAACTCCTCTTTCTTAGTCAAAAATACATATCATGGGCCTACGAGGCCTTAAACAGATATCCGAAACTTTCGGATTTCAATCGGAAACCTTTATTCAAAACAGGGGCCACAAGCCCGTGTAGGTTTTTGGGACACGCCCGTGTACCCCTTGACACGCCCATGTCTTCCAACCGTGCTAAAAACTCGAGCATTCTGCCAATTGCCCCACGGCCATGGCACGCCCGTGCTCCCCAACCGTGGGAAGTTACTGACTATACTCACACGGCCTTGACACGCCCGTGGGGCCTAGACCGTGCTAATCCTTAATATACTGACTTGATCAACACGGTCTGGGCACACGCCCATGTTCAACCCGTGCGTCCTACACGGCTCATACAAACGGCCGTGGGATTCTCCAGTGGTCTATTCTGACTTAATAAACAAAGGTGCAGGGTACACACGGCCTAGACACACGCCCGTGTGTCTGTCCGTGTGGGCACTTAAAGGCTATTTACCAAGCCAAAATTCTACTCTCATTTACACCCATTCCTATACTAATACAATAAAGTCTCAAATCATCAACTAAACACATGAATTTATACATTTGATTCATGAAAATAAAGTTTTCCTCCCATACAATTACAACAACTTAAGCCATCATCAATGGCTATACACATTTAAACTATGAACCCTCTTAGGCCAACACAATTAGGCACATTAACAATAACTTAATCAACCTTAACTTCTAGCCCTATACATGCCATGACTCATAAGGACTTGATACCTCATACCAAGTGTCTGCTTGATAGTGTGAAAACATCTTCGGTGGCCTCTAACCCGAGCTAGTTAATATAACCTATAAGAGATGAGAAAAGTAAAGGAGTAAGCAATAATGCTTAGTAAGCTCGTCTGCATAATGCGTCAAATATTGATATACATAATTACAAAGTATCATGAAGAGTGTCTCTCATAAACTCATGGTTACTTACTCAACTATTCTTAGAACTTACTCATTCAGTCTCTTACCACATTTTTACCATGTCACAAGCCAACTGCTCATTTAATAAGCGTACATTCCTGCACTGATCACCACATGATCATATAAAACAACACATCAACCATTTTCACTAAGCCGCTCATGCTACTAATATCTCGGTGGTTTCGCATTTAGCCCATCTACACTATTAATATGGTGATATTGCACATAGCTCACCGTTATTTTAAATTCATGAATAATAATCCTCAAGTATATCTCCATTTCAAATGTTCCTCCGAGAACATCCTCACATACTTCTATTCTTACTTAACTTTCTACGACGCTCGCTCGCATTCACACGGTGCATTAATGACTCTATCTCATACAACTAAAGTGTATTGAATACACATAACCCACTGAGGGTTCATCGTATACCGAATTCATATCAATTCAATTCTAGCACACACACTTGTGCTTTTTTCGTGGTACGACCCCGTACTTTCTTTCTTTCAACATATACGTTCAATCACTCAAGTTATTAAATAACTCTCTCTCGAGTCTCATACACATAATGTCACATAGCATTCATACCCCAATAGGGTCTTACTTGTATTAACATATCGATGCCATGTCCCTGACATGGTCTTATTTAATGTCTCTCACCAAAGCCATATTCCAATATGGTCTTATACGGAACCTTAATTAATCATCATTTCATACTATCTACATTTCTCATCACTCTTTGATTCAATTCTCTTGGCATTTCATTAAAGATAATTCATGCATTCGTAAAGTATTTATACATTCCATACAGCATTGGAATATTAAATAAACTCGTACATAAGTGTAACATTCGCACATGAACTTACCTCGATGTCAAAATAGCCGAAAAAGACTATTTACTCATATTTCTCTTTTCATCCGTTCTAGGTTCGAAACTCGTTTTCTTTTATCTAGAACAATGAAATATACTGATTTATTCATTTATAAATCATAAAATACCATTTTACACACTTTAGGCAAAAATGACCATTTTGCCCCTATAGTTGGGCAAAATTACGATTTTGCCCCTAGGCTCGTAAATAAATTTTCATCACATTTCCTTGTTAAACAAGCCTAGTTGAACATTTAATCCTCTTACAACTATCTCCAATTTCCACTATTTCATGCTTTAATGAACAAATTATAACTTTTGCATTTTAGTCCCAATTAGGTGTTTTCATCACAACACCCTTCACAAAAGTTGTTTATGAAAACTCTATCACTCATTTTCTTCCATAAAAACTCAACAACCAACATAAAATCTCTCATGGCAAGTCCCTAGACTTTCAACCATATTGCATAATAGTCCCCTCATTAGCTAGCTTAAGCTTTGGGGACTCCAAAAGTACAATTTTTATCAAGAAAGGTCACCAAAATCACTTACTTGTGAGGAGAAATGTTTGCTGAAATTTTTGAGTTCTCCAACCCTTGTTTGCTGCCAATTTTCGGTGGTGATGAAGAGAAGAAAAGATGATAGCTTTCTTTCCTTTATTTTCTCTTATTTTATTTCTTTTTACTCACCTAACATGACAACATTTAATGCCCTTGTCCCCCCCTTATCATCCTTTGACCGGCAAAGCTAATTTCCATGGCCTAATTGCACATTTAGGACCTCCAATTAATATTCCATAACTATTAGGCACCTTAGCAAATAAAATAGAACTTTCGCACTTTATGCGATTTAGTCCTTTTTCACAATTTAGCTAGAAATTGCTAAAATTAAGGCACCAAAATTTTCATGCATCCTTATAAACATGTTATAACTCAATATATAACATGAAAATAATTTTATCTAACCTCGAATTAGTGATTCTGAGATCACTATTCCGACTAGCCCTTAAATCGGGCTGTTACAATTCTCCCCCCCTTAGGGATTTTCGTCCCCAAAAATCTTATAGGAGGATTTGCTACCAGCATTCTTAAAACATTTCCATCTACTCTTCCAAATCATGAATCCACTTATTCTCAAGTTTCTCTTGCCAAAAAATCTTAAGCTGTGATACACAAGGTCGAAACGTAATTTGAGACCTAGGTTATTTTTCCTCTGGGGCATATATTATATTCAGTAGTCCATCAATTGGAACTCTGTATATGTCCAAATGATCGTTTGGATCTTTACTGATTGATCCACCACAACTCAAATGACATCCCCCCTCTTTGGGAATCTTGTCCAACTAAATTAGAAACCGATAAGGTTTCATCTCACTTTCTCATTAAAGCATTTGCCGAATGTAATAGTCTTGATTTGTACGCTTTAAAAACTCAGCTTTCAGTAGTCAACCACCTTTGACCATAACTCAATCCTGTCATGAAATGTACTCTACTGTCAAAAGATTTATGCACATAACTATTTTTCCTTTTTCTTGCTTTAGCAGATATGCTACTACTAAATTTCATACCAAAACCTCTGTATAAGTTTTGGATTCATCACCATTCAATTCCATCTCAAGAATCATCAACAACGAAAGAACTTATACAACCTATATTCATTATCTCAAATAAACTTATTCGGAGCTTATTTAAAATACCATTTACTATATCTCTTCTGAACCCCTTTTTATTCTGAAAAGAAAACTCGCTTTGCTTATCATGGATCTTTTACTCAGACATCTGTACTATGTCTTTTATCTGAGAAGTATTATAGTAACTATACCCACTATGGTAATAGCTCAAGCCGTTTCCACTATCTCATTATCATAAGATGCTCTCACTAATAAAAATTTTAGAAAATACTTATCGATTTTCCATAGATCATTTCAACACATCCAGTTCTCTACAGATACAAAAGTGATCGTCTCGGGATTACCAATCTGGCAACTGTCTTTCTCAATTCAGTCTGAACTCAGTACTAGAATCTTCAATCAATAATTTCGTCAATAGCTTTCAACTTGACCATCACGGTTTGATCATTTCTATGAGCATATCTTTGTATCACGCTCCTTACCCACGAATATACAGAAATTATTCTCTTCACTGATTCATGCGTGAATATACACAGGACTTGAATCATATGTCAATACATTAATCTACTCCTTTCTCCCCACAGAGGGCATTTTCTAGCACACTCTCATCTGCGTTTCTTTTACTGTGCTAATCTAAAACTTTTACTAGCATCGTATCTCACAATATTAAGAACATCTCGATCAAATTCATTAACTCTATTCAGCTTACTTGAAAGCTCATCGAACAACATGAAACTTGTGATTTCACTACTTATACTAGAATCATCACAGACTTCCTCCTCTAAGTACCCGTACAGGGTTACATGGATTTAAAGGAATGTTGATTTCAATTAACTAAATCGACAATTGCTCTGTCTGATTTTCACTATCAGCTACCATTCTCACACAATTGCAGGTTATGAAAATAACAACTACATCAGCCTTGAAAGGCAACAGATATTTGCACAAAATACTAAAGGAGATCATTATAATCTCTTCATGGCATCAACTACCCATGCACAACTACAAGCTTGGAGCCAACTTACTCAAACTTTCCATTTATTTAGCACATATTGTGCCACACATCGCGCTCGCTTCTTCGCGGTTCATTCACGAATATCTGCATTCTCTTCTTCACATGACCTTGGTACTAATCTCATTTTCTAGCCTCATCTATTTGTCCCTTTGGATCACTAGGGATAATCAAAGACGCAATTTCATCGTTATTCATGTAGACACAAAACCAATGCCACACCCCCAGGGTGGTCTATATGGAATCACCTCTAGGTGTCAATGCCATATCCCGGATAAGGTCTTACATGGACTTCCATATCAAATATTGTTACCATATTCTGAATATGGTCTTATACGGGATCTCAACTCGGTGCCGAGGCCATATCCCGGTCATGGTCTTATACGGGACATTATCTCTTTCATATATCAATGATAAATCTTTTTACTATAGTCCCCAAGGACTTCAACCTCATTTTCAAAAACAATTACTCTATATAGTAGAGTATTATGTATCAATGTGATATAAAGCATTCTCAATTATACTAACATAATTATTGCATTAATCGAATTTAAACTTACTCAACTTAACTCTCATAACATTTCATCATAATCCAACAGTGGTAAGGGGGTGAGGTCGCAGCGTCCCATAACTTGAATCTCGTGACCACACACATACGATTTATCATTTATCATCAATGAAATATCATCATAGTCACACAACTCACTCCGAGTGAGTTTTCACATTTTTCATGCCATAATTGTTTCTATTACTCGTACTTTCGAACAATGACTTTACTTACTCAGGTTCCACATTAATATCTACTTGAGCATTCAACATTTGATTCTACTTCCCCTTACTATTGCTTATCAATTTAGAGAATGTCTTACGGGTTTTGAGTACGTCGTCTACCTGATTGCCATAGTCCAACTATGGTTTTACATGTCGTCATGATGCCATAGCCTCGCTATGGTCTTACACAAAATCTTATATCAGTATCGACACCATATCCCAGATATGGTCTTACACAATCTCATACTGAAGCCAGGTCCCAGACGTGGTCTCACACGGAATTACTATTTGATGTCGATGCCATATCCCAGATATGGTCTTATACGGGATCATACTTAGATGTCGATGCCATATCCCGGACATGGTCTTATACGAGATCTTTCTTTGGTGCTGAAGCCATGTCCCAGACATGGTCTTAGACTAGTACACGTATCAATGCCGATTCCATGTTCCAAGCACGGTCTTACACTGACCCTCATAATACGGTCGATGCCATGTTCTAAACATGGTCTTACACTGACCCTCATAATACGGTCGATGCCATGTTCCAAACATGGTCTTACACTGACCCTCATAATACGGTCGATGCCATGTTCTAAACATGGTCTTACACTGACCCTCATAATACGGTCGATGCCATGTTCCAAACATGGTCTTACACTGACCCTCATAATACGGTCGATGCCATGTTCCAAAAATGGTCTTACACTGACCCTCATAATACGGTCGATGCCATGTTCCAAACATGGTCTTACACTGACCTTCTCATTGCCATGGTCCAACCATGGTCTTATTCATCTTTTTATCGTTGAACGACCGTACTCATATCCTGCATTCTACTAAATCGAACTTTTCAGTTTTTAATCATGTGAACATATTTATCATAAACAATGGCATCACAAATCGCAAGTACTTACTTACTCTTACTGCTTTTCACATACATCATGGCACTTACTAGTCTCGTGCTTGTAAGGTAAACAAAGCACCTGTAACACTTGATCACATAGATTAGTATGCTTTACTATAATAAACATAATCTCAGCATCATCATTCATAACATGAATTATACTTGTTAGTCAGCCTTAACTAGCATGACAAAATATCAACTTTACTACTAACTTTATTGCTATCTCATTTAAGCTTTACTTGTTCGCCCGATGAATTTTTATGAATAACCGAGGATACTGAATCTCATCTCACATAACTCGATGCCAAAGCCATATCCTAAATACGGTCTTACATGGAATCTCTCTTCTTGGTTTCGAGGCCATGTCTTGACATAGACTTATACGAAGTCTTTCTCGTGAGTTCCCTTGGAAACTTACCATTGCCATGTCTTGACATGGTCTTACTTGGTATCTTTACTCATGAACTGGTCAATGCCGAGCCTTGGCTTGGACTTACATGATAACTTGTCAATGCCAAGCTTGCCTTAGACTTACATGATAACTTGCTTGTTTGTCGATGCCATGTCTTGACATGGTCTTATACGGACTTTCTTGTCTCATGTGGTAGATTGAGTATCCTAAGTAATTCATTTTCAATCGGGACTTTCATGTACATGCTCTTAATAACTTCTTTGTTTAATAAATCATTAAACACTTTCATGGAAATAGTGTGCATTTAGCAACATAGCAAGAAATTCAATGAAAATATCCATGAAGCTTGGAAATCATACAACATACTGAAATTAGCTCGGTTGGGAATCATCACTGTCTTAACAAAACTATTTTGTTAGAGCCGGGAGACATCACACTATCACTGTCCACATATGGCATGTATAGCTAGACTCTTACTCACGCTAGGTTAGTCCTACAACCGACTAAACCATAGCTCTGATACCACTAAATGTAACACCCCATACCCGAGTCCGAGGTTAAGACCGAGTATGAAACATTACTATGCTTGAACGTTCTTAAACATGTACTTACGGGCTATAAAATTTTGTTCTGAATTAATAACTCCTCTTTCTTAGTCAAAAATACATATCATGGGCCTACGAGGCCTTAAACACATATCCGGAACTTTCGGATTTCAATCGGAAACCTTTATTCAAAACAGGGGCCACACGCCCGTGTAGGTTTTTGGGACACACCCGTGTACCCCTTGACACGCCCATGTCTTCCAACCGTGCTAAAAACTCGAGCATTCTGCCAATTGCCCCACGGCCATGGCACGCCCGTGCTCCCCAACCGTGGGAAGTTACTGACTATACTCACACGGCCTTGACACGCCCGTGGGCCTAGACCGTGTGCTAATCCTTAATATACTGACTTGATCAACACGGTCTGGGCACACGCCCATGTTCAACCCGTGCGTCCTACACGGCTCATACAAACGGCCGTGGGATTCTCCAAAGGGTCTATTCTCGACTTAATAAACAAAGGTGCAGGTACACACGCCCTAGACACACGCCTGCGTGTCCGTCTGTGTGGGCACTTAAAGGCTATTTACCAAGCCAAAATTCTACTCTCATTTACACCCATTCCTATACTAATACAATAAAGTCTCAAATCATCAACTAAACACATGAATTTATACATTTGATTCATGAAAATAAAGTTTTCCTCCCATACAATTACAACAACTTAAGCCATCATCAATGGCTATACACATTTAAACTATGAACCCTCTTAGGCCAACACAATTAGGCACATTAACAATAACTTAATCAACCTTAACTTCTAGCCCTATACATGCCATGACTCATAAGGACTTGATACCTCATACCAAGTGTCTGCTTGATAGTGTGAAAACATCTTCGGTGGCCTCTAACCCGAGCTAGTTAATATAACCTATAAGAGATGAGAAAAGTAAAGGAGTAAGCAATAATGCTTAGTAAGCTCGTCTGCATAATGCGTCAAATATTGATATACATAATTACAAAGTATCATGAAGAGTGTCTCTCATAAACTCATGGTTACTTACTCAACTATTCTTAGAACTTACTCATTCAGTCTCTTACCACATTTTTACCATGTCACAAGCCAACTGCTCATTTAATAAGCGTACATTCCTGCACTGATCACCACATGATCATATAAAACAACACATCAACCATTTTCACTAAGCCGCTCATGCTACTAATATCTCGGTGGTTTCGCATTTAGCCCATCAGTTACTATTAATATGGTGATATTGCACATAGCTCACCGTTATTTTACATTCATGAATAATAATCCTCAAGTATATCTCCATTTCAAATGTTCCTCTGAGAACATCCTCACATACTTCTATTCTTACTTAACTTTCTACGACGCTCGCTCGCATTCACACGGTGCATTAATGACTCTATCTCATACAACTAAAGTGTATTGAATACACATAACCCACTGAGGGTTCATCGTATACCGAATTCATATCAATTCAATTCTAGCACACACACTTGTGCTTTTTCGTGGTGCGACCCTCGCACTTTCTTTCTTTCAACATATACGTTCAATCACTCAAGTTATTAAATAACTCTCTCTCGAGTCTCATACACATAATGTCACATAGCATTCATACCCCAATAGGGTCTTACTTGTATTAACATATCGATGCCATGTCCCTAACATGGTCTTATTTAATGTCTCTCACCGAAGCCATATTCCAATATGGTATTATACGGAACCTTAATTAATCATCATTTCATACTATCTACATTTCTCATCACTCTTTGATTCAATTCTCTTGGCATTTCATTAAAGATAATTCATGCATTCGTAAAGTATTTATACATTCCATACAGCATTGGAATATTAAATAAACTCGTACATAAGTGTAACATTCGCACATGAACTTACCTCGATGTCGAAATAGCCAAAAAGGACTATTTGCTCATATTTCTCTTTTCATCCGTTCTAGGTTCGAAACTCGTTTTCTTTTATCTAGAACAATGAAATATACTGATTTATTCATTTATAAATCATAAAATACCATTTTACACACTTTAGGCAAAAATGACCATTTTGCCCCTACAGTTGGGCAAAATTACGATTTTGCCCCTAGGCTCGTAAATAAATTTTCATCACATTTCCTTGTTAAACAAGCCTAGTTGAACATTTAATCCTCTTACAACTATCTCCAATTTCCACTATTTCATGCTTTAATGAACAAATTACAACTTTTGCATTTTAGTCCCAATTAGGTGTTTTCATCACAACACCTTTCACAAAAGTTGTTTATGAAAACTCTATCATTCATTTTCTTCCATAAAAACTCAGCAACCAACATAAAATCTCTCATGGCAAGTCCCTAGACTTTCAACCATATTGCATAATAGTCCCCTCATTAGCTAGCTTAAGCTTTGGGGACTCCAAAAGTACAATTTTTATCAAGAAATGTCACCAAAATCACTTACTTGTGAGGAGAAATGTTTGCTGAAATTTTTGAGTTCTCCAACCCTTGTTTGCTGCCAATTTTCGGTGGTGATGAAGAGAAGAAAAGATGATAGCTTTCTTTCCTTTATTTTCTCTTATTTTATTTCTTTTTACTCACCTAACATGACAACATTTAATGCCCTTGTCCCCCCTTATCATCCTTTGACCAGCCAAGCTAATTTTCATGGCCTAATTGCACATTTGGGACCTCCAATTAATATTCCATAACTATTAGGCACCTTAGCAAATAAAATAGAACTTTTGCACTTTATGCGGTTTAGTCCTTTTTCACAATTTAGCTAGAAATTGCTAAAATTAAGGCACCAAAATTTTCATGCATCCTTATAAACATGTTATAACTCAATATATAACATGAAAATAATTTTATCTAACCTCTAATTAGTGATTCCGAGATCATTATTCCGACTAGCCCCTAAATCGGGCTGTTATAGAACAGGCTCCGGTTCAGAAAATAATGCAACTTCTGCATCATCGGGGTCGGGCTCTCGAGGTGGATCCACATCGGACTCATCATCTGACCCACCATCATCTGCAAAGAACGAGGGCCCCTCGCCGGTGGATATCGTTGGGAGTACATTATCCCTTCTTAAACAAATTTCGTAACGTTGCCAATCATATGTGGATTGCCAACCACTAGAAGTTGATGACGTTCCCCAATACGTATTACTAGCATCGAACATCGAAGGAAGGATATGCATGTCCCATCCACCAATCGAGTGTCGTGCAGGGGTTGTGTTTTCTATACTACCACCAAACACGGGCGCTTCCGTATTCTGCCTCCCACTAACAGAGTGTCGGCTTGGGGTCGTGTACTCCCCTCGAACAGCAGTAGATGTTGAAGTCGAAGGAAGATCACTTGGCGATGAAAAATATACGTATACCTCAAGATAGGGTGATCCACTGGCAAGATGAGTCTCCACCATTGCCTCCAAGCTTCGAGGACCTTTGATGTCGAATGAGTCATATCTCACCGGATCAACCGAAGCGCAAAATCTATACTTAATAGACTGAACTTTCATTGGCGTTGTTCCGAAGATTTTACGCCTAATTCTTTTACGAAGTTCTATCAAATCTATGTTTCGATTAAAACCCAGTCGCGCTGTGTTCTCCGATAAAAAAACAACACCATTTTCGGTGTCACAAACCTCACCATCGTAGTAAATAACAGCATTAATACATTCACTCATTTTCAGTTTCTATTTTTCTTTTGCCTCAATTTACTCGTTATGCAACTTTGAGAATGAAATTTGGCTGATTTATAGTCTAAGGATTGCCAAAGACTATCAGAGCAAAAGAGCGTCCACGTGGGAGCTTTTTTCAGTACTCTTGCTAACAGTGCATCCTGCTTGAAGCATTTTGGTCACTATTTGTTCAGAAACGTCTTCTCAAAATTATTTTACCAGATACTACTGTAGTAAAAGAGCGTCTCACGTGGGAACTTTTTCCAGTACTCTTGCTGACAGTGCATCCTGCTTGAAGCGTTTTGACCACTATTTGTTCAGAAACGTCTTCTCAAAATTATTTTTCCATATACTACTGTAGCAAAAGAGCGTCCACGTGGGAGCTTTTTTCAAGACTCTTCTTGACAAAGCATCATCCCGCTTGAAGCGTTTTGGGCACTATTTATTCGAAACGTCTTCTCAAAATTATTTTTCCAGATACTCTGTCAGAGCAAAAGAGCGTCCACGTGGGAGCTTTTTTCAAGATTCTTGCGACAAGCAGATCCTCGCTTGAAGCGTTTTGGGCACTATTTGTTCAAAAACGTCTTCTCAAAATTATCTTGCCAGATACAACTGTAAAAAAAATTCAAATAATTTTTATTTTGCTGATATATTTTTCCCAAAACCCTAAACTTAAAATTATTCTAATTAATTAACCCTATAATCTAGTTCATTAATTTTTTCCTAAAAACCCTAAACCCTAAACCCTAAAAATCCTTAAACCGTAGCCCTAAAACCCTAAAAACTCATACCCTAACACTAAAAATAGTTGAAAAGCCTATCGTGGGGTGGAGGGCAAAAGCGCTCCCTTGAGGGAGCGTTTTCCTGCTGCATCCCCCGAAAACGCGCTGACGTGGACGCGTTTAGGGGGGAAATGGCCCTTTTCCGTAAATAATTAAAATTTCGGCCAATTTCCGTAATTTTTTTTAATTTTGATATATTATAGTAAATTGCCCTATAATATATATCATAAGTTGTCTTATTTGTAATTCCAATTCTTCTGAAAGAAAAGGATCGGATTTTTACTACCATCACCATCTTCTTCTTCTTTTCTCTTAAGAATATATGGGGTAGGCTAACTAATATTTCTATAAATTAATAAAAGAGTCCAATGAAATAGGCCGAATTATTTTAATAATAATCAGTTGGATGAAGGTCTATGATTCGAGTCCATATAGCCTTATATTTTCTAATTTATTAATTATAAATATTCATTAAATTAATAAGAATGAAATGAAAATAATATTCCTAAAACTAAAAACAACATCCAAATACAACTAAAAAAAAAAAAAAGTTTTATAAAATTTTCCTAATTATACTGGTTACTTCTAGTTACTTGGTTAAAATCATTCACGGGAAGATCACTGAGAGTATAAGTTTACATAAGCTCCACAATTACTTTGAAAATTATAGTTGATCAAATTTAATTATAGTCAATATTTATGTTTATTTAGTTACTTATGTGGGTTTGAATGGTTATTTCAATTTCCATAATTTAAATCCAAATAATTAAATAAACTAATTGTTTTAAACATTAAAACATAGTTTTATAATTATACTCAACTAACCCAACCCATTTTTTTAAAATAAATTAAAAACCCATCCCAAATATAAAAAATAAAACCCAAACCAAAAATTTATAATTCCAATTTTATAAATAATTTTATTAATGTATATTGGGTGCATCAAAACTCGATTTAATTCGAAAAAAATAAAAATAAAATTCATTTTTTGAGTTAATCGAATCGAGTTATTCGAGTCAACTCAAATAAGTAATTCGAGTTTGAGTCGAGTTAATTCGAATAAGTAATTCGAGTTTCGAGTTCGAGTCGAGTTGAATTTTACAATCCTGATAACTTGAATAATTTAAATAATAGATTGGTGTAAACACCCCTTTGGTCCTTGTCAATTTTAAAAATGAGCAAATTGATCTCTTTCTCAACAAAAATTACAAAAATATTAAAATAATTTTTAATAATTCAAAATAAATTTTAAATTTTAAAATATTTATAAAAATTTCAAATTTTATTTTTTTTAAAATTATAAAAAGAAAAGGTTAAAAAAATTTCTAAAAAATATGTAAAGAAAATTAAAATTTTTAAAAAAATTCTAAAATAATAATTTTGGGACCTAAATAAATTAATTAATGATTTAAATTTATTATACTAAATTATCTTTTTTTTTTTTACTTTTAAAAAAATTTTCAAATATATATGGTTTTAATATGTAATTAGTTATACAACAATACTTTAATTTGATATATTTAATTTTTTTAATTTAACTTGGACTCGACTTGAATTTCATTTTACTCAATTTCATTTGAAAAAAAAAATTAAATTGAGTTAAAATGATAAAATATAACTTGTCAACTCGATTAATTCAAATTTTTTTCTCAATTGATTTGATTCGACTCAATTCGATTGAACAAAGATCCTAAATCTATATAAAATAAATCATAAATATTTTAATTAAAAATAAAAAAACCCTAAACCGGGCCCTATCCCAAAACCGAACACCATTTACATCGCCACCAGCTCCTCCTGGACAGTCACCAACTATCGAATAATTATTATTTCCTGTTACTCAACTCGACAGCCCTGCTAGTAAGTTTTTTGTTTCTGGGTTATCTTTGCCTTTTGCTTTTAGCTGTAAAAATGTAATTTTTGCTCCTTGTTTTATTTGTTTTTGTTTGATTGGATAGTAATAATGTGTTATATTAGTGGTAATCAAAGTTCTTTTTTAAAAATAAAAATAAAATTAAAATTAATCAACTAACGACGCTTTGATTTTCATGTGGGTTACTTTTTTAAATATATATATATATATATATATTTCTTCTTCTTCTTTTATGCGATAGAATAGTGATGAGATCTTTGGGACTTTGGTAGCTGTATTTTTGCCTTTTGAGAACTGACCTTTTTAAAACTTGGGTTTTAAAGTTAACACATGTTGTGAATTTTGTATTTTGGTATTTCTTGTTTCTATGTTGGTCTTTAAATTTAGTTTCATTTTGATCTTTCTTTTTTATTGTTGAACTAATAACTGGTGTTATGATGATTAACACACTTGTTTCATAAACTGAAATGAAGTGGTTTAATGAGTTTTTTTTTTTTTTTTTTATGAAGAAGATGTGTTGTTACCATGTTCTTCATATCATCTTTGATTTTTATTACAAGCCACAATTGTTTTTCTTTGTAATGTTTGGTAATGATTTAACATTCATGTTTTCTATTGGGTGGTGGTTCTGCTGTTTTGTTTGGGTGCTGAGAAAATGCAGGAAAATGTGTATTTTTTAGATTATCTTAATTTCATTTTGTGTAATATAGTTATATTTTGGAATGCCATCAAATAAAATATTAATTTAATTTCATTCTTTAATCTAAAATTATATAACTTGTCTTTCTTATTCCATCTTAAAAAATGAATTAATTGAACTTTTTTTTTGTTGAAGATGTCAAGTGAAATGAATGAAAGTCATGGTAGCCCTATTAATGATGTACAAAGCTAGCTCCTCATTTTCAAGAAGTCGTACATGATGGAACATGTCCTAAAGTTGCTGCTGTAAGCTCCAAATGGACCAAAGCTAGAGCAAAATGAAGGCGAACTACTGGGAGATCGAAGGTATTGAATCACTTTACTAAGTTCAACAATGATGACGATGATATCAAAGCTAGATGTAATTACTATCGGAAAGAGTTTTATGCTGACACTAAAAAGAAATGGGACAAATGCACTAAAACCCCACATGATTACTTGCGTTCACTTTCCTCTAACTAGTGGTGATCCTATGCAAACAACATTAGTCTCGCAACCAGGAGATGGGTCTTTAAGTGATTGGAAATTTGATCAAAATGTCATTAGGAGAGCTTTAGTCATGATGATATTAGTGGAAGGATGGGGATTTAGGAACTTAATGGAAATTGCATGTCCTAGGTTTTGCATGCCTTCTAGATAGACAACTTCTAAAGATGTCTTTCAACTTTATGTGGACCTAAGTTCAAATTTGAGTAGAATATGCCTTACCACTGACACATGGACTTCATTGCAAATAATAAATTATATGTGCATTACGACTCACTTTATTGACAATAATTGGAAGTTAGCAAAAAAAAAAAAAAAAAAAAATTAAACTTTTGTCCCATTTGATAAATGTTTGCGACATTGGGGGATTGAAATAGATTTATGATTGTGATTGTTGATAATGCTAGTTTGAATGATATTGCCATGTCATTCTTAAAGAAAAAAATACAATCTAACTGTTGTTGTTGAAGGCAAATATCTTCATATGAGATGTATTGCACGTATCATTAATGTCATAGTTAATGATGGGTTAAAAGAAATGAATGATTTGGTAGCTCGTGTTAGAGGGGCAGTGAAATATATAAGACAATGCCCCTCTAGATTGGCAAAGTTTAAAGAACGTGCTAAAGATGCACATATTGAAAGTAAGAGCTTGTTGTGTCTTGATGCTAGCACTAGGTCGAATTCTACCTACTTGATGTTAGAACAAGCTCAAAAGTTTGAAAGATCTTTTGAAGCATTTGATAACGTTGATCTGTATTATAAAGGTGAGCTCTTGATGGGAGATGGAGTGTCGAATCAAAGGGATTGGAAAAATGCTAAAAGGTTATGTCGTTTTTTGAAAAGATTTTATAACCTCACTTTGAAAGTTTCAAGGTCTTCTTATGTCACTGGAAATGAATTTCTTAATGAAATTTGTGGTGTTGATACTGAATTACGAGAATGACAACAAAATCCTAATGTTGAGTTCAATTCGATGATAAAAAAGAATGCAAGATAAATTTTATGCGTATTGGGGTAATGTTGAAAGAATGAATATGTTGCTTCTATGTTTGATCCTAGGAGGAAAATTAGATATGAGCAATTTGCATTCTTGAAAATGTACTCTCGTGACCAAACCAACGCTTTGATGAAAAAGTTGAATGTGGCATTGGCAGATTTTTTTAATGAATATAAGCCATTGTCGCACCATCAAGTTGAGCAAGTTGAAAAAAGTGGACAATCTAGTAGGAGTTCTTTGACTCCTAAGCTTGTGCAAGCCCTTTTTTGTACTCAAGATTGGTTATGCAATTGAACAATTGGACCCGAATGCTGTCCAAGAAGAAGTGACATTACACGACAAATTTGATATTGGTAATTATCTTATTTGTTGACCAATTTAGACTTAGTTATATTTTAAGCTTGTTATCTTATTTGTTGTTTTTGGACATTTTCAGATTTGTCCAGGATTACAGTTGATCATGATTAGGATGTGCATCTTTGCGCCTTTGTTGGAATTGCTAGTTGCTTTGGAAGTTTTGGAGTGTTTATGGTTATCAATTTGTTGTTTTCCAAACTAGTGTAAACTGTTGCTAGTTGTTGTTTTTCTATTTGGAATACTTGTAAAGTGCCAGTATTTGGTTTTTGGAACTGCATGTGTAGTTAAAACTGTTATTAGTTGTTTTTGTTGGATTGTTTGGGCTACATTGTTGTTTTTGACCTGTTCTTTGGACTGCTTGGGTAATTAGGATGAGCATTTTGCCCATCTTTTCACTACTATTGGTGTTAGCTCTGAACTATTTACTAAAATGATTCAAATTGGTTCATGACACTCTTTTCCTAAGCCATTGAATTGTTCGACGTATGAGTGCAATCATACTCATAGTAGCTTTTTATTATTTTTCATCTTCAATATGTACAGAATGGATGGAAGCTTTCATGCTTAATCATACATGTGTCTAAGCTCTTTTTATTGCTAGGATTGAGAATTTATTGTTTGTTAGAAATGGAAAGGGTCCTGAACCATGATAGTGTTTTTTTTTTTTTTATGGATAAATTTGTTGATTTTGCTGTAATTCATGTTTGTAAATAGACAAATCAAGTTGTTGGTTGTAATATTTTAGATTTTAGCATTATACAGTTATTGGTTGTTAGCTCCCTCGAGGGATGCTTTTGGGTTACAAAGTTTATTTGATGAGTATAATTTTCACTGAATGCTATTTTTGGTCATGTTTTTTACCAGTTTTGGACTGTTTGTATTAAACCATGTAAATAAACCTAATGGAACTGATGAAGTTGAGTTGGGTTTATTTGGTTATTGCCATAAAAAAACCAAACCGAGCGAATGGTAATTTAGATGAGGAGAAATTATTAGGTAGGTCCTTTCTACCAAATCAGGCATGGTTTTATATAATGACTTGAAACAATATTTTTCTATGTCATTGCCAACTAATATATTTTTTTCTAAATAAATCTTTCCAGAAGTATTGTAGCATCTTCTCGCCTCATTTCTTCCCATCCATATTGCTGTTTAGAGAAATGATTTTGTTTTTAAAACAATCTCATTTATCTCCCCTTTCACCATATTCACACAGGTACACAAACTGGTAAAAGAGATAGAATTACACTGTTGAAAGTGGACTAAAATTGAAAAAAGAAATACGATGGAAAATACTTGTAAGAATAGAATTCGGCTCAAAGAGTTTGCAGGGCGTTAAATATTTTTAATCTTGGAGGAAATAAATTTCATACCTGTATTTTTTCTCTGAGGGAATAAAAATAAAATAAATATTCCAAGGTTAACTCTATTCATTCAGGTTATGATGCCTTTATCCTTTATATGAAGATATTAATAATTAATTTTACATATTCCTAGGTTGAAATCAGAAGGGTGAAAATTGAAATGCATAAGTTGTGTTTTTTATATGTTACAAGTTTTGAGTTTAATTTACGTTTTTAGTTTTTTTTTTTTTTTTTAATTTTAATCACATGATATTTATATATTATAATTGTAAATAGCTCTAAAATCTAAAAATTTAGTCTTTGCTCATAGAAATTTAACTTTATTTAATCTTTTCTAATAGTATAAAGATGGATGAGATGAGGTGATTTCATTTATAGTTTGTGTTTTAAGAGTTTTAAGGTGGAAAATTATGTGTGATTTTTCATGCTAATCATATCGATGAAGCATACCAAAGAAGGATGTGCTTTTTTAGGTTATTCCAAGGTGGTTGTTTTGGTGGTAAGAATCAAATCTTTGGGTTATTTGGTTAGAATCACGTTCCCATGAGGCAGAAGCAATGGAATCACGTTATTGCCATTGTCATCCAGCCCCATATCTTATCTTCAATACAAGCAAAAATAATTTGCTTAAAAGATGAAAAGCCTCATCGACAAAACCAAATAGGTCCCCCCACTCCCACTCCATGGTTTTTTCTTTGGATTGGATAATGCCCAAAGATGAGGCACATGGCATCACTGATTGATTACCGAAATACTTGCCCTGCCCTTTGCTTTCTTTTCTGAGTTTAAGTGCCTTCATTATTGGCT
Source organism: Gossypium sturtianum (assembly GCA_025698515.1). Classification (NCBI taxonomy): domain Eukaryota; kingdom Viridiplantae; phylum Streptophyta; class Magnoliopsida; order Malvales; family Malvaceae; genus Gossypium; species Gossypium sturtianum. The sequence continues at coordinate 47,976,015 of CM046943.1, forward strand.
TTTATTTTATTTTTTATTTTTTGGTACCTCTAAAGTTTTGCCATTATTGGATCTTTGACCATGTTGATACCCAAAACTCATCTTTTAACCCTAGTGACAAGATTGCTTCTGAATTAGCGGGGGATTATGACCTAAGATTGCCACCTAATTTCATCAACATTCAAGATTGACGTTATCTTTAATTAAACAAAGCTGACATAATTTCAGCACGACTTACCTTGGTTTCCATGCTTGCCCTTTTTATTGAATCGAGGACTAGTTACATCTTAATTATGAAAATATCTTACTATAAATTTTTAAACACATATAAAATATTATTATGTAGTCATCTGTATCTTTATAATTCAATTTAATTTTAATTAAATAATTCTAAAAAAATAATATTTGATGTATTATTAACATGACATTTCATTATTAAATAAAAACAATAATGGAGAATTTATAAATAAATATTAATAACTTATTTAAACATAATTAATCATAAATAATTGTTAAAACCCTAACCTTAAGGTCAAGATTCAAAATCTTAAATTCGAGAGTTATTATTATTTATTTATAATGAATTATTATTTAATTATGTTTAAATAAAGTTATTAGTATATATTTATAGGTCCTCAACTCTTTTTTAACCAATGGTGCATTAGACTTATACACCGCTTTTAAAGAAAAATCAAAAATTGTCTAAACTATTTTCTAATATTATTAAAATTCTGTTTTTGGTGATGTCAATTTCTTTCACTATCCTATTCCAATAGAATATTGATTTACATTCAATAATAATGGCCGATTATCAGGAAATAGAAAAACTGTGTTGAACTCTAACAGAAAGAATTTCAGAAAATAAATATTAAATAAAGGGTATAAAGTAGGGTACCAAAATGTTGTGTTAAGCTTAGCTGAGGAACATGTAATGGAGAATACATGTGCCATTCCATACAAAAGTCAAACGACCTAATAATGTTTCTCAAATTCCTTCGGAACTTCTACCTAGATTTTAATTGCTCATCATTTGCCAACGAGCGACAATGCCGGGAGGCAGGTTTTTGGCTGTTGATTAAATAAATAAATTTTACTTTTAGCCCCTCCCACATATTTATAATTTAATTTAAGTTCTTTTAGCTTTTTTGATAAATGAAAAAAAAAAGAGTTATTTTTGGTTAAATTTTGTTATTAGTCTCTATATTATGCATAATTTTTGGATTTAGTTTGTATATTTTAATATGAGCATTTGTAGTCCCTATACTTTTTTAATTTTTAAAATTTCAGTCTGATCAATTTATAGTGACTAAATTCATTAAATTAATTTTGTTGTTTCTAAAAATCTTATTAAAAAAATATTTTATCACATGTGTAATACTGTGTCAACTTATGATTTCTTTATAATATTGAAAAAAAGATAATTAATGGATTTAATGATTGTTGTTCACATCAAAAATGAAATTTTAAATTTTGAAAAATATAGGGACAAAGAATATGAGAATATAAACTAAATCAACAACTTTACATATAGTATAAGACAAATAGTAGAACTTAACCAAACAAATTTAATTGCTACCATTTGACTAAGGACAAAAATCGACGAATTTAATAGCATAATTCAATTAGAGATGAATCAACTTGATCAAATCGTTAAAATTTGCATCCTAGCCTCGCAATCATCAAATCAACCTAAAGATGAACATTGATCAATCAATAAAAAATTGCCAAAAGCCCCAAGAGACCCACAGTATCACTGATGCACAAAAGGCCAAGTCTTAAATGGCCTATTCTCTTCTCCATCATCTTGAATCTATCACCATCACTGTAATCTATCATTATAAAGCCCTTTGAGGACGGTTCCTAATAAATTTGATTGCACTCTTATATTGAAAAATCTCACATATATGCCAGATGAAAAAACAAAAACCATGAAAAATGTGGACAAAATAAAACCATCAAACTACATACAAAACCATGATAATATGGATTGAAATTAATGTGATTATGTGAATGCATGTCTCTGAGAGATATCTACAAATATGTAAATGAGGTGAATAATGTACAACATGGTATAGAGTTGTGTACTATATGGTATTGTTACCGGCGTGTGTGTAGTTCTTGTTTTATACTTCAATGTTATATAAGTTCAATGCCTGACAATTTCTGAGTTATGTAAAAAGATGAGAAAGAGATTTATTGTGTAGCCTCTGATTTGACAACTGTAATGCTAACTGGACTATCAGATCACGAGATAAAACTGTGGAAGTCCATGGCCATGGCATCATATGATAATATGCCAAGAGGGCGAGAAGGTATAAGACCATGTGGGAGAAGCCCATGGCATCCACCGAAAGTGTCTTCCGGAACAATAAACATGAATTCTCTAAAAAGCCTTTGTGGCGAATTCTATGGAAAGCCTATGTGGCTACCTCTTTCTAGAAGCCTTTGTGGCGTGTTATCTTGAAAATCAGTGGAATGAATTATGTAATGATCAAGTGGAGAGATGCTAGTCTGCCGTGTCTGATTTTTGAATATGACGGCGAGGCATTTTCTAGTAGAATACTCGACAAAGTTACCAGTTGTGGAATCGCCATAATGATCTGCCATGACAAGGAACTTGTGACATCTGGAATGTTGGTAGTGTAAGAGCCTACCATACTTGAGAACTATTGAATCCTATACGAAAGCCATTTGGAATTTATATTACAAGAATTAAAGTGTTATGTTTCCCCCACTAAATCTGTTTGTATGGGCTGGTTCAAAGGTATAAAGGTAACATGTATTCTGGTAATTGCGAGAGCATGTAATGAATCTTCTAATAATAAAATATGATTGGTAGTAATATAAGAAGCGCATCTAAGTACAATCGCAAGGGACTTGTGAAAGTAGTTAACGTGAAAGGAGTATAAGATGGTTAAGTGCAAAATTTGACTTATGGTTATTCGCCAATCGAGAATTAGAATTGTATCTGCCATAGTCTAAGAGGGAATGTAAGCCCCAAAACTTAGGTATTTATTTTTGCATGATTTTAACATAAATACCTGTCTGCTTTAGTGGCCAAGTGATTTGGGTGTATTTGGGAGTGTCTAAGAAGTCCTGGGTTCGAGCCTGGGCTTGTGTAAAATTTTGGTTTTTGGGGAATAAAACCCTTGCTTTTGGTTAGTAAGCTTTTAAATAAATGTGGGTAAAGCATGACATAAAAAGCCTGCTGGTCTAGGGGGTAAGTGGCGTGTTGCATAGGCCAGAGAACTGAGGTTCGAATTTGGTATTGGCAAGGGAATCATTATTTTGCTGTTGTGCTGTGGGAGGTGTTGGAGGTTGACTGAAACACCGAGGTGGTTGAGGTGAATTTGAATTGAATGGTTGAGGGGAGTGTGATCAGGTGGAGTGATTTGAGGAGAGATTTGAGGAGAAAATCAAGGGATGAGGGAAGAGGTAGTGGAGTGCCGAATTTAGACTCTGGCACTCTAGAATTCGGCTGTAGAGGGATTCTAGAGGGATTCTCAGTTTCGGTTTGCTTGGTAAATGAAGTGCTCTCTGCTGAAATCTCCCTTTTCCCATTTCTTTTTTTTTTCTTTTCGATTTCTGTATTGTTTCTCTCTTTAGCCGATTGTGGTAAGGGCATCTACACTTTCTTTAGTTGCACTTTTTGACAACTATTTTCTCCTTAGCCGAATACCTTTCTTCTCTTTTCTCCCCCATTTTTCCTTTTTCCCCTGTGTTGGCCGAATAGGCCTTAGTTGTCTCTGCAAATTTCGTTTCTCTCTTCTCACCTAAATCGAACCTCCTCTTCTCCCTCAAGTGTTGTGTTGCCGAAACCAGTCCTCTTCAATGACTCCTTCCTTTTCGGTAAGTAAGTATATCACTTAAAGTTTCAGCTTTTGAGTTACTAAGTGGGGTTGTGATTAACTGTGTTTGACAGTAATAAATCGAAGGTGAAAGGCCGTGCTAGTGCCGAACCCATCCTCTATTTGTTTCTCTCGCTCTCTTTCGGTAAGTTCTTTAAAGAATCATCTTTCCCTTTCTTTTTTTTCTGCCTTATGTAATAACTGATAACAATCGTATGGCAGTTAAGGAAAGACTCTGGAAACTCCCAATCAATCATTGAAGTCTAAAATTCGTGGGGAATCATTGTGGTTCGATTAAAGGTAACGCTACTCTGTAAATAGATTATCGATTTCGGGTTTCTTGTTAACCATAAAGTAAGACTGATAGTGGTGTTCGTTTGACCAAATGTAGGTTGGTGAGTGCCTGAATGACTGTTCGTGAGGAATCAAAACCAGGTGTGTAACACTGCCAAATCGTAAACCGGCAAAAGCCGAAAAAAGTATGAAAATTGACGCTACACGAGTGTGCGCTTGATCGTGTGGTAAACCGAACGTATAAAACGTGGGCATTAGACTACCGAGGCCACCATGAGTGATCTCGTGGTCTCGGGCCGTTTTGAGCCATGTTGGGCCGAAATTGGCCGTGTGGGCCCAACGGGCTCGTGGGCCCTACATGGGTAAACCGTACAAGCGGGTGGAGAATTTTGGGCCAAGCTGTGTAAATTACATGGCCGAGCCATTTTTGGGCTAAGTGGGCCTCACGAGCATGTGGGCCGCATAACGAGCCTTGGGCCTATTTGCACTGTTTGACTGCTAAGGTTGCACGGGTCACCCGAGACGACTGTGGACCTACTGATGGGTCGATAAGTGCACCTAGACCCCAAACTGATAAAATGACTGTGATGCCCCTATGGTAAAATGACTGTTATGCCCCTATGTTATGTATGACCGTGTGTGAGCATACCATGATATATATATGTATGTTGCATTCATGTGTGATATGTTGCATGGGATGGGATTATTATGTTGGAGGAAGTGTACTATCTTTGGCGACTCTGCTGCTGCAAATCTTTGTTTAGTCACGACAACAGGTGCTAATTTTTGGAGTGTAGGGATGGGTGGGTGATTTTATCCCCACATGGAGTGTTAAGGTGGACGGAGTGGAGTGTAGAGGTTGGATGGGTAGAATTTCTGATTGTATGCTTAAATCATTATCGACATTATGGGCTAAGGCCCACACTGATACTGTAAGGGGCTAATGCCCAACCGGATCGAATCGTTATTGACTTGGGCTTAGGCCTGCATCGCATTTGCTTAAAAGCATGATTGGTGTTTAATCGCATAGGGTTACACACCGAAGTTTTTATAAACTCACCTTTACGCTTATCTCACTCTGCAGTAATCCCGGACTTAGGCGGATCGGTCTTTGCGAGAGATTTAGAGTGGGCCATACAACCGCACCTATATATATATATTTTAATTTATTTTTCATAAGTTTAATTTGGGTTTTCGTTATGTAATAAGCCTCTTAATTTTTAGTTTTTAATTTGGAGATTTTATTTATTTTCATTTACACTTGATTAGTAGTAGAACGCGGTTTTTCCAAAAAGATAATTGGTTTTCAAAACACCATGTTTTCGCAACTTATAATAATAGCTTCCGCATCAAACTTGGTTTTAAAGTATAGTGACAAACATAAATGATCAACGTTCTACTAAAATAACTTAAGTTTTGAAAGAACAGTGCACCCTAAATTTCTGTTATGATACATAAACGAGGTTTTATAATAAGCATGGATTTTTTTAAAGAAATAATATTTTCGAAAAATACTTCAATGTGATATTGCCAGATTCGGCCATAACGTCTGGGCCGGGTTTGGGGTGTTACATTTAGTGGTATCAAAGCCAGGTTCAAAACTCGACTGTGGTTTTTGGGTTTCTTCTAAAACTTGGAATATTAAAAAAGAACTATTCCAAACGATTTGAAAAGTTTTGAAATGTTTTACTGAATGTGTGGTACACCGAGTCTCCGACGCCGATCCTGTAAGTCTTCTGAAACTGTTGTTTATTTTAAATTGAAATGCTATAAATAGAAAATACTGAGACTACTGTAGGTAGAAGACTATACTAAAACACTCTAGTTAGTGTGAACTGAAAACTATAGTAAGATTGCGATCTACGAAAACGAACTCTGAATTACTGATAATAATTTGTATAAAACTTTACTAATAAATAACTGAAACTATAAACTGATCTGCATAAAACTGTTAATTCAGATACAACGTAATTCGATAATGAGCACAAGGGGTACTCGCGGACGGGGTACAAGAGGCCATGGTAGAGACCGTAGAGGTGCTCGAGCGGGGTCCTCGTCGTTTGACCATTACCTAGTTTAGAGACTAGCGAGACACTGACTTCACCTGTGACTGGGACGGGGTGTCACGATCGAGCAGCTGGGGACGACGCATTGTCCCAAGCTATGTTGCAAATTTTGGAGTGGGTTACTGGGCCTAATACTGGTACTGTGGGCCGTTGGTCGGTCACGAAAAGACTCTGGTCCAATGGGGCTGAGATCTTCAGGGGTATCGCAGGAGTTGCCCCTAGCGTGGCTGAATATTTGATTGAGGCCATAGAGAGGATCATGGATGACCTCGACTGCACCCCTGAGCAGAAATTAAAAGGTGCAGTGTCCTTGCTGCGAGACAAAGCCTATCAGTGGTGGCTTATAGTTAAAGAGGGTACTCAGGCTGACCGATTGACATGGGAATTCTTTAAGACTGCTTTCCAAGGAAAGTATGTGGGCGCTAGTTATGTAGATGCCCGGAGGAGGAAATTTCTAAATTTGACTCAGGGGGATAAGTCAGTGGCTGAATATGAGGCTGAATTTTTGCGATTAAGCCGTTATGCACGTGGGATAGTGGCAACTGATTATGAGCGGTGTGTTTGTTTTAAAGACGGCCTCAGAGATAGTCTGAGAGTGTTAATAGCTCTACAGAGGGAGCGAGATTTTGCCACACTGATTGATAATGCGAAGATCGTCGAGGAGGTGAAGCGTACTGAGCGTCTGAACAGAGAGAAGGGTAGGAATAAGAGGGATTCAGAGCCCTCAAGTTCCATTCAGAGGCCGAATAAAAAGGCTAGAGTGGATGGGCCGGTCAGAGTTAGGGCCCCTATTACTGCTACTAGACCGCAGCCATATGTTGACTGTGGTAGACGCCATCAGGGCGAATGCTGGAAAAGGATTAGGGCATGTTTGAGGTGCGTATCATTAGAGCACCGTATTAGAGATTGTCCACGGAGGCCCGATCAGATGCAAGCTACTGGCCGAGGTACTGTTCAGCTACAGAGAGGTGTTCAGCAGCCGTTGAGAGGCCATAACCAGACAGTGTTTAGGACTCGTTATGGTCATTACGAGTTCCTTGTCATGCCGTTTGGATTGACGAATGCACCGGCGGTATTTATGGATCTAATGAATCGAGTCTTCCAGCCCTATTTGGATTGATTCGTAGTGGTGTTTATAGATGACATCTTGGTGTATTCGAGAACTGAAGATGAGCATGACGCACACCTCCGAGTTATTCTGTAGATTTTGAGAGAGAAACAGTTATACGCTAAGCTCAGTAAGTGTGAATTCTGGCTACGAGAGGTAACATTTCTGGGTCATGTGGTATCTACTGAAGGGATTAGAGTGGATCCTCGGAAAATTAAAGCTATTTTGGATTAGAAGCCGCCTAAGACGGTATCTGAGATTCGAAGTTTTCTGGGTTTAGCAGGGTATTATAGACGTTTTGTTGAGGGGTTTTCATTAATTGCTGCACCTCTGACCAAATTGTTGCGTAAAGGGGTACCGCTTTATGCGGGTGATAAGCGATAAGAGAGTTTTGAGAAACTTAAGAAGGTTCTGAAGGAGGCCCCTGTCTTAATACAGCCAGAGTCTGGGAAAGAATTCACTGTCTACAGCGATGCATCACATGTCAGTTTAGGATGTGTGTTGATGTAAGATGGTAAGGTAGTGGCATATGCGTCTCGTCAGCTTAAGTCCCATGAGGTAAATTATTGACACATGACTTGGAGTTGGCCGCGGTGGTATTCGCACTGAAAATCTAGAGGCATTACCTATACGGTGAGAAGTGTATCATTTACACAGATCACAAGAGCCTCAGATATCTCCTCACTCAGAAAGAGCTAAATCTTAGGTAGCGTAGATGGGTTGGACTGCTTAAGGATTATGACTGTTCGATTTAATACCATCCTGGTAAGGCCAATGTGATGGCTGACGCACTGAGCCGTAGGGCTATGACGGATCTGAGAGCGATGTTTGCTCATCTCAGCTTACTTGATGATGGTAGTTTGTTGGCCAAACTCTAAGTTAAACCGTCGTGGGTTGAGCAGATTAAGGGTAAACAGTTGGAAGATGGGTCTTTGGGTCTTCGATTTCGACAGATGGAGAGTGAGAAAACTTCAGATTTTGGGCTGAATAGCGAAGGGGTACTCTGTTTCCGTGAGAGAGTCTGTGTGCCAAGAGATACTAATTTGAGGCAGTCTATACTGCGAGAAGTGCATAGTAGTCACTATGCTATGTATTCCGGCGGGAATAAGATGTACCGAGACCTTCGAGAGTTATATTGGTGGCCAGGTCTTAAGCGTGAGGTTACCGAATTTGTGAGTAAGTGTCTGACTTGCCAACAGGTTAAAGTCGAGCATCAGTTACCTTCAGGGTTACTTCAGCCAGTAAAAATCCCACTTTGGAAGTGGGAGAGGGTAACTATAGACTTCGTTAGTGGGCTGCCCCTAACGCCTACTAAGAAGGATGCGGTATGGGTCATAGTGGATCGATTGACTAAGTCAGCCCATTTCATACCGGTTCAGATCGATTATTCTTTACGTGTCGGCTAAACGTATGTGGTGAGATAGTGAGACTGCATGGGGTACCGATTTCCATCATATCAGATAAAGATCCTCGTTTCACGTCTCGGTTCTGAAAGAAGTTACACGAGGCTTTGGGTACAAGACTAGACTTGATCATCGCGTTTCACCCCGCATGGATGGTCAATCGAAAGGGTGATTCGATCTTTGGAAGATATGTTAAGATGTTGTGTAATAGATTTTCGAGGCTGTTGGGAAGATTACTTGCCGTTGACAGAGTTTGCGTATAACAATAGCTACCAGTCTAGCATACAGATGGCACCTTACGAGGCATTATATGGTCGTAGGTGTCATACTCCGTCATGTTGGACTGAGTTAGGCGAGCAGCGTGTTCTGGGCCCTGAACTGGTTTCTGATACTGAAGACAAAGTCAGATTAATTCGGGATTGACTGAAGGCAACATTAAACCGACAGAAGTCCTATGCGAATTTGAAGCGCAAGGAGATTGAGTATTCTGTGGGGGACTTCGTCTTTCTTAAGGTCTCACCATGGAAGAATGTACTGAGGTTTGGACGGAAGGACAAGTTAAGCCCTAAGTTCATTGGGCCATATCGCATACTGAAACGTGTGGGACTGGTTGCCTATCAACTTGTGTTACCTCCAGAGTTGGATCGGGTTCATGACGTATTCTACGTATTTATGCTGAGGCGTTATCGCTCTGATCCCACGCATGTGATTTTGACTGAGGAGATTGAGGTTAGACTGGACCTAACATTTGAGGAGGAACCGGTCCAGATCTTAGCTCGTGATGTGAAAGTCTTGAGGAGGAAGTCTATCCCACTGGTTAAGGTACTTTGGCACAATCACAGTTCAGAGGAGGCCACATGGGAGCCCGAAGAGGTGATGCGTCAACAATACCCTCATCTGTTTTGATAGGTAAATTTTGAGGCCGAAATTTTCTTTTAGGGGGTAGAGTTGTAACACCCCAAAACTTAGGTATTTATTTTTGCATGATTTTAACATAAATACCTGTCTACTTTAGTGGCCAAGTGATTTGGGTGTGTTTGGGAGTGTCTGAGAAGTCCTCGGTTCGAGCTTGGGCTTGTGTAAAATTTTGGTTTTTGGGGAATAAAACCCTTGCTTTTGGTTAGTAAGCTTTTAAATAAATGTGGGTAAAGCATGACATAAAAAGCCTGCTGGTCTAGGGGGTAAGTGGCGTGTTGCATAGGCCAGAAGACTGAGGTTCGAATCTTGGTATTGGAAAGGGAATTTTTATTTTGCTGTTGTGCTGTGGGAGGTGTTGGAGGTTGACTGAAACACCAAGGTGGTTGAGGTGAATTTGAATTGAATGGTTGAGGGGAGTGTGATCAGGTGGAGTGATTTGAGGAGAGATTTGAGGAGAAAATTAAGGGATGAGAGAAGGGGTAGTGGAGTGCCGAATTTGGACTCTGGCACTCTAGAATTCGGCTGTAAGGGGATTCTAGGGGGATTCTCAGTTTCGGTTTGCTTGGTAAATGAGGTGCTCTCTGCCGAAATCTCCCTTTTCCCATTTCTCTTTTTTTTCTTTTCGATTTCTACATTGTTTCTCTCTTTAGTCGATTGTGGTAAGGGCATTTACACTTTCTTTAGTTGCACTTTTTTACAACTATTTTCTCCTTGGCCGAATACCTTTCTTCTGTTTTCTCCCCCCTTTTTCCTTTTTCCCCTGTGTTGACCGAATAGGCCTTAGTTGTCTCTGCCAATTTCATTTCTCTCTTCTCACCTAAACCGAACCTCCTCTTCTCCTTCAAGTGTTGTGCTGCCGAAACCAATCTACTTCATTGACTCATTCCTTTTCGGTAAGTAAGTATAGCACTTAAAGTTTCATCTTTTGAGTTACTAAGTGGGGTTGTGCTTAATGTGTTTGACAGTAATAAATCGAAGGTGAAAGGCCGTACTAGTGCCGAACCCATCCTCTATTCGTTTCTCTCGCTCTCTTTCGGTAAGTTCTTTAAAGAATCATCTTTCTTTTTCTTTTTTTCTGCCTTATGTATTAACTGATAACAATCGTATGACAGTTAAAGAAAGACTCTGGAAACTCCCAATCAATCGTTGAAGTCTAAGATTCGTGGGGAATCACCGTGGTTCGATTGAAGGTAACGCTACTCTGTAAATGGATTATCGATTTCAGGTTTCTTGTTAACCATAAAGTAAGACTGATAGTGGTGTTCGTTTGACCAAATGTAGGTTGGTGAGTGCCTGAACGACTGTTCTTGAGGAATCGAAACTAGGTGTGTAACACTGCCAAATCGTAAACCGGTAAAAGCCGAAAAAAGTATGAAAATTGACACTACACGAGCGTGCGCTCGCTCGTGTGGTGAACCAAACGCATAAAACGTGGGCGTTAGACTACCGAGGCCACCATGAGAGATCTCGTGGTCTCGGGTCGTTTTGAGCCATGTTAGGCCGAAATTGGCCGTATGGGCCCAACGGGCTCGTGGGCCCCACATGGGTAAACCGCACAAGCGGGTGGAGAATTTTGGGCCAAGCTGTGTAAATTACATGGTCGAGCCATTTTTGGGCTAAGTGGGCCTCACGAGCATGTGGGCCCACATAGGCCGAATAATGGGCCTTGGGCCCATTTGTACCGCTTTTTGATCGCTAAGGTTGTACAGTGCGCCGAGACAATCGTGTTGACCTCATCGATGGGTCGATAAGTGCATCCGCACTCCCAAACTGATAAAATGACTGTGATGCCCCTATGGTAAAATGACTGTTATGCCCCTATGTTATGTATGATCATGTGTGAGCATGCCATGATATATATATGTATGTTGCATTCATGTGTGATATGTTGCATGGGATGGGATTATTATGTTGGAGGAAGTGTATTTCTTGCACTCTGCCGCAAATATCATTTAGTCTGCATGGCAACCGTGCTAATTTTTGAAGTGTAGGGATGGGTGGGTGATTTTATCCCCACATAGAGTGTTGGGCTGAACGGAGTAGAGTGTAGAGGCTGGATGGGTAGGATTTCTAATTGCATGCTTAAACTCATTATCGATATCAAGCATGGGCTAAGGCCCACACCGATCTCAGAAGGGCTAAGGCCCAACTGGACTGAACTGTTATTTACTTGGGCTTAGGCCCAGATTGTACTTGCTTAAAAGTATGATTGGCTGTTTAACTGCATGGGGCTACACACTGAGTTTTCATAAACTCACCTTTCTGTTTATCTGTACAGGTAATCCCCAAACTTAGGCGGATCGGTGTTGCGAGGGATTCGGAGGGGGCCACACAACCGCACCTATATATATATTTTAATTTATTTTCCATAAGTTTAATTTGGGTTTTCGTTATGTAATAAGGCCTCTTAATTTTTAGTTTTTAATTTGGAGATTTTATTTATTTTCATTTACACTTGATTAGTAGTAGAACGCGGGTTTTCCAAAAAGATAATTGGTTTTCAAAACACCACATTTTCGCAACTTATAATAATAGCTTCCGCATCAAACTTGGTTTTAAAGTATAGTGACAAACATAAATGATCAACGTTCTACTAAAATAACTTAAGTTTTGAAAGAACAAGGCACCCTAAATTTCTGTTAAGATACATAAACGAGGTTTTATAATAAGCATGGATTTTTCTAAAGAAACAATGTTTTTGAAAAACACTTCAATGTGATATCGCCAGATTCGGCCATAACGTCTGGGCCGAGTTTGGGGTGTTATAGGGAAACCCGACTCATGTAGTCAAAGGAATATACATTTTCGTAAAAAGGTAAATATGAATGAGACTCACAAAGTTCCTTGGAAACTTATATACATGTTTTAGGTTGCAGGTCTGTGAGTGGAACCTATACACCAGGAGGGACCAAGCTAGGGATGCACCATGGTGTTAGATCGAGGGCAATATTATGCATACAGAGAAACCCTTTTGAAAAGAAAACATGTTTCCAATGACAAATAGTAGTACCCGCTACAATGTGTTTGTTTATTTAAGTGGATTGATGTAAAATTTTAATTTACCTTTGAAAGTTCTATGACAATTGATAAATGTATTATTCAAACTTATTATTTTATGAAGGAATTTTAATAAATGAGAGGTACATTCAGTAAAGTTTTTAGTAGATTGAATAATTTAGTTAAGTGTGTAAGCAATATGACACCTTATGTTCAAATCTAGTAAATGAGTCGGGTATAAGATGTTACAATGTTAACTTATTTTGGAAAATTGACGGACTTATAAATGCGGACTATTTAGGCGGTTAGTCATCTGACGGATAGACTGTGGATGAACATTTTTCTGATGGCATGTTTTGTTTAAAAGTTTTCGAATTGAATTTTAACGCCTTTAATAATAATACCAACAACAACAATAATAATATATTTCTTTGATGGTTTTATATGTAAATGTCTTTTTTCTACTGTAGCACCCTGTACTTAGGTCTGGCAATCGAGCTGGATGAGGGGTGTTACAGTATCCATTCTAAGTCCGTGTTGGTTAATATGGTTACAAACAAATGAATTGTTTAAATGGTATGTGAAGTGATATATGAAATTGAATTGTAGTATGCAAAAAGAATTGAAAACGAGCCCTAGGGGTCGAATGCGAATGAGAGAGCTAATGGGCTCGAAAGTAGCTAAAAATAATGTATGAATTTGAATTTGAATATGTATATGTAATGTAGATGTTATGCTATTGAGATGTATGTTGTTAAGATAGAAATGGTACACTTATTGTTGAATAGCACAAATAGCATTGCTTTGGTACCTACTTGGTGATTATAGCATGTAATGAACTTAATCAAATTAAGTAGTAATGACACCTATAACATGAGTAGATGTAAGTTTGGTATAAGCATGATTCCATGAAATTGAAAGTCTTTGACATGAAAGTGCAATTTAGTCCCAAGTTAGCATTAGAGCTTTTGCAAGCTCGTATAAGACTGAGAATGATTATATGTCATATCATGTGCTTATATTACTTGTACTTTCATGTTAATTAATATTAATTGAATATAATTTGACTTTAGTTGCTCCGGCAACGACTGTGACACTTTGTATCTCAAATTCGACAACTGGATTGAATATAGGGTGTTATAGGATCAATACCCTTACCGATTTTGGGCTAATTAGTCCAGTTCAAGCTTTTATATTTTTTTAATAATTTTTATAAGTTTATATCAAGTTTAATATTTTTATGAATTGTAATAAATTTTTATAAGTTTTTATTATTTTAATAAGTTTATATCAATTTTAATATTTTTAATATTTTTATGAATTCTAATATATTTTTATAAGTTTTTATTATTTTAATAAGATTACATCAATTTTAATATTTAATATTTTTTATATTCTTATATTCTTATTTTTTTTATGATTTTTAATCATTATTAAACTAAAAGCTGTTATGGGTCATCATCTGATTGGTTTATCAAATTTTTAAACAAAAGATGGGCTTAATAGATTATTTAGTTAAGGATAATGGCGGGAATTTAATACAAGAACTTTGATTATTTTTTGTTGTTGCATTTTTAAGATTATTTTATTTTAGAGTCTTAGCGGTGTTTATTTGAAGAAAAAGAAAATAGGTGTGTTTATATTATTAAAAAAAAAAAAATCTAACAAGCAATTCACACAAAGTTGTATTCTAGTTTTTAAACTTTGGGGCTTGGGGATGAACATTTCCAATCACGGACAATGCGTTTTCAGGTTTCTTGTATGCTTTTCTTAGTTTTTGAATGCTTTTGGACATTAAAATTAGTGACAGCCAATGTTTTTGGACATTTCATAACCCTAACCCTTCAACAGGACTTAATACACTCGCTAGCAAATAAATGCCAGGATTTTACTTTTTGCTGTCAAGTTTAGAGGTGTATATCAGATATTAGCTACCAATTTAATCACACGTTTGTTTGAACGGAAAGGTCTATGTCACACTAGTGGACTGGCTTATAGTTGCACAAAATCTTAATGCAACATCATCACCACCTATAATAAGTGAATGTTAACTTTGATACTCACCTCAAAATTAAAACAACTCTCTGGTTTATTTTCTGTTATCTCCCCCACCTTTCCTCTCTCTGCGGCTACCCAACTGAAACTCACATGCCCAATTCGTCAGCAAAAACATCTCCCCTATTTCACTCGCTGCCCCATCTCCACACATCTCTTACCTCTTTCCACGTGTCAATCATTAATAAGGCGGTGGTGTCCACATGTGCCCTCCATTATTCCCTCACATTTTCACCGCCCAACTCATGGGCTTTACCGGACCCGAATCACCTCAACCCGCAATAAACCCGGTCAAGCCTTGGAATCCCAACTTTGGCAGTCATGTCTCTCCACGTGGCATATCCCTAATGGTGCACTCTCTGGAATCCGATGCCACTTTTTTTAGTATAAAATACCACGTTGGCCTTACCTTTGGTTTGCAGTATCAGTTAAGCATTACGAGGAACAACCAACTAAGCTAGCCCAGTCACCCCCTCCCCAAAGGAAAATATGGCGCCAAAATCGTTCTCATTTCCGGGGATTTTCCCTGCACTTCTCGCCTCCTCACTTGCTTTACTCCTATTACCGACTCCAATCATAGCCGTCCACGACTACCACGATGCTCTCCACAAGAGCATTCTCTTTTTCGAAGGCCAAAGATCCGGCAAACTCCCACCCGACCAACGCGTCAAATGGCGCCGCGACTCCGCATTGCGCGACGGCTCCACTGCTGGCGTATCTACTCTTCTCCCACACCACATCCTACATTTTCCTTTTTTACGACACTAGGAAGTCCTGTTAAATCGTTCATGCCTTTTGATGTGTATTTTGTTTTTCAGGTGGACTTAACGGGAGGTTACTACGACGCCGGAGATAACATAAAGTTTGGGTTCCCAATGGCGTTTACCACGACTCTATTAGCTTGGAGTATCATAGATTTCGGGAGGAACATGGGACCGGAGTTAAAGAACGCCGTTAAAGCGGTGAAGTGGTCGACGGATTATCTGTTGAAAGCAACGGCAAAGCCTGGAGTGGTGTATGTACAAGTTGGAGATGCGTACTCGGATCATAGCTGTTGGGAAAGGCCGGAGGACATGGACACGCTTCGCACGGTGTACAAAATCGACAATGCGCACCCTGGTTCTGATGTGGCAGGTGAAACCGCCGCTGCATTGGCTGCTGCTTCCATTGTGTTTAGGTCACGTGACCCTGCTTACTCGAGGTTGCTCCTCAATCGAGCCGTTAGGGTACGTCGCTGTCACTTGCCCTAGTAATTATATATTTTTATTATTTTTACAATAAATGTTTACTTTAGAAGATTCGACACTAAAATATTGAAGTTTATTTTTTAATTCTAACCTTGTCGCAATAAAAAAAAAGAAAAAGAAAAAGAAAATGTACCCCAGTCACGGGTCAAGAATGTTTTTAGTCAATTGCTCAATTTCGAATAGTGAGTGTAAATAATGAATTTTAGTTGTTGCTATGGTAATATTTCAGTAGAGAAATTAGGTGGCATTTTTAATTTGATTACAAAAGAATAAAATATAGATTTTATCGTGGTTTATGGTAAAATGGAATTTTACTATAGGTGTTCAACTTTGCTGACAAGCACCGGGGTGCCTACAGCAGCAGCCTGAAAGCTGCAGTCTGCCCTTTTTACTGCGACGTGAATGGCTACCAGGTGAGATAGGTCTTTTTCACACATAATATGAACCGTTTGATTATCACTTTGACTGGCTGATAAGGTAAAATATATTTGTAGGACGAATTGCTTTGGGCAGCGGCTTGGCTGCACAAGGCCTCAAGGAAGCGCACATACAGAGAATACATAGTTAAAAACGAGGTGGTCTTGAGAGCCGGAGATACCATTAATGAGTTTGGATGGGATAACAAGCATGCTGGGATTAATGTCCTCATTTCCAAGGTAAAACTATAAATTAAACAAATAAAAAAACCCAAGCTCTTAATTAATCCCTGGATTATATATGTTTTGGTTCAATGATTATAATGATACGAATGTTTTTATTATTATTTAGGATTGAGTGTGTTTTCTTCTGTGTTTGTGTGCCTATCGATTTATTTACTTACAGTGTTTTATTCTCCTTGTCTTGTGTTTTTTGTTGGGGAATGTGGGATGTTTTTCTCACTTGCAAGAAAAAAATTGATAGAAAATGTGGCTCGGGGTCACGTGGTTGGGGAATAACTTTGATCATATTTCTTGGTGGACCTCACATCTTGTGGGGGAGTTTTCTTCCCCATTTTCAAACCCCCCTTCTTCTTTTTTAAGATTTCTTTTAGAGCAACTGAAAACAGTTTGCAAGCTGTGAAGTTTTGGACTTATTATCAATCCAGGTCACGAGAAAAAAAAGAGAAAAAGTTAGATTTCATTTGGTCAGGTTTTAAACCAAGGAGAAGTTAGATTGCGATACTCTCTTTTTTGTATAAAATAAATGCTACTACCAATTTCTAACATATAAAATAGATAAGATGGGGGAATGACTTAAAAATTATGTGACATGGAAAAAAGGGTATATGATAAAATGTATCTAAGCATAGAATTTGGCTTTCCATGTGAAGCATAATTTGTGCATTGACAACCCAATCTGGACATTCTCTTTAAATATTAAAATAATAAAAGAACCAAGTATTTGGAGCCAAAAGAGACTAAAACTGTGCTTTGATGGACTGGATTCAAGGTTGGTGTCTTGTTTCCTCAATCATAAACCGAATTTTGTGCTCAACTGGAGGTGGCATCAAAGTCTAGAGATCTGTTTTCTCGTGGGTCCCCATTCTGTGAGCTACTGCTACATGCATGTGCCTAAAGTCTGGGGCAACGGTTCCCTACCATGCTAACCCCATTATCTTTCACATTTAACTTTTTCTTGAAAGTTGATGACGACTCCTTCGTTAACGACCTCTCACTCTTAAAAAGTATTCCCATAACATGTACATGATTTCTTTCTATTCATGCATTTAATATTTTGTGCATAACTTTAGGATTTACGGGTTTTGCAGTAATATATCAGGGGATTCAGTATCTCATACATTGAAGCTGATACTATAAGAAACAAATCTAGTTGTTAATTAGTATTGTCTGTGTGCAGGAAGTGCTGATGGGAAGAGCCGACTATTTCGAGTCATTCAAGCAAAATGCTGATGGTTTTATTTGCTCTATATTGCCTGGGATTTCTCATCCTCAAGTTCAATACTCTCCTGGTAAAAAATGCTTACTTTCACCTTCCTTTAGTAAAACACAGGATCTCTGGAGAAAAAGGACAAAAGTAACCCTATTATAAATAAGAATAAGAAAAGCAAATGATTAGGTTTGTCACATGTGGTATAAGGCTGGATGAACTGTATTTGTAATTAAGTGCTTTTTTTGCAGAATCCATGTGGTTTTCTGGTAATTAAGAAACTAACCCTTTTCTTCTCTTGATGGAAAAAAAAAAAAGGTGGGCTGATCTTCAAAGCAGGAGGGAGTAACATGCAGCATGTAACGTCACTGTCTTTCCTACTTCTAGCCTATTCTAATTATCTAAGCCACGCTAACAAGGCTGTGCCATGTGGTGAAAGATCAGCCTCCCCTGCCCTTCTCAAACAGTTGGCTAAACGCCAGGTAACAATTTTATCCTTTTTCACCACCCTTTGTTTGTTTGTTGTTATATCTCGATAAAGTGAAATTATTTAGCTATAGACATCGCCATTAAAAATCAGGGGACCATATCCTAAATCAGACAAAATGAACGGCTAGATTTTGTCTTTATGGTGAATATGTAACTATGCCTGATCTAGGAATGTTTGATATTGCATGATCATTAAAAGACCACACCCCCACGTGATTTTGGGGTCATTTTCTTATCTAAATAGAAAAAATAAAGATGGACCGCAGAATTAATAATTGTAGTTCATTGTGGAAAATATAGGTGAACTACATTCTGGGAGATAATCCACTAGGGATGTCCTACATGGTTGGGTACGGTTCACGCTTTCCTCAGAGGATTCATCACAGGGGAAGCTCACTGCCATCGGTGGCGGCCCACCCGGCTCGCATCGGCTGTAAAGCGGGGTCTCGCTATTACCTAAGTCCGAACCCAAACCCCAATTTATTGCTGGGAGCAGTGGTTGGTGGGCCTAACGTGTCGGATGCTTTTCCAGATTCAAGGCCTTATTTTCAAGAGTCGGAGCCCACAACGTACATCAATGCGCCGCTTGTGGGACTCTTGGCATTCTTTTCAGCGCACCCTTGATTTCTACACTCCAAAACAACAATGTAAAAGGATGATGGCAATTCCGAGTGGTGTGCGAAAATGGTCACCCTGCCCTATTATTGTGAAATCTAAAAATTCCAACTGTTCCCAATTAACAAAAACACTTGCATTTCCACACTTTTAAAGATTGCATCCTTTTTCTTTGCCGGCACAAGTATTATTGATTGCAAAAAAACAACAAAGAAATTTAACCAATCAACATCTTTATTTCCCCTTCAATGGCAGTAAGGGGATATATATAGATCAAAACATGAGTTACAATGGATTTGTTTCTATGACGAGTACAACCATCATTCGGCCTTAGATAAAACACTTAGATCCTCCATGAGAAGTTAATTTGTTTTTGTGGGTCATTAACTTGTTCATCTGCCTTAGCAAGCCTCGGTCCTTTGCTCTGAATGACATGCCCCATCACATTCATTACCTTTATTAACACTTAGTACTCTGCCAGCATGATCATTTCCACCACCATTGGAAATATCTCCAGCAAAACCATGAATAGTAGCCTATTTTTCCAATTGTTTCGATCCTTGTCATTTTCCTACAAAGAAGAAAAAAAAAGGCTTCTCTTGACAAAATTTGGAGTGTAGAAAAACCAAAAATTGATTTATAAAGAAAGAAACTACATTCCTAGCAATTATAAAAAGGCATCGAAATTGACCACAGTATCCATCCATCATAACACTTATTATTGATACAAGTGCATGGCTGAAATTTTCATTTTTTTTTCTAAGCTTTTCCATTTTTCAGTCCACCATTGACCGTCTCATCATCATCATTTTCCAGGTAATTCTTCCATGTTGCACAATTCACATCCACAATAAAATTGCATTCTTCACCATAATAATTTCACTCTCAAAACTTTTTTCTGAAAAAATCAATGATTTTTTCATCTAATTACACTCTTCTCTTGAGAAAATACCCGTTGATAGTTAATGGTAATCAATGGTGTTTTTTTTTTTGTGATATATTATGATTGTGTCGAAAGTTATAAAAAATTATAAAAGTTATTACAATGTAAGAGAATATAATAATTATTAACAAATTTTTACAACAAATAGGGAATGTAAAAATTGGGCAGGAGACAGATGGAGATGGAAGCAGCTCTGATTAATAGCTGGCCAGCATATTGTTTGTTGGATTTAGTTTAGTGTATTTATTGGGCTTTAAGACTTTATTTGGTTTGTACTCTCTTGTTATTTAAAAAAAAAATAAAAAAATAAAAAATTGGGCACGAGACTAGGAAAGCCACTGGTTTTGATTTTTCTTCTTTTTTAATTTTTCCTACAATGATGAAATTACAGTATGCAGCACAATATGCGAATATATAAAAAATATTTGTTAACAAACTGGATTAATGATTGAACTAATTAGATCATTAATTAATCCATTTCGTTTAAAGTAAATAGATTATTAAAAAAATTCAAAAAACAAAAAGAATTATAAAATTATAAAAAATAGTTATTCAACTGCTGTAACAAAAGATTTAACATCCGTTTAAAACACAATGATCCAGACTGCTGCACCAAATGGTCTGATTCTTTTTAAATATGATCTCATCTGTTCTTCAAGTCTCACACATTTGCCTTTTACGAAATTAGCCCAACTGCTGGAAAGGACCCGCTTTGGGTAAGATATTTTTAATATTTTTTTTGATTTAAAAACATTTCTTAATATTTTTTATATTTTTATACTTTTTATTATTTTTTTTACAATTTTAAAATTCTTTAATATATTTATATTTTAATTAATTTTAAAGAATTTAAAGTAAAAAAATATCATAAATACCATGTGGCACAACTGTGACGTACTATGTGACAAAAACAAAACAAAAAAAAGGATAATAGTTATAATTAATAGTAAATTGTTAAAGTTAATGGCCAAATCGATTACTTGAGTGTAGTTTCCTTGATTAAGAGTGCAATTGGGTGTTAAAAAAAAAAGAAAAAAAAAGGGTCTAACTGATTTTTTCAAAAATATTTAAAGACTTGTCGAAACCATTTTTTAAGAAGGTTTATAAAAACGGGGTCGACTAAAAAAACAGAAATGGAGTCGCCACCAATCCCTTTTTACTTAGGTGTGATTGGATCACCTTATAAAACGTTTTATTTTAAAATGTTGAGTTTGGTCCGCGAAATACAAGAAAACGGGTTCGGGAGTCGGTTCACGTCGAGGAAGGATTAGCACCCTCATGCGCCCAAAAATTGGTACCTAATTGATTAATTAATGTCCTTATGTCGAGAATTTGAAAAGATTTTAAAATACAATTTCTTTTAAAGAATGTTTATATAACCCGTTTTGGAATATTAAGACTCTTTTGTTCAAAAAGGATAAAATATCACATCCAGTACGTTAGGGTGCTACATTTTAACCCCCGGAACTAAGATCGTCCCTTAATTTCCCAAAACATGAAATTAAAAGGATATTTAGTTATTTGGACGTACGAAAAAAATTGAAACCCAGCACGTTAGGGCACAATTTCTCGAACTTCCAAACACGAAACATTGCCTTGTTTTTTGAAATCCTTATCCCGAGATAACAAAATGTCATATCCAGTGAGTTAGGACACGACAATTTTGAATTCTCGAGAATAAGTTTTTATTTAACTTTTAAAAGGAAAGTAATAGGTTCTTTGGACTCGAAGAGGAAAATCGAAACCCAGTAAGTTAGGGTACGATTTCTTTCGAACCTTAGAACACGGAGTGTTTGCTTATTTTAAAAATATAATGTGATCGTAACGAAATGGAAAGTGAATTTAAATAAAATGTAAAACAATTTACAATGCTAGTTTGTATAACAGCATGATAATGATAAAGTATAATAACAATAATAAGAGTAGGAATAAAATACAATAAAGTAAAAACAAGATAAAATAAAATAAAAAAAATAAAATAGAAGAGAATTGTAACAAAAATGGAGGCTATATACAATAATGAAAACCATAGAATGATAATAATAGTAACAAAAAATTACGACAATAATAATTATATATAAAAAAATTTAGTAGTAGTACTAATAATAATAATAATAATAATAATAATAATAATAATAATAATAATGATAATAATGAAAATAATAATAAAAGTAATAATAAAAATTATATTAGTAATAATAAAATAATAGTAAGGATATAAAAAAATAATAATATAAAAATAATAATAGTAGTAAAATAAAAGTATATTAATTATAAAAATCATAATATATGTTAGTATACAAATAATAAAAACAACAATAATAAAATAGTAATAATAATGGTGATACTAAAATAATAATAATAATAACAATACTAATAAAAATAAATATAATATAGCTATAAAAAAAATAACGGTCATAAAAATATAAATGAATATAATAATAATAAAGTTAATAAAAAAATAAGATAAAAAAATAACAGTAGTGTAATGCTAAAATAATAGTAAAAGCAATAATAATATTAACAATAATAAGAATTTAAAAATAAAATTAATAATAAAAAAAATATATATAAAAAAAGGACAAAATTGAACTAAAATAAAAATTTGGGGCGAGTCTGAAAAGAAATAAAAGGAAAAAGGACCTATTTAAAAGCGCGAATAATATGAAAGGGCTAAAAGGGAAAATATTCCCTCCTTTCAAAACGACACCGTTTATTTAAAGGATTAAATTGAAATAAAATCAAAATTGCGCGGTAAAATTACAAGCAAAAACAAAGAAAGGATTTAATTGAAAATAGTCAAAAAGGCGGAAGTGTTAAAAGCGCAAATAACCCTTCCGCTTTAAAACACGCGGATCCTTTGGGTCAAATCAGGTCAGATTTCGGGTAAAAGCCAAACGACGCCGTTTTGATGCTTATTGCCTTAAGCCAAAACGACGTCGTTTTGATATTACTATATAAGTTAAATTTTTTTAAAAAAAATCATTTTTCACTCATTCTTCAAAAAAAAAAAAAAATCAGAGACTCACTCTCTATTCTCTCTAGCCGGACGATTTCCGGCGATGCTCCAGGGAACTCCGGCGAAACTCCGGCGCTTCCCTCCGCCGTCCGCCGCCATCACCGGCCGCTTTCCACGGCGGCCGGAAATGAAAAAGGTAATTTTCCGCTCTTTTTTTATATTTTAATATATATATTATATAGCTTAAAAAACAAGATAAAAAAAAAGAAATAATAGTATTCAAAAATAGAAAAAATAAAAATAAAATAAAAAAACGAAAAAGAAATCCTCTGAAATAACCTCTGTTTTTTTATTGCTTGTGTATTTTGTATTGGTATCTTTTTGTATCTCTGTATTTTCGTATTTTTTCGTGTGTATCTCCCTTGGTTTTACAGATTTTTTGTGGGGTTTTATAACTCGAAAAATAAAAAAGGAAATGCAAGAAAGTATCTCGTCTGCCATTTTTGTTGTCCTTTCTTCCCTTTTTTGCAGGTGAGAAGCAAGAAGTCCCGCGGTGGTGCGGGATTTGCGCAAGTTGCGGCGCTATCGAGGGCACGAGGGCTGAACGAGGTTGCGGCGCAAGGGTAGTCAGGAAACCCTAGGTTTCCTGACTCTGCTTAGTGTCTGGGCCTTTTTGGGCTTCCTGGGTCTGGGTTTAGTTTTAGGTTGGGCTGCTGGGTAGTTTAGTATTTTGGTTTATTGGTTTAGGAATGGGCCTCTAGATTGGGTTATTTAATTTGGGCTAAGGGTCTGGTTTGGATTTTGTAAAACATGGACTGTTTTAAAAAAACATTGGTTTATTTATTTTTTGGTTTGTTTTACGGGCCCGGGCAAAATGGCCTTATTACAGCTGCCCCTCTTTGCTCATTGTCGTGTAATGAGAATAAAGCAAAGATAATAAAAGGACCAATTTTGCCCGGTCTTTGCCGAGCCTTGACTTCTTGATCCTTGACTTCTTCAAATGGCTTCCAACTCCACTGCAATTTCAACGGTATTGGAACTGTAACTTTAGAAGTATTGAACTATAAGTCTGATGGCTTCAATCTGCTTCACTGCAACTTCAAGAAGGCAGTATCTGCTATCTTTTAATCTGCTCCACTGCAGACTCAGGGATGCCAGACTAGTATCTTCGATCTGCTTCTTGCAACTTCAAGAATGCCAAATCTGCTATCTTCGACCCGCTCCTCTGCAACCTCAAGGATGCCAGACTGATGTCTTCGATCTGCTTCCTACAACTTCAGGAATGCCAGATCTGCTATTTTTAATTTACTCCACTGCAAACTCAGGGATGCCAGATCTGATGTCTTCGATCTGCTTCCTGCAACTTCAGGAATGCAAGATCTTGTAACATCCCGGTTTAGGGCCTAGTCAGAATAGTGGTGCGAGACCACAAATCCGAGGGTTATAAATGAGTTATTGAGGTTTATGCCTTGTATGCATGCTAGTGTGAAAGTTTCATGAAGCAATTTTGTGAAATTGTAGTTGAATTGTCCAAAAGGACTAAATTGCAAAAGTTGCAAAATGTATGTTTCTAGAAGCTATATGTGTGAAATAGCTTTATATTATTAATTAGAGGTCCTTAAATAGCAATTTATCCAAATTCTAACTTTTGGACAAAATTGGGCATGGATGAGTTAAAATTTGAAGTTTATCAAAAAGGGCATTTTGGTCATTTAGTTATTAAATGATTAAATAGGTGAAAAGATGACAAAAATTCACTCATCTTCTCCCCCAAGCTGCCGAAAATTCCAATAGCCATTGTTAGGGCTCTTTCAATTTTTCAAGCTTGCTAGTAAGTGCTCCTAAGCCCGATTTTTGATATTCTTCGTATTTTTGAAGTCCTAGTAGCATGAGTAAGCTATTTTTAGCTATTTGGTGAGCTATTATGGATGTTCAAAAATGTACATATGTATGACATGCATGTATTTTGATGTTTTATGGAAGAATATGAAAGCTTGATGTAGTAGAAACATCTTTTGCTAAGTGATTTTCCATGAAAATGCATGTAGGGACTAGTTTGTGAAAAACTTTAGTTTGGTCATACATGTGTGATTTAGTGAGAATTGATGAATGCTTTAGTTGAGTAAGTGGTTCGGCTAAGCATGAAAGGATGGAAAGTTGAATAAAAATCACTTTACGAGCCTTGGGGCTAAAGTGTAAATATGAAAAAGTTTAGGGGCAAAATAGTAATTTTGCTAAAGTATGAAATGTGGGTCAATTTAGTCAATGTGTGTATTGAATAAGCTGATTTATTCATTATAGATCAAGAAAGATGAAGCCCGGATCGTAACCGAGGCAAAAGCAAGGTGGTGGACTAAATTGCATATTTCTATACTTTTGAGTATCGAGGTAAGTCTACGCATAAATAATGCATTCATACTTACAATTTGTTAATGCTGGCTAGTGTGTAGCATGTTTGAGAACCTATGTGGGATGAATGTAGTAGAAATTGTGAATGAATGTATGATCGAGAATGATTGAGGACCTATGTGGTTTAAGTAGAATGATTTAGTAAGTAGACTTGTGCATGTGTTGTGATAATGCTAGATGGTGGGCTAAGTGCGATACCATCCTAATGCATATTGACGATGAGCTAGCTATGTGCGATGCTATCGTGAGGTATATCGTCTAGTGGGCTATGTGCTGAACCACTATGAATACCTTTGTGGTAGGCTAAGTGCGATACCACCTTATTAATCAATTGTGGTGTGCTAAGTGCGAAACCACCAAGATATTGGCTGTGTGGATTAACTGTGTGTATTAGCTGTGTGGATTAGTTATGTGAACTAGCTGTGTGGATAAGCTGTGTGGATAAGTTATGTGGATTAACTGTGTGGATGTATTACGAGAAATAATGAGGTGTTGTATGTTATGTAAATGTGATATTTAATGCAGGGGTACATTTCAATGGTTATGAGTATGTGACTCATGATGAGTTGGAAATGTGGTAAGGGATAGAAAGAGTAAGCACAATGGTATATTATATGTTAGTATAATGCTATTTGTGGGTTAGTTTATACTATGATGCTTAATTGTTTATGTGCAAACTTACTAAGCTCAAAGCTTACTCCCTTTCTTTTCCCTTGTCTTATAGATTAAAAGCGTTGAATCGAGATACAAGGATCATCAGAAGACAGCCCGCATATCAGCACACTTTGGTACATGAAACTTAATGTTTTGTATATGGCATGTATAGGGGCTAGACAAGTTAGTGAATTTTGTTGTAAATGGCTAAGAAGTGTTGGCCTTTAGATGGATAGCTTATTTTGTATAATGCCCTGGTTGTTGGCTATTACATTATATGAAAGAAAGTTATAGTTGTCTATGTGAGATTGCAATTCAATTTGAGTTGATTATGGATGTGTTGTATGAGTGCATGTTGTGTAAGATATAAGGGTGAGGAGAGCTTAGCAAATAGCTTTGTTCTTGGCCATGTGTGAAACAGCCCGATTTAGGGGCTAATCAGAACAGTGGTCTCGGGACCACTAATTCGAGGTTGAAGAAAAATATTTTGATATTATTTTATGTGTTATTAAATGTTTATAAAGAGGCATGAGAATTTTGGTGCTTTAATATGGGCAAATATGGGCAAAAAGTCCTTTTCGGCTCTTTCGACATCGAGGTAAGTTCATGTGCAAATGTTGAAATTACGTATGAGCTTATTTAGTATTCCAATGTTGTATGGAATGTATATTACGATATGAATGTATGAAATGTCTCTTAATGAGATGTCAATGGAATTGAATTTAGAGTAATGGGAAATGTGTATAGCACGATAGGACGATGGGTAAAGGCTCGAGTAAGACCATATTGGGATATGGCCTCGGTGTAAGAATTCGTATAAGACCATGTCAGGGACATGGCATCGATATGTTAGTGTATGTAAAACCCAATTGGGGTAGAGTGACAACGAGAACTATGTGCATGAGACTTAAGAGAGTTATTTAACAATTCGAATGATTCATTGTATATGTGAATGTATGTGGTTGTACCATGAGTAGCACAAGTATGTGTAGAATTGAATTGAGATGAAATCAATAAATGACGAACCCCTAGTGGGGTATGTGTATTTGATGCACTGTGTGAATGAGAACGAATATCGTAGAAAGTTAAGTAAAAATGGAAACATGTGAGAATGTTCTTGAATGAACATTTGAAATAGAGTTATACTTGTGAATTATTATCCATGAATGTAAATAACGGTAAGCTATGTGCGATATCACCTTATTGATTATTGACGGATGGGCTATGTGTGATACCATCAGTTATAAATGATTGGTGGGTTATATGCGATACCTCTCTATTAGAGATTCAATGGTGGGCTAAGTGCGAAACTACCGAGATATTAGTAGCATGAGCGGCTTATTAAAAATGCTTGATGTGTTGTTATATATGACCTTGTGACGATCAGTGCAGGAACGTATACTAATTAAACGAGCGAATTGGCTTGTGATATGGTAAGAATATGGTAAGAGATTGAATGAGTAAGTTTCAAGAATGGTTGAGTAAGTAACTATGAGTTGATGAGAAAAATTCAACATATTGCCTTTGGGTTATGTATATTCAGTGAATATCAATATTTGTCAAATTATACAGATGAACTTACTAAGCATTATTGCTTACTCTTTTACTTTTCTCATCTTTTATAGGTTTTATTACTTAGCTCGGGTTGGAGATCGCCAGAGATGTTTCACACTATCGAGCAGACACACGGTATGAGGTATCAAGTCCTTAAGAGTCATGGCATGTATAGGGATTCGTTTAAAGTTGATGAAGTCTATTTGTAGTAGCCAAATGTTGTTGGCCAAAGAGTATTCATAGTATGGTTGTGTATAGCCATTTATGATGGTTTAAGTTGTTGTAAATGTTGTGGGAACAATTCTCCCAAGTGTACGAGAGGAAAACTTTATTTTTATGAACCAAACGTGTTAATTTATGTGTTTCAATTGATGATTTGAGAATGTATTGAAGTAGTTTATAAATGTATGCAAATGGGAGTGGTAAAAGGCTTGGTAAGATAGCCTCTAAGTGCCCACACGGATAGACACACGGGCGTGTGTCTAGGCCGTGTGTCTCCTGCACCTAGTATCTTAAGTCGACATTAGACCACGGGCTGATCACACGGCCGTTTGTTCAAGTCGTATGATACGCACGGCCAGCACATGGGCGTGTGCCTAGGCCGTGTTGAATAAGTCAGTATATCAAGTTATAGCACACGGTTTAGGCCCACGGGCGTGTCAAGACCGTGTGTGATTAGTCAGTGTCAACCACGGGTTGGAGGCACGGACATGTAATAGGGCACACGGGCGTGTTCCCAAACCGCATGGGCGTGTGCCTTAACCGTGGGGCATTTGGCAGAATGCTTGGGTTTTTAAGCACAGTTGTTAAACATGGGCATGTGTGTCTACACACGAGCGTGTCTCATTCTACACGAGTGTGTGGCCCTTGTTTCAAAGAAAAGTTTCTTTTAACTCGTAAAATATTTCGAACGCAAGTTTAAGGCCTCGTAGGCCCACGATACGAATGACTTGACTAAGAAAGAGAAGTTTTTAATTCGGAACAAAATTTCATAGCCGTAAGTACATGTATAAGAAAGTTCAAGCATAGTAATGTCTCGTATCCGGTCTTAGCCTCAGACTCGGGTATGCGGTGTTACATTTAGTGGTATCAGAGCTATGGTTTAGTCAGTTCTAGGACTAACCTAGCGTGAGTAAGGGTCTAGCTATACATGCCATATGTGGACCGTGATAGTGTGATGTCTCCCTGCTCTAACGAAATTGTTTTGTTGATGATTCTCAACCGAGCTAATTTCAGTAAGTTTGTATGATTTTCAAGTTCCATGAATATTTTATTGAATTGCTTGTGATGTTGCTATGTGCACATTATTTTTATGAAAATGTTTAATGATTTGTTAAACAAAGAAACCAATGAGATCAAGCATGAGGAAGTCCCGTTTGTAGTGAATTACTTAGGATACTCACCCTATCGCATGAGACAAGAAAGTCCGTATAGGGCCAAGCCCAGGGCATGGCATCGGCAATCAAGCAAGATATCATGTAAGTTCAAGACAAGTCTTGGCATTGCAAAGCTATCATGAGATAGAGATCCCATGTAAGACTATATTAAGGATATAGCATTGGCATCAAGATACATGTGAAATGAGATTTAGTATCCTCAGTCATTCATAGTAATTCATCGGGCAAAAGAGTAAAGCTTAAATGAGATAGTAAGAAAGTTAGTAGTAAAGTTGATATTATGTCATGATAGTGAAGGCTGACTAACAAGTGTAATTCCTATTATGAATGATGATGTTGAGATTATGCTTGTTATAGTAAAGTATACTTATCTATGTGATAAAGTGTTACAGGTACCTTGTTTACCTTACAAGCATGAGACTAGTAAGTGCCATGATGTATGTGAAAAGCAGTAAGAGTAAAATACAGGATATGAGTACGGTTGTCCAATGATAAAATGATGAATAAGACCATGGCGGTACATGTCATCCCATGTAAGACCATATCTGGGATATGGCGTTGGCACCTAGAGGAAATCCCATATAAGACCATGTCTGGGACATGGCATTGGTGATGATACGTGTGCTAGTGTAAGACCATGTCTGGGACATGGCTTCAGCACCAAAGAAAGATCTCGTATAAGACCATGTCCGGGACATGGCATCGACATCTAAGTATGATCTTGTATAAGACCATATCTGGGATATGGCATCGACATCGAGTTACAAGATCCCGTATAAGACCATATCAGGGATATGGCTTCGTTATTGAAAAAGTTAATCGGATAAGACCATATCCAGGATATGGCATCGATATTTGTTGTGAGATCCCGTATAAGACCATATCTGGGATATGGCATCGGCATCAAATAGTAATCCTGTGTGAGACCACGTCTGGGACC
The DNA here is from genome assembly GCA_025698515.1 of Gossypium sturtianum. NCBI lineage: Eukaryota > Viridiplantae > Streptophyta > Magnoliopsida > Malvales > Malvaceae > Gossypium > Gossypium sturtianum. The sequence continues at coordinate 48,005,756 of CM046943.1, forward strand.
TGGCTTCGGTATGAGATCGTGTAAGACCATATCTGGGATATGGCGTCGATATTGATATAAGATTTTGTGTAAGACCATAGCAAGGCTATGGCATCGTGACGACATGTAAAACAATAGCTGGACTATGATGTTGTGATACGAGTAAGACCATAGTTAGACTATGGCGATCAAGTAAACGACGTACTCAAAACCCGTAAGACATTCTCTAAATTGATAAGCAATAGTAAGGGGAAGTAGAATCAAATGTTGAATGCTCAAGTAGATATTAATGTAGAACTTGAGTAAGTAAAGTCATTGTTCAAAAGTACGAGTAATAGAAACAATTGTGGCATGAAAAAAATGTGAAAACTCACTTGGAGTGAGTTGTGTGATTATGATGATATTTCATTGATGATGAATGATAAATCATAGGTATGTGGTCACGAGAGTCAAGTTATGGGACGCTACGACCTCACCCCCTTACCACTGTTGGATTATGACGAGATGTTATGAGAGTTAAGTTGAGTAAGTTTGCATTCGATTAATGCAATAATTATGTTAGTATAATTGAGAATGCTTTGTATCACATTGATACATGATACTCTACTATATAGAGTAATTGTTTTTGAAAATGAGGTTGAAGTCCTTAGGGACCATAATAAAAAGGGTTATCATTGATATATGAAAGAGATAAGGTCCCGTATAAGACCATGACCGGAACATGGCCTTGGCACCGAGTTGTGATCCCGTATAAGACCATATTCAGAATATGGTAACGATATTTGATATGGAAGTCCATATAAGACCTTATCCGGGATATAGTATTGGCACCCAGAGGAGACTTCATATAAGACCACCTCGTGGATGTTGCATTGGCCTTGTACCTACATGAATGACGATGAATATGCGTCTTTGATTACCCCAGTGATCAATGGGACACATAGATGAGTCTAGAGGTAGAAATGGAAATTGTACTAAAGCCATGTAAATGAGTAAATATAGACACTCGTGAACGAGTCAAGAAGAAATGAGTATGATGTGTGGCATGGTATGTGCTAAATAAATGGCAAGTTTGAATAAGTTGGCTTAAAGCCTGTAGTTTGTGCATGGTTAGTTGATGCCATGGATGGATTATAATAATAATCCCCTTGAGTATTACGTATAAATTGCTGTTACCTTTCAAGGCTGACGTAGTTGTTCTTTTCATAAATTGTGATTGTGTGAGAATGTTAGCTGATAGTAAAAATCAGACAAAACGGTTGTCGATTTGGTTAATTGAAATCGACATTCCTTTATCTTCTCGTAACCTTAATTGGGTACTTTGAGGAGGAAGTTGGTGATGATTTGTGTATAAGAGGTGAAATTGCAAGTTTCACGTTGCGTGATGGGTTTTCGGGTAAGCCGAACAGAGTTAATGAATTCGATCGAGATGTCTCTGCTATCGTGTGATATGATGATAATAAAGGTCTTAGATTAGCATAACAAGAGCAACTCAGATGAGAGTGTGCTTGAAATACATTTTCAGCATGGAGAAAAGAGTAGATTAATGTATTGAAAAATGATTCAAGTTCTGAGTATATTCAAGCATGAATCAGTAAAGAGAATAAAATTCTGTGTGTACGTGAGTAGAGAGCATGATACAAAGATATACTCATCAAAATGTTCAAACCATGATGGTTGAGTTGAAGGCTATAGAGGAACTGTTAAACTGAAAGTTTTAGCACTGAGTTCAGCGACGAATCGAGGAAAAGAGTTGACGGGTTGGTGATCCGAGACGATCACTTTTGTGTCTTTATTGTAAGCTAGATGTTATGAAATGATCCATGGGATCATCGATGCGTATTTTCTGAATTTTTTTTATGATGAAAGAGTATCATATACTACAGGGGATTTTGAAAATGAAATAGTGAAATGGCTAGAGCTAATACAATGACAGGTATAGTTATTGTAATGCTTTCGGATAGTAGACATAGTACAGATGTCTGAATGAATGATCCATGTTAAGCAATGCGAGTTGGTTACTCGATTGACCTTAGTTGATAAATCCAGATTGAATAAGATTACCGTTGTTGAAGTTTCCTCGAGATAGAATTTGAATGATGATGAATCTAAAACTTATACAGAAGTTTGGTACGAGATTTAGTAGTAGCATATCTACTAATGCAAGAATAAGGAAATGCAGTTATGTGCATAAATGTTTTTACAATAGAGTACATTTCCCGATATGATTGAGTTTATGGTCAGGAGTAGTTGGCCACTAAAAGCCGAGTTTTTAAAGCGTACAAGTCAAGAGTATTAAAGTCGGTGAATGCGTTAATGAGAAAGTGAGATGAAACTTTACAGATTTCAAATTTGGTTTGACAAAATTTCCAAGAAAAGGAAATGTCATTCGAATTGTAGTAAATCAACCAGTGAAGATTCGAATGATCATTGGGCATGTACGGAGTTCCAAATTAGTGGATTTCTGGATATAGTATAAGCCCCATAGGAAGAATAACCTAGGTCTCAAGTTACGTTTCGATCTTATGTATCACAGCTTAAGAGTTATCGGCAAGAGGAATTTGAGGATAAGTGGATTTGCGATTTTGAAGATTAGATGGAAACATTTTTTTAGAATGTTAGTAGCTAACCCTCCTGATAAGATTTTCGGGGACGAAAATCCCTAAGGGGGGGAGAATTGTAACAGCCCGATTTAGGGGCTAGTCGGAACAGTGGTCTCGGGACCACTAATTCGAGGTTGAAGAAAAATATTTTGATATTATTTTATGTGTTATTAAATGTTTATAAAGAGGCATGAGAATTTTGGTGCTTTAATTTTAGCGATTGAGGGCTTAATTGCGAAAAAAGACTAAATCGCATAAAGTGCGAAAGTTCTATTTTATTTGCTAGAAGTACCAAATAGCTATAGAATGTGAATTGGAGGTCTTTAAAGTGCAATTATGCCTTCCTATAAGTGATGGATGGTCAAGGGGACAAGAAATTAAAATTTGACAAGGGTTGGTGACATTAGTTGACTAAAGGAATAAAATAAAGGGAAAAATAAAGAAAAGAAAGCTATCATCTTTTCTCCATCTTCTCTCCACCAAAAATGAGCAGCAATAAGGGGGTTTTTTAAGCTTAAAATTTCAGCAAGCAATTCTCCTCTCTAGTAAGTGATCTTGATGATTTTTGTTGATAAAAATTGTACTTTTGGAGTCCCCAAAGCTTAAGCTTTCTAAAGAGGGGACTAGTTTTCATTATGGTTGAAAGTCTAGGGACTTGCCATGATAGAGTTCATGTTGTTTGATGAGTTTTATGGAAGAAAATGAATGTTAGGATGTTGATAAACAACTTTTGTGAAAGGTGTTGTCATGAAAACACCTAATTGGGACTAAAATACAAAAGTTATAATTTGTTCATTGAGGCATGAAATTGATGGAATTGAGAATAGTTTTAAGAGGATTAAATGTTCAGCTAGGCTTGTTTAACAAGAAAATGTGATGAAAATTTATTTACGAGCCTAGGGGCAAAATCGTAATTTTGCCAAAGTATAGGGGCAAAATTGTCATTTTTGCATAAGTAGAGATTATGTTGTAATACGATCATTAAGTGATTAAATGAGTGAATTTCATTGTTCTAGATCAAAGAAAATGAGTTTCGGACCTAAAACGGATGAAAAGAGAAATATGGGCAAAAAGTCCTTTTCGGCTCTTTCGACATCGAGGTAAGTTCATGTGCAAATGTTGAAATTACGTATGAGCTTATTTAGTATTCCAATGTTGTATGGAATTTATATTAAGATATGAATGTATGAAATGTCTCTTGATGAGATGTCAATGGAATTGAATTTAGAGTAATGGGAAAAGTGTATAGCACGATAGGACGATGGGTAAAGGCTCGAGTAAGAACATATTGGGATATGGCCTCGGTGTAAGAATTTGTATAAGACCATGTCAGGGACATGGCATCCATATGTTAGTGTATGTAAAACCCAATTGGGGTAGAGTGACAACGAGAACTATGTGCATGAGACTCAAGAGAGTTATTTAACAATTCGAATGATTCATTGTATATGTGAATGTATGTGGTTGTACCATGAGTAGCACAAGTATGTGTAGAATTGAATTGAGATGAATTCAATAAATGATGAACCCCTAGTGGGGTATGTGTATTTGATGCACTGTGTGAATGAGAACGAATATCGTAGAAAGTTAAGTAAAAATGGAAACATGTGATAATGTTCTTGAATGAACATTTGAAATAGAGTTATACTTGTGAATTATTATCCATGAATGTAAATAACGGTAAGCTATGTGCGATATCACCTTATTGATTGTTGATCGATGGGCTATGTGTGATACCATCACTTATAAATGATTGGTGGGTTATATGCGATACCTCTCTATTAGAGATTCAATGGTGGGCTAAGTGCGAAACCACCGAGATATTAGTAGCATGAGTGGCTTATTGAAAATGCTTGATGTGTTGTTATATATGACCTTGTGACGATCAGTGCAGGAATGTATACTAATTAAACGAGCGAATTGGCTTGTGATATGGTAAGAATGTGGTAAGAGATTGAATGAGTAAGTTTCAAGAATGGTTGAGTAAGTAACTATGAGTTGATGAGAAAAATTCAACATATTGCCTTGGGGTTATGTATATTCAGTGAATATCAATATTTGTCAAATTATACAGATGAACTTACTAAGCATTATTGCTTACTCTTTTACTTTTCTCATCTTTTATAGGTTTTATTACTTAGCTCGGGTTGGAGACCGCCGGAGATGTTTCACACTATCGAGCAGACACACGGTATGAGGTATCAAGTCCTTAAGAGTCATGGCATGTATAGGGATTCGTTTAAAGTTGATGAAGTCTATTTGTAGTAGCCAAATGTTGTTGGCCAAAGAGTATTCATAGTATGGTTGTGTATAGCCATTTATGATGGTTTAAGTTGTTGTAAATGTTGTGGGAACAATTCTCCCAAGTGTACGAAAGGAAAACTTTATTTTCATGAACCAAACATGTTAATTTATGTGTTTCAATTGATGATTTGAGAATGTATTGAAGTAGTTTATAAATGTATGCAAATGGGAGTGGTAAAAGGCTTGGTAAGATAGCCTCTAATTGCCCACACGGATAGACACACGGGCGTGTATCTAGGCCGTGTGTCTCCTGCACCTTAGTATCTTAAGTCAGATTAGACCACGGGCTGGTCACACAGCCGTTTGTTCAAGTCGTGTGATACGTACGGCCAACACATAGGCATGTGCCTAGGCCGTGTTGAATAAGTCAGTATATCAAGTTATAGCACACGGTTAGGCCTACGGGCGTGTCAAGACCGTGTGTGATTAGTCAGTGTCGACCACGGGTTGGAGGCACGGACATGTAATAGGGCACACGGGCGTGTTCCCAAACCGCATGGGCGTGTGCCTTAACCGTGGGGCATTTGGCAGAATGCTTAGGTTTTTAAGCACGGTTGTTGAACATGGGCGTGTGTGTCTACACACGGGCGTGTCTCATTCTACACGGGCGTGTGGCCCCTGTTTCAAAGAAAAGTTTCTTTTAACTCGTAAAAGTTTCCGAACGCAAGTTTAAGGCCTCGTAGGCCCACGATACGAATGACTTGACTAAGAAAAAGAAGTTCTTAATTCGGAACGAAATTTCATAGCCGTAAGTACATGTATAAGAAAGTTCAAGCATAGTAATGTCTCGTATCCGGTCTTAGCCTCAGACTCGGGTATGGGGTGTTACAATATGGACAGACACACGAACGTGTGTCTAGGCCATGTGTGACACACGGTTAGCCCACGGGCGTGTGCTTTGGCCGTGCGTCCCCTGCATGTTAGTATTTTAAATCAGAATAGACCATGGACTAGCCACACGGGCGTGTGTCTAGGGCGTGTGGGATTAACCAGTGTTGGCCACGGGCTGGCCACACGGGCGTGTGTCTAGACTCTAGGCCGTGTTAAGGTAGTCAGTGTGCACCACGGGTTGTAAGCACGGGCGTGTGCCTTGGCCGTGGGGCATTGGCAGAATGCTGGGGTTTTAGGCACGGTTGGGGGACATGGGCGTGTGTGTCCATGCACGGGCGCGTCTAATCTTGCACGGGCGTGTGAGACCTGTATAAAAGAGAAAAAAATTAAAATTGGAAAAATTTCCGGTTTAGTCTCGAGAGCCCTCGTGTGTATGAGTGAGGCCTCATAAGTCGAGAAAGAGGTTGTTGAGATGACTTCAGAGAGTAGTTAAGACGAGCCTAAGTGGCGATCAAGTGGTTTGAGTTCGGTAACGCCTCGGTCCCGATTCCGGCGTAGAACCCGGGCAAGGGGTGTTACAGATCTGCTATTTTTAATCTGCTCCACTGCAAACTCAGGGATGCCAGATTAGTATCTTTGATCTGCTTCGCTGCAAACTTAGGAAGTCAAATCTGATATCTTCAATCTGCTCCACTGCAAACTCAGGGATGCCAGATTGGTATCTTCGATCTGCTTCCTGCAACTTCAGGAATTCCAGATCTACTATTTTAATCTGCTCCCTGCAAACTCAGGGATGCCAGATTGGTATCTTCGATCTGCTTCACTGCAATTTCAGGAATGCCAGATCTACAATCTTCAGTCTGCCCTACTACTATCTCGAGGGAACAAAATCTGAACTTTCCAATTTGCTTCCTTACTATCTCAGGAAGACTTCAATCTTCAGTTTGCTCCACTACCATCTCGAGGGAACAAAATCTAAACTTTTCAATTTGTTTCCTTACTATCTCAGGAAGACTTCAATCTTCAGTTTGCTCCACTACCATCTCGAGGGAACAAAATATGAACCTTTCAATTTGCTTCCTTACTATCTCAGGAAGACTTTAATCTTCAGTTTGCTCCACTACCATATCGAGGGAACAAAATATGAACTTTCTAAATTTGCTTCCTTACTATCTCGGGAAGACTTCAATCTTCAGCCTGCTCCACTACCATCTCGAGGGAACAAAATCTGAACTTTTCAATTTTGCTTCCTTACTTTTTCAGGAAGACTTCAATCTTCAGTCTGCTCCACTACCATCTCGAGGGAACAAAATCTGAACTTTTTAATTTTGCTTCCTTACTTTTTCAGGAAGACTTCAATCTTCAGTCTGCTCCACTACCATCTCGATGGAACAAAATCTGAACTTTCAATTTTGCTTCCTTACTTTTTCAGGAAGACTTCAATCTTCAGTCTGCTCCACTACCATCTCGAGGGAACAAAATCTGAACTTTCCAATTTTCTTCCTTACTATCTCCGAAAGACTTCAATCTTCAGTCAGCTCCCCTACCATCTCGAGGGAGATAAGACTGATGGCTTAAATCTACTCCGCTGCTTCATGGAGATAAAATTCGCCGTTTGATCTTGTTCCACTACTGCTTAGTGTGACAAGATCTACAATCTTTGACCTATTCCCCTGCTGGTCAGGGAGATAGGACTGGTGAATTCACCGATGTTGCTACACCGTCCTCTGGGGGACATGTCCTGTAGACTTGAATGTATTATGGATGACATTTGCATGAATGCAGAATGTCATAAGAATGATGATTAGGATGCATGATCGGAATGAATCTAATGCTCCTAACTAAATGATATTAGGGATGACATTTGTACGAATGCTGAATGTCATGAGAATGATTTCCTTTTTTTTTGTACAACGATTAGGATACAATGATCGGAATGAATCAAATGCTCCTGATTGGAAATGTGAGAATGATCCCTATGGGTTGTCATTGCTCATAGTTCATCAAGGCTCTATCACTGATGCACTACCATGCTTTCTCGTTCAGCTGGTATCTTTGACAGAAAACCCCAAAGAGTATTTTGTTCAGCAAGCTTGCCCCACTGTAATTTCAGAGTCCCTTCCACTGTACCTTATGGGACATAAAGTTTGTACTTTCCACTGCAACTTTAGGAGAATAATAGTTGGTTTCTTCCATCCATCTGGTTACCACTTAAAGGTATGGAATTTGTATAATCTTCAATCAATTTAATCTGTTATACCATTCCCTGGGTGTAATGACCAGATATATGAATACGAGGTATCTTTTCCTAAGAATAATCCCCTTTTACACTTGGGTTGACATTTCTCGTCATTTGTCGAAATGGTATCACCGACGAAATGTCTTGTCCAATAAAAATCCGAAGAGCTAATCATCTTTCAATATTTCCAACCCTTAGGCTTGGTGAGTTCTAAACAATAGTCCTATTTCAGATTCTCATATTATTTAGAAGCCTCCAGAGTAATATGCGAAACTCTCTTTTATGAAAGTATTGTTAGTCCAATAATCATTATTTTAATATAAAATGCTTGAAAAAGATCACAACAATGGACGTAAAAGGAATTAATCCAGAGCATAGCTCGAAACAAATAAGCTAATCAAAGATAACCAAGGCAATAAAAGGAAATTGATTGGTGTATCTTAAAGAATAAAGTAAGCAAAGTTAGCGAATTTAAAATAGGTAAGATAGAAGCTAGGTGCCCCAGATATCGCAGCCTGAGCGTCTCTGTACAAACTTCTTGAGGACCATTTTGAGCTCAATACGTGTTTAGGGGATCCGGAGTACTTTGTCAATGCCCCAAGACGTAGCATACTTCCTCTTTATTAATTCAGGCATAGCAAGACTACCACATGCCCTATCTTTGATCAAAATTTGAGCCGCCCTTTTCGGGTTTTCGACTCAAAACCCCTTTGGTCTCAAAGCGCCATTTGCGAGTTTTCACCTTGGCCTCTCATTCTTTTTCTTTTTTCTTTCTTTCTTTCTTTCTCTTTTTTTTTTGAATTTTGAACTCAAGGCACCCTTTGCGGGTTTTCACCTTGGCCTTTCCCCTTTCAGGTAAAATACTTCTTAAATGAACCTGAATTCACTGGATTGGGCAAGTCTTCGCCATCCGTCTCGGTCAATATCAATGCTCCTCTAGAACAGGCCCTACATAAGGTCCTTCCCAGTTTGGCATCTGCTTTCCTCTGAAATCTTCAATATCAGGTGCCCATCATGAAATTTCTTTGGGTGGACCATTTTCGTCATAAATCAACATCATCAATTTTTAGTACATTTGACTATGATGAATACTTTCAAACCCTTTTCTTCAGCCAAGTTCACTAGAGACATTTTTCTTCATCCAATTCCTGACTCAATCGAAGCTTGGAGCAAAGGAATCTCGATTTTCATAGGCAAAACCACTTCATAACCAATGGGAAAAGTGTTGCCCTAGCGAAAGTCCTGGTCGACGTTTGATAAGCATAGAGAGTAAATGGTAGCTTCTTATGCCAATCTTTACAAGTCTCGGTCATCTTTTCTACAATCCCTTTTTTTTTGCTGCCTTTGTTGCTCTATGATATGGCGTCTGATCTTTGAACAGACTACAAACTTTTGACTTTGTTCTTTTTGGCATTCTTTGTCGGCGCCTGATCTTGTTTTTTTTTGTTTTGTTTTTTTTTTGAAAATTTGATGACTATCGACTTTGTAACATTGGCATATGAAGCTACTTCCACCCTCTTAGTGAAGTAAATGATGACCACGACGATGAATCGATATCAACTAGAAGCTTTTGACGAGATTGGCCCCATCACATCCATGCCCCACATATAAAAATCTATGAAGAAATAAATGAGGCATATGAATCTCGTCTCCTTAAATACGGCATAGCTGATACCACCCCTTTCTATATAGATCAGTAGTGCCCGATCCTTATGTTTAGCCCGCGTCTTAGTAGCCCAGGCATGTCCTGATATGATCGTGCAAAAACATCTTTGAATTCTTGAAAATAACTCAATGATGTCTCGCATTGTTTCTATGGTGAGCTGGGCTTCGATCTTCACCCCTTTTCTAGGCTCATAATATCCGCTGACCCTTTGTTGAGTAAGGTCTATTTTTTTATCTTGTTAAACCTTTCTTAACAAATCAGAAGATATGTTACAATCTTTGTCATCTTCAAAGTCCTGAGATCCTTCTAGACACATATCTTACTCGAAAGGAGACTCTGAGTCAGTAGCAGGATTGGTCACATCATTGATATCTGGAGACCTATTGTAGGCTCGAAGGAAGATTCTAAAGAATAAATGATTCAAAGAATGGTTATTTGTATGATATGAATGAATAAAAAAACATTTGAAAGAAAGTCCAAAAATAAAAGAATCTATACATGGAAAGAATAAAATGATATTTGTTCAAAAAGATGCATTTTATTGAAATAACAATTCCAGACACAAGCCTATTTCACAAAAGGGTTCTTATTGTCTCTAGGCTTAAGGCAACAAGTGTGTTTTGAATATTACTCTAGATCAATTCTAAAATACATGGATCTCTTCCACAGTCCCATTATTCAAAACACTCCTAAGTACGCAAAGGTTTGGAAACTTCGTTCCATAGTTCTCTCTTTGAATATGTCGTTAATGTTTAGATTCCCCAACATTCCCATCAGGTCCTTGATCTCCTCAATCAAGCCTTGCTCAAGGGTCCTGAGCTCGATGCATTCTCGGATCTCCTGCCCCTATCTATCATGGAACCCAAAATGTTTACCCCTTTAATAGAAAGGTTGGGTAACGAATTTTCTGCACCAGAAGGATCATCGAATTTTACGACACCCAATTTGATGAATCTTTCAATTATCCTTTTAAAAGCGACGCAATTCTCGATCGAATGTCCTGTGATTCCCCCATGGTATTCGCATTGGCCATTTATGTCGTACCATTTGGGGTATGGGGGCCGTATTGGCTCTATATAAAAAGGGGATATGACATGTGCGTCAAACAGGATTCAGTACAACTCCCTATACGTGATTGGAATGGGTGCGAACTGAGGTTTCTCTTAGTTCGAACTTGAATTGGATTCTTTCCTTGGGAAGACCTGATGGCTGGTAGTTACCGTTCTTGACTGGCTTACTGTAATCGGCTCTAAATAGCCCTTGTTATACCTTCTCGTACTACTCGCTTTATTTTCCTTTTTCTTCAGAGTTTCTGCCAGTACAATCGGTTTGGCTTGATCATCATCCAGGTTAAGACCTGAACCCATCGGTAGGTTCAATAGGGTCGAAGTATTAGTCTGACATTGGGGTCCAATAATGACAGGTACCCCATGCGAAAGCGTGTCTGGTTGAGTCGGGACACCTATTGGGGAATAAATGATGTCTTCATCATCATCCACACTATTGATCACTGGGCCACTCCTTTTTCCAAGTCCTCCGGCTAATAACTAGGTTAGCTGGCCTATCACATTCCTTTAGAGTTCTAGCATTTGTTCTCGCATTTCTTGTTGAATCTTGGTCAATTGCCCCTGCATCTGTATTTGCATTTGCTCTATTCTCTCCAACTTTTATTCCATGTTTTCCAGGTTAACTGATATATTTTTACCTAATTAGGGTCCTTTTGTAAAAGTCTAATGCAAATGATGCAATGCAATGCAGATGCATGGAATGAATGCAAAAGAAAGAGAGGCGTTGATTCTGAATTCAATTACATTAGAACAACTTTTCTAGAAAATAAATTCCTTTACATAAAATGGATTACATACATGGCCTTACCCTCATATTCCAAGCAAAAACATCAGTCCCCTTCTTCGCAAAGGTCAAATCTTGCAAACTTCTAGTAAATGCCTTATCTAGCTCTTTTTTGCTTGATCTAGGCCGCGACTCACTGTTCACTTATTTCCATAAAGCTCGTTAGCCTCTTCAAGAAAGCCAAGACGTGGTGATTCTCGAATAGTCTTTGCCAGCTTGAATCATTGGGCAATTAAAATCTTGTATTTCTTCATGGACTATCATTCTTCTCTCGTTGTGTTTGCTTGAAACATATTCGGACAACCGGATTATAATCCACTTTATCAAAAAATCCATTTCCTTATGACAAACTTTTCTATTTAGCAATCGAATTTGAATCAACACCTCTTTTCTATGATGTGAATGCAATGTAATCAAAACAAAAGAGAACACGTTAGCAGAAGAGAAATAAATAACAAAATAGGACACCTATCTAGATGACCTCTAGGGTTCAATATAGCTCTATCTAGGGTTGGCTCTTGAGGATCACTATATGTGGCTTAGTTCTAAAAGGAGGGTACCTGAACCAGCAGATTCCTCAATCCTCACCCATTATAGGCTCATATGGATTAAGTTCAGTTCAGGGGAATACATTTCCCTATGGCCATGCGGAGGTGAAAACCTCATGAAGACATAGGTACGGATGTATCCCGGAAGCAATCCACTAGCCCATGCGGAGGTGAAAACCTCACAAAGGCATAGTTTCTCACTCCCACTTAAAATGTATGACCACAACGATCGTGTAATATGATTGCTAGGGTTGGGCGTAGTTCTACCTAGGGTAAGCTCTTAGGGCTTTCTACATGCGGTTTAGTTCTAAAACAGAGGTACCTGAGCCTGCGGATTCCTCGATCCTCACCCATTATAGGCTCATACAGACCGAGTTCAGTTCAGGGGAATACATTTCCCTATGGCTGCATGGAGATAAAAATCTCACGAAGACATAGGTACGGATGTATCCCGAAAGTGATTCACTATCCTGCACGGAGGTGAAAACCTCACGAATGAGTAGCTTCTCACTCCCACTTAAAAGGGTGTGACCACAACAGTCATGCAATGCAATGCAGAGAGATATATTAAAAAAATAGAACCACATGCAATAAAAGGATCATGTTTTAAAAAAAAATCAGAATGTTAAATTCGGACAAAAGGACATGAAATTATCAATTTTACGGCTTGACTCTCTTATTGTCCTCAGTGGAGTCGCCAAGCTGTCGAAACCATTTTTTAAGAAGGTTTATAAAAACGGGGTCGACTAAAAAAACAGAAATGGAGTCGCCACCAATCCCTTTTTACTTAGGTGTGATTAGATCACCTTATAAAACGTTTTATTTTAAAATGTTGAGTTTGGTCCGCGAAATACAAGAAAACGGGTTCGGGAGTCGGTTACGTACGAGGAAGGATTAGCACCCTCGTAACGCCCAAAAATTGGTACCTAATTAATTAATTAATGTCCTTATGTCGAGAATTTGAAAAGATTTTAAAATATAATTTCTTTTAAAGAATGTTTATATAACCCGTTTTGGAATATTAAGACTCTTTTGTTCAAAAAGGATAAAATATCACATCCAGTACGTTAGGGTGCGACATTTTAACCCTTGGAACTAAGATCGTCCCTTAATTTCCCAAAACATGAAATTAAAAGGATATTTAGTTATTTGGACGTACGAAAAAAACTGAAACCCAGCACGTTAGGGCACAATTTCTCGAACTTCCAAACACGAAACATTGCCTTGTTTTCTGAAATCATTATCCCGAGATAACAAAATGTCATATCCAGTGAGTTAGGACACGACAATTTTGAATTCTCGAGAATAAGTTTTTATTTAACTTTTAAAAGGAAAGTAATAGGTTCTTTGGACTCGAAGAGGAAAATCGAAACCCAGTAAGTTAGGGTACGATTTCTTTCGAACCTTAGAACACGGAGTATTTACTTATTTTAAAAATATAATGTGATCGTAACGAAATGGAAAGTGAATTTAAATAAAATGTAAAACAATTTACAATGCTAATTTGTATAACAACATGATAATGATAAAGTATAATAACAATAATAAGAGTAGGAATAAAATACAATAAAGTAAAAGCAAGATAAAATAAAATAAAAAAAATAAAATAGAAGAGAATTGTAACAAAAATGGAGGCTATATACAATAACGAAAACCATAGAATGATAATAATAGTAGCAAAAAATTGCGACAATAATAATTATATATAAAAAATTTAGTAGTAGTAATAATAATAATAATAATAATAATAATGATAATAATGAAAATAATAATAAAAGTAATAATAAAAATTATATTAGTAATAATAAAATAATAGTAAGGATATAAAAAAATAATAGTAGTAAAATAAAAGTATATTAATTATAAAAATCATAATATATGTTAGTATACAAATAATAAAAACAACAATAATAAAATAGTAATAATAATGGTGATACTAAAATAATAATAATAATAACAATACTAATAACGATAAATATAATATAGCTATAATAATAATAAAAATAATGGTCATAAAAATATAAATGAATATAATAATAATAATAAAGTTAATAAAACAATAAGATAAAAAAAATAACAGTAGTGTAATGCTAAAATAATAGTAAAAGCAATAATAATAATAATATTAACAATAATAAGAATTTTAAAAATAAAATTAATAATAAAAAAAATATATATAAAAAAGGACAAAATTGAACTAAAATAAAAATTGGGGGCGAGTCTGAAAAGAAATAAAAGGAAAAAGGACCTATTTAAAAGCGCGAATAATATGAAAGGGCTAAAAGGAAAAATATTCCCTCCTTTCAAAACGACACCGTTTATTTAAAGGATTAAATTGAAATAAAATCAAAATTGCGCGGTAAAATTACAAGCAAAAACAAAGAAAGGATTTAATTGAAAATAGTCAAAAAGGCGGAAGGGTTAAAAGCGCAAATAACCTTTCCGCTTTAAAACACGCGGATCTTTCGGGTCAAATCGGGTCGAATTTCGGGTAAAAGCCAAACGGCGCTGTTTTGATGCTTATTGCCTTAAGCCAAAACGACGTCGTTTTGATATTACTATATAAGTTAAAAATTTTTAGAAAAAATCATTTTTCACTCATTCTTCAAAAAAAAAAAAAATCAAAGAGAATCACTCTCTATTCTCTCTAGCCGGACAATTTCCGGCGATGCTCCAGGGAACTCCGGTGCTTCCCACAGCGGCCGAAAATGCAAAAGGTAATTTTTTGCTCTTTTTTTTATATTTTAATATATATATTATATAGCTTAAAAAACAAGATAAAAAAAAGAAATAACAGTATTCGAAAATAGAAAAAATAAAAATAAAATAAAAAACGAAAAAGAAATCCTCTGAAATAACCTCTATTTTTTTATTGCTTGTGTATTCTGTATTGGTATCTTTTTGTATCTCTGTATTTTCGTATTTTTTCGTGTGTATCTCCCTTGGTTTTACAGATTTTTTGTTGGGGTTTTATAACCCTAAAAATAAAAAAGGAAATGCAAAAAAGTATCTCGTCTGCCATTTTTTTGTCCTTTCTTCCCTTTTTTGCAGGTGAGAAGCAAGAAGTCCGGCGGTGGTGCGGGATTTGCGCAAGTTGCGGCGCTATCGAGGGCGCGAGGGCTGAACGAGGTTGCGACGCGAGGGTAGTCAGGAAACCATAGGTTTCGACTCGCTAGTGTCCGGCTTTTTGGGCTTCTGGTCCAGGTTTTAGTTTTAGGTTGGGCTGCTGGGTAGTTTAGTATTTTGGTTTATTGGTTTAGGAATGAGCCTCTGGATTGGCTTATTTAATTTGGGCTAAGGGTCTGGTTTGGATTTTGTAAAACATGGACTGTTTTAAAAAAACATTGGTTTATTTATTTTTTGGTTTGTTTTACGGGCCCGGACAAAATGGCCTTATTACAAGACTTTTTAAACTAATGTAGTCAGTTTCGGTTTCGGTCGTACTAAGCACATTCCAGTAAAAAACTGGAACAATCAACTCTTTTTTTTGTACTAGTGAATATCTCAGCTTGTATCAATTGTATTTGTTTATTCTGCCCATTTCAATTGTATTGACCAAAACATTGTGCATCAACTGGTGCAGGAATAATGTTAAAAAATATAAAATTATTAATTTTTATATTTTATAAAATAATAAAAACTTTAACGGTTAAAATTAAAAGTTAAAGTTTATCGACTTTAAACTTTAAAGTAACAAAAAATATTTTTCACCAAAAAAAATAACAAAAAACATAATAAATAAACTCATATAACAAACACAAGAAAGAAAAAAAAAAAGGAAAATCCCTAAAAGCTGAACGAATTTTTTTTTTTAACAAATGAATAAAGGCTGAGACGATTTTTGATGGGCGTCGAAACTACCAAATATAATTTCCTATGCTCTAATTGAATTAAATAGTAGTATAGAGTAGTAGGGTTCATCCCACAGGGACTGAGATTCCTAATTTTCCTGTTTACGTGACCAAATTCCTGAGTCTAGGCAGCTGTCGTGCCTACGACTTGTACGTGCAGAGCTAAAAAATAAATAAGGGGGAATTTAGTTGATAAAGAAAAATAAGTATAAAATAAAATAAAACAATAACAGAATGATATTTGCGAAAATAAAATCAAAAATTAAGTCGGTAAATCAATGTGTAAATGTTTAGCTTTAGCCTCAGTACACTCTGAACTCGAACCGATCCTTGAAAATGGATTTCCTTTCTCTTAACGATAAGTTGGTTATAGCGATCAAGGACACCCCAACAGCCAACTCTTCTTTGTGTAGTTGGTTTCTGTACGACTTGCAAACCAATCCTTACCGATTATCTAACCACGTAACACGCGTTCGCGATTTAGGATCTTGGCAACCTTGCGATTTAGAAAAGTCCAACTCGAATCAATAGCCTCAACCGCGTGGGTTGTTTAATTCGATCACTATCTCCCTTAACGGAATCCAACTAGCTTTTTCCAATTGGACACGCCAATTTGTTCGCGGGAATTCGAACTCGACAGACGACTGTCTCGTTTTCCCAACTGTACGCCAAACAATTCCAACCCAATGCGCGCTTTTTGAATTAAATTGAATTAACTTTAAGGGACGATTGCAACTATCCCTTATTTCGGTGAGATAATGAATACCATATTGAAAGGTTTTAGTGCGAGTTCATATCTCACGATTTTTTATAGGAATGATAACCGGCCTAAGACTAAATGAGGTTTAGTTGAGAATGAAATTAATCATACTTAATTGGGGTTTAAAACTGGATTTGAGTGTAATGGTAATAAGTGAAAAGGAGAAAGGACTTATAAAGCAAATGAACCCAAAAGAAAGAAAAAGAAAGAAATTGGTAGTAAACTAAAAAGCTAGAGACGTTGGATGAAATGAACGAAAACAATTGTATTTAATTCCATTCAAGTGTCTTTTTCATGCCACCAATACAAGGTATTTATGTAACAGTCGTTTTCAGTGGTATCGGAAATAGTGGATTTGGGACCACAATTCTAACGAGTGAGCAAACATTTTAATGTTTATTTATTGTTTATAGGGTTAAATTAGAGTCGTATTAAATTTTCGTTAAGAAATTTTAAAGTTTAAATGGTTAATTAGGTAAAAAGGACTAAATTGAAAAAGGTGCAAAAGTTGGTAGATCTATAAGGTAATTATGCCATTTATATTGGTGGTGGACAATGATGGACATGGGTTGACTATTTTATAAGTGTTAATTAAAGGGTAAAGTAGTAAAACAATAAATAAAAGCATGTACCAATAAAATAATGCTATTGTAACACCCCAAACCCGGCCTAGACGTTACGACCGAATCTAGTGTGTCACATAGGAGGTTTGTTAAAAAGCTAAGCGTAAGTTGAAGACATTGCATCTCTTTAAAACTTCGAGTTACGTTGCTTGTTTATAGAAACCCGGTTTATTTAGTGCCCTTTTTATGAAGTTATTAATGTTTTAACAACAAAACTGTTTTCGCTATGAAAAATCAAACTTGAGTATTTGCGGAAACGTGATGTTTTAAAAAAACGATTAATTATGTTTTAAGAAAATCTCAGATTTACTGAAATCAATCAAGTTATTAATAAAAACTTGAAAGAAAATTTAACCAGAGGCCTTATTACAAACGATTAAACCCACATAACAAAAATAATCTTAGAAATAAAGCAAAAAGGAAATTTACTAAAGTTCGTGAACGATGTTTCTAAAGTATGGCCTCCACCGAAGTTACCCACGGCTCCAAGTCCTTATCTTTGGATATTACCCGCGAGGTTAAGGAAAGAGGGGTGAGTTACGAGAACTCGATGATGTAATCCCTTACCATTAATAATCGGGCCCGAGCCCATAAGACATCAAATTGGGCCTAAGCCTTATAAACATAGTAGTGCAAATGAATTAATGCAAAACCAACCCAAACCATCCAACACACCCCCGACCAGCCAA
Source organism: Gossypium sturtianum (assembly GCA_025698515.1). NCBI lineage: Eukaryota > Viridiplantae > Streptophyta > Magnoliopsida > Malvales > Malvaceae > Gossypium > Gossypium sturtianum. The sequence goes on from CM046943.1 coordinate 48,023,700, forward strand.
TCACACCTGTGGGGATCAAGTTAACCCACCCCGCCGCTCACACGATGTCTGCAAACAAGCTGCTAAACATAGAATATTTGTGGCTGAGCCATCGGAGTCATAATTACATATATATATATTGTGGCTATGCCACCAAGCTACACTGCTATTCATTCAAATTCCGGCCCCATGCAACATGATAAAATGCAACATACATATCAAGATATAAAGGTGTAATGTAAACGCACACCCGATACTAAACAACATTGAGAGTAAAGCAGACATTCACCCCAGCGAGGGTATTTTAGTAATTTCGCAACCTAGGGGCATTTTGGTAAATCGACCCACTAAGGGTATTTTGGTAAATTGACCCATTAATGGTATTTTGGTAAATTGGCCCATTAAGGGCATTTTGGTAAATCGGCCCATTAAGGGCATTTTAGTAAATCGGCCCATTAAGGGCATTTTGGTAAATCGACCGGTAAACACCGATTTTAGCGAAATTCAGAACTGAAGTTGTTTAAGCGAGTTATTCGATTCCATGCAGTATTCCGGTTTATTAAACATACAAATTACGGTGATTCGGTTTTTACCAACATTGCAACAGACACGAAACTACATGGTTACGGTGTGAGATTACACACCTGATTACGTGGAGAACTAAACACTCCTACTCGCCGTCACCCTCGCTAGCGCGAACAACCACGATTTGCCTATCCAAAACCGATGTCGACTCCCTTCCACAACCCGATGGGAAATCCCGAACGGCTGACACCCTATGCCGTTTGAACTTGGGAGCAGGGGCTACGAGTCCACTCCCTTTAGGCTCCCTTAACGATACCCTCTTAGACTGGTTATCACTTGCCTCCGTGAAGAAAACTCGATCAGTAAGATACCACAGTGAAAATGACGGTTGTCTAACAAGGGGTTTCGGCTCTTACCACCACTTTCCAAAGTCCGAAAGATTAAAGAGCAGAGGAGAGAGTTGCTTGATCCTTAGTACAATCGGCCTTGATCAATGGAGAACCGAACACAGACAGATTCAGCTATGGCATGTTGAGAGAAGAAGAGAAGGGATTAATCGAGAACTAGAATTAAGAGAAATATCCACCTCGGCTATGCACAACATAAGACCGAAAGAAAAGGAAGAAGAGAAAGAATTACCGTTACCTTATGACTACAGATGAGTCAAAAGAGATGGAGAGATTCAGCCAACCCCGTTTAAACAACTACAAGAGGAGAATGCGAGAAAAAAGGGTGAGAGGAAATGGAGTTTCGGTTATAGTGAAGAAAAGAAACAATCAAAAAGAAATGGAGAAGGTTATACATTCGGCTATAGAAAGGAGAAAATGGGAGGAAGGGAAAGAACCAATACTTACCAGATTCGGCCAAGAGAGGAGGTGATAAAACGCGCAGAGAGAAAGGAGATGAATGTTGGAGAGAATAGATGAAAAGAAAAGCACAATTGGTCAACCTCTAAAGGTTCGGCCAATACTCAATTGAGGAGAAAAGATGAAGAAAAAGGGGTTGAGGGATTCGGCACTAGCAAGAAAAGAAATGAAAGGAAAAGACCCCAAATGTTTGAGTAGCAAAAACCAAAGAAATGCCAAAAATGCTTAACACTTTAGAGAATTTCGGTACACACACCTTAAGAGGTTTTGGTTTTTCTAACTTTTCCTAACCAAAGCCGATTTTGCTACCTAACTCCCCCTCCTAGCCGAATTACACATCTCCCCCCATGCACTTCCCATTTTTGGCCAAACACTAACACCCCACCAAAACCCACGATTTGCTCCTTGATTTACTCCCCCATTCACTCTCCACCACCTTTTCAAATTAATTGACCAAGTCCTCCCTCTCTCCTACAGAGGTTGGCCTTCACTCAGCTACCTCTTGTCTGAGCACAAAATTAAAAGCCTCCCGAATGCTGCATGAGAGACTCAAACCGTCTCCCTCCTCCATGCTCCCTTGTGATGTCACCCACCAGGACACCCTGCTTCTTGTGCTATCAAAATACAACCAATTATGCTTAAATCCTGCTTCCACTAGCTCTCCCCACTTAAGTGCCCAATACCCAAAATTTTACCAGTGCTTAAACTCGACCCCTGGCTTCCCTAGGGCCCCTAAACCCCCTTAAACAACACACAAAACTAGCATATCATGCAATTGCACAAATTTTACAGACCCCTAGATTTTAGGATGTTACAGTTCTACCCCCCTTAAAGAAATTTCGGCCTCGAAATTTTTACCTGGCTAAAAGAGATGAGGGTATTGCTGTCGAAATGCCTCTTTCGGCTCCCACGTGGCTTCCTCTGAACTGTGATTCCGCCACAACCCTTAACCAGTGGAACAGACTTCCTTCTCAACACTTTAACATCCCGATCCAAAATCTGCACGGGTTCCTATTCAAATGTTAGGTCGGGTCTGACTTCAATTTCTTCCACCGGTACTATATGAGATGGATCTGAACGGTAGCGTCTCAGCATCGAAACATGGAATACATCATGTATCCGATCTAACTCCGGAGGTAACTTAAGCTGATAAGTGACCGGTCCCACACGTCTCACTATCCGATAAGGCCCAATGAATCTGGGACTCAACTTACCCTTCCGTCCAAATCTTAAAACCTTCTTCCAAGGTGAGACCCTCAAAAAGACCTGATCTCCCACTGAAAATTCTATCTCCTTACGCTTCAGATCTGCGTACGATTTTTTCCTATTTGAAGCTTCTTTTAACCGAGCCCGAATCAATTTAACTTTTTCCTCAGTCTCTGAAATTAATTCCGGACCCAACAACCGTCGCTCACCCAATTCTGTCCAACAAGTAGGGGTACAACACCTACGACCATATAATGCCTCGTAAGGTGCCATCTGAATGCTGGACTTGTAGCTGTTGTTGTACACAAATTCTGCTAAAGGTAGATAATCCTCCCAACTACCTCTGAAGTCAATTACACAGCCCCTTAACATATCCTCCAAGATCTGGATTACCCTCTCCGACTGACCATCAGTCTGAGGATGAAACGCTGTGCTGAAAACCAATTTGGTACCCAAAGCTTCATGCAATGCCTTCTAGAACCGAGATGTAAATCTTGGGTCCCTGTCCGATATGATAGACACTGGCACCCCATGAAGCCTCACAATTTCCGCCACATACAACTTGGCCAACTTCTGAAGCGAGTAGTCAGTACGAGCCGGTACGAAGTGAGCGGACTTAGTCAACCGGTCAACGATCACCCACACTGAGTCTTTCTTAGTAGGCGTTAGGGGCAGCCCACTAACAAAATCCATCGTTATTCTCTCCCACTTCCAAAGTGGAATCTTCACCGGTTGCAGCAATCCCGAAGGTAACTTGTAACAGCCCGATTTAGGGGCTAGTCGGAACAGTGATCTCGGAATCAATAATTCGAGGTTAGAGAAAATTATTTTCATGTTATGTTATGTGTTATGACATGTTTATGAGGATGCATGAAAATTTTTGTGCCTTAATTTTAGCAATTTCTAGCTAAATTGTGAAAAAGGACTAAATCGCATGAAGTGCGAAAGTTCTATTTTATTTGCTAGAGGCACCAAATAGCTATGGTTTATAAATTGGGGGTACCAAATGTGTAATTTTGCCTTGTTTAAGTGGCTTGGCCGGTCAAAGAAGCTAAAGGGGACAAGAGCTTTTAATGTGGACATGTTAGGTGACTAAAAAGAAATAAAATAAGGTGAAATAAGCCAAGCTATCATGTTTTTATTTCTTCTCTTCCTCCACCAAAAATAGCAGCCATGGGAGGGGTTTTTGAAGATTAAAATTTCAGCAAGCAATTCTCCACTCAAGTAAGTGATTTTGATGATCTTTCTTGATAAAAATTATACTTTTGGAGTCCCCAAAGCTTAAGCTTTCTAAAGAGGGGACTAGTTTGCAATATGGTTGAAAGTCTAGGGACTTTCCATGAGAGAGTTTATGTTGTTTGATGAGTTTTTATGAAAGAAAATGAATGATAGGATGATGAGAAACAACTTTTGTGAAAGGTGTTGTCATGAAAACACTTAATTAAGACTAAAAATGCAAAAGTTGTAATTTGTTCATTAAGGCATGAAATTGATGGAATTGAGAAGAGTTGTAAGAGGATTAAATGTTCAGCTAGGCTTGTTTAACAAGAAAATGTGATGAAAATTTATTTACGAGCCTAAAGGCAAAATCATAATTTTGCCAAAGTGTAGGGGCAAAATGGTCATTTTTTCCTAAGTAGAGATTCTGTTGTAATACGATCATTAAGTGATTAAATGAGTAAATTTCATTGTTCTAGATCAAAGAAAATGAGTTTCGGACCTAGAACGGATGAAAAGAGAAATGTGGGCAAAAAGTCCTTTTTGGCTCTTTCGACATTGAGGTAAGTTCATGTGCAAATATTGCAATTACGAATGAGTTAATTTAATATTCCAATGTTGTATGGAATGTATATTTACTCTATGAATGTATGAAATATCTTTTGATGAGAGGTCAAGAGAATTGAATCTAAGAGTTATGGGAAATGTATATAACATGATTTGATGATAATTATGGTTCCGTGTAAGACCATATTGGAATATGGCTTCGGTATAAGAATTCGTATAAGACCATGTCGGGGACATGGCATCGAGATTTTAATACAAGTAAGACCCTAATGGGGTACGATGTCAATGTGACACTGTGTATGAGACTCAAGAGTGTTATTTAACAATTTGAGCGATTTGACGGGTTTGTTGAAAGTGAGAAAGTATGTGGTTGTAACACGAGAAGCACAAGTGTGTGTTAGAACCGAATTGAGATGGATTTATTAATGCATTGTGTGAATGCGAACGAGTATCCTAGAAAGTTAAGTAAGAATAGTAGAGTGTGAGGATGTTCTCGGATGAATATTTGAAATAATAAAATACATGTGGATAATTATCCACGAATGTATAATAACGGTGAGCTATGCGCGAATTCACCATAAGTATAAATGATTAGTGAGCTGGGTGCGATAGCACCCTATTAGAGATCGATGGTGGGCTAAGTGCGAAACCACCGAGAGATTGGTAGTATGAGTGGTTTATTGAGAGTGCGTGATGTGTTGTTTTGTGTGATCTTGTGATGATCAAAGGGGAATGTATGCTAATTAAACGAGCGAATTGGCTTGTGGCATGGTAGAAATGTGGTAAGAGATAGAATGAGTAAGATTCAAGAATGATTGAGTAAGTAACCATGAGTTGATGAGAAAAACTCGGTATATTACCTTGGAATTATGTATAATCAGTGAATATCAATATTTGTCAGATTATGCAGATGAACTTACTAAGCATTATTGCTTACTCCTTTACTTTTCTCATCTCTTATAGGTTTTTATTTCTTAGCTCGGGTTGGAGACCGGCAGAGATGTTTTCACACTATCGAGCAGACACACGGTATGATGTATCAAGTCCTTAAGAGTCATGGCATGTATAAGGATTCGTTTAAAGTTGATGAAGTCTAATTGTTGTAGCCAAATGTTGTTGGACTAAGAGAATTTATAGTATGGTTGTGTATAGCCATTGATGATGGCTTAAGTTGTTGTAAATGTTGTGGGAACAATTCTCCCAAGTGTATGAGAGGAAAACTTTATTTTCATGAACCAAATGTGTTAATTCATGTGTTTCAATTGATGATTGAGAATGTTTTGAATTAGTATAAGAGTGTATGAAAATGAGGGTAGAAAAAGGTTTGGCAAGATAGCCTCTAAGTGCCCACACGGATAGACACACGGGCGTGTGTCTAGACCGTGTGTCTCCTGCACTTTAGTGTCTTAAGTCAGTATAGACCACGGGCTGGTCACACGGCCGTTTGCTTAGGCCGTGTGAAACACACGGTTGGAACATGGGCGTGTGCCAAGGCCATGTGAAGTCTGCACTTGACACTTAGAAATTTAATTGTCACACGGGCCAGGGCCACGGGCGTGTCCAGGCCGTGTGGATTTAGTCAGTGTCGACCACGGGTGGGAAGCACGGGCGTGCCTTGGCCGTGGGCAAATTGGTAGAATACTGGGTTTTTAGGCACGGTCCGGGGACATGGGCGTGTGTGTCTATGCACGTGCGTGTCTAATCTTGCACGGGCGTGTGGCCCCTGTTTTAAAGAAAAGTTTCTTTTAACTTGTAAAAGTTTCCGGACGCAAGTTTAAGGCCTCGTAGGCCCACGATATGAACGATTTGACTAATAAAGAGAAGTTTTTAATTCAGAACGAAATTTTGTAGCCCGAAAGTACATGTTTAAACAAGTTCAAGCATAGTAATTCTCGTATTCGGTTTTAGCCTCGGAATCGGGTATGGGGTGTTACATAACTGATGTTCCGCCTTCACTTGCTGACATGTCAAACACTTGCTCACGAAATTGATAACCTCCCGCTTCAACCCTGGCCACCAATACTGCTCACAGAGGTCTTGGTACATCTTGTTTCCACCGAGGTGCATAGCATTTGGGCTACTATGCGCCTCCCGCAGAATCATCTATCTTAACTCAGAGTCCTTCAGCATACAAACTCTTCCACGGAAACATAATACCCCTTCACTGCTTAGTCCAAAATCCACCGTCTCACCACTTTTCACTTGCTAAAATCGAGAACCCAACGATTCGTCCGACAATTGCTTCTCCTTAATCTGACTAACCCAAGACGGTTTCACCTGAAGTTCTACCAACAAACTACCATCCTCATAAAGGCTGAGATGAGCAAACATAGCTCTCAATTCAGACACCACCTTCCGACTTAAAGCATCCGCTACCACGTTAGCTTTACCCGGGTGATACTCGATCGAGCAGTCATAATCCTTCAGCAACTCTATCCACCTCCGCTGCCTGAGATTTAACTCCTTCTGGGTGAGAAGATATTTCAGGCTTTTATGGTCGGTATATATGATTGACTTTTTTCATACAGGTAATGTCTCCATATCTTCAAGGCGAACACTACAGTAGCTAACTCAAAATCATGAGTGGGATAGTTCACCTCATGAGGCCTTAGTTGACGAGATGCATAAGCCACGACTTTCCCCTCTTACATCAGCACACATCCCAAGCCTGTGTGTGATGCATCACAAGAAACAATAAACTCTTTTCCTTCCTCAGCCGAATCAACACCGCGCGCTTAGTCGAAATCTTCTTCGCCAAAAGCTCTCCTGCTGCTTATCTGACCATACAAATGGTACTCCCTTACACAGTAACTTAGTTAGGGGTGCAGCAATCAATGAAAACCCCTCGACGAACCGCCTGTAATACCCAGGCAAACCCATAAAACTTCTGATTTCTGACACTGTCTTCGGTGGCTTCCAATTTAACACAGCTTCAACCTTCCGAGGATCAACTCAAATCCCTCTGGCAGAAACAACATGCCCTAAAAAGGTCACTTCCCTCAGCCAGAATTCACACTTACTGAATTTGACATACAATTGCTTCTCTCTTAATATCTGCAGCACAACCCGAAGATGAGAATCATGCTCCTCCTCCGTTCTTGAGTACACCAGAATGTCATCTATGAATACCAGCACGAACCATCTAGATAGGGTTGGAAGACCCGGTTCATTATATCCATAAATGTGGCTGGTGCATTCGTTAATCTGAACGACATCACTAAAAACTCGTAATGCCCATACCGAGTTTGGAATGCAGTCTTATGGATGTCTGCCTCCTTAACCCTTAGCTGCTGGTACCCCGACCTTAAATCTACTTTCGAGAAAATCGAAGCTCCCCGCAGCTGATCAAATAGATCGTCGATCCTAGGTAACGGGTATTTGTTCTTAACAGTTAGCTTGTTCAACTGACGATAGTCGATGCACATACGCATCGACCCATCCTTCTTCTTTACGAATAATACCAGCGCTCCCCACGGCGATACACTTGGTCTGATAAAACCCCGGTCTAACAACTCTTGAATCTGAGCTTTCAGTTCTGCCAGCTCCTTCGGTGCCATCCTATAAGGGGCGATGGACACCGGAGCCGTACCTGGTAACAGCTCAATACTAAATTCAACCTCACGACTTGGAGGCAACCCCAGAAGCTCTTCAGGAAAAACGTCTGGGAACTCCTTCACGATTCTGACATCCCCAAGAGATAGTTCCTTAACATCAGATGTGCTGACAAAGCCTAAAAATGCCTCACGCCCTTTACGCACCATCTTTTCGTCCTTTAATGCCGAGACCACATTGGACATGTAATTCCTTCTCTCACCTATCACCATCACTTCCACATCCTTTGGAGTTCTTAGTACCATACGCTTAACAGCGCAATCCAAGTTCGTACGGTGCTTAACTAGCCAGTCCATGCCTAGTATAAGGTCAAACTCGCCGAACGGCAGTTCCATCAAATCTGCCAGAAATACTACTCCCTGAACTTCTAGAGGCACATCCCTAAACAACTTATTCACTACCACAGATTGTTCTAAAGGGCTAATCACAGACATTTCTCTAGCAGCAATCTCAGATTTTATACCCAAAGTTCCAGACACAATACATGCAACATATGAATGGGTAGATCCAATATCTATCAAAGCTGTAAAGGGTACATCAAATATGAAAAACGTACCGATTATGACGTTCGGTGCGTCACCATCCTCTCGATGTCTAGCCGCATAAACCAGTCCCGGCTGTCTCGCATCTGTGTTACCCATGTACCAGTACCCTTGCCCGATGCTCCCCGACCATGACCTATACCATTTCTACCTCGACTCAGGACACGACCTCTCAGCGGCTGCTGAGCGCCTCTCCCTGGTTGCACAAATCTGTGACAAACTACCTGTGTCTGAACAGGCTCTCGAGGACAATCCCTAAACTGATGATCTTGGGATCCACATCTGAAACACCCGCCGGTTCTTTTCTAGCACTCTCCCGAGTGAAATTTCCCACAGTCCACACAAGGCTGTAACTGGCCAGTAGTAACTGGAATACCCACTCGAGCTGGCCCCTCAAACCTAGGCCTCTTATGAAACCCTCTTGTAGGACCTGAGAACCCAGAATCTCTTTTGTTCTTACCCCTATCCTTATCTCGATTCTGCCACTTCGAGCATTTTACCTCATCAGCAATTTTAGCTTTTTCCACTAATGTAACAAAATTCCTCTCCTTCTGCGGGGCTATCAATACCCGTAACTCATCTCGCAGCCCATCTTCAAAACGCACAAAGCGTTCATAATCAGTTGAGACTATTCCCCGGGCATACCGGCTCAGACGCAAAAACTTCACCTCGTACTCTGCCACAGATTTACCTCTCTGAACCAGATTCAAAAATTCTTTTCTCCGGGCATCCACATAGCTAGCCCCAACATATTTCCCCTGGAATGCTGTCTTAAAGAAATCCGAGGTGATGCGATCAGCTTGAGTACCCTCTCTCACAGTAAGCCACCACTGGTACGCCTCGTCTCTCAGTAATGACACAACCCCTTTAAGTTTCTGTTCAGCTGTGCAATCCAAATCGTCCATAATCTGTTCTACAACCTCAAGCTAGTATTCAGCTACATTTGGGGCTACACCCGAAATGCCCCTAAAAACTTCAGTCCCATTCGATCTGAGTCGCTCAGATATAGACCCACGATTCTTACCGATCCAAGATTTGCCCCAAAGTTCCAATACTCGCAGCATAGCTTGGGACAAAGCATTGTCCCCTCCCATTCGGTCATGAGACCCGCCTTGGCCATCGGTGATGCAAAGCGTCCATTTCAGGCATGTGCCCAGATGCTTCGGACCCAACCCCAAAGACTTCTCGGCCCCTACCATGGCCACGTCTACTGCGTCCTCGTCCTCTAGTGCTCATGTTTGCCGAGTCGAATTAATCTGATTACGTATCTTATGAATCAGTATGTAATTCAGTGTTTATTAACAAGTGTTTTATGGGAAGTAAATAAAAAATTTGTTTTCGCGAATCGTATTCCTAAAGTCTCAATCTCTATAGTCTTAGCTCTTAGAGCTCAATGTACTACTACTATCTCTCACAGTTTTCTTACTATAATCATACCATCATCATATCAACAATCATAAAATAAGGAGACTTACGAATTTGGTACCGGATACTCGTGGTGCCATACCTCCACTACGGACGTGCATTTTTAAAAATCAAGTTTCAAACAACTTTGAAAAACATTTTTGAACCCACTCCACAACCGAGTTTTGCAACCGGGCTCTGATACCATAAAATGTAACACCCCAAACTCGGCCAAGATGTTACGACCGGATCTAGTGTGTCACATAGGAGGTTTGTTAAAAAGCTAAGCGTAAGTTGAAGACATTGCATCTCTTTAAGACTTCGAGTTACGTTGCTTATTTATAGAAACCCGATTTACTTAGTGCCCTTTTTATGAAGTTTCTTAATGTTTTAACAACAAAACTATTTTCGCTATGAAAAATCAAACTTGAGTATTTACGGAAACGTGATGTTTAAAAAAAAAAGACTAATTATGTAACAGACCGAATTTGACCTTAATCAGAACGGTGGTTTCGGGACCACGAATCCGAGTCCGAGAAATATTTTAATATTATATTTTGAGTCTTTTATATGTGAATTAATTTGTGTGAAAGTTTCGTAGAAAATTTTTATCGTTTGAGTGCTTAATTTGTTAAAAATGACCTAATCGCGTAAAGTGAAAAAGTGGTAGACTAAAGTGAAATGTGCTTAATTGATCATGGCTTTATAATATGAAGTATATAATGGGTAAATAACCCATTTTAGATGTTAGTGGCCGGCCATGGACAAGTTTGTCCTTAAGTTAAAATGTTTAGTTATTTTTAATTATAAGGTTAGTTTAGTAAATTGGTATTTATTTATTATATGTTAAAATAACCAAGAAAAGAAAGCCATCATCTTTTCACTCATCCATGGCCAAATGTGCAGGAAGAAATAAGCTTTTGGTTCTTTGAAATTTCGGCACTTTGAAGCTAAAATTCAAGGTGAGTTTTAGTTAGTTTTCGATAAATTTTATGTTTTTGAGATCGTTGCTTCGAACTGTAGTTGACCCATGTTAGAATTTTTGAAAATGAGCATGTATGAAATTCGACCATTGCTAGGTTCTTGTGATTTTTGGTGATTTATGATTTGAGATAAATGATATGTTAAAGATTTACAAATTTTGTATTAGGAATTTTGGTGAAAATTTTGTATTTAAGGCTAATTTGTAAAAATGAAATTTTAGAGGGACTTAATTGAAAAATAAATGAAATGTGAGGGCTTGTAAAGTCCCTAGGAGCATTTGGCCCTTGTATAGTATTAGCTAATTTGATGTATTTTGTGTGTTATGCAAAATAGGACTAAATTGCAAGGTAGTGAAATATTAGGTGTAATATGGTAATTTGTCTAATTATGTGATTTGGGACAAAATTGAATTGAAATGTACTTGAATGAGCTGAATTTAATGTGTTTTAGATCAAGAGCAAAGAAAAGCGGAATTGGATCGGGGAAAAATGAAGGTTCTCGAATAGCCGATTTACACAGTCTATCGACAACCGGGGTAAGTCCTTAAGCAAATATACGTTAAAGATTTATTTACGACTATGATGAATAATGAAACTTGAATATTTAAAGTATAATTATAGATAATAGCCGAATGTAGAAGTATGGTATTGAATTGAATTTACTTTGTAAAACGAAAAGTGTATAAATATGTTTTGGTTGGTATGTGAAGGTAATATGATCTATATGAGTTGTTTGCATTGTTGATGTTATGAAATGAGTGTTGAATTAATGATCATATCTATATCGGGCTTTAAGCCTAGCAGTGCTTCGTGCGGTGTTATTTATCTGCCTAAATGCCTAGTAGGCCTTGTGCCTGGTGATGTACTTCGGCTATGAGCCCAGCGGGCCTTGTGCCTGATGTATATCAGGCTTATTGCCTAGCGAGCTTTAATGCCTGGTGATGTGTTATAAATCCTTTACAAGGTGGGATGTAAATACTTAAATAAACAAAATGCTCGGGTAAATATAAAGGTTTATGGATGCAAGGAACAAGGTATGTGATTATCTTTCCTTTCAAATTACATAAGTGGTAGAATGGTTAAAGTTTTTGATAATGAGTCTTTGTGGTATGTGTATTTGAATTATTCATTAATAAGTGTGATATGTATATTGAATATAAGCTTGGTGATATCTTTGAGATTCGGTCAAAGGTAAAAAAAAAATGTTAAAAGTGAAAGTTATTGAAAATGCATATCTCAGATATATATGATTAATCATATATACTTATGATATATGTTATACTTGTTAATAAGGTAATATGCGAATACTTAAGGCTTAAAGTCTTTGGAAGGGTTGTATACCTTCAATGAGGGAATAATAGATGATAAGTTACATAGACATTTGTTCGACCATATTGAAATTATTATTTGTTAAATTACTTGAATTTACAGTATATTTATACATGTATGTGTGCTAAATGTTGGAATATTTGACTGTTGTTTCAGTAAATGCTTAAGACTTACTAAGCTAGTGAGCTTATTTTCGTGTGTGCTCTTTGTTCTGCTTTTATAGATTTTCCATCAAGCTACGGGCATCCGAGGATCGTCGGAAAAGTCAACCACACTATCTCCCTTGTGGTATTTAATCTTAGTTTTGAACCGAAGGCATGTATAGGTTAGACTAAGGTTTAGATTAATGACTTTCGGCCTTGTATATATATGAATAGCCTTGCGAAAATGGCTATTTCTTTTGATTAAGCTTAATTCCTATGTTCTTGATATAATGGATTGATTATGATATTAAGGGATGTGAAATTTGGCTATGGTTTAATCATGTATGGAATGTGGTCAAATAATATGCCTATTATATCTAGATGTGATGCATTTGGGATAAGTGTGATATATTGATATGTTTTGCATTCATTTTGATTTGGTTCGAATGAGGTGGATATAGTTGAGATGATGTTCTTTGGGTTGTAAATTAATTTGGTCTATTTGGATTATTAAAGATGCCATGTTAATGTTGATGAGTAGTAAGTTATTTTAGCCTATATTCGGCCATGGTACATATATATTTGATAAGTATGGTTTGATTTTGTGGTTTAAGGCATTTTGGGCTAAGATAATGAATTGATAAGGTATATTGGTTTAATAGACGTTCATGTATGTATAACATTTCACAGTCTATATGTGCAACCGTTTGATGCGTAAATATATGTTTATAATAATAAAGTGTACATAAAAACATTTGTACATGGATTGATTTCAAAAATGGTATGTGCTAATTTGGTATTTATAAATATTACGTATATATATATATGGAATGCTTTAAGAATTTTATTTGATTAAATATGTAGGTGACTATTAGATTTTTGTTTGTGTTCATGTTATAGGTGGATAAATGTCTAAATATTATATACTTATGTAGTCGTTGTTTTTTTTTTAAATGACCATGTGATTTTATAATGCAAGTTTTTATATTAAGACCTGATAGAATATATATATATTCATTTGTGATAGCATGAAATGATATGAATTTATCAAGTGTTAGTTGGATGGAGTGTATGGACTTGGTAATTGTTATGGTAAGACCTCGTAACCCTAATCCGGCGACGGATACGTGTTAGGGGTGTTACAAATTATGTTTTAAGAAAATCCCGTATTTACGAAATCAACAGTTATTAACAAAAACTTGAAAGAAAATTTAACCAGAGGCCTTATTACAAACGATTAAACCCACATAACAAAAACAATCTTAGAAATAAAGCAAAAAGGAAATTTACTAAAGTTCGTGAGCGATGTTTCTAAAGTATGGCCTCCACCGAGTTACCCACGGCTTCAAGTCCTTACTGCTGGTTACTTGCGAGGTTAAGGAAAGAGGGGTGAGTTACGAGAACTCAGTATGTAATCCCCTTACCGTTAATAACTGGGCCCAAGCCCATAAGACATCAAATTGGGCCTAAGCCCTATAAACATAGTAGTGCAAATGAATTAATGCACCAACCCAAACCATCCAACACACCCCACTGTACCAATCACACCTGTGGGGATCAAGTCAACCCGTCCCGCCGCTCACACCAGTAATGCAGTCAAGCTGCTAAACATAAAATATTTGTGGCTGAGCCATCGGAGTCATAATTACGTATATATATATATATTGTGGCTATGCCACCAGGCTACATTGCTCTTCATTCAAATTCCCGCCCCATGCAACATGATAAAATGCAACATACATATCAAGATATAAAGGTGTAATGTAAACGCACACCCGATACTAGACAACATTGAGAGTAAAGCAGACATTCACCCCAGCGAGGGTATTTTAGTAATTTCACAACCCAGGGGCATTTTGGTAAATCGACCCACTAAGGGTATTTTGGTAAATCGACCCATTAAGGGTATTTTGGTAAATCGGCCCATTAAGGGCATTTTGGTAAATTGGCCCATTAAGGGCATTTTAGTAAATCGGCCCATTAAGGGCATTTTGGTAAATCGACCGGTAAACACCGATTTTAGCAAAATTCAAAACTGAAGTTGTTTAAGCGAGTTATTCGATTCCATGCAGTATTCTGGTTTATTAAACATACGAATTACGGTGATTCAGTTTTTACCAACATTATAGCGTATTACGAAACTACATGGTTACGATGTGAGATTACACACCTGATTACGTGGAGAACTAAACACTGCTGCTCGCCGTCACCCTCACTAGCGCGAACAACCACGATTTGCCTATCCAAAACCAATGTCGACTCCCTTGCACAACCCGGTGGGAAATCTCGAACGGCTGACACCCTACGCCGTTTGAACTTGGGAGCAGGGGCTACGAGTCCACTCCCCTTAGGCTCCCTTAACGATACCCCCTTAGACTGGTTATCACTTGCCTCCATGAAGAAAAATTGATCAGTAAGATACCACAGTGAAAACAATGGTTGTCTAACAAGGGGTTTCGGCTCTTACCACCACTTCACGAAGTCTGAAGGTTTAAAGAGCAGAGGAGAGAGTTGCTTGATCCTTAGTACAATCGGCCTTGATCAATTGAGAACCGAACACAGACAGATTCGGCTATGGCATGTTGAGATAAGAAGAGAGGGGATTAGCCGAGAACTAGAATTAAGAGAAATATCCACCTCGGCTGTGCACAACATAAGACCGGAAGAAAAGAAAGAAGAGAAAGAATTATCGTTACCTTGTGACTACAGATGAGTCGAAAGAGATGGAGAGATTCGGCCAACCCCGTTTAAGCAACTACAAGAGGAGAACGCGAGAAGAAAGGGTGAGAGGAAATAGAGTTTCGGTTATAGTGAAGAAAAGAAACAATCAAAAAGAAATGGAGAAGGTTATACATTTGGCTATAGAAAGGAGAAAATGGGAGGAAGGGAAAGAACCAATACTTACCAGATTCGGCCAAGAGAGGAGGTAATAAAACGCGCAGAGAGAAAGGATATGAATGTTAGAGAGAATAGATGAAGAGAAAAGCACAAGTGGTCAACCTCTAAAAGTTCGGCCAATACTCAATTGAGGAGAAAAGATGAAGAAAAAGGGGTTGAGGGATTTCGCACTAGCAAGAAAAGAAATGAAAGGAAAAGACCCCAAATGTTTGAGTAGCAAAAACCAAAGAAATGCCAAAAATGCTTAACACTCTAGAGAATTTTGGCACACACACCTTAAGAGGTTTTGGTTTTCTAACTTTTCCTAACCAAAGCTGATTTTGCTACCTAACTCCCCCTCCTAGCCGAATTACACATCTCCCCCCATGCACTTCCCAATTTCGGCCAAACACTGACACCCCACCAAAACCCACGATTTCCTCCTTGATTTACTCCCCCATTCACTCTCCACCACCTTTTCAAATTAATTGACCAAGTCCTCCCTCTCTCCTACAGAGTTTGGCCTTCACTCAGCTACCTCTTGTCTGAGCACAAAAATAAAAGCCTCTCGAATGCTGCATGAGAGACTCGAACCCTCTCCCTCCTCCATGCTCCCTTGTGACGTCACCCACCAGGACACCCTACTTCTTGTGCTATCAAAATACAACCAATTATGCTTAAATCCTACTTCCACTAGCTCTCCCCCCTTAAGTGCCCAAAACCCAAAATTTTACCAGTGCTTAAACTTGACCCCTGGCCTCCCTAGGGCCCCTAAACCCCCTTAAACAACACACAGAACCAACATATCATGCAATTGAACAAATTTTACAGACCCCTAGATTTTATGATGTTACAGCTATCATCTATTTCCATTTTCTTGTGTTTTCTGATAATCACCATTATTTGGCTTGAGAAAATTCAGCTAAGTTTCCTTTGGTGCATGGGGAGGTTTTTGAACCCCGTTTTTAATGATTTTATGTTTTTGAACTTGTTTTAGCTTAACCTATTTAGCTCGGGGGTTGAATTGTAAAGTTATAAAAATTTTAAGGTTTTTCCATGAATGATTTAATAATATTTGTGAATTTGTTTGATAGATTATTTAGTTTAATTGTTAGATAAACATGTTTTGTTAAGTAATTTTTGATGAATTTGAAGTTTAAGGACTTAATGGTGAAAATAGTAAAATTCATGGTTAATGTTGTGAATTAGAGAAAGTTAGGGGCTGTTTGGAACCTTAAGAATGTTTGGGTATTATGATATTTTATTTTGTTGGTTAAATTATAAGATTTAGATTTAGGGGCTAAACGATAGAAGTTAAAATATTAGAGGTAATTTTGTAATTTCACGTTAATATGTATTATAGGTTTGAATAGGATAATTGTAGTTAATTGAAATATTTAATTGAGTTAAATTATTATTTAGATCAAGAAAAGAATAAACCGAACTTGAATCGAGGAAAAATGAAAGTCTCGGATTAATTCTCGACTTTTGTTGATACAACCGTTGTGGTCGAGATAAGTTCGTATGAATTTTATATTTATTAAATGTTATTTTGGTTGATTATTTGTTAATATTATATTATTTACAATTGAGACTTAGGAATTGAGGATTGCTACAGGCTTGGCACGGGCACAGGAACAAATTGCCATCTTCTGCATTTCCTAGCTTCCCCAATGAATTGCACTCAAATGTAGATGAAGAGGAAGGTGATGCAGAGGCCGGTGAGACAAACCCTGTACCTACACACCCTGTCACTGAAGGACAAGAAGCACAGGAACCTGCGGAGGATGACAAGACTGAATCTGTTGGTATTGCATCTGATAATGAAGGAGAAGAAGCAGCTAACCCAACTTTTGCACCACCTGCGGATGACATTGCAGCTGTCCCACCTCCATCAACTGAACAAATGATAGAGCAAGATCGTGAGATCAATAGGATTATTGATGACCTCACCAAATTTGATGATGCAGAGGATGATGTGCCAATTCATTCATTGAAACAAAAGATGCGCTACAAGCATGTTGCACGCAAATTCACTCGCTTCAATTAAAGTAAATTTTTTTTTCACTCCAAGCATTCAATTTTTTATGTCATTTGTTTCTCTTTTCATTCCATCATGCATTCATTTTTTTTTTCATATCATTTTCTATATATATATGTTTTTGCATTTATTATTCTTCTCTGTTCATGCATTGAGGACAATGCATCCCTGAGGTTTGGGTGTGTGTTGTGCATATAGGATGCATTAGATATTTAGTTAAGTATGTTCATTTTAGTATTTTTGTTCATTTTGTCATAACATACATAAATGCCAAAGATTGTTAGACTGTGATGAGTATATTTTTGCTTATGATGTTCAATGAGGAGCTTAATTCTTCACTAAACCTAAAAAATTGTGACAGTGAATTAGGTGAGTTTAGCTTAGGATAGTTGCTTGAAAATTGACCCCTAAACGTAGAATGTCCTAATTCCAATTACAATTAGTTTATAGTAAGTTTCTTTTAATAAACTTAGAGATTCTTGAAGCTAAGTCAGTGAAATGGCACTACTCAATAATGAATAAAATGGAAAATTTTAAGTAAAATCAAGAGAAAAATCAAAGAAATTCCATGAAACACTCCAACACTGCAATGCTCGAAATTGCCGAATAGGTCAGCAACATTTTGTTTGCTACATTGTGTTGTTGATTAGAGAAGTAGGTTTAAGTAAGAGTGTGTAAAAAAAGAAAAAAAAAAGAAAGAAGAAAGTAGTTTGGGGCCACTCCACTATAGTAACAGGCTAAGTAGCTAAGGAGGTAGTTGTTTGCTCCATCCATCTTCTAAGTCAAAAGCCTTAGCTTCATGAGTAAGTTCCATTCAAATTGTGACATGATAGAACACATGGAAATTTAGTGTATGCTCCACTGAGATTGTCAAGTAAAGAAACCATGTGATAAGATGAATCCCCTAGTAAAAATATATGTAATTGAGTTTATGCAAGGCCAGATTTAAAAAGGAAACTGAGTTTAAATAAAAGATGAACTAAGTAATTTAGGAGACACTTGCTATAGTCGAAATTGCATGAGTAATTAGAAATTTTTTTATTTTTAGGGCAATATTTTATGCACTACTTTTGCTAAACAAGCTTATGAAACTTGAGCAATTTTTTAGAAATAAAAGATTGCTAAGAACTGAAGTACAAAATATGCTTTACACGGTTTGGCATTACTAAGGTAATTATGTTGTTGTGGAAATTCATGCTTTCATGCATATTTTTCTTGAGGATAAGCAATAACTCAAGTTTGGGGGTGTGATAACTCTTGAAAAGAGTTATATTTCAAGCCTCTAGACTTGGTTAATTGTTTGTATTTAAGTAGATGTATTTGCATATTAGGATATTATATTAGTATTTTTAGAACATTGCATCATGAAACTTGGATTGTGCTTAAATATTATTATGTTATTTTTACTTATGGATGGAAAAGATTTGTTTGTGTTTGAATGGCAGGTGTAGAATGAGGAAAAGAAATGAATGAGTGAAGTTTTGTCATGACAAAAGGTTGGACGAATTGCCAACATTAATGCCATAGCAATTCTAAGAAGACTGTAATACCCCGAAAGTTAATATAGTAAGAAAGTCAAATTTTGTCCTTGATATAATAAAATAAGGAAATAAAGTGACAAAAAGGGGAATTTTGAGCTATGTCAACAAAATCTGTTTGGGAAGTATATTATGATATATTAATGCAAGAAAGGACTAAATAGCAAAGGTGAGAAAAGTTTTGTGACCCAAGAGTAAATACTCAAAACTTGAGGGGTTAAAGTATAAATATAAAAAAGTTGAAGGACCAATAGTGCAAATATTTTAAGAGCGGAATGATCTAGAAACTAAGGAAAATGGATGAATTAGGACCAAATTGAATAAGTGGAAAAAGTATGAGGGGTTAAATTACAATTTTACCAAAATAAGTGATGAGTCAATGGAGGAATTTTGAAGAATCATAAGGGGCAAAATGGTCATTTAGCAAGGAAGATAATTTTGAAGAGTAATGATGATGTTGGTGATATTTTAAAATAAATAAATAAATAAATAAATATTATTTTATTAATATTTTGATTTGATTTTTAATTATATTTTATTATTATTTTATTGTTATTTTATTTAGTATATAAGGGAAGATGCAATCAAGGTGAGAAGAGAAAAGAAAGAAAGAAATTTTCTTTTCTTTACAATTTGGTTCTTTTACCAAAAATTCACCATTTTCACTTAGAAATCAAAAGAATTTTAATCGCTACCAAGAGAGAAAAATAATAAGGAGACTATGGGGAGCTAGAATATCAAGTTAGATTCAAGAAATAGAAGCTGGGGGAGAGAGAAAATTAAGTTAAAGATTGAAATCAATAGGACAAGGTAAGAACATCAAGATTTCAATATATTTTTAAGTTTGATATTATTGAAAAAGCATGAAAATGATGTTAAAGTAGAATTTTTTTATATAAGGTTCTATGTTCTTGATATGTTAGTGAAGGGAAATAAGAGGTAGTGATGGGAAATATTGTAGAGAAAGGAAAGGAGGGTGTTATAAACTTGGTTATCAACATTTTGCACTAAAATAGTTTTAGACAGCAGTAGTAGTCTGACTTTGAAAATTCACCAAAAATTTTAGAAATTGAATTATAGGTTAATTAAAGTTTTAAATTAAATCCTATAGAGTCTATTTTTACATAGAAGAAAGGTTATAAGCAAAAGAATTTCATATTATGAGATATATGAATTTTTGTGAGACAAGGTCAGATTGATTTTGGGTTCCCCTGTTCTGACTTTGGAAAATCATAAAAAATTGTAAAAAAATAATTATGGGTTTAAATTTATATTTTTAAATTCTTAATGAGTCTATTTTCAAGAGAAACAAACGGAAACATAATCCAAACCCCGTACTAAGAGATAATTAATTTTTAGTAAAGAAAGTTCGAAGCTGTCAAACAGAAAAACAATGATAAATTTAAAGATTTTACTGTACTTATTGGTTAAATTATAAATTCTGAAATTTTTATGGTAGAAATATATTTTAGTCTAGTTTCAAAAACATTAAGAGGATCTTAATTTAGAATTCTTTAGCTCAAGATATAAATAATTTAGTGACTATGACTTAAGTAGACAGCTTTGATATGAACATATAAGTAAATAGTGGAATTATATATACATTAAGGATGTGGAATGGAGAGGAGGAGGAGAAAAATATATATGAATATTCAACTAGCATGGGTTTACATTAAAAATGGCTAATTTGCATGTTTTAGGCCCAGGGACTAAATTGAATAAAAGTAAATTTTAGGGGTAATTTTGTAAAAATGTCAAAAATGATCAAATTGCATGAAATGGATTGTTTTATTGTCTAAAATAATATATTGAAATAAATTATTAATATCAAGTGAGTTTAGAGCTTTAATTTTGTTGTATGATGAAATTATAAAGTGATTTTATTAAATATTAATGTTAGTATCAAATGGTGAAAATAGTTAAAATATTAGGGTTTGGTATTAAATTTCTATTTTATTAAGGGCTGTGTGATAGCCTAGAATATTTGGATAAATTATTAATTGAGAAATATAAGTTGATTTGATAAATTAATTAGTTAAGGGACTAAATTGTAAAAGTTGTAAAAAGCTGGGGTAATTGTGTAAATTCAAAAAATTGAAGGGTATAAATTGTGAAATAAATTGGAACTGAAATATATGAATGAAGAATTTTATACTTTAGATCAAGATTCCGTAGATACTCGTGAAAAAGAAAAAATAGCAGAATAGTCCCTGAACTCCTGTAATTATTACAATTCAAATCAGGTAAGTTCGTGTAACTAAATTATGTATATTTATATGTTTGAATTGAATGTTGTATTTGTGAATTGTGTAAATGCCATATACATGAAATTTATCACATATCCGACAATATATGATAAATAATAAGTCCCGATTGAATAAATGAAATTCGATGGATACAGGGTTCCCGTATTGGTTGTGGTCTCGCATATGTTGCGAACACACCATAGCTCGAAAGAGCGTCCCGTTATTAGCCCTCTCGAGCTTCCCGTTATATGGTTCTTGCGAGCTTCCTGTTAATAGCTCTTCGGAGCATCCCGATCGGTTGTGATCCTGCATGTGTTGTGGACACACCGCAGCTCTTATGAGTGTCCTGATATATGGCTCTTCGTGAGCTTCCCGTTGATTGGCCCTTTGTGAGCTTCCTGATTAATGGCTCTCTAGAGCTTCCCGATATTGGCTCGCTTGAACTTCCCAATATATGGCTATCCGAAGCTTCCCGTTAATGGCTCTACGGAGCTACCCGTTATTGGCTCGCATGAGCTTCCTGATTATGGCTCTTATGAGCTTCCCGTTATACAGCCTGAATAAGCTTTCCGTTACATGACTCACATGAGCTTCCAGTTATATGGGTCGAGAGAGTGCTTCCTGATTATGTGCTCTAATGAGCATTCCCAAATATGAATTGACAGATTACAGTTGTGTACACTTGTGTGTACTACCCGTGTATCCATCGATATTTTAAATGATTCAACGGGCAAAATTCTGATATGAAACAATATGAGTACGAAATGAATTATTACCTTTATATGCTTGAAATATATATATATATATATATAATGATTTGTACATGTTATATGGACACATGATGTGGAAAGTATATGTACATGAAATTTGATTAATGTTGAGTTCGATATAAACTATTACCGGAATAAATGTACATGAAATACATGGAAATGATGGTATATGAAATATTGATATAATGAAATGAATGATATATGTTTATGAAGAAACAGTAAGAGAATGATATGTATCATGACATGTACATATATGATTATCTTTGATATGTTGATACAAGGAAATTATGTAAGTTGAGACGAGTAATAAACTTAAGTGTGACATGTCAAGAAAATAAGTATATCAATGTTGAATTTTGTAACACCCCAAACCCGGTCTATGCGTTAAGACCAGATTTGACATGTCACACGAAATGAACATACGTAAAGTCTTTTTAAAGATTTAAAGAAAACGGGTTTTTTTTAAAAAAACTTTTTGACGTGGAGTTTATTGAAAACCGAGGTTGATTGGTAAATCTAATAATTTAAGACGTAAGGATTTATAAATTGAAAACTTAGAAAAATTTATTTAATATTCCGAGAAATTTAAAGAAAAGAGTTCGAAAGAAATTTTGAAAACAAAGATTTTAAAAGAATTGTTACAGAAAATTTCCGAGTTAAAAATATTTAAGAATGAAACCTTTTTTGCACGTATATGTGAGGAAAACGTTTATTTCTATTTTGAAGGAAATTAATTCCACTTAAGTATTTAAATCATAGTTATAAAATCCATCCACAAGTAAAACATCCATAAAAATTTAACCAGAGGCCTTATTACGACATAACTTAAATAGCAAATAATAAAAAGTACTTAAAGAAATTCGAAATTTAAATAACCCATTATTCGTAGTATGGCTTCCACTGAGTCGTCCCCCGGCCCAAGCCTCCATCATTGATCATTACCTGAGAAGGGTAAGGAAAACGGGGGTGAGTTACTTAGAACTCAGTGTGTAAACCACTTATCATCGTCCACTGGGCCAAAATCCAATTTAGCATTTATTGGGCCAAAGCCCAATACAAATATAACATAATAACATGTATTAAATGAATGTAATATGCAATTCCCAAACCAAACCTAATTTCCATCCGCTACACACCATCCGTACCAACCAAAGACACCCAGTGGGGAGCTTTAGTCACCCACCCCGCCAACACACCAAAATAGGCATTAAGCCATTTATCAATTTGTGGACAAGCCACCAGATTTACAGAGTTTTCATGGCATTTGCCATTTTTCAGATTTGTGGCAGAGCCACCAGAATTTTGTAGCAAAGCTACCAGAATTTCTCTTCGTCAATATCCCAACCCATGCAAATCATGTATATAATATGCATATTCATTTACAACAATCCATTCATATAATTATTACGAACAATATGGCCCATTATAAAAAAAATTTCCACAATCTGGCCCATATCACTCTTTTTGGCCCATAAACCAAAGATCACATTTGGCCCATATATCAATTATCACATTTGGCCCATATATCGAATCTCACATTTGGCCCATATATCAAATATCACATTTGGCCCATATATCAAATATCACATTTGGCCCATATATCAAATATCACATTTGGCCCATTAAGGGTAATCTCGTAATTTTTACAGTCTTAATATCGATTTCATAGTCTTTACCATTTTAGTAATAATTATGTCATTTTTCCCGATGTCACTAACATGTGATTTAATCAAACGATTAACACGATATAATTATCTAACCCATGGAATACGGTGTGAGATTATACACCTAATTACGGTAAGCACTACACTTTCCTGATCGTTGACACCTAAAAATATTTTTAACGCTCGATTAGATCATTCACACTAATAATAATTTATTCTAAGATAAACGGTCTAGGATTTTTACCCTCGGAATCGCGAATAACTACTATTTGCCGGTTCTCCCCGGTTGACGGTTCACAACCCGTTGGAAAATCCCGAATAGCTAATGGTTAGAACTGCGAACAACCTCGAATAGTTGATTCTCACCGGATGAGGGTCCACAACTCGGTGGAAAATCCTAGATTGCCGAAACAGCCCTTCGTTTGAATCTAGAGGGGATCGCGAATCCGCTCGTTTTCCAATCACTATTCACCACTCCTTTTGATTCAATCTTGTTTGCCTCCATTGACAAATGAATATTAGTCCAAACTAATACTCTGTAATTAAAACGATTGGTCGTAATGAGTGAAGTCGGCTTACCACAAAATCCTTTCGTTCAAAGGATGAGAATCGAGTGATAGAGTCCCTAAGATAAAAATCGGTTAATCGCCCTATCTTCAATAATAAGTAAAATGAAATCCTAGAAAGTAATCCTTACCTTAGGTTTTGAACCGAATCCTAATGATAACACGATGACTTGGACACTCCAAGTTTCGCCTTCCACTAAGTTTCAATTGATCAAAGTGTGAGTAGAAGAAAAAGCGGTTGAGAAGGAATTATGTGTGAAGTAAAAGGTTCGGCTATAGTGAAAAATTGGAGAGGATGATGCTTAATGATATTCGCCATGGTGATTATTAAAGAGGGAATGATGTTGAGAGTTTTTGCAAGAAACAAAAGAAGAAGAAAATAAGGTGTTTAGATTTCTGGTTCTTTTCAAGAATGGAAGATGAATAAAGAAAAGGTTTTGAGACTAGTGTGCATTCGGCAAAGAAGAAAAGAGAAGAAAAGAATAATGGCCCTTCAAGGTTATGTGGTTTCGGCACAAAGAGGAAATGGTTTGTAGAGAATGAACAAATAAGACCGAAATGGTCAAAAAATGAAATGGCCAAAAGAAAGCAAAGGTTTACCTATTGTTCATGGTACATTCGGCTAGGGAGGGGAAATTGGAGAGAAATTTTTTGAAGAGAAACACAAAAATACCAAAATGCCAAAGTGACCAACTAGCACCTAAACCTTACCAAAAGCCAACAAAAATTCGGCCACCCCCCTAGCCCCTAAAACCGTCCAAGTGCATGGCCACATGGTCAAAGTTTGGCCACCCCAAACTTTCCATAACATTTTCCTTGTTATAAGCCTTGTGTTCCCCCTTCATGCCTTTTCCATTTGATTCCCTTCCTTAAAATTAAAACTTGCCTTTTCTCTTAGCCACCTTACCATAAAAATAAAAGTCCAACTTACCATATGTACTAAACTTGGCCGACACTATGAGGAAGGAAAGCAAAAAAATAAAATTCTCATATGTACATCAAGGGATTCGAACTCTTTCCCTCAAGGAACACATACGGCGCCATCTCCTCTTTACTACTAGCTCACTTATGCTAACTTTTACCACTTAATTACCTTAAGCTTTAAGGTCACTTGTTCCATTTCATTAAAGTACTAATTACCAAAATTTATTCCAAATCCAAATAAATCCCGAGCCTTCTCGAGACTAAAAAACACACACATTGGATAGTTTAACTAGCTGAGCACCAAAATAATGCAACATATAAAAATTCAATTTTTTTTTAGGATGTTACAAATTTATATGAAATATGTCCAAATACACTAACAAATGTTGTTGTTTGATGCTTAGACAAGTGTCAAGCTATTGGTTGAATGGTAAAATATTTATTTATACGATGCATTGAAGTGGTAAGTACTCAAGAGAAAATATGCTAGTGCTCATGAAAAAGTGGTAAGTTTTAAATTGTGCAATTTCTTACAAAATGACTTATCATGTGATCAATTCGAAAAAGGCTTTGTTTAAATGCACTAGCTTGTGACCATTGTTGAATGGTATGTTTATGACTTGTCTGTCATGCATATGGAATAAGTGTGGAAAGTAAAGAAATGCAAATGAAAATAAAGAAATTTTGAAGAGTTAAAGTTATTTAAATCTTACTAAGCTTGGGATAATATGTATCAGTGATGTTGTGGATTTATTCACCTTATGTGTGGATGAATATAGCTTCATGAGTATTGCGGTATCAATTTTGAATTATTTTTGATATGTATAAATTTCATATTTGAAAAGAAGCATTATGATTAAAGTTTATACGAGCTTACTAAGCATTCATTGCTTATGTATTTGTTTTCCTTTACTTTTAGATTATCGGAAGCTCGATTGGGTTGAAAGCTTGTTGGAGTTGTATCATACTATCCATCGGTTCTATCGGTACTTTCGAATGTTTTGATTTTGGTTATAATGGCATGTATAGGTATTTTGCTTAATGATGCTCTATATGTAATTTGTTGGGTTTAGCCACTTATTTTGGCTTGTTGATATGTGTAATGTTGATTGTAGATTGACATAAAATTTGGGTGAGAAATATGGCTTGTAAAATGGCCTATTTTCGTCCACACGGGTAGAGACACGGGTGTGTGTCTCAACCATGTGTGACACACGGCCAGGTGACACGGCTGTATGTCCCCTGCATCTTAAATTTGCACAAAACAGAATGCTCACACTGAAACACCCCAAACCCGGCCCATTCGTTACGACCGAATTTGAGATGCCACTGCGGAAAAACGTTTGAAGACTGATTTCACTTTTGGGAAAAACATTAAACATTTTGTCATTTGAAAACCATGTCCAATTAAAAATTCTAAATAATATAAGCTTGATAAAAATATCCAAATTAAAACTTTATTATAAGCTTTTAAAATATAAGTTGACAAAATTAAAAGCACTTCCCAATAATAATTTAATGGTCGTCTAGCTTAAACATAATAAAAATGTTCAATCACTTTAATGGGCCTTATTACAATAAACACTTAATCAAAATACTGAAAATATAACTACTTAATTAATTAAAATATCTTTCTGCATGGAAATCGCCTTCGCATGGCCACCTTTGTATCCACTCCAACCCGGTCCAAAAATCACGATCACCGCGATGTTTAATAAAAATTGGGTGAGTCATACGCACTCGATGTGTAATTAGTCCACTGAATTCCACCCACATGTTAACCACATATTAACCCATATATCAGATATCAATTATCAAATTCACATGTTATCACATTCTGGGCTTGGCCCATATTCATATCACATTCATCTAATAGGGTAGTTAACCACATAATTTCCACATACTGGGCTTGGCCCATTTCATCATCAACCCATATGACAGATAATGATTTTATGCAAAGTGCACCCAACCCAACCTAGGGTCCATCCGTTACACCTACCTTGGCAGACCCCCTGCCCAAGGCCGTGGCTAATCCACCGATCAACTAAGTGATCCCACATATCTTACCTTGGCAGACTTGCTGCTCAAGGCCGTGGCTAAGCCACCGATCACCTGAGTGACCCCACATGTCAATATCCACGAGGTGACTCGAGGTCATCCTCAATCCACGGTGATGCACACAGCTATCATCCTCCGAGATGTGGCACCTAGCCAACACCTCCCTTGATGAAGCACATAGCTAACATCAAGCGCTAATGTAGCACAAGGCTAACATTAGACCACGTACATAAAGTACACCCTTACCTTCTTTCATATCCCAACCCATGCACATGCCACATAAAATAATGATACAATGTAATGATGCATGAGCATGTTCATCAAGCATATTATCACATATTCATATTAATAATCACATATCATCAGGTTTGGTACTTACCAGATTATCGACATACCCCTTGAGGGTATCCTTATCACAATTTCCACTGCACTAGTTAGCACATTCATAACACATACACATTTCACATACATATCATATACCCGAAAAACGGTGGGTTAATCACACACTTGATCACTTGGAGAACTATGCTTTCGATACTGATGCTATCACTAGTCGATACTACGGCTATTTGCCTACTTTCTTGTTCTGACGCTGGTCCACACCCCGGTGGCCAATCCCTAACTGCCGAGACAGATCTCTTTTTAAACTTCGGGATAGGGACCTTCCCTTTCCCTTCTTGAATGGTATTCGCCTCCATCAACACACTTAATCAGAATAATCGATTTAATCATCAATATACGAATTCTTAACCAAATATCCACAACTTATCATACTTACCGGAAGGGTCTTGAAATCCCGAAAAGCTTGATCTAATGCTTAGATCCTTAATCCCTACATTTGATTAATCACCTACTACTTTAATAAAAAGCCATTCGGCCATAAATCCAAATCCTAGTAGGATTAGTATACTTAAACTTACCTTGTTGCCGTTTGACTTAAGAATCAAGTCTTGAAATCTCTTCTATACTCTTCTTGCATTCGGCCAAGCATTGAATCAATTAACTTGGTTAGTTTTCGGCTTTTGAATAATTAATGAACACATATATTTACCAAACATGGCCTTGGCCGAATTTTATAGACACTTACCTTGTGGATTTTAAATCCAAAACTCACCGAATAACTAGGGAACACGTGGCCTATGGTGTACCTTCTGGAAAAGAACTTCTCCTTCCTTGTAGTCGACACTTAGTAAATCCCAAAGATCTCTTCAAAGTTTCGGCAACAAGATATTAATGGGGTTAGTCCTAGATTTTGGCAAATCTTAAGAAAAAGGATGAAACCGAATGAGATCTTACCCTTACTTGAAGAAATCGATTGCACCTTCACTTCAACCTTCGTGAGATTCAAATATGGCTAGATGATGATCTCACAACTTTCGGCTTTTGGAGGATTAGAAAGAAAAGAAAAGGAAGAATAAAGATGGAGGATTTGGCTAGAACACAAGGTATTTCTGGCTTGGCAAAAATAAAAGAAGAAGAAGATTTGGTGAAGAGAATTCAAAGAGAGGCTTTCAAAGAATGAAAATAATGCACGGGCCTCTCTTTTCCTTTTATAGCCGATATTACTAACTTAGAATCCCTTACTTGGCCATCACTCTTCTATTTTAATAGCTTTATCTCCTTAATTATCACTTAAAATAAAAGATAATTCAGCAACTATCCTTATTTAGCCGAAATTATTAAACTCAAAGTTTCTTACTTGGCCATCACTTCTCCCTTATTTTCCTCTTTATCTCTTTATTCAAATTAAAAGAATTTAATCCAACAATTATCTCTTGAAAATAATGATAAATAAATCCTTTATTTATCCACTATTTATAAAATAATAAAAGCTCCTAATTTATAGCCATGTGCCGTCCCACCTCTCTCTGCTCCTTGTAGCAAAATAAAATTTCTTTTATTTGCTTCCCATGTGACTCGAACCTGTGCCCAACACCTTGCATGTGGCGCCATTTCCAGAGGCCCTAAGTGGCATCTTCAGGCCACTTTTCCAAGCCTGTTTGTGTCAAATTTCACAAACTTTTTCTTTTAAGGCCACCTTGCCTTAATTTCCCCTTTAAACCTTAAAACTCGTCATTTCTAGGTCATTTCTAAGTTTCCAAAAATTTTCGATCGGCTCTGTAAACTTGACATTTCCTTACATTTCCATGAAATTTCCTTACAAGACATTTCCTTACATTTCCAAGACATTTCCTTACATTTCCAAGACATTTCCATGACATTTCCTTACAAGACATTTCCTTACATTTCCAAGGTTCTAAAAATGTTCACTTTCCTCTTTTAAACTTAACATTTCCATACATTTCCAGGTTTCCAAAAGTGTTCAAAATATATTCATAACACATAAGATATGTCATTTCGTACAATTAAACCAAAAATGCATAGGCCCTTTTCAGGATGTTACACACACGGTCTAGCGCATGGGCGTGTGACTTGGCCGTGTGACCCAAGTCAGTATACTCACACGGGCACGGACACGGGCTGAGACACGGCCGTGTGTCCCTGTTTCAAATGCCCACATGGCCTGAGACACGGGCGTGTCTCCAAACCGTGTGAGTCACACGGCCTGGCCACACGGCCGCATGACCCCTGCAATGTTGAAAATTTTAAATATTTCCGAAAAATTTTCTGAGTTTTTGACTTTGTCCCTATTTGTTTCTAATGCGTAATTTGGGCCTTGAGGGCTCGTTTAAGGGACAATATGTATGATTTTAATTGGTTTCTAATATGAATGCTAGATGAAATGAAATGTTTGAAAATTAATTTGTAAACTTCGGTAATGCATCGTAACCCTGTTCTGGCGACGGATTCGGGTTAGGGGTGTTACAAAGACACTGATTTAGCACTCAATTCTGAAGTGAGACTTTCGCGAGTGGAGAATGTTCCGGAACCACGCTTTCATCGATAAATCCATGAGGATCTCTTTTCCTTATTCTATTCTTTATATCTCTTTCTTTAACATTTTTAATTGAATGTTTGTGTAAAGATTAGAATCAATTTATGCTTTATACATATTTCACATGTTTCAACTGTTTTAATCTAATTAATTGATTGATAGATAGAGTTTAATTTGGATTGGTTAGATCTGATTGAATACAATTAAACCCTAGGATTAATGACCTTAGGAAGTCATTTAAGTAGGAATTAACTCGAAATCTGTATTGTCTACCAAGCATCATTTATTAGATCTGCGGTTAGGGAATGAAGAACTTAAAGAATTGATGATCCATTGAAGTCATTCTGGTAGGAATTAACTTGAAATCAGTATTGCCTATCTGTGAAAATCTTACCCTACCCTGACCTGAATTGTGTCATCGAGAGGTGAGTAGTTCTTGCCGGCTAGTTATGTTAGTAGAAGGTTGAGAAGCCCTCCTAGGTTAATTAGGAACCAACTATTTAGAACCCTACATAAATGGTTAATTAGGTAAAACAATTGAATCTAGGCTAAAGGAACTCGAATAGTGGAAATAAGGAATAAGAGAAGCCGTACATGACCTTAGGAATAGATTTAGGTTTAATTCAATTTATTTGGTCATTCTTATTATCATCCTAATTATTGATTAACATTACTAATTCGTGACTCAGGTAGATTAGTAATTATTTTCGGTAATTGGCTTAATAGAAGTTTTCTCCAAACTACAATCTCTTGGGTACGATCCTCGGAATACTTATCACGTATTTCGTTGTAAACAGACTTTATTACAACCTAACCCGTATACTTGTAGACACCGCTTCAATTTCATATCTTTAGCTGCAGTATTGACACTCTGGACATTAGTAGGTCTAGAGGCAGCTATAGTGAATGATTTTAAATTATCAATTATTAGACTAATTAGTTATACATATTACACTATGAATAGACATTAAGTAATTGAGTATACCAAATGATAGAGAAAATATAGGGAAACACACATGCTAGTATGGATAATAGGTGACTAGAATTGTGATTATTTAGTCGATTAAATTCATGAATATTGAAATACCTAGGGATGCCCTAAGGCATTTTTGGTATAAACATAAAGTTAGAAAGTAGAACGATTGGAAACACGAAAATTTACGTGTTTTTACATGCCCTTTTTAACTTAAAATCATGCTATTTCAGTTAAATTCTTGTCGAAAAATAATTAAATGCTATAAAATAATTAAATTATGTTAAAAATACGAACATGATGAATTTTAATTAATTTTACAGTTAATTTTGGTTAATTTTGACTATTTTCGACAGATTCGCACAAAGGGCAAAAATTGGCTAGACAGACACTGCTCGAAGAATAAAACCGAGAAGCAATTTGAAGTATCGAGGCAAATTTATTTCCAGCCCAAGACGGTCCGAGTATGAATATTAAATCATAATATAATTAATTTTAATTTATTCCCAATTTAATTTGGGCTAAATAAATTATTATTAATTAATTATGGAAAAAATGGTCTAGTTAAACCGCGCTGGTTGAACCGAACCAGCCACCAATTGGGCTGCTCAGAACCGTCCATATGCTGACCCAAATTAGCTTAATAGCTGATTAATTGAGCTTGCAAAGAGGCCCTTGAAGACTTGTCAAAGTTGCATTCAACCCCCTCCACAATTAGTGGCTTTGTAGATTTGCCCCAAGCCATATTTAGCAAGTTAAAGCCATCAACTTTGCCACATAGGTGGCCGGCCAAGGTGTGGCTCTTTGGCTGCTATTTTTAGCAAATTTCAGCTGCCACATTCAGATATAAATACCCCCCTTGGCTGATCATTCAAAGCATCCCTCATCCCTCAATTCACATCACTTCTCTTACAACTCTTCTCTCCTCTCTCACTTTTTCTCTCATTTTCCCATTCAAAACTCCTTGCTCTTGTGCGGATTTCTCCTCTTGGAAAAGGGGTTGTAACATCCTGGAAAGGGCCTATGCATTTTCGGTTTAATTGTACGAAATGACATATCTTATGTGTTATGAATATATTTTGAACACTTTTGGAAACACCGAAATGTATGGAAATGTTAAGTTTAAAAGAGGAAAGTGAACATTTTAGAACCTTGGAAATGTAAGGAAATGTCTTGTAAGGAAATGTCATGGAAATGTCTTGGAAATGTAAGGAAATGTCTTGTAAGGAAATGTCATGGAAATGTCAAGTTTACAGAGCCGATCGAAAATTTTTGGAAACTTAGAAATGACCTAGAAATGACTAGTTTTAAGGTTTAAAAGGGGAAATTAAGGCAAGGTGGCCTTAAAAGAAAAAGTTTGTGAAATTTGACACACAAACAGGCTTGGAAAAGTGGTCTGAAGATGCCACTTAGGGCCTATGGAAATGGCGCCATATGCAAGAGGAATGGGCCTAAGTTCGAGTCACATGGGAAGCAAATAAAAGAAATTTTATTTTGCTACAAGGAGCAGAGAGGTGGACGGCACATGGCTATAAATTAGGAGCTTTTATTATTTTATAAATAGTGGATAAATAAGGGATTTATTTATCATTATTTTCAAGAGATAATTGTTGGATTAAATTCTTTTAATTTGAATAAAGAGATAAAGAGGAAAATAAGGGAGAAGTGATGGCCAAGTAAGGGACTTTGAGTTTAATAATTTCGGCTAAGTAAGGATAGTTCTTTGGATTATCTTTTATTTTAAGTGATAATTAAAGAGATAAAGCTATTAAAATAGAAGAGTGATGGCCAAGTAAGGGATTCTAAGTTAGTAATTTCGGCTATAAAAGGAAAAGAGAGGCCATTCTGCATTATTTTCTGTTCTT
This sequence comes from Gossypium sturtianum, assembly GCA_025698515.1. NCBI lineage: Eukaryota > Viridiplantae > Streptophyta > Magnoliopsida > Malvales > Malvaceae > Gossypium > Gossypium sturtianum. The sequence goes on from CM046943.1 coordinate 48,056,492, forward strand.
TGAAAGCCTCTGCCGAATTTCTGAGTACTCTCCTCTCTTCTCTTCTCTTTTTCTTTTGTCAAGCCGAATCTATAGTCCACCATTGTCAAAATTCTCAAATTTTATTTTCTTCCTATTTCTTCTTACCAATCCATTCAAAAGCCGAACCTTGGAAAGGCTTCAAGCATAGGTGCTGTCGATTTCTTCAAAGGTAAGAACAAGTTTGATTTCCATTCTTTTCTTTTAGATTAGCCGAGAGATAATCTAACCCCATACATATTATGGTTGCCGAATATGGAAGGATCTTTCGGATTATCAGAGTAGTCGACTAAAAGGAGGAGTATTCGGGATTTCTAAGATTAAGGTAAGACATGTGAATATTCGGCCAAAGGCCTTGATTTATGTTTCGATGATTAAGATTAAGTCAAACGTAAGGTTTTAGGGATTTCGACATTCCTAGGGAAACAAGGAACAGTTTCGGGATTTGTTGGTGTTCTAATCGGCAACAAGGTAAGAATACTAATCCTACTAGGATTTGGAATTTTGGCCGAATGGCTTTTTATTAAGGTAATAAGTGATAAATCAATGTAGGGATTAAAGATCTAAGCATTAGATCAAGCTTTTCGGGATCTCAAGGAAATTTTAAGCGAATCAGGTGTGTACCCCACACTATCTCATAATATGTTTTATGGCATGATTAATTAATATATGTGATATTAAGTATATGAAAGTGGCTAAGGTACCATGTTATGGTACAAAGTACTCAGGTACGTTTCCTACTTCTACTAGGAATATGAAAAATGTTATTAGTAACATGAGAATATGATAAGAATGTGAACTCTGGCATATTTATGCATATCATTATTATATGGGGCATATGGGTTTGTTTGAAAGGGGAAGTGAATGTGGTGACTTAAGACCACGAACACGGTGACCTAAGACCGTGATATCTAAAAGTGGTGACCTAAGACCACAGTAATTTGAAAGTGGTGACCTAAGACCACAGTAAACTGAACGTGGTGACCTAAGACCACGAATGCGGTGACCTATGACCGCAATATGGAGTGTAGCGGAAGGAGGGTCGACTTAGTAGTCCCCACGGTGTGACTGGCAGGTACGGGGGTGTGTAGCGGATGGACAATTAGGTTTGGGTTGGGAATGCATCATAACCTGTATTCTATGTTTTGAATGTGTAATATGTGATATGCCTGATTCTATTATGATTTAGTGTCGTGTACACATTGAGTCTGTTTGACTCACCCCGTTGTGGGAACATTTTTCAGGTGATGAACAGTGATGGACCGGGACGGCAGAACTTGTGGTGGCCATGCTCAACATGAAGTTTTTATTTTTATGGACTATTAACTTTTAAGCACTTTAAATTATTAGGGATTATAATTGATGTAATAAGGCCATAGTGAACTCTTTTATTTCTGTTTTTAATTATTATGTTATTAAATTTTATTTATTAAAGATTAGGTTAGTTAAATTTAAAATAAACCCTACATGTTTTGTCACCTTAAATAAATGGATTTCAATATAAGGTAAATTGGTTTTCAACACAAGCCCAACCCAAAACAATATTTTTTTTAAAATCGTACAATTTTTTCCTAAGGACAAAAGAACTTTGAACCGGTTTACTTGAGGAACATACCGAATCTGGTCAAAGCTCGTGGGCCGGGTTCGGGGTGTTTCAGGGGTCTTCTTCAGCCATTTTGGAGCAGCAATTGAGTGTTTATAGTAGCCTTGATCGGCGAGGACAACAAAGAAGGAAGAACTGAGCAACCTAGTCAAGCCACGGAACAACACCGGATTTGATTCTTGTTCCCTATCTCTTTAATTTTTGTTGTTTCTATGATGAACATATCTATGAATATTTATGTTGTTGGAATGGTTAATTTAATCAGCTTAGCTTGAATTTAATTCGTGTTGGGTTGATTGCATTTCGTCATCTTAAATTATTAAAATTGTGTTTATACTGTTATAGGCCTCGGTAAAATGCTTGATTAAGTAAAATCATGCCTAAGTTATTCTGGCATTATAATTGTTTAGATAACTAAAGAATTAATTATTTAAACGCATTGAAATTGTAATTAATGGACACAGTACTTAATCAGTGCATGTTTAATTCTTCTAAGGTAGCTGAAGATTAGATTAGCATTGTATTTGGCGATACATATGCCTTGCATAACTTGCAAGATTATTGTGATTAAACTGTTTCAAGGTAAGGATATTTTGTTACCTCACATAGTCTTTTATATGCTTATTAGGTTGAATTAATCGTTTGAATCGACATAGGAATATGCGAGAGATTGTTTAATTTAATAAGTATGTATGTGCAATAACATGTTTACTTTTATAAATCTGTTTTATCGGTCGAATTGACATAGGAATATGTACAAGAGATGAATGGATTTTTGATTTGTAAATATGTTCATAAGTTAGCAAATTACCGAGTTGCCGTGATTTATTCGTAACAAGTATAAGCATAAGTTTAATAATTCTAAGGTAAGAAATGTAATTAATCAAACACAATTATATCATCTTGATTAAAATCAGCTTTTGAAATCGTGCATTAGAACTTTATTTTATTTTATTTTACTTTGTTTTTTTTAGTTTTTAAATATTTCTTAAATCCAAATAATTTCCCTTCACCAAAGTGTTTGAAATCATTTTCATAAATAATTCTTTTACAGTCCCTGTGGGTACGATAACTCGACATTTACTTGTCACTTTATTACTTGTTACGATTATGTACACTTGCAGATTTCCACTGTTCCAAGTTTTTGGCGCCGTTGCCGGGGACTGTTTTTCAAAGCCATTATTTGTGAATCTGTTTTACATTTTGGTTTATTTATTTTCCTATTGAAATTTTTACTTACTTAATTTTTCTGTGATTATTTCAGGTGTTTATGAGTATTGACCAGATTATTGACTTACTCCCTGTAGACCCTGAGATAGAATGAGCCTTTCGACAGTGAAGAAGACAAGCGAACCAGAGAAGGACCAAAGAGATGAACTTTGAAAATATGAATCAAGGAAACAGAGCAAGCCCTGCTCAGAATCCTATCCTTATTGCTGATGATAGGGATAGAGCCTTAAGACAATATGTCGTGCCACTGTTCAATGACCTTAATCCGTGTATTAGAAGACCCAAAATCGAGGCACAACAATTGAGTGAAGCCACCATGTTCCGGATGCTTGGTGTCGTGGTCAATTCAGTGGAATGCCTACTGAAGATCCTCATCTTCACTTAAGACTATTTATGGAAGTGAGTGATTCTTTCAAGTTAGCCGGAGTTCCCAAATATGCATTACGATTGAAGCTGTTCCCATATTCGCTAAGGGACAGAGCTCGTTCCTGGTTGAACTCATTGCCACTGAACTCTATTTCTACATGGCAAGCATTGGCCGAGAGATTCCTCATGAAGTATTTCCCGCCAAGCAAGAATGCTAAGCTGAGGAACGAGATCACTGCCTTCCACCAAATGGATGATGAGTCCTTGTATGAGGCATGGGAAAGATTTAAAGAGTTATTATGAAAGTGCCCTCATCATGGAATCCCACATTGCATCCAACTTGAGACGTTTTACAATGGTCTCAACGCTCACACGAGGATGGTAGTGGACGCTTCTGCTAATGGTGCTCTTTTTTTCCAATTCTTATAATGAGGCTTATGAAATTATCGAGAGGATTGCTAGCAACAATTATCAATGGCCAACCAGTAGAAGCGTCGGAAAAGCGAGTCAACGGAATACATGAAGTAGACGCTCTTACTTCACTCGCATATCAAGTATCATCAATATCCTCAATGCTTAAAAATCTTACTACTAATGGGTCTAATAGTTTTGCAGCACAGCCGCCTAATCAATTTGAGAATATAGCCTGTGTCTATTGTGGGGAGGGACATTTGTTTGAAGAATGTCCGTCGAACCCAAAATCTGTATACTACATGGGTAATCAGAACCAAAACAGAGGGAGGCAAAGGTTGCAATCAAATTTTTATAACCCATCGTGGAGAAACCACCCGAATTTCTCCTGGAGTAACCAAGAGGCTGGAACCAGTACCACTTACACCCAACCCAGACCAACCCAGCCGCCTAAATTCCCGCAACAAGTTCAGAAACCAGTTCAAGCTGAAGCATCCAATAGCTTGGAGAGTTTGCTGAAGGCATACATGGCAAAAAAAGATGCCTTAATCTAGAGCCAAGCAGCTACATTGAAGAATTTAGAGAATCAAGTGGGCCAGCTTGCAACTGAACTTAGGAACCGACCACAGGGTTCCTTACCCAGTGATACGGAAAATCTAAGAAATCTAGGAAAGGAGCATTGTAAAGCGCTAACACTGAGGAGTGGAAAGACGATAGAGCCTAATACCATTGAAGCTGGAAAGGAGCCAGCTGACGCTCAAGATTCAGAAGAAGTTCAACATCCCGTTGGTTGAAGCACTTGAGCAAATGCCGAACTACGTCAAGTTCATGAAAGATATCTTGTCTAAGAAACGAAGGCTTGGAGAATTTGAGACGGTAGCTCTGACGAAGGAATGCAGTGCATATCTTCAAGACAAACTACCCCCAAAATTGAAGGATCCTGGATGTTTTACCATACCGTGCAACATTGGAGCAACATATTGTGGTAAGGCATTATGTGACTTAGGTGCAAGTATCAACTTGATGCCTATGTCAATATTTAGAAGTTGGGGATAGGAGAAGTTAGACCAACTACGGTTACGCTTCAACTAGCAGATCGATCCTTAGTACATCCAGAAGGAAAAGTCGAGGACGTATTGGTTCGTGTAGATAAGTTTATCTTTCCTGCTGACTTTGTAATTCTAGATTTTGAAGCAGACAAAGAAGTACTACTCATCCTAGGAAGGCCGTTCCTAGCAACTGGAAGGACCCTCATTGATTTGCAGAAGGGCGAGCTCACTATGCGTGTTCAGGATAATCAGGTAACATTTAACGTCTTTAAGTCTATGCGATTTCTTGACACAATGGATGATTGTTCTGCAGTATCCGACTTAGAGGAATTAATAGTGGAGAAGGAACTCAACTGTGTTGAGGACCCACTGGAAAGAATTTTGACATCGGATCCCCCAATTGAGAAAGAGGAGGATGACTACTTAGCTTTGCTAGAAGCTAATCAAAATGGATTTAATCCGCAATCCTGTTTTAAATCTTTGGAGTTAGAAAAAAGGGGATTACACCCAGCTAAAAGCATCAATCGAGGATCCACCTAAATTAGAACTCAAGGTATTACCTTCTCATTTAAAATACGTTTATTTAGGTAACGCTTCTACTCTGCCTGTGATTGTTTCAGCAGAATTAACTATTGAACAAGAAGAAAAACTTATCTTAGTTTTGAAACAAGTCAAGAAGGCCATCGGATGGACCATAGCCGATATTAGCGGTATTAGTCCGTCGGTATGCATGCACAAGATTATCCTGGAAGATGGCGAAAAAGGGACGATCGATGGACAAAGGAGATTGAACCCCATCATAAAGGACGTAGTAAAAAATGAGATCATCAAGTGGTTAGATGCGGGTATTATCTATCCCATCTCAGATAGTTCATGGGTAAGTCCTGTCCAGTGCGTGCCAAAGAAAGGAGGTATCACAGTCGTAGAGAATGAGAACGAGTTGATACCGACTAGAACGGTTACGGGATGGAGAATCTGCATCGATTACCGGAAGCTGAACAAGGCGACTAGGAAAGATCACTTTCCTTTGCCGTTCTTGGACCAGATCTCTTGGATAGACTCGCGGGGCGAGATTACTACTGCTTTTCTTGATGGATACTCGTGGTATAATCAGATTACAAGATGCACCTAAGATCAACACAAAACGACATTCACTTGCCCGTACGGTACATTTGCATTTAGACGCATGCCATTTGGTTTATGTAATGCACTTGCTACATTTCAAAGATGTATGATGTCTATTTTTACTGACATGGTTGAAAAGTATTTGGAAGTGTTTATAGACGATTTTTCAGTATTCGGAGATACTTACGATGATTGCTTAGCCAATCTAGCTAAGGTACTAAGGCGATGCGAAGAAACAAATCTCGTACTCAACTGGGAAAAATGTCATTTTATGGTACGAGAAGGAATTGTTTTAGGCCATCGGATAACGAGACATGGGATTGAGGTAGACAAAGCAAAGGTAGACGTTATTGAGAAACTCCCACCTCCAACATCTGTGAAAGGTGTTAGGAGCTTTTTGGGCCACGCCGGTTTTTATCGAAGATTTATCAATGACTTCTCCAAAGTTGCTAAACCCTTATGCAAATTATTGGAGAAGGACTCGATATTCAAGTTTAATGAGGAATGCTTAAAACCCTTCAACAATTTGAAGAGTTGACTAGTCACGACACCCAAAATCGTCACACCAGACTGGGATTTGCCATTCGTATTGATGTGTGACGTGAGTGACTTCGCAATTGGAGCTGTATTGGGCCAGTGAAGGAACAAAGTTTTTCATCCCATCTACTATGCAAGTCGAACTCTAATCGGAGCTCAACTAAATTATACGGTAACGGAAAAAGAGTTACTTGCTATTGTGTTTGCTTTCGACAAGTTTCGATCTTATCTTGTAGGTACCAAAGTGATCGTCTATACGGACCACTCGACAATTAAATATTTACTGGCCAAGAAAGATGCTAAGCCGAGATTGATCTGGTGGGTACTACTACTTCAAGAGTTCGATCTAGAAATTCAAGATCGAAAGGGAGTAGAGAACCAAGTAGCAAATCACTTGTCTAGATTGGAGCCGCAATAGGGAAATTCTCCACTTGTACCGATCCATGAGACATTTCCAGATGAACACACACTGAAGGTAAATCATGTCCATAATATTCCTTGGTTTGCTGATATTGCTAACTATTTAGCTTGTGGTTTAATGCCGATTGATAAAACGTATCAACAAAGGAAAAAGTTTCTTCACGATGCGAAGTACTATTTCTGGGAAGAACCATATTTGTTTAAAAAGTGTGCAGATCAGATGATCAGGAGATGTGTGGCAGAAGATGAAATACCGAAGATTTTATACCACTGTCACTCAGCTCCGAGTGGGGGACACTTCGGAGGTACACGTACAACGGCCAAAGTATTGCAAGCCAGATTCTTTTGGCCAACACTAATCAAGGATGCATACGCTTATGTAAAGAGTTGTGATCGATGTCAGAGGGTTGGAAATGTCACCAACAGAAATGAGATGCCTCGAACAAATATCATTGAGGTAGAATTATTCGATGTTTGGGGTATTGACTTTCTTGGTCCTTTCCCTTTGTCTTTTGGTCACAAGTACATATTGGTAGCAGTAGATTATGTGTCCAAGTGGGTCGAGGCTGAAGCTTATCCGACGAACGATGCTAAGGTTGTGATGAAGTTCTTGCAGAAACACGTGTTCAGAAGGTTTGGAACCCCAAGAGCTATTATCAGTGATGAAGGGACCCATTTTGTGAACAAGTGGTTAAAATGGTTGTTAGATAAACATGGAGTGAAACACAAGGTTGCTACAGCTTACCATCCGTAGACAAATGGGCAAGCTAAGCTAGCGAATAAGGAGATCAAAGGCATACTTGAGAAGGTAGTTTGCCCAAACCGACGAGACTGGTCCAAGAGACTAGATGATGCTTTATGGGCTTACAGAACAGCATACAAGACACCTTTAGGAATGTCACCCTACAGGTTGGTCTTTGGGAAAGCCTATCATCTACCTCTGGAGTTAGAGCATAAAGCTTACTGGGCCCTTCGACGACTCAACTTGGATCTTAAGCTTGCTAGAGAGAAACGGATGCTCCAACTCAATGAGCTAGAGGAATTCCGAATGTTCTCATACGAAAATGCCAAATTACTCAAAGAAAGACTCAAGAAATGGCATGACAAGCACATTCGAGTTCGAGAATTTGAAGCAAGTCAGCAAGTCTTGTTATTTAATTCCAGATTGAAGTTCTTCCCAGGTAAGTTAAAATCACGTTGGTCCGGTCCATTCACGATTCATCGCGTCTATCCATATGGAGTTGTTGAACTCCAAGGTAAGGGAGGTAATTTTCAAGTCAATGCTCAGCGTTTGAAACATTACTACGGAGGAAAACCTGAACGGGATCAAATCTTGTTCAGTTTATCAGATATTTAAATTTTCTTGTTTTTAATAAATTATTTAGGGTATATGTGTGGGTTTATTATGTTTAAATAAATTATGTCTAGGAGATTGGAACTTAAGCGGGACCGCTTGTGACCCCTCCAATCTTTCCTGGGAATTGATTTTTACATAATTTTTCGAGAAATTATTTCCTAAATGACAAAATAAATTTTTGGTTTTTCAAATAAAAAGGTCAATTTTGACCCCAAGCTTTAAATTGCAACTCAATTTCAAAATTTCATTAAGTCTAGGGACTTAATTGAATTATTTTTAAAATTTGGTTGCTATTTTCGTAAATAATAAAAACTAGGTGCCTCTTTTTGTACATATTTCCAAAAGGCATCTAAAATAAACACTTTTACTTAATATATATATTTTTTATATAATATGATAAACTTTAATATATAATCATATCTCTTATAATTTATATATTAATTTTTATCAACTTAGCTTAGAATTAGGATTAATTTTATTCAATTATATTTCATGTTTATCTTAACAATTTAATAGCAATTGATAATTTCATATGCATATTATTAATTGTTGTTAACTTTGAGTAGGATTAGAATTAGAACTTTTTAATTATTAAATTACTCTAAGAGTTTTACTCTAATTCCTATTACTCTCACTATAAATTCCACCCATACCTCTTCTCATTCATTCATCACTCAAAACCCAAAACCTAAGTGCCAAAACCTCTTAGCTGAAGCACCTAGCTGCACGCCCAAGCGTCCAGTAGCTCGCGCATACAAGCGCGCCAGTGGCCTCCCCGTGCCGCTACACTTGCTGCTCCAGCCCAGCTGCCCAGGCTGTGTCTTGCTCCTGTGCGCGCAGCCCCTACCATGCGTTGCAGCTTGCTTCCACACCCATCCGGTCCCGCACCTAGCAGCCTTCCAACACCCGACCAACACATCTCTTTCACCCACACACCAAGCCCTTAAGCCTTCAACCTTCCTTTTAAATTTCCATGTTTTGTTTCATAAGTATATTTTAGTTTAGGAGTTCTTAATTTTTACAAGGAAGGTGGTAAGAACAAATTTTTTTCTTAAGTTTTAATTTTATTCAATTATTTAATTTTTCAATTTATTGAAATATTAGTAATTTTTATTAATTAAATTTTTTGAAAAAACATTTTCCCATCTTATGTTCAGGTCAATCATGCCTCGCAAGAGAACTCATGCTTCCGCTCAAATCGATGAAATGCAAAATAAGTTCCACTGTGAAGAAGCCAAAGTAAGATACGAAAGTATCTTCAAAAATCAACAGATGCATCCAGATAAAGGCTTCACATTGAAGGAAAGCAACTACAGAGACTTTATGGCACGTATTCGTCAAGTTGCTGAAGCCCTCAATTGGGAATTGTTTTGTGAAAGGAGACCAAGTGTGGATGAGGAACTAGTTCGTGAATTTTATGTGAACTTAACCTCAAGCGAATTGACCGAAGTTCCAGTTCTTTGAATCAAGGTACCAATAAATTCAAATGCTATTAATGAGTTCTTTGAATTACCTGATTTCAAAAACGATGAATATTCTTCCTTGTTGAGAAACATTAAACCTGAAAATCTGCAAGAAATTCTCGAGGAACTTACAGTTCCAGGTTCTAAGTGGACTGTGTCAAAGCAAGGAATCCACACGTGTCGAAGAGAGTATTTGACACCACTTGCGAAGGTATGGTTCTATTTCATCCGTTTCAGCCTTATGCCTAGTTCGCATGGGACTACAATCTCATTAGAGCGAATGGTCCTATTATACTCGATTCTATCTGGAAAAACCATTGATGTGGGCAAAATCATCCAAAGAGAAATGTGAAATTGTGCTGTTAGACGTTCTGGCCCGACCTATTTCCCCTTTACAATAACAATTCTGTGCTTAAAAGCAAAAATCCTTGCGAACGTGAAGAAGACATGGTATAGTCAAGGCACAATCACTGATTGGGACCTCTACCGAGTAGCTGGAGATTCTGTTCTACAACAACAAGTTGAAGAGAGTGAGGATACCGAAGAAGCAGGAGATGATCCCATAGAGATCCCGCCAGAGCAATCAACTGAAGTCCCCAGTGAGGCAAAACCAATGGAACCAGAAGCTGAACCTGATATCGAGACCTCAATGTTTGGAGCTCCACCGCCTAGCCCAGATCTTCGTGATGAGCTGTTAAAGCTGATGGACTTAATACAACACATGCAATGGCAGCAACAAGCCTACTGGAGATACTAAAAAATAAGGGATGACTCAATGATGAGTGCCCTCAAGAAAATTTATAATGACCCATTTATTTTTGTGCCTGAGTTTCCAGATTTCATATTTGAACCATGGATTTCATTATCGAAGAGGGAGCAAGGTGATTCATGCAAAGGCAATACTGATGGAGCAAAAGATGAGTCAAATTCGGAAGGATTGGCAAACAAATAAAAAAAGGGAGGACTTCAACTTTAGTTTATTTTTATTCTTAAGTTATTTTAGGATTAGGTTAATTAGGAATTTTTATTTTTGCACAATAAAACAAGAGATAGGAATCATGAATAAAATCTGAACAAGTCACAAAGGCTAAAGTGTGGCAATAGGTATATACATGTCTAGGATTGGATTTTAGAGAGAGCTTGGTACTTAACCAGTCAATTTGACTCACCTCCTCTTTTCTAAAATCCTACCTGGTGTATAGTATCTATTCACTTTAAACAATGAGGACATTGTTCACTTTAAGTAGGGGGGACCGAAAATTTGAATTAATCCCATTCAGAATAAAATTTTCTTTTAATTATGATTAGGATATATTTTGATTAAAAAGTTGAAATCTTGTTAAGTATGCTAAACTTCAGTATTAATAAAGTTCTATTATTTCAATAAGTTATTATGTTAGCTTAATAATGATATGAATGTATTTTTAATAAAACATGCAAATTCGTACCATAAAATTTTTAGTTCCCTACGAAAAAATTAGGCATGCATAAAAGTTTAAGTCTTTAGAATTGACTTAGTAATTTCTTGAGGCGAAATCCTAGGAAGCATGGAATATTGAAAATGATTTAGGCAACTATTGTTTGGACCGTTTGAGCCTTTCAAGCCAACCCTGATAAAATTATCCTTTGAAACCCAACTTTGAGACTATATGGCCTAGTTTTATTTGGACCTTTGCAATATTTAGCCATCACTTTTCTCTTCATTATCTTTAAAATTGTCCCAAACACTAGACTCAGTACTATTCAGAATATCGTTTGAAAATAAGTTTGGGGGAGTTGCAAAAAAGTATGAAATGCTCTAAAAATTGTAGTACATACAGTAAAATACTTGAAAAAAAAAACAAAAATATATGTACTCGAAGTAAATTGCACTAAAGAGCATGTGAAATGGAAAAAAAAGTTGATGCATTGAAGGTAATTATTTCGAAAGGTCCGATACAAGCTGAGTCTAGGGTTTGTTTTAACCTAAAAGTATCTATCTTTTACCTACCCCTAAGCCCAGCCACGTTACAACCTTAAAGACCTATTGATTCAAAGTTCCAATGTTACCTACATTAGTGGAGAGAAATTGCTCTGTTCAACATATGAAGACATCAGTTAAGCTTAATGATTGCAGTTTAATTTTTGAATAAGGGATTAAAATCAAAATGGTATGGATTAACATGTCTTTATTAAGGAACATTTAGTCTAATTTTTCTATTGTAGTAATTATTGAGATTAATTTGAACGACATATATACTTGAGAAGCATAATTATCAAATTTCTTGTTTTTGAGCATAAGTATATTGATTTCATGATTTTGGGAAGAATGTTGTTCTGAAGGAGTAGTTCAAAAGTGTTTCCGAGAAAATTCTTTTCAAATTTGTGCATTACTCGGGACGAGCAATGAATTAAGTTTGGGGGTGTGGAAACACGAAAATTTACGTGTTTTTACATGCCCTTTTTAACTTAAAATCGTGCTATTTCGGTTAAATTCTTGTCGAAAAATAATTAAATGCTATAAAATAATTAAATTGTGTTAAAAATACGAACATGATGAATTTTAATTAATTTTATAGTTAATTTTGATTAATTTTGACTATTTTTGACAGATTCGCACAAAGGGCAAAAATTGGCTCGGCAGACACTGCTCGAAGAATAAAACCGAGAAGCAATTTGAAGTATCGAGGCAAATTTTTTTCCAGTCCAAGACGGTCCGAGTATGAATATTAAATCATAATATAATTAATTTTAATTTATTCCCAATTTAATTTGGGCTAAATAAATTATTATTAATTAATTATGGAAAAAAGGGTCTAGTTAAACCGCACTGGTTGAACCGAATTCAGTGAACTGAACCAGCCACCAATTGGGCTGCCCAGAACCATCCATATGCTGACCCAAATCATCTTAATAGCTAATTAATTGGGCTTGCAAAGAGGCCCTTGAAGACTTGTCAAAGTTGCATTCAACCCCCTCCACAATTAGTGGCTTTGTAGATTTGCCCCAAGCCATATTTAGCAAGTTGAAGCCATCAACTTTGCCACATAGGTGGCCGGCCAAGGTGTGGCTCTTTGGCTGCTATTTTTAGCAAATTTCAGCTTCCACATTCAGCTATAAATACCCCCTTGGCTGATCATTCAAAGCATCCCTCATCCCTCAATTCACATCTCTTCTCTCACAACTCTTCTCTCCTCTCTCACTTTTTCTCTCATTTTCCCATTCAAAACTCCTTGCTCTTGTGCCGATTTATCCCCTTGGGAAAGGGGTCTTCTTCATCCATTTTGGAGCAGCAATTGAGTGTTCATAGCAACCTTGATCGGCGAGGACAACAAAGAAGGAAGAGCGGAGCAACCTAGTCAAGCCACGAAACAACACCAGATTTGATTCTTGTTCCCTATCTCTTTAATTTTTGTTGTTTTTATGATGAACATATCTATGAATATTTACGTTGTTGGAATGGTTAATTTAATCAGCTTAGCTTGAATTTAATTCGTGTTGGGTTGATTGCATTTCGTTATCTTAAATTATTAAAATTGTGTTTATGCTGTTATAGGCCTCGGTAAAATGCTTGATTAAGTAAAATCATGCCTAAGTTATTCTGACATTATAATTGTTTTGATAACTAAAGAATAAATTATTTAAACGCTTTAAAATTGTAATTAATGGACACAGTACTTAATCAGTGCATGTTTAATTCTTCTAAGGTAGCTGAAGATTAGATTAGCATTATATTTGGCGATACATATGCCTTGCATAACTTGCAAGATTATTGTGATTAAACTGTTTCAAGGTAAGGATACTTTGTTACCTCACATAGTCTTTTATATGCTTATTAGGTTGAATTAATCATTTGAATCGACATAGGAATATGCGAGAGATTGTTTAATTTAATAAGTATGTATGTGCAATAACATGTTTACTTTTATAAATCTATTTTATCGGTCGAATTGACATAGGAATATGTACAAGAGATGAATGGATTTTTTATTTGTAAATATGTTCATAAGTTAGCAAATTACCGAGTTGCCATGATTTATTCGTAACAAGTATAAGCATAAGTTTAATAATTCTAAGGTAAGAAATGTAATTAATCCAACACAATTATATCATCTTGATTAAAATCAGCTTTTGAAATCGTGCATTAGAACTTTATTTTATTTTATTTTACTTTTTTTTAGTTTTTAAATATTTCTTAAATCCAAATATTTTCCCTTCACCAAAGTGTTTGAAATCATTTTCATAAATAATTCTTTTACAATCCCTGTGGGTACGATAACTCGACATTTACTTGTCACTTTATTACTCGTTGCGATTATGTACACTTGCACATTTCCACCGTTCCAACGACGGAAATGCGCAAGTGTACACAATCTCAACTAGTAATAAAGTGACAAGTAATGTCAAGTTATTGTATCCACAGGGACTGTGCAAGAAAATAATTATAAAATGCCAAATTAAAGAATTTGATGTTGGAAAATATATTGGTTTGAAGAAGTTTTATAAAAACTAAAAATTAACTAACTAATTTAACTAAGAAAAAATTATAAGTAAAAATATTCCAATACACGATTTCTAAAACATGAGTTTTAATCAATATGACATAAATGTGTTAGATTAATTGTATTCTTTAACCTAGAATAATTAAAGTTGTAATAATGTGCAGGTGTACACAATCACAACAAGTAATAAAGTGACAAGTAACGTCACGTTATCGTACCCACAGGGGTTGTGCAAGAAAATATTTATGAAATGCAAAATTAAACAATTTTGTGTTGGAAAATATATTGGTTTGAAGAAGTTTTATAAAAACTAAAAATTAACTAAGTAATTTAACTAAGAAAAAAATAAAAGTAAAAATATTCCAATGAACGATTTCTAAAACATGAGTTTTAATCAATATGACATAAATGTGTTAGATTAATTGTGTTCTTTAACCTAGAATAATTAAAGCTGTGTTCATGTTGTTACGAATAATTTCACGGCAACTCGGTAACTTGCTAACTAATACACATACTTACCTACTAAAACCCAATAACCTCTTGACTATATCTTTATGTCAATTCAAATGGTTAATCGAATTTTAATAAGCAAATAAAAGATTAAGTGAAGTAACAACATATCTCTATATTGAAACAATTTAATCACAATAATTTTGCAAGTTATGCAAGGCTAATGTATTGTTTAATACTGTCGCTAATTTAACCCTTAGCTACCTTAATTAAACATGCACCAATTAAACATTGTGTCAATTAATTACAATTTCAATTCATTTAAATAATTAATTCAATTGTCACCTTACAATTAAAATCCAAGCATAACATAAGTATGGTTTTATTTAATTGAACAATCTACTATGACCTAATAACAACACCAAACACATTTTTAATAATTTAAGAGGATAGAATGCAATTAATCTAACACGAAAGGAATTTGAGTCATTTTAATTAATTGAAGAACAATATCACAAATATTCATATTCATGATCAAAACAAAATTAAAACAAAGATTGAGAGAAGGGAACTAGAAGAACAAATCTCGGTGGTTTTCCAAAGCCAGACTAGTGCGCTCCTCTCTTCTCTGCTTGTTCTACTGATCCAATGCCTTCAAGAAAACTTGATTGTTGCTACTCCAAGATGTGTGCAAGCTCTTATTCAAGAGCGAAAATCAACAAGGGAAGAATGGAACTGAAAGGCAACTAAAAGGGAGAAAGGGAGAAAATGTGTGAGAGAGAGATGTGTGAAGTGAGGGATGAGAAATGAGGGAGTAAAGGGGGATTTTTATAGTGGGAGATGGCTGATAAAATTAGCTAAAAATAGCAGCCAATCCCCCTTCCCATGGTTGGCCATGCTAGGTGGTAAGTTTGATTGAATCAAACTTGCTATTTTTAGCTTGTGGCTAAAAATAGAAGGCATGAAAAGAAGAGGGGTTTGAATAGCATTTAGGAAAAGTTCAAGGGCTGATTTGAAAGTATAAAAATCAGCTAAAATAAGCTAATTGGTCAGCTAATGTGGACGATTTGGGCTGCCATCTTCTTGATGGATTAGTTGTCTTCACTTAGCACAACTAGGCACATTTCTCTTCATCAGGCTTGTAATTAATGTTAACTCAATTTGTGTTGGATTTAAAATTAATTATTAAACATGTCTAATAATTATTATTGGATCGTCCCTTGGATGGAAAAAAATAATCGTCCATGCTCTTGGGTCGCTTGGTACAAAAATTGCCTTAACAGGTCAAGCTTCTCAAGGTGCCTGCTGAGCCGATTTTCACCTTTTGTGCAAAAACTGTCGAAAATAAATCAAAATTGTGTCAATTCAATATAAAAATAAATAAATTTTAATATGTTCTTAACTTGAGTGTAATTTAATTATTTTATAATTAAATTATGAATTTCAACAAAAATTACTATGAACCTGCATGAATTAGAGCTAAAACAGAGCTGAAAAAGTCTATATATTTTTGTGTTTCCAGAAAGGCAACATTGTTCATTAACCTTTAGTTCCTATATTTAAGCCATAAACCACTTCTTGAGGAACCTTCATACAAAACCCGAAGCCAAAACGTTAATTGTACTTATCATTTTTCTTTGGTTCCTGAACTCTACGAATTTAGACGTGGAGCCATACGTATTGAAGGATAAGTAGAGAGATAATGGTGGTTTTGAAAAATCATAGTGAAATAAAGAAGACATTGTGTGATATAGTAATTATAGGTCAAGCAAAAGTGTGCTAATAAAGAAAAATTTAGAAAAAGACAAAACGAGATGAAAAAGTACTAAATCAAGCAAAAAGCATTGTGAGTGAGAAAAGAGTGAAAAAGAGAAAGTGACCCAAAAACAAAAGGTCACCAAAATAGAAAAACTCAGTCAGTAGTGCACCAAAACTTGTTAAGCTGAATGCAGTTGCTATTATTATACTGTGACTTCCTAAATGAAGAAATAAGGAAGGTGAGAGAATGAGAGAAATGGTTGTGAATGGGAAAGGGATGCTAGAAGGGGTGAATAGGGAACAATACGATGTGCCAAACTAATTTTGTGCTTGAAATCGTTTTGATGTGCCTTTTTTTTGAATTTCATACCAACCTTAAGTCTCAAAACATTACAAGTTGAAAAGTCCTATGTGACCTAGGTAAATCTATTTGTGGATGGACATTGCATTAAGTGATCGCAATAATAGTTGTATGTATTCTGCTAGTATAATTGAAATCCTATGTGATTTTCTTGATGGATTAATATATTTAATAATATTTTTGCTTATATGCTTTATAATATACTGAACTTAGGTGTTGAGGTTGATAGTGGTAAGTCATTTACATATCATGCAGGAATTATGTGTATTTACAATTACCCGTATCTGCTTCGTTCCTAAATTAATCTTCGTGTCATACTTGCTCAAGTCATTTACTTTATATTTTCCTTTTTATGTTTTCTTTCTTGAGGACAAGCAATGAATTATGTGTGGGGGAGTTTGATCTGCTGCAATTCGTTGTAGCAGATTAAACTACTTTCTGTACTTAACAAGCTCGTAGGAAAGCAATTTCGTTCTATTTTTGATTAGTTTTCACTTTTAGTACTTAGGTAAAAAAAATGAGCAAATTTGGTGATTTATATGACCTTGTGGGCCAAGGTAGGCCTAAAGTTAGTCTAATATTTTTGTTGAGTGTGTAGGACATTATTCGAAGGCACAAAGATAGTGGACTGCCCGCTATGTTGCAACACGGAGCTTGGATGTCGCAACATAGCAAGTAGAGTACCTAAGGAGCAGTTTTCCATCATTGTCGCGAAACTATTCTGAAAATACACTCTAACTAGTAAACTATCATCAGTGTCGTGACACAGGCCAGAGGGTGTCGCGACACCGACGTGACAAGGTCACTTAATGGACCAAGGGTGTTTTTGTCTGCACAATGAACTTTAACGAGAAATAGTGAGTCATTTTAGGTGAAGGACCAGTTTCCAAACCTAGGCTTGTAAGTAGAATTGCTCTAAACAATTTAGAGGACAATTTTTACTTAGTTTTAATTTTACTTTCAATTGCAATTTAGATTTTTTTTCAGTTGTAACTTTTACTTTAGTTTATTTTTTTCTTCGCGAGATCTGGATTATAGATTGATCAACTCCTCATGGATTACTATTTGTGCTATTATATTTACATCAGGATTCTTCTCATCTTTATTCTTGATATGTTCTTAATGTTTATCTTTCAAATCAATTATATTGCATTTGTTAGATCCATGGGGAACTAATCCAGTAAGGGAGATTAAAAAGTGGATGTGAGATTAATTAACACTTATGTAGGGTTTCTTAGCGGATCAGTTGGTTGGGAAAAGAAGAACCTAAAAACCTAGGTTTGACGACCCTAAGAAGTCATGTAGGTAGTTATGAACCCGAAATCGGTATTGTCTACCGTGAAAACCTTACTCCAATCCGATCTGACTTGTGACATCGAGAGATAAGTAGTTCTTGCCGGCTCATTAGGTTAATGGAAGGCCGGGAGGCCCTACTAGGTTAATGGCAAGTTGATTGAATAGAACCCGAAGTAGGAGTTAATTATGAACATTGAAACGAGTTAGTCTTCTATCATTTAATTCGATAAATTCTACAACTTGTTTCTGTAATTGTTTTTATTACTTTTATAAAATATCTTTTATCACCACCTTAGGAATAGTCATAATATAATTAAATTAAAGTACTAACTAGACCCATTAGCGTCGAAGTTAATATTAGTTTAGTCTAGCCTCTTTTTGGTACAATCTTCGAAATACTTCAAATAGTTTGTTGTACAAATCTATATTACAGCATGATCCGTATACTTGTGGACATCATCTTAATATCTATTGTCGAAACCATTTTTAATTTTTTTTAAAAAACGGGGATCGACTTTAAAAACGAAATGGAGTCGCCACCGATTTTTTTTGGTGTGATCGGATCACCTTATAAAACAATTTTTATTTTATTCAAAATATTGATTTTGGCCTACGAAATTCAAGAAAAACGGGTTCGGGGGTCGGTTACGTACGAGGAAGGGTTAGCACCCTCATAACGCCCAAAATTGGTACCTAATTGATTAACTAATGTCCTAATGTCGAAAATTTTAAAATACGATCCTTTTTATTTGAGAGAAAATTTGAATAAATCAAATTGTATGCCAAGACCCATTTATCTCAATAAAATGTCACACCTAATGAGTTAGGATGCAACATTTCAAGACTTCGAAACTAAGTTTGCCTTTATTTGTAAGAAATCCTTACCTCGAGTCAACAAAACGTCATATCCAATAAGTTAGGACACAACATCTCGAATTCCTAAGAATAAGTTTTTATTTAGTTTTTCAAAAGAAAGTAATAGGTCCTTTAGACTCGAAGAGAAAAATCGAAACCCAGTAAGTTAGGATACGATTTCTTTCGAACCTTAGAACGCGGAGTGTTTGCTTATTTTGAAAATCGGATAAAATGTAATACGATCCTAATAAAATAGAAAATGAATTTAAAATAAATTGTAAAACGATTTACAATGCTAACTTATATAACAACATGATGATGATAAAATATAATAACAATAATAAAGGTAAAAATAAAATACAATAAAGTAAAAGCAAGATAAACAAATGAAATAAAACAAAAGAGAATTATAACAAAAAATGGAGGCTATATACAAAAATAAAAACCATAGAATGATAATAATAGTAACAAAAAATGCGATAATAATAATAAAATATATTAATAAATAAGTAATAGTAAAAAAATAATATTAGTAATAATAAAAATAATAAAAATAATGAAGATAATAATAAAAGTAATAGTAAAAATAAAAATAGCATTAGTAATAATAATTATAACAATAATAATAATAATGAAAATAATAATAAAAGTAATAGTAAAAATAAAAATAGTATTAGTAATAATAAAATAATAGTAAGGATATTTAAATTAATAGTAATAATAATATAAAAAATAATAGTAGTAAAATAAAAGTATATTAATAATAAAATAATAGTATATGTTAATATAAAAATAATAGTAAAAATAAAAACAATAATAGAATTAATGAAAAAGCAATAATGATGGTGATACTAAAAATAATAATAATAACAACAATACTAATAATGATAGATATAATAATAATAATAATAATAATAAAGTTAATTATAAATAAAAAATAAAAAAATAAAAAAAAGACAGTAGTGGTAATGTTAAAATAATAGTAAAAGCAATAATAATAATATTAATAATAATATTAATAATAATAAGAATTAAAAAATAAAATTAGTAATGAAAATAATAAACAAAATAAATAAAAAAGACGAAATTGAACTAAAAATAAAAGTTTGGGGCGAATTTAAAAGAAAACAAAAGGCAAGGGACCTATTTAGACACGGGAATAACATGGAGGGACTAAAAGGGAAAATATTCCCTCCCTCCAAAACGCTACGTTTAAAAAGGGACTCCAATGAAATCCAAATAAAATTTAATGGCAAAATTAAAAATAAAAGGGAACTTAATTATAAAACCATAAAAAAGCGGAAGGGCTAAAAGCGCAATTAGCCCTTCCTATAAAAACGCGCGGATCCTAGGCCGGAGCGGGTCGGATTGGGTCGGGCCAGGGCAAAATGACATCGTTTTGAGGCTTTAGGACTCTGGCCAAAACGGCGCCGTTTTGAATGGCTATATAAGTCAAAATTTTTAAAAAAAAATCATTTTTCTCTTCTCCTCTTCAAAAAAAAACCGAAACAGCTCTCCAAAGAACTCTCCCCTGGCGATTTTCGGCGGGGACTCCGGCAAGGCCTCCGATCGATCGCCGTAGTGCCTCTGCCGCCGCCGTCCATCGTACACGGTGGCTGGAATTCTGAAAAAAGTAAGTTTTCTTTTCCTCTTTTTTTATATATTCATTTTAAAACTTTTATATGAAAAAAAAGAAACCTTTGAAAGAAAAGAGAAACAGATTCGGGAAAAAAATAAAAAGAAAAAGAAAACCTTTCCCTTTGCCGATTTGCTTTTTTTTTCTATATTCTTGTATATATGCGTGGTCCCTTTTTACAGATTAGGTTAGGGTTTTTATAACCTAAAAAAAAAATTAGAAAATAAATACAGGACTCCTTTTTTGCTGCTACAATCGGTCTTCTTTCCTTTTTTTAGGCGAATGGCGAGAAATCCGACGATGGGACGCGATCCGTGCGCTGATTGCGGCTGGATGAGGGGCCTGCTAGGTGCTTGCGGCGCGAGGGTTTCCCAGAAACCCTAGGTCCGGAAACAGCTTGGGTATTGTGCTCCATTGGTTGGGTTAGGTGTTGGGCTAGGTTAAGTTTGGGCTATGGGTTTTAGGTATTAGTCTGGGTTGTAATGGATTGGGTTTAGGCAATCTATTTTGTAAATGGACTGTAAGCTGGACATTAGTTTATTTATTATTATTATTTTTTATTTGTTCAAGCCCGGGCATAAATGGGCTACTACAGCTGCCCCTCTTTGCTCATTGTCGTGTAACGAGAATAGAGCAAAGACAATAAAAGGACCCATTTTGCCCGGTCTTGTCAAATGGCTGTATCTTCAGGGAGATAGACTAGTATCTTCAATCTGCTTTACTGCAACTTCAGGAAGACAAGATCTACTATCTTTAGTCTGCTCCATTGCAAACTTAGGGATGCCAGACTAGTATCTTCGATCCACTTCTCTGTAATCTCAGGAAGACAAGATCTGCTATCTTGTGTCTGCTCCACTGCAAACTTAGGGATGCCAGACTGGTATCTTCGATCCGCTTCGCTGCAAACTCAGGAAGACAAGACCTGCTATCTTCAATCTGCTCCACTACAAACTCAGGGATGCCAGACTGGTATCTTCGATCTGCTTCGCTGCAATCTCAGGAAGACAAGACCTGCTATCTTCAATCTGCTCCACTGTAAACTTAAGGATTCCGACCCGGTATATTCGATCCGCTTCACTCGCAAACTCGGGAAGACAAGATCTCGCTATCTTCAATCTGCTCCACTGCAAACTCGGGGATGCGGTGGTATCTTCGATGCGCTTCTTGCACGCAATCTCGGGAAGACAAGATCTGCTATCTTCAATCTGCTCCATTGCAAACTCGGGGATGCGGATGGTATCTTCGATCCGCTTATTGCAAACTCGGAAGACAAGACACGCTATCTTCAATATGCTCCACTGCAAACTCAGGGATGCCAGACTGGTATCTTCGATCCGCTTCGCTGTAAACTCAGGAAGACAAGATCTGCTATCTTCAATCTGCTCCACTGCAAACTCAGGGATGCCAGGCTGATGTTTTCAATCCGCTTCACTGCAAACTCAGGAAGACAAGATCTGCTATCTTGGGTCTGCTCCACTGCAAACTCAGGGATGCCAGACTAGTATCTTCGATCCGCTTCACTACAATCTCAGGAAGACAAGATCTGCTATCTTGTGTCTGCTCCACTGCAAACTCAGAGATGCCAGACTAGTATCTTCGATCTGCTTCACCGCAATCTCAGAAAGACAAGATCTGTAAATTCATCGATGTTGCGACACCGTCCTCTGGGGGACCTGTCCTATAAAATCGATTTTATGTGTTTATGCTTATGCAAAATGGTTAGGATGCTATGGTCTGAACAAATCAACTTCTCTTAACCGAATGAAATATGTACGAATGCAAAATGTCATGAGGACGATCCTTTTTAATAAGTAGGATGTCACCACTTGTTGCTCATCAGGGCTCTATCATTAACGCAGTACACTGTCTTCCTACTCGGCTAGCATTTGACAGAAAGCCCGAAAACATTTTTGCTCAACTAATTTGCCCCACTAACTTCAGGGTCCTTTCCATTGTACCTCAGAGACATAAGGCTTGTACCATTTTCAAACCATCTCACTGCGGTTCTGGATTATAGGATTTGAGACTTTTTCGATCCGTTCCCACTGCAATTCAAGGGTATAGGACTTGTATCTTTTTTAATTCATCCCACTGCAACTTTGGGGTATAGGATCTGTAACTTGTTCCATCCACTAATCACTCCCCAGTGACCCGACCAGATGTGTACGCATGATACTCGCATGGATGCAGAATGTCATTTTTTCTTTTCGAGAATGATTCCTTCTATGCTTGGGACGTCATTGCCCATTATTTATCGAGATGGTATCACTGGCGAAATGTCTTATCCAATAAAAATCTAAAGAAATAATCATCTTTTCATATTTCCAACCCTTAGGCTTGGTAAGTTCTAAACAATAGTCCTGTTTTAGATTCTCATATCATTTAGAAGTTTCCAGAGTAATATGCGAAACTCCTTTTATGAAAGTATTATTAGTCCATTAATCGTTATTTTAATATAAAATGCTTGAAAAAGATCACAACAATGGATGAGAAAGAAATTAATCAAGAGCATAGCTCGAAACAAAAAAGTTAATCAAAGATCACCAAGGCAATAAAAGAAAATTGATTGGGGTGTATCTTGAAAAGAATAAAGTAATCAAAGATAGCCAAGGCCATAAAAGAAAATTGATTGGGGTGTATCTTGAAAAGAATAAAGTAATCAAAGATAGCAAATTCAAAATAGGTAAGATAGAAGCTAGGTGCCCCAGATATTGCAGCCTGAGCTTCTCTGTACAAACTTCTTGAGAACCATTTCGAGCTCAATACGTGTTTAGAGGATCCGGAGTACTTTGTCAATGCCTCAAGACGTAGCATACTTCCTTGTTATTAATTCAGGCATAGCAAGACTATCACATGCCTTTGATCAAAATTTGAGACGCCCTTTTCGTGTTTTTGGCTCAAAAACCCTTTTAGTCTCAAAGCGCCCTTTTGCGGGTTTTCGCCTTGGCCTCTCCTTTTTTTTTGAATTTGATCTCAAGGTGCCCTTTGCGGGTTTTCACCTTGGCCTTTCCCCTTTTAGGTAAAATACTTCTTGACTGAACCTGAATTCACCGAATTGGGCAAGTCTTCGCCATCCGTCTCGGTCAATATCAATGCTCCTCTAGAACAAGCCCTTTTTACTACATAAGGTCCTTCCCAGTTTGGCATCCGCTTTCCTCTGAAATCTTTTTGTATAAGAAGGATCTTCCTCAATACCAGGTCCCCATCATGAAATTCCCTTGGGTGGACCATAAATCAGCATCATCCATTTTTGGTACATTTGACTATGATGAATACTTTCAAACCCTTTTCTTCTGCCAAGTTCACTGGATACATTCTACTTCATCCAATTCTTGACTCAATCAAAGCTTGGATCAAAGGAATCTCGACAACCACTTCTATTCTATAAACCAATGGGAAAAGTGTTGCCCCAGCAAAAGTCCTGGTCAACGTTTGATAAGCATAGAGAGTAAACGGTAGCTTCTTATGCCAATGTTTACAAGTCTTGGTCACTTTTCATTCTTTTTTTTTTCTTTTGGAAACCTTTGTTGCACTGTGATATGCTGCCTGATCTTTAAACAAACTGTAAGCTTTGACATTGTACATTTATGCATTATTAAACATGATCCTTTCTGGCATTCTTTGTCGGCACCTGAACCTTTCCTTTTTTCTTTTTTTTTTTTTTGAAATTTGATGATTGCCGACTTTGCAATATTGGCATATGAAGCAACATTCACCCTCTTAGTGAAGTAATCAATGACCACAAAGATAATTCGGTGTTAACTAGAAGCTTTTGACGAGATCAGCCCCGTAACATCCATGCCCTTCATATAGAAAAGTCTGTGAAGAAAATGGAGGAGTCACATAAATCTTATCTTCTTCAATTTAGTATTTGCGGTATAACTGATGCAATCCCCTTCCATGGTAGACCAACAGTGCCCGATCCTCATGTTTAGCCTGGCCATTGTAAAACCATTAGCATGTGTCCTTCTGACATCCTTATGGACCTTTTTTAAGATTTCAACGTACCCACGTCTTAGTAGCCCAGGCATGTCCTGGTAAAAACATCTTTGAATTCTTGAAAATGACATCTCGCCTTATTTCTGTGGTGAGCTAGGCTACAATCTCCACCTCTTTTCTAGGCTCATAATATCCAGTGACCCTTTGTAGAGTAGGGTTTGTTTTTCATCTTGTTCTACCATTCTTAACAAATCAGAAGATAGATTACAATCTCTGTCATCTTCAAAGCCTTGAGATACCTCTAGACACATATCTTATTCGAAAGGAGACTCTGAGTCAGTAGCAGCATTGCTCACATCGTTGATATCTGGAGACCTATTGTAGGTTCGAAGGAAGATTCCAAAGAATAAATGATTCAAAGAATGATTATTTGTATAATATGATCATGAATGAATAATAAAAGAATATTTGAAAGAAATTCCCAAAAATAAAAGAATCTATACATGGAAAGAATAAAAGAATATTTGTTCAAAAAGATGCATTTTATTGAAATAAAAATTTCGGACACAAGCCTATTTCACAAAAGGGTTCTTATTGCCTCTAGGCTTAAGGCAACAAGCGTGTTCTGAATATTACTCTAGATTAGCTCTAAAAATACAGGGATCTCCTCCACAGTCCCATTATTCAAAACATTGCCAAGTATGTAAGGGAAGATGCTTGGAAAAATCCAATTCTTTCTTCAGATATGTCGTTAATATTCAGATTTCCCAATATCAGGTCTTGCACTAAAGCCCTGAACTCGATGCATTCTTGGATCTCATAGATCTCATAATATTTACCCCTTTATCTAGATGGTTGGGTGACAGTTTTTTTTCCCCAGAGGGATCATCGAATTTGACAATACTCATTTTGACAAGACTTTCGATCATGTTTTTGAAAGCGGTGCAGTTATCGATCGAGTGTCCTGTGATTCCCGCATGGTATTTGCATTGGGCGTTCGTGTCGTACCATTTAGGGTATGGAGGTTGTATAGGTTTTAGGTAGAAAGGGGATACTACATGTGCATCAAACAAAATTTGGTACAGCTCCCTATACATGATTGGGATGGGCACGAATTGGGATTTTTCTAAGTTCGGTCTTGGATTGGGTTCTTGCCTTGAGGAGACCTGATGGCTAGTAGTTGACTGGAATATGGTATTCAGTTTTGAATAACCCTTGCTATACATACTCATGTTATTCGCCTCATTTTCTTTTTTCTTCGGGGCTCTTAAAGTATTAACCTAGGAGATCTAGTCTCGCTTTTTTCCTTTTGTAATGGTCTTCATATTGTTTTGGGATCTCCACACTAGCCTTCCTTGTTTCCTCTATATTAGCCAGATCAATAACAATGGGATTGGCTGGATTGCCCCCCAGATTGGGACATGAGCCTATCGAGTAGTTTATTGGTGTCGACATACCAGCCTGATGCTGTTGGGGTCTGATAGTAATAGGTACCCCTTTCAGATGTGCGTTTGATTGAATCTGGACGCTTATTGGAGTAGAACCTGGAGGATAGACGAGGTCTTCATTATCATCCCCACTGTTGACTACTGGGCTTTTCCTCTCTTCAAGCACTTCGGCTAGTAACTGACTTAACTGGCCAATCACATTCTTTTGGAATTCTAACATTTGATCCCGTATATCTTGTTGAATTTTGGTCAATTGCTCTTGCATCTGTATTTGCCTTTGCTCTAATCTCTCCAACCTTTGTTCCATGTTTTCTAGATTAACTGAAATAATTTTACCTAATTAGGGTCCTTTTGTAAAAGTCTAATGCAAATGATGCAATGCAATGCAGATGCATGGAATGAATGCAACAGAAAGAGAGGCGTTGATTCTGAATTCAATTCCATTAGAACAATTTTTCTAGAAAATAAATTCCTTTACATAAAACGGATATTTATACGGCCTTTCCCTCATATTCCAAGCGAAGACATTGATCCTTTTCTTCTTATCTGGATATTAAGGTCCAATCTCGCGAACTTTCTAATAAATGTCTCTACTAGCTCTTTTTACTTGATCTGGGCCGCGACTCACTGCTCACTTATTTCTACAATGCTCGTTAGCCTCTTCAAGAAAGCTGAGACATGGTGATTCTCGAATAGTCTTTGTCAGCTTGAATCCTTGGGCAATAAAGTATTGTATTCCTTCACGGACTATCAGTCTTCTCTCGTTGTGTTTACTTGGACCATATTCGGACGACCGTATTATAATCCACTTTATCAAGAAATCCATTTTCTCATGACAAACTCTTCTATTTAGTAATCGAATTTGAATCAACACTTCTTTTCTATGATGTGAATGCAATGCAATCAAAACAAAAGAGAACACGTTAGCACAAAAGAAATAAATAACAAAATAGGGCACCTATCTGGGTGACCACTAGGGTTTGGCATAGTTCTACCTAGGGTAAGCCCTTAGGTTTTCTACGTGTGGTTTAGCTCTAAAGTTGAGGTACCTGAACCAGCAGATTCCTCGATCGTCACCCATTATAGGCTCATACGGACCGAGTTTAGTTCAGGGGAATACATTTCCCTATGGCGATGCGGAAGTGAAAACTTCACGAAGACATAGGTACAGATGTATCCCAGAAGCAATCCACTAGCCCATGCGGAGGTGAAAACCTCACGAAGGCATAGCTTCTCGCTCCCACTTAAAGGTGCAACCACAACGGTCATGCAATGCAATGTGCGCAAAAAAGTAACAATCATATATACTGACACAAACAAATGCAACAAAAGGATCGTAATTTTCAAATCAAATTTTTGAATTTCCGACAAATGACAGAAAATAATCAATTTTAACGGCTTGACTCTCTTATATGTCCCTAGTGGAGTTGCCAAGCTGTCGAAACCATTTTTATTTTTTTTTTAAAAAAAACAAGGATCGACTTTAAAAACGAAATGGAGTCGCCATCGATTTTTTTTGGTGTGATCGGATCACCTTATAAAACAATTTTTATTTTATTCAAAATACTAATTTTGGCCTACGAAATTCAAGAAAAACGGGTTCGGGAGTCGGTTACGTACGAGGAAGGATTAGCACCCTCATAACGCCCAAAATTGGTACCTAATTGATTAACTAATGTCCTAATGTCGAAAATTTTAAAATACGATCCTTTTTATTTGAGAGAAAATTTGAATAAATCAAATTGTATGCCAAGAACCATTTATCTCAATAAAATGTCACACCCAATGAGTTAGGATGCAACATTTCAAGACTTCGAAACTAAGCTTGCCTTTATTTGTAGGAAATCCTTACCTCGAGTCAACAAAACGTCATATCCAATAAGTTAGGACACAACATCTCGAATTCCTAAGAATAAGTTTTTATTTAGTTTTTAAAAAGAAAGTAATAGGTCCTTTAGACTCGAAGAGAAAAATCGAAACCCAGTAAGTTAGGATACGATTTCTTTCGAACCTTCAAACGCGGAGTGTTTGCTTATTTTGAAAATCGGATAAAATGTAATGCGATCGTAATAAAATGGAAAATGAATTTAAAATAAAGTGTAAAACGATTTACAATTCTAGCTTATATAACAACATGATGATGATAAAATATAATAACAATAATAAAGGTAGAAATAAAATACAATAAAGTAAAAACAAGATAAACAAATGAAATAAAATAAAAGAGAATTGTAACAAAAAATGGAGGCTATATACAATAATAAAAACCATAGAATGATAATAATAGTAACAAAAAAATGCGATAATAATAATAAAATATATTAATAAATAAGTAATAGTAAAAAAATAATATTAGTAATAATAAAAATAATAAAAATAATGAAGATAATAATAAAAGTAATAGTAAAAATAAAAATAAAAATAGCATTAGTAATAATAATAATTATAACAATAATAATAATAATGAAAATGATAATAAAAGTAATAGTAAAAATAAAAATAGTATTAGTAATAATAAAATAATAGTAAGGATATTAAAATTAATAGTAATAATAATATAAAAATAATAGTAGTAGTAAAATAAAAGTATATTAATAATAAAATAATAGTATATGTTAATATACAAATAATAGTAAAAATAAAAAAATAATAGAAATAATGAAAATAGCAATAATGATGGTGATACTAAAAATAATAATAATAACAACAATACTAATAATGATAGATATAATAATAATAATAATAATAATAATAATAATAATAAAGTTAATTATAAATAAAAAAATAAAAAAAAAAGACAGTAGTGGTAATGTTAAAATAATAGTAAAAGCAATAATAATAATATTAATAATAATAAGAATTAAAAAATAAAATTAGTAATGAAAATAATAAACAAAAGAAATAAAAAAAGACGAAATTGAACTAAAAATAAAAGTTTGGGGCGAATTTTAAAGAAAACAAAAGGCAAGGGACCTATTTAGACACGGGAATAACATGGAGGGACTAAAAGGGAAAATATTCCCTCCCTTCAAAACGCTGCGTTTAAAAAGGGACTCCAATGAAATCCAAATAAAATTTAAGGGCAAAATTAAAAATAAAAGGGAACTTAATTATAAAACCATAAAAAAGCGGAAGGGCTAAAAGCGCAATTAGCCCTTCCTATAAAAACGCGAGGATCCTAGGCCGGAGCGGGTCGGATCGAGTCGGGCCAGGGTAAAACGACATCGTTTTGAGGCTTTAGGACTCTGGCCAAAACGGCGCCGTTTTGAATGGCTATATCAGTCAGAATTTTTTAAAAAAAATCATTTTCCACTTCTCCTCTTCAAAAAAAACCAAAACAGCTCTCCAAAGAACTCTCCCCTGGCGATTTCCGGCGGGGGCTCCGGCAAGGCCTCCGGCCGATCGCCACCGTGCCTCTGCCGCCGCCGTCCACCGTACATGGTGGCTGAAATTCCAAAAAATGTAAGTTTTCTTTTCCTCTTTTTTTTTAATATATTCTTTTTAAAACTTTTATGTGAAAAAAAAAAGAAACCTTTGAAAGAAAAGAGAAACAGATTTGGGAAAAAAATAAAAAGAAAAAGAAAACCTTTTCCTTTGCCGATTTGCTTTTTTTTTTCTATATTCTTGTATATATGTGTGGTCCCTTTTTTACAGATTAGGTTAGGGTTTTTATAACCTAAAAAACAAATCAGAAAATAAATACAGGACTCCTTTTTTGCTGCTACTGTCGGTCTTCTTTCCTTTTTGCAGGCGAATGGCGAGAAATCCGGCGATGGGACGCGATCCGTGCGCTGATTGCGGCTGGATGAGGGGCCTGCTGGGTGTTTGCGGGGCGTGAGGGTTTCCCAGAAACCCTAGGTCCGGAAACAGTTTGGGTATTGGGCTCCGTAGGTTGGGTTAGGTGTTGGGCTAGGTTAAGTTTGGGCCATCAGTTTTAGGTATTAGTCTTGGTTGTAATGGATTGGGTTTGGGCAATCTGTTTTGTAAATGGACTGTAAACTGGACATTAGTTTATTTATTATTATTATTTTTTATTTGTTCAAGCTCGGGCATAAATGGGCTACTACACCTATCTTTAGTTGCAGTATTCTCACTTTCGATGTTGGTACGTCGGGAGGCGATCATCTCCCTTGTTTATCGTCGCATCGTCGTGATGTCGCTCTCTGTTTGTGTCTTAATTGACTCAAATGCGAGACATACTCCACATAGTTTCATATTAATATTTATTACTTTATAAAAATAAGATATTTTTAATAATTTTTAAATTAAATTTATTATTGTTTAATTTATGACATGAATTTAATCAAATGTTTAATATATAATATAGATATAAAAACTAATTTTTTTGGTTAACTAAAACTTCTATGCATCACGTGGTTGACTCCTAATGTATAGATTCATAGGCTCATTAAATAATGATTTTTAAAAAGAAAACAAAATCCTTTTCAAGAAGATTAAAACAATATAGAAAGAAAATTTTAAACATCATCTTGGCGACAGATTTGTATGTAAGCAATTAGTCTATGAAAATAAGAAAGACTTCGAAACTGTTTTCGATCCAAATTCATTGTGAATGTCGAAACCATTTTAAAATTTTGATTTTAAAAACGGGGATCGACTTTTAAAAACAAAAATGGGAGTCGCCACCAATCCCTTTTTACTTAGGTGTGATTGGATCACCTTACAAAACGTTTCATTTTAAAACATTTGGTTTTGGTCTACGAAAAACGAGAAAACGGGTTCGGGAGTCGGTTACGTATGAGGAAGGATTAGCACTCTCATAATGCCCAAAAATTGGTACCTAATCGATAAAATCATATCCTAATGTTGAAACTTTAAAAAATTTAACAAATGAACCTTTTATTTGAAGAAAAAAATCCAGACTTATATATCCCAAAGAAATAAAACACCATACCCAGTAAGTTAAGATATAGCATCTCATGACTTTGAAACTAAGCACGTCTTTATTTTAGAAAATTCCTACCTCGAGCCGCAAAATGTCGAACCCAATAAGTTAAGGCACAACGATCCGAATTCCCAAGAATAGGTTTTTTTTTTATTTGATTTGAAATTGGTAAATCTCATTTTTTTTAAAAGGAAAAAGGGATAGGTAATACCTGAAGTTTCACGAGAAAAATCGAACCCAATAAGTTAGGGCAAAATTCTTCTCGAAATCCTTCAAATATCACATATCACCGTATTTTGAAAACCATTTGAAATAAATATTTTGATTCGAAAGGTTTTTTTATGAAAATGGTTTGAGTATACAACCTACATATTTAATAACAATTTTACATAATTACAAATTATACATAAATTAATATATAAAAAACTATGTTAAATAATAATAAACAATCAAAGAATATAAATAAATAAACATGTAATAAATAGCAATAATTGAAGTTGTCACGAAATAATAAAATAAAATAAAAGAAAAAAAATACTTATAATAAATATATATAATTTAATAATCTAATATATGTATAAATAATTACATATAATAAAAAATTAATAAATAGTATATAAAAACATATATATAATATATTAATCATAAAATTACATATGTAATAAGTAATATAAATAAAATAGATTGTATGATATAATTAGATTTTATATATAAAAAAAAACATGATATAATACTATATAATATATAAATTAAGAAAATAATATAATGAATAATATATAAATTATAAAATAACTATTAAACCAAGTAAAATGATGTATAATAATTAAATATAAAAATAATACATATAAGATATATATATATGTGTGTGTGAATTTCGTAATATTAATAAATTAATAAATATAGGAAAATAATATAGAATATTTAATATGATAAATAATTAAATATAATGTAAAATAATAAAATGAAATAAAAGGATAAAAATAAAATAAAACAAAAGAAGCAGGGGTTAAAAACAATTAAAACAGACAGGAAAGACTAAATTAAAATAAGCGTTAAATCCCATGGACTAATGTGGCAATTAAGCCTCTTTTTAAAAACGGCGTCGTTCCGATGTTGGCCTTTAAACTGCCAGTGGACTCAATTGAAATAGAATAAGAGTTTTGGGGCCAAATTAAAAATAAAAAGAATTTAAATTAAACAGAATTAAAAGTAATAAAAATGCGGGAGGACTGAAATTGAAATTAGACCATTCATAAAAAAACGCGCGGATCCTCCCCGGGTATTCGGGTCAACGGCGGATCCACGCTTGAAATGACGTCGTTTTAGCGTCTATTTGCTTAAACGCAACGGCGTCGTTTTCTATCGCCATATATATCAATTTTGGACTAAAAATCATTTGTCATCCGACTTTTTAAAAAAACTTTAGAATTCTCTCGACTGCCCAAATGCCGATGGCCAACGCCTCCGGCCACCACCTTCCACGCGTCTCACGCGCCACCAAGTGTGGTGGTTGGAGACCAAATCTCGGATATTCAAAGACCGCTTAAAAGGTAAACTTGCTCTCTTGTTATTTTTTTGTAAAACAAGATTTGCGTATAAAAAAATATAGATAAAAATAAAATAAAAAATAAAAAGAATAGAGTAATCGAGAAATCACCTCTATTGTTTATTTTTTTCTTTTTTTTCGAATCTCCGTCTCTCCTTTACTGAGTTTATAACAGGCTTTTTATAGCCTAAAAGAATATAAATAAAAAAGGAAAACTTTGCTGTTTCCATTTTTGCTACTGTTCTTCTTTCCTTTCTTTTGCAGGTGAACGAAAATCTTGGCGACGATGGCGCGATTCGGGCGCAGATCGTGGTGAGACCGAAGGCTTGGCGCGGGTGTGAGGAGTTAACTGCGGCGCGACTGTTGGCCTGAGCGCGAGACTTGCGGCGCGACTGTTGGAGTGCTGCCTACTACGATTGGGTTCCTGGCTTGCGGCGCCTAGGGTTTCGGAAACCCTAGGTCTTTCGATTTTGGTTTAGCTTTTTGGGCCCCTTTGGGCCGTGTAGACTTGGGTCTAATTAGGGTCTATTTTGGTTTGTTCGGGCTAAGGGTGTAAGTGGGTCTGTTTGGGGTATTGGGTTAGTTGTATCTGTTTGGGTAGTGTTTGGGTTCTGGTATTGGGTCAAATGGTTTGTAAATGGACTGAAAAAACATTTATTTATTTATTGATTTTTTTGTTGGGTTTGTTTATTTTTAGCCCGGGCAAAATTGGGCTCTTACAGCGGCCCCTCTTTGCTCATTGTCGTGTAACGAGAATAGAGCAAAGACTATAAAAGGACCAATTTTGATCGGTCTTGGCCAAGCCTCGACTTCTTGATCCTTGTATTCTTCAAATGACTCCAACTCCACTGCAACTTCAACGGTATTGGAACTTCATCTTGATAGCTTCAACTTCATGAAGGCAGTATCCACTATCTTTTGATCTGCTCCACTGCAAACTCAGGGAAACAACATTTGATGTTTTCGATCTGCTTCTTGGAACCCCAAGAATGCTAGATCTGTTGTCTTTCGACCTACTTCCTGCAATTTCAGGAATTGCCAAATCTGCTATTTTTAATCTGCTCCCTACAAACTCAGGGATTGCCAGACTGATGTCTTCGATCTGCTCCCTACAAACTCAGGGATAGCCAAATCTGCTATCTCCAATCTGCTCCCTGCAAGCTCAGGGATTGCCAGACTGATGTCTTAGATCTGCTTCCTGCAAACTCAGGAATTGCCAGACCTGATGTCTTCGATCTGCTCCCTACAAACTCAGGGATTGCCAAATCTGCTATCTCCAATCTGCTCCCTGCAAGCTCAGGGATTGCCAGACTGATGTCTTAGATCTGCTTCCTGCAATTTCAGGAATCGCCAAATCTGCTATCTTCAATCTGCTCCCTGCAAACTCAGGGATTGCCAGACTGGTGTCTTAGATCTGCTTCCTGCAAACTCAGGAATTGCCAGACCTGATGTCTTTGATCTGCTCCCTACAAACTCGGGGATTGCCAAATCTGCTATCTTTAATCTGCTCCCTACAAACTCAGGGATTGTCAGATTAATGTCTTCGATCTGCTTCCTGCAATTTCAGGAATTGTCAAATCTGCTATTTTTAATCTGCTCCCTACAAACTCAGGGATTGCCAGACTGATGTCTTCGATCTGCTCCCTACAAACTCAGGGATTGCCAAATCTGCTATCTCCAATCTGCTCCCTGCAAGCTCAGGGATTGCCAGACTGATGCCTTAGATCTACTTCCTGCAAACTCAGGAATTGCCAGACCTGATGTCTTCGATCTGCTCCCTACAAACTCAGGGATTGCTAAATCTGCTATCTCCAATCTGCTCCCTGCAAGCTCAGGGATTGCCAGACTGATGTCTTAGATCTGCTTCCTGTAATTTCAGGAATCGTCAAATCTGCTATCTTCAATCTGCTCCCTACAAACTCATGGATTGCCAGACTGATGTCTTAGATCTGCTTCCTGCAAACTCAGGAATTGACAGACCTGATGTCTTCGATCTGCTCCCTACAAACTCAGGGATTGCCAAATCTGCTATCTCCAATCTGCTCCCTGAAACTCAAGGATTGTCTTATTAATGTCTTCGATCTGCTTCCTGCAAACTCAGGAATTGCCAGATTTGCTATCTCCAATCTGCTCCCTGCAAACTCAGGGATTGTCAGATTGATGTCTTCGATCTGCTTCCTGCAAACTCAGGAATTGCCAGATCTGCTATCTTCAATCTGCTCCCTGCAAGCTCAAGGATTGTCAGATTGATGTTTTCAATCTTGCTACATAACCTGTAGAGTGGGTATATGCTTATGTCTAATAATTAGGATGCCTTGATCGAAATATATCAAATGCTCCTAATTAGACATGTAATGCAAAATGTTATGAGAATGCTTCCTATTTAAAGTGTCGTCACTCATTTATCTGCCAAAGATTTTTCTTCGTTCCTTACGAAGTATCAATCATATTCTGCTTAAATAATTTGCCCCATGGTAATTTCGAGTCCTCTCCACTTGAATCTTGGGACATTAAGTTGGTACTTTCCATTGCAACTTCAGGGGAATAACATCCTTCTGTTACCACTCAGAGGTACAGAACTTGTATCACTTTCAATCAATTTGATCTGTTACACCATTCCCTGGGTGTAATGACCAAATGTATGTGTCTGAAATTTTCAGGAATGCAGGGTATCCCGACAATGATCCCCTTTTTCACTTGGATTAACCTTGTTCGTCATTCGTCAATATGGTGTTACCAACAAAATTGTCTTATAAGAATTTGAAGAGATAATTATTTTCAATGTTCCGAGCCCTTAGGCTTGGTGAGTTCTGAACAATAGTCATGTTTCAGATTCCTCATATTATTTAGAAGCTTCTAGAGTAATATGCGAAACTCCTTTTATGAAAGTGTTATTAGTCCATAAATTGTTATTTCAATATAAAATGCTTGGAAAAGGTCACAAAAAATGGACGAGAAAAAAAATTAGTCAGGAGCATAGATCAGAAAAATAATTTAATCAAGGATAACCCAGGCAATAAAAGGAAATTGATTTGGGTGTATCTCAAAAAGAACAAAGCAATTAAAGATAACAAATTCAAAAATGGGTAAGATAGAAGTTAGGTGCCCCAGATATCGCAGCCTGAGCTTCTTTGTTCAAACTTCTTCAAGACCATTTTAAACTCAATATGTGTTTAGGGGATCCGGAGTACCTTGTCAATGCCCCAAGACGTAACATACTTCCTCATTGCTAATTTAGACGTAGCAAGACTACTGTATGCTCCGCTTTTGGTCAAAATTTGAGCCGCCCTTTTCGGGTTTTCAACTCAAATCCTCTTTGGTCTCAAAGCACCCTTTTCGGGTTTTCGCCTTGGCCTCTCTTATTTTTTTCGAGGCAAAAATTTGAACTCAATGCGCCCTTTGCGGGTTTTCACCTTAGTCTTTTCTCTCTCAGGTAAAATCCTTCTTGATTGATCCTCAATTCACCGGATTGGGTAAGTCTTCACCATTCGTCTCGGTCAATATCAATGCTCCTCTAGAACCGGTCCTACATAAGTCCTTCCCAGTTTGGCATATGCTTTCCTTTAAAATCGTTTTGTAGAAGAAAATCTTTTTCAACATCAAGTTTCTTCGTAGAATTCCCTAAAATGAACTTCTTTAACGTAAGCTCGTATCATCTGGCCGTGACAGATAGCTTTTAACATTTTTCTTTAATTAGGTTCAATTGATGAAAACTCTTCCAATCTATAAACCAATGTGTAAGATGTTGTCCCGGCAAAGGTCCTGGCCAACGTTCGATAATCATAGAGAGTAATAATAGCTTCTTATGCCAATCTTTACAAGTCTTAGCCACTTTTTTTTTGTTGCACTGTGATATGCTTGCCTGATCTTTGGACAAACTATAAACTTTGACTTTGTGCAGTTATTTAAACGCGATCCTTTATGGCATTCTGCTAACATCTGATCTCTTCTTTTTCTTTTTTTTTGATGATTTGATGGCTATCGACTTTGTAACATTAACATATGAAGCTACTTCCACCCTCTTAGTGAAGTAGACAATGACCATGACGGTAAATCGATGACCACTTGAAGCGTTTGACGAAATTGGATCCATAATATCCATGCTCCACATATAGAAAAGTCTGTGAAGAAAATAGAAGAGTCACATAAATCTCATCTTCTTCAATTCAGTATTTGTGGTATGACTGATGCAATCCCCTTCCATAGTAGACCAACATTCCCCCATCATCTTGTTTAGCCCGCGTCTTATTAGCCCTAGCATGTCCTGATATGATTGTGCGAAAAACATCTTTGAATTCTCGAGGATAACTCAATAATGTCTCGCTTTATTTCTGTGATGAGCTAGGCTACGATCTTCACTCCTTTCTTAGGCTCGCAATATCCAATGACCCTTTGTAGAGTAAGGTTTGCTTTTCATCTTATTTCACCATTCTTAACAAATTAAAAGATAGGTTACAATCTCTGTTATCTTCAAAGTCCTTAGATCCCCTAGACCCATATCTCATTCAAAAAGGGAGTCAGTAACAACGTCGCTCATGTCGTTGATATCTGGGTACCTAGGTACGAAGGCAAGAAATCCAAAGAATAAATGACTCTAAGGATGATTATTGGTATGGTCATGAACAAAGAATGAAAGAATATTGTAAAAAATGTGAAGAATGAAAAATATTCGCTTAAGAAAATGCATTTTATTGAAATACAATATCAGACACAAGCCTATTTCACAAAAAAGGATTATTATTGCCCCTAGGCTTCACTTTCGCTTTCTCCAAGGGATCGTAACTTTTTTGTCTCCTCCTTCAATTATTACATTTACTGCTTCGTCAAAGTGATCAGATTTTAATGAATCGTCGACTTTCACAATTCCCATTTTGATGAGCCTCTCAACTACCTTTTTAAAGGCAGTGCAGTTTTCTATGGAATGGCCCGATATTCCTGCATGGTAATCACATTTAGCATTTGAGTCATACCATTTAGGATATGGGGGTTGTAAAGGCTTTAGATAAAATAGAGACAACATATGCGCGTCAAATACACTTTGATATAGCTCCTTATACGTCATCGAGATTGGCGTTAATTGGAGCTTTTCAGAGTTTTGCCTTGGAGAGACCTGATCGCTGGTAGTTATCGTCCTTGGCTGATTTACTGTAATTGGCTTCGAATGGCTCTTGTTATACCTACCGGTATTATTTACTCTCTTTTCCTTCTTCTTCAGGGCTTTTGAGGTCCATTCTCCTCTTTCCCTTATTTCTACCAGAACAACCGATTTGGCTTGATCATCATTCGGGTTAAAACCTGAACCTATTGGGAACTTCAACAAGGCCGAAGTATCAGCTTGACATCGGGGTTCAATAATGACGGGTACCCCATGCGAATGGGTGTCTAGTTGAGACACCTATCGGGGAATAAACAATGTCCTCCTCATCATCCGCGTTGTTGACTACTGGGCCTCTCCTTTTTCTAAGTCCTTCGGCTAGTAACTGAGTTAGCTGGCCTATGATATTCCTTTGAAATTCCCGTATTTCTTGTTGAATTTCAGTCAATTGCCCCTGCATCTGTATTTGCATTTGCTCTATTCTTTCCAATCTTTGCTCCATGTTTTCCAGGTTAACTGAAATATTTTTATCTAATTAGGGTCCTTTTGTTAGGTCTAATGCAAATGATGCAATGTAATGCAAATGCATGAATGCAAAAAAAGAGAGGCATTGATTCTGAATTCAATTCCATTAGAAAAACTTTTCTAGAAAGCAGATTTCTTTACATAAAACGGATCACATATACAACCATGCCCTCATATTCCAAGCAAAAACATCAATCCCCTTCTTCGCATAGGTCGAATCTTGTAAACTTCTAATAGATGCCTCCTGTTAGCTCCTTTTTGCTTGATCTGGGCCGCGACTCACTGCTCACTTATCCTTGCAATTCTTATTAGCCTCTTCAAGAAAGCCTTGCCGATGATTCTCGAATAATCTTTGTCAGCTTGAATCATTGGGTAATAAACTCTTGTATTCCTTCACGGGCTATCAGTCTTCTCTCGTTGTGTTTGCTTGAAACATATTCAGACAACCGTATTATAATCCACTTTATCAAAAAATCCATTTCCTTATGACAAACTTTTCTATTTAGCAAACGAATTTGAATCAACACCTCTTTTCTATGATGTGGATGCAATACAATCAAAACAAAATAAAAAACGTTAGCACAGGAAAAAAAACATAGAACACCTATCTGGATGACCACTAAGGTTTAACATAGTTCTACCTAAGGTGGGCTCTTAGGGTTCACTATATGTGGTTTAGTTCTAAAGTTGAGGTACCCGAACCAGCAGATTCCTCGATCTTCACCCATTATAGGCTCATATGGACCGAGTTCAGTTCAGGGGAATACATTTCCCTATGGCTGCACGGAGATGAAAATCTCACGAAGACATAGGTACGGATGTATTCCGAAAGCGATTCACTATCCTGCACGGAGGTGAAAACCTCACGAAGGAGTAGCTTCTCGCTCCCACTTAAGGGTGCGACCACAGCGGTCATGCGAATGCAATGCAAAAAAACATGCAATAAAAAAATGATTTTTCAAAACAAAATTTCAAATTTACAACCATAGGACATGAATTTATCGATTTTACGGCTTGACTCTCTTATTGTCCCCAGCGGAGTCGCCAAGCTGTCGAAACCATTTTAAAATTTTGATTTTAAAAACAGGGATCGACTTTTAAAAACAAAAATGGGAGTCGCCACCAATCCCTTTTTACTTAGGTGTGATTGGATCACCTTACAAAATGTTTCATTTTAAAAAAATTGGTTTTGGTCTACGAAAAACGAGAAAACGGGTTCGGGAGTCGGTTACGTATGAGGAAGGATTAGCACCCTACCTAATTGATAAAATCATATCCTAATGTTGAAACTTTAAAAAATTTAACAAATGAACCTTTTATTTGAAGAAAAAAATCCAGACTTATATATCTCAAAGAAATAAAACACCATACCCAATAAGTTAGGATATAGCATCTCATGACTTTGAAACTAAGCACGTCTTTATTTTAGAAAATTCCTACCTCGAGACGCAAAACGTCGAACCCAATAAGTTAAGGCACAACGATCCGAATTCCCAAGAATATGTTTTTTTTATTTGATTTGAAATTGGTAAATCTCATTTTTTTAAAGGAAAAAGGGATAGGTAATACCTAAAGTTTCACGAGAAAAATTGAACCTAATAAGTTAGGGCAAAATTCTTCTCGAAATCCTTCAAATATCACATATCACTGTATTTTGAAAACCATTTGAAATAAATATTTTGATTCGAAAGGTGTTTTTATGAAAATGGTTTGAGTATACAACCTACATATTTAATAACAATTTTACATAATTACAAATTATACTAACAATAAGTAATAAAAGAATAATATTACATAAATGAATATATAAAAAACTATGTTAAATAATAATAAACAATCAAAGAATATAAATAAATAAACATGTAATAAATAGCAATAATTGAATTTGTCAGAAATAATAAAATCAAATAAAAGAAAAAATACTTATAATAAATATATATAATTTAATAATCTAATATATGTATAAATAATTACATATAATAAAAAAATTAATAAATAGTATATAAAAACATATATATAATATATTAATCATAAAATTATATATGTAATAAGTAATATAAATAAAATAGATTGTATGATATAAATAGATTTTATATATAAAAAAATAACATGATATAATACTATATAATATATAAATTAAGAAAATAATATAATGAATAATATATAAATTATAAAATAACTATTAAACCAAGTAAAATGATGTATAATAATTAAATATAAAAATAATACATATACGATATATATATATGTGAATTTCGTAATATTAATAAATTAATAAATATAGGAAAATAATATAGAATATTTAATATGATAAATAATTAAATATAATGCAAAATAATAAAATGAAATAAAAGGATAAAAATAAAATAAAACAAAGGAAGTAGGGGTTAAAAAACAATTAAAACAGACAGGAAAGACTAAATTAAAATGAGCGTTAAATCCCAGGGACTAATGTGGCAATTAAGCCTCTTTTGAAAAACGGTGTCGTTCCGATGTTGGCCTTTAAACTGCCAGTGGACTCAATTGAAATAGAATAAGAGTTTTGGGGCCAAATTAAAAATAAAAAGAATTTAAATTAAACAGAATTAAAAGTAATAAAAATGCCGGAGGACTGAAATTGAAATTAGACCATTCATAAAAAACCCGCGGATCTTCCCCAGGTATTCGGGTCAACGCGCGGATCCCCTGCTTGAAACGACGCCATTTTAGCGTCTATATGCTTAAACGAAAACGGCGTCGTTTTCTATCTGCCATATATATATATATATATATATATATCAATTGGACTAAAAAATTATTTGTCATCCGACTTTTCAAAAAAACTTTAGGATTCTCTCAGTACTCGTCTGGGATCCGATGGCCAACGCTCCGGGCCACCACCTTCCACGCGTCTCACGCGCCACCAAGTGTGGTGGTCGGAGACCAAATCTCATATATTCAGCGCCGTTTAAAAGGTAAACTTGCTCTCTTGTTATTTTTTTGTAAAAATAGTACTTGCGTATAAAAAAAATATAGATAAAAATAAAATAAAATAAAAACTAAAAAGAATAGAGTAACTGAGGAAATCACCTCTATTGTTTATTTTATTTTCTTTTTTTTTTCGAATCTCCGTCTCTCCTTTACAAGTTTATAACAGGCTTTTTATAGCCTAAAAAGAATAAAAATAAAAAAGGAAAACTTTGCTGTTGCCATTTTTGCTACTGTTCTTCTTTCCTTTCTTTTGCAGGTGAACGAAAATCTTGGCGACGATGGCGCGATTCGAGCGCAGATCGTGGTGCGACCGAAGGCTTGGTGCGGGTGTGAGGATTTAACTGCGGCGCGACTGTTGGCCTGGGCGCGAGACTTGCGGCGCGACTGTTGGAGTGCTGCCTGCGACGATTGGGTTCCTGGCTTGCGGCGCCTAGGATTTCGGAAACCCTAGGACTTCCGATTTTGGTTTAGGTTTTGGGGCCCCTTTGGGCCGTGTAGACTTGGGTCTGATTAAGGTCTGTTTTGGTTTGTTCAGGCTAAGGGTGTAAGTGGGTCTGTTTGGGGTATTGGGCTAGTTGTATCTGTTTGGGTAGTGTTTGGGTTCTGGTATTGGGTCAAATGATTTGTAAATGGACTGAAAAAAACATTTATTTATTTATTTATTTTTTTGTTGGGTTTGTTTATTTTTAGCCCGGGCAAAATTGGGCTGTTACAGTGAATATTGAGACAAATATTTTAATCACCAACACATATAATTCAAGACAAGTATTAATTTTTATTTGAATCTTTACATTTAGGTGAGGTTTGCCAGATTCTACAAATAAGATTAAGAGATTAATAAGTGTCCTATAAATGTGTAGTAAAATATTTAAAAAAGAGAGACACATGACAATTTTTTAATTTTGATTGTGAAATAAAAAAAAAATACACTACAAATAGATACTAAGTAAAAGTTGCCAACTTTAGGTATCACGATATATATGAACCCTTTTAACAGAATCACCTTTTAAAAGTTTTTAATGATTTTGCACATATTTTATTTGGAGTTGAACTATAAAAAGTAATAATTTGATGTCATTTTCTAAAACAATAAATATTAACTTTATTTAATTCTTCCATTTTGATAATAAAACATTAATTTAATCCAACCTCACTTTCTAAGTATTTCACCTAAAAGAGAAATATGACAAGTTATTTTCGATTCTCATTCTTATTCATGAATAGTAACAGTTTTTATTAATATATTTTGACAATCACAAACATACATAACTTGAAATTCAATTGGCAAGCCCTACAATCATCCAATTATGGAAAGCAAAGGAATTAAGTGTTACATACAAAGATGATATTAATGCATCATCATCATCTATTTGCTCATGCCTTTTTCTACCGCTGGAGCCATCGCCAGCCCTGGGTTCTTCTCCACATTTGCATGCCAACCTGCATATATAAATATACCCCACAAAATTAATGACCTCAAACAATAATTTTTTTCATCATTACCAACATATTTATTCGGAGATATTTGTTTACAGCTACTCAATTAATATACTTGAAGTTACATTAAGAATAATTAAAAGGGGTATAATATTGGTATGTAGACATACCGATAGACATGTCGAATCCACGGTTCTGGAGCTCACGATACTCTTGTGTCAAAGCACAAGGCTCGCAGCAGCAATGACGCATGCAATCGCCACAATTGCCTCCTTTCAAGTTATACTGCTTTCTCAGTTTAGAGCGGTAGCAGCAAGAATATAAGCACCCACACCCGGTGATGAACATTATTAATGTGTATAGTGCCCCACTTGCCCCACATGCTGCACCATCCAACAGTGTTTTTCAACATTATTACTAATTACATAATATCTCTTTAAATATATATATGTCTGCAAACCTAAGATGATAAGATTTCAATTTAGAAATTAATAACTTACAAATCGACCCTTTATCAACAATCTCAGCAATCTGGCCAAAGGTGATGCATGGGCACCAGTATGAAATGCAACCTGAAATGTCCACATATTTAATTGATAAACTAATTCATATATTTAAAAAGACACAACTGATATTGAAGAAAGAAGAAAGGGTTACAAGTTTTCAGGTCAGAGCAACAATCGCAGAATCCGGCGGACCAAGGAAGTTCATTTTGAGGCTGTCCTGATGGACCGTTCATGGTTGAGGAATTGAGGCAGGATAAAGTTGCAATTCAAAATGAAAGAGATGAATATGAATTTGTTAATTTTCTATGCATTTATGAAACTGAAGAAGACCCTTATTTATTGATGGATGAAGCAAGCTGGTAATTTAAATTGTTAGGGAGAAATACAAGTCAGCAGCCGCCAGCATTGAGTGCGTCTATTCCCCTGTTACACAAAGCCTCGGTGTCCCACCTCGTCTTGAAGCCGTTTGCCATTGCCACTAGTCTATTCACTTTTCATAATTAATATCTTCTACCAAAAAGCTTTTCATCAATTAATATAGTTACAGGTTGCACAATCTGCCACTCACACTTGTCGACTGCTAGAGTCACCAAATGGTTAGATCTATTGGTTCCGCCTGTTGAACAGGTCAATGCTATCTTGATAATAATCATAGTAATTTATATATTTAAGTTTTGTTTACCCCATATTATATTTTAGTCACTTATATTTAAAATATTATGTTTTAGTCACTTACATTATCGTTTTGTTACAAAATGGTCACTCTACTGTCAAACTCCGTTACCTTCCCAACGGCAGTCCTACGTGGCAGTCCAAATGAGTTTTAAATACCAACTTGAATGTCTAATTGTTGGGATGAAAATAAGTTTTTAATTAAATAAATTTAATTTAGACAACCACGTAGGACATTTAAGTTGTCATTTAAAACTCATTTGGACTACCACGTAGGATCGCCGTTAGAGAGGTAACAGAACTTAACTGTAGAGTGACCATTTCGTACCAAAATAATAACGAAAGTGACCAAAATGTAACATTTCAAACATAAGTGACTAAAATATAATCTGAGGTAAATAAAAGTGATTAATGATAATAATTATACATGCGTCCTTACTTCCTATCTCTGTGGGTAATTGGGATACCTCAAACAGTTTTGGTTTTCATCACTTCTAAATAGGGGTGAGTATTCGATCGAGTCGAGTCGAATCGAGTAAAAAATTTTTGAGTTAGTCGAGTTAACAAATCCTATTTTAGCAACCGAACTCAATTTGAATTTTTTTCGAATCGAATTGAATCGAGTCAAAAAATTTCGAGTCAAATCGAGTCGAGTTAACTAATCCTATTATTTATACTTAATGTTGCGATTAGATGGACCGATTATTTAACTAGTAGACGAAGTACAAGATTATTTAACTACATGAACAATATAATGATTTTGCCTCTTAACTTAATGGGTAAACATTTATCAAAACGACGTAGTTTTGCCTTTTAACTTAATTATTTTGAATTTTAACTTTAAAAAAAGTAAACATTTATCAAAACGACGTAGTTTTGTCTTTTCTTATTCGGATTTTCGGATAACTCGAATTGTGTAATTCATATTCGAGTTAAACCGAAAAACTTAATTTTTTATTCGAGTTGATCCGAATAACTTGATTAACTCAAATAACTCAAACTATTTAATTCAAAATTTGAACTTTTTATCGAGTTTTTCGAATCGAATCGGATTTTACTCATCCCTATTTCTAAATACAAAAAAAAAAAAAAAATGATAGGTATTAAAGAACCAAAGGTTTAAACCATTAATCACGTGGCAGATTAATTAGGCTGCGCTGCCGCGTTTGGTATGGGGTCTCTTGACGTGTGATTTTTAAGGAGGCTTGAAATATCTAAAAAATAGGTTTAGGTTAACAAAATAAAACTAATTTAAAATAGGACTCCAAAATTTAAGACTCTGGCTCAAATTGGTTTTTATATTATGAAATGATATTATATATTTTATAACACATTTATATTAAACATACAATAATAA
Source organism: Gossypium sturtianum (assembly GCA_025698515.1). Taxonomy (NCBI): domain Eukaryota; kingdom Viridiplantae; phylum Streptophyta; class Magnoliopsida; order Malvales; family Malvaceae; genus Gossypium; species Gossypium sturtianum. The sequence goes on from CM046943.1 coordinate 48,101,309, forward strand.
TAGCAAATATTTTAAAAAATATGTTAAGTACATATTTAATTATTAAATCTTAGATAAAAATAGCATACATCAATTTTATTTTCTAAAATTTTATTAGCATTACTTTTCAAGAGTGTTTTTGAAGTTGAATGTACTTTTGGAATCAGAAACAATACTAAACAAACAACTTTTAGAATTCGGAGTGCTTTTGAACCTAAAAGCAAAAACAGTTTTTTTTAGCTTTTGCTATTGAAAAAAGTGCTTTTGGACCAAATGACAATTTTAACTCTTATAATATATTTTGTATGTAATTATTTTCTTATTAAAATTTATTTTAAATATATAATATATAATATATAATATATAATATTTTTATTTTTATTGGTTATATTTTCTTATTTAAAATATAGTTTATATATTCAAATTAAATTTTATGAATAATTAATATTAATTGTTTACAAAATATTTAAAATTTATATTTCATATATTAAATATTAACAACAAATTATTTTTATGTTGTTACTAAGATATCATAATATTAACTAATTTGATCATTATTTAAATGTATATTTATTACTTTATAACACAATGTCTAAAATGAACAAAATTACTTTTTTACAGCAATACTAAACACTTTTAAACTAAACTTTTCAAAATCACTTTTCCATAGCACTTTTTAAAAGCACTTTTCAAAAGTAATGCTAAACTAGCCTTAAGGCTTAAACGAGTTTAGTTTAATCATTTATAAATATGAGTAAACTTGAATAAAAATTGAGTATTTTGGGCTAGGCTAGTATTTTAAGTAGCATAGGTTATGTTAATATCTTACATAGCTCAATTCGAATCTGACTCGACCTATGAACACCACTATTAATCATATTTTTTTTCCAACCAATAAATATTTGTTTAAACAATAGGAGGGTATTACCTTCCGATTTCTTAAGTTGTTTAATGTTTAAGTTAAACTTAATTTCTAACCTTTTTCTTATAAAGTTGAGAAAAAAGATAGAACTAATGATCCTTGTTAATTAGGTTGTCAATTTTGTTGGTTTGGTAAAGAAAGCAAGCCATTTTGGATTGTTTCGGCAGCATAATCGGTGCACAATCGTTCCTAGACAAATAGTGATTTAACTGATAATTATACATATCCATTTCGGCGTTTTCATGTTCACTCTATTCAGTTGGAATGACTGTAGATTAAATAAGACACTCGTTATAACTTAATTATTCGCTGCAAACCTCTTTTATACACACATATATATATATATATATATATATATGTTTATACATTCTGAATGAACAAATTAAATCTCAAAGAAGACAACTTTGCATTGTTCATCGCAGCAAACGTGAATTGCAAGTATCTCAATCCATTTTTCCACTCAGATCAATAGCTTTCCGCAATTTTATTTTCCAAGCAGTAGGTAATCTGCATGTACTCGTCATCACCTCTTGACATTGGGCAACAGGCTCCGGTCACTGGGATTCCCGTTGCCCCAACAAACCAACAATATCCTACCCAAAGATACACGCCGACAGCCGTGAAGGTCCCTTGGTCCACCGGACTCTATGACTGCACCGCCGATGTTCCAAACTGTAATTAACCTTTTCTTTTCAAATAAAATAAATCGCATCATTAAAATGTTTTTAGTTTCATAATGAAATAAAGTTTTCATAGGTTGCCTCACATGTTGGTGTCCTTGCATTACTTTTGGGCATATTGCTGACATCGTCAGCCAAGGATCAATCTGTAAGTTTCTTTCACGAGGAGAACAACGTGTGCATAGATTCTTTACTTGTGTCGTCCAATATTTATGATGGATTAACATAAACATACGTCTGGGGTGGTGCAGCTTGCAGAGCAAGTGGGGCCTTCTTCGTATTGCTTAGTATTTTGACGGTGTGATTTCCAATCGCATTTACTCTTACACCTATCGAGCTAGACTGAGGAGTCAATACATCTTGGAAGAGAGCCCTTGCAGGGATTGCTACCTTCATTTTTGGTGCGAGGCTTGCGCCTTGTGTCAAGAATACCGCGAGCTCAAAAACCGTGGCTTTGATGTTTCCCTTGGTATACACATTTGACGACTTTATGCTTTTGTTCTCAAGTTTTTTTTTTTAGTTATAGAAACAAACCGGTGACGCAAATCTTACCCTCTACTTGGTAGATATTGTATTTAACCGGATTTTAGTCATTCAATTTTACCGAGAATTTATGTGCCTAAAGAGCTAACAGGCACCTAAGAAGGAGAATTATGCGCATGGATTTGAGTCCATGTCGTATAGTTTATATTGTCTCTTCAATCACTCAACTCTAGTAATATTTAATGTTTCGAGGGTCCAACTAAAACAAACCTATAATTTAAGATTTTTATGACCAAAAAGCTTTTTCCTTTTTATTTTTTTGGGAGTATGTAGGATGGCATGGAAACTGGGAGAGGCAGAACATTTTGGGGGTGCCAGTGCCAATGCCAATGGCAATGGCTCCTGCAGAGATGGAAACCGGCATGAGAAGATAAAAAGGATGACGGTTTTGATGATCCCTCCTTATATTGTCATCTAAAGGGATTGGAATGGAACAACGTAATTTACTTCATTTGTAATTTTGATGATTATAAATGTGAAGTTGTTGCTAGTTGGGAAAAGAAAATTACATTAACCCTAGTATTAATATATACTTTTAAGATAGATAGTATTATTGTTATTGCAACAAAGATATCAATTTGAATGTCCTTAGACACATAATATCTTTCGTTTTAAAATCAAAGGAATTATGAGTAATTTAGAAATTCTATAAAAAATATATTTAATTATATATTTATGCTTTCTTCGAGGAAAAACTTATTTATTATATATGTATTACAATAGTTAAATATAAAATAAAGAATAGTTAGTACCAATTGAATTAAAATTAAGCAATACTTTTCCTTCTCTTTATTAAAAATAAGTCATAAGAGTGGCGACATATTATCAATTCAATTAGTTTATTACTAACTTATATAATAAAGTATGTGTAAAAAATAATACTTGTAGCATTAAATATTTAATCTATATTATAATTTTGGTTGCTGTAAATTACAATATGACCTAGCTATTCTTTACACTATAGATATTTTTCTTTTCTATCCGGTGCAATTTGCCAAATTTTCAGAATGTTTTTGTTAAAAATCTTGATTAAACAATTTCATATTTTTGAGAAATGTTAGCAATAATATATGAGATTGTGACTGAAACATTTGAATAATTGAGGATACTTTTCAAGAGTTCTATTATCCACTTACTATATTTGAAGATATAAGTTCAAGCGTTAAACATCTCTTCCTTTTTTTATATCTTATCAAAGATCAATTAGAGTGCAATCCTAGATGCATATTTTGATCACATTAGTTAAAAGATTACAAGTCTACATGAAGACTTGTTATTGGTATTATGTACGAGTTAAAAACAGCACAATTCTTTCATTATAGGAGCTTGTTATAGTGCAAAATACTTAATTTTTAAATAAATTATGTTCATGTTAGGTTTTGAACTAAGTTTTTAAGAGGAAAAATTTAGTGGGAGACTGATTTTAGTTGAATGTATAAGAGTGAGGTTGTAGTTTGATGCGTGAGGGAACTTGATATACTACTTGTACGATCGATTCATAGTAGATTATTTTCTAAACAAACCCCACAAGCATAGGAAAGATTTTTGAATTGCATAACCAATTCTCGTGTGTTGTTGTCGTTACTTTCCTCTTTCAATTGCTTTTTTTTTTTTTTCTCAACCAAAATATAATTTTGTTAAGTCCAAAAAGGATACTAACCAAAAAGTTACTAAAACAAAAGTCAAAACAAGACCAATACCCATCTACAAACACCACATCATAGGCTCAAATACTCTAAAAAAAGACACCAAAATTCCTTCGCACTCTTTCACAAAAAATCACACACCAAAAAACGAGTCAACACCTTCACATAACAACAAAAATACTTAGAATGACAGCGGGTTGGATATCTATAATTTTTAGATTATCTAAATTCGCAAATATAATTAAAAATCTGAATTCGTAAATTATTCACAAATTACAAATGTAAATCCAAATTCAAATCTGAATTAAATACCATTATCTGTCGGATATCCGGATCCGTAAAAAAAAATTCAAATTTAACATTTTCAATCATATGTGGATATCTAAATTTGCAAAAAATTGAATCTGAATCTGCGAAATAATATATAAAATCAAACAAGTAATATTAAATAAATAATGTCGAAACCATTTTTAAAATCAGGTTTTGAAAACGATAGGGATCGACTTTAAAAACAAAAACGGGAGTCGCCACCAATCCTTTTTACTTAGGTGTGATTGGATCACCTTTTAAAACGTTTTATTTAAAACATTTAATTTTGGTCTACGAAAAACCGTAAAATGTGCTCGGGAGTCGGTTACGTATGAGGAAGGGTTAGCACCCTCATAACGCCCAAAAATTGGTACCTAATCGATAAAAACATGTCCAAATGTTTGAAACTTAAAAGTATTTAAAAATATGATTTCTAAAAAAACTTTGAACAATTTGATTTAAAATTTGAGAATTCTTCGATCCGAGAGAATATAAATATTACATCCAAAGACGATTGGACATGATATTTTAAAACCTCAGTAACTAAGATTATCTCATAATTTATAAAACTTGTTAAAAGGATATTTAGTTACTTAGCCAAACGGAAAATCAACACCCAGCACGATTGGGCATTATTTCCCGAATTTCTAAATACCAAAACATTGCCTTACTTTAAAAATCTTTAAACAAAATATTAATTTTGTGAAAATGTATTTTTCATTTTAAACCATAACCATGTGACAATATTGCATTTGTACATTATCGAATAAAAAACAATTATAACATGCTAACATTAAGATAGGCAATAACATGAAATACTACAAATAATAATTCCTATACTAAAGCAGTTACAAATATATGATGAAGTATAGACAAATATAATAAACAATAAAATCGACTATGAACATATTTCATGCAAATTTAAATAATAGATAAAAAGGACATACATATGATGTAAACAATTAAAAAATATGTTAAAAAATAGTATATAATGATTTTAAATAAATAAAATATAATATAAACAATATAAATAAAATAGATTAAATAAATTTTATATAAAACAAAGCTTTAGAAATAATACTTAATATAATATAATACTATATAATATACAAATTTAAAAAAATATAATATAATAAATAATATACTAATTGTAAAATAATAGTATTAAACCACATAAAATAATAATACATATAAGGTTAATACATAAAATATATATATATATATATATATATAAAGTTTATACTATAAACAAATTAATATATTAATATAACATTTTAATTCAATATAATATTAGAATAAAACAAATAAAAAAGGATTAAAATGAAATAAAATCAAAATTGCGCGGTAAAATTAAAAGCAAAAAACAAAGAAAGGATTTAATTGAAAACAGTTAAAAAGGCGGAAGGGTTAAAAACGCAAATAACCCTTCTACTTAAAAACACGCGGATCCCTGGAGCGGGTCGGGTCAATGCGCGGATCCCCTGCTTAAAACGACGTCGTTTTCACGGGGCTATATAAGTCGGTTTTTAAAAAAAAATCATTTTATCATTCGTTTAAAAAAAACAGAGAGTCCCCCCCTCTAATGCTCTCTGGCCTTCGGCCTAAGGCCAGGATTCGGCCTAGGCTCTGTCGCACGCGCCGCCCCACGCGCCGTCCCTTGCGCCGTTGTTTGCGCCGATTCTTCAATGAGAAATGCCCCCTTTTTGAAAGGTAATCACCTTTACTCTTTTTATTACTGGTTTGTTTACTATTCACAGAAAAAGAACAAAAGAAGATAAAAATAAAAGAATAATATATAAAAAAAAAAGAAAAAAAACACCTCTGTTGTGAAAGTTTGCTCTTTTATTTCTGTATTTGTTTGTGTATTCTGTCTCTGCTTATATTATTTTTCTCTGTGTATTTTTCATTTCTGTGTAACAGTATTCTCCCCCTGTGTCCCCCTCTCTTTTTTTTTTCTTACATATTTGCTTTATTTATAACCCGAATAAGAAAAATAAAAAAAGGAAACATATATTTTCATATTTGTTTCTTTCTGCTTTTGCTACGTTCTTTCCTTCCTTGTGCAGGAGCGTGGCGAGAAGAACGGCAGTGGAACGCTATCTGCGCTGATTGCGGCACGAGGAGAGGTCGATTCTGGTGGCTGCGGCGCGAAAGGCGTGACTGTTGGGATATCGCAGCCGATTGGGGTGCTTTCTTGAGGCGACGCGATCGTTGGCACGCATTGCGCGCGCAAGCGTTGAGATCTTGCGGCATGTGGCGCTTAGGGTTTCGGAAACCCTAGGCCACTGTTGGGATTGTTCAATGTTTTGGGCCTCTTGGGCCATCTGAGTCTAGGTCTATTAGGTTTGGGTGTAACGGGCTTTAGTTTCAATTTGGGTCTAGGTAGGCTGTAACGGGTTTAAGAATTGGGCCACGAGTTGGGCTTATATTTGGGTCTGTTTTTGTAAAAGGACTGTAAAAGACAAATTGGACATTTTATTTTTTCTGTGTTTTATTATTTGGGCCCGGGCAAAAATGGGCCATTACAGCTGCCCCTCTTTGCTCATTGTCGTGAAACGAGAATAGAGCAAAGACTATAAATGGACCAGTTTTGCCTGGTTTTGGCCGAGCTTCGACTTCTTTGATCCTAATGACTCCAAATCTACTGCAACTTCACCGGTATTGGAACTTCATCTTGATTTCAGTAAGTTAGATAGCTTCAACTTCATGAAGGCAGTATCCACTATCTTTTGATCTACTCCACTGCAAACTCAGGGAGACAAGATCTGATGTTTTCGATCTGCTCCTACAACTTCAGGATTGCCAGATCTGCTATCTTCAATATGCTCCTGCAAATTCAGGATTGCCAGATTTGTTATCCTCAATCTGCTCCTGTAAACTCAGAGAGGCAAGATTTGATGTCTTCGATCTGTTTTTGCAACTTCAAGAATGCCAGATCTGCTAACTTCGGTCTGTTCCACTGCAAACTCAGGGATGCCAGACTGGTGGTTTAAATCTGTTCCACTACTTCTTAGGGAAACAAGATTTTTCGTTCGATCTTGGTCCACTACTGCTTAGGAAGACAAGATCTACAATCTTTGACCTATTCCACTGCTGGTCAGGGAGATAGAGCTGGTGGCTTAAATCGCTCCCTCTACGCTTGGGAGACAAGATTTGTCGCTCGATCTTGGTCCTCTCTTCGCTTAGGGTGACAAGATCTACAATCTTTGACCTATTCCACCGCCGGTCGTGAGATAGGGTGGTGGCTTAAATCTGCTCCACTCATCGCTTAGGGAGACAAGACTTGCCGTTCGATCTTGGTCCTCTACTGCTTAGGGTGACAAGATCTACATTCTTTGACCTATTCCACTGCTGGTCAGGGAGATAGGGCTGGTGGCTTAAATCTGTTCCACTACTGCTTAGGGAGACAAGATTTGCCGTTCGATCTTGGTCCTCTACTGCTTAAGGCTACAAGATCTACAATCTTTGACCTATTCTACCGCCGGTCGTGAGATAGGTGGTGGTGGCTTAAATCTGTTCCACTCATCGCTTAGGAGACAAGATTTGCTGTTCGATCTTGGTTCCCTCATCGCTTAGGTGACAAGATCTACAATCTTTGACCTATTCCACTGCTAGTCAGGGAGATAGGGCTGGTGGCTTAAACCTGTTCCACTACTGCTTAGGGAGACAAGATTTTCCGTTTGATCTTGGTTCCCTACTGCTTAGGGTGACAAGATCTACAATCTTTGACCTATTCCACTCGCCGGTCGTGAGATAGGATCGATGTCTCCGATCTGCTCCCCGCAACCTCAGGATTATCAGATCTGCTATTTTAATCTGCTCCCTGCAAACTCAGGGATACCAGACTAATGTCTTCTACCTTGCTACATAACCTGTAGAATGGGTATATGTTTATGTCCAATATTTAGGATGCTTTGATCGAAATACATCAGATGTTCCTATTTAGACATGTTATGAAAATGTTATGAAGATGATTCCTATTTCAAGGATTAGGATGCAATGACCGAAATGAATCAAATGCTCCTAATGCAATTTACAAAAATATTATGAGTATGATTCCTATCCTAGGTGTTATTACTCATTTGTTTTTCATTCATGTTCTGCTCAAATAATTTGCCCCAATGTAATCTCTAAGTCAGCTCTACCTGAACCTTGGGACATGAATTGGTATCTCCCACTGCAACTTCAGGGGAATAACTTTTAATTTCTTCCATCTTTCTGTTACCATTCAGAGGTACAGAACTTGTACTACTTTCAATCTGTTACACCATTCCCTGGGTGTAATGACCAGATGTATGAATGCAGGGTATCTCATCGATGATCCTCTTTACACTTGGATTGACCTTGTTCGTCATTTGCCGATGTGGTATCACCAACGAAATTGTCTTATCCAATAAAAATCTGAAGAGATAATCATTCTTCCATGTTTCCAGCCCTTAGGCTTGGTGAGTTCTGAACAATAGTCATGCTTCAGATTCCGCATATTATTTAGAAGCTTCTAGAGTAATATGCGAAACTCCTTTTATGAAAGTGTTATTAGCCCATAAATTGTTATTTCAATATAAAATGCTTGAAAAAGGTCACAAAAATGGACGAGAAAGAAATTAGTCAGGAGCATAGCTCTGAGAAATAGTTTAATCAAAGTTAACCCAGGCAATAAAAGAAAATTGATTTGGGCGTATCTCAAAAAAGAATAAAGCAATCAAAGATAATGAATTTCAAAACTGGGTAAGAATGAAGCTAGATGCCCCAGATATCGCAGCCTGAGCTTCTTTGTTCCAACTTCTTAAGGATCATTTTAAGCTCAATATGTGTTTAGGGGATCCGGAGTACTTTGTCAATGCCCCAAGATGTAACATACTTCCTCATTGTTAATTCTAATGTAGCAAGACTACTGTATGCCCCACTTATTGGTCAAAATTCGAGTTGCCCTTTTCGGGTTTTCAACTCAAATCCCCTTTGGTCTCAAAGCGCCCTTTGCGGGTTTTTGCTTCGGCCTCTCCCTTTTTTTTTTGAGGCGCCCTTTTCGGGTTTTCACCTTGGTCTTTCCTCTTTCAGGTAAAATATCTCTTGACTAAACCTCAATTCACCGGATTAGGTGTCTTCGCCATCCATCTTGGTCAATATCAACGATCCTCTAGAATGTGCCCTATATAAGTCCTTCCCAGTTTGGCATATGCTTTCCTCTAAAATCGTTTTGTAGAGGAAATTTTTTTCAACATCAGGTTCCCTTTGTGGAATTCTCTTGGATGAACCTTTTTTTCGTAAGCTCACATCATCCGACCGTGATGGATAACTTTTAACCTCTTCTTCGATTAGGTTCAATTGGTAAAAATGCTTTAATTCCATAATAGGCAAGATGTTGCCCCAGTGAAGATTCTAGCCAACGTTTGATAAGTGATAGCTTCTTATGCCAATCTTTACAAGTCTTAGCCACCTTTTTTTATTTTTTTGGCAACTTTTGTTGCACTGTGATATGTTGCCTGATCTTTGGACAAACTGTAGACTTTGACTTTGTACAGTTATTTAAACGCGATCCTTTGTGGCATTTGATCTTTTCCTTCATTTTTTATTTGATGAATTTGACTTTGATGACTTCGACCTTGTAACATTGGCATATGAAGCTACTTCCACGATAACTATGCCGATGAGTCGATATTGATTAAAAGCTTTTGACGAGATTGGCCCCATCACATCCATGCCCCACATATGGAAAATTTGTGAAGAACTGGAGTAGGCATATGAATCTTGTCTTCTTTAATTCCATATTTACGGTATGACTGATGCTGTCCCCTTCCATGGTGAATCAACAGTACCCGATCCTCTTTATTTAGCCAAGGCATGTCCTGATATAATTGTGCGAAAACAACTCAATGATGTCTTGCCTTATTTTTGTGGTGAGCTAGGCTTTGATCTTCACCTTTTCCCTAGGCTCATAATATCCAATGACCCTTTGTAGATTAAGGTTGATTTTTTATCTTGTTCTACCATCTTTAACAAATCAGAAGGTAGGTTACAATCTTTGTCATCTTCGAAGTCCTTAGATCCCCTAGACCCATATCTCATTTAAAAGGGAGTCATATGAACAACATCGCTCACGTCGTTGATATCTGGGTACCTAGGTACGAAGGCGAACAAATCCAAAGAATAAATGATTCTAAGGATGATTATTGGTATGGTCATGAATAAAGAATGAAAGAATATTCTAAAAAACAAAAGAATATACAATATAAAAGAATATGTGTTCAAACAGATGCATCTTATTGAAATAAAATTTGAACATAAGCCTATTTCACAAAAGAGTTCTTGTTGCCTCTAGGCTCAAGACAACAAGCATTTTTCAAATATTACTCTAAATCCACTCTAAAAATACAATGATCCTTTCCACAGTTCCATTGTTCAAAAACTTCCCAAGTATGTAAGGACCTAAAAATTTTTATTCCCCGATTCCCTCTTTGGATATGTCATTGGTGTTTTGATTCCCCAATTGTTAGGTTTCTGATGACTTCTTCAAGGAATCATAAATCTCCTGTCCCCTCCTTCAATTATCACTGCTCCATTCGACTCATCGAACTTTACAACCCCTATTTTAATAAGCCTTTCAACCAATTTCTTAAATGCCATGCAATTATCGATTGAGTGACCCGTTATTCCTGCGTGATACTCACATTGAGCATTCAAATCATACCATTTGGGGTACGGGGGTTGTATTGGTTCCATGTAATGAGGAGCCACCACATGTTCATCAAATAGACTTTGATACAACTCCCTATATGTCATTGGAATTGGTGTAAATTGGAGTTGCTCATTGCTTTACCTTGTGCTAGATTCTTTCCTTGATGAACCTTGATACCCAGTAGTCACTATTTTTAGCTGTTTAACAGCAATCGACTTTGAGCACCCCATGCTTGTATTATCCACTTCATTTCCTCTCTTCCTTGTGGCCATTCTTTTGTTACTTTCTCCCGCCTCGATCTTTCCACTTTTTATGGCATTTTCAATCATCTCTCCTGCCATCACTATATCTGCAAAGCTCTTGGTGGTATTTCCTATCGTATGAGTAATGAATGGAGCCTTCAAGGTATTAACGAACAGCATTGTAGTCTCCTTTTCTAGGAGTGGTGGCTGAACTTGCATGGCAACCTCTCTCCATCTTTGCGCATACTGCCTGAAGCTTTCATTTAGTTTCTTCTCCATGTTTTGCAAAGTAATTCTGTCAGGCATCATGTCCGTGACATGGTTGTATTGCTTCATGAAGGCTTGAGCTAAGTCTCTCCAGGAGCTAATGTTAGCGCGGTTGAGTTGATTGTACCACCTAGACGCTGCTCCCACCAAATCATCTTGAAACAATGAATCAAAAGTTGATCATTGTTCATGTAACCACCATCCGTCTCGCAAAACATAGTGATGTGGGCTTGAGGCAACTAGTCCCATTATACTTCTCAAATTCGGGCATCTTGAATTTATGAGGAAATAATGATCCGGGACCAAACTCAAGTCCTTTGCGTCTATACCATGATAATGGTCGGCATTTTCCAAAGTCTTGAATTTTTCTTCATACCATTTGCAGCGATCCTCTAATTGCCTTGAGGATTCAGTTCTTATCCCTTCCCTCTCTGCCATATCCAAATCAGGGATGACAGGATTAGCAGGGTTGTCTCCTGGATTAGATCCTAAGCTCACTTGGAAGTTCATAGGCGGTCTATTATCAGCTTGCCCCTGTTGAGGCCTAATTGTGACAGTGGCCTTTAGGGATACTCCTCGAGTTGTACTTGTGGTGGGGTGAAACCCTAGGAAAGTCCTCATTGTCTTCGAGCGTTAACTAGGGGACCCTTTCCTTTATCCATTATCCCACTCATCATCTGGGCCATTTGAGCCATCATGTTCTTTTGGGCTTCCAGCATCTGGTCCCTTATCTCTTGCTGGAGCTTTGCCATTTGCTCCTGCATCTGGTCTTGCATATCCCTCTGAAACTGTTCAAGTCTTTGATCCATTTTCCTTATATTTGCCCGTGTACCGTAGTGGTGTTTCGACTTCCAGATTTCCCTTCTCTCTCTCTCAGTTATATTTTCAACTAATTAGACTCTTTCTATAAACTTAAATGCATATGATGTGATGTAATGCAAATGCATGAATGCAAAGAAAGAGATGCGTTGACTCTGAATTCAGTTACATTAGAAAAACTTTACTAGAAAATAGATTTCTTTATACAAAACGGATTGCATACACGGCCTTGTCCTCATAGTCCAAGTGAAAACATGAATCCCTTCTTCGCAAAAGTCAAGTCTTGCAAACTTCTAATAGATGCCTCCTCTAGCTCCTTTTGCTGGATTTGGATCACGACTCCTGCTCACTTGTTAGCCTCTTCAAGAAAGCCGAGACGTGGTAATTTTTGAATAGTCTTTGTCAACTTGAATCCTTGGGTGACAAGGTCTTGTATTCCTTCATGTACTATCAGTCTTCTCTCGTTGTATTCACTTGGACCATATTCGGACGACCGTATTTTAATCCACTTTATCAAAAAATCCATTTTCTTATGACCAACTTTCCTATTTAGTAATCGAATTTGAAACCAACACCTCTTTTCTATGATGCAATGCAATCAAAACACAAGAAAACACGTTAGTACAGAAGAAATAAACAATATAGAACACCTATTTGGGTGACTACTAAGGTTTAGCATAGTTCTACCTAGGGTAAGAACTTAGGTTTTCTACGTGTGGTTCAAATTTCAAGTTGAGGTACCCGAACCAGCAGATTCCTCGATCCTCACCCATTATAGGCTCATTCGACCGAGTTCGGTTCAGGGGAATACATTTCCCTATGGCCATGCGAAGTGAAAACTTCACGAAGACACACAGTGCGGATGTATCCCTAAGCGATCCACTAGCCCATGCGGAGGTGAAAACCTCACGAAGACATAGTTTCTTACTCCCACTTAAGGGTGTGACCACAACGGTCATGCAGTGCAATGCAAAGAAATATATTCAGAACCACATGCAATAAAAAAAGGATCATATTTTTAAATCAAATTTTTAAATTCAAACAGGAGGACATGAAACTATCGATTTTATGGCTTGACTCTCTTATTGGTCCCCAGCGGAGTCGCCAAGCTGTCGAAACCATTTTTAAAATCGGGTTTTGAAAACGATAGGGATCGACTTTAAAAACAAAAACGGGAGTCGCCACCAATCCTTTTTACTTAGGTGTGATTGGATCACCTTTTAAAACGTTTTATTTAAAACATTTAATTTTGGTCTACGAAAAACCAGAAAATAGGCTCGGGAGTCGGTTACGTATGAGGAAGGGTTAGCACCCTCATAACGCCCAAAAATTGGTACCTAATCGATAAAAACATGTCCAAATGTTTGAAACTTAAAAGTATTTAAAAATATGATTTCTAAAAAAAACTTCGAACAATTTGATTTAAAATTTGAGAATTCTTCGATCCGAGAGAATATAAACATTACATCCAGCACGATTGGACATGATATTTTAAAACCCTCGTAACTAAGATTATCTCATAATTTATAAAACTTGTTAAAAGGATATTTAGTTACTTAGCCAAACGGAAAATCAACACCCAGCACGATTGGGCATTATTTCCCGAATTTCTAAATACCAAAACATTGCCTTACTTTAAAAATCTTTAAACAAAATATTAATTTTGTGAAAATGTATTTTTCATTTTAAACCATAACCATGTGGCAATATTGCATTTGTACATTATCGAATAAAAAAACAATTATAACATGCTAACATTTAAGATAGGCAATAACATGAAATACTACAAATAATAATTCCTATACTAAAGCAGTTACAAATATATGATGAAGTATAGACAAATATAATAAACAATAAAATCGACTATGAACATATTTCATGCAAATTTAAATAATAGATAAAAAGGACATACATATGATGTAAACAATATAAAAAATGTGTTAAAAAAATAGTATATAATGATTTTAAATAAATTAAATATAATATAAACAATATAAATAAAATAGATTAAATAAATTTTATATAAAACAAAGCTTTAGAAATAATACTTAATATAATATAATACTATATAATATACAAATTTAAAAAAAAATATAATATAATAAATAATATACCAATTGTAAAATAATAGTATTAAACCACATAAAATAATAATACATATAAGGTTAATACATAAAAAATATATATATATATATATAAATTTTATACTATAAACAAATTAATATATTAATATAACATTTTAATTCAATATAATATTAGAATAAAACAAATAAAAAAGGATTAAAATGAAATAAAGTCAAAATTGCGCGGTAAAATTAAAAGCAAAAAACAAAGAAAGGATTTAATTGAAAACAGTTAAAAAGGCGGAAGGGTTAAAAATGCAAATAACCCTTTCGCTTAAAAACACGCGGATCCCTGGAGCGGGTCGGGTCAATGCGCGGATCCCCTGCTTAAAACGGCATCGTTTTGTGCGTATTTGCCTAAACGAAAACGGCGTCATTTTCACGGGGCTATATAAGTCGGTTTTTTTAAAAAAAAATTCATTTTATCATTCGTTTAAAAAAAAACAGAGAGTCCCCCCTCCTCTAATGCTCTCTGGCCTTCGGCCTAAGGCCAGGATTCGGCCTAGGCTCCGTTTCACGCGCCGTCTCACGCGCCATCCCTTGCGCCGTTGTTTGCGCCGATTCTTCAATGAGAAATGCCCACTTTTTGAATGGTAATCACCTTTACTCTTTTTATTACTGGTTTGTTTACTATTCACAGAAAAAGAACAAAAAAGATAAAAATAAAAGAATAATATATAAAAAAAACAGAAAAAACACCTCTGTTGTGAAAGTTTGCTCTTTTATTTCTGTATTTGTTTGTGTATTCTGTCTCTGCTTATATTGTTTTTCTCTGTGTATTTTTCATTTCTGTGTAACAGTATTCTCCCCCTGTGTCCCCCTCTCTTTTTTTTCTTACATATTTGCTTTATTTATAACTCGAATAAGAAAAATAAAAAAAGAAACATATATTTTCATATTTGTTTCTTTCTCGGTTTTCTTTGCGTTCTTTCCTTCCTTGTGCGGGAGCGTGGCGAGAAGAACGGCAGATGGAACGCTATCTCTGCCGTGATTGCGCACGAGGAGAGGTCGATTCGTGGGCGCGCGCGCGAGCGTGATCATTGGGATATCGCGCGATTGGGGTAGTGCTTGGCGGCGCGATCGTTGGCACGCATTACTGCGCGATCGTTGAGTATCATGCGGCATGCGGCGCCTAGGGTTTCAAAACCCTAGGCCACCGCTTGGGATCGTTTCAATGTTTTGGGCCTCTTGGGCCATCTGAGTCCAGGTCTATTAGGTTTGGGTGTAACGGGCTTTAGTTTCAATTTGGGTCTAGGTAGGCTGTAACGGGTTTAGGAATTGGGCCACGGGTTGGGATTATATTTGGGTCTGTTTTTGTAAAAGGACTGTAAAAGACAAATTGGACATTTTATTTTTTCTGTGTTTTATTGTTTGGGCCCGGGAAAAAATGGGCCATTACAAATAATATTTATAAATAATAAATAAATGTAACTTAACCAAAATAATTGAATAACAATCCAAACAAATTAAACAAATTAAAAGTTCCATAGTGATATGCAAAAAACCCAAGTTTAACATTTTCAATAATCACATGTGGGATATCTGAATCCACAAAAATTCAAATTTGAATTTGTAAAATAATATAAAATCAAACAAAAAATTAATTTTAAATAAAATTTATTCATAATTATTAATAAATAAAAGTAGTGTCACATCCCGAAAATCAGGTTAGGAGAATCGGGTTTTTAAAATGAAGGTTTGTGTTAGATATCGTAAATTAAGGTCGTAAATGAGTAATTAAAATATTAGAGTAACATAATCATGTTTTTATTTTATTAACTAGCTTAAAGCAAAATTTAATTATGAGGTCTAATTTGAAAAAAAAATGGATTTTAATTGAATTAGGACCTAATTGGGATAGGGAAAAAATAGTGAGTGACCAAAAAGGCAAATTGCCCAATTTTTTAAATTAGTCTCCTACAAGGAGAACACCCACTGTCTTCCCCTTCTTTTCAAAACCCCAAATCATTCAAAAAAATTTCAAAACTTAAAATCAGAGAGTTTCTTCAAAATTGATCCATTCATTCATATTTATAACCTTCCAAACACCAAAACAACCCCCAAATTTAAACGAAAATAGTGTTTTCTTCCCCAAATTTGTAATTGTTTTTCTTCAGTTCAAATCTCAAATTAGAGTTGTAGATCATTGTTTTCATCAAATCAAGGTAGTATTCTGACTTTTTAGGATTAAATGAAGAGTGTTGTTAATTCAAATCAAGTTTTAAACGATTATATTTGGATTTGATGTTTTTAAAATAAGCTTGGATTCAAAAATGACAAATCACATAAGCTTGAGTAAACCCATGTTTTCAAAGTTATTTTTTATTCACTCTAACCTAATTAGAAAGTATTTCACTTCAATTTGATAGTTCATAACCGAATTTGTAAGAATCAAACATTTTCGCCTTTTATATGTTCTTGAAAGCTTGAATCTTTTAGAAATTTTAGAACCACAGATTTAGGTAAAATTAATGGTTTAGATATGAAATTAAATTATATTTAAGATATTTGAAATCGAATTATAGGGTTAGAAACAATATTAGAAGGTCGAAATTTAATTTCGACAAAACTAGCTAGTTTTCGGTAGTGAGAAATGAGATGCTTGAATTGTGATTTCCTTGTTGTTTGGTTGTGTTAAAGGTTGTTTTTGATAAGTTTGGAATTTCTTTTTCATGTGTGTAAAGTGTCAAATCAATCGGGAGCCACTACGAGCAAGTCTAAAGGTAAGGAAAAGCTTGTTTGAGCTTTCGGCTAGTAAGCGGAAGCGTGATCGGTGAGTGTTCCGGAGTTGCTGCTGGTATACGCAATTTGTAGTGTTAATTGAGAGCTTAAGAATAGCCTAAGTCCCTATCCTAAGTTTCAAGTGTATGCCTTCTTTATACTTTTTACCTTGTTGTGAAAATTTGCCTAATGTATGTCGAGTTGTGGAATGTGAGGCTATTATGACAAGCAATGTGTGTGAATATTTGGATGTGATAAACTGATTTTAATGCACACGTATGTGGTATGATATGTGATGGCTCAATGAGAATTATTGTAGAATTTAAAGTGAAATTAAACGTGAATTCGATAAGCATGCATTGTGTATAAGTTTGTGATGTAAATTGATGAATATGAGCATAGATGATGTGCACTAAATCAGTAATTAAAAATGTGTAATTGTGGATATTTTGGCCTTGTAATCTCTTGAAACCGTTGGATATAGTTGGCATGCCATAGGATTGTGAGTACTCACCTTTGTGTTTGTGATCTGGGCATTAAAGCCCTGAGACAGATTAGAGAGATAAGGGAATGTCAAGCTAAGCTCCATTCATCGAGACATGTTGATGTGTTGGAAAGTGTTTAGCTTTATGCTACATTTATGAGACATGTTAGACTCTTTGACTCATTGGTGTGATGGAGATTCATTTATCCAATTTGGGGTGATAGAGTCCACTTTTACGTTTCATAATCTCAAGCTGCCAAATTATCATTGTAATACCCCAAAATAAGGCCTAGGAGTTTTAGGGCTCGAAATTTTGTAGCATGGTAAACTGGAGTTATATTCGACTATGACATTATAACTGTTAAAATAATTTTTGAAAATGATGTCTAGGAACCCTTAATTTTAGAAAAAGGACTAAATTGCAATAGAGTCAAAATAGTAAGCATTTATGCTACAATTTTACTAGTTTTTGAAATTGAACCTAAAAATCACCCTCACCTACAATTTTCACGTTATTTTCCTCCCCCTTAAAGTTTGAGTCGCCCCTTGCCATTCCCCTTGATCTTTCAATTGGTTTTGATTCTCAAACCATAATACTTTGATTTCCTATCAATCTCAAGTCAATTACCATCATAAATCTCCAAGAAAAATACCCAAAACTCCATAGATTTCATCATCTTCTCCAAATTGGTTTCTTGGATTTACGTCAAAACTCATTTAATCTTCTATCAAAGGTAACATTTTGAATTCCTATGAATTTTTCATGATATCCAGTCCTTAAAACTAAATTATTAGCCCTCAAATTGCATGTTTTAAATAAAAGCCGAAAATCGAGCCATTAATGGTGGATTTTGGGATTTCGAGTCAAAATGGGGCTTCAAAGTGTTTTTCAACTTGTTTTAGCATGATTAGAAAGTTTTTAAACTTGCATTGAAGTTTCGTTAATGATTCCTCATGTTTTAGTGAATTTTGTGAAAATTGCCTAAAAGATGTCGAAAAATGTTGATACCATGAACTGTGCATTTTAGTGAAATTTAAAGGTTTGGAATTAGGCATAGATGATTAATAAGATGAACGGAATTCGTTTTAGTTACCCGTTAGGGTTAAACCTACACGGTAAATGTCCTGATCAAGGCTTAGTGTACATGTATTCTCGAGTATGCAATACATGCTAGAGCTCAGAACATTCGGGCATTAACCCGTAATCTCGTATACGAGACTTAATAAGCTCATCAAAATTTAACCTCAAATTATACCAAAATTCATAATCACCAACAAATCACTATTTCATAATCAAGTATAACATATCATCAATAGAAATTTAGTTATATTGTATGAACTTACCTGACAAAACCATAGCAATTTAGCTAACAATGACTAGTATGTAATTTCCCTTTTCTACGTATGTCCTCCGGTTATTGTAATTCTTGATCTAAATTATAATTTGACTCAATTAGCTACTCCAATTATCATTTAACAGCATATTGAAGTCATATAATAGCTCAATTTCATCTATACAACAATTATTTAAATTTTGCAATTATCTCAATTTAGTCCCTAAAATCGAAAATACTATAACTTTCAAATTTGAGCTTTGATTTTGAAATTGACCTCAATTCCATCCACTTACATCCCCTTAGAACTCATAATTTCAAAATTTTCATGCACATTTTGAATTTATTGCATTTTAGCCCCTAAGTTCAAAATTAGCAACTTCTACTTTACAAACTAGTCCATTAACATATCTAAGCTTCAAAACTAACCAAATAGCCACAAAAGTTTCAAGAAAGCATCAATGAAATCTTTTAAAAACTTTAAAATATTTGCAAAATAGTCTATGGGTTAGTTAAATCAAGCTCCTTGGATTCCAAAAACATAAAAGTTACTAGAAAAGGACTTGAAAAACTCACCAAATTAAAGACTTGAAGTTCAAGCCCTAAAACTGATTATTCCTCAAGAAAAAAAATGTTGTTTTCGTGAGATAAAGAAGAATTGAGAAGTGCTTTCTCTTTCTTCCATGGTTTTCTTATATTTTATTACTTAATTTTTTAATTAATTAAAATTTTTAAATAATAAACTAATGTTTTATGATTTTAATCACTCATCAACTGTCCATTAAAATGTGTAATGGTCTAATTGATGTTTGGACTTTAATTTAATTACTAAATAAGTCCTTAAGCTAATAAAAATATATAGCAATTGACTTGTAACACTTTTACGATTTATTCTTTTTCCTCAATTACTATTTGTATAGCCCAATTTCTGCCCGGGCCTGTCAATTACAAAACAAAGCCCAAACCCAACAAAAACTAAGCCCAAACCAAACCTAAAAACTAAACCCAATTCAGCCTAACCCAAGCCCAATTACAACAGCCCAAAACCTAAAGTCAATTCAGACAAAAAGAAAAAGACTAACCCTAGGCCCAATTACATTAGCCCAAAGCCACCCATAGCCCAAAATAATTTTCGGGACAGAAACCCTAGCCCCCTTTCCTAGTGTGCCGTAACCCCTCCATGTGCGCCCTCAGCGCGCACACCGCCCAAGGCTCGGATTTGCCTGTGCCCTTGCACCAAAATAGCCCTCCCTTCTCCGTTGACTCCATCGTCTGCAAGAAAAAGAGCAAGAAAAGAGCCAACAACAGCACAAAAGCAACAAATAGAGATAGTAGCAAAAAATAAGATTATAATGTATTATTTATTCGGCTATATAAGCCGAGCGAAACACCAATGTATGTTACAGACACACGAATTCGAAATACAAAAAAGAAGAGGTTTTGAAACAGATTCAAAAATCAAGGTGTTTTATTTTATCTTTTTATTTCGAAATAAAAAATAAATAAAGAATAAATAAAAAAACTTACCATTTTGCTGTCTGGCCACCGGTGAGGGTTATCACCAACCCCTGGACACCTCGAAACCCATTGGGTTTCCGATGAGGGTCCAAAAGGGGAAACCATAGGACCGAAACCTTTTTTTTATCTCTATTTTCTCTTTTCGTTTTCATTTTTTTTGGGGGGGGGGTTCAAAAATACCCAAATCGGGTTTGAAGAGGGCTGAAAAGCCCACTTTTGGGCGCCTCTGACCGCCGTGTACGGCGGAGCCACGGCGGGCCCACGGTAGAGGACCACCGGACCCCTTGGCCAGTCTTAAAACCTTTCAGAGAAAATGAAGGAAGGGAAAACTTTTTTTTTTTAAAAAATAGGACAGAAAAATGATTTTTTGGTCAAAAACTGAATTATATACCTGCTAAAATGGTGTCATTTTTGTACCATAACCCAGGCGCTAAACGGTGCCGTTTCGACGCGCAACGGGCCGACCCGACCCAGGGGCAGAGGATCCGCGTGTTTTTATTTTAGGGGTTATTTACCCTTTTGGTCCTTCCGCACTTTTATATTGTTTCAATCTGGTTTTTTCTTTTCTTTTACATTTGCCCCACAGATTTTATTTCGATTTCAATTTAGTCCTTACTAATGCTGTGCGTTTTGAAGGACAGGGATAATTTCCCATTTAGTCCTCACTCCTTTACGCGCCTTTTAGTTTGGTCCTAATTTTTTTTTTAAATTTGCCCCTTTAATTTTATTTTATTTTTAATTTAATCCGTGGCCTTACTAGCTGAAACGCAGCGCATAAGGATCAGGGATATTTTCCCATTTAGTCCTTTCTAGTTTCAGCGCATTATATTCTGGTCCTTGTCAGCTTTTTTATTATTTGCAATTTATACCTCTTAATTTTATTTTAATGTTTATTGAGTTCTTTTTATTTTAACCCTTTTACTTATCCATTTATTTATTTACTTGTTTAGTTATTCATTATTCTTTTTATTTTATTCATTTACTTTCCTATTTATATATTGCTCATTTATTTTTATTCTTTTTATCCTCGTATATATTTATTTATCATGCTGTCTTTTTTATATTTTTTATTTATTTTATTTAGGCTTCCATTATTATTACTATTATTTATTTATTTTTACTATTATTTTTTTATTATTCTTATTATTATTAACCTTTTAATTTGTTTTATTTAATACCTTATTCAAGTTATCTATCCTTTTATTTTAAACTTTTATTTATTTATCTATTTTAAAACCTTTTTTAATATAATGTTTTTTTAAATCAAGTTTACATTAGTTTTTATTTACTTATCGCCTCATTCTTTTTTTTAAAAAAAATTGACTTGTTTATTTCATTTTCGCCATTATCATTGTTATTTTATTCCATTATTTATTTATTTACTACTTTTCATGTACTTTCAAAATTTAGATTTATTGTCATTATTATTGTTGTTATTGTTATTGTTATTATATTGTCATTTGCATCATTATCCTTTTTTAAATCAAAGCATATAAGTTAAATAAAAGCTTATTCTCGGGAATTCAAAAATGTTGTGTCCTAACTCACTGGATGTGACATTTTGTTATCTCGAGGTAAGGATTTCTAAAAATAAAGGCAATATTCTGTATTTGGAATTTTGAGAAATTGTGCCCTAACTTATCGGGTTCCGATTTTTCATATGACCCAAATAACCGAATATCCTTTTTAAACTTAAATGCATGAGTTTTAAAAGTCAAAAGACAAGCTTAGTTTCGAGGATTTGAAATGTCGTATCCTAACTCACTGGGCGTGACATTTTACTTCTTCGAAATAAGAGGGTCTTAGCATCCAATTTAATTTATTCAAGTTTTCTTTCAAATAAAGAGGATCGTATTTTAAAACCGTTTCAAATTTTCGACATTAAGACGTTAATTAATCAATTAGGTACCAATTTTGGCCATTACGAGGGTGCTAATCATTCCTCGTGCGTAATCGACTCCCGAACCCGTTTTCTTGAATTTTGTAGGCCAAAATCATTGTTTTAATAAATCAAAATGTTTTAATGGTCAATCTCATGGTGACCCGATCACACCTCAAAAAAAAAAGATTGGTGGCGACTCTATTTTTGTTTTTAAAGTCGACCCTGTTTTTTTCAAAAAAATGGTTTCGACAGCTTGACGACTCCACTGGGGACTAAAATTAGAGAGTCAAGCAGTAAACTTGATTATTTTCTGTCTTGTTGTCGAAAATTGAAAATCTGATTTGAAAAATTACGATCCTTTTATTGCATTTGTTTGTGTTATTTCATATGATTGCTGTGGTTTGAGTCTCGTAGAATATTTTCGCATCATATTGCATAAGGACCGTTTGGTCTTACCTCTTTTAAGTGGGAGTGAGAAGCTACTCCTTTGTGAGGTTTTCACCTCCGTGCTGGATAGTGGACCGCTTTTGGGATACATCCGTACCTATGCCTTCGTGAGATTTTCATCTCCGTGGAGCCATAAAGAAATGTATTCCCCTGAACTGAACTCGGTCCGTATGAGCCTATAATGGGTGAAGATCGAGGAATCTGCTGGTTCGGGTACCTCAACTTTAGAACCAAACCGCATGTAGAAGACCCTAGGAGCCCACCCTAGATAGTACTACGCCAAACCCTAGCGGTTACCCAGATAGGTGTTTAATTCTCTTTCATTTGCTTTGAGTTTTGTTTTTTGTATATTGTACTGACTTATTGTGTTTTTGCTATGTTTGCATGTCATTTCATATTTAAAAGAGTGTCGATTCACGTTCGATTACTAAATTAGAGAGCTTGTCATGGAGAACGAATTTCTTGATAAAGTGGAAGATAACGCGGCTGTCCGTATGTGGTTAGAGAAGACGCAATTAGAGAAAGGGGATAGTCTAGCCGAGGGGTACACGTCAGAATTATGGGACTACACCCGTATCAGCGTGACGCAAAATAACCTTCAGGAATTAAAAGAGATATGGGATCAGTGGAATGATGAGACCAAATAGTTGTTCTACTATAATTATTGGGATTTTTCGTATCTACTCGACCTCAAGGTAGACGAGCATTTTTTCCGGGCCCTCGCTCAGTATTAGAACCCTACATACAGTTTCTTTACCTTTGAGAGGGTCGATTTAGTGCCCACCGTGGAAGAATATACAGCCCTACTGCGTTGTCCAAAGGTTCAAGTCGATAAAGTTTATTCTAGAGCCGCTTATGTCCCGACCTTTTGGAAGAAATTGATGAACATTACAGGAATGAACGAACAATGGATTACAGCTAGGATCAAGCAAAAAGGTGAGTATAAATACATCCCATGGAAGAATTTGAGAGATTTGATTCTAGCACATCTTGATACGAAAAAGAGAGTCGATGTGTTTGCTTTGAGCATCTATGGACTAATGATCTTCCCTAGGGCATTAGGGTATGTAGATGAGGTGGTCTCGGATCTGTTTGATCGACTGGATAAAGGGGTCATACCTGTTCCTGCAATCTTGGCCGAGACATTTAGATCTTTGAATGCATGTAGGAGGGCCGGTGAGGAGCGATTTATAGGTGCTTGCTTGATTGTTGTTAGCTTGGTTCCACAGTCATTTCTGGAAGGTGGACAAGGTTTCTTATCGGGTTTTCTTCGGGAATTACTCCCCATTAAAGGAGATAGTGGCTACGCCAAGAAGGGATGGCATATCAGAGGAAAATTGGATAGCGCTCCTCCAAAATCTTCAGGAAGAAGACGTCGAGTGGAGAGCTCCTTGGTTGATTCCCGATGAAATTATTTATTGATGTGGGAGTTTTGACTGGGTCCCTTTACTTGGGATTTGGGGAGCAGTTGGGTATGCTCCTTTGCTCGGATTGAGGTAGTACAGATCAAGACAGTTCATACCGGCAACGCATGGGCTAGTTCAATGTGAGTTTTCGTACAGGGGGATAACTACAAGAAAAGGGTAAAGGAGATTTCTAATGCGTGGAATCAAACTCATCGAATGAAAAGGCTGGCCGTATGTTCATTGATGACTCCCGAGTACAATGGATGGTGGAGTAAAAGAATTAATGATAATATCCCTGGGCCGAATTTAGAAGGCGTTCGACCGATGGAAGAGTAATTACAAGAGATCTCGTCAGAACTAGAAATCATAAAGCAAGACTTCGAGAGGAGGAATTTGGAACTTAAAAAGAAGATGGAACAATTGGAGGAAGAGAAGATGCATTTAAGGTTAGATGCTGATGTTCAAAAGATAGAGGCCGAGAAATTAAGGAAAGGAAAGAATAAAGCCGAGGAAGACTTGGATAGTTTGAAGACGGATTATAAGAAATTACGTCTATCGATGAGAAACGTCAGGTTGGGAAAAATGTCGGAGCAATGGCGACAAGAGATGCAAGAAGAAAGAACCAAAGCCGATCGGTGGGAGAGAAAATTCCAGGAGGCTCAGGCACAAAAAGAGGCTCTAGAAAGGAGTTTGTTAGAAACGCAAAATGACAAAAGAGAATTAAAGGTTAGGGTGGCAGAACTCAAAAAATTACTTCATCAGTATAGAAATCGTAATTCTGTGATTAAATTGAGGGCAAGTTTGAACAAGATTGAAGAAATGAAAAGAAAGATAGAAGAACTAGAGTCTGCATTACAAAACTGTGAGCTCCGGGTAGAGCTTCTTGAGGTAAATGAGGAACGTCGGAAGGAACAGCTTCACCATTCTCAGAATCAAGTTAGGAACAGAGATTACATTATGGGCGAGGCCGTGGCTCAAATTCGGGGGGTAGCCAATCATTTACAGACTTTGGAAATTCAGGCCGACATGCTAAGCGTGAAGTATGAGCTAGAATCAGATCGGGGTCAAGAGTTAGCTTCGTTGCTTAGGAAAGTTAAAACTTTGAGCATTAGGGCAAAGCCATATTTGTAATCCGTTTTATGTAAAGAATTTTGTTTTCTAGTAAAGTTTTCTAAATGAAATTGAATCAGAATCGACGCCTTTTTGCATTCATTTCATGCATTCGCATTTCATCACATCATGTGCATTAAATTTCATGAAAGGACCCTAATTGTTTAAAATCATTTCAGAGTTAATCTGGAAACCAACAAAAACTTACCAACCAAACATCATTACGGTACCCGAGCAAAGACAAAAGACATGGATCAAAGATTGGAAAGACTTGAACAACTCCAAAAAGAGATGCAAGATCAACTACAATTGCAAATGCAAGAGCAACTGGCTAAAATCCAGCAAGACATGATGGACCGAATGTTGGAGTCCCAAAGAAATATGATGAATCAGTTGACCCAACTGTTGACTGGAGGATAGATAAAGGAAAGGGCCCCGTGGTTAATGCTGGAGAAGATAATGAGAAACCTCTCTATCCTCCAGGTTTTACTCCAACAAATGCACAGACACAACCTGAAGTGTACCCTCGAAGAACATCTGTCACGATTAGGCCTCAACAATTTCAGGATGGTGTTTCGGTACCGATGAACTTTCAAGCTGGATCAAGTTCTAACCCAGGGGATAACCCAACTAATCCTGTTATCCCTAACCTTGATGAAGTGGCAGAAAAGGAAAGGGCAAGGACAGAATTCCCAAAGCAATTAGAAGACAGATGCAAATGGCTAGAGGAAAAATTCAAGGCGTTGGAAAGCGCCGACTACCATTATGGAATTGACGCTGAAGAATTGAGCTTGGTCCCAGATCTAATGCCCCCTCATAAGTTCAAAATGCCTGAATTTGAAAAATATAATGGGACCAGCTGCCCTGAGGATCATATTACGATCATCTGCCGGAGGATGACCGGATATATCAGTAACGATCAGTTATTGATTCACTGTTTCCAAGACGACTTTGACTGGGCCGCGCCAAATGGTATAATCAAATTTGAATCGTGCCCAGATTAGTTCGTGGAAGGACCTCGCACAGGCCTTTATGAAACAATACGGCCACGTGACAGATATGGCGCCTGACCGAATCACGTTACAAAATATGGAGAAAAAGCCAAACGAAAGTTTCAGGCAATATGCTCAAAGGTGGAGGGAAGTCGCCACGTAAGTCCAACCGCTGCTGCTGGAAAAAGAAACAACTATGCTCTTCATTAACACCCTGAAGGCACCATTTATCAATCACATACTGGGAAGCACAACTAAGAGCTTCTCAGACATAGTGATGTCGGGCGAAATGATAGAAAATGCCATATGGTGCGGAAAAATAGAGGCCGGCGAAAGCACGAAGAGGTCGGCACCAAGAAAAAGAGAAAATGATGTGAATAACGTGAGCACGTATAACAAGGGCTACTCAAAACCGGTCACTGTGAACCAACCGAGAACGGTAACCACTGGCCATCAAGGCCCACAGAGAAAGGAGTCCAACACGAGGCAAAATACGGAGAAACTCTAGTTTACGCCTATTCCATTGACGTATCGAGAGTTATACCAAAGTTTATTTGATGCACACGTTGTGTCCCATTTCTACCTAAAACCAATGCAACCCCTGTACCCCAAGTGGTACAACGCAAACGCCTAATGTGAATATAATGCAGGAATTTCGGGGCATTCAATAGAAAACTGCATTGCCTTTAAGAAAGTAGTTGAAAGACTTATTAAAATGGGCATTGTGAAATTTGATGATGCACCTAGTGCCAAAAATTCGCTACCCAATCATACTGATAATGGGGTAAATGCGATAGATGGAAATGTGGGGAGAAGAGTCAAGTCCGATATTGCAGAAGTAAAAACTCCTTTGAGATGGGTCTAGATGGAGATGGTAAAAAGAGGGTTGAGCATTTAGGATCCTGAAGGGAGTTGCGAAAACATGATGAACTACTGTGAGTTCCATCAGGAAGAAGGGCCCAAGATCCAAGAATGTGCAGAATTCAGAGCCTTGGTACAAGGTCTGATGGACAATAAAGAGATAGAGTTCTATGAAGAGGTTAAAGAAGAAGGAATCATATGTGCGTCAGAATCAATAATGAAGGTCCTAAAAGTCAATCATCCTGTAGTCATCATTTCGCAGCCTAAAAACAACGAAGCTGGAGTACAGATGACACCAAAGATCATAATTCAAAAACTGGCGGTCTTCTCTTATCAGGATAACAAAAGGGTCCCCTGAAATTATGATTGTAACGTGACAATCCCAGGAAAGGAGAACTCAGCCAGCGCTTCAAAAGAGGATCAAGATATAGGTTTTCATACGCGTAGTGGAAGGCGTTATGATTTGATAAATGCCCGAGCAGGACCCGTAAAAGGAAAGACCCTAACGGTGGAGCAAAAGAAGGAAAAAGTAGTTAGACCTAAGTCGCTTGTTAATGATCCAGTAAAAGAGGAGGAAGTTAAGGAATTCCTGAAGTTTTTGAAGCACATCGAGTATAGTGTTGTGGAACAGTTGCATAAACAACTAGCTTGCATATCTATACTAGCTTTACTCTTGAGTTCGGAGGTACACCGAAGTGCATTAATGAAAGTGCTGAACGAGACATACGTGGCCAATGACATCTCTGTCAAAAACTGGATCGGCTGGTTAATAACATAAGTGCCGATAACTTCATCTTCTTCAATGATGATGAAATACCACCAGGGGGTACAGGATCCACTAAAGCTCTGCACATTACTACCCGATGCAAAGGGTACACACTGCCAGGGGTTCTGATCGATAATGGATCGACACTGAACTTATTGCCCCTATCCACACTTAATAGGTTGCCTGTGGATAGCTCACACATGAAGGTATGCCAGAATATAGTGAGGGCGTTTGATGGCACAGAAAGGGGGGTCATGGGCAGAATCAAAATACCTCTGTTGATTGGCCCAACTACCTATGAGGTGGACTTCCTAGTAATGGATATCAAGCCCTCCTACAATTGTTTATTGGAAAGACCTTGGATACATTCGGCAGGTGCCGTGCCGTCGTCGCTACATTAGAAGTTAAAGCTAGTATCAGAAGGTCGGCTGGTGATGATAAATGCCGAAGAAGATATTATCGCGGCCATAACCAGTAATGCACCGTACTTGGAGGCAAATGATGAGGCAATTGAATGTTCTTTCCGGTCTTTGGAGTTTGTGAATGCAACATTCATTACTGAGGGGAACCAGATTCCAGTGCCAAAAATATCCAAGGCTACCAGGATGGGATTACAACTGATGCTAGGAAAGGGAGCCTTACCTGGAAAAGGACTAGGGAGACATCTTCAGGGAAGAGTTGAGGCTCCAATGCTGAAGGACAAGCATGACCACTTTGGCTTAGGGTACAGGCCAGATGCGAGATAAAGAAGGAAGGAACTGGAAAAGAGGCAAGAAAGAAGAAGGGCACGCGTGAGTGGGGAAGAAATCAAATGGGAACCAATGATATTCCCCCACATATCCAAAACTTTCGTATCGGGAGGGATTATTCATCCCGAGCGAAGGACACCAAGGAAAGAAAGTGTTGAAGAAATGTTGGGAAATGTTCACATCAATGCCATATGTGAAGAAACAACTGAAGGAGGGACCTTGACAGATATCTGCCCTTATGAACCTGGGAGTGTTCTGAACAATTCGACTGCAGAAGAAATTCCTGTAGTTTTTAGAGCCAATACAGAGTAATGTTCAAAACACGCTTATTGCTCTAAACCTAAGAGCAATGAAAATCCTTTGTGAAATAGGCTTATGTTCGAAATCTTTATTTCAATGAAAATGCATTTTTGCATATCATTTTGAGCAAATATTCTTTTTTCATTCATAATCATACCATACAAATAATTATTCTTAGATTCTCTTGTTCTTTGAATTTTTTCTTCATCCCTATAATAGGTCTCCAGATATCAATGATATGAGCAACATCGCTACTGACTCAGAATCTCCTTTTGAACAAGATATGTCTACGAAAGATTCTTAAGATTTTGAAGATGACCGAGAATGTAACCTATCTCCTGATTTGTTGAGGATGGTAGAACAAGATGAGAAACAAATCTTGCCTTATAAAGAGTCAGTGGAAATTGTGAGCCTAGGAGAGGAAAAAGAAGTGAAGATATGAGCTTGCATTACCGTAAAGACGAAGCAAGACCTCATTGAATTACTCCAAGAATTTAAGGACATCTTTGCTTGGTCATATCAAGACATGCCAGGTTAAATCGATGTCGTAAGTACACCGCTCCCCATAAAAAGAAGAATGCAAGCTAGCAGTTCAATAGAAGCTTCAAGGATGAGGCCCGATGTTTTATTGAAAATAAAAGAGGAATTCAAAAAACAGTTCGATGCTGGTTTCTTAAGGGTGGTTAAATACTCAGAATGGGTAGCCAATATCGTGCCCGTCTCAAAAAAAGATGGGAAAGTACGGATGTGTGTGGACTACAAGGACTTGAACAAGGCCAGTCCGAAAGACAATTTTCCATTGCCACATATTGACACATTAGTGGATAATACGGCAGGTTACTCACTGTTCTCCTTCATGGATGGCTTCTTTGGGTACAATCAGATAAAAATGCATCCTGAAGACATGGAAAAAACCACATTCGTGACCTTGTGGGGAACTTTTTGTTATAAGGTGATGCCATTTGGATTAAAAAAACGTAGGAGCAATGTAACATCCCGATTTAGGGCCTAGTCAGAATAGTGGTGCGAGACCACAAATCTGAGGTATATGTATGAGTTTTGGGGTTTATGCTATGTCTGCATGTTAGTGTGAAAGTTTCATGAAGCAATTTTGTTAAATTGTCCAAAAGGACTAAATTGCAAAAGTTGCAAAATGTGAGATTCTAGAAGCTAATTGTATGAAATAGCTTTGGATTATCAATTAGAGGTCCTTAAATATTAATTTTCCCAAATTCTAATTTTTGGACAAAAATGGGCATGAGTGGATAAAATTAGAAAAGTTTGACAAAGGGGCATTTTGGTCATTTGTCAATTAAGTGATTAAAAAGAGAAAAAAATGACAAAATTTCATTCATCTTCTTCTCCAAGATGCCGAAACTTTCAAGAAGCCATTTTTAGGGCTCTTCAATTTTTCAAGCTTGCTAGTAAGTGCATTCAGGCCCCATTTTTAATATTCTTCGTATTTTTGAAGTCCTAGTAACATGAGTAAGCTATTTTTAGCTATATGTTGAGCTAGGATTGATGTTCAAAAATGTAACCATGTATGACATGCATGTATTTTGATGTTTTATGGAAGAATATGAAAGCTTGATGTAGTAGAAACATCTTTTGCTAAGTGAATTCCATGAAAAATGCATGTAGGGGCTAGTTTGTGAAAGTCTTGAGATTGGTCATACATGAGTGATTTAGTGAGAATTGATGATTGCTTTAGTTGAGTAGATGATTCGGCTAAGCATGAAAGGCTAGAAAGTTGAATGAAAATCACTTTACAAGCCTTGGGACAAAAGTGTAAATATGAGAAAGTTTAGGGGCAAAATGGTAATTTTGCTAAAGTATGAGATAAGGGTCATTTTAGTCAATGTGTGTATTGAACGTGTTGATTTGTCATTTTAGATCAAGAAAGACAAAGCCCAGATCATAACAGAGGCAAGGGCAAGGTCGTGGACTAAATTGCACATCTCTATACTTTTTGAGTATCGAGGTAAGTTTACGTATGAACGATGCATTTATGCGTATACATTGTTAATGCTAGCTAATGTGTAGCATGATTGAGAACCTATTCGATTCTAGTAGAATGAATGAGATAGTAGTTGTGAATGGATGAATGTATTACAAAGTAGACATGTGAATATGTAGTGATAATGCTTGGTAGTGGGCTAAGTGCGATACCACCTTGATACTTAACAATAATGGACTGTGTGCGATACTATTGTTAAGCATATTATTTAGTGAGCTATGTGCGGAATCACTATAATTATCCCGTGTGGTAGGCTATGTGCGATACTACCTTATGATCTGATTGTGGTGGGCTAAGTGCGAAACCACCAAGTAATTTAGCTGTGTGGATGTATTATTGAGAAATAATGATGTGTTGTATTTTGAGTAAATGTGCTATTGAGTGCAGGGGTGCATGTCAATGATTATGAGTATGTGACTCATGATGTGTTGGAGATGTGGTAAGGGATAGAAAGAGTAAGCATAGTAGTGGATGTGAATTACATATGTTAGTACAATGCTAATTGTTGTTTAGCTTATACTAGAATGCTTAAATTGTTTATGTGTAAACTTACTAAGCTCAAAGCTTACTCCTTTCTTTTCCCTTGTCTTATAGAGGACAAAGATTGAATCGTGTTACGCGGATTAATCGGAAGATCGCCCACATTATCAACACACTCTGGTACATTGGACTTAATGTTTTGTATATGGCATGTATAGAGGCTAGACAGGTTAGGGTATTTTGTTGTTTTGGCTAAGATGTGTTGGCCTTTGGATGGATAATGTATTTTGTATAATGCCATAGTTTATGGCTACATTATAATATGAAAAGATGTATTTATCCATGTAAGATTATGTTTATTATGAGTTGGTTATGGATGTGTTGAATGAGTACTTGTTGTGTATGCTAGAGGGGTGAGAAGGGCATGACAAATAGCTTTGTTCTTGTCCATGTGGGTAGACACACGGGCGTGTGTCTAGGCCATGTGTGACACACGGTCAGCCCATGGGCGTGTGACTTGGCCGTGTGTCCCCTGCACGTTAGCATTTTAAGTCAGAATAGACCACGGGCTAGCCACACGGGCGTGTGCCTAGGCCGTGTAAAGTGGTCAGTGTTCACCACGGGTGGAGAACACGGGTGTGTCCAGGCTATGTGAATTTAGTCAGTGTTGACCACGGGTGGAAGACACGGGCATGTCTTGAGGGAACATGGGCGTGTTCCATTCCACATGGGCGTGTGACCCTTGTCTAAGTGAAAGAAATTTTAAGATCGATAAAGTTTCGGTAGAGCCTCGGGAGCTCTCGTATGTATGTTTAAGACCTCGTAGGTCATTAATGAGGTAGTTGTGGTAGCTATTGAGAGTACTCACGTTGAGCCTAAGTGGCGATCAAATGGTTTTAATTCGGTAATGCCTCGGGCCCGATTCTGGTGTAGAATACGGGTAAGGGGTGTTACAAGCAACGTACCAAAGAGCCATGGTAACCTTGTTTCATGGCATGATGCACAAGGAAATCGAGGTTTACGTCGACGAGATGATTGCAAAATCCCGAACAGAAAAAAAGCACATACAAGTTTTAAGGAAATTGTTCTTGAGGTTGAGAAAATTTTAGCTAAAGCTCAATCCAACAAAATGTACGTTCGGGGCTAGATTAGGAAAACTGCTAGTTTTTGTAGTCAGTGAAAAGGGAATTGAGGTCGACCCAGACAAAGTCAAGGCTATACAAGAATTGCCTCCGCCGTGCACTCAAAAGGAAGTTCGAGGTTTTCTAGGAAGACTAAATTATATTGCCCGGTTCATTTCACAACTAACTGAGAAATGCGACCCCATATTCCGTCTCCTTAAGAAACAAAACCCAGGCGTTTGGGATGAGGAGTGCCAGGAGACTTTCGATAAGGTCAAACATTACTTGTCTAATGCCCCAGTACTGATGCCTCCTAATCCAGATAGGCCGCTGATACTGTACTTGGTAGTATTCGGGAATTCCATGGGATGCGTGCTTGGTCAACATGATGAGTCAGGAAGAAAAGAAAGAGAGATATACTATCTCAGTAAGAAATTCACTGAATGTGAGACAAGATATTCGCCAATTGAGAAATTATGTTGCGCCCTGATTTGGACAACCCGAAGATTGAGACAGTACATGCTATACCACACGACTTGGCTCATCTTAAAGCTGGACCCTCTAAAGTACATGATGGAGACGACTACTTTAAATGGAAGAATGGCCCGATGGCAAATTCTGCTTTCCGAATTTGACATAGCTTATGTGAATCAGAAGGCAGTCAAAGGAAGCGCAATAGTGAATTTTCTGGCTAGTAGAGCTTTGGAGGATTACGAGCCTTTGAACTTTGATTTCCCAAATGAAGATCGATGTATGTTGCAACCACTCAAGAAGACTCGCAAGAAGGTCATTCTTGGAAGCTAAACTTCGACGAAGCCTCAAACGCTGCGGGTAATGGAATTGGGGCAGTCCTGGTATCCCCAGACGAAGATCATTACCCTTTCACTAGTAAATTTGACTTTGATTGCACGAACAATATGGCAGAATATGAAGCATGCATCATGGGTATCCGTGCAGCCATAGAACGTAAGATCAAAGTACTAGAGGTATATGGGGATTTTGCACTAGTAATCTATCAACTCAAAGGAGAATGGGAGACAAGAGATCCCAAGTTAATCAAGTATCGAAAGTTGGTTCTTGAGTTAATCTAGGATTTCGACGATATCACCTTCTATTATCTCCCACGAGATGAAAATCAGATGGCTGATGCCTTAGCTACTTTGGCTTCGATGGTCAGAATGAACAAACAAGAGGATGTACAGCCTATCCAGATGAGTATTTATGAAACTCCGGCTCATTGTTACAACATCGAAGAAGAAGAAGAAAAGGACGATCACCCTTGGTACAACGATATATTGCGATATGTGAAGAATCGTGAATACCCTGACCAAGCAACTGAGAATGACAAAAGGACGTTGAGAAGGTTGGCCAATGACTATGTCTTAGATGGAGAGATCCTATACAAAAAGAGAAAGGATCAGGTGCTACTAAGTTGTGTAGACACTGTTGAGGCAAAGCAAATCTTGGAAGAAGTCCATGAAGGTGTCTGCAGAACACATGCCAATGGTTTTATAATGGCCAGGCAGATTATGAGATTCGGGTATTATTGGTCCACCATGGAAGGAGATTGCATCAATTACGCCAAGAAATACCACAAGTGTTAAATTTACGGAGATAAAATTCATGTACCTCCCTCACCTCTTCATGTTATGACTTCTCCATGGCCTTTCTCTATGTGGGGCATGGACGTTATTGGGCCAATTTCACCTAAAGCTTCTAATGGGCATCGATTCATCTTCATGGTCATCGATTACTTTACCAAGTGGGTAGAAGCTGCTTCATTTGCCAATGTCACGAAATCGGCAGTCAGCAAGTTTCTAAAGAAGGAGATCATATGTCGATATGGAATGACAGAAAGGATCATATCTGACAACGCACTAAATTTGAACAACAGCACGATATCAGAAGTCTGCAGTCAGTTCAAGATCAAACACCACAACTCATCATCATATCGCCCAAAAATGAATGGTGCAGTGGAGGCAGCCAACAAGAATATCAAGAAGATCATGGGGAAAATGACTGAGACTTATAAAGATTGGCATGAGAAGCTACCATTTTCCCTCTATGCATATCGAACATCTGTCAGGACCTCCACCGGAGAAACGCCTTTCTCTTTGGTTTATGGAATGGAGGCGGTTTTACCCATTGAAGTAGAGATTCCTTCTCTTCGAGTTTTGGCAGAAGTAAAGTTGGATGAAGCTGAATGGATTCAATCCCGATATGATTAGCTAAATTTGATCGAAGAGAAAAGGTTGAAAGCCATCCGTCATGGTCAGATGTACCAAAAGTGAATGATGCGAGCTTACAACAAAAAGGTTCGTCCTAGAGAATTCCATGAGGGGGACCTAGTATTGAAAAAGATCTTGCCCATACAGAAGGATTTCAGAGGGAAATGGATGCCAAATTGGGAAGGACCTTATGTGGTAAAGAAGGCCTTTTCTGGAGGAGTGTTGATTTTGAATGAGATGGATGGCAAAAGTTTGCCCAACCCTGTGAACTCAGACTCAGTCAAGAAATATTTCACCTAAAAACAAACCGCTAAGATGGGGCATATGGTAGTCTGGTTATCCCTAAATGAACAAGGCAACAAAGTATTTTGGATCTCCGAAACACATATTAAGTTCAAAAGGGTCCTCAGGAAGTTAGTGCAAAGAAACTCATGCTATGATATCCGGGGCACCTATTTTCATCTTATTCATATTTAAACAAATTTACTATGTTGATTAATCTATTCATTTCGAGCCTTTCTCCTAATAAAATTCGATCTTGTCCATTACTACAATCTTTTTCAAGCATTTTTACATTGAAATAACGATTAATGGACTGATGTTATTCATGTAAAGGAAGTTCTGCATATTGATCTAAAAGGTTTTCTAAAAATAATACAAGGATCTGAAAACAGGACCACTATTCAAGAACTAACCAAACTTAGGGGTTGGAAGCATTTGAGAAAAAAATAGTCTAAATGATGACTATTTCTTTAGATTTTT
The DNA here is from genome assembly GCA_025698515.1 of Gossypium sturtianum. Classification (NCBI taxonomy): domain Eukaryota; kingdom Viridiplantae; phylum Streptophyta; class Magnoliopsida; order Malvales; family Malvaceae; genus Gossypium; species Gossypium sturtianum. The sequence goes on from CM046943.1 coordinate 48,136,693, forward strand.
TGTTAAAGATACCAGTTGAACAAGAAGGCATGGTAACACCTCAGTAATACAACCTTGATGAACAACGAGCAATGACAACCCAAACATTAAAAAGGGATCATTCTCATGCATTCACACAAATATCATTCATACACATTTAGTTAGGAGCATTTGATTCATTCTGATCATGACATCCTAATCATTTGGCATAAGCATAGGAACATGAAATCGATTCTACACGTCATGTCCCCCAGAGGACAGTGTAGCAAGATCGGTGAATCCACAAATCTCATCTTCCTGAAGTTGCAGTGGAGTAGATTGAAGCCACCAGCCTTATCTCCCTGAACTTGCAGCGGAGGAAACTGAAGACAACGAATCTTATTTCCCTGGCGTTGCAGTGGAATAGATTAAAGCTACAAATGACGGTGGATCTTATCTTCCTGAAGTTGCAGTGGAGCAGACTGAAGACAGCAAATCTTATCTTCCTGAAGTTACAGTGGAGCAGATTGAAGTCACCAGACCTTATCTCCCTGAAGTTGCAGTGGAGCAGGTTAAAATTACCAATTCTAATCTCTTTGAAGTTCCAGCGAAGTAGATCGAAGCTACAAATCTCTTCTCCCTGAAATTACATTCAAGCGGATCGAAGCACCAATTCCTACACCCTTGAAGATGCGGTGGAATGGAATGAGGCTACTTGAAGAAAAGAAGCATCAAAAAGTCAAGATTCGGTAAGACCGGGCAAAATTGGTCATTCTTAAAAGTCTTTGCTCTGTTCTCGTTACACAACAACGAGTAAAGAGGGGCAGCTGTATAGCCCAATTTCTGCCCGGGCCCATCAATTACAAAACAAAGCCCAAACCCAACCAAAACCAAGCCCAAACCAAACCTAAAAACTAAACCCAATTCAGCCTAACCCAAGGCCCAATTACAACAGCCCAAAACCTAAAGACAATTCAGACAAAAAGAAAAAGACTAACCCTAGGCCCAATTACATTAGCCCAAAGCCACCCATAGCCCAAAATAATTTTCAGGACAAAAACCCTAGCCCCCTTTCCTAGTGTGCCGTACCCCCTCCATGTGCGCCTCAGCGCGCACACCGCCCAAGGCTCGGCTTTGCCTGCGCCCTTGCACCAAAATAGCCCTCCCTTCTTCGTTGACTCCATCATCTGCAAGAAAAGAGCCAACAACAGCACAAAAGCAGAAAATAGGGACAGTAGCAAAAAATAAGATTATAACGTATTATTTATTCGGCTATATAAGTTTGAAATAAACACCAATGTATGTTACTGAGATGCACAAATTCGAAATACAAAAAGAAGAGGTTTTGAAACAGATTTAAAAATCAAGGTGTTTTATTTTATCTTTTTATTTCAAAATAAAAAATAAATAAAGAATAAATAAAAAAAACTTACTGTTTTGCTGTCTGGCCACCGGTGAGGGTTATCACCAACCCCTGGACACCTTGAAACCCGTTGGGTTTCCGATGAGGGTCCGAAAGGGGAAACCACATGACCGAAACCTTTTTTTATCTCTATTTTCTCTTTTCGTTTTCATTTTTTTGGGGGGGTTCAAAAATACCCAAATCGGGTTTGAAGAGGGCTAAAAAGACCACTTTTGGGTGCCTCTGACCGTTGTGTACGGCAGAGCCATGGCGGGGCCACGGCGGAGGACCACCGGACCCCTTGGCCGGTCTTAAAACCTTTAAGAGAAAATTAAGGAAGGGAAAACTTTTTTTTTAAAATAGGATAGACAAATGATTTTTTGGTCAAAAACTGAATTTATATACCTGCTTAAACGGCGTCATTTTTGTACCATAGCCCAAGAGCTAAACAGCATCGTTTCAACGCGCAACGGGCCGACCCGACCCAGGGGCAGAGGATCCGCGTGTTTTTGTTTTAGGGGTTATTTACGACGGTGCTAATCCTTCCTCGTGCGTAATCGACTCCCGAACCCGTTTTCTTGAATTTTGTAGGCAAAAATCATTGTTTTAATAAATCAAAATGTTTTAATGATCAATCTCAAGGTGACCCGATTACACCTCAAAAAAAAAAAAGATTGGTGGCGACTCCATTTTTGTTTTTAAAGTCAACCCTATTTTTTTCAAAAAAATGGTTTCGACACTATTCGTTCATTAAAATTATCGGGCCAAAACTCAATATACTACCATAATATACTTGTAAACCTTAATGTTTATACTTATTGAATCAATTATCGGAATACGGGGTTTCGAAACCACCATTTCCAGTACCACTGGAAATGGGTTGTTACAACTCTCCCATAAAAGAAATTTCGTCTTAGAAATTCTTACTAGTAAATAGATTAGGGTATTAAGTTCGCATAGGTTCCTCTATTTCCTGCGTAGCTTCCTCGATATTATGTCGATGCCACATAAGTTTCACTAACGACACTCTTTGGTTACGAAGTTCTTTTCTTCCTAAGCTAAAATTCTCACTAGTTCATTTTTGTACAATAAATCCAGTTGTAACTCAATTTCATCAATAGATATCACATGTGACGAATCTAAATGATAACAACGTAACATCAATACGTGGAAAACATTATGTATCTTTTCCAATTCTTGTGGTAAAACCAAACAATATGCTATAGGTCCAATTCTCTCAAGAATTTCATAAGGCCTTATAAATCTCGGGCTGAGCTTCCTTTTTCTTCCAAATCGCAACACCTTTTTCCAAGGTGAAACTTTGAAGAAAACTTTATCCCCAACCTGAAATTCAGTATGTTTTTGTTTCAAATTGGCATATGATTTCTATTGATCAGAGGCATCTTTCAAACTTTCACAAATAACTCTAACTTTATCCTCTGCTTCACGAATCAAATCAATACTGGAGATTTTTCTTTCACTAGGCTTGTACCAATACAATGGAGCTCTACATTTATACCCCTATAATTCCTCATATAAAGCCATTTTAATACTCGTTTGGTAGTTGTTATTATAAGCAAACTCAACTAACAGTAAAAATTTCTCCCAGCTACGTTCTGTTTATAGAAACAATTGTTTATTGAGTTGCTTTGCCCTTAAATTTGCATGATGAAACATGTTTGAATATGTAAATGATAGGTTTTGGATATGGATAGTTGATATGGAATTGCATATGCCAAATGTTGGATGGTTGAATTGTAAAACGTTGAATGGTTGATTTGGATGCTTTCATGCTTGAATTGGTTTAGATTGGCATGGTTTATTAACATTATACTTGTGAACGGTTGAATGAAATCATTTTGATGTTGGTTTCAAAGCAAATGAATAGATACCAAAGAGTTAAGTAGCCAAAACAGGGGCAACGTCACGACCTCGAGACTCTGACGTCACAGCGTTGAGTTGTCTAAAGTTGTGACGTGACTCATTATTGGATGATTTTGTGACGTGGAGATCATGATGTCGCAGTGTTGATCCAAAAATTTGGAAACTTCACAATTTGATCCTTATCCATGCTTGAGTTAGCAAAAGACCTTTTGTAAGGTCATATGGGACCTGCTGGAACGACGGAAATGTGCAAGTGTACACAATCGCAACAAGTAATAAAGTGACAAGTAAATGTCGAGTTACCATACCCACAGGGACTGTGAAAAGAATTATTTATGAATGCAATTTAAAGCACTTTGGAGAAGAAAAATATTTTGATTTGAGGAGGTGATTAAAAACTAAGATTTTTAACTAAGTAAAATAAATAAATAGAAAATAAAAGTTCCAATGCACGATTTCAAAAGATGATTTTAATCAAGATGACATAATTGTGTTAGATTAATTACATTTCTTAACTTAGAATTATTAAACTCATGTTCATGTTGTTACGAATAAATTCACGGCAACTCGGTAATTTGCTAACTTATGAACATACTTACCTACCAAAATCCATTTATATCTTGACTATATCTCTATGTCAATTAAACCGATTAAACAAATTTTAATAAGCAAATGTGTTAATGCACATACATGCTTATGAAATTAAAATAATCTCTTTGCCAATTCAAACAATTAATTCAATCTCATAAGCACATAAAAGATTACGTGAGGTAACAATGTATTTCTACCTTGAAACAATTTAATCACAATAATCTTGCAAGTTATGCAAGGCTAATGTATCGTTAGATACCGTTGCTAATTTAATCATCAATTACCTTAGATGATTAAACATGCACTGATTAAGTATTGTGTCAATTAATTACAATTTCAATCTATTTAAATAATTAATTCATTAGTTACCTTACAATAGCAATACAAGAATAACTTAGTCATGGTTTTACTTAATCAAACATTTTACCGAGGCCTATAACAGCACAAACACAATTTTAATAACTCAAGTAGACAAAATGCAATCAACCTAACACGAATTAAATTTAAGTCATATTAATTAAATTAAACATATCAACGTCACAAACATTCATAGATATGTTCATCATAACAACAACAAAATTAATAGGATAAGGAACAAGAATCAAATCTGGTGTTTTCTCCGTGGCTTGACTAGTTTGCTCCACTCCTCCTTCTTCGCTTGTTCTTGTTGAACCGAGGCTTCCACGAACACTTGAATGCTGCTCCAAATGGTGGTTGATTGACTCTTTTTCAAGAGGTAAAATCGGCAAGGGAATAGGGGAAGAAAATGAAGAACAATGGAAGGGAATGAAGAGAGAAAAATGAGAGAAAAGTGAAGAGATTAGAAAGGTTGAGATGTGTTTGAAGTGAGTAGCCAAGGAGGGTATTTATAGGTTGAGAAGACTGATAAAAGTAGCCAAAATCAGCAGCCAAATACTCCCCCCATGGCTGGCCACACATGTGGCATGTTTGAAGATTTCAAATATGCTATTTTTAGGTAAGGGCAAATCTTGAAAGACATGAATAGTGGAGGGGTTTGAATGAAAATTGAAGGAGTCTTCAAGGGCTATTTTTCAATCCAAATAATCAAAACAAGCTGATTGGGTCAGCATGCAGTTTTGGGCTGCCCAGTGCCCGGTTGGAACGGTTTTCTCAGTTCAGCTCAACTGGGCCCCTTTTCATAATTAATTAACAATAATTTGTTTAACCCAAATTAAATTGGATTAAAATTAAAATTAATTATATTATGAATTGATACACATAATTTTGACCGTCTTAGGCTGAAAAATTAATTCGCCTTGATGCTTCAAAATTGTTTCTCGGTTTTGTGCTTCTAGTAGTGTCTACCGAGCCATTTTTCGCCCTTTGTGCGAATCTGTCGAAAATGATCAAAATTAATTAAAATTTATTATAAAACTAAGTAAAATTCAACATGTTAATAATTTAAGTAAAATTTAATTATTTTATAATAATTATATATTTTTCGACAAGAATTTTACCGAAACTGCATGAATTTGAGTTAAAAAGGGCATGAAAAAGTGTGTATATTTTCGTGCTTCCACCGACAAGTAATTGTGTAACATAATAAGAATGGGTATTATTCTAAATTGCGTGTATAAATGATTATATGATGTTTATGTGACGTTAGTTTCACCAGTATTGGTCGTGACATTCCATAACTTATACCCGACAATCGGGTCAGGTGTGAGGTGTAACACTTAATTGTAACACCCCTAACCCGAAACCGTCGTCGAAATAGGGTTAAGAGGCATTACCGATCAATCGAAACATTACACATCCATTTCACAACACTAAGTCATTCATCCATCAAACATACTCATTATCAATCATATGGTCCCTTATTGAGGTCTATGAGACCTTAAACTCATGCTAGAAAGAGGTCGGGACTAAACCGAACATTAATAAAAATCCTCAAAAATTTAAAACTTTTCTAAGTTTCAGGGGTTACACGCCCGTGTGGGCAGGTCGTGTGCCTCCCACGGCTGCTAGACACACCCATGTGTCCTCCCCGTGGTCGAAACTGACTTTGCTCCACGGCCACCAAGCACGCCCGTGTACCTTGGCCATGGTCGAATCTGACTTCACATCCACGGCCACCAAGCACGCCCGCGTACCGTGGCCGTGGTCGAATCTGACTTCACATCCACGGCCACCAAGCACCCCGTGTGCTAAGGCCGTGTACTCTAAGGCCATATACTGACTTTTTCACACGGCTACTAGACACGCCCGTGTGCCATGGCCGTGTGCAACTAAGCTAACTACTGACTTTATCCCACGGTCACTAGGCACACCCGAGTGCCATGACCGTGTAGGCAAAACATGCCATATGCAAGGCCAAATTGCCATCCTCAATAGGTTCATGCCTACAAGCATCAATATAATACCAAATCAAGCTTACAAAAGCCTTCAATAATACCATTTCATGCATTATTCCACAAACTAATCCATTTACTTCCATGCTTATTATCAACACAACTAAAGCTATTCAAAATGACAATTATATAATTCAAACATGCATATACCAAATTCATGACTATCTTCAACCACATCCTTTCATCAACTACACCATCATGAGATATACCATTTTCATAACTTATTAATAAGATCAACAACATTCAACTTCCAAGCCAACTCACATGGCAAGGATTAAAAATTTCAAGACATATCTTAACTACTAGCCTATACATGCCATAATTCAACTATATACATCTTTCCAAAATACCAAAATAGATTGTCGATAGTGTGATAGAGATGCTGACGATTTCCGGATCCGAGCTAGCTTTAGCGACAATCAGAAACAGAAAAACAAATCACACAAGAGAGCTTTCAAAGCTTAGTAAGTTCGAGATACAATACAATTAATTCGTTGAATCAAATCAATGTATAAATTGAACCATCACATAGATAATTTACCAATGATACACAAATTCAACTATATACAATACTCACATAACATTCCATTCATTTACTTCCAAATTCACCAACCACATAGGTATCATACCTACCATCATTCACAGCCAATAATCCTACTCAACCATTCACAAAAACATACACAATCTCATCAACCACAAAGGTTAAATACATACCTTTTTGTCAACACATAGTTACTCACCAACTATGCTTCTCAACCACTCGGTTCTACATTCCAATCAATCATTGCTACTCTTTTGTTTTATTCGCACACTTAGTGCTAATTTCGTAATCAAAGCATAATTGTCAACGTACACTTAGTGCCAATTCAATAAACTGAACTTATAATGGTATCGCACACACAGTGCCAATTCGGTAAGCCGAACTTATATCGGTGTCGCACACAGTGCCAATTCGGTAAGCCGAACTTATATCGGTGTCACACACACAGTGCTAATTGGGTAAGTTGAACTTATGTCGGTATCGCACACACAGTGCCAATTCGGTAAGCCGAAGCTTCAATCTTTCCGCACATACAGTGCTATTCATTTCTGTATCTTTTCTAATTTCGCACACTTAGTGCCTCAATACTCGATCTCATATGTAATACAATATTAATACAAATCTATACATTTATTCATTTCTCATCACATAGATATAAATTTAATGACTACTATTATATTCGAACTTACCTCGGACGTCGAACTACCGAAACGGTCGATTAATCGAGTACTTTGTCTTTGCCTCGATCTCGATCCAAACCTCTCCTTTCTTGGTCTATACACATTCAAATTCAATCTATTCAATTACCAATTCATTCAATTTCATCCAAACACACATATTTAGGGCATTTTACAAAATAGCCCTCACAATTTTACATTTCGACACTTTAGTCCCAAATTCACAAAATCATCAAATTCACATAATTTCCTTTCACATAAGCTTAGCCGAATTTCCCTTGTGTTCATTCAAGCCCACACATTTCATTTATTTCACAATTTAGTCCCTCAATTTACACTTTTCTCAATTTAACCCAATTTACTCAATTTCATCAAAAATCCAAATACAAACTATGTTAACCCAACACCATGTTTTCATATTTCACTATCAACTAGAACATAGCTCAAGAATTCATCAATGGATCATCACAAAGACATCATCAACTCACAAAATTACAACATGGGTTAGCTAGAGCACGAAGCAACGATTACGAAAACGTAGAAATTATCAAAAACCGATCAAAAACACATACCCGATTGAAGCTTGAAGTGGCCGAATGTTTCAAAGCTTCAAACCTTTTATTTCTTCTTCAACATTCGGTGGAAGAAGATGAACACCTCCACTATCTCTTAATTTTGTTTTATTCTCACCTTATAATATATAATATAAATTTTAACTTAAAATTTTAACATATAAAAAACATGTATGTTATCATTATGCCGTCCACTATACTCAATTATGGCCAAATTGCATCATAAGTCCTTCTCATTATAAAGACAACAACAATTAAGCACTTAATAATCAGCACACAACATTTTACACCTTATGCAATTTAATCCTTTTTCATAATTTGACACATAGTCGATATAATTATCACACAGAATTTTCGCATAGACTATATCACATATAATCAACACCAAAAATAATATTAAAATATTTTTACGACCTCAGATTCGTGGTCTCAAAACCACTGTTCCGTCTAGGGTCTAAACCGGGCTGTTACAACTCTCTCCCCTTAGGGATTTTCGTCCCCGAAAATCTTACCAGTGAATAGGTGTGGATAATGCTCTCTCATAATATTCTCGGGCTCCCACGTAGCCTCTTCTACTCGATGTTTGTGTCACAACACTTTCACTTTCTGTTCGAGTCTCTTTTATCAAATTAATCCCAGTAAATTTCATTTTCATGCAAATTTCGATTCAATACAATGGAGTTCAAAGATTTTCGACCTTAAAGAACCTCATATCACATCTTTCTTTCTTGGGGATAAAGGTAATCCCGACACAAAGTCCATCGTAATCCTTTTCCATTTCCACTCAGGAATTATAATCGATTGTAACAATCCGGACGGAACCTGATGTTTAGCTTTAACTTGCTGACAAACTAAACATTTCGACACAAAGTCAGAGATGTCCCGTTTTATACCATGCCACCAATAATACTGTTTCAAATCATTGTACATTTTTGTACTCCCAGGGTGAACAGCTAAACAAATGTTTTAAGCTTCATTCAAAATTAACTGAATCAACTCTGACTTCTTCGGAATACAAATTCGATCTCTAAATCTCAGACAATCATCACTATCAACTCGAAATTCTGAATCAATATTTGATCGGTGTGTCACAGTCTTAAAATTTATAATGAGAATTATTGAGCCTAAAAACTAACTATGACAACGATTGAGGCAAGTGTACCTATCGAACATTTGTATAGCTTAGTGGCAAAACCGAATTTTCGAACCCAAAGGAACCGAAAGTACTAATACTAACTTTCTTTTTATTATTTAGCCTTAAAATTGAAGTGAATCGGTTTAATCTAGAAAATTAACTAACTACTAAGCTAAAGACGATGAGACAAAAAGAATGAAATTAGGGAAATACTTGTGGGAAAAAACCAATTGATTAAAATAATACCCAAGGAAGAATCCACCTAGACTTCACTTGTTATCTAACTCTGAACCAGACGATTTATTCATTTGACTTGATCCGTAAGATTCCCTAATGTATATTAACCCCTCTCTCGAGGCGACTAACGTCTAACCCTAGGTTGATTAATTGAAATCTCTTTCTAATTAAAACCCCTAGAATCGTATTAACTCAATCTATGGACTCCCATATTAGGTTTCACCCTAATCCGGCAAAATCTCATCACCCTATCTCTAGGCGTGCGATCAACTCCGCTTAATTATGCTAGATCTACTCAGGGACTTTTGCTCCTCCACCTAAGCACATCAAACTTGAATTAATATCCCGGAAATATCAACACAAGAATTAAGAACACATAATTAAGAACAAATCAAATATTTATCATATAGTTCAAAGAAACGATAACAAGATTCATCTTAGGTTTCATCCCCTCAGGTATTTGAGGGTTTAGTTCATAATGATAATAGAATACATCTCAAAAGAAAAGATAAAACAAAACATAAGAAAAACTCTAAAACCCCCTGAAGGAATTGAAGAGAGATCCTCCGTCTTGAGTATAGCTCCGGCTTCTTGAAATGAATCAACTGGCTTTCTTCAAGTAATTTCCACAATTCTGATCTTTCTGGCTCGGCTCCTTGGCCTAGTTGGACGCCCTTGAAAGTTGGCCTCTAGGGTGTTTATATAGGCTTTTGGAATGTGTTTCTTTACCCCTAAGTATCCAAATCCGAGTGAAATTCCTCTTCTCCACAGCAGGGACACGCCCTTGGCACACGCCCGTGTGAATCGTGGCCAGGCCGTGTTTAGGTTTGATTAGGGAGGCACGACCGTTTTGCTTGGGCCCAGGCCGTGTCGATTTTGTGATTTGGCCCATTTGGTCTGTTTTAAGCCCGGTTCTCATTTTTTTCATCCTCTGGTGCTTTTCTGAGTATAAAACATGAAAACAAAGGATTAAGAGCACCAAATTACACAATTCAAGGCTTAAATCACCCAAAAGCATGCTAAATGTGGGTTTAAAATATGGTACTATTTCGGTTTATCAAATACCCCCACACTTAAGCTTTTGCTTGTCCTCAAGCAAAATTCTCAACTCATGATTAAAACGAACTTCCTTGATTCATAATATTCATCAATAATGTTTCATCATAATTCAAAGATAATTCATTCATGGATAATTCAACTCTAAGAGTGCTAAAGATTCAAACAATCCAAGTCATACATTTTGTAGCATGAAAACATATGTAACACCCCGTACCCGAGACTGATGCTAGGGTTGGATACGAGACATTACCATACTTAGATTCACTTAAAGATTCTCTTATAGGCGGAAAAATTTCGTTTCGACATATAAACTTCTCTTTCTTAGTCTAATCATACATTTCATGGGCCTACAAGGCCTTAAGCACATATCTGATAACTTTCAGAACTTAATCGAAAACTCTTCTTTGAAGCAGGGTTCACACGCCCATGTGACTTAGAACACGCCCGTGTACCCTTAGACACGCCCATGTCTACAACCCGTGGGGAGTTACTGACTATATTCACACTACCGTGCATGATTAGACACGCCCGTGTATAGACACACACGCCCATGTCCCCAGTCCATGCCTAAAAACCCAGGCATTCTGCCAATTTGCCCACGGCCAAGGCACGCCCGTGCTTCCCAACCGTGGTCAACACTGACTAAATCCACACGACCTGAACACGTCCGTGTACTAACCGTGTGTCATACACGGCTCATACAAATGGCCGTGGGATATGACCGTGGTATATCCCGACTCATAACATTATGGTGCAGGGTACACACGACATAGACACACGCCCGTGGGTCTAACCTTGTGGGCACTTAAAGGCTATTTACCAAGCCATTTGCCTTCCTGAAATCAAGATCAACTCAAACTCAATTCAATGCATCTCATAGACCATACTACATACTTCATTGACTTCAATAAACATACATACATAGACAATTTTGGCTAATCGCCTAACCAAATGCTAAAGAATAACAGAAGAGGCATACACTTCATTAATTTCATCTTCATTGAAAAACAAAGAGTTTGCCAAATATTTGCCTAGCTCAAGAAATCATTTACAGAATGACTTACAGTTAACACTTTAACTAAAAATTACAACTTGACAAAATACCCAAGTCCTATACATGCCATATTCAAAATAAGTCTAAAATTGTTATACCAAAGTGTTGTTGATAGTGTGATCTCTGAAACCCTGCGTCTACGATCTTCGAGTTATCTTGGTAATACTATAAGAAAGAAGGGCAATGAAAAGGGGTAAGCAATAAGCTTAGTAAGTTGCATGGTAATAATTAGAAATCATACTCCTCATAAAAGAATAATTCATTCATAGTATTAGATAATTATATACAAACTAGGACTTCTTGACAATCCTTACTTACAATCGCCCATATCTAACATTTACCGTAAAACATATAGAGCCAATTTCTCATGACTCATTCAATAGCACTTGTATTCATTCATATCTCTACGATAAGTATAAGGTCAATATCACATTCTCTAAGTGGTCTTACATGAAGTCTCCTCTAGATACCGATGTCATGTCTCGGACATGGTCTTAGAGAGAATTACCTCTATGTGCTAATGCCATATCCCGGATATGGTCTTATGCCAGCCCTTGTCCCAACGCCGATGCCATGTTCCAAACATGGTCTTACACTGGCACTCGTATCAACGCCAATGCCATGTTCCAAACATGGTCTTACACTGGCACTCATAATGTGGCCGATGCCATGTCCCAGACATGGTCTTACACTGGCACTCGTATCAACGCCGATGCCATGTTCCAAACATGGTCTTACACTGGCACTCATAATGTGGCCGATGCCATGTCCCAGACATGGTCTTACACTGGCACTTGTATCAACGCCGATGCCATGTTCCAAACTTGGTCTTACAATGGCACTCATAATATGGCTGATGCCATGTCCCAGACATGGTCTTACACTGGCACTCATAATGTGGCCGATGCCATGTCTAAGACATGGTCTTACACTAGCACTCGTAATGGACGATAGTATTTTTCGTATACCTCGTGGTCCATAAGGACTTCACTATCACATTCATATAAACTTCTCAATTTATTGAAGTATCATGCATCAATAAGACATCAAGCATTCTCAATTATGCTAATATAATATTGCATAAAAAAATCACACACAACTTACCTCATTTTCAAAATGAGCTAGTCTTCGGTTTAGTCCACGATTTTGTCCTTTCCCCGATCGAGGCGAATTCTCGTCTCCTCTTGCTCTATAATAGAAAATTAGCTCATTTTAATCATTACATTAACATAAGCATCTCAATAATTATGCTTAGGTAAAATTACCGTTTTACCCCTAGATTTTGGCAAAATGACCATTTTGCCCCTAGGCTCAAAAATTAATCCTAATCACATTTTTATCCTCAACAAGCCTAGGCAAACATTTAATGCTCTTAAAGATATCATCAAAAATCAATATTCTACATACTTACTACAAAAGTTATAACCTTTCCATTAAGGTCCTATTTGGTGTTTTCATGCTAACACCCTTTTTAAAAGTTGTTCATCTAGCAACTAAAACTCAAGTCCTTCCATAAAAATGCAGCAAATAACTAAGGTAGCTCTCATGGTAGAACTCTAAACCTTTCACAACATTGCACAATAGTCCCCTCATTTGAAAGCTTAAGCTTTAGGGGTCTCAAAAGTACAATTATTTTCAAGAAAAGTTCACTAGAGAACTTACTTGAGTAGATGAGAGCTTGCTGAAATTTTTGAAGGTTTCTACCCCTTTTATGCTGCTAATTTTTGGTGGAAGATGATAGGGGAAAAGATGATATCTTTTCTCTCATTATTTTATTATTACAAGTCAAATTAGTCCACCTACTACTACTAACTTTGACTAAAATTGAAAATCTTGTCTCCCATGCTTTCTTATGGCAGGCCAAGCCTCTTCCAAAGGCTAAATTGCCTTTTAAAGACCCCCAATTAACAAATCATGGCCATATGGTACATTTAGCATGTAGAATGGAACTTTCGCACTTTATGCGATTTAGTCCTTTTTCGCAATTAAACATGAAATCGCTAAAATTAAAGTACCCAAATTGTCATGTTCATATGTTATTATGTTCTAACTCATAATATATCAAGAAAATAATTTTCTTCTAATCTCGGATTAGTGATCCCGAGATCACTATTCTGACTAGCCCCTAAATCGGACTGTTATAATTCTCCCCCTTAAGGATTTTCGTCCTCGAAAATCTTACCAGTGAAAAGGTTGGGGTATTGGTTTCTTATCGTCTCCTCGGACTCCCATGTGGCCTTTACTATTCCATGCCTTTGCCATAGGACATTCACTAGGGCTATGCTTTTATTTCTTAACTGCTTGACCTCACGAGCCAATATTTTAACTGGTTCTTCACCATAAGTCAAATCTGATTGGATCTCTACCTATGTCAGTTCTATAACATGTGAAGGGTCTGAACGGTATCGGCGTAACATAGATACATGGAAGACGTCATGAATCTTTTCTAACTCAGGCGGTAAAGCTAGCCGATAAGCTACCGGTCCTATCCTTTCGATAATTTCATAAGGTCCGATAAAGCGCGGACTCAATTTTCCCTTCCGTCCAAATCTGAGGACTTTCCTCCAAGGTGATACTTTCTGGAACACTTTATCACCAACTTCATACTCTATCTCTTTCCTCTTTAAATCTGAATAGGACTTCTGTCTATCTGAGGCTGCTTTTAGGCAGTTACGAATCACTTCTACTTTCTCTTCAGTTTCTTTAACAAAATCAACCCCGTGTATCTGTTTCTCTTTGAGTTCTGACCAATACAAGGGAGTTCGACACTTACGTCCATACAATGCCTCATAAGGTGCCATTTTCAGACTTGACTGAAAAATGTTATTATAGGCGAATTCCACCAATGGTAAGTATTTCTCCCAACTACCATGGAATTCCAAAACACAACATCTAAGCATGTCTTCTTGTATCTGAATTGTTCTCTCTGACTGCCCGTCGATTTGGGGATGGAAGGCAGTACTGAAATTCAATTTCCTGCCCAAAGCTTCTTGCAGCTTTTTCCAAAACCGTGACGTAAATCTCGAATCCCTATCTAAAATGATTGACAACGGTACACCGTGAAGTCTCACTATCTCGCACATGTACAATTCGCCAATTTATCGAGTGAGTAGTCGACTCAAGACCGTATAAAGTGGGTGACTTAGGAGTCTATCGACCACTACCCAAACTCGCATCTTTCTTCTTGGGAGTCAACGGTAAACCCATAAAAATCCATAGCAATACGGTCCCACTTCCACTCAGGGAACCATAATAGGTGAAGTAAACCCGAAGGTACTTGATGTTCAAATTTCACTTGTTGACAAATCGGGCATCTTGTTACAAACTCAGAAATATCTTTCTTCATACCTAGCCACCAGTACCATTTCTTCAAATCTTGGTACATCTTTGTGCTGCCTGGATGCACGTTCAAACATCCATTATGAGCTTCATGCAAAATTTTGCGAATAAGCCTATCAGTCCTGGGTATACAGACTCGATCTCGAAATGTCAAACATCCATCAAGATTTACTCGAAAGTCTGACTCAACGCCCGTCTCACATAAAGCTCTTTTGGCTTGCAAACTGTTATCGTCCTTCTGAGCTTCACAAATCTCTTGGAGGAACAATGGTTTAGCCCTCAACTCGGCTAATAGGGAACCATCATCTAACAAGGTCATCTGGGTGCTCATAGCTTTTAATGCAAATAATGGTTTTCTGCTCAAAGCGTCAGCGACTACATTTGCCTTTCCCGGATGATAGTCAATTACTAGTTCATAATCTTTAATCAATTCTAGCCATCTTCGTTGCCTCAAATTTAATTCTTTCTAGGTCATCAAATATTTTAGACTTTTGTGGTCGGTAAAAATTTGACACCTTTCACCATATAAATGATGCCTCCAAATTTTTAACGCAAACACGATTACGGCCAACTCTAAATCATGAATCGGGTAGTTCTTCTTGTGTGGCTTCAACTGTCTAGAGGCGTATGCAATCACTTTACCCTCTTGCATAAGTATACAGCCTAAACCGTTCAAAGACGCGTCACTGTAAACCACGAATTCTCTTCCTGGCTCAGGTTGTACTAATACAGGAGCCTCAGTCAACAGTGTCTTCAATTTCTCGAAACTCTGTTGACACTTTTCAGTCCAGTCAAACTTTACATCTTTTTGCAGAAGCCTCGTCATTGGTGTAGCTATCATAGAAAAACCTTTGACAAAACGCCTATAATAGCCTGTTAGGCCTAGAAAACTCCTTACTTGATTCACGCCCTCTACGGTTTCCATTCGACAATTATCGAGATTTTACTCTGGTCCGACTCTTATCCCATCTCCGAGACAATATGCCCCAAAATCCCACTTCCTTGAGCCAAAATTCACTCTTACTGAATTTAGCATACAATTGTTTTTCTCTTAAAACTTGTAGAACTATATTCAAGTGTTCAACATGATCATTCTCATCTCGAGAGTAGATCAGTATGTCATCGATGAAGACCACAACAAATCTATCCAAATACGGTCAAAAATGCGGTTCATCAAATCCATGAAGATAGCGGGGGCATTCGTTAGACCAAAAGGCATGACCAAAAATTCATAGTGGCGTACCTAGTTCTCGACGCGGTTTTGTGGTATGTCCGAGTCCTTGACTCTCAACCGATAATACCCTCGACCTCGGATCTATCATAGAAAATATCAGTAGCTCCCTTCAACTCGATCAAATAGATCGTTAATTCTCGCAACGGATACTTATTCTTCACGAGTCACCTTGTTGAGTTGTCAATAATCTATACATAGTCTCATGGAACCATCTTTCTTCTTCACGAATAGAACGGAGCGCCCCATGGAGAAAAACTCGGCCTCAAAAACCCTTATCCAATAATTCTTGCAATCGTGCTTTTAGCTCTTTAAGTTCGGTTGGAGCCATTCTATACTGAGCAATAGAAATAGGGGCGATGCTTAACTAGATCAATTCCAAATTCAATTTCTCTCTCCCAGGTAGCCCCGCAACCCTTCCGGAAAACATCTAGGTATTCACATACTATGGGTACTGACTCAATTTTCGATTCAATCTCTTTAGTGTTTAACACAAAGGCAAGATAAGCATCATACCCCTTCCTTAGGTATCTCTGAGCTAACATGGTTGATATTACTATTTGTGAACTATCCAATTTATCAGACTCAACACAAATAAGATTACTGTTTTCATCTCTCAACTCGATATGCTTCCTCCCATAATTCACAATTACATTATGAGGAACTAACCAATCCATCCCGAGAATGACATCAAACTCGTCAAACGGTAATATCATAAGATCGACAGGGAAACAATGACCCTTAATTATCAAAGGACACCCTTTACAAATTCTATCAACCAACACGCACTTACCTAGGGGATTTGACACTCTTATAATGAATTTAGTAGACTCTATAGGCATACTCATGCTAGAGACTAGTTTCATGAATATGTACGAGTGGGTAGATCCCGGGTCAATTAAAGCTATAACACGAGTATTATGGAGAGAAAAAATACCCGTGATTACGTCAGGGGAAGATGCTTCTTCACGAGCACGGATGGCATATGTCCTGGCCGGTGCTCTACCCTCAACTGTAGCAGCTTGTTCTTTAGGTGGATTCTTGTCTCCCATCTCACTCCTCAAATTTTTCAACGGTCTTCCCTTAGGGGTACTTCCCAATCTCGCATTCTGAGGCCTTCCTTTCACATCTACCTCGGGGCAGTTTCTAATAAAATGGTCCAAGGACCCACATCTGAAACAACCTTTCTCATTAGCTCGACACTCACCAAAATGGTGCCCGCCACACTGAGAGCATTCCAGTCTATTTGGACGGACGTTGCCCATACTAGCAACTGACGTAGTTTACCCTTTTAATCCCGAGAATTGCCTGCCCTTATTTCGAATTGAAAACCCCGCAGAAGTGACTGATCGAGTAGTGAAATCCCTCGCTTTCTTGGATGAGGTTAGGTGAGACTTGTTCAATTGTCTCTTCCTCGAGTCACGGGACTCGTATTTTGCTCTTCTCTTCTCTTTAGCCGACTCTTCAGCTTTACAGGCCCTATCCACAAACACTACAAACTCCTTTAATTCGAGAACTCCCACGTATAAGCGGATATCTTCATTTAATCCGTCCTCGAACCTCTTGCACATGATGGCTTCGGTAGACACGCACTCTCGTGCATACTTACTAAGTCTGACAAACTCCCGTTCGTAGTCGGTCACTGACATACGGCCTTGCTTCAACTCCAAGAATTCTTTTCTCTTGTGGTCGATGAATCTTTGGCTGATATACTTCTTTCGATATTCTTCTTGGAAGAATTCCCAGCTAACTCTCTCCCTCGGTACCGCCGACACCAAGGTGTTCAACCATCGGTAGGCTAAATCTCTCAGAAGAGATACTGCACACTTTAAGCACTCCTCAGGTGTGCAGGATAACTCATCGAATACCCAAATGGTATTTTCGAGCCAGAATTCCGCTTTCTCCGGGTCATCAACCTTATTCGCCCGAAATTCTTCGGCTTCTTGCTTCCGGATCTTATCCACCGGAGGCCTTTCCCTCCTCGCCACCTCAACCACTTGAGGAGCTACTAAAGCGGGTTGAGGGATAGGTGGGGGCGGAGGGGGCTGAGCATTGGGATTTACTCGGGTATACTCAGTATACCAGTTGCTCATCATGTGGAGAAAAGCTTCTCGAGCCTCATCCCCCTGACCCAAGGTCTCGGGTCTACTATAAGTTGGCGCGGTCCCTTGAGCGGGAGCCAGCGCATTACTCGCAGCATCATTGGCTGCAGTTCAGTCTGGATCAGAATTCATTTACTACATAAAACACAATTTTATACGTCAGGAGCCATCACACTATCATTACTCAGACACTCTTACATATGGCATGTATAGCTAGACTCGTACTTATGCTACGTTAGTCCTAGAATCTACTAAACCGTAGCTCTGACACCACTAAATGTAACACCCCGTACTCGAGACTGATGCTAGGGCTGGATACGAGACATTACCATACTTGGATTCACTTAAACATTCTCTTATAGGCGGAAAAATTTCGTTCTGACATATAAACTTCTCTTTCTTAGTCTAATCATACATTTCATGGGCCTACAAGGCCTTAGGCACATATCTGATAACTTTCGGAACTTAATCGAAAACTCTTCTTTGAAGCAGGGTTCACACGCCCATGTGACTTAGAACACGCCCGTGTACCCTTAGACACGCCCATGTCTACAACCCGTGGGGAGTTACTGACTATATTCACACGGCCGTGCATGATTAGACATGCCCGTGTATAGACACACACGCCCATGTCCCCAGTCCGTGCCTAAAAACCCAAGCATTCTGCCAATTTGCCTACGGCCAAGGCACGCCCGTGCTTCCCAACCGTGGTCAACACTGACTAAATCCACACGACCTGAACACGTCCGTGTACTAACCGTGTGTCATACACGGCTCATACAAATGGCCGTGGGATATGACCGTGGTATATCCCGACTCATAACATTATGGTGCAGGGTACACACGACATAGACACACGCCCGTGGGTCTAACCTTGTAGGCACTTAAAGGCTATTTACCAAGCCATTTGCCTTCCTGAAATCAAGATAAACTCAAACTCAATTCAATGCATCTCATAGACCATACTACATACTTCATTGACTTCAATAAACATACATACATAGACAATTTTGGCCAATCGCCTATCCAAATGCTAAAGAATAACAGAAGAGGCATACACTTCATTAATTTCATCTTCATTGAAAAACAAAGAGTTTGCCAAATATTTGCCTAGCTCAAGAAATCATTTACAGAATGACTTACACTCAACACTTTAACTAACAATTACAACTTGACAAAATACCCAAGTCCTATACATGCCATATTCAAAACAAGTCTAAAATTGTTATACCAAAGTGTTGTTGATAGTGTGATCTCTGAAACCCTGCGTCTACGATCTTTGAGTTATCTTGGTAATACTATAAGAAAGAAGGGCAATGAAAAGGGGTAAGTAATAAGCTTAGTAAGTTGCATGGTAATAATTAGAAATCATACTCCTCATAAAAGAATAATTCATTCATAGTATTAGATAATTATATACAAACCAGGACTTCTTGACAATCCTTACTTACAATCGCCCAAATCTAACATTTACCGTAAAACATATAGAGCCAATTTCTCATGACTCATTCAATAGAACTTGTATTCATTCATATCTCTACAATAATTATAAGGTCAATATCACATTCTCTAAGTGGTCTTACATGAAGTCTCCTCTAGATACCGATGTCATGTCACGGACATGGTCTTATAGTGAATTACCTCTATGTGCTAATGCCATATCCCGGATATGGTCTTACGCCAGCCCTTGTCCCAACGCCGATGCCATGTTCCAAACATGGTCTTACACTGGCACTCATAATGTGGCCGATGCCATGTCCCAGACATGGTCTTACACTGGCACTCATAATGTGGCCGATGCCATGTCCCAGACATGGTCTTACACTAGCACTTGTATCAACGCCGATGCCATGTTCCAAATTTGGTCTTACAATGGCACTTATATTATGGCCGATGCCATGTCCCAGACATGGTCTTACACTGGCACTCATAATGTGGCCGATGCCATGTCTAAGACATGGTCTTACACTGGCACTCGTAATGGATGATAGTATTTTTCGTATACCTCGTGGTCCATAAGGACTTCAATATCACATTCATATAAACTTCTCAATTTATTGAAGTATCATGCATCAATAAGACATCAAGCAGTCTCAATTATGCTAATACAATATTGCATAAAAAAATCACACACAACTTACCTTGTTTTCAAAATGAGCTAGTTCTTCGGTTTAGTCTACGATTTTGTCCTTTCCCCGATCGAGGCGAATTCTCGTCTTCTCTTGCTCTATAATAGAAAATTAGCTCATTTTATTCATTACATTAACATAAGCATCTCAATAATTATGCTTAGGTAAAATTACCATTTTACCCCTAGATTTTGGCAAAATGACCATTTTGCCCCTAGGCTCGGAAATTAATCCTAATCACATTTTTATCCTCAACAAGCTTAGGCAAAAATTTAATGCTCTTAAAGTTATCATCAAAAATCAATATTCTACATACTTACTACAAAAGTTATAACATTTCCATTAAGGTCCTATTTGGTGTTTTCATGCTAACACCCTTTTTAAAAGTTGTTCATCTAGCAACTAAAACTCAAGTCCTTCCATAAAAATGCACCAAATAACTAAGGTAGCTCTCATGGTAGAACTCTAAACCTTTCACAACATTGCACAATAGTCCCCTCATTTGAAAGCTTAAGCTTTAGGGGTCTCAAAAGTACAATTATTTTCAAGAAAAGTTCACTAGAGAACTTACTTGAGTAGATGAGAGCTTGCTGAAATTTTTGAAGGTTTCTACCCCTTTTATGCTGCTTATTTTCGGTGGAAGATGATAGGGGAAAAGATGATTTCTTTTCTCTCATTATTTTATTATTACAAGTCAAATTAGTCCACCTACTACTACTAACTTTGACTAAAATTGAAAATCTTGTCTCCCATGCTTTCTTATGGCTGGCCAAGCCTCTTCCAAAGGCTAAATTGCCTTTTAAAGACCCCCAATTAACAAATCATGGCCATATGGTACTTTTAGCATGTAGAATGGAACTTTCGCACTTTATGCGATTTAGTCCTTTTTCGCAATTAAACATGAAATCGCTAAAATTAAAGTACCAAAATTGTCATGTTCATATGTTATTATGTTCTAACTCATAATATATCATGAAAATAATTTTCTTCTAATATCGGATTAGTGATCCTGAGATCACTATTCCGACTAGCCCCTAAATCGGACTGTTACAATTCTCCCCCTTAAGGATTTTCGTCCTCGAAAATCTTACCAGTGAAAAGGTTGGGGTATTGGTTTCTTATCGTCTCCTCGGACTCCCATGTGGCCTCTACTATTCCATGCCTTTGCCATAGGACTTTCACTAGGGCTATGCTTTTATTTCTTAACTGCTTGACCTCACGAGCCAATATTTTAACTAGTTCTTCACCATAAGTCAAATCTGATTGTATCTCTACCTCTGTCGGCTCTATAACATGTGAAGGGTCTAAACGGTATCGGCGTAACATAGATACATGGAAGATGTCATGAATCTTTTCTAACTCAGGCGGTAAAGCTAGCCGATAAGCTACCGGTCTTATCCTTTCGATAATTTCATAAGGTACGATAAAGTGCGGACTCAATTTGCCCTTCCGTCCAAATCTGAGGACTTTCCTCCAAGGTGATACTTTCAGGAACACTTTATCACCAACTTCGTACTCTATCTCTTTCCTCTTTAAATCTGAATAGGACTTCGCTCTATCCGAGGGCTTTTAGGCGCTATTCTGAATCACTTCTACTTTCTCTTCGCTTTCTTTAACAAAATCAACCACAGTATCTGTTTCTCTCTGAGTTCGACCAATACAAGGGAGTTCGACACTTACGTCCATACAATGCCTCATAAGGCGCCATTTTCAGACTTGACTGAAAACTGTTATTATAGGTAAATTCCACCAATGGTAAGTATTTCTCCCAAATACCGTGGAATTCCAAAACACAACATCTAAGCATGTCTTCTAGTATCTGAATTGTTCTCTCTGACTGCCCGTCGATTTGGGGATGGAAGGCCGTACTGAAATTTAATTTCCTGCCCAAAGCTTCTTGCAGCTTTTTCCAAAATCGTGACGTATATCTCGGATCCCTATCTGAAATGATTGACAACGGTACACCGTGAAGTCTCACTATCTCAAACATGTAGAATTCTGCCAATTTATCGGGTGAGTAGTCGACTCGCACTGGTATAAAGTGGGCTGACTTAGGGAGTCTATCGACCACTACCCAAACTGCATCTTTCTTCTTGGGAGTCAACGGTAAACCCATCACAAAATCCATAGCAATACGGTCCCACTTCCACCCAGGAACCATAATAGGCTGAAGTAAACCCGAAGGTACTTGATGTTCAGCCTTCACTTGTTGACAAATCAGGCATCTTGTTACAAACTCAGAAATATCTTTCTTCATACCTAGCCACCAGTACCATTTCTTCAAATCTTGGTATATCTTTGTGCTGCCTGGATGCACGTTCAAACATCCGTTATGAGCTTCATGCACAATTTTGCGAATAAGCCTATCATTCCTGGGTACACAGACCCAATCTCGAAATGTCAAACATCCATCAATATTTACTCGAAAGTCTGACTCAACGCCCGACTCACATAAAGCTCTTTTGGCTTGCAAACTGTTATCGTCCTTCTGAGCTTCACAAATCTCTTAGAGGAACAATGGTTTAGCCCTCAACTCGGCTAATAGGGAACCATCATCTAACAAGGTCATCTGGGTGCTCATAGCTTTTAATGCAAACAATGATTTTCTGCTCAAAGCGTCAGCGACTACATTTGCCTTTCTCGGATGATAGTCAATTACTAGTTCATAATCTTTAATCAATTCTAGCCATCTTCGTTGCCTCAAATTTAATTCCTTTTGGGTCATCAAATATTTTAGGCTTTTGTGGTCGGTAAAAATTCGACACCTTTCACCATATAAATGACGCCTCCAAATTTTCAACGCAAACACGATTGCGGCCAACTCTAAATCATGAATCGGGTAGTTCTTCTCGTACGGCTTCAACTGCCTAGAGGCATATGCAATCACTTTACCCTCTTGCATAAGTACACAGCCTAAACCGTTCAAAGACGCGTCACTGTAAACCACGAATTCTCTTCCTGGCTCAGGTTGTACTAATACAGGAGCCTCAGTCAACAGTGTCTTCAATTTCTTGAAACTCTGTTGACACTTTTCAGTCCAGTCAAACTTTACATCTTTTTGCAGAAGCCTCGTCATTGGTGTAGCTATCATAGAAAAACCTTTGACAAAACGCCTATAATAGCCTGCTAGGCCTAGAAAACTCCTTACTTCAGTTACGCTCCTCGGCGGTTTCCATTCGACAATTACTGAGATTTTACTCGGGTCGACTCTTATCCCATCTCCCGAGACAATATGCCCCAAAAATCCCACTTCCTTGAGCCAAAATTCACTCTTACTGAATTTAGCATACAATTGTTTTTCTCTTAAAACTTGTAGAACTATATTCAAGTGTTCAGCATGATCATTCTCATCTCGAGAGTAGATCAGTATGTCATCGATGAAGACCACAACAAATCTATCCAAATACGGTCGAAAAATGCGGTTCATCAAATCCATGAAGATAGCGGGGGCATTCGTTAGACCAAAAGGCATGACCAAAAATTCATAGTGGCCGCACCTAGTTACGACGCGGTTTTCGGTATGTCCGAGTCCTTGACTCTCAACCGATAATACCCGACCTCGGATCTATCATAGAAAATAATCAGAGCTCCTTCAACCGATCAAATAGATCGTTAATTCTCGTAACGGATACTTATTCTTCACAAATACCTTGTTGAGTTGTCGATAATCTATACATAGTCTCATGGAACCATCTTTCTTCTTCACGAATAGAACGAGAGCTCCACATGGAGAAAAACTCGGCCTCACAAAACCCTTATCCAATAATTCTTGCAACTGTGCTTTTAGCTCTTTAAGTTCGGTTGGAGCCATTCTATACGGAGCAATAGAAATAGGGCGATCTTAACTAGATCAATTCCAAATTCAATTTCTCTCTCCGGAGGTAGCCCTGGCAACCCTTCTGGGAAAACATCTAGGTATTCACATACTATGGGTACTGACTCAATTTTCGATTCAATCTCTTTAGTGTTTAACACAAAGGCAAGATAAGCATCATACCCCTTCCTTAGGTATCTCTGAGCTAACATGGTTGATATTACTATTGGTGAACTATCCAATTTATCAGACTCAACACAAATAAGATTACTGTTTTCATCTCTCAACTCGATATGCTTCCTCCCATAATTCACAATTACATTATGAGGAACTAACCAATCCATCCCGAGAATGACATCAAACTCGTCAAACGATAATATCATAAGATCGACAGGGAAACAATGACCCTTAATTATCAAAGGACACCCTTTACAAACTCTATCAACCAACACGCACTTACCTAGGGGATTTGACACTCTATAATGAATTTAGTAGACTCTATAGGCATACTCATGCTAGAGACTAGTTTCATGAATATGTACGAGTGGGTAGATCCTGGGTCAATTAAAGCTATAATACGAGTATTATGGAGAGAAAAGATACTCGTGATTACGTCGGGGGAAGATGCTTCTTCACGAGCACAGATGGCATTTGTCCTCGCCGGTGCTCTACCCTCAACTGTAGCAGCTCGTTCTTTAGGTGGATTCTTGTTTCCCATCTCACTCCTCGGATTTTTCAACGGTCTTCCCTTAGGGGTACTTCCCAATCTCGCATTCTGAGGCCTTCCTTTCACATTTACCTCGGGGCAGTTTCTAATAAAATGGTCCAAGGACCCACATCTGAAACAACCTTTCTCATTAGCTCGGCACTCATCAAAATGGTGCCTGCCACACTGAGGGCATTCCAGTCTATTTGGACGGACGTTGCCCACACTAGCAACTGATGTAGTTTGCCCTTTTGATCCCGAGAATTGCCGGCCCTTATTTCGAATTGAAAACCCCGCAGAAGTGACTGATCGAGTAGTGAAATCCCTCGCTTTCTTGGGTGAGGATAGGTGAGACTTGTTCAATTGTCTCTTCCTCGAGTCACGGGACTCGTATTCTGCTCTTCTCTTCTCTTTAGCCAACTCTTCGGCTTTAACGGCCCTATCCACCAACACTAAAAAATCCTTTAATTCGAGAACTCCCACGTATAAGTGGATATCTTCATTTAATCCGTCCTTGAACCTCTTGCACATGATGGCTTCGGTAGACACGCACTCTCGTGCATACTTGCTAAGTCTGACGAACTCTCGTTCGTAGTCGGTCACTGACATACGGCCTTGCTTCAACTCCAAAAATTCCTTTCTCTTGTGGTCGATGAATCTTTGGCTGATATACTTCTTCCGATATTCTTCTTGGAAGAATTCCCAGCTAACTCTCTCCCTCGATACCACCGACACCAAGGTGTTCCACCATCGGTAGGTCAATCTCTCGGAGAGATATCACACACTTTAAGCACTCCTCGGTGTGCGGGATAACTCATCGAATACCCGAATGGTATTTTCGAGCCAGAATTCCGCTTTCTCCGGGTCATCATCCTTATTCGCCCGAAATTCTTTGGCTCCCTGCTTTTGGATCTTACCTACCGGAGGCCTTTCACTCCTCGCAACCTCAACCACTTGAGGAGCTACTGAAGCGGGTTGAGGGATAGGTGGGGCCGGAGGGGCTGAGCATTGATTTACTCGGGTATACTCGTGATACCAGCTTGCTCATCATGTGGAGAAAAGCTTCGAGCCTCATCCCCACCCAAGGTCTCGGGTCTACTATAAGTTGGCACGGTCCCCTGAGCAGAGCCGTATTACTCGCAAAGATCATCACCGCAGCTTCACCGATCGAATCCATTTACTACATAAAACACAATTTTATACGTCAGGAGCCATCACACTATCATTACTCAGACACTCTTACATATGGCATGTATAGCTAGACTCGTACTTATGCTACGTTAGTCCTAGAATCTACTAAACCGTAGCTCTGACACCACTAAATGTAACACCCCATACCCGAGACTGATGCTAGGGCTGGATACGAGACATTACCATACTTGGATTCACTTAAACATTCTCTTATAGGCGAAAAAATTTCGTTCCGACATATAAACTTCTCTTTCCTAGTCTAATCATACATTTCATGGGCCTACAAGGCCTTAGGCATATATCTGATAACTTTCGGAACTTAATCGAAAACTCTTCTTTGAAGCAGGGTTCACACGCCCATATGACTTAGAACACGCCCGTGTACCCTTAGGCACGCCCATGTCTACAACCCGTTGGGAGTTACTGATAATATTCACACGGCCGTGCATGATTAGACACGCCCGTGTATAGACACACACGCCCATGTCCCCAGTCCGTGCCTAAAAACCCAGGCATTCTGCCAATTTGCCCACGGCCAAGGCACGCCCGTGCTTCCCAACCGTGGTCAACACTGACTAAATCCACACAACCTGAACACGTCCGTGTCCTAACCGTGTGTCATACACGGCTCATACAAATGGCCATGGGATATGACCGTGGTATATCCTGACTCATAACATTATGGTGCAGGGTACACACGACCTAGACACACGCCTGTGGGTCTAACCGTGTGGGCACTTAAAGGCTATTTACCAAGCCATTTGCCACCCTGAAATCAAGATCAACTCAAACTCAATTCAATGCATCTCATAGACCATACTACATACTTCATTGACTTCAATAAACATACATACATAGACAATTTTGGCCAATCACCTAGCCAAATGCTAAAGAATAACAGAAGAGGCATACACTTCATTAATTTCATCTTAATTGAAAAAAAAAAGAGTTTGCCAAATATTTCCCTAGCTCAAGAAATCATTTACAAAATGACTTACAGTCAACACTTTAACTAACAATTACAACTTGACAAAATACCCAAGTCCTATACATGCCATATTCAAAACAAGTCTAAAATTGTTATACCAAAGGGTTATTGATAGTGTGATCTCCAAATCCCTGCGTCTACGATCTTCGAGTTATCTTGGTAATACTATAAGAAAGAAGGGCAATGAAAAGGGGTAAGCAATAAGCTTAGTAAGTTGCATGGTAATAATTAGAAATCATACTCCTCATAAAAGAATAATTCATTCATAGTATTAGATAATTATATACAAACCAGGACTTCTTGACAATCCTTACTTACAATCGCCCATATCTAACATTTACCGTAAAACATATAGAGCCAATTTCTCATGACTCATTCAATAGAACTTGTATTCATTCATATCTCTACGATAAGTATAAGGTCAATATGACATTCTCTAAGTGGTCTTACATGAAGTCTCCTCTAGAAACCGATGTCATGTCCCGGACATGGTCTTATAGAGAATTACCTCTATGTGCCAATGCCATATCCCGGATATGGTCTTACGCCAGCCCTTGTCCCAACGCCGATGCCATGTTCCAAACATGGTCTTACACTGGCACTCGTATCAACACTGATGCCATGTTCCAAACATGGTCTTACACTGGCACTCATAATGTGGCCGATGCCATGTCCCAAACATGGTCTTACACTGACACTCGTATCAACGCCGATGCCATGTTCCAAACATGGTCTTACACTGGCACTCATAATGTGGCCGATACCATGTCCCAGACTTGATCTTAAACTGGCACTCATAATGTGGCCGATGCCATGTCCCAGACATGGTCTTACACTGGCACTCGTAATGGATGATAGTATTTTTCGTATACCTCATGGTCCATTAGGACTTCAATATCACATTCATATAAACTTCTCAATTTATTGAAGTATCATGCATCAATAAGACATCAAGCATTCTCAATTATGCTAATATAATATTGCATAAAAAAATCACACACAACTTACCTCGTTTTCAAAATGAGCTAGTTCTTCGGTTTAGTCCATGATTTTGTTCTTTCCCCGATCGAGGCGAATTCTCGTCTCCTCTTGCTCTATAATAGAAAATTAGCTCATTTTAATCATTACATTAACATAAGCATCTCAATAATTATGCTTAGGTAAAATTACCATTTTACCCCTAGATTTTGGCAAAATAACCATTTTGCCCCTAGGCTCGAAATTAATCCTAATCACATTTTTATCCTCAAAAAGCCTAGGCAAACATTTAATGCTTTTAAAGCTATCATCAAAAATAAATATTCTACATACTTACTACAAAAGTTATAACCTTTTCATTAAGGTCCTATTTGGTGTTTTCATGCTAACACCCTTTTTAAAAGTTGTTCATCTAGCAACTAAAACTCAAGTCCTTCCATAAAAATGCAGCAAATAACTAAGGTAGCTCTCATGGTAGAACTCTAAACCTTTCACAACATTGCACAATAGTCCCCTCATTTGAAAGCTTAAGCTTTAGAGGCCTCAAAAGTACAATTATTTTCAAGAAAAGTTCACTAGAACACTTACTTGAGTAGATGAGAGCTTGCTGAAATTTTTGAAGGTTTCTACCCCTTCTATGCTGCTAATTTTTGGTGGAAGATGATAGGGGAAAAGATGATATCTTTTCTCTCCTTATTTTATTATTACAAGTCAAATTAGTCCACCTACTACTACTAACTTTGACTAAAATTGAAAATATTGTCTCCCATGCTTTCTTATGGCCGACCAAGCCTCTTCCAAAGGCTAAATTGCCTTTTAAAGACCCCCCAATTAACAAATCATGGCCATATGGTACTTTTAGCATGTAGAATGGAACTTTCACACTTTATGCGATTTAGTCCTTTTTCGCAATTAAACATGAAATCACTAAAATTAAAGTACCAAAATTGTCATGTTCATATGTTATTATCTTCTAACTCATAATATATTATGAAAATAATTTTCTTCTAATCTCGGATTAGTGATCCCGAGATCACTATTTCGACTAGCCCCTAAATCGGACTGTTACAACATAGGTGTTTCCCCTCATCTAAATGATTACCTTTGATTTAAAATTGACAAGGATTAACATCCTCACTAAAGATTCACTCAGATCACTCAAAGTGTTTAAGGTTCAAAAATTAAGCACTCAAAGGTCAAACATGAAAAGTTATTACCATAGGCTTGCATGAAAATCAAATCTCCACCACTATAATATGAGATGATACACAAATCAAAAGGTCTTTAACAGGGTTGTAATGGGGCTTGGGTTAAGGTGTGGATATAGGCTGAATTAGAAGGTTAGAATTGAGATTGACCTGACAAATTACCTGACCAGAAACAATGAACTGATAATAAACAATTACATCAATTGAGAACTTGTAATAATAATACCACTACTAATACGAGCTTATTTTTCAACAATTGGAATTTAGATGTATAAGCTCACTTGATCACAGAACTAATAATGAATATACTTTGATTATTCTTTTTTTTTAAGAACAAATCAAATATAAATATAATTGATGAATTTACTATCGAAATCAATAGGCAATCGATCAAATCAAATCCCGATATAAGGGTAGTCAAAAGGAATTGCGATAACAAAAATAAAGGGTTTTGGGATAATATTAGTGGGTGAGTCAATAAAAAGGGTTGTTAGGATCAACAGAGTTCACTAGGGGTTAATAAAATGGGTAGGCTTTTTAGTGGAGTGAGTGGGTTAAAACCTAGGTGCCTTTATCATCTTAGAATATCAAATCAAAGGTGTGGTCTCGACATGTATAATCGATGCAAGTTCTAGAATAACAAATCAATTTTGACACACTCATAATCAATAAAGTGAGCAAGAAAAAGAATATATGCTCTATAAGGCTCAACATCTCACAAAAATTATGGCTTTTTGATGTCAACCAAGCAAATTTCAAACTTCAAAGTAATATTCAAATTCAGGTAGACAACCTAAAAAAAATTTAATTTTGAAAAATAGACTTATCCTGCTTGATTCTCTAGTATCTTAAAGTTTAAATTATCAATGCACAATTATCAATGACTTAATCTAAAATATATCAATAAAAATCATAAATTACAGGAAATTTCATTTTAATCATAATATGAGAAACTTACTTAAGAAACAAGACATAATTCAAGATTTGAGAATAATGCAAAAAGTTTGGCACTTTTAAGATTCACCCCCCACACTTAACATGTACATTGCCCTCAATATACAAAGATATATATATAAACAATTAAGTAGAAAATCAAAAGATATGGAGAGAAGTGAAACTCCCTGAATTTTTTGGGTGGATTCCTTGAGGATTATTAGGCAAAGGTGAGTGTTGTGCTGGATATTTAATCCATTTAATCTGCGCAATCATCAATTAAGTGTTCAGGGAGAAATATTGAATGAAATTTGTTAGAGATACTCGAGGGTTAGATAGCCAGTGATAAAAGACATTAAATTGTGCTAATAAAAGTTGTAAATATGAATGATAAAAAGTCTTAATTAAAATAGAAATAAACTAAAAATAAAAGGGGGAAATAAAATTGAAAGAAATGAAAGAAATAAAAGGGCTCAAATGTCCTCGTCATCGGCTGGGTCGCGAGGTGGTGGCGGCGAGGAGATGTGAAAGTGCTGACAGATTTGCTGAAGAGTCGCCTCAATGCCGTCAAATCTTCGATTGGTGTTATTGAATTGTTGCGTACAGTAATTCTTGAACTGGGTGAGACGTGCAGAAATGTCTGAGAGCGAAACGGCAGAATGAGCTTGGCGATGGCCCTGTTGTGGTGCTTCCTTGGTATGGGGACATCGTCAGTGACGTCCTCCGGGTCCTCCTCGTCGGTGGTAGGTGCCAGCCGATATTGGGGGGGATCGGTCCCACGTTGACGTTGAATCATCCTCATGTGTAGCATCGTCTGGATGCCCTGTGGGGACATCTGACCTATCAGTGTGAGGGAGGAGATCTGGGTGTCAGTGTTGAGGAGCCCGAAATATCGATGGATATGACCCCCTTTCGGTGGCGCTCTGTCTGATGTTGAATTGCCAAAGCGATGAAGTATGCAAGGTCGAAGACGTGGCCATTTGACATACTCTAGAGGAAGTAGGTGTCATGTGTGTTAACGACCCCAGTGCTCTCTCATCTTCCTGTCAATGTGTGAACTAAGATGGCGTGTAGGTATCTCAAGGATGGGGCGAGGGCTGTCGTTTTGGAGCGACTAGGGTCATAGGTGCCTGCGCTGGGAGCTATATTACACCAATATTGTGCGAGAGATTTATGGATGTGGCGATGAAGTTCTGCAAGATTATGCTCCCTTCGAAAGTCATCTGTGTATAGGCCCAGAGCGACGCCAAATTCAGGTACACTCATTTCCTGAACTGCGCCTCCTAGACGGAACTGAATAGTGCCCGGATCGTCGTGGTCTGTCATTACTACCTACAAATGGAAAGTAGAGCAAAGATCTAATGTTAGTTCAAGGTAGGTGGGTTCGATTATACCGAAAAAATGTTCCCAGGGGTCAGTCGTCAGGAGTGCCCGAATATCATCAGCGAGGTGAACATGTTCTAGGATGTCCCAATCGATACATCGTCCTTGACTGAGAGGTCGTGCTCGTAATATTTGGAAAATTTCGTCTTGGGCTCCAGGAGGGAACCGTAGGAATGGATGTCTCACTTCGGTCGATGCGCTGGCGGATGATGAACCGGGTCCCTTTCATTTTTTTGAACTCGGCACTGCGATTTTCTTGCTTCGGGACGATGACATTGTGTTCCTAGAAATAACACATATTCAATGGTTCAAGTAGCGGTTCTAGCCAAGAAATGTCTCATAATATTTAAGAATCCAACAATGTCAAAGATGTAGCAAGGAAAATGTAATCTCAACAAGAACAGTCTAACATGTTGCATAAATTTTAATCAATGATTTAATTGACTAATCAATCTAATAGTGAATAAAACTAATCCTAAATATTAATAATAAACTAGATAGCAACTTAAAAATAATATTTTAATGATAACATAGTTCTAAGAAATGTAAAAAATAGGGTTAACCGGTGTAGTGAGTGGAGAGAAGTGGTGCAGTTGGGAGGAGCACAGTCGTGTAGGGGTGAGACATGGGCGTGTGCTGTAAATGATTTGGGAAACACGATGGTGGGACACCTTAGAGCGGCCGTGTACTCTTCTTGCACGGGCGTGGACTAGTTTTTGATGGGTATGTGAAAGAGGGAGAGAGATAAAGGATGGGGGCAATCAAGGGTGGGGTTTTCTTTGATGGTGGCCGGAGTAGGGTGGAAATTTTTTTGAGGGAAACGGCTAGGTTTGGGGGTTTGGGGAAAATTTTGGGGGGAACGGGACTATTTTCTTTAAATAGGGGAAGGGGGCACGGGCAGATGCCACGCCCGTGTCTATTTTATTCAGCCCGTGTTTTTCGCGTTTTTTAAATTTGGGCGCGTTTGAAGTGTTGCCCACGCCCATGTTTTTGGTCACACGCCCGTGCTTGGCTACTCAGTGTTCGCCACGGTTTGGATGCACGGGCGTGGCGCACGCCCGTGGCGCTTTAGTTAGTATCGACCACGGTCTAACCTCACGGGCGTGTGTCTTTTATTGTAGCTCGTGTTTTTTTGGACAGTTTCGACCACGGCCGAGTCGCATGGTCGTGGCTCTATTGTCGCAGCCCGTGTTGGGAAAAATTTTCTTCTTCCTCTCGCACGACTACCTGCATGCCCGTTCTTCGTCCCATGGCATCCCCACGGCCACGGGCACGCCTGTGTGTAAGGCCGTGTGGTTGGTAAATCTGCGCTTCATTGAATCGGTTAGTTGCTAAAAGTCACAAATAAATTATTAGGGAAGTTAGTGCTCGGGTTGCCTCCCGAGAAGTGCTCATTTAAAGTCTTAAGCTAGACTCACCCTGAAGGTTCACGGAGCTGAAGCTCCTCTCTTAATTCCTTGAAATCTTCACCATTATAAAGTTTTAGTCGGTGACCATTTACCTTGAATGTTCCCTGAGTTTGATGGGTTACCTCAACTGTGCCGTAGGGAAAAATGGTTTTGATCACAAATGGGCCTAACCACCTTGATTTCAGCTTTCCAGGAAATAGTTTGAGCCTTGAAATATACAGCAAGACTAAGTCTCCTACTTCGAATTGCTTTGATTGTTTTAAACGAGCATCGTGACGTCTTTTTGTTGCCTCTTTATATAGTCGTGAGTTTTCATAGGCTTCAGCTCACCATTCATCCAGCTCGTTCAACTACATCATCCTTTTCTCACCTGCGGTTTTAAGATCGTAATTCAAAAATTTTATAGCCCAGTAAGCTTTGTGTTCTAACTCAAATGGTAGATGACAACTTTTCCCGTAGACAAGTTTGTACGGGGATGTTCCTAAAGGGGTTTTAAAGGCTGTTCTATAGGCCCATAAAGCATCATCTACTTTTATTGCCCAATTTTTCCTGTTGGATTCAATTGTTTTTTCTAAGATCCGCTTAAGCTCTCGATTTGCCACTTCCACTTGCCCACTGGTTTGAGGATGATAAGGGGTAGCTGTTCTGTGGTGTACTCCATATTTTCTTAAGACTTTATCAAATTGAGTATTGCAAAAGTGAGTACCCCTATCACTGATAATCGCTCTGGGTGTTCCAAAACGAGAGAAGAGTTTCTTAAGAAACTTTACTACAGCTCTAGCATCGTTAGTAGGTAAAGCTTGGGCTTCCACCCATTTAGACATGTAATCTACTGCTACTAAGATGTATTTATTTCTGAATGAACTAGGGAATGGACCTATAAAATCAATACCCCATACGTCGAATATTTCACATGATAACATATATGTTTGAGGCATTTCATTGCGTTTAGAGATGTTACCTATTCTTTGGCATTTATCACACGAAGCGACATACCTGTTGGCATCTTTAAACAAAGTTGGCCAATAGAATCCTGATTCGAGCGTTTTGTGTGCCGTCTTAATCCCGCTATAATGTCCTCCTGAAGGTCTTGAATGGCAATGTTCTAGGATTTTGCTAGCTTCTACCTTTGTAACGCATCTCCGAATTACTTGATCTATACAAATGCGAAAAAGAAAGGGGTCCTCCCAAAAATAGTTCTTCGCATCAGCAAAGAATCGCTTCTTTTGATGATGTGTTAGCCTTTTTGGTAGGATGTTAGCAGCTAAATAATTTGCAATATCTGCAAACCATGGTACCTCGGAGAAAGTTATAAAAAAAAGAGTTGTTCCTCAAGGAACGAGTCGTTTATCTCACTTTCGTCGAGTTCCTCGATATGTGGGTTTTCCAGCCTTGAAAGGTGATCTCACTGCGAGATTTTCACTCCTTCTTATCTTGAATTTCCAAATCAAATTCCTGTAAGAGTAAGATCCAACGTATGAGTCGAGGTTTTGCATCAGGTTTAGTTAAAAGATAACGAAGAGCTGAATGGTCAGTGTAAATGACAACTTTAGATAACATCAGATATTGTCTAAATTTGTCAAATGCAAAAACTACAAACCGCAATTCTTTCTCTGTGGTAGTATAGTTTTCTTGTGCAGCGCCAATGTTCGCTAGCATAATAAATTGGTTGAAAATGCTTGTTTCTTCGCTGTCCCAAAATCGCACTCTACCGCAAAATCACTCGCATCACACATTAGTTCAAAGGGTAGATTCCAATCAGTGCAATTATAATCGGAGCATTTATTAGTTTATCTTTGAGGATATTAAATGCATCTAAACACTCCCGATCAAAATTGAAAGGAACATCTTTTCTAGTAATCTTGTTAAACGCTTAGCTATTTTAGAGAAATCAGAATGAATCTTCTATAAAATCCAAAGATGTCCTAAAAACTTCTAATAGCCTTAATCAACTAGGGGAGGTAATTTTTCTATGGTTTCAATGTTTGCTTTATCTACCTCAATCCCTTTACTAGAAATTTTATGTCCTAACACGATCCCCTCTCTAACCATAAAATGACATTTCTCCCAATTTAAGACAAGGTTTGTTTCCTCACATCTCATTAAAACTCGTTTTAAATTTTTAAGGCAAAGATGGAAAGAATTACCGAATACCGAGAAGTCGTCCATAAATACCTACATAATGTCTTCCACAAGTTTATCAAAGATGGCCAGCATGCAGCGCTGAAAGGTAGCAGGAGCGTTACATAATCCAAAAGGCATTCTACGATAAGCAAACGTACCGTATGGACATGTGAATGTTGTTTTTTCTTGATCCTCGGGAGCTATTGGGATTTGGAAGTAGCCGGAGAGTCCGTCCAAGAAGCAGTAGTAAATATGCCCAGATAATCTTTCTAACATCTGATCAATAAAGGGAAAAGGGAAGTGATCTTTTCTCGTGGCGTCGCTCACTTTCTATAGTCAATACTGCACTCCCAACCCGTGGATCGTTCTTGTAGGAATCGCCTCATTCTTTTCGTTGGCTACGACAGTCATGCCTCCTTTCTTTGGAACTACCTGCAGAGGACTTACCCAAGTACTGTCAGAAATAGGATAAATTATTCATGCATCTAGAAGTTTAATTACCTCAGCTTTAACAACTTCTTTCATATTGGGGTTCAAACGTCTCTGAGGTTGCACACAGGGTTTATACTCATCTTCCATTAAAATTTTGTGAGGGCAGAATGATGGGCTTATTCCTTTAATGTCAGACATTTTCCATGCTATTGCTCTTTTATGTTCCCTTAGTACCTTAAGCAACTCTTCTTTCTCTTTGGGTTCCAGTTCTGAAGAGATGATTACTGGTAGTGTAGAATTATCCCCGAGGAATGCATATTCTAGATGTTTTGGCAACTAGTTTAATTCTAACTTTGGTGGTTCATCAATGGAGGGTTTTTGTTTTGGTTTGTCGTTAATTTCAATATCCTCTATTTTCGTCTATCTAGGGGAGGATGTGTTAAGATTCAATTCATCGATATCGTCATCTATCCCCTCACCTTATGTAAGACAGAGTTCCATCGTGTCATTGTGCGTGATTTCCTACAAAGACTCTTGAATAATGTGATCAGTGGTATCAACAAAGTAACAAGAATCATCTTGTTCTCTAGAATATCGCATAGCCTCATAAATTTGAAAAATAATTTCCTCATTGCCTACCCTTAGCGCGAGTTTACCATTACCAACATCAATGAAAGCCCTAGCAGTGGCTAAAAAGGGTTGTCCCAAAATTAAAGGTACTTTTACGTCCTCATTCATGTCAAGTACAACAGAATCAATAGGAAATATAAACTTATCAACTTTTACCAGAATATCTTCAATAATTCCCCTAGGATATTTAATAGATCTGTTAGCTAACTGAATACTCATCCTAGTGGGTTTGGGTTCTCCTAGACCAAGTTGCTTAAACATTCTATAAGGCATTAAATTAATACTAGCACCTAGATCAGCTAATGCTTTTTCTATGTTCAAACTACAAATTAAACAGGGAATAGTAAAACTTCCTGGATCTTTTAACTTAGTTGGTAGCTTGTTTTGGATGATGGCTAAACATTCTTCATTAAGTTCCACTGTTGAAATTTCTTCGAACTTCCTCTTATTTGTAAGAAGCTCCTTTAAAAATTTTGCATATGTTGGCATCTGCGAAATAGCTTCAACAAAAGGTAAGTTAATATGTAATTGTTTAAATAGTTCAAGAAATTTACCATATTGTGCGTCTAAGCGGTCTTTTTTCAACTTTGCTGAATATGGAATCGGTGGTTTAATTCCCTCACGAATTGGAGTTGCATTTGCCTCATCGGGTTCGTGTGATGTCTTTTTCTTCGTTTCAATTAATTCCTTTCCACTTCTTAGCGTCACTGCTTTTACCTGCTCTTTGTCCCTAGGAAAATTTCTGATCGTATTTCAGAAACTAACTTAGTAAGTTGTGCAATTTGATCCTTGAGCTCCTGTGTCGATGCTTCTTGTTTTTCAAGTTTTGTTTCTATACTTTGGAAACGTGTTTCTATTGCTGCTATATATTTTGTCAGCATCTCCTCAAGGTTCGACTTCTTTTCCTGTGGGTACTGCTGTTGTCAGAAATGTGCAAGGTGTTGTTGTCTTTGATTTCCTTGACCACCCCATGAAAAATTGGGGTGGTTCTTCCAACCTGGATTGTAAGTATTGCTATAAGGGTTATTTTGATATCTAAAATTATTACTTACATAGTTCATTTGTTCGCCTTCTATGCCATGTCCGTAGGGTGGGTACTCAAGATTCGCCACACCTCCACTTGTTTCGCACTGCATAACGGGTTGTACCGCAAGGAATTACACAAACCATCAAATTTTTAGTTAACACATCTACCGATTCGATAGCATGGTTATCAAGCGTCGAGGTTGAAAACACTCGCGACTTTCGTGGGCTTTGTCCTCGTGACTTGCCACCGATAGTTATTTAGGACATCTCCTCTATAAATTTGTAAGTCGCTTGTGTGTTTTATTATTTAGAGTTCCACCGGCCGCTTTGAATCGATCAATCGCCTAGTTGAGGGGTTCACACCGTTGTAAAAGTTTGGACTGTAGCCACAAGGGTAATCCATGGTGTGGGCATCTTCTCAATAGATCTTTGTATCTCTCCCATGCATCGTAAAGTGTTTCTAAATCCATCTGCACAAAAGAAGAGATATCATTCCTTAATTTGACCGCTTTGGCGGTGGAAAATATTTTAATAAAAATTTTTCTGGTCATTTGTTCCCATGTAGTAATTGATCCTCGGGAAGAGAATGCAACCACTGCTTAGCTTTATTCCTCGAAGAAAAGGGAAATAATCAAGTCGGATGGCATCATCGTAAATGCCATTAATTTTAAAAGTGTCGCAGAATTCGTAAAATTTGCTAAGTGTGTGTTAGGATCCTCATCCTCGCAAACCATCAAACCGAACGAATCTGTTGTATCATCTCAGTATAGTGTTAGGTTTTAATTCAAATTATTTACAAAGCAATAGTAGGTCTAACAATACTAGATTCAGTACCAACTAAACTAGGCTTAGCATAATCATACATAGTTCGAGGAGCCTGGTTTTTGGCCGTCTCTAGAGGTAGGAGATTATTTTCAGCCATCTCTTCGGTGGTATTGATGATGTTTTCTTGCTCTTCTTCTGTGTATTGTAGACTTCGCCTAATTTCTCTTCGGTTTCTGTGAGCGGTTGCTTCAATCTCACTATCGTAAATTAAAGGTCCGGTCGGGTTCCTTCTAGTCATAAACTAGAGGTACCTACAAGGAGCAAAGACTAAAATTTAGAAAGATAAAAATAGAAAACAAAATAAGAGTAAAATTGCAGAAAATAAAAATGGCTAAAGTAATAAAAATTGAGTGTTCTTAATATTTCAGTTCCCCGGCAACGGTGTCAAAAACTTGATCGGTGTGTCACAGTCTTAAAATTTATAATGAGAATGATCGAGCCTAAAAACTAACTATGACAACGATTGAGGCAAGTGTACCTATCGAACAGTAGTATAGCTTAGTGGCAAGACCAGATTGTCGAACCCAAAGGAACCGAAAGTACTCATACTAACTTTCTTTTTATTATTTAGCCTTAAAATTGAAGCTAATCGCTTTTATCTAGAAAATTAACTAACTACTAAGCTAAAGACGATGAAACAAAAAGAATGAAATTAGGGAAATACTTGTGGGAAAAACCAATTGATTAAAACAATACCCAAGGAAGAATCCACCTAGACTTCACTTGTTATCTAACTCTGAACCAGATGATTTATTCATTTGACTTGATCTGTAAGATTCCCTAATGTATATTAACCCCTCTCTCGAGGCGACTAACGTCTAACCCTAGGTTGATTAATTGAAATCTCTTTTTAATTAAAACCCCTAGAATCACATTAACTCGATCTATGGACTCCCATATTAGGTTTCACCCTAATCCGGCAAAATCTCGTCACCCTATCTCTAGGCATGCGATCAACTCCGCTTAATTATGCTAGATCTACTCTTAGGCAGGGACTTTTGCTCCTCCACCTAAGCACATCAAACTTGAATTAATATCCCAGAAATATCAACACAAGAATTAAGAACACATAATTAAGAACAAACCAAATATTTATCATATAGTTCAACAAACGATAACAAGATTCATCTTAGGTTTCATCCCCTCGTATTTGAGGGTTTAGTTCATAATGATAATAGAATACATCTCAAAAGAAAAGATAAAACAAAACATAAGAAAAACTCTAAAACCCCAAGGAATTGAAGAGAGGTCCTCCGTCTTGAGTATAACTCCGCTTCTTGAAATGAATCAACCGGCTTTCTTCAAGTAATTTCCACACTTACGATCTTTCGGCTCGGCTCTTGGCCTAGCCGACGCCCTTGAAAGTAGGCCTCTAGGGTGTTTATATAGGCTTTTGGAATGTGTTTCTTTACCCCTAAGTATCCAAATCCGAGTGAAATTCCTCTTCTCCACGGCAGGGACACGCCCTTGGCACACGCCCGTGTGAATTGTGGCCAGGCCGTGTTCAGGTCTGATTAGGGAGGCACAGCTGTGTTGCTTGGGACCAGGCCGTTTTGATTTCGTGATTTGGCCCATTTGGTCCGTTTTAAGCCCGTTTCTCATTCTTTTCATCCTCCGGTGCTTTCCTGAGTATAAAACCTGAAAATAAAGGATTAAGAGCACCAAATTACCTAATTCAAGGCTTAAATCACCCAAAAGCATGCTAAATGTGGGTTTAAAATATGTTACTATTTCGGTTTATCAATATTCAATTCACACTGAGTTCATTTAGCCATCATTTCAACATCACTTTTCTGAGGATCACAATTCTGACGTGCAAACATCGGCTTTACTTTCAACTCGACCAAATCCATACTATCATCACACAGATTTATCTGAATACTCATAGTTCGCAAAATACATAATGATTTTTGACTCAAGGCATCAGCTACAACATTAGCTTTACCCGGGTGGTAATCTATCACAAGCTCGTAGTCTTCCAACAATTCCAACCATCTTCTTTATCGCAAATTCAATTCTTTCTGAGTCATCAAGTACTTTAAACTCTTATGATCGGTATAATATGGCATTTCTCACCCAAAAAAAAATAGTGACGCCAAATCTTTAATACAAACACGATTACGGCTAATTCAAGGTCGTGCGTCGGGTAGTTCTTTTCATGCGGCTTTAACTGCCTCGTAGCATAAGCAATGACTTTTCCTTCTTGCATCAGTACACAACCCAAACCATTTAACGATGCATCACTATAAATTATAAACCCTTTACCTGA
Organism: Gossypium sturtianum; assembly: GCA_025698515.1. Lineage (NCBI taxonomy): Eukaryota > Viridiplantae > Streptophyta > Magnoliopsida > Malvales > Malvaceae > Gossypium > Gossypium sturtianum. Next base: position 48,176,892 of record CM046943.1, read on the forward strand.
TTCAAATTGAACTAACACTGGTGCTTCTGTCAAAAACACTTTTTAACTGTTCAAAACTCTATTGTCACTTTTCTGACCACTAGAATTTAACATTTTTCTGTAGCAACTTTGTCAACAGAGTTGCAATCATCAAAAAGCCTTTCACAAATCATCTATAATATCACGTTTCTCCCAGAGAACTACGGACTTCAAACACATTTCTCGGAGGCTTGTATTCTAAAATAGCAGAGAGTTTACTTGGATCAACTCGTATTCCCGCAGTTGGCATAATATGCCCCAGAAAACTAACCTCACGCAACCAAAATTCACATTTCCTAAACTTAGCATACAATTGTTTCTCACGCAGAGTTTGTAGCACAATTCTCAAATGCTTGGCATGATGCGTCTCATCCCATAAATGAATCAGAATGTCATCAATAACACTACAACAAAACGATCTCAATATGGTCTAAATATACAGTTCATCAAATCCATAAACACTGCAGGAGCATTCGCTAATCCGAAAGGCATAGCTAAGAATTCATAAATCACAGGCACAGATTCAAATTTCTTATCAGTCACTTTTATATCAATCACATATGTCAGATAAGCTTCGCAACCCCTTCTCACATAGTTCAAAGCTTTCATCACATATACATCAACTGGTAACCCTTTCATATCACTAGATTCAATTCAAACTATCTCACCGTTCTAACTTCTCAAATCTATACTCTTTCGTTTACAATTCAAAATGACATTTTGTAAAGTGAGCCAATCCATACTAAAAATTATATCAAATTTATCGAATGGTAGCATTATCACATTAGCCGGAAAGCATATATCCCGAAACATCAAGGGTAATTCTTACACACTTTATCCATCAAAACACACTTATCTAAGGGTTCGATATTCTAATTACCAATTCAGTAGACTCAATAGGTAGAGTCTTACTTGATACTAAATTCACACACACATAGAAATGAGTTGAACCTGGATTTATTAATGCAATCACATCAGTATCAAATAGAGTAAAAGTACCGATAATGACGCTCGGAGATGATGCTTCCTCTCGTACACGTATAGCATAAGCTCGGGCAGGTGCTCTACCTCTCGACCTCACAGCGATGTCGTGAGTCCCTTTTGACTTCCACTCACATTCCCGACATTTCTGGATGGTCTACCCCAGCCATCACATTACTCGATCTCACATTCTGAACATTTTATTCCTCAACTAACTTTGGGCAATCTCGAATGAAATGTTCTCATGATCCACATTTATAGCAAACTCTATTGTTATATTTGCCCCAGCATTCTTCCACATGTTGTCTTCCACACTGTCTACACTCAGGTTTGTTGCTTTTACCATTTTCAAAATTTGATTCAATTTGAGCTTGAGTTCTCAGAATAACAATTGGTCTTGCATGGTCTTTATACGGATGTTCAAATAAAGTATTTGATCGGTTGCTTGCATCTCAAAATTTCTTTGTCGAAGGCTGAGACAACTTACTCATCGATCTTTTTCTTTCATCTCGAGCTTCAGAATCGGCTTTCTTCTTTTCTTTACTGAGCTCCTCAGCTTTGCATGCTCTTTCAACTAACACAACAAATTCATTTATATCAAGTATTCCAACCAACAATTCAATATCTTCATTCAATCCCTCTATGAAGTGTTTGCACATAGTAGCTTTGGTCGAAACACATTCTCTCGCGTATTGACTCAATCTTACGAATTCTCGCTCATATTCAGTAACAGACAAACGACCTTGTTTTAGTTCAAGGAACTCTTTACGTTTCTGATCAATGAAGCGTTGACTGATATACTTTTTTCTAAACTCAACTTGAAAGAAATCCCAAGTGATTCTCTCTCTCGGAACCACGGATGTCAATGTTTTCCACCAATTATAAGACGTATCTCTCAACAAAGAAACTACACACTTGATACATTCATCAGGGGTTAATGACATCTCATCAAATACCCGAATTGTGTTCTCGAGCCAAAACTCAGCTCGTTCAACATTGTCGTCAGCTGTGGCCCTAAACTCTTCAGCCCCATACTTCCAGATCTTATCCACAGGAGGTTTATTCAATCAAATCGGATCTATCACTTGTGGCACAACAGGTACTTGTGGGGGTGGAGGTTGTGGAGCAGCCGGATTCGTTCGAACGAACTCCAAAAACCACTCACTCATCATACGAAAAGAAGGCTTGCTTAGCCTCTCCTCCTCACTACTTTCATTTGGCCTAGATGTGGCGTGTCCTTGAGCGGGACCAGGCGCGTTACTCTCTACATCGTCAGCAACTGCTCGATCGGGATCCATTACTATACGAAAACACATTTATAACTGTCATAATTCATCACACTATCGCAATTTCATATATGGAATGTATAGCTAGACTCACACACGCTACGTTAGTCCGATAATGACTAAACCTGGCTCTGATACCAATAAAATGTAACACCCCTAACCCAAAACCGTCGGCGAAATAGGGTTAAGAGGCATTACCGATCAATCAAAACATTACACATCCATTTCACAACACTAAGTCATTCATCCATCAAACATACTCATTATCAATAATATGGTCCCTTATTGAGGTCTATGAGACCTTAAACTCATGCTAGAAAGAGGTCGGGACTAAACCAACCATTTATAAAAATCTTCGAAAATTTAAAACTTTTCTAAGTTTCAGGGGTTACACGCCCGTGTGGGTAGGCCGTGTGCCTCCCACGGCTGCTAGACACACCCATGTGTCCTCCCCGTGGTCGAAACTGACTTTGCTCCACGGCCACCAAGCACGCCCGTGTACATGGCCGTGGTCGAATCTAACTTCACATCCACGGCCACCAAGCACGCCCGTGTGCTAAGGCCGTGTACTCTAAGGCCATATACTGACTTTTTCACACGACTACTAGACACGCCCATGTGCCATGGCCGTGTGCAACTAAGCTAACTACTGACTTTATTCCACGGTCACTAGGCACGCCTGTGTGCCATGACCGTGCAGGCAAAACAGGCCATATGCAAGGCCAAATTGCCATCCTCAATAGGTTCATGCCTACAAGCATCAATACAAAACCAGATCAAGCTTACAAATGCCTTCAATCATACCATTTCATGCATTATTCATTCACAAACTAATCCATTTACTTCCATGCTTATTATCAACACAACTAAAGCTATTCAAAATGACAATTATATAATTCAAACATGCATATACCAAATTCATGACTATCTTCAACCACATCCTTTCATCAACTACACCATCATGAGATATACCATTTTCATAACTCATTAATAAGATCAACAACATTCAACTTCCAAGCCAACTCACATGGCAAGGATTAAACATTTCAAGACATATCTTAACTACTAGCCTATACATGCCATAATTCAACTATATACATCTTTCCAAAATACCAAAATAGATTGTCGATAGTATGATAGAGATGCTGACGATTTTCCGATCCGAGCTAGCTTTGCTGACACTGTAAAATAGAGAAACAAATCATACAGTAAGCTTTCAAAGCTTAGTAAGTTCGAGATACAATACAATTAATTCGTTGAATCAAATCAATGTATAAATTGAACCATCACATAGATAATTTACCAATGATACACAAATTCAACTATATCCAATACTCACATAACATTCCATTCATTTACTTCCAAATTCACCAACCACATAGGTATCATACCTACCATCATTCACAACCAATAATCCCACTCAACCATTCACAAAAACATACACAATCTCATCAACCACAAAGGTTAAATACATACCTTTTTGTCAACACATAGTTACTCACCAACTATGCTTCTCAACCACTCGGTTCTACATTCCGATCAATCATTGCTACTCTTTTGTTTTATTCGCACACTTAGTGTTAATTTCGTAATCAAAGCATAATTTTCAACGTACACTTAGTGCCAATTCAATAAACCGAACTTATAACGGTATCGCACGCACACGGCTGCCAATTCGTGGTCGAACTTATATCGGTGTTGCGCACACGCTGCCAATTCGATGGCCGAACTTATATCGGTATCGCACACGCAAAGCCAATTCGGTAAGCTGAACTTATATCGGTATCGCACACACGCGCCAATTCGATGGTGAACTTATATCGGTATCGCACACACAAAGTGCCAATTCGGTGGCCGAACTTATATCGATATCGCACACACAAAGTGCCAATTCGATGTCGAAGCTTCAATTTTTTCGCACACACAGTGCTATTCATTTCTCGTATCTTTTCTAATTTTGCACACTTAGTGCCTCAATACTTGATCTCATATGTAATACAGTATTAATACAACTCTATACATTTATTCATTTCTCATCACATAGATATAAATTTAATGACTAGTATTATATCCGAACTTACCTCGGACGTCGAAATACCGAAACGGTCGATTAATCGAGTACTTTGTCTTTGCCTCGATCTCGATCCGAACCTCTCCTTTCTTGGTATATACACATTCAAATTCAATCTATTCAATTACCAATTCATTCAATTTCCTCCAAACACACATATTTAGGGCATTTTACAAAATAGCCCTCACATTTTTACATTTCGACACTTTAGTCGCTAATTCACAAAATCATCAAATTCACATAATTTCCTTTCACATAAGCTTAGCCGAATTTCCCTTGTGTTCATTCAAGCCCACACATTTCATTTATTTCACAATTTAGTCCCTCAATTTACACTTTTCTCAATTTAACCTAATTTACTCAATTTCATCAAAAATCCAAATACAAACTATGTTAACCCAACACCAAGTTTTCATATTTCACTATCAACTAGAACATAGCTTAAGAATTCATCAATGGCTCATCACAAAGACATCATCAACTCACAAAATTACAACATGGGTTAGCTAGAGCATGAAGCAACGCTTACGAAAACGTAGAAATTATCAAAAACCGATCAAAAACACATACCCGATTGAAGCTTGAAGTGGCCGAATGTTTCAAAGCTTCAAACCTTTTATTTCTTCTTCAAAATTCAGTGGAAGAAGGTGAACACCTCCACTATCTCTTAATTTTGTTTTATTCTCACCTTATAATATATAATATAAATTTTAACTTAAAATTTTAACATATAAAAAACATGTATGTTATCATTATGCCGTCCACTATACTCAATTATGGCCAAATTGCATCATAAGTCCTTCTAATTATAAAGACAACAACAATTAAGCACTTAACAATCAGCACACAACATTTTACACCTTATGCAATTTAATCCTTTTTCATAATTTGACACACAGTCGATATAATTATCACACAAAATTTTCGCACAGACTATATCACATATAATCAACACCAAAAATAATATTAAAATATTTTTACGACCTCAAATTCGTGGTCTCAAAACCACTGTTCCGTCTAGGGTCTAAACCGGGCTGTTACAACTCTCCCCCCTTAGGGATTTTCGTCCCCGAAAATCTTACCAGTGAATAGGTGTGGATAATGCTCTCTCATAATATTCTCAGGCTCCCACGTAGCCTCTTCTACTCAGTGTTTGTGTCACAACACTTTCACTTTCTGTTCAGTCTCTTTTATCAAATTAATCCCGTAAATTTCATTTTCATGTAGCTCAGTTCAATACAATGGAGTCCAGCATTTTCGACCTTAAAGAACCTCATATCACATCTTTCTTTCTTGGGGATAAAGGTAATCCCGACACAAAGTCCATTGTAATCCTTTTCCATTTCCACTCAGGAATCATAATCGGTTGTAACAATCTGGATGGAACCTGATGTTCAGCTTTAACTTGCTGACAAACTAAACATTTCGACACAAAGTCAGAGATGTTCCGTTTCATATCATGCCACCAATAATACTGTTTCAAATCATTGTACATTTTTGTACTCCCAGGATGAACAGATAAACGAATGTTTTAAGCTTCATTCAAAATTAACTGAATCAACTCTGACTTCTTCGGAATACAAATCCGATCTCTAAATCTCAGACAATCATCACTATCAACTCAAAATTCTGAATCAATATTTGATCGATGTGTCACAGTCTTAAAATTTATAATGAGAATGATCGAGCCTAAAAACTAACTATGACAACGATTGAGGCAAGTGTACCTATCGAACAGTAGTATAGCTTAGTGGCAAGACCGGATTGTCGGACCCAAAGGAACCGAAAGTACTAATACTAACTTTCTTTTTATTATTTAGCCTTAAAATTGAAGTGAATCGGTTTAATCTAGAAAATTAACTAACTACTAAGCTAAAGACGATGAGACAAAAAGAATGAAATTAGGGAAATACTTTTGGGAAAAACCAATTGATTAAAACAATACCCAAGGAAGAATCCACCTAGACTTCACTTGTTATCTAACTCAACTGAACATTTATTTATTAATTTGACTTGATCCGTAAGATTCCCTAATGTATATTAACCCCTCTCTCGAGGCGACTAACGTCTAAACCTAGGTTGATTAATTGAAATCTCTTTCTAATTAAAACCCCTAGAATCGCATTAACTCGATCTATGGACTCCCATATTAGGTTTCACCCTAATCCGGCAAAATCTCGTCACCCTATCTCTAGGCGTGCGATCAACTCCGCTTAATTATGCTAGATCTACTCTTAGGCAGGGACTTTTGCTCCTCCACCTAAGCACATCAAACTTGAGTTAATATCCCATAAATATCAACACAAGAATTAAGAACACATAATTAAGAACAAATCAAATATTTATCATATAGTTCAGCAAATGATAACAAGATTCATCTTAGGTTTCATCCCCCTCAGGTATTTGAGGGTTTAGTTCATAATGATAATAGAATATATCTTAAAAGAAAAGATAAAACAAAACATAAGAAAAACTCTAAAACCCCCTGAAGGAATTGAAGAGAAATCCTCCGTCTTGAGTATAACTCCGGCTTCTTGAGATGAATCAACTGGCTTTCTTCAAGTAATTTCCACAATTCTGATCTTTCTGGCTCGGCTCCTTGGCCTAGCTGGACTCCCTTGAAAGTTGGCCTCTAGGGTGTTTATATATGCTTTTGGAATGTGTTTCTTTACCCCTAAGTATCCAAATCCGAGTGAAATTCCTCTTCTCCACGGCAGGGACACGCCCTTGGCACACGCCCGTGTGAATTGTGGCCAGGCCGTGTTCAGGTTTGATTAGGGAGGCACGGTCGTGTTTCTTGGGCCCAGGCCGTGTCGATTTCTTGATTTGGCCCATTTGGTCCGTTTTAAGCCCATTTCTCGTTCTTTTCATCCTCTGGTGCTTTCCTAAGTATAAAACATGAAAACAAAGGATTAAGAGCACCAAATTACACAATTCAAGGCTTAAATCACCCAAAAGCATGCTAAATGTGGGTTTAAAATATGTTACTATTTTGGTTTATCAAATACCCCCACACTTTAGCTTTTGCTTGTCCTCAAGCAAAATTCTCAACTCATGATTAAAAAAAACTTCCTTGATTCATAATATTCATCAATAATGTTTCATCATAATTCAAAGATAATTCATAAATGGATAATTCAACTCTAAGAGTCCTAAAGATTCAAACAATCCAAGTCATACATTTTGTAGCATGAAAACATATATAACACCCCGTACCCGAGACTGATGCTAGGGCTGGATACGAGACATTACCATACTTGGATTCACTTAAACATTCTCTTATAGGCGGAAAAATTTCGTTCCGACATATAAACTTCTCTTTCTTAGTCTAATCATACATTTCATGGGCCTACAAGGCCTTAGGCACATATCTAATAACTTTCGAAACTTAATCGAAAACTCTTCTTTGAAGCAGGGTTCACATGCCCATGTGACTTAGAACACGCCCGTGTACCCTTAGACACGCCCATGTCTACAACCCGTGGAGAGTTACTGACTATATTCACACGGTCGTGCATGATTAGACACGCCCTTGTATAGACACACATGCCCATGTCCCCAGTCCGTGCCTAAAAACCCAGACATTCTGCCAATTTTCCTCGGCCAAGGCACGCCCGTGCTTCCCAACCGTGGTCAACACTGACTAAATCCACACGACCTGAACACGTCCGTGTCCTAACCGTGTGTCATACACGGCTCATACAAACGACCGTGGGATATGACCGTGGTATATCCTGACTCATAACATTATGGTGCAGGGTACACACGACCTAGACACACGCCCGTGGGTCTAACCGTGTGGGCACTTAAAGGCTATTTACCAAGCCATTTGCCTCCCTGAAATCAAGATCAACTCAAACTCAATTCAATGCATCTCATAGACCATACTACATACTTTATTGACTTCAATAAACATACATACATAGACAATTTTGGCCAATCACCTAGCCAAATGCTAAAGAATAACAGAAGAGGCATACACTTCATTAATTTCATCTTCATTGAAAAACAAAGAGTTTGCCAAATATTTGCCTAGCTCAAGAATAACAGAAGAGGTGTCCACTATACTCAATTATGGCCAAATTTCATCATAAGTCCTTCTCATTATAAAGACAACAACAATTAAGCACTTAACAATCAGCACACAACATTTTACACCTTATGCAATTTAATCCTTTTTCATAATTTGACACACAGTCGATATAATTATCACACAGAATTTTTGCACAGACTATATCACATATAATCAACACCAAAAATAATATTAAAATATTTTTACGACCTCAGATTTGTGGTCTCGAAACCACTGTTCCGTCTAGGGTCTAAACCGGGTTGTTACATTAATGCTTCAATCAAGTAATACTTGGGACCATCACTTAGTTACTAAATTGTTTTTAGAAGATTATTTCAATGCTAGTATTATATTTTCAATTTCTTTGCATAACCAAGATGACCAACTTATATGGCAAGAGGTTTACAACGAAATTGTAACAGCCCATTTTTAGTTAAATTGGAACAGTGATTTCGGGACCACAAATCTGATGTCAAAATAATTATTTTATTATTATTTTAATGTCTACAGCATGATAGTATACTTGTGTGAAAATTTCGTTAAGAAATTTTATCGTTTGATTAGTCAATTTGATAAAAAGGACTAAATTGCTTAAAGTATAAAAGTGGAGTTCTATTAGATAAAAGTATCTAATAGCTATGGAATCTTAAATTAGAAGTCCTTATGTTGTAATTATCCCATTATATTTATAAGTGGACATAGATGGACATCATTTGGATTATATTAATGAATTATCATTAATGTTAAAATAGTAATTAGTATAATAAACTTAAAATAAATAAAACAAAAATCAAATTTGGTGTCCATCTTCTTCTTTGCCGTGAATTAAATAGAAGAAAGGAAAAAAAATTAGGGTTTCATTTGGCATTTTCATTTCTATCAATTACGGTATGATTTTTGTCTCGTTTTTAATGATTTCTATGTTTTTGAGATCATTGCAACTAGGTCTAGCTAGCCCAGGGATTATTTTGCAAAACTGTTAAAGGTTTTAGATGTTTCCACTGATGAATACATGTTTTTTTTGATGTTTAATGATATATTATGAATTTTTGATGATAGTTATACAAGTTAAGTGATTTTTAGTGAAAATGCAAATTAGGGATTAAATTGTGAAAAGTGTAAAATTCATGGTTAAAATGTGAAATAAATGAAAAATATGGGCTTCTAGGGGCATAATGGTAATTTGGATATCATGGGTTAGTATTGAATTTCATGAATTTTTGATTTTATGAAATAAGGACTAAATTGTAAAAGATGTGAAATATTAGGGGCAATTGTGTAAAAATGCCTTAAAGAGAATTTTGGACTAAATTGAATAGAGAGATGATTAAATAAGTTAATTTTGATTACATATAGATCAAGAAAAGCGAAACTCAGATCTAGATCGAGGGAAAAATAAAGTTCACGACTAATCGACTCGTTTCGTCGTTTTTGCGTCCGAGGTAAGTTCGTATGTAATAAGCACTGTTATAATTATGTTTTTAATGCTTTGATATTGTATGAATTGTGAATATGAATTTACGGACATATTCAACAATGATTCGATGATGATTCGACATTGGAAATATCGGTTGAACCTTAGGAATAGATTAGGATACGAATGACATGTCATTAGGGGATTATTGTGATTATGTGATCCGGGTGCTGGTCCTGTATGTCCTACCGGTGGCTGAGTATACTGGCATGTGTTGAGGTTACTTGACAGCTTGTGTGAGCAACACCGTGTAGCTATGTCTTGACCCACAGCTTGCGTGAGCAGGCCCGTTGATAGCTCTAGTGTGAGCAGTACATGTGATATGAGATTGAGATAGCTTTGGCTATATATGTGGCACTTCGGGTGCAAATTTCCCATGTATCCAATAGTATTCTGAATGGTTCAATAGGTAAATGAAAGACATGGTTGTGTATGAGATTGTCACGAGATGGTACAGGTATGTACATGAACTGTTTAAGCTTAAATCGAAGAAGTTGTGAAGTTTATACATAAGATTATGATAGTAAATGTGAAAGGTTTGTTAGTTAAATAAACTACATGTTAATATATTCAAATTGATGATTTGTATATTTATGTTAAGATTGAGTTTATTTCATACGAGCTTACTAAGCTATAAAGCTTACTTTGTTTATTTTTCTATGTTTTATAGTAAATTTAAAGCTAGCTCGGATTTGGGGATCATCGAAGATTTCGTCACACTATCTAACTATCGATTTGGTATTTCTAACCTTATGTTTTGAGTATATGGCATGTATAGGGACTTTGGTCATTTTGGCATATGTTTTGTTAAGGTATTTATCCATTTGAAATGGCTTGTAAATGTTTTAAGTTTTGTTTTGTTTTGCCATTTGAGTTGGCTTAATTTTGGTTGGTATGGTTATGTGTATAAAGGTGTGCATATGGTTTATATTATGTAGTTAAGTTTGGCCTTGTGATACTTTATGATAATAGATGTTGTGATTATTAAATGGTTGAGTTATGAATATTGGTATGATAGTGAATCTAGGCATTAATGCATATTTGAGATTGGTCCTTGTTGATGTACTATGAAAGTAAAGTTTGGTATGAATTTGGATGATATATTGTGGTATTATGTTTTGTATTGGTTGGTGTTGGAAATGGTATGAAATATGCTTAAATGAGGTTGATTGAATGCCTATTATATGCTATGTTTTGTGCCATTTGATTTGGTATAGGTTTGTGCAAGTTGGGTTGCAAAATTGGCTTGGTAAATAGCCTATTTTTGTCCACACGGGCGTGTGTCTCAGCCGTGTGTGACACACGGTTATGTACACGACCGTGTGTCCCCTGGTGTTGAAAATAAAACCAAGTCAGTATGCTCCACACGGCCTCACACACAGGCGTGTGACTTGGGCGTGTGGCATAAGTCAGTATACCCTACAGGTTTGGCACGACCTAGCACACGACCTGGCACATGAGCGTGTATGGCCATTTGTAGGGCACACGGGCTAGCCACACGGGCGTGTGTACTGGCCGTGTGACCCAAGTCAGGGAGTTACAAGGGGTCAGACACGGGCTGGGACATGGCCATGTGCTCCCATTTCGAATGTCCATACGGCCTGTGACACGAGCGTATCTGTTGGCCGTGTGTCGGGCCAAACGGGCGTGTGTCCCCTGTATTTGAATTTTTTTAAATGTTCAAAAAGTTTCTGAAGTTATCGGTTTAGTCCCGAACCACTCCTAATGCATGTTTAGGGCCTCGTAGGCTCGTATTAGGGATGATATGAATATGTTGATTGATATTTGAATGAAAATTGGAAATGTATGAATAACTGTATGTGTAATTGTGTTATAAGTCTGGTAATGCTCCGAAACTCTATTCTGGCGTTGAATATGGGTGAGGGATGTTACAGGAATATATTCAGTCCGAACAGGCTATAAACTACTTCGCAGAATGCAAGGCATAAGTAGGATTGAGAAAACCATATTGAATAAGAGGATGGGTGGAAACTGACTTGGCATTCCAAATGACCACTAAGAATCAAATTGTTGCTTTGGAGAGCGGGTGACAAAAACCTATGAGTAACACACTGGTTTGAAGAGGAATTTCGACACCTTTCTTGTGTTGCAAGTGCCTAGACAACAATGAATCTATCTTGCATGTGTTCCGCTCTTGTTCTGAATCAATTAAATTTTGGAACCTCTTAGCCTTCTCTTTTAAAGTCTAAGATGTCGAAGGTGACTTGTTTTTTAATTGGATGATCAACTCCTTTTGAAAGCTTGGTACAATGGAATTTCAAAGGTGGTGTGTTACAATTTGGACAATTTGGAATAATTAGAAAAAATTGAGAGCTAAAGGGAAGATTTGATTACACTAACGTGGTGGTGAATTTCATCTGACGATACATGAGTGAGCTCAATGCTTCATGCTTGGCCAATTGATTCTTTCCAACCCATGTTCCATACAATTGGAAGCTGCACCAAGAGATTTCCTTAAAATAAATGTTGATTTTGCCTTAACTGATGATAAAACACGTTAACGAAAAAATATATATATAAATATAAGTAGACAAAAATTTATATTTATAAAATAAGATTAATTGAATAATTTATATTTAAATTATCTTATATGAAAAATCAATAAATAACATAACAAAAATCAGAAATAAAAAAGAAGAAACGAGTTTTACGAGATGTTGAGGCATGTTTTACACAGTTTCCTTAATACAGATTTGGTTTGCTCCTCTTTGAATACCCTAACCCGTGAAATCGCGCTGTAATAGGGTTAAGGAGTATTACCGAACAAACCGGAACACTTACAATCATTTTACAACACAAAGTCTATCATCATCCTAACATATCAAAATATATGCATATGGTCCCTTAATGAGGTCTAGGAGACCTTAAACACGTATTAGAAAAGGGTCGGGACTAAATCGAACACATACAAAATTTTCAGAAAATCAAACATTTTCCAAGCTGCAGAGGTCACACGCCCGTGTGGGTAGGCCGTGTGCCTCACACGGCCTCGGACACGCCCATGTGTCCAAGCCGTGGCAAAACAGGGCATACATACTGACTTGTCCACACGGCCTGAGACACGCTCGTGTGCCTCACCCGTGGCGACACTAACTTGCACCACACGGCCAGTCACACGCCCATGTGTCTAGCCCGTGTGCAAGCCTAACTTGTTTCAATTTGCAAACTCGAAAGACACGGTCGAGCCACACGCTCGTGTTCTCAACCGTGTGGGCAATTATAGGCCATTTGCAAAGCCAATTTGCCATGCACACTTTGGAATCACCTACAATCATCAATCCATATACATTTATACCTCAAATGGCAACCAAAACATACTAATATATGCACCAATTAGTCATCAACCACACCATTTATTTCCATACTCAATTTCAACTCAAATAAGTCCATCTAAAATATCAATTTCACATCCCAAATCATATAACCTATTCATCATTCATTCCTTACCAATTCTATCATGAAACATACCATTTTCATTTTGCTAATTTATGCCATAATGATTACTCACATAGAACATACACATACACATATAAGTCATTCTTTTCACATGTTCAAAACATATACCAAACCATCAAACTACCAAACCAAATCACATGGCAAAGCTTATACACTTCTAAACATGCCATAATTACTAGCCTATACATGCCATATACCAAATATATACATCTTTCAAAAGTACCAAAATAGATAGCCGATAGTGTGGTTTTGTCGCCGACAATCCCCGAATCCGAGCTAGCTTTAATGACACTGTATAACAGAGAAAAACACTTCACACAGTAAGCTTTGAAGCTTAGTAAGTTCGTAATTTAATACATTTAACTCAATGATTCAAAATCAATAAACAAAATAAATCATCACATGGATTATTTCACAAGAATGCACAATCTCATCCATTCATCTATTTCAAAAAAATCATCAACCACATAGGTTTCGTACATACCTTCGCCAACACTTAGTTAATGATTATTCTTGATACTAAATGCTTGATAGCACCTTTCGATCAATCTTCATTATTCAATCGTTTATATCGCACACTTAGTGCCAATTTCATAGCCGAAGCTTAAATATCGTCACACACTTAGTGCCTTTACTTTAAACCGAATTTAACTCGGTATCGCACACACAGTGCCAATCAAAGTAGTCGATACTTTCCTTATTTCGCACACACAGTACCGTTCTCTATTTTACCAATTCTATTCCGGACACTTAGTGTGTAACACCCCTAACCCGTAACGGTCGCCGGTCTAGGGTTAAGAAGCATTACCGATCACATCGGAACATTTACTAACATTTTACAACACAAAGTCTATCATCAGGCAAACATAACAAAATATATACATATAGTCCCTTAATGAGGTCTACGAGACCTTAAACACGTGTTAGAAAGGGGGCGGGACTAAACCGAACACATACGAAAATTTCTGAAAGTTTAACATTTTTCAAAGCTATAGAGGTCACACGCCCGTGTGGGCAGGCCGTGTGCCTCACACGGCCTCGGACATGCCCGTGCGTCCAAGCCGTGGCAAAACAGGGCATACATACTGACTTGTCCACACGGCCTAAGATATGCCCTTGTGTCTCACCCGTGGTCGACACTGACTTGCACCACACGGCCAGTCACACGCCCGTGTGTCTAGCCCGTGTGCAAGGCTGACTTGTTTCAATTTGCAAATTCGGAAGACACGGTCGAGCCACAAGCCCGTGTGCTCAACCGTGTGGGTAATTATAGGCCATTTGCAAGGCCAAATTGCCACCCACACTTAGGGTCTCACCTACAAGCACAAAACAATTCAATTTCTTACCTCAAATAGTATTCAAACATACCAAAACATACTCAATTTAATCTATTAACATCATCATTCCTCTTCCTATTCAATCCATCTCAATTTACCAACACAAAGTAACAATTACACATACAAAGACATGTAATTTAAGCATAAACTAATCCCTACCAAAATCATCATAAATCATACCATTTCCATTCTACTAATCTATACCAAAATGATTACTCTCATAGATCACATATGCACATCTTTAACCATCTTTTTACACATCCAAGGAAAATACCAAATTCATCAAACTACCAAGCCATATCACATGGCAAGGATAAAACATTCAAAACATATCATAGTCACTAGCCTATACATGCCATATACCAAATATATACAACTTCCAAAAGTACCAAAATAGATAACCGATAGTGTGATTGAGTCGCTGATGATCCTCGGATCTGAGCTAGCTTTAAATACACTGTAAGATAGAGAAACACTTCACACAGTAAGCTTTAAGCTTAGTAAGTTCATAATATAATACATTTAACTCAACAATTCAAAATCAATAAACAAAATAAATCATCACATAGATTATTTCATAAAACTTCACAATCTCATCCATAACCAATACTCACATAACCTTCCATTCATCTATTTACAAATCATCAACCATATAGGTTTCGTACATACCTTTGCCAACACTTAGTTAACGAACACTTTTGCTACTCAATGCTCAATACCGCAATTTCGATCAATCTTCAATAATCATTCGTTTTACTCGCACACTTAGTGCTAATTTCTTAGCCGAAGCATAAATATCATTGCACACTTAGTGCCTTTACATTAAACTAAATTTATCTCGGTATCGCACACACAGTGCCAATCAATAAAGCCGAGGCTTTCATTACTTCGCACACACAGTGCTATTCACCTCTATTCGATTCTAATTACGCACACTTAGTGCCACATTTCTCAATTCCACATATAGCATTTCTAATTGAATAATCACATATTCATTCATTTCATAGCACTTAGACATAAATATAACAACTCGTATTATATCCGAACTTACCTCGGACATTGAAGTAATAAAACAAGTCGATTAATCGAGCACTTTATCTTTGCCTCGATCTCGATCCAAATCCCTCTTTTCTTGATCTATACATATCCAAATTTAGCTCATTCAGTCACCAAATAATTCAATTTAGTCCAAACACACATATTTAAGGCATTTTACAAAATAGCCCTCACATTTTCACATTTCGACACTTTAGTCCCTATTTCATAAAATCATCAAATTCACATAATTTCACCTCACACATACCTAGCCGAATTTTCCTTATGCTCATACAAGCCTATATATTTCATTTATTTCACATTTTAGTCTGCCAATTTCTCATTTTCACAATTTAGCATAAATTACTCAATTTCATCAAAAATCCAAATACAAACTATGTTAACCCAACATTAAGCTTTCATATTCCATCAACTAACAACACAAAGCTCACATTTTCATCAATGGCACTTCTCAAAATCTTCATCAAATTCTAAAATTAAAGCATGGGCTTAAGAGAACACGAAGCAACGATCACAAAAACATAGAAATTATCAAAAACCGAAGCAAAAAATACCTTAATCAAGAACCCAATATGCCGAAACCCTATTTGCTTCAAATGGTTTTCTTTTGTTCAATAATCGGTGAAGAAGATGAGAAATGGCCATTAAAAATTGTTTTTTTTTTGTTTATTAAACATTAATATGTCTTTTACCATTTTACCCTTAATTTAAACTTTATAAATTCATTCATTTAATGGCCATATATGTCAACTTCCACTATCAAAGATCTAATTACCACTTAAGGATTCCTCATTTAAAAAGCCATGCCAAATAAGCACTTTAACAACTAGCACACAGCTTTTACATTTTATGCGATTAAGTCATTTTTCACAATTCGGCCCACAAACGATAAAATTTTCACAGAATTTTCACACTTGCTTAATCACATACTGTAAACACGAAAAATAATATTAAAATATTTTTTTGACCTCAAATTTGTGGTCTCGAAACCACTGTTCCGACTTGGGTCTAAACCAGGTTGTTACAACTCTCCCCCCTTTAGGGATTTTCATCCCCGAAAATCTTACCAGTGAATAGGTTTGGATATTGCTCTCTCATAACATCTTCAGGCTCCCACGTAGCCTCTTCAACTCCGTGTTTGTGCCACAACACTTTCACTAAAGAAATTTTCTTGTTTCTCAACTCTTTAATCTCTCGTGCCAGAATTCGAATTGGTTCTTCACAATATGATAAATCTGATTGAATCTCAACCTCAGTAGGAACAATCACATGTGATGGATCAGATTTTTATCGTCGAAGCATCGATATGTGAAACACATTATGGATCTTTTCTAATTCAGGTGGCAACAACAATCTATATACAACCGGCCCAATACGTTCAAAAATCTCATACGGCCCGATGAACCTCGGACTCAATTTGCCTTTTCTGCTGAAACGAAGTATTTTCTTCCACGGAGATACTTTCAAAAACACTTTATCACCAATCTCAAACTCAATATCTTTTCGTTTCAAATCTGCATAAGACTTCTGACGATTTGAAGCCGCTTTCAAACTATCACGGATCACTTTCACTTTCACTTTCTGCTCGGTCTCTTTGATTAAATCAACCCCGCGAATCTTATTCTCGCTAAGCTCAGTCCAATACAATGGAGTTTGGCATTTTCGACTGTAAAGAGCCTCATATGGTGCCATTTTAATGCTATATTGAAAACTATTATTGTATGCGAATTCAATCAACAGAAAATGTTTTTCCCACGTACTTTCAAACTCAAGGATGCAACATCTCAACATATCTTCGAGAATCTGAATGATCCGTTTAGATTGATCTTCTGTTTGCGGATGAAATGCAATATTAAAATGCAGGTTTGTGCCTAAAGCCTCTTGCAATTTCTTCCAAAACCGTGAGGTAAATCTCGAATCCCTGTCAGATAAAATAGATAGTGGCACCCCATGCAATCTCACAATCTTAAAAATATACAATTCAGCTAATTTATCAAGTGAATAATCTGTTCTTACCGGAACAAAATGAGTTGATTTCGTCAATCTGTCAACTATCACCCAGATTGCATCTTTCTTTCTCGGAGATAAAGGTAGTCCCGACACAAAGTCCATCGTGATTCTCTCCCATTTCCACTCAGGAATCAAAATCGGTTGTAACAAACTGGATGGAACCTGATGTTCAGCTTTAACTTGTTGACATACTAAACATCTTGAAACAAACTCTGAGATATCCCGTTTCATACCATGCCACAAATAGAACTGTTTCAGATCATTATACATTTTTGTACTTCCCGGATGAACAGCCAAACGACTATTGTGAGCTTCATTCAAAATCAACTGAATCAACTCTGAATTCCTCGGAACACAAATCCGATCTCTGAATCTCAAACAATCATCATTATCCACTCAAAATCCTGAATCAGAATTCAAACCAAATTGAGCCCATTTTGTCATCATCTCATTATCACTTTTCTGGGCATCACAAATCTGATGTATAAACATCGGCCTCACTTTCAACTCAGCCAAAATCGAACCATCAGCACACAGATCTATTTGAGTACTCATTGCTCGCAAAGCAAATAAAGACTTTCGACTCAAAGCGTCAGCAACAACATTAGCTTTTCCCGGATGATAATCAATTACTAATTCATAGTCTTTTAGTAATTCTAATCATCTCCGCTGTCTCAAATTTAAATCTTTCTGAGTCATCAGATATTTTAAACTTTTGTGATCAGTATAAATGTGACATTTCTCACCAAATAGGTAATGACACCAAATCTTCAATGCAAATACAATCGCAGCTAATTCAAGATCGTGCGTCGGGTAGTTCTTTTCATGCGGCTTTAACTATCTCGAAGCATAAGCTATAACTTTTCCCTTTTGCATCAGCATATAGCCCAAACCATTGAACGATGCATCACTGTAAACTATAAATTCTTTACCCGATTCAGGTTGGACTAACACTGGTGCCTCTGACAACAATGCTTTCAACTGTTCAAAACTCTGCTGGCACTTTTCTGACAACTCAAATTTAACATCTTTCTGTAACAATTTCATCAACGGAGTCGCAATCATCGAAAATCCTTTCACAAACCGCCTATAATATCCCGCTATTTTCAGAAAACTACGGACTTCAGACACATTTCTCAGAGGCTTCCACTCTAAAATTGCTGAAATCTTGTCCGGATCAACTCGTACTCCCTTAGCTGACATAATATGTCCCAGAAAACTCACTTCACGCAACCAAAACTCACATTTGCTAAACTTTGCATACAATTGCTTTTCACACAGAGTCTGTAACACAATTCTCAAATGCTCGGCATGTTGCGTCTCATCACAAGAATAAATCAGAATGTTATCAATAAACACCACAACAAATCGATCCAAATACGGTCTGAATATCCAATTCATCAAATCCATAAACACTGCAGGAGCATTCGTTAGTCTAAAAGGCATAACTAAGAATTCATAATGTCCGTACCTCGTGCTAAAAGTAGTTTTCGGCACATCTGATTCATTAACTCGTAGCTGATAATAGCCCGATCTAAAATCTATCTTAGAAAACACTGTAGCTCTTTTCAGCTGATCAAACAAATCAGCGATTCGCGGTAGAGGATATTTATTATTTATCGTCACTTTGTTCAACTATCGGTAATCAATACACATCCTCATAGTTCCATCTTTCTTTTTCACAAACAACACAGGAGCACCCCAGGGCGAGAAACTCGGTCGTGCTAACCCTCTATCTGTCAACTCTTGCAACTGAGACTTCAACTCTTTCAATTCTGTCAGTGCCATTCTATATGGAGTTATTGAGATAGGAGTTGTTCCCGGCACTAAATCAATACAAAACTCAACTTCTCGTATCGAAGATAATCCCGGTAGTTCTTCAAGAAACACATCTGGGAACTCGCAAACTACAGGTACAGATTCAACTTTCTTTTCTGTCACTTTTGTATCAATCATGTAAGCAAAATAGGCTTCACAACCCTTTTCACATAACTCTGAGCTTTCATCACTGATATCACAGCCGGTAATCCATTCAAATCATTTGATTCAATTCGAACTATCTCATCATTCTGACTTTTCAATTCAATACTCTTTCGTTTACAATTCACAACAGCATTATGCAAGGTGAGCCAATCCATACCCAGAATTATATCAAATTCATCGAATGGTAGCAGCATCAAATTAGCCGGAAAAAAATATCTCAAAACATCAACGGACATTTCTTGCATACTTTATCAACAAGAACACACTTGCCTAAGGGGTTCGATACTCTAATTATGAACTCAGTAGACTCAACAGGTAAAGTCTTACTGGATGCTAAGTTCATGCATACATACGAATGAGTAGACCCCTTGATCTATCAAAGTAATCACATCAATATCAAATAGAGTAAAAGTACCAGTTATGATGTCTGGAGATGTCGCTTCTTCACGAGCGCGGATAGCATAAGCTCGGGCAGATGCTCTCGCCTCGGATCTCACAGCTGTATCTGTTGTCCCTCTCTGGCTACCACTCACGTTTCTGGTGTTTCTGGGTGGTCTACCTCTAGCCGTCGTATTAATTAGTCTCGCATTCTGAACATTATCTTTCTCAGCTAACTTTGGGCAATCTCGAATGAAGTGATCTCGTGATCCACATTTATAACAAACTCTATTATTATACTTTCCCCAGCATTCTCCAACATGTCGTCTCCCACACTGTCTACACTCAGGCTTGTTGCTTTTGACACTTCTAACACTCGATTCAATCGGGATTTGAGTTCTTGGACCAACACTTTGTCTCACATGATCTCTACACGAATGTCCATACGAAACATTTTAACGATTAGCTGCATCTCTAAATCTCTTTGATGAAGGTTGATACGATTTGCTTATCGATCTTTTTCTTTCATCTTTAGCTTCGGATTCTGCTTTCTTCTTTTCTTTGCCCAGCTCTTCAGCTTCACAGGCTTTTTCAACTAACACTACAAATTCATTCAAATCAAGTATTCCAACCAACAATTTAATGTCTTCATTCAGTCCTTCAATGAAACATTTACATATTGCACCTTCGGTCGAAACACATTCTCATGCATACTGACTTAATCTCACAAACTCCCGTTCATATTCAGCAACTGACATACGGCCCTGTTTCAGCTCAATGAATTCTTTACGTTTCTGGTCTATAAACTGTTGACTGATATATTTCTTTCGGAATTCAACTTGAAAGAAATCCCAGGTGATTCTTTCTCTCGGAACCACGGATATCAATGTTTTCCACCAATTATATGCCGTATCTCTCAACAATGAAATAACACATTTTAAGCATTCTTCAGGAGTCAATGACATCTCATCAAACACTCAATTTGTATTCTCGAGCCAAAACTCAGCTCGCTCGGCATCATCATCAACCGTAGCTCTAAACTCTTCAGCCCCATACTTCCGAATTTTATCCACAGGAGGCTTACTCAATCGGATTGGATCTGTCACTTGTGGCACTACAGGTACTTGTGGGGGTGGAGGTTGTTGAGGAGCTGGATTCGTTTGAACAAACTCTGAAAACCACTCACTTATCATTTGGAAGAAGGCTTGCTTAGCCTCTCCCTTGTGGCTACTAGCTATCGGCCTAGATTCGACTGGCGCTGTCCCTTGAGCGGGAGCAGGCGCATTGCTCTCAACATCGTCAGCAATTGCTCGATCAGGATCCATTTACTATACGAAAACACATTTTTAACTGTCAAGATTCATCACACTATCGCAATTATATATATGGCATGTATAGCTAGACTCACACGCGCTTCGTTAGTCCTAGAATCGACTAAACCGTAGCTCTGATACCAAAAAAATGTAACACCCCTAACCCGTAACCGTCGCCGGTCTAGGGTTAAGAAGCATTACCGATCACATCGGAACATTTACTAACATTTTACAACACAAAGTCTATCATCATCCAAACATAACAAAATATATACATATAGTCCCTTAATTAGATGTACGAGGCCTTAAACACTTGTTAGAAAGGGGTCGGGACTAAACCGAACACATAGAAATTTTTTGAAAATTTAACATTTTTCAAAGCTACAGAGGTAACAAAAGGATTTTCAAAAAATTGTATTATATCCGAACTTACCTCGGACGTCGAAGTAACAAAACGAGTCGATTAATCGAGCACTTTATCTTTGCCTCGATCTCGATCCAAATCCCTCTTTTCTTGATCTATACATATCCAAATTTAGCTCATTCAATCACCAAATAATTCAATTTAGTCCAAAAACACATATTTAGGGCATTTTACAAAATAGCCCTCACATTTCCACATTTCGACACTTTAGTCCCTATTTCATAAAATCATCAAATTCACATAATTTCACCTCACATATACCTAGCTGAATTTTCTTTATGCTCATACTAGCCCATATATTTCATTTATTTCAGATTTTAGTCTGCCAATTTCTCATTTTCACAATTTAGCACAAATTACTCAATTTCATCAAAATCCAAATACAAACTATGTTAACCCAACATTAAGCTTTCATATTCCATCAACTAACAACACAAAGTTCACATTTTCATCAATGGCACTTCTCAAAATCTTCATCAAATTCTAAAATTAAAGCATGGGCTTAAGAGAACACGAAGCAACGATCACAAAAACATAGAAATTATCAAAAATCGAAGCAAAAACATACCTTAATCAAGAACTCAATATGCCGAAACCCTATTTGCTTCAAATGGTTTTCTTTTGTTCAATAATCGGTGAAGAAGATGAGAAATGGCCATTAAAAATTGTTTTGTTTTGTTTATTAAACATTAATATGTCTTTTACCATTTTACCCTTAATTTAAACTTTATAAATTCATTCATTTAATGGCCATATATGTCAACTTCCACTATCAAAGGTCTAATTACCACTTAAGGACTCCTCATTTAAAAAGCCATGCCAAATAAGTACTTCAACAACTAGCACACAACTTTTACGTTTTATATGATTAAGTCCTTTTTCACAATTCGGCACACAAACGATAAAATTTTCACACAGAATTTTCACACATGCTTAATCACATACTGTAAACACGAAAAATAATTTTAAAATATTTTTTTGACCTCGGATTTGTGGTCTCGAAACCACTGTTCCGACTAAGGTCTAAACCAGGCTGTTACATAGTGCCACATCTCTCAATACACATTTAACATCACCAATTCATTAACCACATAATCTTTCATTAAATAGCACATGAGTATAATTCAAACAATTCGTATTATAAACAAACTTACCTCGGATGTCGAAATATCGAGACTAGTCAATTAATCGAGCACTTTATCTTTGCCTCGATCTCGATCCAAATCTCTCTTTTCTTGATCTATATAATATTAAACTCAACACATTCAATCACCAATTCATTCAATTTAATCCAAACACACATATTTAGGGCATTTTACAAAATAGCCCTCACATTTTCACATTTCGACACTTTAGTCCTTATTTCATAAAATCATCAAATTCACGTAATTTCACCTCACACATACCTAGCCGAATTTTCCTTATGCTCATACAAGCCCATATATTTCATTTGTTTCACATTTTAGTCCTCCAATTTCTCATTTTCACAATTTAGCCTAAATTACTCAATTTCATCAAAAATCCAAATACAAACTATGTTAACCCAACATTAAGCTTTCATATTCCACCAACTAACAACACAAAGCTCACATATTCATAAATTTCACTTCTCAAAATCTTCATCAAATTCTAAAATTAAAGCATGGGCTTAAGAGAACACGAAGCAACGATCACAAAAACATAGAAATTATCAAAAACCGAAGTAAAAACATACCTTAATCAAGAACTCAATGTGCCGAAACCCTATTTGCTTCAAATGGTTTTCTTTTGTTCAATAATCGGTGAAGAAGATGAGAAATGGCCATTAAAAATTGTTTTTTTTTGTTTATTAAACATTAATATGTCTTTTACCATTTTACCCTTAATTTAAACTTTATAAATTCATTCATTTAATGGCCATATATGTCAACTTCCACTATCAAAGGTCTAATTACCACTTAAGGACTCCTCATTTAAAAAGCCATGCCAAATAAGCACTTTAACAACTAGCACACAGCTTTTACATTTTATGCGATTAAGTCCTTTTTCACAATTCGGCACAAAAACGATAAAATTTTCACACATGCTCAATCACATATGTAAACACGAAAAATAATATTAAAATATTTTTTTGACCTCAGATTTGTGGTCTCGAAACTACTATTCGACTAGGGTCTAAACCGAGCTGTTACAACTCTCCCCCCTTAGGGATTTTCATCCCCGAAAATCTTACCAGTGAATAGGTTCGAATATTGCTCTCTCATAACATCTTCAGGCTCCCACGTAGCCTCTTCAACTCCGTGTTTATGCCACAACCCTTTCACTAAAGAAATTTTCTTACTTCTCAACTCTTTAATCTCACGTGCTAAAACTCGAATCGGTTCTTCATTATATGACAAATCTGTCTTAATCTCAACCTCAATAGGAGTAATCACATGCGATGGATCAGACCTGTATCGTCGAAGCATCGATACGTGAAACACATTTGAATCTTCTCTAACTCAGGTGGCAATAACAATTTATAAGCGACCGGCCTGATACGCTCAATGATCTCATACAGCCCGATGAATCTCGGACTCAACTTGCCTTTTCTGCCAAATCGAAGTATTTTCTTCAACGGAGACATTTTCAAAATCACTTTATCACCGATCTCAAATTCAATATCTTTTCGTTTCAAATTTGCGTAAGACTTCTGTCGATCTGGTGCCGCTTTTAAACTGTCACGAATCACTTTCACTTTCTATTCCGTCTCTTTTATCAAATCAACCCCGTGAATCTTATTCTCACTAAGCTTAGTCCAATATAATAGAGTTCTGCATTTACGACCGTAAAGGGCCTCATATGGTGCCATTTTGATGCTAGATTGAAAACTATTATTGTATGCAAATTCAATCAACGGCAAATGCTTTTCCCACGTACTTTCAAACTCAAGAATGCAGCATCTCAACATATCCTCGAGAATCTGATTGATCCGCTCGGATTAACCATCTGTTTGCTGATGAAATGCAGTACTGAAATGCAACTTTGTGCCTAGAGCCTCTTGTAATTTCTTCTAAAATCGCGAGGTAAATCTCGGATCCCTGTCAGACACAATGGATAATGGTACCCCATGCAGTCTCACAATTTCAGAAATATACAATTCAGCTAATTTATCAAGCGAATAATCTGTTCTCACCGGAACAAAATGAGTTGATTTCGTCAATCTGTCAACTATCACCCAGATTGCATCTTTCTTTCTCGGAGATAAAGGTAGTCTCGACACAAAGTCCATCGTGATTCTCTCCCATTTCCACTCATGAATCATAATCGATCGTAAAAAATCGGATGGAACTTGATGTTCAGCTTTAACTTGCTGACATATTAAACATTTTGAAACAGACTCTGAGATATCTCGTTTCATACCATGCTACCAATAAAACTGTTTCAGATCATTATACATTTTTGTACTTCCCGAATAAATAGACAAACAACTATTATGAGCTTCGTTCAAAATCAACTGAATCAACTCTAAATTTCTCGGAATACAAATTCGATCTCGAAATCTCAAACAATCATCATTATCAACTCGAAATTCTAAATCAGAATTCAAACCACACTGATCTCGTTTTGCCATCATTTCAGCATCATTTTTTTGAGCATTACAAATCTGACGTACAAACATTGGCCTCACTTTCAACTTAGCCAAAACCGAACCACCATCACACAGATCTATTTGAGTACTCATTGCTCGCAAAGAAAATAAAGACGTTTGACTTAAAGCATCAACAACAACATTAGCTTTACCCGGATGATAATCAATCACTAATTCATAGTCTTTTAGTAATTCTAACCATCTCCGCTGTCTCAAATTCAATTCTTTCTGAGTCATCAGATATTTCAAGCTCTTGTGATCCGTATAAATATGAAACTTCTCACCAAATAAGTAGTGACGACAAATCTTCAATGCAAATACAATCGCGACTAATTCAAGATCGTGCGTCGGGTAGTTCTTTTCATGCGGCTTTAACTGTCTCGAAGCATAAGATATAACTTTGCCCTCTTGCATCAACACACAGCCCAAACCATTCAACAATGCATCACTGTAAACTATAAATTCTTTACCCGATTTAGGATGGACTAACACTGGTGCATCTGTCAACAATGCTTTCAACTGTTCAAAACTCTGCTGACACTTTTCCGACCACTCAAATTTAACATCTTTCTGTAGCAATTTTTTCAACGGAGTCACAATCATTGAGAAGCCTTTCACAAACCGTCTATAATATCCTGCTACTCCTAGAAAACTACGGACTTTAGACACATTTCTCGGAGGCTTCCACTCTAAAATTGCTGAAATCTTACTCGGATCAACTCGTATTCCCGCAGCTGATACAATATGTCCCAGAAAACCAACCTCACGCAACCAAAACTCACATTTGCTAAATTTTGCATACAATTGCTTTTCACGCAGAGTCTGTAACACGATTCTCAAATGCTCGGCATGTTGCGTCTCATCACAAGAATAAATCAGAATGTCATCAATAAACACCACGACAAATTGATCCAAATACGACCTAAATATCAGATTCATCAAATCCATAAACACTGCAGGAGCATTCGTTAGTCCAAAAGGCATAACTAAGAATTCATAATGTCCGTACCTCGTTCTAAAAGCAGTTTTTGGCACATCTAATTCATTAACTCGTAGCTGATAATAGCCCGATCTCAAATCTATCTTAGAAAACACTGTAGCTCCTTTCAGCTGATCAAACAAATCATCGATTCGCGGTAGAGGATATTTATTCTTTATCATCACTTTGTTCAACTGTCGGTAATCAATACACATCCTCATAGTTTTATCTTTCTTTTTCACAAACAACACAGGAGCATCCCAAGGTGAGAAACTCGGTCGTGCAAATCCTCTATCGGTCAACTCTTGCAACTGAGTCTTCAACTCTTTCAATTCTGTCGATGCCATTCTATACAGAGCTATTGAGATAGGAGTTGTTTCAGGCACTAAATCAATACCAAACTCAACTTCTCGTATCGGAGGTAATCCTGGTAGTTCTTCAGAAACACATCCGGGAACTCATGAAACTACAGTGCATTCAACTTTCTTTTCTGTCACTTTTGTATCTATCACATACGCAAGATAGGCTTCGCAACCCTTTTTCACATAATTCAAAGCTTTCATCGAAGATACAACAGCCGGTAACCCATTCAAATCACTGGGTTCAATTCGAACTATCTCACCATTCGGACTTCTCAAATAAATACTCTTTCGTTTACAATTCACAATAGCATTATGCAAAGTGGGCCAATCCATACCAAGAATTATATCAAATTCATCGAATGGTAGCAGCATCAAATTAGCCGAAAAACAAATATCCCGAAACATCAACAGACAGTTCTTGCACACTTTATCAACTAGAACATACTTGCCTAAGACGTTTGATACTCTAATTACAAATTCAGTAGACTCAACAGGCAGAGTCTTACTAGATACTAGATTCACACACACATATGAATGAGTAGATCCTGGATCTATTAATGTAATCACATCAGTATCAAATAGAGTAAGGGTACTAGTAATAACGTCTAGAGATGACGCTTCTTCTCGAGCACGGATAGCATAAGCTCGGGCAGGTGCTCTCGCCTTGGATCTCACAGCTGTATCTGTTGTCCCCCTCTGACTTCCACTAATATTTTCGGTGTTTCTGGGTGGTTTACCCCTAGCCGTCATATTACTCGGCCTCGCACTCTGAACATTGTCTTTCTCAGCTAATTCTGGGCAATCTCGAATGAAGTGATCTCGTGATCCACATTTATAGCAAGCTCTATTATTATACTTGCCTCAACATTCTCCAACATGTCGTCTCCCACACTGTCTACACCCAGGCTTGTTGCTTTTGACACTTCCAACACTCGATTCAATCGGAATTTGAGTTCTTGGACCAACACTTTGTCTTACACGATCTCTACTCGAATGTCCAAACAAAACATTTGAACGATTGCTTGCATCTTTGAATCTCTTTGATGGAGGTTGATACGACTTGGTCATCGATCTTTTTCTTTCATCTCTAGCTTCAGAATCTGCTTTCTTCTTTTCTTTACTAAGTTCTTTGGCTTTGCAAGCCCTTTCAACCAATACTATGAATTCATTCAAATCAAGTATTTTGACCAGAAGTTTAATGTCTTCATTCAGCCCTTCAATGAAGCATTTACACATAATAGTTTTGGTCGAAACACATTCCCGTGCATACTGACTTAATCTCACAAATTCCCGTTCGTACTGAGTAACAGACATGCGGCCCTGTTCCAGCTCTAGGAACTCTTTACGTTTCTGATCTATGAATCGTTGACTGATATATTTCTTCTGGAGTTCAACTTGAAAGAAATCCCAGGTGTTTCTCTCTCTCGGAACCACAGATATCAATGTTTTCCACCAATTATACGTGGTATCTCTCAATAATGAAACAACACATTTTAAGCATTCATCAGGAGTCAATGACATCTCATCAAACACTCGAATTGTATTCTCGAGCCAAAACTCAGCTCACTCGGCATCATCATCAATTGTGGCCCTAAACTCTTCGGCCCCGTACTTTCGAATTTTATCCACAAGAGGCTTACTCAATTAGATTGGATCTGTCACTTGTGGCACTGCAGGTACTTGTGGGGGTGGAGGTTGTTGAGCAACCGGATTCGTCTGAACGAACTCCGGAAAGCACTCACTCATCATTTTGAAGAAGGCTTGCTTAGCCTCTCCCTCGCGGCTACTAGTAATCGGCCTAGATTCGGCCGGCGTTGTCCCTTGAGCGGGAGCAGGCACATTGCTCTCAACATCATCCGCAATTGCTCGATCGGGATCCATTTACTATACGAAAACACATTTTTAACTGTCAGGATTCATCACACTATCGCAATTATATATATGGCATGTATAGCTAGACTCACATGCGCTACGTTAGTCCTAGAATCGACTAAATCGTAGCTCTAATACCAATAAAATGTAACACCCCTAACCCGTAATCGTCGCCAGAATAGGGTTAAGGAGTATTACCGAACAAACCAGAACACTTACAGTCATTTTACAACACAAAGTCTATCATCGTCCAAACATATCAAAATATATGCATATGGTCCCTTAATGAGGTCTAGGAGACCTTAAACACGTATTAGAAAGGGGTCGGGACTAAATCGAACACATACAAAATTTTCAGAAAATCAAACATTTTTCCAAGCTACATAGGTCACACGCTCGTGTGGGTAGGCCGTGTGCCTCACACGGCCTCGGACACGCCCATGTGTCCAAGCCGTGGAAAAATAGGGCATACATACTAACTTATCCACACGGCCTGAGACACACCTTTGTGCCTCACCCGTGGTCGATATTGACTTGCACCACATGGCCAGTCACACGCCCGTGTGTCTAGCCCATGTGCAAGCCTGACTTGTTTCAATTTGCTAACTCAAAAGACACGGTCGAGCCACACGCCCGTGTGCTCAACCGTGTGGGCAATTATAGGCCATTTGCAAGGCCAATTTGCCATCCACACTTTGGAATCACCTAAAATCATCAATCCATATACATTTATACCTCAAATGGCAACCAAAACATACTAATATATGCACCAATTAGTCATCAACCACACCATTTATTTCCATACTCAATTTCAACTCAAATAAGTCCATCTAAAATATCAATTTCACATCCCAAATCATATAATCTATTCATCATTCATTCCTTACCAATTCTATCATGAAACATACCATTTTTATTTTGCTAATTTATGCCATAATGATTACTCACATAGAACATACACATACACATATAAGTCATTCTTTTCACATGTTCAAAACATATACCAAACCATCAAACTACCAAACCAAATCACATGGCAAAGCTTATACACTTCTAAACATGCCATAATTACTAGCCTATACATGCCATATACCAAATATATACATCTTTCAAAAGTACCAAAATAGATAGCCGATAGTATGATTTAGTCGCTGACGATCCCCGAATCCGAACTAGCTTTAATGACACTATATAACAGAGAAAAACACTTCACACAGTAAGCTTTAAAGCTTAGTAAGTTTGTAATATAATAAATTTAACTCAATGATTCAAAATCAATAAACAAAATAAATCATCACATAGATTATTTCACAAGAATGCACAATCTCATCCATTCATCTATTTCAAAAAAATCATCAACCACATAGGTTTCGTACATACCTTCGCCAGCACTTAGTTAATGATTATTCTTGATACTAAATGCTTGATACCACCTTTCGATCAATCTTCATTATTCAATCGTTTAAATCGCACACTTAGTGCAAATTTCATAGCCGAAGCTTAAATATCGTCACACACTTAGTGCCTTTACTTTAAACCGAATTTAACTCGGTATCGCACACACAATGCCAATCAAAGTAGTCGATACTTTCCTTATTTTGCACACACAGTGCCGTTCTCTATTGTACCAATTCTGTTCCGCACACTTAGTGCCACATCTCTCAATACACATTTAACATCACCAATTCATTAACCACATAATCTTTCATTAAATAGCACATGAGTATAATTCAAACAATTCGTATTATAAACGAACTTACCTCGGATGTCGAAATACCGAGACTAGTCAATTAATCGAGCACTTTATCTTTGCCTCGATCTCGATCCAAATCCCTCTTTTCTTGATCTATACATATCCAAATTTAGCTCATTCAATAACCAAATAATTCAATTTAGTCCAAACACACATATTTAGGGCATTTTACAAAATAGCCCTCACATTTTCACATTTCAACACTTTAGTCCCTATCTCATAAAATCATCAAATTCACATAATTTCACCTCACAAATACCTAGCCGAATTTTCCTTATGCTCATACAAGCCCATATATTTCATTTATTTCACATTTTAGTCCTCCAATTTCTCATTTTCACAATTTAGCACAAATTACTCAATTTCATCAAAAATCCAAATACAAACTATGTTAACCCAACATTAAGCTTTCATATTCCACCAACTAACAACACAAAGCTCACATTTTCATCAATGGCACTTCTCAAAGTCTTCATCAAATTCTAAAATTAAAGCATGGGCTTAAGAGAACACGAAGCAACGATCACAAAAACATAGAAATTATCAAAAACCGAAGCAAAAACATACCTTAATCAAGAACTCAATGTGCTGAAACCCTATTTGCTTCAAATGGTTTTCTTTTGTTCAATAATCGGTGAAGAAGATGAGAAATGGCCATTAAAAATTGTTTTGTTTTGTTTATTAAACATTAATATGTCTTTTACCAGTTTACCCTTAATTTAAACTTTATAAATTCATTCATTTAATGGCCATATAATTCAACTTCCACTATCAAAGGTCTAATTACCACTTAAGGACTCCTCATTTAAAATTCCATGCCAAATAAGCACTTTAACAACTAGCACACAACTTTTACATTTTATACGATTAAGTCATTTTTCACAATTCGGCACACAAACGATAAATTTTTCACACATGCTCAATCACATACTGTAAACATGAAAAATAATATTAAAGTATTTTTTTGACCTCAGATTTGTGGTCTCGAAACCACTATTCGGACTAGGGTCTAAACTGGGCTGTTACACCTACTGTACTTGGAGAAACATTGGCCGACTGTCTCCCAAGATAAAAGCAGCAGCACCTCTGTAGCGATCAACAAATGAACGTTGTCTTTTTCTATCACTGAAACGTTGGAAAATATAAAAAGGAAAATAAAAATTTTGAGAGAAAATAATCTTGACTTGAGAGAGTGAAATTTTTTAGCAATAATTCAAAAGAAGTCTTAGCCTTTTATAGGCATTCAAAAAGGAGGAATTTTTTGAAATATCCATGTATAAGGAGACAAAATCTGCATCAAAGGGGTAATTAAATCAATTTGATTAAAATCAAATAAAATTGATTAGAATAAAATAAGATCAGGATATATGTCCTTTTATATCAGATTTTGTATATGTTTGCTGAGGAAAAATAAATTTCGTGTTGGGCTAAAATATTCGCAGGCTCATTTTGAGCCTGATTGGTCCGGACATTTTGCATCGCTCACGTCGTGCAGGTGTGCCCTAACCCCGACGGGTTTGGTCCTGCACCCCTTTGCGCGCGAGGCAAAGTTCCAAGCTTAGTCATTCAATCACCTTTCAAGTGGGTTCTCATATACATATACACGTCTCACACTTGGTCTTTAACCAATGTGAGATCTAAGTTTTTCTTTTTCTCAACAAGTATTCACATGTAGCTTAGTTTGAATATCAATTTCTCATTCATCAGTCAACCATTTTGAGGATATGATATATAATTGTAAAGGTTTCATGGAGTAGAATATGAAATCATAATTTTATGATTCAACTCTCCACCTTTACCAATTGAGAATATGCCTCAAAGTTCCCATAAATTAAAATTTTTCCAACAATCCCTACATGAATGAAAATTGATAGTTTTATCGAAAAAAAAAATAACTCGATGTGGTGATAGAATCTACGATCGATAGTTGCATAGGATAGGTAGGTATCCACCCTTGAACCTTCCCTTGTGAAAGTATATTTACTTTACTAGCTGACCAGTAGACATGATGTCCTTGAACTGTTCTGCCTTTTGTGTAAACGATGATATACCTCACACAACTACCTCCCTAGCAAGGTTTTAGTTCTCAAGGTTATGTTCATATAGTCGAAGCGGCCCCACTTCACTCTCACATAGGTGACTTATGTTACTCGGCTCACTGAAACATACAATGGTCATTAAAAGTATTGCTTAACCTATCTCATTTTTAGTCACTGTTTACATCATAGGAACGAACTTGGGATAAGTACCCCCACAGTGACCTCACAAGGTCTATGCAATTGGGTTGTCCCTTTGAACCTAGATCTTCGGATCTCTAGTCAACTAGGTAGAGTTTTCGTTCACATAGCGCCTTTTATTTTCATGGGCTTTAGTCTCATTCCTTTCTATGTTTTGTCAGCATGATCTCGATTTTAGTCTTTAATTAGTGGATCCGCAATGCTATATTTTGATTTTAAAAAACCAATAGAGATAACTCCATTTGAGATCAATTGTTTAACGGTATTGTGTCGACGACGCATATGTCTCGACTTACCATTATACGTTACGTTAGCAAGACACCCTCCACACTTTCAAGGTATTGTGTCGACGACGCATATGTTTCGACTTCTAATTCATCACTCAACCATTTTGAGCATATGATATACAGTTGTAAAAGTCTCATGGAGTCGAATATGAAACCATAATTTTATTATCCAACTATCCACCTTTACCAATTGAGAATATGCCTAAAATTTCCCATAAATTATAATTTTTCCAACAAGTCTTACCTTTGCATTCTACCCGTGCCATGGAGATGATTGCCACTAGAGTGGGCACTGGCTTTGCTTTGAATCTTGTTTTTTCTTTTAATCTTATTGTCGAAACATATTTCCTCCATGCTTTTACCGATTTAACTTAGGGTGGTGGCTCTTTTTCAACTAATGAAAATATTCTTGAGAAAATTTTATTTGTCTGGTAACTTTAGAGAAATTTCTTGATCTTTTGTTAAAAGGGATGAGAATATTGCTGCCCATAAACTCACTAAGTTCGCGCAGAGTGTTATGGACAATGTTGTATGAAACGAAGAGAGCCCTTCTTTCTTGGAGGGCTATTTGGAATCCAACTCTTTCTAATGAATGAAATCTGTTTTTCTATCAAAAGAAAAAAAAAAATTTATTGCATACTAATATAAACTCCATTACATTTTTTTTCTTTACAACCACAGTCATACATCTTCATTCTTCAAACTAGAACTACAACATAACCCAATTATGAAAGGAAAATGAAATTAAGTTTAAGAAACATAAATAATGTAAATTATGGATATAAACACAATGATGAGAACAATTAAATTAATGAACTGAATAAAAAAAGATGGTATTAAAATAGCAATCCATCATCTATTTGCTCATCTCTTTCTCCACCACTGGAGCCATCGCCAGGCCTTGGTTCTTCTCCACATTTGCATGCCATCCTGGATATATATATACCCCACAAAATTAATAACAATAAAGCATGAGCAATTTGTATGTAGCTATACTTAGATATTTGAAGTTGAAGGAAGGTTTAACAATGTATCATATATAAAATAACAATTAAGAGGGGGTATTGTAGATATACCGATAGACATGTCGAATCCACGGTTCTGGAGCTCACGATACTCTTGAGTCAAGGCACAAGTCTCGCAGCAAAAATGAAGCATGCAATCGCCACAACCGCCACCCTTCAACTTATACTGCTTTCTCAGTTTGGATCGGTAGAAGCAGGAATAGAGGCATGGAAACCCAGTGATAAACATTATTAATGTGTATAGCGCCCCACTTGCCCCACAAGATGCACCATCCAACAGTGATTTTCAACATTAATTATATATATATATGCAAGCTTAATATCATAAAAGTTGAGTTTAGAAATTAACTTACAAGTTGACCCTTTGTCAACAATCTCAGCAATCTGGCCAAAAGTGATGCATGGACACCAACATGCAATACAACCTGAAGTTCAAATGTTTATATATATGGTTAGATGCTAAAACACAAATGCGAATTGCATTAACTTGAAGTGGAATTACTTTATCACTGATTTTAAAATGAAAAAATGCTTACAAGTTTTCATGTCGGAGAAACAATCACAGAATCCGACGGACCAAGGAGCTTCATCATGAGGCTGCCCTGATGATTGCATGACTGATTAATATGATATGGATGGAGTAATGTGCTTAAGCGAAGTTGTCTGGAGGATAGGCTAGATGAGAGAGAGCAATGCCAAATGGAGGAATATGGCTTGTTTCTATGGTTTTTTAACAACTGAGGAAGCCCTTTATTTATAGATATGGATAAAGAAGAATTAAGTTGCTGATATGAAGAAAAAGTTGAGAAATTCTGATATTAGATTCAAAGGTGGACAATACAAGTCAATAGTCGCCAAAATTGAGTACGCGTAATAGCTATTTATGCAAATCTGGGCGTCCTGGCACCCATCGAAACTACTATATTAATTAATAACGACAAGTGTGCCATGTTCCATGGCTTATCTTTGAGCATCAACTTTTAAAATCCGAATTCTTATATAATTTTAATATATTTTAAGGAATTCTTTTATAATTTTAATATATTTTAAGGATAAATATTAAATTTATATACAAATTTTAATTTAATTTATAATTTGATATATAAACTTTGATTTTATATAATTATTTTATTATATCATGTTGAGAAATAAACAAACTAAATACGAAAAATAATATTTATGAATTGCCAATAATTTTTTAGGTTAGGTAAGATTAGACACTTATTAAATCTATTTAGTTTAAGTCTAAACTATGAAAAACCCTAAAAAAACATATTTAGGTATGTGCTATAAATTATGTGTTTGAGAGTTGGATTAAATTTTAAAAGTTGATTATTTATTGAATAATTAAAAATCTTAATTTGTCAAAAGACAAGATTTAATTTCACTGAAATAATCAACATTAATAATCACTCAAATTAATCACACAAAAACATTAAATGAATCACACTTCATGCAATAAAAATTGAAGGAATATATATTCAAATTTTAGATTCTTATAATTTTTTTTAAAGATTTGTTATCTTAAATACCAAAAATTATATTTTTGAGTTCAGATTTTCATGACTTAGGTAGAGGCACAACTCGATTTCAAAAGAATTTTCAAGTCTCTGCTTAAAATCTTATTTTGCTATTCAAAATATTAATATAAAATTTTATTTTTATATTAATATTAATATTTAATATTTGAAAATGAAGTTTAAATTTTAAAAATATATTTTTATTATTTAAATCAAATACATTATTGACACATGACATGGACTTTGGCTTCTTAATTTCTATGGAAATTTACAGCTGTGGAGGCCCCTTATTTATAGATATGGATGAAGAACAATTAATTGGGTGATAAAAAAGAAAAAGTTGGCAACTATGTGACCTTAGATTCAAAGAACAAGTCAATAGTTACCAAATTCTAATTGCAACAAGTAGTGTGCCCTTGGATACTAATTATATCCACTTCTTATCTTTGGATTCGAATAATTCTTTTAATACATTTTGCTACTGGTCATGTATGTAAAAAGTTCATTGTTTTGCACCTTATAAATATATATACACAAGTGTGAAATGATGGTAATAAGTGCATATAAAAGAAATCAATGAGCAGAACCCAAAAAATTAATCCATAAATTAGCTTAAGGTTGCAATTTTAAATAGGTTTAATGTCATAAAGACAGGCTTAGAAGGGAAGTGGATTGTATCCACTATGAAATTGTGGCACTAACGCTATGTGTAGAATCATTTCCTACAAAATAGTTATATGGCAAAGAGGGTGAAGCGTTTATGCATGGTGTTCACTTGGCAAAGATTGGCAGCAAAGCGGAGTTACGTGTTTATGTATGGTGTGTGTTTGTTGTATTTTGGGCCATGTGCTGTTATTGAATAATGATGAAAGGGGCTATGTTTTAGTGGTCTGGGCGTGAAGCCTTGAATAATGAAAATTAGCATTGAAGGTGTTTACAAATCGTCTGTCTTTTTTTTTTTTTTCATCAAATACAATTTTATTAACAAAAGTGCAAGGCACCATAACGGAGAAGACTCCAAAAAGTTACAGCTTTAGAAAACAAAAACCTTTAACATAAACGCTCACATAAATTAATAATCTCCTCAAGCAAAATTCACATAAATAAGTGGCTAAAAACATCACCAGGAAAGTATAAAACTTCAAAAGCAGCATAAAAAATTCACACAGCTCCAAAACCGGCACGAGTTTCAGCATTGTCAAAAGTTCGAATCATGGACATCAAAATCAATTGCCCCCAAAAATCAGAGCTGCCAGTAAAGATCAGAGTCGCCCTCGCTTCCCACTATACTACTATCAGCCTGATAAGCAAGTAAGAATGTGTTTGGTTTTTCACATAGGGAGAATAGAAAGAAGCAGCAAAACACACGAAAATTAGTGGTATATCGAGTCTTCTATATTTTCCACACTTTTCAATTCTCAAACATTACTTTATATAAGAGTTTTTCTAACCAAAAACTTAACTAATCCACCTAAACTATCTTGAAACTTGTAAACATTGCTTGCACATAAGCTGATTTGGGTCAATCTAACACCTAAACACATCATTACATTACTAACTCAGTTCATTTTCAACTAAGTATCTTAACAAAGGAACTGAACAAAAACTAAACCAAAAAACAACATGACATTTGAACTGATGCAGTACGTAGTTTGATGCTTCACAAAGTCAGCTAGCACCTCAATACTTCGCATATCTTCAATCCGCCATGCAGTCCGTAGCTCATGTGTTCGCGAGTTTGTTCTCACTTGGACACTCCACCAACATTCTCGCACATAGACAATCTGCCAACATTCTTGCGGATGGACAATCTGCAAGCCTCCTTGTATTTAGGCTATCCGCCAGAAAGCCCGCACTTTGCCTGTTCGTCGTTTGTACTTTGGACAACTCACAGTTTTGGTGAGCTTGTAGCTTTGGTAGCTCGCACATTAGTGAGAGAGTCTGATGAGTCACTATACTAACTAAAATTACGACAAAGGCAAACGCACATATCGAATAATGGTATAGCTATGATGAGTTGGGAATATCGTATCCACGAGGACTAAAAGTAATAGTAATTACCTTTTTTCTATTATTTAGCCTATAAATTAAAAGGGATGTTTTTAATCTAAAATTAACTAAACTAATTACTAAAAACGCGACAGAGAATGAATTAAGAAAATAATCGAATAAACCAATGAGATAGACAATACCCAGGGAAGGAATCCACCTAGACTTCACTTATTATTCTGAATCTGAATTAAACTATATATTCACTTATGCCTTGATCCGTAAAAATCCCTAATTTATGTTAATATCTCTTTCGAGAGTAAGAACAACTAACTCTAGGTTGATTAATTGAAATCTCTTTCTAATTAAAACCCCTATTATCGCATTAACTCGATCTATGGATTCCCCTATTAGATTTGACTCTAATCCGGTAGATTTATGTCGTCCTATCTCTAGGATTGCATGCAACTCCACTCATTTATGCTAGATCTACTCTTAAACAGGGACTTTTGCTCCACTGGATAAGCACATTTAACATGAATCAATATCCTGAAAATATCAAAACACGAAATAAGCATAGATAATTGAGAACAAGAAATCAAGTATTTATCATATAATTCAGAAATCAAATAATAAGATTCATATAGGTTTCATCCTCCCTAGGTATCTAGGGAATTTAGTTCATAATCTGGGATGGAAACATCTCAAAATTAGAATAACAACAAGACATAAGAAACCCAATAAAACTTCGAAGAAAATTTAAATGGAGATCTTCAATCTTGAAGGAGATCTACTTCTGAGTTGATTCCGTCGGCATTCTTTAAGTAATTTCTTCGTTCTTCTTTGTGTGCTCTCTTAGGTCCTCTTCTAGTGTGTATTTATACGCTTTAGAATGCTCAGAAAGCCTAAAAATTGGGTTTTTCCGCGTGTTTGGGAAACAAGGAGCGATATCGACACGGGCTGACACATGGGCATATGGCCAGCCCGTGTGGCTCACACGGGCGTATGCCCAGCCCGTGTGGAAGTGCCTAGGTCATGTGGTTCCTGAAAACAACTCTTTTTGTCCGATTTTGGCCCGTTTTTCGCTCCTTTCACTTCTCTATGCTCACCTAAGTATAGAAACATAAATTTAAAGGATTAGGAGTATCAAATTCACTAATTTACATAATAAATCATCCAAAAACATGCCAAGCATGGGATTAAAACATGTTACTTTTATGGTTTATCAAATATCCCCACACTTAAGCGTTTGCTTGTCCTCAAGCAAAATCCTTAATTCACAATTAAAATTAAACTTTCTCAACTCATAATTCCCATCAATAATGTTTTGTCATAATTCACAAACAATCATACATTGATAATTCAACTAAAAGAGCACTAAAGATTCAAACAATCCAAGTCAAACATTTTAAAGCATGAGAACATAGGTATTTCCCCTTCTCTAAGTGATTACCTTTAATTCAAAATCGACAAGAATCAACATCCTCACTAAAGATTCACTGAAATCACTCAAAGTGTTTAAGGTTCAAAAATTAAGCACTCAAAAGTCAAACATGAAAAGTCATTACCATATGCTTGAATGAAAATCAAATCTCCACCACTATAAAATGAGATGATACACAAAAAAAAGGGTCTTTAAAAGGTTGTAATGGGGCTTAAGTTAAAGGTGTGGAGAAAGACTGAAAAAGATGGTTAGAATCGAGATCGAATTGATAAATTACAAAACTAGAAAAATAAACAAATGCTGAATTAAAAAAATTACATCAATTGAAACTATTCAAGAATAACACGAGCTTCTTCTTAAGATATGAATTTAACTGTTCAAGCTCAATTAACGAAGAACTAAATAATAATAACTATATATGTATTTTTTTGTCATGCAAATAATAAAAAATAATTCAACAACTTAAACAAAAGGTTTAATCAGGCAATTCACCAAATCAAATCTCGATAAAAATGGAGTAGATAAGACGGGAAAATTTCTCAATGAACAAAAAATGAGTTATGGGTTAACATTAATGGGTAAATCAAGAAATGGTATTTTAGGCTAAAAGGGGTTTACTAAGGGTTAATTATGTAGGTAGGTTTTTTATGGAATAAGTGGGTTAAAACCTAAGTGCCTTTATCATCTCAGTATATCAACTCAAACGTGTGGTCTCGACATGCATAATCGAAGCAAGTTCTAAAATAACAAATCAATATTGACACACTCATAACCAATAATAAAATGAGCAAGAAAAGTGTATGCTCTAAAGGCTCAAGATCTCACAAAAAATTATGGTTTTTGATGTCAATCTTGCAAATCTCAAACTTTAAGGTAATACCTCAATTCAGGGAAATAACCTAAAAAAATTTTAATTCTTAAAATAGACTTATCATGCTTGATTCTGTCATGTCTTAAAGTTTAAACAATCAATGCACAAATATCTATGAATTTAATCTAAAACATATCAATGATAATCACAAATCGATAATAATTCATTCTAATAGTAATATGAGAAAATTACTTAAACAAGAATAATAATCATATAAATAACCTCCCCACACTTAAGAGTACATTATCCTCAATGTACAAACAATAATAATCACAGTAGAAATAGAATATCATAAGAGAGGGAAAGAATTGAAATTGCCCTAAATATTGGATGAAATCCTCAAAATAGTGAAAAGCGGAATTGTAGACAAATTTAAA
This sequence comes from Gossypium sturtianum, assembly GCA_025698515.1. NCBI lineage: Eukaryota > Viridiplantae > Streptophyta > Magnoliopsida > Malvales > Malvaceae > Gossypium > Gossypium sturtianum. Next base: position 48,217,098 of record CM046943.1, read on the forward strand.
TGTAGTGCATGATTCTGAGCAACTAATAAGAAAATAAACACAAATGGTGAAGAAGATTAAAGGGTTATACTCGATGAGAAACAACTATAAAATTAAATATAGTTTAAAAGATAAAAACAAAATAAGTCTAAGAAAATAAAAAATAAACATAAAAATAAATAAAACTAAAACTAAAAATAAAAATACAAAAATAAAATAAAATAAAATAGATAAATGGGCTCAATGGTCCTCACCGTCAGACACATCGGTGTCGTGAGTCGTAGGCGCTGGAGAGGAGATATGGAAATGTTGATAGATCCGCTGCAATGTCGCGTCAAGACTGTTGAACCTCTGAGCACAGTACTGCTCGAAGCGAGTGAGCTGCTCGGAGAGGTACTCTGAAGTAGCAACAGAAGAAACAGGTCGGTGACGGGAATGTGGTGGGTCCTCGTGATGTAGAGGAACCTCATCAGTGAAGTCCTCGGGTTCATTATGAGCGTCGAAATGAAACAATCGATACTGAGAGGGATCCACTCCACGATGCCGCTCGATCATCCTCATATGTATCATGCTCGAGATTCCCTAAGGGGACATCTGGCCAACAAGTGTAAGTGTGGAGGACAGCTCCAGTGTGTTAAGGAGACCGAAGTGTCGAGCGAGGCAAGTCACATAAGGGCCTAAACAGATGGGGCCCTTCCTGTGGCGGTCAGTCTGATGGCGGAAGGCCAAGGCGATGAAGTACGCCAAGTCAAAGATATGCCCGGTGGCCATGATCCATAGAAAATAGGCGTCATGAGTACTAACGACTCCAGTGATCTCCCTCCTACCAGTCAGAGTGTGAGCTAAAAGTGCATGAAGGTACCGTAAAGCTGGAGGGAGAGAAGTCGCCTTCAAGTGACTCGCGTCATAGGGTGTCTGGCTCACTGTAAGCTCTGTCCAACAACGAGATAGAGTGTAATGGATGTGCCGATGTAGTCGAAGGAAGGTCTTAGCACTTCTGAACTCTTCAGTGTAGAGTCCCATAGCAGCACCGAACTCGGGAACACTCATCTGATGTACCAAACCACCAAGTCGGAAGGTGATGGTGCCTGGCTTGTCATGAGTCGTCATGACCTACTGTAGAAGAAATGTCGTGCAAAACTCCCAAGTAAGCTCCATGTAGGTGGGCTCGATGATGGAGAAGAATCTATCCCACGGAGTTGTGGTAATGAAGGCGCGAACATCATCAGCTAGTCGGACCTACTTCAACGCGGCCCAATCGATACAAAGGCCTAGACCGAGTGGGCGCTGGCGAAGTAACTAAAATATATCCTCCTGGAGGCCTGCCAAAAATCAGAGATAAAGGTGACGGGCCTCGGCAGAAGCGCTCGAGGAGGAGGTCACACCAGGGGTCTTCCACTTTTTCGAAGCGAAGACGGTGACCTTAGACTTGCCACGAGTGTTCGTCATAATATGCCTGCAATAAAGAGATTAAATAAATCAAATTGACGAATCAACATAATAGGCAAGCTAATAAGAAATAAACAACCACGTTCAGCTCAACAATAGAAAATTGAATTATAAGAATGCTACTACACAGTATAAAGCTAAATAGATGAGCAATATAAAATTGAATAGGCAAGCAAAATATGATTAAAATAAAAAAAATGATCATAAAGCAAAATAAATGAAACAACCACCTTCTTTATTAAATTTGAGTAAAATTAAATTTTAATTTTAATTATGATTATGATTATTATTTTAATAAAATATTTAAAATTTATATAATTATATATTTAAAAATTTAAATTGAATGTATATTCACAAACCAACTCAATCTAAAATCTTTATCCTTATCCATGGTTCCTCATCTCTCAATTCATTGGTTTCATGTTTTAAAACAAAGGAAGATCAAATGTTGTAATGAAATAAGAAGTGTTGCAGCAGACTGGTGGTTAAAATTGATATAGGGCTCCTTTGGATTAGCTTAAAACGTCAGTGTGGTGCAGTTGAGGTGCCAACCTCACTTTGGATCATTGCTTGTTTGATGATATTCGGTCACGAAAGAAAAATGATTTCAATCTCACCGTGTGTCTTTGAAATGGGACCGAGAATTCAGCGATGAGTTAAAGGCAATTGGGGCGATGAGGTATTTTTAACAGACAAAAATATCCATACTTTCCATATGCAAAGGGAACTATGGCTGCATGCTGTGTGAGGAGTAATCTTGTCGCTGCCCAAAGCTGCGTTGCCTTCAAGATATGGATAAGCTTCCTTCTTCTTTTATTCTTCGTTCAGTTGTTAATGGTGGAAGCCATCTTTGTAATTTCCACTCTTTTTCTTCTTCTTCTAACACCATTGCTACCCACATCGAACCCCTAAGTAAGAAACCCATGCCTGTTAGTAGAAAGGGAAAAAGAGACCACCGCTTCGATAATGTTGATGATGCTCTGATTTTGTTCAATAAGAGGATTGAAAAGTACCCAAAGCCTTCAATTGTGGAATTCACTAAATTATTAGCCGTTGTTGTTTCTATGTGTAGCCAGATGGAATTATTGGGAGTTTCCCACAATGCTTATTCTTTGAGCATACCCAAGCCGAAAATGCACGTCTGCGAACTACAATGCCTATGACCATAATTGACATTCGGCACACCCTAAACAAGCTAGAACCGATTCCTACACCCCCCAAGCATTCAAAATTCGGCCACTACCTTCACCACATGCTAATCCCTTACTTTTGTCCTTAATCCACTCCTGATCACTCATTCGAAAGAGTTTGAATGAATCAAACTCCTCTTTATTCTCTCAGCCACATATTTGAATTATTTGACTCAATCAACTCTCCCCTCTGGAAGTATCCTAGCCGAACTCTACCTCTGCTAATCTTGATTAATTCACTAAATTCATCTTGATTCACTCTCCTAATCTCCTTGCATATTCTCTTTATTTTTCTTTTCCTGCTTTACTATTTATATTAATTTCTGTAGACAATACTAAATTGTTTCTTCCATTTCATGCAAGTTGATCCAGTTATCTATTTCCTTTGTTTTTCTTTTCACTTTTTCCATGATCTGTAAGTTCCAATTTTCTTTTTCTTTTTTCCTTTGTCGTTGAACTTTTTTTTCTCTCTTAAATTTAGGGTTTCAGTAACTAGACATTATCTTTTTATTTTGGTTCTTCTCCCCCTGCTTCGAGCTTGTTTAATGTAGTGCTTTGTTCTGGTTAGAGTTTAGATAATTTATGTTTTTTTTGTTCTATACTTTTTGTATATATTACGTTATGAAGCTTAATGGAAATATCAATGTATATTATTTATGCTTAGTTACCAAACTATAGATCATCCGAGTGATATCGGTTTGTTTAGTTAGATGTTTGGCACTTAATTAGATAGATGGTTAGCAATGACTGCATTTTAGTTTAAGTTGTTAACAAGTCTTTATTTTTCATAATGAATTTTCCATTCTTAACCATCTTATTACACTTGTTCTTTCTTTGGTGATCTAACAGAGTGTAGATTCGAGAACAATGACGAGGGTAAGTCGTAATTTTAGCGATCTTGTGGAAAAGGAAGCACTTCCAGTTGTATCAACTAATTTAATATTTGCTTCGAGTCGCTTTCCCAATTAAAAATTGGGGCAAATAATCATATTGTGAATGTCAAAGGAGATCCTAAAGTTTTGTCAATGAAGGAGATTGTTGCACGTGAGATCGCATTGTTGTTGGAGCAAAGAGAATCGCCTCTCTGTTCGTAACCTTGCTAATAAATTTGAGAAGGGGTTAGCTAGCTGCTTTGCTAAGTTGTCTCAAGAGGTCAAATCCTTTCAAAGTTAATTTAGTTGTTGCGCTTTTCTTAGATAGATTGCTAAAGACATTTGTATAATTTTCTACCTTTAAATTGACTTATTTACGCCTTATGAAGAATCCAAAGAATTGAAGATAGGTTGTTCGAGACTACTTGTAAGTTGGTTTGTGTTTAAATCTAATGCTAAAAGGTTAGCTCAATGTTCCGCTTGAGTGGCATTAAGTGATCGGTTGGTTGATAAATTTTGGTTTATCCTTGGATTATCACCGGCTTGAAGAACTAGGTTGCTCTCTGTGAAGTCTGTTCATGCGAGTCATTCTTCTCTTTTTGTCTCATCAAGCTTCATAAACAATTGAGAAGCATTGGGACTATTATTAATTTTTAATCCCTACAGATTGTCATGTGAACAAACTATAGTCATTTATTGGATTCAGGCTAGACTTAGAGAGGCAAAGATCATCGAGAAACATGTCCTTTTGAAGAAGCTTAGAGATGCGCTCGAATCTTTAAAAGGACGCGTGGGCGGAAGAAACCAGGATGATGTAGAGGAAGCTATTGTCATGGTTAATGTTTTATGTTTTGCGCTTTATCATTGAATTATGATCTATCGTTGATATGCCATCCTATTTATTATATTTTGAAAGTTAAGTGCTAATATTTAAAATGCATTACTACTTTTTAGTATTCGCTATTAGTCTTGGTGCGTAGGAAATAATGTTCATGGTGAAATATTAGGGAAAAAAATGCTGTCAGAACTTTTAAGGGTGTGATTGCTGATTTGTTGCTTCAGCTTGAAATTGCTAGGTTCAATGATGCTAATATCATTCATCTCAACATTTTCCAAACATTTTGCCACTTTGTAATTATTGGGAAAGTACTATGTCCGAGTTTAATTAGCGATTAAACATGATATGTCGTACCCATTGATGTCTTCTATTAAAGAAGGGTTTGGGTTTAGAAATAGCAAGGAAAGTGTTTTAAGTTTTGCGGTCATCATCTATAGTATGGTTAGATATGAAGCCAACTTCTTTTCTAGGAGAAAACTGGTCACCTTGTTTAAATATATCACCTTTGAGAAAGCATGTTTTTTTGCAACATCTTGGGTGGGATAAATGGATATAAATAAAAAGTAAATCCTTCAACGCTTGAGATGTTCTCTTTTCATCCCTGATTATCACTATCCCCTTTGTGTGATTCATCAATGAGAAAGCAAGGCATTGAGCCTGATGTTGTCACGTATAATACATTGGTTGATGCGCTTTGCAAGGAAGGGATGGTCTCTGAAGCTGAGGATATTTTTGACACAATGATAAAGCGAGGCATTGAGCCTAATGTTGTTACCCATAATGCATTAATCAACGGCCATTGCTTGCGGAACAAAATGGGTAAAGCTAGAAGAGTTTTCAACTTGATGATTGATAAGGGTTGTGCACCTGATATAGTTACTTACAGCACCATGATCAGTGGATATTGCAAAGCTAAGAGGGTAGACGAAGCAATGAAACTCTTTTATTAAATATCTCTAAAGGGACCAATCCCGAATATTGTCACATACAACACTCTCTTGCAAAGTATGTTTCAATTAGAGAGAGTCTCAACTGCATGTGAACTGTCACCTTGCAAAGTATTTTTCATCTTATCAAATTATATCTTATTGTCACCTTGCAACAAGGATTAAGTTTTGTTTCGCATGGTTATAGAAAATATCATACTGCATTATACATGAGCATGCTGTTGCATCTCTTGTTTGCTGCACAACATAGTATTCATATTATGATTAGGTTGGAGATATTAATAGGCAATGACTGTTTGATGGTTTTTGAGAGTTAATGGGCAATAAAAATTAAAAATAATTATCATTTTATCTAATAAATAATTTAAATTGATTATATAATTCATTAAAATATTTATAATAAAATATTAGAAGATACATTTTAATATTTTATTAAATGAATTTATAAATTCACATATTTTAATAATTTTATATAAGTAAAATAATTTAAAAACTTCTATTATATATCAATTCTAATTTGATGTCCTTAATAGTCATTTTATATTCTCACATCACCGCTACAGCTGCGTTTGAATCCAAACACATACTCCACCATTATTTCTAATCTCATTGTTATAGTATCCAATCTCACCGCTACAATGACTAATATCACCGCTACCACTATTTTTAATTTCACTAGAGGTAAACACATCGCCCATCTAAACTAAGCCATAGACTATTAAGAGTTAAAAGTTTCTGTTACAATGTCAGTTGATGTGTACTTCAGTATAATGTGAAGATATGAGAGTTATACTTTCTTTCATTGATTTGCTATCTGCTGGTATCTCAACAAATGCAATTAGCTCTGTTGTTGGGTTTCACGGTGGCGGCTTATTGTAGCAGTCGCTTTATTTGACTTGGTCTTGCTGACGTCATCTTCCTTTCATTCCTACGGAATTTGGTAGAAAGGTCAGGTTGTGTGCATTTATGATACGATGGTAATTGTTTTTTTTTTTTTTTTTCCTCATGCATTGTTTGTAGCTTAAGAAATACATTTATTTTTTGGTGAAATTAAGAACTACATTTAAAACAGGCCCATTGTTGACTGTCTCAACGCGCCAAACGATATTCTGACAATTCCTAGATTTATTTGAGGCCGATTTATGTGGTGAAATGAAAGCGTGTTGTTTGTGTTATTTCTTCTTGTTTCAACTTTCTATATATAAACATAAACCTGTCATCTTTGTTTTTGCTGGAAGCCTTCAACTTTATTTTTCCTGCAGGAAGTTAAAGTCTGAAGAACACAACATCTGCAGTCATGACCAAATACCCCACGAACCAATCAACCTCCGCAAATCCTCATCACTTTGTGCAAGAAGCTCCAGTAACTGGTGTTCCCATTAACCCCCAATATCCTCAGCAAAATTACACGCAACCGCCTAGGAACGTCCCTTGGTCCACCGGATTCTGTGATTGCTGCTCTGATCTTCCTAACTGTAAGCTTTTCCTTTCTATTAAACCTCTCATCCTTTTTTGTTCCTGTCTAAACCCAAAATAGTCTTTCTTTTTGAGATTTTAAGTTGGACTCTCATCATTGTTTTTTTTTTTTTTTTGTACTTACTTTATTTAATTGAATTTTTACAGGTTGCCTCACATGTTGGTGTCCTTGCATAACTTTTGGACGAATTGCTGAGATCGTCGACCATGGATCAACCTGTAAGTTTTTTTCTTTTGGATTGAATAAGATGCAAGTTATAAGGAAGAAAGGGCGGTGGGTTAATATGTAAAAAATGGTGCAGCATGCGTAGTAAGTGGAGCACTGTACGCATTAATTGGAATATTGACGGGGTGTCCTTGCATATACTCCTGCTTCTATCGTTCCAGGATGAGGAGTGAATACATGTTGGAAGATAGGCCTTGCAACGATTGCTGCCTTCATTTTTGCTGCGAGGCCTGCGCCTTGTGTCAAGAATATCGCGAGCTCAAAAACCGTGGCTTCGACATGTCCCTTGGTACTATTTTTTTTTTTTTTTGAAGAAAAGAAATACTTTATTTTAAATTTTCACTTAATTCTATGCATTTCCATGGTTTTATTTTTCTTTTGGTTTGGAATATGTAGGATGGCATGGAAATATGGCGAGGCAGCAAAATCAAGGCCTCCAAATGCCATCGGCTCCGGTGATGGAAAGTGGCATGAAAAGATAATTTCATCTATATTTTGGATGGTTCTCGATGATATTTATTTTATTATTGTTGTTATTATTCATGTGATGCCACTTTGGCTCCAATGATGGAGAAGTGGCATGAAAAGATATTCGCACCTATATTTAAGACGGTTTTCGATTAAGGCTTAGTTTGGATGGCCGGTGTGTTTACTTTCGGTGAGGTTAAAAACAGCGGTGGCGGTGAGATTAGTTCTCAGTAATGGTGAGATTGGACAATCAGAAAGCGAGAGATTAAAAATAAGCGGTGGAGTGTGTGTTTGGATTCAAACGCAATTATAACGCAGTGAGGTAAAAATAAGAAATGACCATTATAGACATTAGTTTATAATATATTTATAATAAAATAAATAGTTAAATTTATATTAATATTAAACAATATAACATTAAATAATATTGTATTTTTTATAAAATGATAATTAAAATATTAAAATCATATGCGATAAAATTTAAATATTTTAAAATTATATTCATAATAAATAATAAAAAAATATTTAAATTATTTTATATTAAATAATAACTAAACTTATATATTTATGACAATAATTTTTTTTGAAGAAAAATGGGCTAATTTATTGGCCTAGCTCAAATCAAAGCATGGAAAAAATAAAATAAAGTATAGTAACCGAAAGGACAAATACAAAAAATAAGAAAAAGTAGCTGGCATCAACAAAACAATAGATGAACTTGGGAAGATAAACAGATCAGAAGAAAAAAACTTGAGCCAAAACATCATCTTCGAAAGCCAAAATATCAGCCAAGAAATCGTCCTTCCTCATCGGAGATCAAAACAAAATTGAAGAATCAGACGGAAGCTTTGAACAACGCCTGTTTACTGCCATTTTTCTTTTTAACAGTCCACAGTCCACACGCCTTTCTCAAAAAGAAAACAGAGCCAAAACTTGGACATGAATTTCTTCTGGTAACTGGTTACTGCCTTTTTTTACGTTAAATCCTGCGATATATGATGGCGGTCTCATCTTCAGCTTCTTCCTCTCTTTTAAGAGCAGCGTCTTCATACTTTCAAACTTGGTTCTTTCATTCTTCGTTTCGGAATCTCAGTCCAAGCTCTCCTTCGCTTCTCAATCACCAACGATCTCTTGCCTCCGCCGCCGTTTGTTCCTTCCGTTGCTCTCCGCGATGGAGCCACCGTCTCAATTGGAGATCTCGTTTTAGCCTTTGTTGCAAGGACAGGTGATTTGCCCAGCCGTTCGGAGCAAACAATTTGGGGTTTACATGCCACCGGCGAACGGGCCTTTTCCCGAGGACAAAATTGTACAGGCATGGGTATTTTTGAAGAAGAATAAGAAAAAGATGTGGAAATTACAAAGATGGCTTCCACCATTAACAACTGAACGAAGAATAAAAGAAGAAGGAAGCTTACCCATATATTGAAGGTAAGCAAAATGGGTATTTTTGTCTGTGAAAAATACTTACCGCCCCAATTGCCTTCAACTGCTGCTAAATTCTCCAGTCACGTTTCAGCACACCAGTGAGTTTGAAACCAATTTTCACTGCACTAAAATGTAGAACCAAACAGCATGCAGTGAAATTGGTAGCCTAATCTCACCACACTGGAGGAAAACGGGCATCCAAAGGAGCCCTAAGTCTTTCATTTGATGTGAGTGTGGTTGAGTGTCAGTCATTATATATTAAAGTCTTGTACATTTAATATATTACATTAACTGCGATGAAATGTCACATGTATTTTTTTTATTTTTTTTTAAAATTAAAATACCTATATATAAGCATTTCATTACTTTGGGCAACTGGTTTCCCATTACCTCAAATAAAACCTACTCAAAATTACATACAGCCTGCTGGGATAGTCCCTTGGCACAATAAATTTGATAAAATAGATAAACGGGAATTAATTTATATTTAATCTAAATAAATAAAAAAAGTATTGGGAATTGAAAGAAAAAGAAATTTAAAAAATCTAGCTGTAACCATTTTGGTTGTAATTAGGTTGTCATGGTTTGGTAAACAAAACAGGTGATTTTAGAATATCTCAAGGTGGTAAAACGTTTGGTGATTTAACTGAAAATTACATAGAAAAAGGTTTGGCATATTTGGTTAGAAATGGGTGTAGATTAATTAAAGACATCCAGCAGACTTGTCTTGCAAAGTTTCAGTATAAACCCATTTCTCTTCCTCATTTCGTGCCTCTTTTGGTGTCCATTCAATGGTTGTTTTTTATCATATATGTTAAAATAAATAAATAAAATGAAGTGTTTATAAACAACAAATAACTTTGAACACGTGTCGAAATAATATTTAGAATTGGAGCCCAAAAAAAAAGAGGAAACGAAATCTGCCGGTAAAAAAAGAAGAAGAAAGAAAGAAGAATCAGAAAGACGGACACCAAAGGGGAGCAGAGGAAATCTGTTCTCGTTGAATAGGTTTCTTTCCCCCCCCCCCCCCCTAGATTTCAAAAGCCTTTCAACATCCATCCATTCGTCTTCTTTTTCTGTATTGAATTAATAGGGAAACTCTTTAATAGAACACCACCCCACCATCGCCATGTACCCAACAGAACATCCACAATGGCCACCAGCACCTTATCAGTATGGGCAACCGGCTCCACCACCTTTCGCTCCTGTTGCTGACCCAAACCAGCAAATGCGTAATCAAAACTATTACATGCACCCTGCTGGGAAAGTCCTGTGGTCCACAGGACTCTGTGATTGCTGCTATGATATTCCAAACTGTAAGCTTTTCCTTTTCCTTTAAATTTTTTTTTTTTAATTTTTTTGGAACCCGAAAATTGGTATTTGTTATCATCATTGAAATGTTTTTTTTAGGTATCATCACATGTTTTTGTCCTTGCATCACCTTCGGACAGATTGCTGAGATTGTCGATAATGGATCAGTCTGTAAGCTTCTTCTTTTTTTCTTCTTTTTGGTTTAAATTTAATTGGTTTGGTGTTTTAGTTAGTTATTTGAGTGCGTGAGTTGCAGCATGCCTAGCAAGTGGAGTTCTGTACTCAATAATATTTTGGATGTCGGGGCTAGCTTGTATGTACTCATGCTTCTATCGCTCAAGAATGAGGAATCAATACATGTTGGCAGAGACACCGTACCCAGATTGGTGCCTTCATCTTTGCTGCGAGGTCTGCGCCTTGTGTCAAGAATACCGCGAGCTCAAAAACCGTGGCTTCAATATGTACATTGGTACGTTATTAATTTACATTTTTAAGCCTTCTTTTCACTCCATTAAATATTATCATTTTATATATCTACATTTCTCTCTTCATTACCTGATTTTATATAGGATGGCATGCGAACATGGAGAATATGCGAAATCGTGCTATGCAAATGTCAATGCCTCCGGTGGTGGAAGATGGGATGAAACGATAAACAACGATGATTCTCCTTTTTAAATAGCCATATCTACATGCATGTTGATTGTTGAGTTGAGACAAAGGATTTGGACCCAAAAAAAAAAAAAAAAAGTGTAATTTCACCTCTGCCCTTTTTTAAAACAATAATAACTGTTGAGTTTGATGGCGATCAATATTTTGCAATTTGCTGGTTATTATAAAATGTTTATTTTGTCTTAGGTTTCCACAATATAAATCTCTAGCTTTTGGGAACTCTATTTCTTCTTTCTTTTTACCCAGACACAAAAAATCATTTTGGATTATTATGTTATACTTAAGATGATCTAAAATATGTATGTGTACATTTAATGTATATTAGCTGCTGTAACTTAAAATTTGGCCTAACCTTAAATAGATATCTCTGTCTTATATTTAAAGAATTTTAAGAACCATCAAGGGTAATAATCAATCTGTCCACTAAGTCTAGGAACCAACCAATTTATGGGCTCTACTTTTTTTTAAGTGCAGGACCATCGTTAGATATTTCATATATGACTACTCTAATGATTAAGATTTAACCTCTAATTCTTGGTAACTTAATTTTGTGTAAATATTTTTATGCATTGATTGTTGATGAATCTCAACTTGGATTGGATATTTAATTCTTGCGTCACTTCTTATTGTCAAACGATGAAATTCAACGAATGGGCAATTAACTTATAATATCTCTAATGTTTTCAAATTTATGAATATGATTTGGGAAAGGATAAAACAAGCGATAAGTATATATTTATCAAAACAATTCTAACTATGTAGAGAAGTCACAAAAAATTTATTGGGGTTGAAATGAAATTTTAATTTTTAATAGTCTATATCTTAATAATTTTTAAAGAATTAAATTAAATTTTCATAATTTTAAAGAGGTCAAAATATAATTTTATTTTTAATATTTTAAAATTTTAAAATTTTTTAAAGAGTAAAAATAACATTTTTCCATTTTAAGGGGCCGGGGCCTGCGAGCCCCTGCAACTATGCGTACTTACTAAATCATCTATTTTCAAAGTATCTTTACCTTTTCCCACTGATGGGATAGTGTAATCAACACTCCCGCATAATCTTAAATCAAGTTGAATGGAAGATAATTTTAACAAATATTTCTTCTTTTTATTGAATCAAATAATTACATATTTATACCAAGACTCTAAAAAACCTTACAATAGTATGAGACATACTCTAAATTTTATAATATCATAAATTATTTATCATTAAATTATGGGTAAATTTTCATTTTGATCATTTAATTAGATAATTTACAATTTAATTATTAATATTTTTGAAATTGTTTTTTTTTCATCCGACTCTTAAGTGACGCATTTTTTAGTTAGTATAATAACAATTTTAGTCTTCAAATTTTATATTTTCTGTCAATTTCACCTTGATTCTATATAAAAACTATAAAAAAAATTTAAGTTTATTTAAAAAATAGAAATTTCTATATAAAAATTCTAGAAAATTAAAATCTTATATTGTTGTTGAAAAACTAATAAGTATGAGAAATAAAGAAAATTACCATCTAGTAAAATCCAATAACAAATAAAAATAGAATAGAACCAAAAAAAAAAAAAAAGGTTAGATCATTATATGCTTTTTTAGTGTTTTTCGAAACCAAATTAGTAATATCTTCAAGTTAAATTCCATGACATTGAAGAACATCCATAATTGATATTATAGAGACTTGTGAAATCGACTCTTATGCCATTTTTAGCAAAAAAAAATATACCACAAAATTTTATTTTTCAAACTCAAATAAAAAATTCAACTCATTTAAATTATTTTTTCAAATTCAAATAGTAAAAGCAAATTATAGTCTTTTTTTTTTCTTTTCTTATAATGAAAAAGCTATGTCAAGAAACAAAGAAGAAAAAAAAACAGAGAACTAATAATTTTGCTTAATGTTTTTTTATATTTTTTTTAAAGAATGAGTATTGCATATTTTTATACAGATGATACAAAGAGAATATTGGAGGGTTTAAAAATAATTTTCCCTCATTTACTCTCACTTTATCCGAAAATTTTATCTACTTTTATTTAATTTTTAATTTTTAGAATTTTTCAAATTTTTAAAAAGAATTTCAATTTTTTATCATTTTATATATAAATAGGATCAAATTGATAAAAAAAAAAAGAGTATAAAAACAACTAGACCAACTAAAAAAATGACACTTAAAAGTCGAGTGACAGGAAAAATTATTAGTGAGTAAATAGTAATTTTTAAATTAAATGACCGAAAATAATAAAAAAAAATCAATAATTTAATTATTAATGGTATAGAGAAACACTTATAAAAATCGGTAAAAATATTTTTTTAGAGTAATAATCATATATTTTAAATGGTTTTTTCTTTTTTTAAAAAAAAAAACATTTTAAGCATAATTAATATAACAAATAAAAAGTAACTCGTGTTTCGGAGTTACTTGAGCTTAAACACTATTTATCTTTCCTTAATGGCAGGTCCTATCGATTTCTTTTTTATTATCTTCATGATAAAATGAAATCACTCTTAGTTTAGAGATAAAGCAATACATAGTAACTGAATTTGATAATTTTTTTCCTTTTGGTTGTTGAATTTTTTTACATTAATATTAAAATTTAGCAGTTTTTTTTTAATTTTATTATTGAATTTAGATTTTATTAAAATACAATGACGAGATATCTAAATGTTGTGTTGTTTAATCATCTATAAATTTATTAAAAATTTTCTTTATAATTTTTAATACAATTAGTCTTTTATATAACAACCACTCGCTATAACAATATGTTACTATAACAATCAAATTTCTAGTAGAGTCAATTTTTTTATGTTTTATTTTAACTCTCTATAACAGCTTTTCAGGGGCGAAGCCAGGGGGGCTGGCATGGGCCCCGGCCCCCCTAAAAAGTAAAATTGCTATTTAGGCCCTTGAAATTTTTTTAAAATTTTAAATTAATAAAGGTAAAATTGTACTTTGCCCCCCCCTAAAATTATAAAAATTCGATTTAATCCTTTACAAATTATAAAGATATAAACTATAAAAAAATTAAAATTTCATCTGGCCCCCCTAAAAAATTATCCTGGCTTCACCCCTGCAGCTTTTGACTTATAACAGCAATAACCATAGTTATGAAATATTTTTTTTATTAAATTAGTTCTTTATAACATGTTAAAAATTTTAGTAAAATTAGAGTTATTTCATATAAACAAGTCTATTAATTATAATGTTGAGGATAAAGTCAGTTTAAGCAACGAACAAGTAAAATAACGAAGAAATTGAAAAGATCAAACACAAATATTTTACGTGAAAAAACCCCTTCGAAGAGGATAACGGGTAAAGATAATTTCACTAAGACGGTAAAAATTAAGAGTACAAAAGATGGAGATAAAACTAAACCCCGAAACCCGAAATAAGAATTCTCAAAATGTAAACACAAAATTTCCTAAAAGCTTGTAATAACTAATACCTAAATTTGTAATGAGTTATCATTCTAGGGTAGAAAAAAATGACATATTTATAGGCTAAATTTGCAAGTTAAATAATATTAAAATAACCTACACTAATCAGAGTTTAAGTGGGAAACTAAAAAAGAGAGTTTAATTGGGAGAAGAAAAGCCAAAAAATGCTAGGCATAACTCCACAAATCTCTACCTTGACTCGTATTTTCACAACATCTTCTTTGCCCAAGCCCGCCACGGACTTGCCTCGAACTATGTAGGATATTAACTGAGTCGAAGCTGTGCTTAGAAGCTGGAAGTCTTCTAGTCTTCAACTTGTGCACTGCCAAATCAAAATTGACCCGGGTCTGATTTCCACAAACGCAGTGCCTTATGTTTTCAAAACCTGCATCCAAAAGAGAATTTCTCTTATACGAAATAGTCATACCTTTTTCCCTCCTATGATCAAGTTGTCTCCACTTAAATGAGTCGACTTTGACTCCTTAACAGATGAAGGGCGTCTTATTTCATCGGTCAACGTTGATCCTTCTAGAACATAAAGACTGCCAATTTTTTTACCTTTCATCAAAAGCCCCACGGGATACCTTAATGCCGCTTGACTCAATGTTAATTCTACAACCCTTTAAGTTCAAAATTCCTAAGGAGAAGAGATTTTTCTTTAAGTCAGGCACATGCCTGACATCTGACAGTATTCTAATTGCCCCGTCGTGCAACTTAATCTGAACAGTACCAACATCGGTTACTTTACTATATGAACCATTCCCCATGCGCACAACTCCACCCTCAACTGAATTATATATGGAGAACCAGTCACTGTTGGGACACATGTGGAAAGAACACCCCTAATCCATGATCCACTCAGACGTAAGCTCGGAGCTTTCACTTGTTGACACCAACAAGAAATCATCACCCTTGTCATTGGCCAAATTAGCACCAACTAAATCCTTCTTGTTGCTCTTAGCAGCCCTTTTATTTCGCAATTTGTAACAATCTGCCTTGATGTAACCTAACTTCTTACAATAGTGGCATCTCTTCTTACAATAGTTAGCTTTTATTACTCCTCACACAGCATGCAGCCATAGTTCCCTTTGCATATGGAAAGTATGGATATTTTTGTCTGTTAAAAATACCTACTGCCCCAATTGCCTTTAACTACCGCTGAATTCTCCAAATCCCATTTCAAAGACACCAAAGAGATTGAAATCATTTTTCACCGCACCGAATATCGAATCTTGAACAAAGCAATGATCAGAGAGGTTGGCACCTCAACTGCACCACACCGACGCGTTTTAAGCTAATCCAAAGGAGCCCTATATCAATTTTAACCACCATCACGCAACACTTTTATATTTCATTACAACATTTGATCTTCCTTTGTTTTAAAACATGAAACCAATGAATTGAGAGATGAGGAACCATGGATAAGGATAAAGATTTTAGATTGAGTTGGTTTGTGAATATACATTCAATTTAAATTTTTAAATATATAATTATATAAATTTTAAATATTTTATTAAAATAATAATCATAATCATAATTAAAATTAAAATTTAATTTTACTCAAATTTAATAAAGAAGGTGGTTGTTTCATTTTATTACTAAAGCAAGCGATTAGCAGTTAGCTTT
The DNA here is from genome assembly GCA_025698515.1 of Gossypium sturtianum. Lineage (NCBI taxonomy): Eukaryota > Viridiplantae > Streptophyta > Magnoliopsida > Malvales > Malvaceae > Gossypium > Gossypium sturtianum. The sequence goes on from CM046943.1 coordinate 48,233,013, forward strand.
CATTTTTAAATCGAGGCTTGCCTATCTGACTTGCTATCTGAACCAAACTCATTGTCGAGTTTATCTTTATTCAAAAGATGACCCTCCACATCCTCGAATGAAAGATTATCTCTACCATAAATTAGGGTCTCCTTGAAAGACTTGTATGAAGAAGGTGAAGAGCACAATAATAACATAGCCTTATTTTCATCGTCAATCTGAACCTCAACATTTTTTTAAATCATTTAAAAGAGTAATAAATTGGCTGATATGGCCTCTAAGGTGCTCACTTTCGTCTATGCAGAACGTGTATACACGTTGTTTCAACACCAATCGATTAGTCAGAGACTTTGTCACGTAGAAGGTTTCTAACCTTTTCCACAAGGTGAATGTTGTTTTCTCCATTAAAACCTCCTGCACCATATTATTTGTTAGACATAATTGAATCATGGATAGAGCTTTTTTATCTAACCTATCCCTTTCTGATTTATTCATGTTTATAGGCTTATTTTCTGTAAGGACCTTCTCAAGATTGCTCTGAATTAGAATTGTCATCATCCGAACTTGCCACAGATTGAAATATGTGATGCCATCGAACTTACAATATCAAACTTTGTTGTTTCCATCTCTGAATGGGTTGATTGTGAAAATAAAACTAGCTCTGATACCAGTTTGTTAGGGATAAAATCGATTTAAGCAACGGATAAGTAAAATAACAAAGAAATTGAAAAGATCAAACATAAAGATTTTACGTGGAAAAAACTCTCAGAAGAGGATAAAAAAACCACAAGCAAAGATAATTTTACTAAAATGGCAAAAACGAATAGTACAAAAGATGGAGATAAAACTAAATCCCGAAACTCAAAATAAGAACCATCAAAACATAAATACAAAATTCTCTGAAAGCTTGTAAAAACTAATACGTAAATGTGTAATGAGTTATCTTTCTAGGGTGGAAAACATGGACTATTTATAGGCTAAATTTGTAGGCCAAATAATTTTAAAATAACCTACACTAATCAGAGTTTAAATGTGAAACTAAAATTAAAATAACCTACACTAATAAGAGTTTAAGTGGGAAACTAAAAAACAAAGTTTATCCGGGAGAAAAAAGTCAAAAAAATGTGAGGCATAATTGCAATCTTAATTAAAGTTTTATTTCAATAAAATGTTTAAATTTCATCTATTAATCATATTTTATTAGATGAAAATAATCTTCAATTAGTGGAACTAAATATATTAATTCAATAAACTATTAAGTTTCCTAATTAAATATTTAACTATGAATTGAAACTTCATAAACTTATAAATTGATAACTTGAATTTTAACTCATAATAAAATAACTAATTTAATATGATAATTAATTGAACTTGCTAGGATTATGAATTACATAATTAATCATGTGAAAGAATGTAAAATAAAATATGTATAAAAACAATAATGTGTGTATCTACTAGACATCTTTTAATTTCACATTGTCTTTTTTTTTTTTTAACATAATTCTTACTTTATCTATTTATAGAAATTCACTATATGAATTCTATTGTAGATTTACAACAATTATCTCTTTATAATAACATGTTGTTAACGACCGCTTCTCTATAACAGGTAAAATTTTGACAAATAAATAGAGTTATTATAGAGAAGGTTGACTGTATATTTTTATTTGCATTTTTAAAATTTCGTATTTTTTTTAATTTTTAAATGATGACAAGGCATAATCTTAAAATATTACATCATCATACATTAATATTATTTAAGTTTAGGAATCAAAATTTAAAATTTAATATGAAAAAAAAAAGAAAAGAGAAATCCCTTTGGTTTCTCAATACAATGATTTGCTGTGATGTATTAAACAGTCTAATACTATATTAATTTCCTTTTCTCTTTTTGGTACAATTGAGAAGAGGAGTAAATAATTTCTACGGGTATAAGCCAATACCTTTCTACCAATGGGAGGGATTCAACTTCCCTTTTCAAGCAATAAACACCTTACATAAGTCGAAGTCAAGTAGCTAATCACAAACTGCCACGTGCATACGTTCACACGATTTCTGTACCTTCCCCCTCGCAGCGTCTAGGACGTGATTAACAAGCGCCTAGACTTGACTTGTTCCACTTTCATGCCTTGTTGACTTGTCTCAGCTCATCATTTCAATCAAATTCCAACCCAAACTTTTAGTTTCCCTGTTTTTGCATCAATTGAATATCTCATTACTCTAGTACAGACTACAGAGGTTTTAGCCATGGCGTCCCTTAACCCAAGTGGGTATGAAAAGTTTTCAGGTTCACCACCGAAGCAGGGCCAAGCAGCAGCCACAACTGGGATTCCACTTAGCTCCTCAAACCAATACTCCACCGAGAGTTGTGAGACCAATACCCGTCTTCAGACTAAAACTCGAGTCCCTTGGTCTTCAGGGCTCTGCGACTGCTTCTCTGATTGGAGAAACTGTAAGTCAACTCATTTTTCCCACCAAAATGGTGGGTGCGTTTGTATGTACGCGCTGCAGCTGAAGCACTGGTTTTTTTTAAACTCAGCTGTTTATGTTTTTGCTCCTGTTAACTAACAGGTTGCATCACATGTTGGTGCCCTTGCGTAATTTTTGGCCAGATTGCCGAGATAGTAGATAAAGGATCATCCTGTAAGTTGAAACAAACACACACACACAGCTAGACTCACTAGATCATAGATTCCATTATGTGATATTGACATGTGAATTATTTAAAACAACACATGCAACTATCTATTCTGATTTCTGAAGAAGATTATATTTTTTGTTTTCCTAATTTGAACAGCATGTGGAGTGAATGGAGCACTTTACACGCTCATAGCATGTGTGACAGGCTGTGCATGTTGCTACTCCTGTTTTTACCGATCCAAAATGAGGCAACAGTACATGCTGAAGAAACACCCTTGCGGGGATTGCCTCGTCCATTGCTGCTGCGAGTACTGCGCCTTGTGCCAAGAGTATCGCGAGCTTAAAACCCGTGGCTACGACTTATCCATAGGTAATCCTTTCAATATCATTCATGCGTAGATTTATTTTTAATTGCTGAGTTAATTATTGGATTCATTTCAATGTTTATAATAACTGATTGTGTAAGGATGTAGGATGGCATGGAAATATGGAAAAGCGGAGTCGTGAAGTGGCAATGACTCCAATCCCACCAGTGGTGGAAGATGGCATGAGCCGATGAAGAAGACAGAAATGGAATATCTCCTTGGTTAAAGTAGCAGTAATAAATTATCTAAATGCCCGCCATAAATAAGTGGTACTTGTCATATTTATCTTGGATTTCTATTGTCACTGCTCTTTCAATGTTGTGTTGCATAAATCAGATTATGTATAAAGAAAATTTATATTAATTAATTAATACAAGGTTGTGTTGAATTTGGCCTCTCTACTATTATTCCTGTTCCTTTCTCCTTTTCTGTTTTTTCCGGCCTTCGCATAGATTTGTTTAACTCCGATTCTCTATTTCAATTATAATACATTGCCCGTAAAATTAATTTGGACAAAAAAACAGGCTGGGCAAGATCTACATTCAAGCCTTCATCTTAGTTTGGTCGGTTTTATATTTTTATAATATATTTTTATTTTATTTTTGTATATTATGTAGTTTCCGTCTTATAAAATTAAATATATAAAGTTTAAGAGTATAAAAAGCCCTCAAATTTTTTTAAAAAAATTAAGCCCCTCCCTTTTTTACACTCAATTGAGCATTTGAACTTTCAAAATGCATCAAAAAGGTCCTCAAACTTTTTCGAATAAAATTTATAAATAATAATAAATAATAAATTTTAGAATTTTTTTTAAATTTTAATAAAAAATATTAAATTTTAATAAAAATATAATAAATTAGAATTTTATTAAAAATTAGAATTTTTTTATAAAAATTGTAAAAAAATAAAAAATTGTAAAATTTTATAAAAATCATAAAAAAAAATAACGACCCCTAGTTTTTTTTAATTAAAATTATCACGTGCCGTAACACAGCATGACATGTGGTGAAAAATGATAAAAAAAATAAAAATCAATAAAAGTTATAAAATAATTATAAAATGCTTCTTTTGATACGATAATTTTTATAATCTTTTTTACGAAATTTATATTTCTTTACATTTTGTATAATTTTCTTATGACTTTATAAAAAATTATAATTTTTTTAAAACTTCTATATATTTTATAATTTTTTACGATTTTTATAAAATTTTACAATTTTTTAAAATTTTTACGATTTTTATATTTTTTCTAATTTTTAATAAATTTTCAATATTTGAATTTTTTATTAAAATTTAATAATATTTATAGTTTTTATTGATTCTAATTTTTTATAATTTTTTTCTAAGCAGGGGCTTATATAACAGCCCTATACCTGGTTCGACCCAAGGAACCTGATATAAGAATATTACATTTGGTGCCAAAGTGATTTTGGCTAATCACTAATATATTTGAACATTAAAAAAAAAATTATAATTTATATTTTAGTCCCTACTACTTGGAACATACTTGATCTTCCTAAGTACATGATATTCTTTTCAAAATATTGAAACATACCCTCTTGGCACTTAAAGATGTGATGAGATGAATGCTCACAACCTCGCTCACAACTCTTCAAAATCACTATACCTAATCTGCGCAAGAAAAACAAACCGTACGCTGAGTAAAAACTCAGTGCTATTTCTATAATCTGAATATTAAAAAAAACAATATAATATAATAATAGGCACAATTAAATTTATAAGGACATATTAATGTCTAGTATCATATCATAACTATCATTTTTCATTTATTAAACAATATCCTAATTCACACAATTGCTATATAAATGATTATTCACACACTACACCAAAACAGACTTTTAGCGACGTTTTAATAAAAAAACGCCGCAAATATTATACATTTGCGGCGTTTGAAAGAAAACGCCGCAAAAAGTTGAGCAATAGCGGCGTTTTTGGCCCAAACGCCGCTAAAGATCTGAGCATTAGCGGCGCTTCCGTAAAAACGCCGCTAAAGATCTGAGCATTAGCGGCGCTTTCGTAAAAACGCCGCTAAAGATCTGAGCATTAGCGGCGCTTTCTTAAAAACGCCGCTAAAGATCTGAGCATTAGCGGCGCTTTCTTAAAAACGCCGCTAAATATCTGAGCATTAGCGGCGTTTTTATAAAAACGCCACAAAAGGTAAGCTTTAGTGGCGTTTTTTATAAAAGCGCCGCAAAAAAAAAATTATTTTAAGGTTTAGGGTTTAGAATTTAAGGTTTAATGTTTATAGTTTAGAGTTTTAGGGTTTATGATATAATGTTTATTATTTTGGGTTAAGGGTTTATGTTTTATAGTTTGGATTTAGGGTTTAAGGTTTAGGGTTTAAGGTTTAAGGATACTGTTTGAAACCGAAAAACATTTGGAGAGGTTCATGCTATTTTGTACTACACCCATATTATTTAATATAAGAATATAAAATATATGTTTTACTCTACACTAACATTGGCCACATGAATCCCCAAAAATTTGGTCTCGGATTATGGTTTAAGGTTTGCGATTTAGAGTTTAGGGTTCGAGTTTTATGATTTATGGTTTGGGATTTTGAGTTTGGGGTTTAGAGTTTGGTGTTTGTGGTTTAGGGTATAATATTTAGGGTCTAAGGTTTATGATTTAGGGATTAATCTTGGATTTTTTAGAATATAAATCAAAATAAGATAAATGTAAATTATTATTTTAAAAAAATATATATCAAAATGGGTTAAATCCCAAAAGCATACATGAACAATGGTTTAGTGTGCAATTGTATACATGAACTTTAATTTGATCCAGATCTTGTAAAATATTAACACAATTATTGATATAATTAACATCATTTTTTATTTATATATTGCATACATAAAAATTTATATTTATTCAATATAAAAATATATTGATGGATTTATATTTTAAAATAATGTTTATGATTAAATCAAAATTAAAGTTTCAACTATACATTTAAACCACAATTAGAATTTCACATCTAGAATTACACATTAAACCAAAATTCTGAGATGTATCTATATCAAAATTTAGGTGTATACATATAATTAAATGCCTTTTATATAAAAATCTAAACAACTAATGCAGACCATACTTAAAAGAATAATGTTGAGGTAAAAAGAAAGAAAAATGAAATTCCTAAAAGAGTTGATAATGATAATTAAATTTTTAAAATTTAATAATATAAAAAAACAAAAACTTAAAAACTTAAAATTTTAATATTTAATATTTTAGTTAAAAAGTTGAATACTCAAAATATAATAAAAATAAAAATTTAAAAAAATAATAATCTCAGCACAAAAATTTTAAAAGAAAAAGCATAAAAAAAAATATAGTTTAAAAATAAAAAAAATTAAAAATGTATAATAATGGCGTTTTTGCACAAAAAATGGAGCTATAGCTATACTGACATTTTATTAAAAAACGCCGCAAAATTTGATACACAAATAGATATAGTTTTTTCCCTGCTAAAAAACTAAGTTCACTATCTATAACCCCGATTTTTATTTCCCCAAACCCTAAATTTCTAAGTTCCCAAAATTTCCCTATACGGTTTCCCAAAATCCCCCAAATCGATTTCCCCCACCGATCTTCGTCCATATGTTAGCACCGATTTTTGCCTTTCATTTCAATCCAGTTTTCCTCGTAAGCCACTATGCAGTTTGGACTTTAATGGCAATGGTGCTAACGGTGGAAACGAACGTGTATGGGAAGGAGAAGAAAGGGAGTCTGTCAGCAATGAGAGACACGACAAGATCGTGGTGATGCTCTGAGGTCCAAGTTTGACGGTGATGAAAGAGGAAAGATACGAGTGACGTTTCTCGTGAAGCGGTGTTCTTTGGTGTCGACTCAGTGCGATGGTGCGAGGGTGTAGAAACGACGGCTGGTTGAGCGGCGATGGCGGCGACGCTATGGTGTTAAAGGGGTTAGGGGAATTGATTTATGTGCCGGAAAAATGGACACCATTTGATGTCATATTTCTCTATTTTCTGCCTGCTTTGCCATTCGAACTTGACCAAATATTTGCGACACTGACGAAACGTTGTTCATCAGGTAATCCATTTCTAATTTTTTTACTTTTGTTCAGATACTGTTTGCTTGCTATAACTATTTCTGCATATAATTTATTGGCCATGTTCGTTGCTGCATCAACCGTTCTTACATTTTGGATACCTAACAACTGTCCAAAACCAGCTGCAGAGACCGGTTCCACTGATGCACAAGCGGGGCTGCAGTTTCAGCAAGTCGGTCAATAAACCCAGTGCCTAATCCCCGGTAAATCATCAATGAACTCAATGCTTTTCTTGTTGGAAATAAACTCCAATGTGCCATTATAAAAAATAAAAATAAAAACAACTTTGTTAATGTATTCAGATTGGGCATCAGTTGGTAACATTTAGAAAGTTAATTAAATGTTAAGAATATTTTGTGTTATGGATTTCAACCATTTGATTGGTTGTTAAGTAGGTTTTGTAATATAATCAAAACTGGTAATGATCTAAATTGGTGTCTCAGACTCTGTACTAAAATGCTTTTATAAGCTTCACTTGCAACTCAACAGCTGACCTCTCTCTTCTCCATTTGATGTGAGAAGGATCTTTCTTTCTTTATTCTGCAAATCTTAACCTTAACCACATCATAAGATAGAGATCTCTTAAACGATCGAGTTATGGAGACTGTCTTTTCAGCAGCAAGTAGATCCATTTCCAAGCTCATTAGCTTCACCGCTTTGCTTCTTTTCTTGTTTTCCTGCTCTACTTTCACTTCTACTGGTAAGTTTCCACTTCCACTTCAATCTGGTTCTTTATTTACTTCAAGATAGTTGGAGCTTGAATGTTTTTTCATTGTTTTAGTTTTGGAATCTGCCTTTTGTTGATATAAAAAGGCAAATTGGGTTATATTACAATCTGTATCCAAGACATAGAACTTATCAATATTTTTGTAAGCAGTTGATGGATATGATATACTTAATAAAGATTGAAAGATTTGGGTAATACAAGAGAAAGATTGAAATTTATTATTGAGTTATCATTATTTTATTTATTTATTTCAGTTTTGATTTGAAATTTATTATTGAATTATCATTATTTTATTTATTTATTTCGGTTTTTATTTGTTATTTTTTAATGGATTTTCGTTTTTGCCATTTGAAGTAAATGGATGGCCACTAATAGACAGTCCAAAGTGCGTATGTTAACTTAGGATTCTACATTTCACTTGCTAGTTTTGCAACATTTTTTGAGCACTGAGATGATTAATCCAGCTTCTGTTAAACTTTAAATGTGCATATGCCTTGCATTCAAGTTATAATTGATTTCCGTGGAGTCCATGATTCACATGGTGATTTATTTAGGCTATATGTCGTGAGGACATTGATTACCTTCCTTTAGTTGTATAACTTCTGATTTATTATTGGCTTGTATATATGTTTTCAGCAACTTAGTTTAATTACTTTAGTACAGAGACGTTTGCTTTTCAAGCTGAGATTAACAGCTTCTTAGTTTAATTATCAACACTTTCTACAGCAACAAGGAGATCTTTCTTCGTGAGCTCATCAGCAATGCTTCTGATGTAAGTCCTGCTCTTCTCTGTTTTAACTTTTTTTTTTTTTTTTGGAATCGATATGGAGATATTTTTTTAATTACTTTATTATAATTTTAAGGTATGGTTAATTGGATCTAATCTTTTTTGCTTTAATGCTTGTTGGTTTTGTTTGCTTTTTTGTATGGAAACAAAATTTGGGTTTTTATTTTCTCTTTGTTTTTAATTTATAGGCAGTGCTCTGTTGGTTGTTTATTTCAATTGAAAATTACATTTGTTAATAAAAGCTGTCATTCTGTCATTTGATTTGTTTATTATAATTTTAGGAATTTAGAGTATGAAAGTTTAAGATTGAAATGCAAATGGTAGTCTTTGAATCTATGGTTTTCGAAGTTTGATTAAACCTGCAAATCGTTAGCATAGAAGTGGGTTTTAATTTTAGGTTTTATGATAAATTTAAAGCTAGTATCATTTAATTTAATTATTAAAAATTGTGGTTTTAGGCATTGGACAAGATTAGATTCGAGAGTTTGACGGACAAGAGCAAACTTGATGCTCAACCCGAGTTGTTTATGCACATTGTCCCCGATAAGACAAACAATGCTCTATCGATCATTGATAGCGGTATTGGCAGATAATGAGGCAGATACGTATCGATAGAGGAGCCTTAACTCTTGCTTCTGCCGAAGTCAAATTCAAAATTGATATTGAGACTCATGATCCTCTTGATATTGGTTTGTTGCCTAATGCCATTTGTTTTACTCTTAATCTGGAACACGAATCAAGATATTTTAACATCAATTAGAAGAAAAAATCAGTCCATCCACGAAATGATCCTTTTTGTCTGTCTGTCAGCAACCATGAGTTGTTGCAGTGAGACAATGGAATTGTATCATGATGCTAATTATTGCTCTTGACCCAATTTTTCAACATGATAACATACCCTAGATCATTTTTAAAAATTTATTAATATCTTCCTGTAGTTGGCTATGTTTGAGGTGCTAAAGGTAGTAACTAGACATGAACATGGAATCTAATATTTCATTTGTGGTTCATTATGATTTTATAGTTTCTCATTAAAACAAACAAAAAGGTGATCTCAAAAATTGCTGCAAGCAGAATATGTTCTGCAGACTATGATGTCATGTTTTAGGAACCATATTTTAGAACTTTTTCTGTGTAAACCTTTTTTGTTTAATAAAAGGTTTGCATAACGCTGGTTTTCTTCTATTAGTTCGCTGTTTCTGTCCTTTCAATTCCTATGCATTTGGCCTTTTCTTCATTTGTCCAATGGTGACCAGTAGTAATTAAGAATTATGATTAAGACAATACTAATTAAATTAAATAGTTTTGAGATCCCAAAGTCCAGAAAGAATGTTTTTCATTTTTGGTCATGCCTCATTTTTTGTTTGATATCTGAGTTATTCATTCAGGCATGTATCAGATTCGAGAAGCACCAAATGGTTGAGGAATTCATTCTTGCTGCCAATGTTTCAGTTGCCAAACAAATCCGTGATTGTTTTCCTTCTTGTTCGCTACTAAGGTAAACTTGTTTTTCTGTACTACTTTGCTATAATGTTCTTGTGGGACTTGCATTTCAATTGTACCTCTTCTTTCATTCACTGTCTAGTTCTGGTTTGTGCTTATGATTTAACCATAAGGTTTATCCCATCAAAAAAATTATTTTATTTTTGTAAATGCCAGCAGAAATCCTAACCAGTTTATGATCCTGCGTAAACTTATATCAGTGGAATTATTTATCATAGGATAAATAAGATTGCATGTTAGTATTTTTAATGTGAACCACTTGGTCCAAGATGGTGTTTAATCATAAAATTAGCATTAGCGGATGATAATTGTCACTATTATACATCGTGTAATCTCTTCAACAATCCAGATTATCAATGGAAAATTCCAGTGTTGTGGCTATTTCTTTGACATTGACACTGCTTTTGTTTGACACTCGGCCTTGCCTCCCTAACATTAATTTTTGGTTCAGGCGGCATCCAACTCCCATCAGAGAAATGCTTGAACCTTTGTTGTGCACTGCTGCTGCCATTGGACTCAACTTGGATGTTTCATCATCAAAGGCGTTGGCTGATTCCCTTGACCGTGCTGTGGTATGGTTCCTATTCATTATATATTTGTCTCACAGTTCATCTGACTTACCACCTCAGATGATTCCTTTTCTAGACATTTCTTCATCCAACTTCTTGCTTGTCTGGCTTCTTTTTTTTCCATCTTTGCTACTTGGGACATGTTCATGTATTTGTTTGGCCTCTCTCTTTCATAGTTGATTCTTACATCTGAACCCGAGTTGTTTATCCACATTGTCCCCGATAAGACAAACAATACTCTATTGATCATTGATAGCGGTATTGGCATGACTAAGGCCGGTAAGTTTTGTTTTTGCTTCTTGTGCATTTGGTTATTCACTGAATTTTAATCAAGAGAGAGGTTCTAATGAGTTTGTGTCTTTTTATTCAGATTTGGTGAACAATCTTGGTACCATTGCTAGGTTCGGGACTAAGGAATTCATGGAGGCATAGGCTGCTGGTGCTGATGTTAGCATGATTGGACAATTCGGAGTTGGATTTTACTCAGCTTAATTGTTTAATAGGCTATTTGTTTAATTGTGCTAGTGCTGGATTTGACACCACCTATTTTCAGTGGCAGGAGCCTGATTTTTCTTGTGAGTTGGATAAACTCATAACATAATATAGACTTATGAAATTTCTTGTGTATTGGTTGAGTTTCTATTTGTTTGTTAAATAGATTTGCGCCCCTGGAACATAAATGGATTTGTATAGGAGCTGTTATCAAAATAATGCTAAAGGATTTGTATAGGAATGGATTTGTATGTAAATTGTTATCCAATTAAAGCTTGTTTGCGTGCTGTGATAATAGTGCTGCTCTTTTATATAATTTTTAATTTTTTTTCATGACTATTTTAACATCCTAGATTAGGGGTTATGCGTTCGTGCATAATTCATGAGTTAGTAGGTTTTGGCAGTGTTTGGAAGTGTATTAAGGGTTTTTAGAACTCTAGGATGGAAGAGAAAGCTTTGGAAAATTATTGGTTTTAAGTTAAAAGGGGAGCAAGGCCAGGGAGGCCTTAAAGGAAAATTTTGGGAGTTCTTGGACATAGAAATTACCTTGGTAAAGTGGCTGGAATGCGCCACTTAGGGCCTTGGAGAATGACGCCAGGAGCAGTGGGGAAGGGCCTTGGTTCGAATCACCTTGGCAGCAAGTAGTGTAATTTTATTTTGCTTTTGGCGTTAAGACAAGGAGGAAATTGGGCTAAGGAGGCTTTAAAAGAAATCCTGAGTGATTTATGTCACAAAAAGCGCCTTGGCAAAGTAGCTTGGGACGCTACCTAAGGTGCTAGGAGAATTGCTCTAGTAGGTCTCATGTTCGAGTCTTGATGGCAGCATAAGGAGTGTTTTTTTATTTTGGCGTCAAGTTGGAAGAAATTGGACGGCACATGGACCTTCAATTGGATAAGGATTGAGTTTATTTCTCCTTTTAATTTTCGGCTAGATTAGATAAAGGTAGGATAAATGTTGATTTATTTTATTTATTTTTAATGGATGATAAGAAGATAATGGAGGCCTTATTTTATTTGTTTTAGTTTAAATAGGTGATAAGAGATAATGTGATGATTTATTTTATTTTATTTGTTAAGGTGATAAAGAGTTAGAATAGGAGTTTAATTTGGGATTTGATAAGTGGGGATGTAGTAGCCTAATTCTTTATAAGGGGAGTGATCATCTTTTGTTATTCTTTTTCTTCTTTAAATTCTTTGTACCGAAATTTAGTCTCTCCTTTCTCTTTAGTGCCGTCTTCTTTTGTGTTAAGTTACCTAGTTTCGGCCTTCACATTCTTTTGGTTAGTGACCAAAATTACAAAGAGCATTAAGGCCATTTGAGTTCATTCTTCTCCTATTTGCTAGCTTGGCGAACCTATATCCCTCTCCCAAACTTCTTCTTTTAATTGGTGTTAGTCGAATATACCTTTCTCTTGTGACCGATTTTTCCATCAACATTTGAAGGGCTTAGCCGAATCATGTAAGTGCTTTTTCTTCTATTTGTATTTTACTTTTATTAATAGCCATAGCCGAATCTCAAAGACGGCCTTATTCTTTTTCTTCTATCGCAAGTTTCAAAAGCCGAAAGTCAACATCCCTTTTATCTTGTCGACATTTAGAGCTAGTGGACGAATTGTGTGGTGGTGGTAAGTGTTCTCTCCTTTGATAATCGGTTTTGAGTTTTCTTTATAAGCATGCCGAAATCAAGAGTTTAGGCTCTAATTTCCAAGGTTGGCCGAATGGCCCTATAACTCTTATTAAATGTGTTAAGACCGATTGTAGGGGAAGGTACAGCCTAGCGCAAGAGATCTTTCGGGATTCTTATAGCCAACGTTTGTGGAAGTGATCTTTCGGGATTTAGTTAGTAAGGTAAGCAGTGTAAGTATTCGGCCAAAGGCCATTTTATTAGTTGTTAAGTGATGACCGATTGTGACTATGATGGTTTAGGGGCTAATCGACAGGAATAAGCAAAGCCTTCGGGATTTGGTAGGAGACCAAATCGGCATTTAGGGAAGAGCAAAAACCCCGTTCATCGTGTTAGATTCAAGTAGTTCGGGATTTCGCTAAATAGTAAGGTGTGTGATTAACCCACCGTTTTCCGGGTATATGATATGTATGTGAAATGTGTATGTGTTATGAATGTGCTAACTAGTGCAAAGTGGAAATTGTGATAAGGATACCCTCAAGGGTATGTCGATAATCCGGTAAGTACCAAACCTGATGATATGTGATTATTAATATGAATATGTGATAATATGCTTGATGAACATGCTCATGCGTCATTACATTGTATCATTATTTCATGTGGCATGTGCATGGGTGGGATATGATATGAAAGAAGGTACGGGTGTACTTCGAGTACGTGGTTTGATGTTAGCCTTGAGCTACATCGTGGATTGACGTTGGATCGAGGTCACGTTGTGGATTAATTGCGATTTAGTTCGCGTGGCTTGATGAGTGGCTATGTGCCTCATCGTGGTTGATATCGGCTATGTGCCATATCGTGGTTGATGAGTGACTATGTGTCCCATCGTGGTTTTGGTGTTAGCTACGGCTACATCGTGGATTGGCGCCGACCGAGGTCGCGTTGTGGACTATTATGCTTAATTGCACGTGGGCAAAGCAGTTGATTGCCTTTGGAGTGAAAAGGAGAGGGTGATTTGATAATCCCCCGTGTGTGTAGTAGGTCGGATAAGGGGTGTGTAGCGGATGGACCCTAGGTTTGGGTTGGGCTTCATAATTGCATGATTTCGTATGTGAACATATGTGGAAATGGGCCAAGCCCAATATGATATGTGGATTAATGTGGAAATGGGCAAAGCCCGATGATATGAATGTGGATCACAGTGTAGAAATGGGCTAAGCCCAAGTATGTGGAAATTATGTGGTTAACTACCCTATTAGATGAATGTGATATGAATATGGGCCAAGCCCGTAATGTGATAACATGTGAATTTGATAATTGATATCTCGATATATGAGTTAATATGTGGTTAACATGTGGGTGGAATTCAAATGGACTAATTACACACTTGAGTCCAGTATGACTCACCCAATTTTTATTAAACATCGCAGTGATCGTGATTTTTGGACCGGGTTGGAGTGGATACAAAGGTGGCCATGCGATGATTTCCATGCAGAAAGATATTTTAATTAATTAAGTAGTTATATTTTCAGTATTTTGATTAAGTGTTTATTGTAATAAGGCCCATTAAAGTGATTGAACATTTTTATTATGTTTAAGCTAGACGACCATTAAATTATTATTGGGAAGTGCTTTTAATTTTGGCAACTTATATTTTAAAAGCTTATAATAAAGTTTTAATTTAGATATTTTTATCAAGCTTATATTATTTAGAATTTTTAATTGGACATGGTTTTCAAATGACAAAATTTTTAATGTTTTTCCCAAAAGTGAAATCGCCAAACGTTTTTTCCATGATGGCATTTCAAATTCGGTCTTAACGAATGGTCCGGGTTTGGGGTGTTACAGTTTGGTATCAGAGCCCGGTTCAAAACTCAGCTTTGAGGGTTTTGGGTCCAAAAACATTTTTTTTTAAATGGGCTTTTTCAAAAATATGGGTTTTATGAATTATTTTTCAGGTTATTCTGGCATGGCACCTGTATCTCCGACCCGCAATCCACCAGGTAAGTACCCTTGACTCCTGAAGTGAAATGTGTATGTGAATGTTATAAGTATGAAGGGAACGTAGATTAGTGAACTAGGATCTGTTGAACCCTAGGACTGGGCTACTCAAACACAAGTGCATAAGACTTAAGGACCATTAAACAAACCTGTGAACTAAGTCGCCGAGTTAAGGTGTGGCAACCATAGTACGCATGTCTAGGATTGGTATTCAGTAAGAGCTTGGTACTTAAGCAGTCCTAGCGACTCACTTCCTCTCTACTCGAATCCTACCTGGTGCGTAGCTACGGTTCACCCTAACCAAGAGGACTTATTCACTGCTAAAAACCGATAATTAAAACCCGAAAGGGACTAGCCATGTAGTTTTATAAAACCCTAGTTTTAAAATCCCTAAATTACCCTTTTAATTGTAGTAAAAGATTATTGTGAAATTTTTTCCAAAATATCTCCGATTTACAAAATTACAAAAATGCCCTCAGTATTGTAAATTACTAAAATACCCTTAGTTCTTAAGATTTTCAAAAATACCCTCGATGTTTGCTACAATATTTCTACTTTACAAAAATACCAAAAACTTCTATTTTACAAATAACAAGATACCCTAATTTGGAGAGTTTACTGAATCATCGCTTTGACTTCCAAAATTACCAAATAACCTCGATTTTTGAAATTTTTGCAAAGACTCTCTGATTTGGAAAACAAATTTTCAAAATAAACCCCAATTTTTGTAAATTTTGAAATAACCTTTGATTTGTAAAGATTTTTAAATTGACCTGATTTATTACTTAAAATACCTCGTAGGACGAATGACGAAATTACCCCTGGGTTGGGAAAGGACTGAAATGACCATAGAAGTGTAGTGAATGAATGTGTCTCTGTTTATGAATGTGAATGTGACTCCACTGAGTTAGAGTAGTGAACTTGAATCAAACCTTTGTGTGATCGAAAGAACTACTTCTAAATATCTCAGATATCATAAAATTGTTCGCGGTTAATAAGTGGAACAAAAGTCCGATACATAAAACTTTTTAATCGATAAATCACGATGTTAGAAATGAGTTCTAGGGGACGTGGTCGCCGTGGACGCGCGGTAGAGGTAGAATGGCGATGATCGGAACCGGTAGGAGTGCCGCCATGGGTCGAAAGATGTCTGCGCCGCCAAAGATGGGCGCGAGGATCAAGATCGAGACGAGGCGATGACGCAGATCGCGGGCTATGTTGCGAGTGCTCGAGCAAGTGGTCGAGCTAGTGTAGGAATCGAGTTCGTAAGTCGATGATCGGAAAAGCTTAGGTCGAACGGAGCCGAGATTTTTAGAGGAGTATCTCGAGTAGCTCCAAACGTAAGCGAGTATTGGTTGGAAGCAATCAAAAGAATAATGGACGATTTGGACTGCACTGGATGAGGAAAAGTCAAGGGTGCGGTTTCGTTGCTCGGACGGAAGCTTATCGATGGTGGCTCACCGTCGCGACAAGGTGTCCCGGCGATCGAGTGGATTGGGAATATTTTAAGGTTAAGTTTGAAGGGAAGTATGTTGGAGCTAGTTATTTAGACTCGCAAAGGAAGGAGTTTTTAAACTTGGTTCAAGGAAGTAAGTCGGTAGCGTAATATGAAGCGAATTTGTGCGGTTAAGTCGATGACGCCAAGGGGATCGTGGCTACTGAGTATGAAAGGTGCGTCCGATTCGAAGATGGGTTGCGTGATGAGCTACGAGTGTTGATTGCTCCGCATAGAGAAAGAGACTTTGCCATTCTAGTGGAGAAAGCTTGGATAGCTGAGGAAGTTAAGAAGACTGTAAGGCAGAACCGAGATAAGGAAAGGAATGGGAATAAGAGAAGTTTTAGACCATCAGTGCCATCCGAGGATATTCGAGAAAAGACCAAGGATCGAGAATTTCAGACGCGTGCACCGTGCGCTTCGAGAATCGAGTCGTTCATGTGCTCGGTGTGGAAGAGCTCATGCGAGCGAAGAATGTTGGGGAAATAGTAAGGAATGTTTCCGGTGTGGGTCTAAGGCTCATTTGGTTAAGAAATGTTCGCAAGTGATGGATAGGGCTCGAGGCCAAGGTCGTGGAACACCCTAGAGGAGTCAAGGTTCGGATGTGAGACAACCAAGGATGTGATAGCGGGTAAGTTCCTTGTTTTTGGAGTATTATTTATTGCTTTAGAGATAGTTCATTGTTGTATTGCTAGTGAAGTGTATGAAACCTTGGATGTGAACTTTAAGATCGTGCCTAGAAGGTAAGATAGCTTTATTAAGATCAGTCAGTGCGCAGATAAGTGTAGTGCGGTGAGTTAAGATGTACGATTATTCATTAGTAAGTAATTTCGAGGACGAAATTATTTTTAAGGAGGGTAGAACTGTAACATCCTAGATTAGGGGTTATGCGTTCGTGCATAATTCATGAGTTAGTAGGTTTTGGCAGTGTTTGGAAGTGTATTAAGGGTTTTTAGAACTCTAGGATGGAAGAGAAAGCTTTGAAAAATTATTGGTTTTTAAGTTAAAAAGGGGGAGCAAGGCCAGGGAGGCCTTAAAGGAAAATTTTGGGAGTTCTTGGACATAGAAATTACCTTGGTAAAGTGGCTGGAATGCGCCACTTAGGGCCTTGGAGAATGACGCCAGGAGCAGTGGGGAAGGGCCTTGGTTCGAATCACCTTGGCAGCAAGTAGTGTAATTTTATTTTGCTTTTGGCGTTAAGACAAGGAGGAAATTGGGCTAAGGAGGCTTTAAAAGAAATCCTGAGTGATTTATGTCACAAAAAGCGCCTTGGCAAAGTAGCTTGGGACGCTACCTAAGGTGCTAGGAGAATTGCTCTAGTAGGTCTCATGTTCGAGTCTTGATGGCAGCATAAGGAGTGTTTTTTTATTTTGGCGTCAAGTTGGAAGAAATTGGACGGCACATGGACTTTCAATTGGATAAGGATTGAGTTTATTTCTCCTTTTAATTTTCGGCTAGATTAGATAAAGGTAGGATAAATGTTGATTTATTTTATTTATTTTTAATGGATGATAAGAAGATAATGGAGGCCTTATTTTATTTGTTTTAGTTTAAATAGGTGATAAGAGATAATGTGATGATTTATTTTATTTTATTTGTTAAGGTGATAAAGAGTTAGAATAGGAGTTTAATTTGGGATTTGATAAGTGGGGATGTAGTAGCCGAATTCTTTATAAGGGGGAGTGATCATCTTTTGTTATTCTTTTTCTTCTTTAAATTCTTTGTACCGAAATTTAGTCTCTCCTTTCTCTTTAGTGCCGTCTTCTTTTGTGTTAAGTTACCTAGTTTCGGCCTTCACATTCTTTTGGTTAGTGACCGAAATTACAAAGAGCATTAAGGCCATTTGAGTTCATTCTTCTCCTATTTGCTAGCTTGGCCGAACCTATATCCCTCTCCCAAACTTCTTCTTTTAATTGGTGTTAGTCGAATATACCTTTCTCTTGTGACCGATTTTTCCATCAACATTTGAAGGGCTTAGCCGAATCATGTAAGTGCTTTTTCTTCTATTTGTATTTTACTTTTATTAATAGCCATAGCCGAATCTCAAAGACGGCCTTATTCTTTTTCTTCTATCGCAAGTTTCAAAAGCCGAAAGTCAACATCCCTTTTATCTTGTCGACATTTAGAGCTAGTGGACGAATTGTGTGGTGGTGGTAAGTGTTCTCTCCTTTGATAATCGGTTTTGAGTTTTCTTTATAAGCATGCCGAAATCAAGAGTTTAGGCTCTAATTTCCAAGGTTGGCCGAATGGCCCTATAACTCTTATTAAATGTGTTAAGACCGATTGTAGGGGAAGGTACACCTAGCGCAAGAGATCTTTCGGGATTCTTATAGCCAACGTTTGTGGAAGTGATCTTTCGGATTTAGTTAGTAAGGTAAGCGATGTAAAGTATTCGGCCAAAGGCCATTTTATTAGTTGTTAAGTGATGACCGATTGTGACTATGATGGTTTAGGGGCTAATCGACAGAATAAGCAAAGCCTTCTGGATTTGGTAGGAGACCAAATCGGCATTTAGGGAAGAGCAAAACCCCGCTTCATCGTGTTAGATTCAAGTAGTTCGGGATTTCGCTAAATAGTAAGGTGTGTGATTAACCCACCGCTTTCCGGGTATATGATATGTATGTGAAATGTGTATGTGTTATGAATGTGCTAACTAGTGCAAAGGAAATTGTGATAAGGATACCCTCAAGGGGTATGTCGATAATCCTATAAGTACCAAACCTGATGATATGTGATTATTAATATGAATATGTGATAATATGCTTGATGAACATGCTCATGCGTCATTACATTGTATCATTATTTCATGTGGCATGTGCATGGGTGGGATATGATATGAAAGAAGGCGGGTGTACTTCGAGTACGTGGTTTGATGTTAGCCTTGAGCTACATCGTGGATTGACGTTGGATCGAGGTCACGTTGTGGATTAATTGCGATTTAGTTCGCGTGGCTTGATGAGTGGCTATGTGCCTCATCGTGGTTGATATCGGCTATGTGCCATATCGTGGTTGATGAGTGACTATGTGTCCCATCGTGGTTTTGGTGTTAGCTACGGCTACATCGTGGATTGGCGCTGACTGAGGTCGCGTTGTGGACTATTGTGCTTAATTGCACGTGGACGGCAGAGTGGTTGCCTTTGGAGTGAAAAGGAGAGGGTGATTTGATAATCCCCGTGTGTGTGTAGGTCGGATAAGGGGGTGTGTAGCGGATGGACCCTAGGTTTGGGTTGGGCTTCATAATTGCATGATTTCGTATGTGAACATATGTGGAAATGGGCCAAGCCCAATATGATATGTGGATTAATATGGAAATGGGCAAAGCCCAGTATATGAATGTGGATCAGTGTGGAAATGGGCTAAGCCCAAAGATGTGGAAATTATGTGGTTAACTACCCTATTAGATGAATGGGATATGAATATGGGCCAAGCCTGTAATGTGATAACATGTGAATTTGATAATTGATATCTCGATATATGAGTTAATATGTGGTTAACATGTGGGTGGAATTCAAAGGACTAATTACACACTCGAGTCTCGTATGACTCACCCAATTTTTATTAAACATCGCAGTGATCGTGATTTTTGGACCGGGTTGGAGTGGATACAAAGGTGGCCATGCGATGCATTTCCATGCAGAAAGATATTTTAATTAATTAAGTAGTTATATTTTCAGTATTTTGATTAAGTGTTTATTGTAATAAGGCCCATTAAAGTGATTGAACATTTTTATTATGTTTAAGCTAGACGACCATTAAATTATTATCGGGAAGTGCTTTTAATTTTGGCAACTTATATTTTAAAAGCTTATAATAAAGTTTTAATTTGGATATTTTTATCAAGCTTATATTATTTAGAATTTTTAATTGGACATGGTTTTCAAATGAAAATTTTTTTAATGTTTTTCCCAAAAGTGAAATCAGTCTTCAAACGTTTTTCCGCAGTGGCATTTCAAATTCGGTCGTAACGAATGGGCCGGGTTTGGGGTGTTACAACTTTTAACGGCGATTTTGGGAGAAGCGCCGCTAAAAGTCATGACCTTTAGCGGCGTTTGTTGGGGAAGCGCCGCTAAAAGTCATGACCTTTAGCTGCGCTTGTGGGAGAAGCACCGCTAAAAGTCATGACCTTTAGCGGCGTTTGTGGGAAAAGCGCCGCTAAAAGTCATGACCTTTAGTGGCATTTTTTCTCATAAATGCCGCTAAAGTTTGCGACGTTTGTTTTAGCGGCATTTTTCGCGACGCTTTTAAAAGCGCCGCAAATACTATTAGTGGCGCTTATAAACGCCGCTAAAAGCCTAAAAAAATGCCGCTAAAAGGCTAAAAAAACGCCGCTAAAAGTCTATTTTGCTGTAGTGACATATCAACCATATTTATTCGTACAATGGCATTAGTCTTGCAGTACTCAATTAATGAATACATCATTTCATACCATACTCAATTCATGAGTATATAACTCATATATTCCCTGTATTGTGAACATATTTCACATTCTATTTTCAATTCACTATATCACTTCCATTTCTCATATCATTTCATTTCAATATCAATTGTAAGACTTTATTATTCATTTACCCCTATTAACAAGACTTGGACTTGGACGGATACACGGATTCAACCAGAACACACCAGTTTGACATCCAGTGCCTCATCGGATAATTCGAAGTAATAGATTGACACCCAGTGTCTCATCGGCCAAGCCGAAGTAAGTTGGTACCCAGTACCTCATCGAATT
This sequence comes from Gossypium sturtianum, assembly GCA_025698515.1. Lineage (NCBI taxonomy): Eukaryota > Viridiplantae > Streptophyta > Magnoliopsida > Malvales > Malvaceae > Gossypium > Gossypium sturtianum. The sequence continues at coordinate 48,254,013 of CM046943.1, forward strand.
TATCCGAAGTAATAATTTGACACCCAGTGTCTCATCGACTCGTGGTCGAAGTATCCCTGAACTCTTCCAATCCTATGGCATGCCAACTATATCCGACTCAGCCCGATACAGTTAATAGGGTTTCCAATTCACTTTTCAGACACAACCAATATTCAATATTCCATTGTCACAAAATTCACATTTCAATACCAATCAATAATTTCATCAATCACAAATTCATATAATCACAATTCAATATCAAGATAATAATAAACAACACTCACCTTAATTACTTACCATACATATTAATTTAAAATACAACAAATAAAAATTTCTAAATTCGGATTATAGAAATACAAACCGTAATTCTCGAGCTACTCCTTGTTAATCTTGTCTTTTCCTTTCTTAGCCGAGGTCTCCGGCACAACGTTAGCTATGGAAATTAAAAAAATTTAAAATCATTAATACACACAATTTCACATTGAATATTTAAATTTTTATTCAACTTTTACTCACATTTCAATTTAATCCTTAATCAAAACTAACTTTATTTTATTTAAAACTAATTTCATATTTTCATTCAACTCCCACTTTAGACTAATTTCAACCTTCAAATTTCACCATAAACTCTAATTTGAAAATTCTCTCAATTTAGTCCCTATTACTCAAAACTTATGATTTATTTTACAATTCAATCCATTTTTCACTTCTAACTTGAAATTCTATCAATTTAACCCCCAACACTTCAATTTATTCAACATGAACAACTTCTATCACTAACTTCTAAAATTTCAATATAAATCAAGTAGTATTTTGTTCTAGGATTCTAAAAACATAAAAATTTTAAGAAAATGGACTAAATTGACTTACCACTTTGAGTTTGAACCTTAAAACCCTAAATTTTCTCCTTTCTTTTTCTTTCTTTCTTTTTCTTCTTTCTTTCCCCTATTTCGTTCCCCAATTCTGTTCTTTCTTTTTCTTTTTCTTTTATGTTTTGTTATTATTATTATATTATAATATAATATATATTTTACTTATACAATAAGAAATACATGTATTATTATAAACATATGATTATTATTTTTACACATGTATTTCACCATTACCATACATTTGTTATAATTTGGTTTAATTACTTATTTATTTATTTTATAATATAATATAATATAATATAATATAATATAATATAATATAATATAATATAATATAATATAATATAATATAAGAATATTTTCTTAATTAATAAGTAAGTATATATAATTATTACAAGTATATGTATAATATTGTTACACATGTAATTTAGTATTACCATACAATTGTAAATTTTATGGTTTATTTGCTTAATTAGTCCCTTTACTTTTCTCTATTCTATTATTAAGCTTTCACACTTTATTCAATTTAATCCTTATACCTAATTAACCTTAATTTAAAAAAATTCACCTAACCAAAACCTAATTAACTACACTACTAATCATCATAAATATTTTTAATAAATATTTACGAATTCATTTTTCGAAAACGGAGACCCGAAAATACACTTTTCGCTATTCGTGACTATAGGGTCGTTACATTTCTCCCCCCTTTAATAAATTTTGTCCTCGAAATTTACTTTAAAAGAGGTGGGGGTATTGCGATCTCATTGTTTCTTCCGATTCCCAAGTTGCTTCCTCTATGCTATGACTTTGCCACAATACTTTTACTAACGGTACTCATTTATTACGCAATTCTTTTACCTCTCGAGCTAATATCTCAACTGGTTCTTCTTCATATGACAAATCGGGTCGGATTTCAATATCCTCTGTCGAAATAACATGAGAGGGGTCTGATCGGTACCTTCGGAGCATTGATACATGAAATACATCATGAATTTTCTGTAATTCCGAAGGCAATGCTAAACGATAAGCAACTGACCCTACTCCTTCCACAATCTCATATAGCCCAATATAACAAGGACTCAATTTTCCTTTTCGACCAAATCTCAAAATTTTCTTCCAAGGTGAAACTTTAAGAAATACCTTATCACCAACAGAATACTCAATATCCCGACGTTTCAAATCTGCATATGATTTCTATCTGTCGAAAGCTGCCTTCAATCTATCTCGAATCTTCTTAACAATGTCCTCTGTTTCTTGAATCAACTCTGGCCCAATCATTTTTCTTTCATTCAATTCCATCCAACAAACAAGTGATTGACATCTCCGACCATATAAAGCTTCATACGAAGCCATCTGAATACTTGATTTGAAACTATTATTATATACAAATTCAACCAACGGTAAATAACGTTCCCAACCTGATTCAAAATCAATGACACAATCAAAATTTTTCAAAAGCTCTATCCAACGACGTTGTCTTAAATTCAACTCCTTTTGAGATAGAAGATATTTGAGACTCTTATGATCGATATAAATATAACACTTTTCACTACATAGATAGTGTATCCAAATCTTTAGAGCAAAAACTACAACAGCTAGTTCTAAATCGTGTGTCGGATAGTTGCATTCATGCATTTTTAGCTGACGAGATGCATAAGTGTCGAAACCATTTTAAAATTTAGTAAAACGGGGTCAACTTTTAAAAACGAAAATGGGAGTCGTCACCAATCCCTTTTTACTTAGGTGTGATTGGATCACCTTGCAAAACATTTTATTTTAAAACATTTGATTTTGGTCCACGAAAAACAAGAAAACAGGTTCGAGAGTCGGTTACGTATGAGGAAGGGTTAGCACCCTCATAACGCCCAAAAATTGGTACCTAACCGATAGAATCATGTCCGAAATGTTTGAAATTTAATAAGAATTTAAAAATATGATTTCTAAAAAAACTTGAACAGTTTGAGTTAAAATTTGAGATTTATTTGTTCCGAAGGAATATAAACATCACATCCAGCACGATAGGACACGATATTTTAAAACCTTCGTAATCAAAATCATCTCATGATTTACAAAACTTGTTAAAAGGATATTTAGTTATTTAGCCAAACGGAAAATCGCAACCCAGCACGATTGGGCACTATTTCCCAAATTTCTAAATACAAAACACTGCCTTATTTTAAAAACCTTTAGATAAAATATAGTAATTTTGCAAAAAATGAATTTTTATTTTAAACAATAATCCATGTGACAATATTGCATTTATAAACTATTGAACATAAATATTAAAGGCAATTATAATTCACTAACATTTCATATATACAATATAAAAAATAACTACACTAAAGTAATCACAAAATAATAAATAAATAAAAGGGCATTGCATGGACAAATAAAATATATAAAGCAATATATATAAAACAATAAAAAAATACTAAATAAACATGAACTTTTCATGCAAGATTAAATAATAAATAAATAAATAAAAATTACATATATAATGTGAATAATTAAACAATGTATAAAATGTATAAATAAAAATATAATGATTTTAAATAAGGATATAAAAATTACATGTATAATATAAATAAGGTAAAAAGAATATGTTATACAATATAAATAAATTTTAGTTTAAAAAATATATGATATAATATAATGTTACATAATGTACAAAATTTTAAAATATAATATAATAACTAATATATATAATACTAAAATAATATGTAAATAAAAATAATTAAACAAAATAAAATAATAAATAATAATAATTATAATAATAATACTAATAATAATAGACTTAGTTATAAATAAAATAATAGTAAAAATAGTATTAATAATAAAATAATAGTAATAATATTAAGATTAATAATAACAAATAAAATGGTAGTAAAAGAAATAACAGTAAAAATAATAGGAATAATAAAAATAGCAATAATAATGTAAACAATAAAAATAATAATAGTACTAATAATAAATAATATGATAATAATAATAATAAATGTAATTATAGCAATAATAATATATAAAAATAATACTGACAGATTATTCAATTTAATAATAAAATAGCAAAATAATTCAAAAAGGGGCTAAATTGAATTTAAAATGGAAATTTGGGGGTGAAATCGGAAGTGAAAACAGCGAAAAGGATTAAAATGTAGTGCGCGCCAAAGAAGAGGGACCAAAAAGGAAATTATCCCTAGCCTCCAAAACGCACAGCTTGAGGAGGGACTAGATTCAAATCGCAGTAGAATTTTGGGGTAAAAATAAAAAATAAAAAAAATTGGATTACGAAATCATAAAAAATCGGAAGGGCTAAAAGCACAAATAGCCCTTCCACAAGAAAACACGCGGATCCTGGGCTTAACTGGGTCGGGTCATGGGTCAGAGACCAAAACGACGTCGTTTTGGGTCTCTGACCCTAAGCTTTAAAAACGGCGCCGTTTATGCTTCTTATTTAAACCCCAAAATTTTTAAAACTCCTCATTTTAACCTTTCCTTTTTCAGAAACCCTAAAAAATCTTTCAACATTTCCCCTCACCCCTTTTGCTCATACGGCCAATGAGTCTCCCAGGTGTCTGTCGCACCACCGCCGTGGCCAATGGCCGGTGATTCGAAAGGAAAAGTTTTCAGCCCAGTTTAAAGCGTGTAAGAAGGCCAAAGCCCCCCTAGCCCATAAAGCCGAAAGAAAAGAAGCTTTCGGCCCCTTTCGAGTTCGATCTCACGACAGAGGAGGAGCCTCCGGTGATGCGACTGCGGGGTATTCCTTGGTGAGCCTCTTTTTTCTTTCCGTTCTTTTATTTTTAGTTAAAAAAAAATGAAATCGGGATAAAAAAAATGCTAGTAAATTCAAAAGGCAAATCACCTTTTGATTCTCTGTATATTTCTCCGTATCTTTTTTTTTTCTTCGTTTTACAGATTCTTTGGGTTTTATAACCCAGAAAATAAAAAGGAAATAAAAACCAATGCCATCTTTTCTGCGTTTTGCTGCTTGTTCTTTCTTCTTTTGCAGGTTGGAAGCACAAATCTCGGTGTGGGGCGCCATTCGAGCATGGATTAAGGCTGGACGAGGGGCTGATTTGCGGCACAAGAGGGGAGGAGATGCTGAGGCATGCGGCGCCTAGGGTTCCAGAAACCCTAGGCTTTTGAAACTGTTTTGGGCCGTGTAGGTTGGGCTAGAAATTGGGCTAGATCAAGTTTGGGTTGTAATGGGCTTCGGGTATTTAGTTTTAGGTATTGGGTTCTGTTTTGGGTCTGGTGATATTTGGGCCATTAAAATTGGGCTTATGTAACATGGACTGTATAGATGGACATTGGTTTTATTACCTTTTATTTTTTGGTTTTTTTTCTCTGTTTTGCACGGGCCCGGGCACAAATGGGCCTCTACAATAAGCAATCACTTCCCGTCTTACATCAAAACACAACTAAGACCGCTCAAGGAGCATCACTATAAACAACAAAATTCTTTCCATAAAAATCGAAAACCTTTAGTAGATTACCTTTGGAGTTATTCTTATAATCCTATATTTCCTTTTTACTCAATTGGTTTTTTATTTCTTTTCTTTCCACTTAACCAAAAGTCTTTTCTTCATTTAGTTTTCCTAAAATCATCTCTATAATTCTGTAGTTCCTTTCTGCGCATATTTACCTAGCTTATCATTTATATTCATTCTCTATCCTTTCTTTTCATTTATTTTATTATTATTCTTATCAAAACTATCTCATACAAATCACGACACTATTATTTTTAACATTTTTTTTAAGCTCTACTTTGTTATACTTTTATATTCTCATTTTCATTTCCTTTCTTTTCTTTCTCTTTTTGAGGCAAACAATGATTATTCCAGTTATGGATCAGAGTTATTACTCTTGATCTAACCTCTTAGAAATCTATTGGCCCGGCCGCTGCCAACAATCTCCTCGAGGTAACTGTTCTTTCCAAGGTTTGCCTATTTTATTACACAATTTACAGCTTTGCTATTTCTTTTTCTTCTTCTTCTTCTTTTCACACTTTAGATCACTCTTTATTCACTAATTCTTAAATTCATTTCGCTACCTTTTTGTATTCTCTAAAGTACTTACACTATTTTTCATGGTCAATTCTATTCTTATCTTCTATAATCTATTTTGAATTTTTTTTATATTCAATTTATCCTCTTATTAATGCCCATTACAGACTATTTCTTAGTTTTCTCAACAATTCTGAACAATCCTTTATTCCATGTCTTTTAGAGCCATACTTAAAAGCATCTTTTAGAAAATATCCAATATTAACCTAAATGAGATTTTCTTTTTCGCATTTATCACAAGGTCAAATAGTTATTTTCCTTAAACCTTTAATACTTGCCTTGGAGTTATGATAACATGAGACCCTATTTTATCTTACTCTTCATATTCATATACGAGTATAAATTCTCAAGCTTCTTTACCTTTCTTAGTTGATTGTGATAGAATTGAACTTGTCATCACTCTTTTACCTAATTCTTTTCTCTTTTCTTCTTTTCGTACTTTTTCAAGAAAATCTCCAATTCATCTTCTCACTAGAATTTATACCTTAAAAATATACCATTGATAATTTTCACATTTTTTTTAACAAAAATACTATGCTTCTTAACTATAACTTATCTCTATCAATTCATTATAATATTTTATACCATCAATCTCTTAGACTTATTATATTCTTTTCATTCAAAAACCTCTATTTTCTCTTATTCTCTTATTAATATTGATTATTTACTTAACTAAGGTATTTATTTCTTTCTATACTTCTTTCTTAAAAAAATTCATTTTCTAATCTTTATAATTGGAAAATATTACTATTCTATTCTACTTATCATATTTCTATTATCTCTTCTATTTCCAAAAGACTAACCTTATATTAATATACCAAACTTTTCATTTAAAAGCTTTGACTTTCTAAGTTCTCATTCTGTACATGTACAACTATATACACATATATACTCATTTTCCTTCATACACTAGTCCCTAATTTTTTCTTTTAACCACTTAAATATATTTCTGCGTCTTCTTCCATCTTTGATTCTGTATCTTCCCCCGGAAAATTCTCTATATTAAGTTCTAAATTCTCTTCAAATTCATCTTCTACGATCCAATTTGGAAATTCCTAAAGATCTTCTTCCTCTTCCATCTTTATAACGTGTATTGAATCTATAAATTCTCTTGGTAATTTTCTAACAACTAATTTTTTCCATCCATGGCATGTTAAAGACATTTTGCTTCCCAGTCAATTTTTGCGAACCTACACTTTGTCTCGTTATTTTCCTTGCTCCATGAGAGATTATAAACTTCACGTAGTATATAACTATATTCCAATAAGTTCGTGGTATCAATATCTTCCAAAGTTGGTCTAAAACCATTTGATGCTCTCGTTCTATTAATGTCCCTCTAGGGTTAAGTATTGCACCTTATTCTTTCTAATCAGTTCATGACGCTTCCATAACACTTCTTGCATCTTTCGATTTACAGTAATAAGGTGTTAAACAATGTCTTCTTCTGGTTTCATTCTATAATCTTGCACTTCTCTCATTATCCTATCAACTTTCTCCTTCTGTGCTGAAGTTGTTATCTCATCAGGCAATATTAGATTTACTGCCATTTCTTCCAATATCTATGACAGAAAATAAGTTTTTATCAAATTTCAGTATTTATCTATTTCCCTCTTGAGTCATTACTAACTAATTCAAAATCATTTCCTTATCAGTAACAATTCATATTTTCAAACTTATCAATACTTCTAATATTGATATCACATTTCATCACATCGATATATCCTATATGGCATGTACTTCTAGATTCGTTCTTTACCCAGAAATCAGAAAACTTAAGCTCTGATACCACTAAATGTAACACCCTTATACCCGGTTCAACCCAAGGAACTTGATACAGGAATATTACATTTGGTGCCAAAGTGATTTTGGCTAATCACTAATATATTTGAACATTAAAAAATAATAATAAATTTTTATAATTTATATTTTAGTCCTTACTACTTGGAACATACTTGATCTTCCTAAGTACATGTCATTCTTTTCAAAATATTGAAACATACCCTCTTGGCACTTGGAGATGTGATGAAATGAATGCTCACAACCTCAATTACAACTCTTTAAAATCACTGTACCTAATTTGCGCACGGAAAACAAACCGTACGCTAAGTAAAAACTCAGTGGTATTTCTATAATCCGAGTATTTAAAAAAAATATAATATAATAATAGGCACAATTAAATTTATAAGGACATATTAATGTCTAGTATCATATCATAACTATCATTTTTCATTTATTAAACAATATCCTAATTCACACAATTGCTATATAAATAATTATTCATATATCAACCATATTTATTCGTACAATGGCATCAGTCATGCAGTACTCAATTCATGAATACATCATTTCATACCATACTCAATTCATGAGTATATAACTCATATATTTCATGTATTGTCAACATATTTCACATTCTATTTTCAATTCACTATATCACTTTCATTTCTCATATCATTTCATTTCAATATCAATTGTAAGACTTTATTATTCATTTACCCCTATTAACAAGACTCGGACTTGGGCGGATATACGGATCCAACCAAAACACACCAGTTTGGCACCCAGTGCCTCATCGGATAATTTGAAGTAATAGATTGACACCCAGTGTCTCATCAACCATGCCGAAGTAAGTTGGTACCCAGTACCTCATCGAATTTATCCGAAGTAATAATTTGACACCTAGTGTCTCATCGACTCGTGGTCGAAGTATCCTTGAACTCTTCCAATCCTATGGCATGCCAACTATATTCGACTCAGCCTGATACATTTAATAGGGTTTCCGATTCACTTTTTAGACACAACCAATATTCAGTATTCCATTGTCACAAAATTCACATTTCAATACCAATCAATAATTTCATCAATCACAAATTCATATAATCTCAATTCAATATCAAGATAATAATAAACAATACTCACCTTAATTACTTATCATACACATTAATTTAAAATACAACAAATAAAAATTTCTAAATTCGGATTATAGAAATACAAACCGTAATTCTCGAGCTACTCCTCGTTAATCTTGTCTTTTCCTTTCTTAGCCGAGGTCTCCGGCACAACGTTAGCTATGGAAATTAGAACAATTTAAAATCATTAATACACACAATTTCACATTGAATATTTAAATTTTTATTCAACTTTTGCTCACATTTCAATTTAATCCTTAATCAAAGCTAACTTTATTTTATTTAAAACTAATTTCATATTTTCATTCAACTCCCACTTTAGACTAATTTCAACCTTCAAATTTCACCATAAACCCTAATTTTGAAATTCTCTCAATTTAATCCCTATTAGTCAAAACTTATGATTCATTTTTCAATTCAATCCCTTTTTCACTTCTAACTTGAAATTCTATCAATTTAACACCTAACACTTCAATTTATTCAACATGAACAACTTCTAAAAATTCACTAACTTCTAAAATTTCAATATAAATCAAGTAGTATTTTGTTTTAGGATTCTAAAAACATAAAAATTTTAAGAAAATGGACTAAATTGACTTACCACTTTGAGTTTAAACTTTAAAACCCTAAATTTTCTCCTTTCTTTTTCTTTCTTTCTTTTTCTTCTTTCTTTCCCCTGTTTCGTTCCCCAATTCTGTTCTTTCATTTTCATTTTCTTTTATGTTTTGTTTTTATTATTATATTATAATATAATATATATTTTACTTATACAATAAAAAATACATGTATTATTATTATATACATATGATTATTATTTTTACACATGTATTTCACCATTACATACATTTGTCATAATTTGGCTTAATTACTTATTTATTTATTTTATACTTTAATTATAATATAATATAATATAATATAAGAATATTTTCTTAATAATAAGTAAGTATATATAATTATTACAAGTATATGTATAATATTGTTACATGTGTAATTTAGTATTACCATACAATTGTAAATTTTATGGTTTATTTGCTTAATTAGTCCCTTTACTTTTCTCTATTCTATTATTAAGCTTTCACACTTTATTCAATTTAATCCTTATACCTAATTAACCTTAATTTAAATAAATTCACCTAAGCAAAACCTAATTAACTACACTACTAATTATCGTAAATATTTTTAATAAATATTTACGAATTCGTTTTTCGAAAATGGAGACCCGGAAATACACTTTTCGATACTCGTGACTATCGAGTCGTTACAGCTTAATTGCTTTTTTTGAAAAAGTTTGTGGGTCTTTTTGATGCATTTTGAAAGTTCAAGTACCCAATTGAGTGCAAAAAAAAAATAGGGGCTTAATTGTTTTCTTCGAAAAGGTTTGAGGGATTTTTTGATGCATTTTAAAAGTTCAAGTACCCAAATGAGTGAAAAAAAGAAGAAAAAAAAAGCAGAGACTTAATTGCCTTGTTTGAAAAAGTTTGAGGGCTTTTTGCTTTCTTTAGCCAATATATAATAATATAATACTATGTAAACGTTAAGGGTATATTTGGACAACACAGAGTAATTGAATTAAAATGTAATTACTATGATAGTAATTACATTATCTTGTAATTACAAAGAATTGTAATTTCCTAAACGTGTCAGGTTGAAAGAGTGTAATTATATCGTAATTCTCTATGTTATGTTTGGTAGTACACATTGTAATTATAAAATTACATAATTTATATTTTAAAAAAATATTGATTACTATAAAAAATTATTAGTATGATAAAAATAATTTCTAAACAAGTAACAAAAATTAAAATTAAATTATTATATGTATTATGCTAGTCTAAAAAAGTAGTTGATAATACAATTACTAATAAAAATCTAAGAAAAATAAATATCATATTCAATTTTATCTAATTGCTCTAGTGCATATTTATTGGGTTATTCTCTCTTTAATATTTAACATATGGTCATTATCATCATTTGTTGGTCTTTGACCGAATTCATCATCATTTGAATTTGAATATATATCATTAATCCTTCTTCCATATACTTTTCAAAGTATAGATAATCTTAATTCCACCTATGGTCAAAGTTATAAAATATGCAACATGCTAGTACGATTAGAGCTAAAGCTTGGGGACCGACATGCACTAAAAATAAAATTTTTTTAGCTCAGTCCCTTTAGAATTAATAAAGTTACAAAGTAATCTATGGTAAAATTGCATTTCACCCCCCTAAATATGAAAAAAAAATCTATTTAGTTCCTTCAAACAATGGAATTATAAGTTAGCACATGATAAAATTACATTTTGATCTTTTAAAAATTTTATAATCCAGTTTCGATCCCTTGCCTAAAAAAAATTTGAGCTTCGCCCCTAGGTACGACCCAACCTTATTTTTTTATGTTATATTATGGAGATGTTGTTAATATGGAAAATATATTTTTTAGAACAACAAATGTCTTCTCAACTACATTTCGAAGCTTTAAATGTCTCAAATTAAAGAGTTCGCGAGCTGTCTATGGTATTGATGGCAAGTCGAGATTTTTTTATAAAAAAACCTTTATAAAAAAGATTTTATAAATTGTCCAAACCTTTCATAACACTTATTATAAATAATATAATTTTTTACCATAAATTTATAAAGTTATTTTTTTATAAAAAAGTTATGATAAAAAAAATTGGGTAACAAGGACTCTCAAGTCCCTCTCAATTTTAAAATTGAGCAAACCGGTCCCTCTCAAAAAAATCAAAGCAATTTAATCCCTGCCAATTTCGAAAGTGAGAAACTAATGACAATTAATTATGGCGTTAATGTTTCTATTCAATTTTACATAAATTTGATTGGTATAATAATGAATTTAGTTATCATAATTTACACATTGTATCAATTTGGTCATGATTTAACAAATTTAGCATGCAATATATTTTTTTAAAATGTGTAAATGTTTAGGCTAAATTTGTTTAATTTTTTAGAATCAAGACCAAATTAACAAAATATGTAAACATCAATGACTGAATTTGTTATTATACCAATCAAAATTATGCACAATTGACGAAAGACGTTAATGTCATGATTAATTGTCCTTAATTGTTCACTTTCAAAATCGAGAGAGATAAAATTGCTCTAATTTTTTTTAGAGGGACTAATTTGCTCAATATCGAAATTGAGAGGGGCTAGAGAGGTCTTTTTACCAAAAAAAAACTATGATTTTTTTTTTGTGAATAAGTATATTATTTTTATAATATATAACATGGATACTATATAAGCTATATCCATACTTATTGATCATAATTGTTTATAAATTAATAAATATATTATAACAAATTTATAACATATAAGTTATTTTTTATAATAAACTTTTTGGCCATAACTTTAGAAATTTATTAGGATTTAAATAATATATTTTTTGTTATAACTTTATAAAATACACAAATTATTTTTATAATAATTTTTTTAGCCATTACCACCAATCCCAAACACTCATATATTCATGCTTGTAATATAATTTTTATATCTTATATAAAATAATATTTTAAAATTGGATTTGGTGTAATTACTAGCATAATTACTCTAATTCACACCCTCCCCTAAGGATAGGAAAGTGTAATTGGTTACTCCAATTATACTCAATTTGGTGAGACTCAACAATTACAATGGATACCCAAATATGATACCCTTGTGTAATTACAAGCAATTACACTTAAATCCAATTACTAAGTGGCTTTCCAAACACTACTTAAAATTATATATATATTTTTGAAGATAAAAAAAATATGAGATAAACTATCTAAATTTAATTTTTTAATTAAAAAACTCATCTAAAATATTAAATATTAAATTAAAATAATATTTTTTAAAAATTAATAGTATTGATAGGCGTAAAACAAGTTTTGAGTTAATAATTTATAAATATGGACAAACTTGAGTAAAATCATCTCATATTTTGGGCTAGGTCGAGTTTAGGTAAACATAAAGTGTACTAATATCATACATAGGCTCGACCCGACTAACACCTCTACTCGGGCCTCTTTATTATTATTATTATTATTATTATTATTATTATTATTATTATAAGTGTAAATTACACCTATGGTCACTCTAACTTAAGGGTTGTTCTATTTTAATCATTCTAATTTTTTTTTAATTTAATTACTCTAATTAAGATAATTATTTGAATTAATAATTACTATTTAAAAAATTATTAATTTATTAATGTAACACATTAACCTATTAAATAACTAACAAGTGACATTTCTTTTTTTGACTAAAAATAGATACCTCTATATAATTAACCAAAACATTTTTTTTTCCTCTGAGATGGCAAGTGAGTATGGTCAGACTTACAACATCAATGCAAACTCGTTAGCTGGTGAGGTGGCGGCACCATTGGGAGAAGAGAAACTGATTCTGTTGACTGATGTCGTAGAGATTCAGAGAGACCGAGAGGAACCTGGAAGCTTGGTGAAAGTGATTGATATAAAGGGAGTGAAGAAAATGATTTAGGAAGGGAAGTGGGTGGCATATAATCGCATTTGACTCTAAACCCCTTTTTTGGGGACTAAACCCACATGAAATTTGGACCCACTTCACACTCACCACATCAAAGTTTCAGACATAATCTTCAAACAAATTTTTATTATTATGAGAATTTATCTTTTTTCCAGCACTGCAAAGATTCTTTTTTAATTTAATATTTGGTTTTGGATTGTAATAAAAGGATGTACCAAGATTATGCCATTTGAGATCAATACGAACTAAAGACCGATGTTTGATCGTCTATTGATTAGCAAATATAAAGTATTTTAACAAGGTAAAATAAAAACGAGTATAACAAAGCTATAAAATGAACATGCATTGACATGGTTCACCACACAGCTAGAATGATAAACCATGAAAACGAAGTTACAGACTCAAATGGTGCCACGGTTTCATCACGCTGATCTCGTACGAAACTAGTCTTCTTGCTCTAGTTTCGGCTTCCGTTGCAGTGGCGATGATGATGTTGTAGCTTCGGCACTCCCCGTGGTGGTCAAAAAGAAGAGAATCTCAGCCACTACTGGTTTTTTAGTCAATATGAAAATACATTCATCAATTAGTAAAACTAGTTTTTATCATGAACCGGAAATGCGGCAATCATTGGAAGAAACATCGTGGCCAGATGAAATCTTTTGTTTCCTGCCATTTCCCAGTCTACTACTACCGCCGGCTCCGCCTGCCATTCCTCCTTGCCTCGTATCTGCCTTGTGTTGCACCTGTCTTCAAAACATCAATCAGGAAAAAAAAAAAAATAGCATTCATGTAAATTAACTATGCGACTTAATCCAGTTTCGATTAATACTCTCCATAATACCAAATCTATACAATTAGTTTTGATGTATCAAAATCACAAAACGAATCTACTCGTAAGATTGGATTTAATCCGACACAGAAGCCGTAAAATTTTACATTGAAACTAGATCCGCTCTACGGCACAGTCTCCCCAGAGCTCATATCAGCGGAATTCCGTTTATATCATGATTTTCTTTGAGAATAACATTTTCAAAATATGTATAGTATTTCAATAATTACAAATGAAAAAATAAAGTGATCCAGAAAATAATGTCACTTGATTATTAAGTAAAGTTGTCACTATTCATAGTAATCAATTATGTCTCTTGTCACCAAAAGTTATATCACTTAATTAATAACAAAATGGCATAATTATTCAAGTAGATATCTACTGAAATAATTATGTTTATGGCTAAAGATATGACTATTCATTTGGGTAGTTATGTCCCTATGAAGAGACATGAGACATCCTATAAATAAGAAAGGAATTTCATTTGTAGAATAAACCAAAAAATATAGAAAAAAAAAGTTCTTTCTGATATCCCACCATTTTTTATATTTCTAAATTATTATATAAAAAATTGCTGTAAATTTTTTTATAGAAATTGATATTCTTGCTATGCTCCGCTCACTGTTCAGTGGATTGTTTCCGTCAATGCAAAACGTAGACAACCATTAAACTTCATTGTATCATCGAGGTTCATTTGCCAGTAACTCTTTTGCATATCATAATATAAGTGACTTGACGTCACTTGTAGTAGTTATTTTAGGTCATTTCCGCATTTAACGAGTTTGTTTTCTAGGTTTTTTATAATTAATTATTATATTTTTAGTATTTAGTAGTTATGATTAAAAGTTAATAAAAATAAGTGTTTTTAACCCATTTTTGAGTGTTGATGACCTATTAGTCTGACACGGGCCTTAGGTAGGTTTAATTTGGGTATTCAAGTGGGTAGGAGGTTTAATTTTAGGCCCAATTGACGTAGGAACTTGGGGTGAGTGATGCGCAAGCTTCTTAGGTTGTGAAAGCATGAGAAAAAAATCTAGAGACACAAAATGCCTTACGTGGCGCGACATGCAATGTCTATGTTGAAACACGCAGCCTTGTGTTGAGCCACAACAGCCTTGTGTTAAGCCACATCAACCTGTTTTAAGCCATAAAGCTTGAATGTAGGCTACAAGCAAGGATGACGTCGGCAACCATATTTTGGCAGATTCTCAAAGATTTTATTTCTTACTTACACCCAAAGTATCGGGGGCATATCGGACATAAAGTGCACATCTTTTAACCTATAAAGAAGAGGCTTCTTTACACAAATGGAGGAATCGATCAATCAACCCATTCATCAAACATTGCTTTTTCTTTAGTTTTCTTTTCTTTTATGTTTTAGTCAGAACTTTTCTATTCCGATGTGAAGACAATAGCAAGCGGCGGTTGTTCTGGCATCAAGCTTCAATAATATTCATAAGCATTCTCCTATCTCTTTCGTATTCTTTTATTTATACTTCGTTAACTTGATCAATTAACCATCGTATGAATATTAGAATAATTTCTTGTGTTTATTTCATATCTTGCATAATTCGTTTATTGAACTAATTAATTAATCAAGTCAATTAATTAACAAAAAGAATAAGGGATCATAATAGGATTTTTCGGTATAAGTTATGCGTTCTTAAATTGTTAGGCTTGAAAACCTTAATGAGTAATCATAGGGGAGACGAGATTGGGAGATAAGTCAAACTGAGTAAATCGTAGTTATCCTGGCGGAGAAAGTAAGGTCGGGAGATAAGTGAATATCCACCGATTAATTAATTAGTAGATTTAATTAATAACTAATTCATATTAGAACCTAAATTCTGAAATTAGTTAATCTTATGTTTGTTAATTAGGGATTTAATCGACCATGGGCTAGAGGCTCACATTGTCAACACTAGGAATAGGAAAATCCATATTTAGGTTAGTTAATTTAATTAGTTTAATCAAAATATTTTTATTTGGATTAACAATACTAATTCGTGACTTGATTAGATTAGTAGTTATTTTCTGTAATTAGTTTAATATTAATTTCTCCAATCTGCAGCCCTTGGGTGCAATAATTGGAATACTTACCAATGTTCCGTTGTAATACAAAACTATATTACAATTTGACATGTTCACTTGTAGATACCGCTAATTTAATATATATATATTTTTGTGTAATATTTTACTATAAACGATAACACGTTTATAGACGATCAATAGGTGGGAGCAAATAGAACTTTAAAGAAAGTGGCATTGATACACGCCTTGAAGCCATTGTTAATTTCTCATAAGTTTATTTTTTCTCCCTACGCACCAACAATTTAAAGTTCCATTTTCGCAATTTATGAGAAATTAAAGATGGTTTTTCTATTCACCGCACATTCACATGCCATTACAAGCATGGTACTATGAGGACATATGTTGACAAATGTGGTTGCATCAAGGCCAGAGATCTTGTCAAATTTTGATTTAAAAGAAATCTTTATTACAAGAAAAGGTATGTTAAATTTATTGTTTTACTCTTATTGCATGATTTATATTTTAATTATTATGTGTTTATTGAATTACATTACATTGTATGCATAACTTTTTGAGATACGTGATTCTGATTGGTATAAGATTATATAATATATATTATATATAGTGCAAGAAAGAAAGAAAGAAAGAAGGAAAGAAGATGAAATGAAAATGCACGTCTGGGAAATAGTCTATTAATTGATTGAAAAGTTGCTTTCATTTTGAAGGGTGATGACATTGTTCAAATTTTAGTTGAACATGCTTCTATCTAATAGAAGCATTATGACCATTTAGGTGGGCCTTCCCAAATTGAAAAGTTATGCCACTAGGTCCAACGATTAAGGTTGGATTAGAATGGTTTCTTGAAACTGAAAAGTGCAACTTGAAAAGTGATGTTTTTTTAAAGAGTCACTTAGGTACCTATTAATGCTATATAAATAGAAAATAAGTTTCAAGAATTGAAATTTCATCTATTCCATTCAAATTTGTGAGTGAAACTTTTATTACAAAATAATTCTTTCTTTTTCATGATATATATATTTAATTTGAGATATGAATTTATTTGTTTATTTAAATCATGATATTAGTAACTAGCATTTGGATGATATTGATGAGACATTGTTTTCATTGCTAAAACTGAAACTTTGTAGATGATTATATAATATCAATAATTTTGATTGTTGTTTTTGTTAAATAACCTTAAGCTAAATGGGTTTATTATATGATTGCATTTTTTTTTATGTTATAAAATTTGGATTAGAAGTGGTTTTGACTAGAAATAAAATAAGTCATATGTATATGCATGGTTAATTTTTCTAATCAATGTAGAATAGTGAAAAACATTGGCTTGTATAATAAGATCACTATTCTGATATAAAGTCTTCTAGTGAATATATATAACGAGATAATCATATATTTGAAATCGAGATCATACTATGCATATTTTGTGATGGTGCACGTGGTTTTTATATGGCTTAGATATGGTCTATAAACTCATGATTCTATAATGTTTTGAGATGTAATAAATTTTGAAATTTACTTTGGAAGCCATGAATTAAAGATCTTGTGAGTATGAAATAGCAATATGAATGCTATTTGGCCCATTTACGTGATGGACATGATTTTAATCATAGTCAGAAAATAATTGATAACGTCCATGGTGAAGGGTGAATAACTGTGTGATTCTATAGTCGGTTGGACAATTGATGGTCCTTTAATATAACTATATATGTTACACCCTTGTATATATATGGTGTGTTAAGAAAAATAATTTGACTATGAATGCAAAAAAAAAAAAAAGTTTTAAAGTTATGTATTGACTTTGAAAAGAATCTATGATAAATAAAAAATATGTTGTCTAGTTTCACCAAGGGATTCAAGGCCTCTTTACAAAACCTTACTTCGTGAAAAAGACATGATGTATGGTTTCATATATTTGGTGATTGTGAAATTAATTTCTTGGATATTAAGAAATAAATAAAGTATCCAAATATGAAATCGTCATGATAAGAAAAGAGAAAATGATCGTTGTAATTTGACAATAGTAGAAAAGATATCCTTGATAGCATTGTTTTGCGAAAGAATCAATAATTGAACATGGTGGGAATGTTGGTCTTGTGAATTTTCAAGACACAAATAAATATAAAAGTTTCATCATGTGGTTATAGATAATTAACATACTATGTTGGAAATTTGAAAATTTTGGATGAGATACAAGCCCATAATATTTAAGTCACCCATGATGGAAACTCAACTCAACTCAACACTTGGTATAATGTCAAGTCTTGAGTTCAATGAGATAAATTACATCATCAATATGTGACAACTAGCACTATAATAATAATAGAATCCTAGGATGAAAAGTACTAGGTACCAGTAATGATAAAGAGAATGATGAGTATTATACTTTTAATAGACCCATAACATAAATGTGTTAGAGTGTTATAATTACGGGAACACTGTCGATGAGATCTACCTATGTGAGTGGAAGTGTGGCCGCTTCTAGGAGCTCAAGGGCTTGGCTCTAACAGCACTCATGAAAAGAGGTTACAGACACATGACCATAATAGTGTTCCTAAATATTGTGCATTGATAGGTGTTGAAATCATTGTGTGAGATGTGTTCGGTTAATCAAATAGAATAGTTGGTTCAAAGCATAGTCTACCATGCAATTTTGATTAACTTTAACATGTTTTCACTAAGTGAAAGTTCTAAGTGAAAGTTCAATCGTAAGACACCTTTATTTATGCAATTGATTTCCAAAATTATCAAAATCTAGAATATTTTGAAAATGGGGGAGATTGTTGGAACATTTTTCAAAATATATATAGTGTTTCAATAGTTACAAATGAAAAGGTACAAGTGATCCAAAAAAAAAAATGTCACTTGGTTATTAAGTAAGAGTTGTCATAATGATCAATTATGTCTGTTGTTACTAAAAGTTATACCATTTAATTAATAACAAAAAGGTCATTATTATTCAAGTAGATACCTATTGAATAATTATGTTTATGGCTAAAGATATGACTATCCATTTGGGTAGTTATGCCCCTATGAAAAGACATGAGACCTCCTATAAATAGGAGAGGAATTTCATTTATAGGATAAACCCAAAAATATAGAAAAAAAAGTTTCTTTCTGATATCCCACAATTTTTTATATTTCTAGATTGTTCTATAAAGAATTATTGCAGAAATTCTTTATAGAAATTGATATCATTTCTATGCTCTGCTCAGTGGACTGTTCCCGTCTGTGCAAAATGTAGAAAGTTATTGGGCTTCATTGTATCCTCGAGGTTCATTTTCCAATAACTCTTTTGCACACCATAATATAGGTGGGGGTGAATAGAACCTTAAAGAAAGTGATATTGATACACGCCTTGAAACCTTCGTTAATTTCTCATAAGTTTATTTTTATCCTCGCGCACCAACAAAGATCATATTAGAAAACCAAAAAAAAAAAAAAACAGAGAAGAGAAAAAAAAACAAAGGGTTTTTGGTTAATTATATAGAGGTCTTTAGCTTTAGTTAAAAGCAAAAAAAAAAAAATGTCACGTGTCAACCATTCAAGGGGCTAATATGCCACGCCAGTAATCCATTAGTGAATTAATGGAATTTTTAACAGCGATGACTAATATAAACAATTATCTTAATTAGATGACTAAATTGAGAAAAAAAATTAGAGTGACCAAAATAGGACAACCCCTATTTTAGAGTGACCATGAGTGTAGTTTACCCTTATTATTATTGAAAAGTATTGAAACCAATTTTTTAAAAAATTATTAAAAATTTAAAAAAAATCGGTTCAACCGTCGATTCAATCAGTTCGTACAGGTTCCCATCTAACCGGTTCAAAGCCATTCTCTGAATCGATCTCCTAGCCAATTCCCTGTCCAACCGGTTCAATTTGGTTCAAACAACATTGATTCTATTTACACCTGAAGGTCTGATAACAAATTTACTCCCTATGGTTTGAAAACTACTCACTTACCCCCATAAGATTTGATGAAAAATTCACTAACCTCCAAGGATTTTATCAAATGAATTTAAATTAAAAAATATATAATTTTACCCTTTATTAATTAATTAATTATTATTCTATTTATATTTATTATCTTAAATTCTTATATTTAGTAAATTTTAAATAATAAAAATATAATTAACTTTAAAAATTGCTTAATTATTATTTTAAATTAATTTATGAATTACATTATATTCTAATATAACTATATGTTAAATATAATATTTTCAAGTAATATATGTAAGTTTTTTTTAAGTTACACGTACATTAACAATTCAATTACATAAAATACATCTAAATAACTATAGTTGGAATTGATCATTATGAAACACATTTAAATTAATAACCATAATATATCTAAACTAAAAGTGTTCAAGGGCTAAATCAAGCTTAAGCATGATATTAACACACTTTATGCTCACCCAAGCTCGGTCTAGCACGAAACATGGGTCTAAAATTTTACCCAACCCCACTTGTATTTGTAAATAGCTAACCTAACCCTATTTTAGGCAACCCATATATATTTTTTAAAACTTTTTGAAAAAATATTTATATTATTTTTAATTTAATGCTTAAAAATTTTATATTTGTTTCAAATTTTAAATTTTACATAAAAATAACTTAACATGGTGGAGGGATCCACTTACATCAATGTAAAATTAAAATGGTTTTACAGTCTTCCGTAACTTTTTTTATACGATTGATATTTTAACAATCCAACCATCATATTTCATGCTCCATTCATGTAGATCATGCATATCAAGTTTGGTATAAATTAAAATTTTCTAACTTTTTTTTTTTGTGTAAAAAACTTTCAACCATTAAATATATGAATATAAATAATATTTTAGATCGACATTATAAAGATATCGGATCGATTCAAAAATTTACATGCATGACAAGTACAAATATCTTGATAAATTAAATGGTTGGTTTGTTAAAATATCAATCGTATAAAAAGTTACGGAAGGGTGTAAAACCATTTTAATTTTACACCAGTGTAAATCCCTTGTAACACCCGAATAATTTTTAATTGACCCGAAATTTAAGAAAGCTAGGATTAAAGTGAAAGAATTAGTGAATTGTCAGAATCCACCGGGAATTTAGAAATTATAGTGGCCAAATTTTGATTAGTTGGATCTCAATCCTAGTCTAGTTAGGATGACACTGGCTGGTTCCAAAGTGGGAGACAAAATGATTAAGAATGTAGGGTTGTGATGGCCAGTGAAGACCATGCCTAGGGTATATATATAGGTGGGTGTGAAGATAGAAATTTCTTAATTTTTTTTTATGATTCTTATTCTATCCATAGCGCCATCTTCTTCAGACGCTCTGAAAAAGAAGAGGATGTAGCTGAAGGAAGCTCTACATGTCACAGTAGTCATGAGAATTGAAGCTTGATAATAGAAAATTTTAGGAACTGGTAAGCTTCCTTACCTCTTGGTACTTATAGATCAAAGAAAAGAGTAAAGTAGTAACTCTTATAAGCTCTTATGTATTTTTTGGATTCTGGGTTTTTAAGGGTTAAACACCTTTAGTTTAACCAATAAATGGTTGTCATGCTTAGTTGCCAAGACAAATGAGACTCCAGCGTTCGGACAAGCTAAGTTGACAAGGATAAGGAAACGTGGTGAGTTTCTGTACCTTTCCTTTGGATAATAGATGACTTTTTGTGACTTGCATGTATCACACTGATGATGTATTGAGGTTGCCTAAGATATGGTGTGTATATGCTTGAAGAAAGAGTAGGCTGTATGTGTGCACCATACTGTGTGAGCTTTCATCAGTTGTCTAGTGGTTGTTTTATGGTTGATAATGATAGATAATTTGGCATGATGTTTTTTTAATGATAAATCATATGATATGCTTGAGTAATGTATGTGTAGTATGGTGGGAAATTATTGATGTGTTAGATGAAGTTAGGACTTGGGGGAACGAGAACTTCTGTTAGATACCGTCATACGGTATTGCTGAGTGCAACTGTGATGTGCGAAGCTTCGAGCCTTGCGGATAGGACATTGCGGTGTTTGAGCATCAAGTTTAAGAATGGTGAAATGGAGGAATGGGCGGAGGAATAGGGAAAATGGAATTATGTTAAGATACCGTCATACAATATTACAGTGTTTGAGCATCAAGATTAGGAATGGTGAAATGGAGGAATGGGCGGAGGAATTGGGAAAATGTATAACACCCCTAACCTACATCTATTGCTGGAACAGGGTTACGGAGCATTACTAGAGTTTACAGATCAAGTACAAATATTTCATATCATTTCTCATTCATATCAGAAATCAATTAAAATCAATCATATTGTCCCTTATGTAAGTCCTCGAGGCTCAAAATACGCATTAGAAAGAAGTAGGGACTAATCTGGGCACTTAGAGAATTTTTCGTAAAATTTTAAAAATTTTACAAAGTGTAGGGGACATACGCCCGTATGGCCAGGCCGTGTGGGTATTCTAAATAGGGACACACGGCCGTGTCCCAGCCTGTGTCTATACCCGTGTAACTCTTTGACTTGGGTCACACGACCAAGCCACACGTCTGTGTGCTAGGCCGTGTGAGCATACAGACTTGCATTAATTAGGTGCAAGGATCACATGGCCAAGCCACACGCCCGTGTGGATAATTTTGAGCATTCTGTTTCTCAATTTTTAAGATGTAGGGGACACACGGCCAGATCACATGCCTATGTGCTAGGCCGTGTGTCACACACAGCTGAGACACACGCCCGTGTCTCTGCCCGTGTGGACGAAATTAGGCCATTTACAAGACCACTTTTCTCACCTAATTTATCTTTCACCTACACCAACACTTTAACATATTCACAAGGCAATACCAATCATTCCAATCAAGCCAAAACCAAGTTTAGTACATATTATATCACCTCATATTTTCAAGTATTCAATTTCACCTAATTGACCTAATTCACATACATGTATATCTTATCAATTATACTAATATAAATCAATTAATAATGAACCTATATGATTCCCATCATTTAACCAAATCAAAGACTCATCAAACACATTAAGACCATATATAAACACATCAAGATATGTCTTTCACAAGCCATTCCAATGGCTAGTTACAACCAAACATTTACATTGCCATCATTGTTCATATTTAGCCTATACATGCCATTATAACCAAAATTAGTTTGCTATATATACCGAAAAGTCTGAAGGATAGTGTGATGTAGCTCCGACCCGTTTCCAACCTTTACGAGCTTCCGAATATTATAAAATAGAGGAAATAAAACTAAGTAAGCATTTAATGCTTAGTAAGTTCGTATAACGGGAATTTAACTTACCATTCATTTTCATTAAAATAAACATGCAAGAGCATCCAAGCAATTTTGCTAATAGCCTAAACACACAACTTCATCAAACATGCTAGTCATTTATTTCATATGCATAACAAGAATCATGTATGAGCTCATCAATGTCAAGTTTCCATGTATTTCGTGAATATACAGGTAACATTTCACTTTGAAAACATTTATTTTCTCATATATGGATTTTTCCTGTTGAATCATTAAAAATATCGATGGATACCCGGGTAGTACACACGAAGTGTACAAATCTATAATTTGTCAATTCATATTCGGGAATGCTCATACGAGCACATAATCGGGAAGCCTTTTCGAGCCATATAATCGGAAGCTCATGTGAGCCATATAACGGGAAGCTCATACGAGCCAATGTCAGGAAGGTTCAAGCGAGCCAATATCAGGAAGCTCCAGAGAACCATTAACGGGAAGCTCACAAAGAGCCTTTAATCGGGAAGCTCACGAAGAGCCATTTATCGAGATGCTCATAAGAGCTACGATGTGTCCACAACACATGTAGGATCACAGCCAAATCGGGATGCTCCGAAGAGCTGTTAACGAGAAGCTCGCAAGAACTATATAACGGGAAGCTCATAAGAGCTAATAACGGGATGCTCTTTCGAGCTATGATGTGTCCGCAACACATGCAGGACCACAACCAATACGGGAACCCTGTATCCATCGAATTTCATTTATTCAAACGGGACTTAACACTTGTCGGATATATTTGGATATGTGTTCAATACTTATACATGACAATTATACATTCCACACAAAAAAAATATTCACTTTAAAATATTTAAATACACAATTTAGTTACATGAACTTACCTTGACAATGTTCGTGCACACAAAAGTTACTAATTCGCTACTTTCTCTTTTCTTCGTTCTAACTCCGTATTTGGTCTATCTGGATCTATGCGAATGAATTTAACATCAATTTAATACATTTCATATTCAATTCGATCCAATTCACATCTTAGGCAAAATTACCATTTTGCCCCTATACTTTTAATTAATTTTGATTTCGTCCCTATGCAATTTAATCCTTATTCCAAGCCTAACCAATTTTTACATATATTACAATAACAGTCCATGTATTTCACAAAAATCAAAATTTTTCTATAAATTTCACATCTTTTCAATTTAGTCCCTAAATCATAATATCATCAAAATTCCCTTTACAAAAGTTGTTTATCTATCAACAACCTTTCATTTTCTACCATAAAACTTCATAATTCATGCATACTCATCCGTGAAAAAACTTTAACACCTTAATAACTTTGCAAATTAATCCCCGAGATAGCTAGATTAAGTTATTACGATCTCGAAAATATAAAAAATATTAAAAACGGGACAAAGAAACATACCTAATTGAGCCAAATAAGTTTGCTCAAAACCCAATTTTCATGGCTAGGGTTTCCATGTTTTAATTTTGGGAAAGATGATGAAATAAGATGATATTAGATTTTTATCATCTTTAATTATTTCTATTTCCAATTTAATCCTTTTCTTTATTTAACTTTCCATTGATGAATCATCATACTTATCTACTAACTCCTCTTAATAGTCTATTTGCTATATAATGACCCCCAATTTCGAATTTCATAGCTATTTGATCCCTTTAGCTACTAGAATTCAAATTTTGCATTCTATGCAATTTGGTCCTTTTATCAATTAAACATGTAATCGGTAAAATTTTCTTAACGAAATTTTTATACGACATTCCTATCATAATGCAGACCATGCAATAATATTAAAATAATTTTCCTTCCTAACTCAGATTTGTGGTCCCGAAACCACTGTTCTGGTTTCACTGAAAACAGGCTGTTACAAAATAGAATTCTGTTAAGATACCGTCATATGATATTGTTGAGTGCAAAGCATGATGTGCGAAGCTCCGGGCCTTGTAGGGGGGACACTTCGATGTTCGAGCATCAAGGTGAAATGTGGAATAGGTCCTTTGGGATGACACCGTGGTGACGATTATTAGGTTCCATAGAGCAACACCGTAATGATGGTCAGCAGGTTCTATGGGGCGACACCACGACGATGGTAAGGTCCTACAGGGCGAAACCCCAAAAGAGGTCTAATGTGTAAGACCATAGCTTGGTTATAGCAACCAGTATAGCCTGCTAAGACAGTAAACACGGGTTAGTTCGTCGGAATATTAAACATGGGTTAGTCCGCTGGGACAGTAAACACGAATTAGACTATTGGGACATTAAACACAGGTTACTCTATTGGGATAGTAAACACGGGGTAGTCCGTTGGGACAGTAAATACGGAGTAGTCAGCCAAGATGTAAAACATGTGGATTACAATTGTAAAGCCTGCAGTTTAGGAGGAACGTTAAGGGATTTAAGTAGAGCTCGCGGTGTGACTAAGCGATAAGTCACAAGAATAAATGAGCTTGGTAAGTCTAAGGAACATAGACCACCGGGACAATAAGAGAATTCGCCAAAGGAAATAATGAGTAATGCCAAGGATGCATCTCAACCCAATTAGGGTGATAAAATGAAGATACTCCTTAGATAAGGAGGTATGCATAATGTACGACAAAACGAATTCGCTAGGAAAGTTGCGAATCCCACATGGTATATAAGCTGACGCGGATTAGGCTATAATAGAATACAATCATAATTTGTAAGTCGACAAAGAGCTAGCCAATAGGTTGGGTAGGCTAATAAGGGCTCTCGTAGGAGGAAATGACTGCTCAATGATGAATAACCAGTAAAGTTCGTTAGAGACTAATGGAAAGTGGAGGTCCGTTGGGATCATGTAAAATAATAGAGATCTTATTAATCTACTAAAGGAAAGAACTACATGTCTAATGAAGCTTCTTTAAGGAATGGACTGAGTACTTTGGTGCTATGTGATGGGCACTAGTACTCCAAGATAGTGAAGATATCGTATTCTGGTAAAGACACCAGTTATGGAAATTACTTGGGTAGTCGCCAAGTGACGCCAATCGAAAATAATGAACGTAAAAATCAAGGAGATGGAACAGTGAGAGAAAGGAAAGGATGAGACCAAGAGTGAACATGGTAAAAAATCGAACTAGGATTTAAGTATTTGCTTAGTAAAATTCTAATACTATACACATTCAAAACTTACTCTACATGCCTTTCCTCCATAAACAGTATTCAAACACTAAGGCCTTGCTGGGCGGGATGTTACAATATTTGCTTCTTTCTTTAGGTCATGTGGTGACATCAGTGGTGGTTACAGTGGGCCGAGTCCACCCTGTAACACCCCTAACCCGTATCCGACGCCAGAATAGGGTTATAGAGCATTACCGAACTTACGGATTAAACAATCATACATTTCAAAATCAATTATCATTCAAATCAAAAACCATTCAAATACATTCATACAGTCCTTAATACGAGCCCTCGAGACCCCAAATGGACATTAAAAGTGGTCCGAGACTAAACCGAGTACTCAAGAAAATTTTTAGAAAAACATTAAAATTTTTCAAAGTTCAGGGGACACACGCCCGTGTGGCGAGGCCGTGTGTCTCACACTGTCAAGGGGCACGCCCGTGTCTCAGGCAGTGTGGGCATTCGAATGGGATCATATAGTCGTGTCCCAGCCCGTGTCTGACCCCGTGTAACTCACTGACTTGGGTTACACGGCCAACCCACACGCCCGTGTGCCAGGCCGTGTGCTAGGCCGTGTAAATCTACTGACTTGATTTCTATAGAAGTATCAGGGGACAAACGGCCGTGTCACTTGGCCGTGTGTCACACAAGGCTGAGACACACGCCCGTATGGACAAAAATAGGTCATTTTCCAAGCCATATACCTCACCCACATTGGTACCAACCTATACACATCAATTTGTATATAACCATGGCATAAATAGGCATTCAAAAATCAACCAATCTCAAGTTTATAACATATACTTTCGCACATACAACATGATACTCATAATCACATCCATTGACCACTTTAACACATACCAATTATGTTTCCAAAATATACCTAAATGGTCACACTCATATATGAGACATTGTGCCTAAACTTAACATGTATGCCACATATAAATCTCAACTATTTGGTACCCAAAATATCAATTCAAAACCAAGGCATTCATATGGCATTCATTCATCTCATACCATGGGCTATTTACATATTTACATAACAAAATATATGCCCAAATTACAAGCCAATTCAAATGGCTAAAACACAACAAAACATGTAGACTATCATTAGCCAAAACGACCTATACATGCCATTAGAACCAAAAATTATAAAACCATGAGTACCACAACAGCCGATAGATAGTATGATGATATCTCTGACACCTTCCAACTCGAACGAGCTTTCGATACCTAAGTACACAAAGAGATTAACACAAAGTAAGCATGAAATGCTTAGTAAGTTTGTTACTCAAAAAAAATAAAGTTTACCACTTCAATTTATAAGCGTAATCCATTTAAGTCAATCCAACGTGTCTTGGCCTTAACCTAAACAAAAATAACCTCTCAAAGTTAAATATCACAATAACTAGCCAATTCATCTCAAGACATCATGACATAAGTACACACTACTTAAGTGCATATATATAATCTAAGCCTATGGCTAAACATATTTCGATCATCCAAAAACTCATACCTTTCCATGCTTTCATAGCAATTTTATTTGGCCAAAGCATAACACATGTTCATCAACCAAGTTAGCCATGTATTCATATAAAACCGAAATCATGTATGAGTTCAACAATAATTTCAATTTCATGTACATGTAACATCTATACCATGTATACATATATCACATATATAAATCACTTCTCGTATTTCACATAAATACCTATACTAGTTCATATCAAACTCATGTAACCTCAAATCATCACTGTGCCCGTTGAACCATTTGGAATACTATCAGATACTCGGGTATCTCGCACACTAAGTGCCAATACGTGGTCAAAACCACCTCTATCTCATATTTCATATAGATGCTCACTCTCGAGCCATCACTGGGTCTGCTCACACAAGCTGTCAGCCAAGACGTAGCTACATGGTGCTGATCACACAAGCTGTAAAGTAACTGCAGCACATGCCGGGAACTCAGCCACCCGTAGGACGTACGAGACCAGCACCCAAAACACGGTAACCCCTAATGACATGTCATTTGTATCCTATCTATTCCTAATGTTCAACCAGGATCCATACATTGCCTAATCTTCGTCAAATATTTCTGTGGTATCGTATCATCACAATTATATCAATTAAGCATTTAAACATATATATAATTTAACGCTTATTAACATACGAACTTACCTCGAATTAGTACGAAAAAAATCGACCGATTAATCCACTACTTTATCATTGCCTTGATTTAACTCTGTACGAGGTCTAACCGGATCTATACAAATGAATTTAATTTAATTCAATACAAATCCCATTCAATTTAGTCAAACACACATTTTTGGAAAAATTACCATTTTTCCCCTATACTTTTAATTCTTTGCAATTTAGCCCCTAGGCTCGGAAAATGAAATTCATGAAATTTCCTTCCTACCCAAGCCTAGCCGAATATCATATATATTCATAGAATCCCATACATTTCATTAGTTCACAATTTATACCATGATATTTCACATTTTCAATTTAGCCCCTAATTGACAATTTCATTAAAAATCACTTAACAAAAGTTGTTTAGCTAACAACAAAGATTCATTTTCTTCCATTAAACTTCAAAACCCTAACATATTCATCAATGGAAAGTCTCAAATTGTTTAATATTTTTTCAAATTAGTCCTCTAGTTAGCTAGATTAAGTTACAACGATTCCAAAAACATAAAAATCAACAAAAACGGGACAAAGCATCACTTACATGCAAGGGAATAGCTTGGCTGAAATTTTCAAGCTTCCATGGAGGATTTTCTCTTCTAATTTTCGGTGGAGAAAGATGACAACAATATGGCTTTTTGTTTTATTAAATTTTCATTTATTACCTAATTACTATTTTAACATTACCTAACTTTAAAAATAACTAAATTGCCAAGCCATGCACATCCACTATCACCGTTAATGGTCTAATTACCATATAAGGACCTCCACTTTAAAGTTCTATAGCTATTTAACACCTTTAGCTAATAGAACACTTCACACTTTATGCGATTTAGTCTTTTTTCACAAATTGTACATGTAAACGATAAAATTTCTTAACGAAATTTTTATACTATAATACTACCACGCTGTAGATCAAAAATTAATATTAAAAATAAATTTTACGACCTCGAATTTTGTGGTCCCGAAACCACTATTCCGATTTCACTGAAAACGGGTCGTTACACACGTATCTTCTATAGCTTCCCATGCTACTTCATTGACAGACATAATGAAAGCCCTCATACGAGCCTTCTAATAAGCATAGTTTGTTGAACCAAGTAGCAACGAAGGACAAGCAATCAAACTACCTTCCTTCATGGATTCCATGGTCGTAAACTGAACAAAATAACACCTTCAAATATCTATTGAACTCGCTCTAACACCAATTGTAAAAAAATTAGTTTGTCGATATGATAAATCAACTTGCTTAACATTCATTGTAATGTCAGTTAGAACAAAAACAAGTAACGTAAAAAATAATAGTAGAAAAGAATCGACGCGACCAATCTTTGTTAACGCAGTTCAGACATAACAGTCCTACGTTTATAGAGCCTCGCTCAATGGATGATTTTATTCAACAATCGTTCGAATCACCTATTGGCTTAAGCCTAATCTACTATCACACAAAGAAGTAACTCCAGCCCCAATACCAAGCCCCATTATCACAAATTACTCTCCTAAATACCTCACAATACAATCAATAAACTCTCCAAAGAATATATAAAAGAGTGTCACAAAATAACCACAAGAACGCAACAAAGCTATCAAAAAAGGCACTTCGAAAACTGCTCTCAACATAAGAAAGAAACAAAGGCTGGTAGTGAGAAAAACTCAAGAAAGTGAAGATCTTCTAGCTCTCTCTATCATGATTTACCAAGGGAGAATGAAATCTATCTATAGTTTATTATAGCAACAAGATAAACTCATTTAAATCAACAGATATATCCTTGAAAATCTCTATTAAATAAATATGATATTTATCTCTAAAAAAATAGCTCTTTAATCATCAAGATATAATAAGACTTCCATTCTAATCGAACCACCTCATGGAAGTCGATTGGGAGTTTTAATATCCAAGTCAACCCAAGCTTCTAGTTTTGTCAAATATGCCACATTCAAGTGGACCGAACTCTGCACAAACGAAACCTATTCAAGGCCCAAGTTGATAGGCCAAGTAGAGAAACAATTTCATTATAACAAGATATGAAATGAGCAACAAAATTTTCCAATAAATTTGAATACCCTAAGAGTCTTAAAGACCAACACGTGCCTTTCAACTTCTTTTAGGGTTGAGTAATCTTTTTTTACATCATAAAACCATGGTCAGTAATGGGCATCGAAACCACCAAATATAAATTCATACGACAAATATAACAGTAAATTGAAATATAGAGTAGTAGGGTCAAATCCACAGGGACTGATAATCTAATTTAGCCTTTTCTTGTGACCAGATTCGCTGTCGCGGTCACAGTCGTGCCCACGACTTGTACGTAGTAGTGTTGAAAAAAAAAAGAAATAAGAATGGGAGGTTTAAATTGATTAAGATAATAAAATAAGGAAATATGAAGTGTAATAAAATAAAATAAAAACATATTTGAAAATGCAAAAATAAATTAAAGAAAATAAAATAAATTGGTAAATAAAATATTTTTAAGCTTAGCCTTAGCCTTAGTGTACTCCAATCTTGAATCGATCCTTGAAATAGATTTTCCTTTACAAGCGATAAGCTGGTTATAGCAAGCGAGGATCCCTCAAACTACCAACTCTTCCTCTCGTAGTCCATCCCGGTATTACCTGCAAATCAACCCTTGTCGAATTTCCAACCACATGGCACGTACCCGTAATTTAAGACTTCGACAGCCTTGTGATCTGAAAAGCCTAACTCGAACGGCCTCAACCGTGTGGGTCGTTTAAATCCAATCACTATCTCCCTTGACGGAATCTAACTAGCTTTTTCGAATTGAACACGCCAATTTATTCGTGGGATTTTGAATACAACACTGCCGACTCAACTTCTCAACTATACACTAAACGATTCCAACCCAAAGCGCGCTTTTTGAATTGAAATTGAATCAACTTTGAGGGATGACTTTGTACTATCCCATACACCAGAGAGATAACGAATACCGAGTTGCAAAGTATTTAATGTGGGTTCATATCTCATGAATACTTTGTGTAACACCCCAAACCCGGCCCAAACACTACAACTGGATCTGGTATGTCACTAAGGACTTTTATAAAATTGTCACACTTTGGAAAACGAGTATCAGGTTTAATCATTTTAACCGGAAAGACTTAGTAATTTAATATTCTGTATAAAATGTAAATTCAAATGATACCTTGGTGAATTAGGAAAAAAAAAAAACTAAGTTGTTACATGCCTTAGCTTAATTTAACATGAAATTTAAAAGTCTAATAATAAAAACCCAACATGAAACCCAAAATAAATATGAGTCTAGTGGCCCATGGCCTTATTACATTGAAACTTAAAATCCTCTTAATAAAAAAAATATTAAAATAACTAAATAATAAAAAGCCTTTTGTTTGAATCCAAATACTCTCTCATGGCCACCTTGCGCTCCACTCCACTCCGGTCCGATGCACTAGGTGCTACCAAAATGTTAAATAATAGGTTGAGTCGCGAGACTCAAAGTGTGCAACCCTCATGCATCATTAGATTTGGGCCTTAGCCCTACAGAACAGAATAACAGATTAGTATATGACAAAAATTATGCAAGCCTAACCCAAATCCTAGGTTTCCATCCGCTACACACCACCCTTACCTGCCAATCACACCATTGGGGATTTCTACAATCAACCCACACCGCTACACACCATCGATGGCGGTCATGCTGCAGATAGTCGCTCATCGTCGATCATGGCAATAGCCACTACAATGAGATCATGGCATTAGCCACTACAATGCATCATGGCAAAAGCCACTACAATGAGATCATGGCAAAAGCCACTACAACAGAACACTTCCCCTTTCATCAATCACCAACCCCATGCAATCACGAAATTGGCATACATATAAAGCATATCTTCTCAAAGAAGAACATTCACTTTAGAATGACGAGAGATCACTAACTCGGTGATTCACCTTTACCCTTCTCGGGTTTTCAACGACCATGCCAGATTTCGGCATTTAACGTAATATACAGAATATAACAGGTTTGTATGCATACTAATCAGGCAATCTAAATGGTGTGAGAGTGTTACACACCTGATTGATGTGTAAGACTACCCTCTATGTCGATACCCTCACTAATCGGATCTACTGCCCTCTGTCCACAACTTTGCTCAAAAGCCGGAAGAACGCGAAGATAAGGCCTCTCCTATATTCGGCCAAGGGTTAGTGTTTTACCCGAATTATATGCTTAAATTAACAGATCTCCTTACCTAAAATGATTAGATCTCGGAAGTAGGATGATTCGAGTGCTACCGATTTAGAACCCTATGCGACTAGATCTTCTTCAAATCTCAGAATGCCGCCCATGAAAGATAATACGAGGTTAGTCAACCATCTAGCCATTCGGCTATGGTCTCCAAAAGCCGGAAAAGATTGAAAGAATAACATAATCGACACTTACCACTTCAGAAGATTTCAGCTAGGAAGAAAAAGAATGGAAAGGATTTCGTCAACTGATAAGGCTTCAAAGGGTTTTGGTTCTTAATGAATGGAAGAAGAGATGAACAAATGGGTAGGAGAATTCACTTTTTAGAGAAATCAAAGACAAGAGGAAAAGAATGGAAAAGAGAGTGAAGGGAGAGGTTTCGGCTTTTAAAGAAATTAAAGAAAAGAAATTGTAGAGGGATACTGAGGATTTCGGCACAGGAAGAGAAGAAAAGGGTAGGGTTCAAATGCCGGAATTGATGAGCTATCCCCCCTATTTATAGAAATTTCAGCACACCTTTAGCCTATACTCAACCGATTTTTTCCCCCTCTCTTGTGTTTGATTTTCGGCCAACACTAGCCTTCCTGATAGATCCTCATCCTATCCCTTATCCCTATCAAAACACTCATCCAAAAGAGGCTTAATTATCTCCAACTCTTTCCTCCTTTATCAGCTGTAATTATCCACATATTAAAACAATAAAATCCCCTAAATAATAGCCTTGTTGCCGTCCAACCTACTCCTCCTTATAAGTGTCAAATTTGGCCCAAAAACATGGGCTCCAAACGACCACAAATTGGGCCTCTCCCTTTGCCTATTTACGCCAACTCCCTTCCCTCTTAGTGGCGCCATTTTGCCACTGGGCTACAAGCCCATTTTGCCATTTAAGCTACCAAAACTTTATTTTAAGCCCTAGAGTATCTAAACAGAATATTTAATCAAGGCCTCAAGCCAAGCCTGAGCCCAATTCGCACCTCTAATTCTCAAATTAACACATTAAACGCATCCACACCCTAAACGCATAGGCCCAAAAATTCAGGATGTTACAGTTCTACCCTCCTTAAAGAAATTTCGTCCTCGAAATTCCTCGAAATTTCCAATTAACTATTAATCGTACTACCCAAGTATCACCACTATGCTTCCACTGCGAACTCTAATTCTAAAGCCAAAAGAAACACTTAGGATAATATGATAGAGTACGCACTTGCAGATATTCGCATCCGGAGCGTCCTCGTCCCTTGTACTCATTCTTCCGATTGACGTTTATCTGATTAGAAATTTTATGAATTAATAGGTTTCTTCCACTGATTAACCACGAACAGTCTTATGATCGGTAGTTTAAGAGTAGTTCTTTCGAATTCGAAATTATATCTACAAGTTTCAGTCTCAAGTTTGTCTCCTAGTTCTAGGAACCACACACCTCAACCATCAACATACAGACGACATCCATGAACCCACATTCCACACATAGGGTATTTTCGTCATTTTACTACCCAGGGGTATTTTCGTAATTTATCCTACAGGGGTATTTTCATAATTTTCCAAAATAGGGTTCCTTGGTGATTTTGTGAAAGAAGGGTATTTTGGTAATTTTACAATTCGGGGGTATTTCGGTAATTTTACAAATCAAGGATATTTTGGTTATTTATAAATCAGGGGTAATTTAGTAGTTTTACAAAATAGAGTGGCTGGTCCCTTTTGGGTTTTAGTTATAAATTTTGGCCCGTCAACAAGTCCTCATGACTAAGGTGAACAGTCACTACGCACCAGGTAGGATTCTAGCGAAGAGGAGGTGAGTCACTAGGACTGCTTAAATACCAAGCTCTCCCTGAATCCAATCCTAGACATGCGTATGCTTGTAGCCACACCCTAATCTCGCGACTTGTTCACAGGTTTGTTTAGTGAAATTAAGTCTTATGAGATTGAAGGAGTTGTTTCAGCTAAGCCTAGAGTCCATCAAGTTCTAATCTAGATAGTCTACGTCCCATAAAGCCCATCAAGCCCACATATATATATATATAACACACAGCGAGTTCGAATACTTACAGCGGACTTGGGCCGAGACGCAGTGCCATCTTTGGGAAAACCCTCCGTGTTATTTATAAACATGCAAGTTTTCAAAAACCCAACTTTAGAAAATGTTTTGAGCCCGAAACCCCAAAGCCGAGTTTTGAACTTGGCTCTGATACCAATTTGTAACACCCCAAACCCGGCCCAAACACTACAACCGGATCTGGTATGTCACTAAGGACTTTTATAAAATTGTCACACTTTGGAAAACGAGTATCAGGTTTAATCATTTTAACCGGAAAGACTTAGTAATTTAATATTCTGTATAAAATGTAAATTCAAATGATACCTTGGTGAATTAGGAAAAAAAACTAAGTTGTTACATGCCTTAGCTTAATTTAACATGAAATTTAAAAGTCTAATAATAAAAACCCAACATGAAACCCAAAATAAATATGAGTCTAGTGGCCCATGGCCTTATTACATTGAAACTTAAAATCCTCTTAATAAAAAAATATTAAAAATAACTAAATAATAAAAAGCCTTTTGCTGAATCCAAATACTCTCTCGCATGGCCACCTTGCGCTCCACTCCACCCAGGTCCGATGCACTAGGTGCTACCAAAAATGTTAAATAATAGGTTGAGTCACGAGACTCGGTGTGCAACCCCTCATGCACCATTAGATTTGGGCCTTAGCCCCACAGAATAGAATAACAGATTAGTATATGACAAAAATTATGCAAGCCCAACCCAAATCCTAGGTTTCCATCCGCTACACACCACTCTTACCTGCCAATCACACCATTGGGGATTTCTACAATTAACCCACACCGCTACACACCATCGATGGCAGTCATGCTGCAGATAGCTACTCATCGTCAGATCATGGCAATAGCCACTACAACAGATCATGGCATTAGCCACTACAACAGATCATGGCAAAAGCCACTACAACAGATCATGGCAAAAGCCACTACAACAGAACACTTCCCCTTTCATCAATCACCTAACCCCATGCAATCACAGAAATTGGCATACATATAAAGCATATCTTCTCAGCAGTAACATTCACTTTAGAATGACAGAGATCACTAACCTGGTGATTCGCCTTTACCGTTCTCAGGTTTTCAACAGCCATGCCGGTATTTCAGCATTTAACGAATATCTGAGAATATAACGAGTTTTGTATGCATACTAATCGTGCAATCTAAATGGTGTGAGAGTGTTACACACCTGATTGATGTGTAAGACTACCCTCTATGTCGATACCCTCGCTAATCGGATCTACTGCCCTCTGTCCACAACTTTGCTCAAAAGCCGGAAGAACGCGAAGATAAGGCCTCTCCTATATTCGGCCAAGGGTTAGTGTTTTACCCGAATTATATGCTTAAATTAACAGATCTCCTTACCTAAAACGATTAGATCCCGGAAGTAGGATGATTCGAGTGCTACCGATTTAGAACCCTATGCGACTAGATCTTCTTCAAATCTCGGAATGCCGCCCATGAAAGATAATACGAGGTTAGTCAACCATCTAGCCATTTGGCTATGGTCTCCAAAAGCCGGAAAAGATTGAAAGAATAACATAATCGACACTTACCACTTCAGAAGATTTCGGCTAGGAAGAAAAAGAATGGAAAGGATTTCGTCAACTAATAAGGCTCCAAAGGGTTTTGGTTCTTAATGAATGGAAGAAGAGATGAACAAATGGGTAGGGAGAATTCAGCTTTTTAGAGAAATCAGCACAAGAGGAAAAGAATGGAAAAGAGAGTGAAGGGAGAGGTTTCGGCTTTTAAAGAAATTAAAGAAAAGAAATTGTAGAGGGAGACTGAGGATTTCGGCACAGGAAGAGAAGAAAAGGGTAGGGCTCAAATGCCGGAATTGATGAGCTATCCCCCCCTATTTATAGAAATTTCGGCACACCTTTAGCCTATACTCAACCGATTTGTCCCCCCTCTCCTGTTTTTGATTTTCGGCCAACACTAGCCTTCCTGATAGATCCTCATCCTATCCCTTATCCCTATCAAAACACCCATCCAAAAGAGGCTTAATTATCTCCAACTCTTTCCTCCTTTATCAGCTGTAATTATCCACATATTAAAACAATAAAATCCCCTAAATAATAGCCTTGTTGCCAGTCAACCTACTCCTCCTTATAAGTGTCAAATTTGGCCCAAAAACATGGGCTCCAAACGGCCACAAATTGGGCCTCTCCCTTGCCTATTTACGCCAACTCCTTCCCTCTTAGTGGCGCCATTTTGCCATCAGGCTACAAGCCCATTTTGCCATTTAAGCTACCAAAACTTTATTTTAAGCCCTAGAGTATCTAAACAAAATATTTAATCAAGGCCTCAGCCCAAGCCTGAGCCCAATTCGCACCTCTAATTCTCAAATTAACACATTAAACGCATCCACACCCTAAACGCATAGGCCCAAAAATTCAGGATGTTACACTTTTTCGAAGTGATAACAGGGCTAAGGCT
Source organism: Gossypium sturtianum (assembly GCA_025698515.1). Taxonomy (NCBI): domain Eukaryota; kingdom Viridiplantae; phylum Streptophyta; class Magnoliopsida; order Malvales; family Malvaceae; genus Gossypium; species Gossypium sturtianum. The sequence continues at coordinate 48,291,560 of CM046943.1, forward strand.
AAAAAATGTTTAGTTAATCATGGAAAGAATCATGCTTGAAAATAAACGGTTTAAATGGAATTGTGAAAGTAGAAAGGGGAAAGGCCTTGGAAGGAAATTAAACCAAAAGTTGAAAGTAAAAGAAAAAAAAATGAAACATCATAATTGAATTGCTAAGACGCAGGAGGGAAAAAAGAGAGAGAGAATTTATCAAGTCTCTGTTTGTTTCACTGAAAATGATTTTCAGAAAATGACTTCTGAAAAATGATTTATTTTTCTAGAAAAGCTAATATTTTTTGGTGTTTGGATGAATCTGTGTAAAATATTTTCTGTTGTTTGGTAGATTTCTTAAAAATATTTCATAAAAGTTGTTTTCAATTAAACAAACATACATGTGAGATTTTCTTATTTCTTTCATTGTTTTATTGAATTTATTTTTATCTATAATTTTATATTTTACATTGTTTTTGCATATATTAAAAATATTATGTTAAATTCAGATTTATTACAATGTCATTTTTTAATTACATGACTACTAAGTGAGTATTTTTTATTTAAAAATGTGACATCAACAAAATTGACAAAAAAAAATTAACGATGTCAACAATTTGACTTGATTTTCAAATTTGAAAAGTAAAGGGACTAAATTCTTAAAAATAAAAGTATAAAGACTAAATTACAAATCTGTGAAGTGTACATAGACTTATGACATATTTTAACCTTTATACTACAAAACATTTATTATTAATATATTTATAATTGTAATAAATATTTATTATTAAAATATTAATATTGAATATTTTCAATAATATGTGAATAGTATTATTTAAAATTATTAATTTTAAAATTTATTATTAAAATAAAATTGAAATATTAAATAATTTATTAAAATAATAAATTATATTTATTATATTAATAATTTATTAAATGACTAAATATAAATAATTAAATATGTATGTTTAATAATATTAAAAAAATATAACATTTTAAATATTTTTAAAAATAAAAAATAAAATTTATTATCAATGTAATAATATTAAGCTTGATTTAAGTTAATTTTTATATAAAAATAAAATTATCTATAGATGAGCTCTTTTCCAGAAAATGACTTACGCTTTTCAAAAGGGTAAGTCATTTTACAGGAAAAATGACTTATTTTACCTTGACCTGTAAGTCATTTTCCGTTGACCAAACTACTTTCTGTGAAACAAACATAGGAAAATGCATAAAATATTTTCCGTAAAACATTTTATATGTAAACAAACGGACCCTAAATGCCAAAGCAAAGTGTGTGTTCAATTAGCTGTAGCCATTAGGTATTTATACACATTTTTAGGGCTAAAATTTAGCTAGATTTTTCTTAAATATTATCACTAAATAATCCTAAATATTATCATTAAATATTATCACTAAATAATTCAAAATTTAAAAATCAAATTTAAACTAGAGATTAAATTTAAACTAATTACAGAGTTGTAACAATATAAAAAATCCTTCAATCTTTATCCAGCCACTTTTGAAAAAAAAAATCTTCAACCCTTCAATCTTTATCCAGTCATTTTTGTATCTTCAATCTTTCAATCAAGCCCTCCTCTTTGCTTTTTATTCCAATTTAGCCCATTTTTGTAAGAGTTTGAATTCAGCACACCAACTTCATTCCTGATAAGAAAAATCCAAATTTAATAGTATTTTTTCCGATAATTAGCCAAAAATAAATACATTAAAAATACAAATTTATATTGCTATTCAGTCAGATTTCAATTTTGGCCTCTAGAATATGATGAAACTTGATATTTAATCTATATACTCTAATTTTTGACATAGTTTAGTCCATGTACTTTTATAATGTAATTAATTAGTGTAAATAATTAATATTACTAACTATTCAATCAAAATGTTGACACCAATTTTTCTTAAAAGCAATATAATATTCAAGAATGGAAGAATTTCAATGTAATATTCAAGGGAGTGTAAGGAAGAAGATTACTTCTCTAGGGTTTGATCCTCTCTCTCGGATGCGCGCGCTCTATGTTGATATATAATTTTTGTTATTATTTTGAAATTCTCTTTTTTTTTTCTTCTAAGGAACTAATGGAATCATATGTTTAATTTCAATTGAGTTATTTCTTGTTTCTTATTCTTATGCTAATAAAGGTTATTTATATTTATTTGTGTTTAATGCTTTTCATTGTTTGATCAACTTTTAAATTGTTTAGTACAGTTTAAGGGAAACTTAGAAAGAAAGCCTAGATTAGACTCAATCAATATAGCTTGTGGTTGATGTTTGAAATTCTCAATTTATGGTTAGGATAGGAATTTACCTAAACATAATAGGTAGCCATATTAAGGTTGATGATTAATGATTTTATTAAATTGCAATTTATCATAGGAATGTAGGAAATTGGTCTAATAAATAGATTTATTAGTGATTCCAGAAAACTTAGTGATTAACAAGAGGATAGAAAGGCTCATTAAAAGAAGATATAATGGGGAAGTTAAGTACCTAGATTTTATAAATATTAATAAACTTTGGTTTCATTTTCACAATTGTTTTTCTTATTTCAAAATTTCATTTGCTCATATTTTTAATTTGGATTGAATTAGTCAATTATTTAACTCAATTCAATGTCTAAAAAGATTAATATTTTCATACTATTTGTATGAAAATTCTGCAACACACTACCTCCCAAAAGCCACCATGCCACCAAAACCATTGAAAAAAAGCCTTATTATTCTAAGAGAGAACTGAGGCAAGGGCAAGACCGAGTAGCGAAGGGATTGGAAAGAGAGACGTGAAAAGAGAAAAGGAGCTTGCTCTCAGCCACCAATGGCCAAGCGATATGGGTTTTTATTTTAGGTATAATCTCAAATTTATTCCTCAACATTTACATCTTTTGTCAATATGACTCTTATTAATTTTTTAGTTAAATTTGATCACCAATCTTTTAAAAAGAGTCAATTTAACTATCAACTTTTCAAAAAGAAATATTGTGCTTTTTATAGAAATATTGACTAAAATGCTAAACTTTTAAACATTTTAGCCCGTATGACAATTCACATGTATATTGTGCTTTTTGTTGAATTTTTATGAACTTTTTTTTTTGAATTTTGAAATTTTTATAATTTTTAAATTATTGATTGACGTAATATATAAAACAAATAGTATCTTGTTAACAAGAATTATACATAGATTACTATGTGGATTACTATACCAACATTGTTAAAAATTAATGTTTTAATTAGAATTTTTGTAAAAAAAGAACGAATTATTTCTTTTTGAAATTTTAATAATTAAATTTAACTTAGAAAATAAATAAAGGTTAAAGAAAATGTATTTCACAGGGTAATTATTTACCAAAAAATACCATTTTTTTTCAAAATTTACGGAAAAGACCTACTATTTAATTATTTATCGGAATGAGTCATTTTCTCCTAAAATGCATCCACGTCAGCGCGATGTCAGGGGATGCAGCAGGAAAACGCTTCCCCGAGGGACGCGTTTTAGCCAGTGCTTTTTTCCAAAAAAAAAATTATTCTCGAATTAAATTTTCAAAAAAGGTCATTTTTTAGATATTATAAAAATAGACCAAATTTTTTAAAAATTTACGAGAATAAACCTTTATAAAGGCTCAAAGTGGCAACACCATTTTTTTTTTTAAGGTGTCATCAATTAATATGGAAATATAACTTACAAAGCAAATCTTTATATAGACCCAAGTCTCATTTTCCTTGTTTTCTTGAGCAATGTGAGATATGAGATATGTGTGTATATAGACTTATGAATAGTTTTGCAGCTTGTTCCTAAACAATGTGGGATTCCTTCCTCTTTTAACTAACAATATGAGATTAAAGGCTATACTATATTTGATATTTTTTTTTACAAAACAATTTCTATTTTTCTTTATATTTTGTTAACATTTTCTCATATTATAAAATTATCTTTTGAGATCTTTAATCTTGTTGCATTTTAAAATTGTTAACATATACAAAAGAACTATTAAAAAAAAGAGAACAAATTGCACATATGAAACTTGTACATGCAATAATCTTCTATTCAATTTTAAATATTTGAAGTTAATATCAATGCAATTCTAATTTTTAAAATAATTTTCCATTATTTAAATTTAGAAGTTATACTTTTAATTTTTTATTATTTATTTTATTTTATATTATGAATGTTTGATTAATAAATAAATGGTGAGTATTTGGTACTCAAATAGTATTTTTTTGTAATTTCAAAAAATTGATATATCTTTTTAAATATTTGTTTATTTTTAATATTTTACTATACTAATTAATTTTTTAATTCTAATTTTAATTTAATTTTCATCACCTAATGAATGCCGATAAATTTATTTCAGATATATTTTGACTAGATAGATAATCTATTTAAACATAGTATATAATTATGTTAAATAAGTTTTTTTTATAGAAATATATAATATACATAAAATATAATAATTATTTTTCATATTTTATATCTAGATTAAATTACATTAGTAGTCACTTAACTATATTTTTTAGCTATCGAATTATAAAACTTACAAAATGATCACTCAACTATTAGTAATTTTTTAAATATTTATTTTTTAATATTTTACCATACTCATTTTATATTTTATATTTTTTTTTACTTATAGAGTTTAAAAGTTTTATTTATAATGTAACAAATGTTAACTTTTTGTAAAAAAATTTAAACTCTAGGTAAAAAAATCAAATATAGTGTAGCCTTTAATATCATGTTGTTAGTTAAAAGAGGAAGGAATCCCACATTGTTTAGGAACAAGTCATGCCAAAGCTGTTTCATGAGTCTATATATACACATATCTCATATCCCATATTGCTCAAGAAAACAAGGGAAATGAAACTTTGGGTCTATATAAAGATTTGCTTTGTAAGTTATATTTTCATATTAATTGATGACACCTTAAAAAAATGGTGTTGTCGCTTTGAGCCTTTATAAAGGTTTATTCTCGTAAATTTTTAAAAAAAATTGGTCTATTTTTATAATATCTAAAAAATGACCTTTTTTGAAAATTTATTTCGAGAATAGTTTTTTTTTTTGGAAAAAACACGGGCTAAAACGCAGCGTCCACTGGGGCGTTTTTGCCACATCGACAAAGCGCGCCCTCAAGGAAGCGTTTTTGTTGATGTGGCAAAACGCTCCCAGTGGAAGCGACCTTCTCTTTGCATCCCCGACATCGCTACGACGTGGACGCGTTTTCGGGAAAAATGGCCTATTCTGGTAAATAATTGGAAAACAGGTCCTTTTCCATAAATTTTTTAAAAAATGGCATTTTCTGGTAAATTACCCTATTTCACATTTTACTTTCTTTATCAAGGAGTTAAAGCCACGCACTTTCTCTTGGGTTTCTGTTTTGTACATTTAGGGGTTTTTACTAAAATAATACAAAAAAAATAACGAAAATAACATGCCATTTGGATTATGTACCAAAATGGTACATCCAGGGTGGTCACGCCCCTGCCATAGGCGGCACCACCCTGGTGTCAGACCCTTCTGCATTATTCTGTCACATTAAAGAAAAAAAAAGAAAACAGTTAAAAACAGTGAAAACTGTAACATCCTAAATTTACGGGCCTATACATTTAGTGTAGGGATAGGTTTACTATGTTGATTTAATTGATAGGGGTCTAAATTTGGGCTTAGAATTAGGCAAAAAGGCCCAGATTAAAGTGACATCATTAATGCTTAAAAGGAACAAGTTTTGGGTCGCAAGGAGCCCATGTTTTAGGCCAAATTCGGCACTTTAAATGAAGAGAGGGTGACGCCACACACAAGGAATTAGGGGCCCAAGTATTAAGTTTAATAAGGCCCAAATATTTTAATTTAAGTGAGTTAAATTTGGCATTAGGGATTAGTAGAGGTGGACGGCTACAAGGCTATAAAATAGGAGATTTTATGTGGATTTTTAAGTGATAATATCATAGATAAAAGGAGAAAAGTTAGGAGCTTATCTTCAAGGGAAGTGTTGGCCGAAAATCCACCACCTAGAGGAGTGCAAAATTAGAAGCTCTTGCATGGCAAGGAGGGTGCCAAATTTCTCCTCTCTTTAGCTTGAATTTTAAGGCGTTTTTGAGTTTTTAGCAATGGGTGCCAAAATATCTATAAATAGGGGCTAGCTCCTTGATTACTCGACACTGAAAACCCTAAATTTCTCTCCCATTGTGCCGAAATTCCCTAGCCTCTCCTTCTCCAATTTCTTTTCTCCAATTTCTTTAAAAGCCGAAATTCTTCTCCACTTTTTCCTTCTTGTGCCGATTTCTCTATAAAGCCGAAGCATCCATAGTCTTTTCTTCTGTTCATCCTATTTGAGAATTAGTTCTGTACTTCCGGCATTTAAATCTTCCATGGGCATTGCCGAATCCTCTCTCTAGTGCTAGTCGAATCTCCTATGCTAAGGTAAGTGTTGATTTTTGATTAATTCTCATGATCTATTCCCGGTTTTTTAAAGGCAAAAGCCAAAAGCTAATAGTTTAATGGTTTTATGATGGGCGGCAATTCGGGATTTGAAGGAAGCTTAGTCGACTAGATCTAAAAGCCAAAAATCATAAGTCTCCAATTTCGGGATTTTAAGGTAAGAAGATTTGTTATTCAAATATATAAAATTGGGTAGAACACTAACCATAGCCGAATATAGGAGAGGCCCTAGTTTTGCATCTTTTCGGCTTTTTGAGAAAAGTTGTAGCAAGGGTATCGACATTAATCAGGTTTGTAATTCTCCACACCATCTAGATCTGTTTGATTAGTATATAATTATAAGTCTTATATGTTTTGTTAAATGCCGAAATCCCGGCATAATGACGGAAACAAAAAGAGGGTAAAAGCAAATCACCGAGTTAGTGAATGCTCGATTAAATGATTTAAGAATATTGATTATTTGTGATTGCATGGGTTGGGTTTGATGAAAGGAGGAAGTTATATATTGTAGCGGTTTTATATCGTGATCATTTGTAGCGGTTCCTTCGCGATGATGCAGTGTAGCGGCTTCTGCTTGTGATGCATTTGTAGTGGCTACGGCCATGATCGATGATCGGCAGACGATTGCCATCAAGGCGTGTAGCGGTGTGGGTTGATTGTAGAAATCCCCAATGGTGTGAATGGTCGATGCGGGGCGTGTAGCGGATGGGCACCTAGGATATGGGTTGGGCTTTGCATATTATTTTTGTTATTTATATTTTGATTATTCATTTTATGGGGCTAAAGCCCAAATCTAATGGTGCATGAGGGTTACACACTGAGTCTCGCGACTCACCCTTTAATTTTAACCATCTCAGGTGAGACTTAGGGCATCGGACCGGGCTGGAGAGGAGAGTAAGGTGGCCATGCGACAGAGCTTTGAGAATTCAGCAAAAAGACTTAGTCTAATTTTTTTTATTTTCAGCTAATTAATGGGTTCAAATTTCCTTGTAATAAGGCCATGGGCCACTAGACTACCATTTATGTCTTGAGATTTTGTTGGGCTTTTATTACTGGGGTTTTAAGTTTTACGTTTTCAATTAAGTTAAGACCTGCATGAAATTTTGGTTTTTATATAAAATCTACCAAGATAATTGGTTACTTAATATTTTATACTTTAATGAATTATTAAGCTTTCGAAATAAAGGTGTAAACCTAGTAATTGTTTTCCAAAATGCGACATGTTATGTAAAATCTCTTAAGTAACATACCAGATCCGGTTGTAGCGTTTGGGCCGGGTTTGGGGTGTTACAAATTGGTATCAGAGCCCGGTTCAAAACTCGGCTCTAGGGTTTTTGGGCTCAAAACGTTTTCTAAAATGGGCTTTTGAAATATGGATGTCTTTAGGTAATAACAGATCTGTTAGCTCGGCATGGCACCTGCGTCTCCGGCCCAAGTCCGCCAGGTAAGTACTCTGAACCATTGTATGATCTTTTTATATGTGGGCTTAATGGGCCTAGTGGGACGTAGATGTAACATCCTAATTTTACGGGCCTATACATTTAGTGTAGGGATAGGTTTACTATGTTAATTTAATTGATAGGGGTCTAAATTTGGGCTTAGAATTAGGTAAAAATGCCCAGATTAGAGTGGCATCATTAACAGTTAAAAAGGAACAAGTTTTGGGTCGCAAGGAGCCCATGTTTTAAGCCAAATTTGGCACTTTAAATGAAGAGAGGGTGACGCCACACACAAAGAATTAGGGGCCCAAGTATTAAGTTTAAGGAGGCCCAAATCTTTTAATTTAAGTGAGTTAAATTTGGCATTAGGGATTAGTAGAGGTGGACGGCTACAAGGCTATAAAATAGGAGATTTTATGTGGATTTTTAAGTGATAATATCATAGATAAAAAGGAGAAAAGTTAGGAGCTTATCTTCAAGGGAAGTGTTGGCCGAAAATCCACCACCTAGAGGAGTGTAAAATTCGGCTACTGCATGGCAAGGAGGGTGCCGAATTTCTCCTCTCTTTTAGCTTGAATTTTAAGGGCGTTTTCGGTTTTTAGCAGATGGGTGCCAAAATATCTATAAATAGGGGCTAGCTCCTTGATTACGACACTTTGAAACCCTAAATTTCTCTCCCATTGTGCTGAAATTCCCTAGCCTCTCCCTCTCCAATTTCTTTTCTCCAATTTCTTTAAAACTCTTCTCCACTTTTTCCTTCTTGTGTCGATTTCTCTAGAAAGCCGAAGCATCCATAGTTTTTTCTTCTACTCATCCTATTTGAGAATTAGTTCTGTACTTCCGGCATTTAAATCTTCCATGGGCATTGCTGAATCCTCTCTCTAGTGCTAGCCGAATCTCCTATGCTAAGGTAAGTGTTGATTTTTTATTAGTTCTCATGATCTATTCCCGGTTTTTGAAAGGCAAAAGCCAAAAGCTAATAGTTTAATGGTTTTATGATGGGCGGCAATTCGGGATTTGAAGGAAGCTTAGTCGAATAGATCTAAAAGTTGAAAATCATAAGTCTCCAATTTTGGGATTTCAAGGTAAGAGGATTTGTTTATTTATATATATATAATCGGGTAGAATACTAACCATGGCCGAATATAGGAGAGGCCTATTTTTGCAATTGTTCTGACTTTTAAGCAAGGCTATAGATTGAGGATAATAGATTCAGATAGCAAGGACATCGACTAAGAATATTGGATTTCGCAATATTAGGTGTGTAATTCTCCACACCATCTAGATCTGTTTGATTAGTATATGATAATAAGTATTACATGTTTTGTTAAATGTCGAAACCCCGACATATTGACGGGAACCCAAAGAGGGTAAAGCAAATCACCAGGTTAGTAAATGATCTGATTAAATGTTATAAGTATACTGATTTTATGTGATTGCATGGGTTGGGTTTGATGAAAGGAGGAAGTTATATGTTGTAGCGATTTTTACCGTGATCTGTTGTAGCGGTTCCTTACCGTGATCTGTTGTAGCGGCTGCCGTGATCTCATTGTAGTGGATACGGCCATGATCCGATGATGAGCGACGATCGCCATCAAGGCGTGTAGTGGTGTGGGTTGATTGTAGAAATCCCCAATGGTGTGAATGGTCGTGCGGGCGTGTAGCGGATGGACACCTAGGATATGGGTTGGGCTTTGCATATTATTTTTGTTACTTATATTTTGATTATTACATTTTATGGGGCTAAAGCCCAAATCTAATGGTGCATGAGGGTTGCACATCGAGTCTCGCAACTCACCCTTTAATTTTAACCATCTTAGGTGACACTTAGGGCATCGGACCGGGTGGAGAGAGGAGAGCAAGGTGGCCATGCGATAGAGCTTTGAGAATTCAAAAAAAAGACTTAGTCTAATTTTTTTATTTTCATTTAATTAATGGGTTCAAATTTCCTTGTAATAAGGCCATGGGCCACTAGACTACCATTTATGTCTTGGGATTTTGTTGGGCTTTTATTACTGGTTTTAAGTTTTACGTTTTCAATTAAGTTAAGACACGCATGAAATTTCGGTTTTTATTTAAAATCTACCAAGATAATTGGTTACTTAATATTTTATACTTTAATGAATTATTAAGCTTTCAAAATAAAGGTGTAAACCTAGTAATTGTTTTCCAAAATGCGACATGTTATGTAAAATCTCTTAAGTGACATACCAGATCCAGTTGTAGCGTTTGGGCCAGGTTTGGGGTGTTACAGTAGATTAGTTAGAATTAGAACTTGATGGACTCTAGGATTAGTTCAAACCACTTCTTAAAATTTCATAAAACTTAATTTCACTAAACAAACCCGTTAACGAGCCGCAAGACTAAGGTGTGGTAACCATACGCATGTCTAGGAAGGATCCTAAGAGCACAGTATTTAAGCGATCCTAGTGACTCACCTCCTCTTGTTTGGAATCCTGCAGTGCGTAGTGGACTTGCTCACACTGAGCCAAGTTAGGGTGTGGCAATGGGCATACGCATGTCTAGGAGTGGATTCAAGGAGAGCTTGGTACTTAAGCGGTCCTAGCGACTCACCTCCTCTTCACTAGAATCCTACAGTGCGTGGTGACTATTCACCCTAGTTACGAGGACTTGTTGATGGGCTAAACCTTATAATTAAAACCCGAAAGGGACCACCACCCTAGTTTGAAAAAAAAATTTCTCAAGTTTTGCAAAATTTTCAAAATACGTTTGATTTGTGAAAACTACCAACCACCATGAATTTGTAAAATACCTATGTTTTGAAAATTTACCCAAAATCTCATGTTTATAAGAGTAACTTGGACCATGAAACTAGATTTTTCCCCAAAGTACCCTGTTTGAAAAAAAACAACAACAACAACAACAACATCGAAATACCCCAGTTAGAAAAAATTACCAACCTACCCTCGTTTTGTCAAATGACCAAAATACCCTCTGGTTTGTACAATTACCAAATTACCCCCGATTTGCAAAATTACTAAATTGCCCCCGATTGCAAAATTACCAAATACCCCCAAATTTCAAAATTACCGAAATACCCCCAGATTTCAAAATTACCAAAATACCCCGGATTGTAAAATTACTAGAATACCCTTACTTCAAGAAATCAACAAGGAACTTTATTATGAAAAATTACGAAAAATACCCCTGTAGGATAAAATTACGAAAATACCCTGGGTAGTGAATCAACGAAAACACCTTTACGTGAAGAATGTAAGTGCTTGGATGTTATTTGTATGATGTATGTGTTTTATTTTAGTTAGAGGTTACAAACTTGAGACTGTATTGTGAATGCGAATTCGAAAGAACTACTCTTAAACTATTGTTCATAAGACTGTTAGTGGTTAACTAGTGAAAGAAAACTAATAATCCATAAAGTTCTTAATCAGATAAACGCCACTCGGAAGAATGAGTTATTGGTTTGATGGTTAAACATTGGTGAATTTATTTTTGAGGTCCTAACTTCAATTCCCTTGCCATGCAAATAATTTAATTTTTTTTTGGCTTTAGAAATTAGAGTGCGCAGCGAAAGCATAGTGGTGCGACTTAGGTAGTACGATTACTAGTTAGTTGGAAATTTCGAGGACGAAATTTCTTTAAGGTGGGTAGAACTGTAACATCCTAAATTTACGGGCCTATACATTTAGTGTAGGGATAGGTTTACTATGTTAATTTAATTGATAGGGGTCTAAATTTGGGCTTAGAATTAGGCAAAAAGGCCCAGATTAATGTGGCATCATTAACAGTTAAAAAGGAACAAGTTTTGGGTCGCAAGGAGCCCAAGTTTTAGGCCAAATTCGGCACTTTAAATGAAGAGAGGGTGATGCCACACACAAGGAATTAGGGGCCCAAGTATTAAGTTTAATGAGGCCCAAATCTTTTAATTTAAGTGAGTTAAATTTGGCATTAGGGATTAGTAGAGGTGGACGGCTACAAGGCTATAAAATAGGAGATTTTATGTGGATTTTTAAGTGATAATATCATAGATAAAAAGGAGAAAAGTTAGGATCTTATCTTCAAGGGAAGTGTTGGCCGAAAATCCACCACCTAGAGGAGTGCAAAATTCGGCTACTGCATGGCAAGGAGGGTGCCGAATTTCTCCTATCTTTTAGCTTGAATTTTAAGGGCGTTTTCGGTTTTTAGCAGTAGGTGCCAAAATATCTATAAATAGGGGCTAGCTCCTTGATTACGACAATCGAAAACCCTAAATTTCTCTCCCATTGTGCCGAAATTCCCTAGCCTCTCCTCTCCAATTTCTTTTCTCCAATTTCTTTAAAAGTCAAATTCTTCTCCACCTTTTCCTTCTTGTGCCGATTTCTCTAGAAAGCCAAAGCATCCATAGTCTTTTCTTCTGCTCATCCTATTTGAGAATTAGTTACGTACTCCTGGCATTTAAATCTTCCATGGGCATTGCCGAATCCTCTCTCTAGTGCTAGCCGAATCTCCTATGCTAAGGTAAGTGTTGATTTTTGATTAATTCTCATGATCTATTCCCGGTTTTTGAAAGGCAAAAGCCAAAAGCTAATAGTTTAATGGTTTTATGATGGGCGGCAATTTAGGATTTGAAGGAAGCTTAGTCGACTAGATCTAAAAGCCGAAAATCATAAGTCTCCAATTTCGAGATTTTAAGGTAAGAAGATTTGTTATTCAAATATATAAAATTGGGTAGAACACTAACCATAGCCGAATATAGGAGAGGCCCTAGTTTCGCATCTTTTCGGCTTTTTGAGCAAAGTTGTAGCAAGGGTATCGACATTAATCAGGTTTGTAATTCTCCACACCATCTAGATCTGTTTGATTAGTATATAATTATAAGTCTTATATGTTTTGTTAAATGCCAAATCCCTAAGATAATGACGAAAACCAAAGAGGGTAAAAGCAAATCACCGAGTTAGTGAATGCTCGATTAAATGATTTAAGAATATTGATTATTTGTGATTGCATGGGTTGGGTTTGATGAAAGGAGGAAGTTATATGTTGTAGCGATTTTTACCGCGATCTGTTGTAGCAGTTCCTTACCGTGATCTGTTGTAGCGGCTTCTGCCGTGATCTGTTGTAGTGGTTACGGCCATGATCGATGATCGGCAGAAGACGATCGCCATCAAGGCGTGTAGCGGTGTGGGTTGATTGTAGAAATTCCCAATGGTGTGAATGGCTGGTACGGGGGCGTGTAGCGGATGGACACCTAGGATATGGGTTGGGCTTTGCATATTATTTTTGTTATTTATATTTTGATTATTCTATTTTATGGGGCTAAAGCCCAAATCTAATGGTGCATGAGGGTTGCACATGAGTCTCGCGACTCACCCTTTAATTTTAACCATCTCGGGTGACACTTAGGCATCGGACCGGGCCGAGAGGAGAGCAAGGTGGCCATGCGACAGAGCTTTGAGAATTCAAAAAAAGACTTAGTCTAATTTTTTTTATTTTCAGCTAATTAATCGGTTCAAATTTCCTTGTAATAAGGCCATGGGCCACTAGACTACCATTTATGTCTTGGGATTTTGTTGGGCTTTTATTACTGGGTTTTAAGTTTTACGTTTTCAATTAAGTTAAGACCTGCATGAAATTTCGGTTTTTATATAAAATCTACCAAGATAATTGGTTACTTAATATTTTATACTTTAATGAATTATTAAGCTTTCGAAATAAAGGTGTAAACCTAGTAATTATTTTCCAAAATGCGACATGTTATGTAAAATCTCTTAAGTGACATACCAGATCCGGTTGTAGCGTTTGGGTCGGGTTTGGGGTGTTACAAAAATGCTGACATGAACACTGACATGGCTGGTCAATGGCCTGCCACAGGCGACACCAAAGGTGCCATTGCCAGAGGCGGCACTGATGGTGCCAGTGGCAGAGGCGGCACCAGTGTTCTTATAATGGTCCCGATAATTTCAGTCATTAGAAAAGGAAAGGAGAAGAAGAAGAAGAAGAAGAAGAAGAAGAAGAAGAAGAAGAAGAAGAAGAAGAAGAAGAAGAAGAAGAAGAAGAAGAAGAAGAAGAAGGAGGGGGAGGAGGAGGAGGAGGAGGAGACGGCGGTGCCGGAAAAAGAAAAGAGAAAGGAGAAAGAAAGAAAGAAAGAAAGAGAAAGAAGAAAAAAAATAGAAATAGGTATAATTTTTTATTTAAATGATGGATGATATTGTTGATTGTGTTGATAATTTATTGTTATTATTATTATTATATATATTGATTTTTATTTTTGTTGTTGTTAGTTTAGTTTATAACTCTTGTTAGTTATTAGGATTAGTAGGTTAATTATTATTTTAGTTAGTTATTATTATTGTTAGTTAGAAACCCTAAAATGATATTTTAGTTGGTATATTATTTGTATATTAATATGTTTATCAAAACCCTAAAATAATATATTGTTAGTTAGTATATTAATATGTTAGTTAAAAACCCTAAAACCCTAAAATAATATATTGTTAGTTAGTATATTAATATGTTAGTTAATATGTTAGTTAGTAGATTGTTAGTATATTAATATGTTAGTTAAAAACCCTAAAAACCCTAAAATAATATATTGTTAGTTAGTATATTAATATGTTAGTATATTAATATTTTAGTTAATATGTTAGTTAGTATATTGTTAGTATATTAATATGTTAGTTAAAAACCGTAAAAACCCTAAAATAATATATTGTTAGTTAGTATATTAATATGTTAGTTAAAAACCCTAAAAACCCTAAAATAATATATTGTTAGTTAGTATGTATATTAATATGTTAGTATATTAACATGTTAGTTAATATGTTAGTTAGTATATTGTTAGTATATTAATATGTTAGTTAAAAACCCTAAAAACCCTAAAATAATATATTGTTAGTTAGTATGTATATTAATATGTTAGTATATTAATATGTCAGTTAATATGTTAGTTAGTATATTGTTAGTATATTAATATGTTAGTATAGTAAAAAACCCTAATTATTATTATTGTTATTTTTTAATTTTTTAGTTTTGTTTTAAAGCTATTTTGTTTGTTTATTGTGATTTGTTAGTAAGTTTTGTGTTTATATTAATTAATTTTTTATTGTGAAGGTTATGTTTTAAATTTTTTGAGAAATTTTGTTTATTTTTTAACAGATTGAATATTGAAGATGAATGATCAATTTTTCGTATGCGTTTATTTCGATGGAATCATCTTGACAACAACCGTTGGATGAATATTTGAATGTCGGTAACAAATAGCAATGAGATTTAATAGAAATGTCTCGTTGGATGATATGAAGGGAAGGATTAACGCAAAAATTGTTAGACGTTGTGGGAGAATGATTTTGAGAATTTTCTACAAGTTTCCAGTTTCGGCAAATCCGATCAAATTCACAGAAATGGAACTTGTAGACGACGAAGATGTGGAGACAATGATCGCTCTTTACTGTGGGAATGAGAGTAACAAAAATACACCGATTCACTTATTTGCTGAGTTAGTCGGTATTGAGCAAAATGAAGACATCAATGCATATGGTGAAGAACATGGAGCTCAAGAACCGTGCATGGTTCCTCCAATATCATATGTTGATGCCGAATCGACTATACATGGGATCGATATCGATCTTAATATTACACCTGATATTAATGTGGTTGGTGATGATGGACACGATAGTAGTGATCATTGTATATATTACGATAGTAGTTATTTCTTAATAACAATATTACGTATACGTATACCTTTTTCTAATAGAACCAGTGATTAACAAATAATAATTTAGTACATAATTATTATATATTACGAGCCTTTGTTCGTTTTATTTTATATTATTTTAGTACATAATGATTCAAATATATTATTTTAGTGTTTCTTTTATATAAATTTAGTAAAAACCGCTTATTTTGGCACTATGTTTGTTCGTATTTTCTAAGTGTTCAAATTCTATTACTTTCAAAAAATACTATTTTCGTATTTTATTATTTTATATTATTTCTTTTAGTACATAATGTTTCAAATGCATTATTTTACTGTTTTTTACATAAATTTAGTAAAAACCACTTATTTTGACCATTTATTCGTATTTTCCTTTTTCTCAAATTCTATTACTTTCAAAAAATATACTATTTTCGTATTTTATTATTTTATATTATTTTAACACATAATGTTTCAAATGTATTATTTTAATGTTTTTTTATATAACTAACAATATTATTAATAACTAACAATAATAATATAATACTAAATAAAATAATAATTACGATTTTTTACTAACAATAATATTACACTAACAATAATAATAATAGTTTTATATACTAACTAAAATAAGGTTAGGGTTAAAAACTAACATATTAATATAATATACTAACAATATACTAACTAACTAAAATATTTTTTTAGGGTTTCTAACTAACTAACAATAATAATATAACTAACTAACTAACTAAAATACTAATTAACCTACTAATCCTAACTAACTAACAATATTTATAAGCTAAACTAAACTAACTAACAACAAATAAGTAATAAAATAAAAATTAATATACAATAAAATAATATAATAACAACAAAAAATCAATCAACACAAGCATTATTTAAAAAAAAAATTATACCTAATTTTCCTATTTTTTTTCTTCCCTCTATTTCTTTCTTTCTTCTTTCTCCTCCTTTCTCTTTCTTTTTCCGGCGCCACCACCTTCTTCTTCTTCTTCTTCTTCTTCTTCTACCCGAGACTTCAAATTTGGGGACCATTATAAGGTCCCCAAGAGGTAGAACATGCCAAAACGGCATGCATGAACTGTCTTGTCACTGGTGCCGCCTCTGCCACTGGCACCATCGTTGCCGCCTCTGGCAATGGCAACTTTGGTGCCGCCTGTGGCAGGCCATTGACCAGCCATGTCAGCGTTCATGTCAGCGTTTTCACTGTTTCTAACTTTGTTTTCTTTTTTTAATGTGACAAAATAATGCAGAGGGGTCTGACACCAGGGTGGTGCCGCCTATGGCAGGGGCGTGACCACCCTGGATGTACCATTTTGGTACATAATCCAAATGGCATGCCATTTTCGTTATTTTATTTTTTTGGTATTATTTTAGTAAAAAACCCGTACATTTATTACAAGAATTTTTGCCATTCATGACAGTCAAAGACATTATTAATGGTAGAGGCAAAGATTTGCTTATTGTTTGCGTGTTGAATTGATTGATTTTATTAACTGAATGGAAGTTTATTTTGAATAAATTAATTGAATTGAAATAATATTGATTAATTTGATTAATCTTTATTAATTTAACAAAATTAAACCTTCAATATTTTAATAGATAATATTATACATCCAACAAAAAAATAAAAAAAAAATCAAAACTTAAAAGTAAAACATACTAAAAGTATTAATAAATGAAAATATTCGGTACAATTTTAGTGGAGTTTAAGAACCTTACAAGTAGGGTTCGGTGATGGTTAGAGGTTTTTATGAGTTGGGTTGAGCTTAAGCATAATATTAACACATTTTATAGGGTAATTTACCAAAATATACCGAAATTAAAAAAAATTATGAAAATGGGCCGAAATCTGGAATATTTATGGAAAAGGGCCATTTCCCCCCAAAACGCGTCCACGTCAGCGCGTTTTGGGGGGATGCAGAGGGCACGCTTTGTACCACATTAGCACAAAACGCGCTGACGAGGACGCGCTTTGCTGAGGGCGCACTTTCGCCCTCCTTCCCCCGACTGTCTTTTTAGGTGTTTTTAGTGTTAGGGTATGAGGTTTTAGGGTTTTAGGGCTAGGGTTTAGGATTTTTTAAGGTCGTTGGGTTTAGGGCTTTTAAGGGAAAATTAATGGACTAGATTATAGGGTTAATTAGGGTTTAGTAAAAATATGTTTAGGGTTTTGGGGAAAATATATTAGCAAAATAAAAATTATTTGAACTTTTTTGACAGTTGTATATGGCAAAATAATTTTGAGAAGACGTTTCTGAACAAATAGTGCCGAAAACGCTTAAAGCAGGATGTACTGTCAGCAAGAGTACTGAAAAGAGCTCCCACGTGGACGCTCTTTTGCTCTGATGAGTCTCCGGTAAAATAATTTTGAGAAGACGTTTACGAACAAATAGTGCCGAAAAACGCTTCAAGCGGGATGCATGCGTCGGCAAAAGTCTTGAAAAGAGCTCCCACGTGGGCGCTCTTTTGCTACTGATGAGTCTCCGGTAAAATAATTTTGAGAAGACATTTACTGAACAAATAGTGCCGGCAACGCTCAAGCGGGATGCACTACGTGGGCGCTCTTTTGCTCTGATGATGTAGTATCCGCAATCCTTAGACTATAAATCAACCAAATTTCATTCTCAGGTTGCATAACAGAAATTGAGGCAAAAGAAAAATAGAAATTGAAAATGAGTGAATGTATTAATGCTATTATTTACTACGATGGTGAGGTTTGTGACACTGAAAATGGTGTTGTTTTTTATCGGAGAACACAGCGCGACTGAGTTTTAATCGGAACATAGATTTGATAGAAGTTCGCAAAAGAATTAGGCGTAAAATCTTTGGAACAACACCAATAAAGTTCAGTCTATTAAGTATAGATTTTGCGCTTCGGTTGATCCGGTGAGATATGACTCATTCGAAATCAAAGGTCCTCGGAGCTTGGAGGTAATGGTGGAGACTCATCTTGCTAGTGGATCACCCTATCTTGAGGTATATGTACAATTTTCATCGACAAGTGATCTTCCTTCGACCTCAACATCTACTGCTGTTCGAGGGGAATACACGACCCCAAGCCGACACTCTGTTAGTGGGAGGCAGACTACGGAAGTGCCCGTGTTTGGTGGTAGTATGGAAAATACAACCCCTGCACGACACTCGGTTGGTGGATGGGACATGCATATCCTTCCTTCGATGTTCGATGCTAGTAATACGTATTGGGGAACGTCATTAACTTCTAGTGGTTGGCAATCCACATATGATTGGGAACGTTATGAAAGTTGTTTAAGAAGGGATAATGTACTCCCCACGACATCCACCGGGGAGGGGCCCTCGTTCGTTGCAGATGATGGTGGGTCGGATGATGAGTCCGATGTGGATCCACCTCGAGAGCCCGGGCCGATGGTGCGAAGTTGCATTATTTTACGAACCGAGCCCGATCCAACCGTGCACGAAGATGTTGAGGCGGTTCGGATGAAGAAGAAGAAGATCCGCTATTCGGGCGTGCTTGGCTCCGGCCCACATGCATAATGTCGATCTATCTCAAGACGATGCATTAGAGTTTCTGAACTACCACACCGGACGCGTGACCGTACAAAGTTAAATCGTTGGATTCGAAGCGAATTAGAAGTTGGTAAAGAGTTTTCCAACAATGATGCTTTTCTTGGTGCATTGAAATAATACAACATCAAGAACGGGTTAACTACAACGTGGTTAAATCCAAGCTCGATAAGTACAAGGCGAAGTGTGCGATGCAAGACGGTACATGTTCATGAAAAATCATGGCCTCGTTAAGAAAAAAGGGCAGAGCTTGTGGGAGATCAAAAGTACAAAGGTCCATATACATGTCTTGCCTTGCTGATGCAGTATCACTATGTGTTCAATGTTTTGAATAATACTAATATTACGTAATGTTGCATTATTTAACGTACTTTGTTGTGGTGTGTTTCACAAGATCATCCGAAGATGGATTCGAGATGTTGGTGACTTAATAATACCGAAGCGGTGAAGGCCGATCCCAAGACTACGATCTTTAGGCCTTAATTGGCAATATTCGTAGCCAATTAAATTACACGCCCTCTTACCTAAGACTTGGATAGCCAAGCGAAGGCATTAGAAAAGTTGCATGGTCGGTGGGGCGCTTCATATAATAAAGTGTGGCGGTGGTGTCGGTCTTTGGAGAGATATGTCCCGAGCGGCATAACGGACCTTGAAACGAAACCGGCGTACTACACAACGATCGATTGCTCCGTGGATGCGCAGTGTTCAAGCGTCTTTTCTGGACATTTAAGCAATGTCGAGACGCATTTATATCTTCGCAAGCCATTGGTACAAATTGACGGTACCTTTATGTATGATGAGATATACGCATCGGCTATTGCTAGCTTTGGCGCGAGATCGGCGATGGGAGAATCCTTCCAATTGCGTTTGCAATAACAACAGAGTCGGTGATGGTAGGGATTTCTTCCTATCTAGGTTAAGGAAGCATGTACGCTAACTTTGATATATGCGTTATATCTGATCGGGGCCCTGGAATACTAGCCGCAATAGAGCGACAAGGAAGCATGTGGCATCGCACACACCATCGATATTGCCTAAGGCATGTTGCGTCCAACTACCACGGGCAACATCGATCTACAGTCAAAAAGCGGCAAGTGACCAACATGGGTATGTAATATCTATTAATATAATTTCGTTTGTAATATTCAATTTATTCTTAATTGAAGAGTGGTATGTAATATTCGCTATCAACTTATATTGGCGAAGTGCACGAGATAAATAAGGACCGTTTTCACGAGATGTTGGCGAATTTGCGCTCGATTAACGAAGAAGGCGCAAACTACCTATGCAATATTCCTTTCGAGCAGTGGACACAAGCATACGACGCGGCCTACGATATGGTCATATGACCTCAAACTGGCCGAATGCATAAATTACATTCTAAAAGGAACGCGCCATTTGCCAATAACATCGGTTGTGTGAGAGACATACTTTCGTTTAGCGGCACTATTTTTCAAAGTGAAGCGAGTTATAAAGGCCAAATGCAAGGAGGCCATGTATGGTGCGCGAAGGCCTTGCGAGAAATTAACAAGGGGAAGGCACGGGCTAACACCATGCACACACAGTGTGTCACGATCGCGACAACCTATGGTTTCGTGTGTGGAGTTTGTGAGACCGAACCAAGGTATTGTTGGCGGTCAATATCGTGTACACTTGAGAAATAGGACTGCGATCGTGGGGTATTTGATGCGCCGTTACCCATGCGTTCATGTACTTGCGGCTTGTCGAGAATCTGTCTTGATCCCATGAGCTATGTCGACGGAGTGTATAAAATAGAAAACATGTACAACGTGTGGAGACACGTATTCCCACCAGTCCCAGATGAACGTAAGTGGCTGTCTGATCGCTTGAACCGTATAAGCTGTTGCCGGATAGACAACTGAGGCGCAAACCAAAAGGTCGACCTTGCCCAACTAGAATACGCAACAATATGGATATCCGAGAAACGACCAACCAGCGTAGGTTGTGCGGATGGTGTAGGAACCCAGGCCATACAGCTCGCTCGTGTCCAAATCGGAATAGTTGACAGTCTTCTTAGCTTTTTTGTCTCTTGGTGGCTATGTAAATTCTATTTATTTCTTGATGAAAACGGTGAACTTTTGTAGAAGTACTAATTTGCAAAAAAAAAAAAATTAAATTACAATAAAAAAACAAATCTTGGACATTTATTTTTATTAAATATATTAAAATTAAATTACAAATAAAAAATAAACAACTTTTATTTTATTAAAGATATTAAAATTAAATTACAAATAAAAAAATAACTTTTATTTTATTAAAGATATTAAAACTAAATTACAAATAAAAAAACAACTTTTATTTTATTAAAGATATTAAAATTAAATTACAAAAAAGAAATAAACAAATTTTATTTTATTAAAGATATTAAAAATAAACTACAAAAAAACAACTTTTATTTTATTAAAGATATTAAAATTAAATTACAAATAAAAATAAACAACTTTTATTTTATTAAATATATTAAAATTAAATTACAGATAAAAATAAACAACTTTTATTTTATTAAAGATATTAAAACTAAATTACAAATAAATAAAAACAACTTTTATTTTATTAAAGATATTAAAACTAAATTACAAATAAAAAAATAAAAATAACTTTTATTTTATTAAAGATATTAAAATTAAATTACAAACAAAAATAAAAAAACAACTTTTATTTTATTAAAAATAAAAAATATATTACAATTAAAAAATAAAAAAGGCGGTCGAGAATCAATGTTGGTGTGGTCGAATCGAGTGCCACATGGGGTGGTGGCGATTCTGTGCTTGGATTCCTCCTTCTTCTAGCTTCCTACGGTCGTGGAACCTCGGGTGGGGATTACTGTTCCTCGGCAGTGGAGTGCAGTTGTGGGTGTTGGAAGGATGACCCACCTTGATAAAATAACGATCTGCGGAGGTGTTTACATAAACCATGGCGGGGTGTCTCAATCCCATAAGGCGAAGGAGACTGGTAAAAAGAAGAGCTCCCGACGGCGCCTCGTGTGATCCTCATGCGCGACGCGGCCTCAAGATCGGTGGCGATCGGAGTAGTCGAAACGGACTCGAACCAAGGCCATGCATTCCAACTGCGCAGGGGACTGGGAAAAGGAAACATATATGGGTTAGGATACATATAAAGGCTAGGTACGCTTTTTGGCATAAAGGCCGAAAGGCTGTGATGTCGGTGTCGTTGGTCGAAGTGTTGGGCCCGTGGTATGTGTGCGCGCAGCTTGATGGGCCCGATGGTTTGTGTCGTCGCTGTTGATGGTCGATCTCATCACCCCTTCTCCTTGGATTTAAAGGGCCTCGTCGTTCCCTTTGTTCACGAATTTGCCGTCTCCTCTCCTCTTCCGACAATAAATACGGCTTACCATGGATCTTAAACCATGGCATGTATTTCGGCACGCACGCTAACTCAAGAACGACGATCGGTTCCCGAATAGGTAGATAATCATACCGGTTCTCCCACATCTCGATATATGCTGACCAAAATCTTGGCCAATCCGTGTGCAACTGCCGTAAGTTGACTTTGTGCTCATCATCGAGCACCTCAGGTGGCACGGGAATCGGTTGTCGGAATCCAAATTGTCGTAGAACCCGATCTGACTGGTGCATCTCCATGGTGGCATAGTTGATCAATGGGACCTTCCCATGCCAAATGTTCGGATTTAGCAAGAACTCCTCCAAGATTACTGCCCGAATTGCTGGATCCTCGTATGGTGTCCATTGAAACTATATTAACATGACCAATATATTAGTTATATACATAATACTAAATACTAAATACGAAATACTAAATAATAAATACGAAATTCGAAACGACAATTTTATTACGAAAATATATTTTATTTAATACTTACTTGTGATTCTGACCGGTGCTCTAATAGAAGCCGTATATCTTCAAGCTCGGTAGGTATTCCAACATAACTCCCCGAATGGTTCCACCTAATTAAATAAATTTTTAGCATACAATTATACTTTAAATCTACGTAATAATTGTAAAATATAATATTAAATTTACCTCGTTATGAGTGGGAATGTATATGTAATAGCCCGATTCTAGCCCTAATCATAACGGTGGTTTCGGGACCACGAATCCGAGATAAAAAAATATTTTAATATTATATTTAATATCTATGATATATGTTTGAGCATGTGTTAAAATATTGTAGGTTAATTTGTTTGTTTGGGTGTTTAATTTAAGCGAAAGGACTAAATCGCGTAAGTGGGAAAAGTAGCCATTTACTAAATTAAGTGGCCAAATTGATTTGACTTCTTTAGTATGAGTATTTAAGTTGCAAATTGACCTTTTTAAGGTATAGTGGACGGCAATATGTCTTTATAATATATATTATATGTTTATTTTATATGTTAAATTTATAATAGTGATATAATATACATTTTAAACATATTATAATAAAACAAAAAGGAGAAAAGAATTGCATGTTCATCTTTTCATCCATTTTGACCGAAACTAAAAAGAAAAAAAGGGGAGAAAAAGCTTCAAAGGGTTCGGCATTATTTAGGCTTAATTAAGGTACGATTTAGTTTTAGTTTTTAATAATTTTAACGTTTTTGAGATCGTTGCTATGTGATTTAGCTAGCCCATACTCGAATTTTTTGATTTGGTTGTGTAATTCGTGTATTGCCATTGGTGGAAATTTGATATTTGTGTTATTTAATGATAGAATATGATATATGCATGCTAGATTAACAAGTTTATCTTTAAAACTATTGATGAAATTTAGTAATATGGATTATATTATAAAAATAATTTTTTGTAAGAACTAAATGGCAAAATAAATGAAAGGAGTGAGTTTATATGGGGACTATAAGTATTCGGCCCTCAATAAGTGTGGTTAAATTTTAGATATTTTGTGTTTTGTGCAATAGGGACTAAATTGAAAAAAATTGTAAATGTCAGGGGTAAAATGGTAATTTGCATAATTATGTATTTTTGGATTAAATTGAATGAAAATATATTTGAATGAGCTTAATTTGGAATTATTTAGATCAAGAACAAAAAGAAACGGGATTGGATCGGGGAAAGGCGAAGTTGAATGAATAGCCGGGAAACCCTAATCCGCCGACTTCCGAGGTAAGTTTTAAGCAATTGGATGAAATGAAATTTGAATATATAGTTGATGTGTATATGAATAATTGAATTAAGCATATTAAAACTCATTTTGCCGAATGTGATATAGAATGGGATCAAATATATATATACTAGCCGAATGTAAAGTTAGTGTATATATATATAAATGTATAAGTATGGGTTCATTGAGTAATGTGAGTATATGAATGAGTAAAAAGGTAGCTAAATGTGAATATGAAATGAGAGGGATGTTTGTTTTGAGTAGACGGATGTAAATATATATATACATGTGTATTATTTGTGCCGAATAAAATGGTATGATATAAGGAAATTGAGTTGTTGTTGGGTATTTGAATATTTGTGTATGTATGCATGAGATTGAAATTATAAGTGTTCGTTTAATCAAAGAAAGGTTCGGTTGAGGGGCACTATGTGTGCGAGTTTGAGTACCGAGCACTGAGTGTGCGAAATCGGTCAAATGACACTATGTGTGCGGAAAAATAAGTAATGGCACTAAGTGTGCGATACATTACTAGTAAATGGCACCAAGTGTGCTCTTTTTCTTCAAGTAACGGCACTAAGTGTGCGATACGTTACATAAGTTGCACTGTATGTGCGGATTATCGGACTTCTCAAGGACATGAACCAATGAATGGAGGTAATCGAAAGTGACATGTAGGTAAGTAATGTATGATAATTGAGTAGCTTGGTATTAATGAGGTAAGTTGTTCTTGTATACTAAAGTATAAAAATGTAATGTATTTATTAATCTTTGAGCTTATTCGAAATGGATATAGGGCATGTGAACATTTGGTTTTGGAGATCTAATGATCATGATATTGTTGAATGGTAATATGCTATATGTATTGTGGTTACGAACTCGTTAATGATTAAGTTGAATTAAACAAATTTGCATAATGGTTAGTTGTACATATTTCCTTTTGCTTATAACTTACTAAGTTATATAAGCTTACTCTATGTGTTATTTTACTATTTTATAGATCTTAAAGTCGAAGCTCGAGCTCGGGGATTCATCGTCAAAGTCAATCACACTATCGACTATCTTTGGTACTCTTTTGATGAGTTAAATTATGGGAACTATGGCATGTATAGGCTATATTACTCTTTTGAGTTATATTTTGAATTTGATGTATATAATGCCATGCGAAAATGGCTTCACATCTATCCTTAGATTGAATGACTATGTTTGAGTTTGTATATATATGTTTGTGAGATTTCGGTTTTGAATATAGTTTGATTTGGGTAGGTATGTTTCATGAGATTATGAATGGCATGTTATCCATATAGTACGAATGAATGTTTATTGAATGACTTATAAGTTTAGTTTTGGAATTATTTCATATTATGTTATATGTGAATTTTAGAGTATTTGAAATTGGTTGATTAAGGTATATAGGACATTGGGTTAATATATATATATATTTGCAAAGTTATTTGATTGTATCAACACGGATATACATGAATGAAATAGGTTATTTTTGTATATGTGATTATCAAAGGTGATACATTAGTGATCAAATTGAAATATGCTCATTTGTAAAAATTTGGATATGACTTGATCTAGTTTGGAGTCTAAATTTTCTATTGAGTGCTATGGTATATTCAGTAATGGGAAATGAATGGTTAAATTATTGATGTATTATCTAGCTAAGGTGTGCTTATGATAGAATAAGAAACTATGAGTTAAATGAGTTGGTTTTAAATTTATACCTATGATATAATCGTATGTGGTGTTGCAATGAGGAATGTACATGGTCGAAAGTGAAGTATATGTTCATTAATGATATATGTTGAATGTATTGATGATAATAGAAATGAAATAAGTGAATATGTACTATATGCCTATTCGGCCTTTGCATTTGAATGACCAAATGTATAGTGATTTGCTAGTTTATGTTAATGATGTTATTCGTGATATGTAAGTTAATGTTTTGATATTAGATGGGATATACCTGTTCAATCGTAATAGTATGAATTGGTATACATTTCTCAAAGTATTAGTTTCTTTTATAAAAGTGCATTGATTTGTGTTCGGTCGAGTAATGCCTCGTAACCCTAGTTCGGCGACGGATATGGGTTAGGGGTGTTACATTTGATTGGTATTAGAGCTACGGTTTAGTCGGTTCTCGGACTAACGTAGCGCGTGTGAGTCTAGCTATACATGCTATATTTTATAATGTGATAGTGTGATGACTTCTGACAGTGAAATGTGTTTATTTCTTTCATATAGTAAATGGATCCTGATCCCGAGCGAGCTATAGCTGACGATGTCGAGAGCGTGGCGCCTGCTCCCGTGCAAGGGACCACGCCGGAGGAATCTCGACCAGCTGCGAGTAATCCCGATGAGGGGGCTAAACAAGCTTTCTATAACGTGATGAATGATTGGTTCAGTCAGTATATTCAAGCCAATTCGGCTGTTCAACAACCCTTGAATCCGAACACTTCCCCTGTAGTACCGGTGGTACCCCCGATCGTTAATCCTGAGAGAGCAAGCAAGCCTCCGGTTGAACGAATTAGAAAACACGAGGCTCAAGAGTTTAGAGCTGAAGATGATGATGATGCGGAGCGAGCTGAATTTTGCCTCGATAATACCATTCGTGTCTTTGATGAGTTATCATGCACACCTGATGAGTGCCTGAAGTGCGCCATATCTTTATTACGGGACTCAGCCTATTATTGGTGGAATACTCTCGTATCGGTTGTTCCAAAGGAACGAGTTACCTGGGATTTCTTTCAAACGGAGTTCCGTAAGAAATACATCAGTCAGCGATTTATAAACTCCAAACGCAAGGAATTTCTTGAGCTTAAACAGGGTCGTATGACCGTATCTGAGTACGAACGCAAGTTTGTGAGACTTAGTTGCTATGCTCGCGAGTGTGTTTCGTCTGAGGCTGCTATGTGCCGGAGATTCGAAGAAGGATTAAATGAAGATATAAAACTTCTGGTTGGCATCCTTGAAATAAACGAGTTCGTAGTACTTGTTGAGCGAGCTTGTAAAGCCGAAGAGCTAGGGAAAGAAAAGCGAAAAGTCGAGTTTGAAGCTAGAGACTTTCGAAAGAGATCTGCGGGTAAATTTCCTCAAGTTTCAACAAAGAAGTTCAAGAATGATAGTAGCCGGTTCAAACCTAACACAGGGATCTCTATACGAGAATGACCACCAGTGAGTTCTCGGGCTACATCGATTGCTAGTGTTGGCAATACCCGACCGAATAAGCCCTAGTGTCAACAGTGTGATAGACGGCATTTTGGTGAATGTTGGGGTAAATCTAATAATCGCACTTGTTACAAGTGTGGTTCACAGGATCATTTTATTCGGGATTGCCCGGAGACAGCTGAAAAGGGTATTGCTTAGAGTGTGTGACCGAGCAGCACTGCAGCTAGAGGTAGAGCATCTCGTAATGTGAGAGGTAGGAGTGGCGCTTAGAGGGGGACTTCAGATGCGACTATTCGATCAGAGGCCCGTGCACCGGCTAGAGCTTATGCCATTCGTGCCAGAGAGGAGGCTTCATCTCTAGATGTCATCACCGGTATATTCACTCTCTTTGATACTAGTGTAATTGCTTTGATTGATCCCGGTTCAACTCATTCGTATGTGTGTGAAACATTAGTATCCAGCAAGACTATACCTATTGAGTCTACTGAGTTTGTGATTTGGGTTTCGAACCCCCTGGGTCGGTGTGTGCTAGTTGATAGAGTGTGCAAGAATTGCCCTTTAATGATTCGAGACTCATATTTTCAGGCCGATCTGATGTTGTTACCATTTGACGAGTTTGACATTATTCTCGGCATGGATTGGTTAACTGTACACGATGCAGTAGTGAATTGCAGACGAAAGACTATTGGTTTGAGGTGTCAGAATAACGAGATAATTCGAATTGAATCTGCAGATTTGAATGGGCTACCAGCTGTGATATCTTCGATGTTGGCTCGACAGTATTTGAGAAAGGGTTGCGAAGCTTATTTTGCGTATGTGATTGACAAACAAAGTAATGGCGAAAAGAAGATTGAATCATGCACTCGGTTGTTTGTGAGTATCTGGATGTGTTCCCGGAGGAATTGCCGGGGTTGCCAGCAGTTCGGGAAGTAGAGTTTGGTATTGAGCTAGTGCCAGGGACAACTCCGATTTTGATAGCTCCGTATAGAATGGCACCGACCGAATTAAAAGAGTTGAAAGCTCAGTTGCAAGAATTGACAGATAGAGGTTTTGCTCGACCGAAGTTTCTCACCACAAAGTGCGCCAATCCCTATTTGTGAAAAGAAGGACGGAACTTTGAGAATGTGCATCGATTATCGACAACTCAATAAAGTGACCGTAAAGAATAAATATCCGTTGCCACGTATCGATAATTTATTTGATCAGCTTAAGGGAGCTTCGGTATTCTCAAAAATTGATCTGAGGTTAGGTTATTATCAGTTGTGAGTTAGAGACTCGGATGTACGAAAGACTGCTTTTCGGACGAGATACGGACATTACAAGTTTTAGTGATGCCATTCGGACTCACTAATGCCCCTGCTGTTTTTATGGATCTGATGAATCGGGTATTCAGACTGTATCTAGATCGATTTGTGGTTGTATTCATAGATGACATTCTGATCTATTCGCGTAACGAAACTGAGCATGCTGAGTATTTGAGACTTGTGTTACAGATTTTGCGTGATAAGCAGTTGTACGCGAAATTCAGCAAATATGAGTTTTGGTTGAATGAAGTTAGTTTCCTAGGGCATGTCGTTTCGGCATCGGGCATTCGGGTTGACCCGAGTAAAGTTTCGGCTATACTTGATTGGAAACCTCCGCGGAATGTTTCTGAAGTTCAGAGTTTTCTGGGACTTGCCGGATATTATAGACGCTTCGTGAAAGGGTTTTCTATGATTGCAACTCCGATGACAAAGTTGTTGCAAAAAGACATTAAATTCGAGTGGTCAGAGAGGTGCCAAAAGAGTTTTGATCAGCTAAAAACCTTGCTAACGGAAGCTCCAGTGCTTGTTCAGCCAGAGTCGGGTAAGGAGTTCGTTATTTTCAGCAATGCATCATTAAATGGGCTGGGCTGTGTTTTGATGCAGGAGGGTAAAGTTGTAGCCTACGCCTCGAGACAGTTGAAGCCGCACGAAAAGAACTATCCAACGTATGACCTTGAGTTGGCTGCCATAGTTTTTGCTTTAAAAATATGGCGTCATTATCTATTTGGTGAAAGATGTCATGTCTATTCGGATCACAAGAGTCTAAAATATTTAATGACTCAGAAGGATCTGAATTTGAGACAACGACGATGGTTGGAGCTATTAAAAGATTACGAGCTTGTGATTGATTATCACCCAGGGAAAGTTAATGTGGTGGCTGATGCACTTAGCCGAAAGTCACTATTTTCTCTACGTGCAATAAACACGGATATAGCTATGACTGATGATGGTGTGATTATTGCAGAATTGAAAGCAAGACCACTATTCGTACAACAGATTCGCGAAGCTCAAGAGGTTGATAATGACTTAATAGCAAAAAGGAGTCAATGTGGCTCGAGTGTTGATCCGCATTTTCGCTTAGATCTTGAGGGGTGTCTACGGTTTAAGAATCGGATATGTGTGCCAAAGAATCCTTAATTGATTCGAATGATTTGTGATGAAGCTCATAATAGTAAATTATCGATTCATCTGGGTAGTACGAAGATGTATAACGACCTGAGACAGCATTACTGGTGGCATAGTATGAAACGAGATATTTCAGACTATGTGTCGAAGTGTTTAATATGTCAACAAGTGAAAGCCGAGCATCAGGTGCCATCGGGACTACTCCAACCGATTATGATACCTGAGTGGAAGTGGGATCGAGTCACGATTGATTTCGTATCTGGTTTGCCGTTGACGCCGAGTAAGAAAGACTCAATCTGTGTTATTGTTGATAGATTGAAGAAATCGGCCCATTTTATTCTGGTACGTACCGATTTCTCACTTGATAAGTTAGCTGAGTTGTACATATCTCAAATCGTACGATTGTACGGAGTACCTATTTCTATTGTTTCAGATAGAGATCCGAGGTTTACATCGCGGTTTTGGAAGAAACTACAAGATACTCTAGGTACCAAATTGCATTTTAGTACTGCTTTCCACCCTCAATCGGATGGCCAATTCGAACGTGTTATTCAAATACTCGAGGATATGTTGAGATGTTGCGTTCTTGAGTTTGAGGGTGCGTGGGAACGATACTTGTCTTTGATTGAGTTTGCGTACAATAACAACTTTCAATCGAGTATCAAAATGGCACATTACGAAGCTTTGTACGGTCGTAAATGTCGTACACCTCTATATTGGACCGAGCTAAGTGAAAGCAAGATACACGGGGTTGATTTAATCAGAGAGACTGAGCAAAAAGTAAAAGTAATCCGAAAAAGTCTAAAAGCCGCCTCAGATCGTCAGAAGTCATATGCAGACTTGAAACGTAAAGATATAGAGTTTCAGGTGGGTGATCGAGTATTTTTGAAAGTCTCGCCGTGGAAAAAGATACTTAGATTTGGTCGTAAAGGAAAGCTAAGTCCGAGATTTATTGGGTCGTACGAGGTTATTGAACGTATCGGGCCAGTTGCGTACAGACTAAGTCTGCCATCCGAGCTAGACAAGATTCACAATGTTTTTCATGTATCGATGCTTCGACGATACAGATCCGATCCTTCTCATGTGATTAGCCTATCAGAGATTGAGATTCAGCCTGATTTAACTTATGAGGAAGAACTGATTCGTATTTTAGCTCGTGAAGTGAAAAAATTACGAAACAAGAAAATCTCGTTGGTTAAAATAATGTGGCATAAACACGGGGTTGAGGAAGCAACCTGGGAACTCGAGGAATCAATGAAAGAACGCTACCCACACCTATTCATTGGTAAGATTTTCGGGGACGAAAATCCCTTAAGGGGGGGAGAGTTGTAACAGCCCGATTCTAGCCCTAATCGAAACGGTGGTTTTGGGACCACGAATCCGAGATAGAAAAATATTTTAATATTATATTTAATATCTATGATATATGTTTGAGCATGTGTTAAAATATTGTAGGTTAATTTGTTTGTTTGGGTGTTTAATTTAAGCGAAAGGACTAAATCGCGTAAGTGGGAAAAGTAGCCATTTACTAAATTAAGTGGCCAAATTGATTTGACTTCTTTAGTATGAGTATTTAAGTTGCAAATTGACTTTTTAAGGTATAGTGGACGGCAATATGTCTTTATAATATATATTATATGTTTATTTTATATGTTAAATTTATAATAATGATATAATATACATTTTAAACATATTATAATAAAACAAAAAGGAGAAAAGAATTGCATGTTCATCTTTTCATCCATTTTGACCGAAACTAAAAAGATAAAAAGGGGAGAAAAAGCTTCAAAGGTTCGGCATTATTTAGGCTTAATTAAGGTACGATTTAGTTTTAGTTTTTAATAATTTTAACGTTTTTGAGATCGTTGCTATGTGATTTTGATAGCCCATACTCGATTTTTTGATTTGGTTGTGTAATTCGTGTATTGCCATTGATGAAAATTTGATGTTTGTGTTATTTAATGATAGAATATGATATATGCATGCTAGATTAACAAGTTTATCTTTAAAACTATTGATGAAATTTAGTAATATGGATTATATTATAAAAATAATTTTTTGTAAGGACTAAATGGCAAAATAAATGAAAGGAGTGAGTTTATGTAGGGACTATAAGTATTCGGCCCTCAATAAGTGTGGTTAAATTTTAGATATTTTGTGTTTTGTGCAATAGGGACTAAATTGAAAAAAATTGTAAATGTCAGGGGTAAAATGGTAATTTGCATAATTATGTATTTTTGGATTAAATTGAATGAAAATATATTTGAATGAGCTTAATTTGGAATTATTTAGATTAAGAACAAAAAGAAACGGGATTGGATCGGGGAAAGGCGAAGTTGAACGAATAGCCGGGAAACCCTAATCCGTCGACTTCCGAGGTAAGTTTTAGGCAATTGGATGAAATGAAATTTGAATATATAATTGATGTGTATACGAATAATTGAATTAAGCATATTAAAACTCATTTTGCCGAATGTGATATAGAATGGGATCAAATATATATATATACACGCCGAATGTAAAGTTAGTATATATATATATAAATGTATAAGTATGGGTTCATTGAGTAATGTGAGTATATGAATGAGTAAAAAGGTAGCTAAATGTGAATATGAAATGAGAGGGATGTTTGTTTTGAGTAGACGGATGTAAATATATATATACATGTGTATTATTTGTGCCGACTGAAATGGTATGATATAAGGAAATTGAGTTGTTGTTGGGTATTTGAATATTTGTGTATGTATGCATGAGATTGAAATTATAAGTGTTCGTTTAATCAAACAAAGGTTCGGTTGAGGGGCACTATGCGTGCGAGTTTGAGTACCGAGCATTGAGTGTGCGAAATCGGTCGAATGACACTATGTGTGCAGAAAAATAAGTAATGGCACTAAGTGTGCGATACATTACTAGTAAATGGCACCAAGTGTGCTCTTTTTCTTCAAGTAACGGCACTAAGTGTGCGATACGTTACATAAGTTGCACTGTGTGTGTGGATTATCGGACTTCTCAAGGACATGAACCAATGAATGGAGGTAATCGAAAGTGACATGTAGGTAAGTAATGTATGATAATTGAGTAGCTTGGTATTAATGAGGTAAGTTGTTCTTGTATACTAAAGTATAAAAATGTAATATATTTATTAATCTTTGAGCTTATTCGAAATGGATATAGGGCATGTGAACATTTGGTTTTGGAGATCTAATGATCATGATATTGTTGAATGGTAATATGCTATATGTATTGTGGTTACGAACTCGTTAATGATTAAGTTGAATTAAACAAATTTGCATAATGATTAGTTGTACATATTTCCTTTTGCTTATAACTTACTAAGCTATATAATCTTACTCTATGTGTTATTTTACTATTTTATAGATCTTAAAGTCGAAGCTCGAGCTCGGGGATTCATCGTCAAAGTCAATCACACTATCGACTATCTTTGGTACTCTTTTGATGAGTTAAATTATGGGAACTATGGCATGTATAGGCTATATTACTCTTTTGAGTTATATTTTGAATTTGATGTATATAATGCCATGCGAAAATGGCTTCACATCCATCCTTGGATTGAATGACTATGTTTGAGTTTGTATATATATGTTTGTGAAATTTCGGTTTTGAATATAGTTTGATTTGGGTAGGTATGTTTCATGAGATTATGAATGGCATGTTATCCATATAGTACGAATGAATGTTTATTGAATGACTTATAAGTTTAGTTTTGGAATTATTTCATATTATGTTATATGTGAATTTTAGAGTATTTGAAATTGCATAAAATTAATTAAAAATTAAATAGTATTGAATAGTATTGAAAAATTAAAATTAATTAAAATTGCATAAACCTAAAAAATATTAAATAGTATTAAAAAATTAAAATTAAAACTTACCATTTGCATTTGATCGACGGAGATGTGTTTATCGTCGAGACGAATTAATTCCCCGGCCATTGGAAATACGATCGAATATTTTATAATTTATCAAAAAATATATTTCAAAAAATTTAAAAAAGCGCTTTTTTGTAAATATTAAAGGACTATTGTGAAATTTGAGAGGAAGTTTCAAGGAATTTAAGAGAAATTTGAGAAGAATTTGAGAGAAAGTTGAGAGAAAAATGAATAAGGACTTTGTTGTGAAAAAAATAAAAGGGTGGGGGTTTTTATAGGTTTTTTTTTTTGACCGTTGGAGGCCAAACGGTCAAAAAAAATTTGATCACAGCGGCGAGAAAGCGCCCCCTTGAGGGCGCGCTTTGTGCCACATCGACAAAGCGCGTCCTCGCCGTCGCGTGCGTTTGTCTTGATGTGGCACATAAGCAGCGCCTGAGGGGCGCACTTTCTGCCGCATCCCCCAAAACGTGCGACGTGGACGCAGCTTTGGGGAAATGGCCCTTTTCCGTAAATATTCTAGATTTCGGCCCATTTCCGTAATTTTTTTTAATTTCGGTATATTTTGGTAAATTACCCCATTTTATGATTATTTAAGCTCGGTTCGACCTGAAATATAACTCTAAAAATTTGTCTAAACTTGTTCATATTTGTAAATGGCTAACCCAAACTTATTTTAAGCTCGTCTATATTATTTTTTAAGGGTAAACTACACTAGTAATCACCCAACTATTAATATTCTTTTTGTTACCCAATTATGAAAAATTACAAAATGGTTACTCAACTATTAGCAATGGTGGAGCCAATTTTTTTTTGGGCGGAATTAAATTGTATACTTTTATGATAGTAAAAATGCAATTTCACCATTTAATAGTCTATATCTTTATAATTTTAAAAGATTAAATCAAATTTTTATCATTTTGGGGGCCAAAGTGCAATTTACCATTACTAATTTAAAATTGTATAAATTATAAATGGCCTAAATGGAAAATTTTTCATTTTAGGGGGCTGTTAGTCCCCTGGCTATTAGTAAATTTCATTTTTGGTCAACCAATTATGAAAAGTTCTAAAATAACCATCAAACCATTCAATTTTATCTTTTCTGGTCACTAACTGACTAATGTACAAATAGAAACACTCAATAATCCAATATAGTTAGGTGATTAAAAAAGACAAAATTGAAGAATTAAGTGACCATTTTATAACTTTTCATAGTTGTGTGACCAGAAAAATTTTTTACTAATAGTTAAGTGACTACTAGTGTAGTTACACTTTTAAAATTTTAAAATTATTTTTATTTAATATTAATAATTGTATATATTTTTCATTTATTAAAATTATATATGCAAGCAATTAACATTTTCTTAAATATGTTTACATTATAGTATTATATATTGTTATAGATTTAATTTTTTGTGTTATAAATTATATAATATATAAAAAAATAATATAATATATTACAAATTTAAAAAAAGGTAGAGCTTAAACTTTAAATGCTTGAGTTAAGCTAGACCCAAACTTATATTGTAAACGAGTCTAATTTTTTTATCTAAATTTATTTTTAAAGTTAGTATTTTCGTTTAAATCTTGTTAAATTTTGAATGAATTTTTGCTCGTGAGTGCATAGCCCAACCAGTTTAGTGATGTCAAGTGAATGTAGTGTAGGTGAAAGGAAAATTATTTTATACATGTGGAGTGTGTTATGAAGTATATTAAAATAAATAAAATAAAATATATAAATGAATGGTATACTTAAAAAGGAGAAAAAAATTCACAATAGTGACGGCACGGTACAATAAAATGAAAATGGATGATCGGGTGAGGTGAATGGCCACTGTCCCTTTAGCATGGCAATGGAATGGAAGAGGAGCAAAAAGGGACCAACTTTAGGGAGTGTCTGGAGTCTCGGGTATTGGTCGGGGGCCCCATCGGTCCCTTCTTTTCACACCGTGATTGCCGCTTGGTTTGCCTTGCCCCCAAGGAAATGAAACTATGGGGGACCCACCCCCCGTTCCACCTTGGGAAACGCCATTGATTAGGCATCATGCTTCACCAACACTGTTGCTATTCCAAAGTCGCTAATCGACAAATATCACCCCATGATTTGCACATTTCTAAACAAACTAGCAAGGGACTTCTTTTCCCCTGAAATTGTCGATTCAAAATGAATTCTACACTTGCTAAGTTTTGCTTGAAAAGACAAAAGCCAAAATAAGATTCTTCTTCAAAAACCAAAATATGGACAAAATTGAGTTCAACCTAGGAAACTATATTTATATATATATATATTTAATTACCATATCTTTCATCAATCTTTCTTTTATTCGACATAAATGTGAATGTTTTTTAACTTGATAAAAATAGAAAATCTATCCATGAATTACTCACCATACTTGCCACAAATTTCACACAAAACGATAAGTTACATCTTCTAGATCTACTTTACTATTTAAATTGTAATCATTAATCATCAAGTTTACAAGCTAAGCATTTCGCCAAAAATGATGACAAAATCAATTTTCCTTGTGTCTTCTTGTAAACTTTCACATCTACTTAATACTATCACTATTACTAGTTAGTATTAAGATTACCCAAAAAAACTCTCACTTAATCATTAAACAATCTTAACAAAGTTCAATAATGACAATACTTAGGAGAGTAGAGCATTATATTAATTTCCCACGTTCCAACCAATAAATTACTACTATTAATTACATAAATTTATTAGGGGTACCTTCTTGCTACTCAATACTATATTTTAATTCATTGAGTTTCCTCAAACTCAAGCCCAACAAATTAAAAAACCAAATATTTTACTAATTGTAGTTTTAAACATTTGAGCTTTATTCTTTTAATACGTATTTACCTCTCTTTTTTCACCTTTAAGGCTTTTTATCAAACAAGTGGCACGCATAGCATTGCCAATTGGCAAATCAAGAAACTTTTTTTTTGTGGCTCCTTGGCTTCTTTAATCTTCAACTTTTTCTGGGTACTGACGAGGAATTGAAAAGAAGAAGAAGAAGAAGAAGAAGAAAATGGATGGTGCAGAGTTGGAGTTAGAGAGGAGAAGCAAGTTCTTAAACAGTTTGATCCAAAAGAAGAAAGCTATAGAACAACAAGAGCAAAATGAACGTCTCAATGTTAAAGTCAGAGCTTCTGATATGCCTTTAGCTCTTCAAAACAAGGCTTTTAAATGTGCCCGAGACCAGCTTGACTATATGCCTGGAAAGCTTGATAGTAAACGCCTAGCTCTTGCCCTTAAGAAGGTTAAAAATCAAACTTTCTTGTCTTTTTTTTTTTCTACTTTTATTACCGTTGATTCTTTGGTTAGATTCATTTTTTTGACGTAAAGAATTAATGGGTTTGTTTAGATTTCTCATTTGATTGTTTTAGTTGACGCAGTTATAACTTCTGCATGTAGGTAATATTATATTTTTTTGGCATAACGTTGGATAAATTTGGTTCTTTTTGGGTGTAATTGATTTTCTAACATGGTGTTGGGTGAGTAAGGTTGAATGCTATGGTTGGATTTATAAGAGTTATAGATATTAGTAATGCAAGTGAGAATTGACTGAAAAGTTTTCTATTTTTAGTTTTGCAAATCAAATCTTGTCTTTTCGTAATTCAGTTTAATTGAAGACATTATGATATATCCCTTTTTGGTTTTCTCTTTACTCTTTTTTCTTTGTACCATATTGAATTTGTTATCCTGCTTTTAAATGCTGATATGAATTCCAGTGTTCTATGTTGCTTCAAAACCCCATTGCTTAACCACTTATTCCAACTGCAAGAATATGTAGCTTATTAGCTTCGATGGTCCTTGTGATATTTGAAGTATTCCATTTGCATCTATGTGCAGTCCAACTTTGTTCAGTTCATGAATTTATCACCTGCAATATTTGGAGTTAGAATAGGCCACAGATTATAATCGTTTCGTTTTCCAAATATCAGACGTATTTGCTCCTCTGATAACAGGCACAAGCTCACAAAGCGTTTTCATGATGAAATAACTTCTCAATAATCACTAGGTTCAAATTTGGCCTGGCCTGAATTTATGGCAGTGGGTTAGACATCCTTGATATGGTGCAAGATGTGTATGTGCAATGATTTTGCATAATTTGAAAATGGTTTCTAACATACCCTTCCTCGTAGGCATACGAGGAGTATGAAGTCTGTTTACTCATTATTCTGTTGGCAATGAGTCATCTACTTGTCCAGTCTCAGAATCTAAACTAGCACATCAAAGCCGTGTAAATTTACTATATAAATAACAAAAATCATGTGGCCCTCAAGTTTAATATCATTCATTGCATTTGATCACTTTGTTTATACAGTGTTGGAAAATATTATGATACACTTGCTTTTGAGAGTAACCTCTCATTTTGAGTTAGAGTAAACCACTCGTGTGTCGAAGAGACAGCATATTCGCTTCTGGCTTCTGGTCCTATGCTGTGGAGATTGTACATAGTTTTGGTTCTAGCTTCTGAGCTACTTGGAAATTGTAGGTTACATATGTTCTTTTGCAGAAACTGTTAACTGAAACAAAAAAGAAGAATGCAGAGAGTTCTGAATTTCGTTAGTTGAAATAAAAGTACTGAATAAGATATAGAGAGACGGATAGTGTGAGAGTGCTCAAACTAGTACGGTACAAGGTTGAGCTTGTGTGATTGTTGATTCTTACGAGTTAATGGTTCAGCATTCTACTTAAATCTTATCTAAAACCATGTAGTATGGAAATCATTTAGAGTTTAATTTTGAGATTTGCTAATTTTTTACCATGATATTGACCTTGATGCCAATCCATTGTCTTTTCAGGAATTCGACTCAACATATGGTCCTGCTTGGCACTGCATCGTGGGAACTAGCTTCGGCTCATACGTGACACATTCACTAGGAGGTTTCTTGTATTTTTCAATTGACAAGGTTTACATCCTTCTCTTCAAGACTGCTGTTGAGCCTTTAGACCATTGATGATATCAAACAGATTTGTGTTGTACACATTTCTTGTGTTGCTATCAAATTTACAAGTTTCCATTTTAAAGTTACATGTAAAACTACATAGTGCAAAAACTGATGAACATGTGTATTGTTGATTCTTCAATATTCATGTTGTATTTGCAAAGTACCAAAAGTATAAATGAATGATAGGTTGTCAATTTGATGCTCTTACAGAGTGCAGAGAACCTTTCAATGCATTTATTTTCTTCATTTTTTGTTGGTTCCACATGTCCTTTCGTTGTTCGGTATCTTAATGTAACTAATAGCTAACTAAAAACAGTCTTACATTAATACTGCACAACTTCTTGTTGCAGTCGTCTGTAAGTTTCTTGTTTGATCTAGTTTTGTCCGCTGGCTTTGGATCCACAACAAGACAAAATGTTTAGTACCCCATGTGATTTAGTTAAGTTTGTTAAAGCATATGGTTCAGTTTTGTTTCTTGTCAATTTATAACATCAAGGCATGAATTCCGTACTGTTGAGAAAATTTCATTATCTTCCAAATTTCACTCTTGGTATTCCCTAATTGGTGTTAACTAACATTGAAAGAATTTCTACGAAAGTTGTAAACATAGATTCCAATACTAGAAATTACATGCTTCGGCTTTGAAATTACCATCAGAATTACTGTTCCTTCTGTATAAATTGCAGACTAACGTCCTTCCCCTCATTAGTACCAACAAATATATACAAATCAACTGCTCAACACGTATGGGAGCAAGCATGATTACGCTTCTCAGAATGACAAGGAATTGGCAGAAGATAGCAGCCATTGGAAGGAAAATAATTGCTTAAGTAGTTGATAAAGGCTGCTTTGTTATTTACACTATGGATAACAGACGTTTTGTGATCCCCTTGGCGTTTCTCGGCAACTGCATTTTTCGCGAACTCTTCAAGATGTCTGAAGAGGAGTTCGGACTGCCAAGTGATGGGCTTATAACATTGTTGTGTGATTCAGTCGCCATGAGTTACATTGTTTCCCTTGTGAAACGAGGATTAGCTAAGGATATGGAGAGAGCAGTACTGAATTCCATTACAACCTATTGCTGCAAATCAAATAGTTGTTCCAATCAATTACATGCAGATCAACAGTCACTTGTTTGTGGATTCTAAGTAAATTGGCTTTGAATCTAGTGAATGTTTCTATTATACATAACAACTTCCTCTTTCTAGGTGTACAGTATTCAAATGTATCATGGTGGTATTAACAAAAGATCCATTTATAAAATGATTATGAGAAAAAGATGTTTCATTTTATGTTATTGCTTGTCTCTGTTCTGCTCTTTCAATCCTTCAGTTTTATGATGCACTGAAGCTATCAAGTTTTATTCTAAAATGGAACCTAGAACTTTATGGTAGAAATCAAAACTGAGAAGGCTCCATTTTGGTCTTTGACAATAAATTTGAGGCACTAATAATTTTGAACCACCAATAACACCCTGCAGGTGAACTTGTAGTGGCCCATGTTTATTGATTTTCCTTGTCTTATCATAATCTAATTATTTTTTTAAGGCTCCTAAGAGATAAGTTGATTCTATTTACGCCAGATGCAATTCATTAGGATTATACCTCATGGAAAATGAGAGTGTTGGGTACAAGTACGTATTCGATGGTATATCATGCTTATGTCTGAATATATATAAAAAACATAATGAAAAAGTTGTTGGAAAATATGGACATCACATATATAATAAGAATAATTATACGTTATTATTTATTATCATTAAATGTTAGCTCAAATTAAAAGTGATCTAATTTGGTTAAGATTTATTGTGATTCAGTTATTAAATAAAGTATGAGTTAAATATGTGTACATACTCTAGTAACTAATTTTTAATTAATAATGGGCTGATTAGAAATTAGGTTAATATGCAAAATTTATATATTAGGGTTATGGTCTCCAAATTACACATACGTAACTTTTCTAATATCCCATCTTTAGAAAAGAGAGAGTCACCTTCTCTAAATTACTTGTATGCTAATTTGGAAGATCAAAATCGCAATATTCGTAGATTTCAAAAAATCGATGAATTCAGGTACGCTTCCGCATCTAGTTTTACTCATGATTTATTATTGATAATTTGACATGACAGATCCTAATTTATAGTTTGTTAAGTTTTATATAAGATATTGTTTTTATGGTTCTAACAAGTGGTATCAGAGCCTCGTCATGTTGAATCATTGAGAACGAATTGATTCCTTATTATTTTTGAATTGATTCTTTTTTTTTTCAAATTTTATGATCAAGATATTTCAATTATATACTATGTCGAATCTTTGAGATTCTTAATAATTTTTTTTTTGAATTTTGATTCTTTAAATTAAATTTGCTGTTCTTAATTAACTTTTTAATTTGAGGTCTACTTGCTCTGCCAATTACCACTAATTTCATTCCAATTAAATTGCATGATCTATCTTCTTTATGATTCCATTGCTGGGAAGGCATCTATAAAGTTTGTTACTATATATCTATATCTAGAGGTGTTCATGGGCCGGGCGGCCCGGCCCGGCCTGAAGGCCCGACCGAAATTGGGAAGGGTTTGGGCAAAAATATAAGCCCCAAAAATGGGCTTGGACAAAAAATAAGGCCCGTTTAAAAAATGGGCCGGGCCTCGGGTAATGTATTTTTGGCCCGAGCCCGGCCCGAATTCACTAAATGACAAAAAAAATCTACTTTTTTTATTTTTATTTTTGAATGTTATTTTCTTGTTGTTTTCTCCCTATTTTGCTACCATATTACTATTATGTTGCTACTATTTTGTTGTTATTGATTGAATATTGTATAAACTTATTTTATTGTTAATTTTGTTATTATTTTAAAGGTATTTGTTAATTTTATTATTATTTTAGAGGTATTTGCTTGTTAAGTTACATCTATCTTAGTGTTATTTAAGTCTACATATTTTTTTAAAATTTATTTTCAATTTGTTGAGAAATATTTATTTTGATTTTTTTAGTATTTTTGATGTATTATATATATTTAAAAATTATATAAAATAATATAAAAATTTAATACGGGCGGGCTAGGCCGGGTCCGAATTTTAGCATTTTTATATGGGTCGGGCTTGGAAAAAAATTTAGGCCCATTTTTTGGGCCCGGCCCGGCCCGAGCCCGATAAATGGACCTAATTTTTTAGTTGAGCCCGGCCCAAACCCGGCCCGGCCCATAAACACCTTTATCTATATCTATTTATTTCGCCACTAGTCAGTTAATTGATGTGTTATCAACTGTTTATATGTGCATTTAAAAGCAAAAGTTATAGTGTGTCGTGGGCCAATTAATTGATGTTATCAACCATTAAGTGTTTTTTTTTTTTTTTCAATTTTGTTGTGGTTTCAGTTTTTAACGTTTATTATGCTTTTATATTTGGGAATTCATGGTTAAATTATGATATCCAACTAATAAATTTTAATGCTTTGGAACAAAAGCAGTGTAGTTTATGGAATAATGCATGTTTTAAGGAATTTAGTTTTAAGATTGGTTGAATAACATGTAAACTATAACACATGTTTAAAGGATTTGGTTTTTTAAGTTTAATTCTATAACATTTGGCTTTGGTATTTTATGGTTTCAAATATTTGGTTAAATTATGATATGGTTTACGAATCGAATTGTAGGATATGCCAACTATTATGCTTTTGTTTTAAGATATTTGATTTAATGGGTTTAAATTTTGGTATAAAAGAATGTTGGTTGCATAGGTTTTTATTTTTATTAAGGATTAATCAGTCAAAGATTAAGGTTTTCAGTTTTTTTATTACGACAATAAGCCAACCACTACAACAAAATAGTCCTATAGCGACACTTTTTTTGACATAAGACGACGCAAAAAAGGTTGCCATAGGTTTAGCGACGCTTCGTCCGACGCTTCCAAAATGGTCGTATATAGTGGGGTTGGTATATGCATTGCGACGCTTTTGAAAAAGCGTCGCTATAAGTCAACATAAGCCGACGCTTATTGAAGGGTTGTGAAAAGTTTAGTCAATACCGACCTTTAAAAAAGGTTGGAAAAAACCTAGTCAAGTCCAACCTTTGAAAAAGGTTGCGATAGACCTATTTAAAACAACATTAAAAAGGTTGGTATAGTTCTTATCTAACGCAACTTTTAAAAACGGTTGGGATAGAGCCGTATAAGGCAACCTTAAAAAGGTTGATATAGATCTTGTCTAAGACAACCTATAAAAAAAGGTTGGGATAGACCTATCTAAGGTAACCTTAAGTAGGTTGGGATAGACTATATCTAAGGCAACCTTTAAAAAAAGTTAGAATAGACCCGTTTAAGGCAACCTTAAAAAAGGTTGGGATAGACCATGTTTAAGGCAACCTCTAAAAAAGGTTGGGATAGACCCGTCTAAGGCAACTTTAAAATGGTTGGGATAAACCTTGTCTAACGCAATTTTTAAAAAAGGTTGGAATAGACCCATTTAAAGCGACCTTAAAAGGAAAGATTGGGATAGACACGTATAATGTAATTTTTTCTATTTTTATTATTTCAATATTAATATATTTTTATAAATATTTACATGAATAATGATAGGAATTTTGCTTTAAATACAACTAAAAATATAAAATATAAAATTAAAATTAAAATTGAATATTCACTACAAAAATCGATCCAACAATCAAAATACACTAACATTTAGTTTGAAATGTATCGACTAACATTCAACTCAATGTACAAAAGCAAACAACTCAATGCAACATTAAATAACATGCCACTTGAAGAAATGCTATGCCTTGGCTTTTCTAGCTTGAAAAGATTGAATCCTCTGCTTGCACCTTCAATATCTAAAGGATGCAATACCAAATGATCGATTCATCGTCACTTTGGCGATAAATCTAGTTACAATCTATCATCCACACCGAGAGTCGAAAGATAAAATCATATGGATTGTAAAAAGCGTATGGTAAATGCTAATAGTATTAAAAGAAAAAACTTAGTATAATCTCATACATTAGTACTCAAGTATAACTCGAGAGATGCAAAAGATAAACCAACTAACTTGGTAAACAACAAAGATGTTAAAAATAAAAAATATATATAGCCATTAAGGCTAAAAAAAAAATAACCATGATTCATGATCAAACAAAGCAAATGTTCTAAAAGCTTGGAACCGAGCTTAACAATTATGTGCGACTTTAGTAGCGAGGTTGAACCATACTAACAAACAATCTCAATCATACCTCTTCCATGTGTCACAAATAGGCATTCTTTCTAATGATTGTCTAAACTATTCAATTGTTTAACAAGGAACAATAGTATTTATTTGTAAAAAGCGAATGCAAGAAACATGCTTGCACTCACATTGTTTAACGTAATATAGAAATGTCTTATATAGCATAAAAGAGAACAATTAAGGCACATAAAAAGAAGAAGAACACCAACCGCATCTCCCTTGTTTGTGTTGTTTCTCTTCCAACTCTTGAAGAGATAAATCAAGCCGCTTCATGAGGAAAAATAAACAAAGTTCTAAAGTTATATGTGTGATAGTTACAATGTCGCATAAGACATTGTAGAGTACAACACAACAGATAAAAGGTTATTGCCCAAACATGTGAAAAAGGGGTAACATAGGCGATGCATTTGATTAGAACTTTGTGAAAAAGGTACTATTTTTATTCCACAAGCAGACTTTTAAAAATTATAATTTATTTTTAAAAATATTTTTTAATATTTTATTACATCCCTATAGGAAACTTATTAATTTAGCCGTACACGAGATACCATACCAAATATTATTCCGGGAAAAAGCTGAGTCAAGTCAAAGCCAAACAAACCAAAAAGGTACTTGATTTCAAGCACCAGATAAGAACTGAGAGATTTTTGTTATATATATATATATATATATAAACTTAACGATCTGTATTGCAAAACCAAAATAAACAAGAGAAAGTTCCAGCAGTATTCTTACCTATTTCCTGAGAACAAGATTGGGGAGAACTCCAACAACGAAGGATGATTAGGTGATGAAATTCCACCTCTTACGCAAGGTTGAGGAAATGTAATATAT
The DNA here is from genome assembly GCA_025698515.1 of Gossypium sturtianum. NCBI lineage: Eukaryota > Viridiplantae > Streptophyta > Magnoliopsida > Malvales > Malvaceae > Gossypium > Gossypium sturtianum. The sequence continues at coordinate 48,336,229 of CM046943.1, forward strand.
TAAGCGGACAATCCACATTATAGAGCTAAATAAATATTCGAACATTGCGGTCAAGGTAGATGGCTACACCCAAAGGTCAATCTGTATTCTACATTCTTAATTTCAAGAGTACCGGACCAGAAAAGTTTAGGAGCACAATCATATACCAATTACAAAATCAATATAACACCAATCATTTTAAAATGTCGAACTTATAATAAATACATGACACCTTAAACATGATTATGACATAGAAAACAAATGAACAAGCCTTGGATACACAGATTGCAAATTCTAACACTAAATTATTTCATCGGACATCTTTGAGCCTTATGTTTGTTTCATCTTACGCCAAAACCTTCTCTCATTAAAAGCGTTACTCGCTATTCCACCTTCTCGCCAAAACCTTCTCTCATTATAGTTTATCGGCGCCTCGACCTTGGCTTCTCCACCTTCCAGTACCGGTCCATTTTTTCTCGCCAAAAGGGGAAAAAGCGCTTCAAATCTCAAGTTTTTTTCTCATTAACCAAACAGAGCCGGAGCTTGAAATTAACGAATCAGCGATTCAATGCCATCAAATAAAGCGAAATAGAAAATCGAAAAGAAAAGGCGAAATTGATAGAGAAGGAAAAGGAAGAGGTACTGGCGAAAGTGAGCGATTGCGAAGGAGGTTTGGAGTTTTGAGTTAAGAGAAGAAAGGGTGAAAAGTGGCGCTCTGTTTTGATAAAAGGGTAGAGCCGAATGAGAGATATTGGCGGGGTTTCTGGTTTATAAAAGAAATTGGGGGAAAAATAAAAAAGAAGAAGAGATTTGGTGGGATTTACGGGGTTGGGGGATTTTGGGAAAAATAAGGGAAAGAAAAGAAGATATTTTATTTGAAGTTTTGGGATAAAAAACCTAATTACAAAACCACACCGTTTTGCAAAAACATATTCAATTTATACTATTTAAACCAATTATATAAATTTAAATTGTATTAGAATTAACATTTGTAATATAAAAATATTTTTTCAATTCCAATTCAATTAAAAAAAAACAAAAATTTCATTTACAAAACTATAAAAAAAATAATAAATAATATTATTTTAAACAATAAATGTTAACTTTATTTCAATTTAAATTTATATAATAACACAATGAATAAATAGATCCATTTAATAATACAAAGACTAAAATAGAAATTTGTTAGACTTTCACCTTATTTGATAAGGTAATTCTTTTTTATTGAGCGAGTATAAGTATAAAAATAAACATTAAAAACATGACTCATTCATGACTTACCTAGACTATAATAACATTGGACAAAACCGACATATTAAAAGATCTAAGCTAAATATAAATCTCAATATTTATACAAAATGAGAGGCTTAAATCTGAGCACTCTGTCCCCGACATCAATTTTTATCAAGAATGCTTAGTGATATGTATTTTAATTTGGACGTGATTGTGTGGTTGATTTTTAGTTTTTTTTTTTAATTTCTAAATCGAATAACTAAACAAACCAACACTAATGTTTTTAAACCGAACCAGTTCAAACACCAATTCACCAATCCGATGGTTCAATTAAAAATCGTTAAAAAATAAAAAATAAAAACCCCAACTCAATTGTCAATTTAATCGGTCCATGCCAGTTACTGGTCTAACCGAATCAAAGCCATTCTTCAGACTAGTAACCCCGGCTAGCTCCCAATCCGACTAGCCAATATTGTCCGGTTCAAATATCATTGACCAACACTTAAATAGTAAATTGATTTCTAGAATGGTATCATTATACAGCCTAACAATGAATGAGAAACCGAAAAACACGGTCAAACCGAATGATTAATTCTAATTAGATTAGTTCGATTTCTAACACTGAAACACGAACATATGACATTCTAAGAACCCTAAAAATAAGGGTGAAAAGGCTTGATTAAAATAGCTCAGTTTGATTTACATCGGTTAACGATTTACTGAGACTAAACCGTTCTTTAGTAGCACCGCCTCTCCTTCACTCACGTCTTCATTTGATCTACCCTAAACCCTAAACCTTATAATTCTAAACCCCAAATTCTAAAACACTCACTCTAAACCATAAACCATAACCCTTAAATATTGAAACCCTAAACTCAAAACCATATCCCATAAACTACAAACCCCTAAACCCTTAACTCCAAATCTTAAACCCTAAACTAATTAGATAAAAATTTAATATTATATATTCTTTCAATATTTTAGGAAATTTAAATAACATTTTCAATTTACTAATTAATTTTGTTTATCTAGAGATGCATGGGTTACCAATTTTTTTAATTTTAATTTTGTTTCCCTAAATTAATTTTGTTTCAAATTATGTTATATCAATAATTGTGTTAATAATTTACAAGAACTGGATCAAATTAAAGTTCATATATTCAATTACACATTAAACCATTGTTCATGTATGATTTTGGGATTTATCCCATTTTGATATTTTATTATTTTAAAATAATAATTTATATTTATCTTATTTATGATTAAAATTTTTAAATATATATATATAACATAAATTTTGAAACATTTATATTAAAAAAACCCTAAACCCCAAACCCATAATAATCACAAAATCCTAAAATCCTAAACCCCAAACCCATAAACACAAAACCTTAAAACCTCAATCAATAAACTATAATCCATAAACCCTAAACTCTGAACACTAAACATTTAACCCTAAACTAAATTGATTTTTTGCGGCATTTTTATTAAAAACCTTATTCACACTCGATGATGTAAAATTTTAAGAATATTCATATTTTAAATCCAATTTTTTGGTGCTACACATTTAAAAAAAGCCAGAATTAAGGAAATTTGGGACGTTACACCTTTATACAAAGAGTTAGCCAGAGCGTATGTTGACAAGTCTATCCCAACACTTAGGAAAGTGTCGCCCCAAAACTGTCGTCTTAGGACTACACACAAGCCAACTTTCATTCAAGTGTTGCCTTAGGCATACATATCCCAACTCTTATACAAAGACTTGGCAAAAGTGTAGTCTATACCAACACTTAGGAAAGTGTCGCCCCAAAACTGTCGTCTTAGGACTACACAAAAGCCAACTCTTACTCAAGCGTTGCCTTAGGCATACATATCACAACCCTTGTACAAAGAGTTGGCTAAAGCGTATGTTGGCAAGTCTATCCCAACATTTAGGAAAGTGTCGCCCCAAAACTGTCGTCTTAGGACTAGACAAAGCCAACTCTTATTTAAGCGTTGTCTTAGGCATGCATATCCCAACCCTTATAAAAGAGTTGGCTAAAGCATATGTTGGCCAGTCTATCCCAACGCTTACGAAAGTGTCGCCCCATAAGTGTCGCTATAGGACTGTTTTGTTGTAGTGAACCTTCTTTTCGGTTATTTCAAAAATTGTAGTGCGATAAAAAAATCTTAGTTTTGACCTTTAACTGTTATGGAAATTTTTAAATATGAATATTGGTATATTTATATATATATATATATTAAAATAACTTAATTTAAATAATAAGTTACCAAAGTGACCTCTGTTATTGAAATTATTTTATTTTAAAATATAAAAAGTTGTGTGTATGTAACTTAAGATACATTAATATTTATTGGCCCAAATGAAGATTAATATTTAACAAAATTACATGTGCAACTGTGGTAATAAACATGTGACGATTATTCGATTTTACATGTGAGCAATAAATTGGCCAAAAGAAGATTTATTGTTCGACATGTTTTTATTGTCAGTCTTTGATTACTACAATAAGATATCACGTACAAGTTAATATTTTTTTCTAAAGATGAAATATTAATTGAGTGCTCGATATCTTGAGATGAGATTTACCTTTATTAAAATTATTTTGGTTTAAATTTGAAATATATTGAAACAAATAAATTCAGATTTTGGCTTTGGGATTTAATTAAGGATGTCTAATATTTTAAATAGATTAGTTGAAACAAAATGCCACCAAAGTGACCACTTTTGCGTAGATTAATTTATTCAAAACATCAAGATGAATATATGTTTTTGTGATTAATGCGTTTATTAATTGACCCAAAGGTAAGTTAATATTTGGTAGAATTTCAACTACATCCGTGGCGATAAGTGTGTCACAATTATAAGGTATTATATGTTAGCAATAAGTTAGTCCAAAGATTGGTTCATTATTTGACATAATTTATTGTTAATGTTTGATTGCTGCAACAAGAGTATTGTTTATTGTTAATATTATTATCCAAAGACTTGATATTAATGTTGTGTTTGGTATCTTGATATGAGATTGACCGTTATTTTGAATTTATTGTTTACTTATGAATATTTATGTGAGCTTGTTTTTATCTATTTTGTTCTGTATTCAGCTAGTTCATCTTCTGCTGCCACAATATCTGCTAATATAAATTCTATACCCATGCTTATTGGGACTAATTTCAATGAATAAAAAAGGCACTTACAATGCTTAGTTGTATGGATATAGACCTTGCACTAAAGGAGGAACTACCTACACCTCTCACTACGAAAAGCAACCCTAAAGCTAAAAGGGATTTTGAGAGGTGGAATCGTTCAAATCGCATGAGTCTAATGACCATTAAGCACAGCATTCCAGAAGCCTTTAGGGACACAGAATCTGAAGAGATTACTTAGGCCAAAGGTTTCCTTGACGAAATTGAGAAACGTTTTGCCAAAAACGATAAGGTTGAGATTACATCAGTTTCGACTTCTTTAATGTCTATAAAGTATAAGTGTCAAGAAAACGTGAGGGAGTACATTATGGAGATGTTTCATGTTGTTTCATGACTTAAGGACTTAAGATCGAGCTTTCTGAGGAATTTTGTTTGTTCTTATGGTTTTGGTATGGATTCCTGCACACTTTAACCAATTTAAAAGTAATTACAATTGTCAAAAAGGAGAAATTGACTCTAAATGAGCTCATTTCTCATTGTGTACAAGAGGAAGAAATGTTGAAACATGAAAAGTCTGAAAGTACTCATGTGGCCAATGCCTCTAAAGACAACAACTTACAATCTGAAGAGAATACCCACTAAAGAAGATACAAAAACACCTTATGAGCCTTGGACAGGTCGAAAGCCTAGTCTAAAGCACTTTCACATTTGGGGATGTCCAATTGAGGCAAGGCTTTATAGGCCACATGAAAAGAAATTGAACTCCAAAACAGTGAACAACTACTTTATTTGTTATTCTAAGCGATTTAGGGCTATGAGTTTTTGATCCCACAATTAGGAATATTTTTGAGACGGAAACTGTAACATTTTTTGAGGATATTGTGTTTGGAAGGAGAAATAAGGTTAGAGACATTGCTTTTGAGGAGGAATGGGATTCTAACTCAGTTTCTGCTATCACTTTTAACGATGTTCAGGTTCTCATACCTATCATTGATCAAGAAGTGAATCCAAAACCTCGACAAGACAATGTTGAACAACTTTCTATTCAAGATGAGGTAGTTGTTCTAGAAGAACAAACTCAACAACCTCAAGAACGAATGTGATTAAAAAGGTCCACTAGAAAAAGGGTTATAATGGCTTTAGTGGAATATTTTGTCCTTAAATTTCTTCAGATGAAGGTTAATGGTTTCTCAATGATAACATTGATTATACATTTATATGGTGCAACTAGAAAACTTTGTGTCTGATGATGCAAAGTTAATGATTTACAAAGTAAAGAACTCCATCTATGGGCTTAAGCAAACTTCTCATCAGTAGTATTAAAAATTTTACCAAATGATTATCTTATTCGGTTTAGAGATGAATTTGGTCGATAATTGTATATACCACAAGTTCAGTAGGAGTAAGATTCTATATTTGGTTTTATATGTTAATGACATATTGCTTGTCAATAATAAGTTAAGTCTCGAACAATAGCCCAAGAATGATTTTGAGACTAAGGAAATGCATAAGATTCCCTACGTGTCACGAGTGGAGAGTCTAATGTATGCTCAAGTATGTATGTATCCAGACATTGCATACATTGTTGGGATATTAGGAAAATATTTAAGCAACCCTGGTATAGACCATTGTATAACAACCAAGAGCTTCATAGAGCAAAATATTACATGCTCACATATCAAAGGTTTGATAAGTTAGAGATCATCAGGTATATAGACTCCGATTTTGATGGAATGTTGATGCAAAATTTTGTCACTAAGGTGCAAATTGTGACAATAATTGGTAGTCCTTAATTCCAATAACAACATGAGCACATCAAAGTCAAAACACATAGACTTTAAGTTTCTAGTTGCTAAAGTAAAATTTCAGAGTGGTTAGGTGCCTATAAAGCTTATTGGGACAAACTCCATGTTGCAGACCCGCTTACTAAAGGACTACACCAAGGTTTTTCATGAGCACACTACTTATATGGGTGTAAGGTCATTTAAAGATATTTGGTTTTAGTGGGAGTTTGTACTTTTAAATGCTTTTATGTTATAGAAACATTTTCAATTATTTCAGTTTACGGATATTAAGTTTATTTTCTGTAGAAATAAAGTTTATTTGGTTTATTCACACTTTGATTTTGGTAAGGTTTGATCTCACTAAGGTTTAAGGAGGATCAGCTGGAAATATACATGTTTGGATCATATTGCATGTAATTTCCATGCTATACATCCATACTTGATCTATATCATTTGGTTGTGTTGATATACGTGATCAGGGATGGATTTGTTACGATATATGTAACGAAAGTTGCATTGATTCTATGTTAACATAATTAATGGACAAGATTATTCAGAATACCATTTGGTTATGATAGTAAATGAGAATTTTGGCTACGGGAAGTTGGATTCCTTGGTCATGTGGTTTCCACGGAAGGTATACGTGTGGATCCAAGTAAGATCTCTGCCATTATAAATTAGAAAGCTCCAAATAATGTTTCCGAGGTACGTAGTTTTTTGGGACTGGCAGGTTACTATTGTCGTTTTGTTAAAAAAAATTCTATTATAGCCTCACCAATGACCAAGTTACTACAGAAGAATGTTCAGTTTGTTTGGTCAAACGAGTGCCATCAGAGTTTTGACCAGTTAAAGAGAATGTTGACGGAAGCTCTAGTTTTGACACAGCCTGAGTTGGAAAAGAATTTGTTGTTTACAATGATGCTTTGTTTAGTGGACTGGGATGTGTACTGATGTAAGCTGGGAAGGTTTTAGCTTACGCTACTTGTTAGTTGAAACCTCATGAGAGGAATTACCTGATGCATGATTTAGAGTTGGCCGCCATTGTTTTTGCTCTAAATATTTGGCGCAAATATCTTTATGGTGAAAAGTGTCATATTTATAGATCATAAAAGTTTGAAGTATTTGATGATGTAGAAGGAACTGAATCTAAGACAGTGACGGTGGTTAGAATTATTGAAAGATTATGATCTCATGATTGATTACCATCCTAGAAAGATAAATGTTGTTGTAGATGTTTTAATACATAAATCATTGTTTGCTTTAAGAGCAATGAACACGCATTTATCTTTGAACGGTGATGGTTCTGTTATAGCTGAGCTTAGGGCTAGACCGTTATTTCTTCAGCGAATTTGGGAATTTCAAAATGATGACCCGAAGTTAGTAACCAAAAGAGAGTTGATTCAAAGTGATACGACTTTGGAATTCATTGTAAGTGACAATGGTATGATGTATTTTTGTAACCGGCTGTGTATTCCAGATAATTTTGAGTTAAAACGAGATATTTTGTCGGAAGCTCATAACAACACATACTCCATTCATCCGGGTAGCATGAAGATGTTTAATGACTTGAAGAAAATGTATTGGTTGCCAGGTATGAAGCGTGAGATTTCAAAATTTGTGACTAAATGTCTGGTTTGCCAACAAGTAAAAGCTAAACCTCAAGTATCGTCACGATTATTACAGTTTGTCACTATTTCTGAATGGAAATGGGAGATGGTTACGATGGATTATAGTTGATAGACTTACGAAATCAGCTCATTTCATTCCAGTATGTATTAATTATTCACTAGAGAAGTTAACTGAGTTGTATGTATCTGAGATTGTCAGATTGCACGGAGTTCCATTATCGATCATTTCTGACAGAGATTCGAGATTCACCCCAAGATTTTAGGGTAAGTTTAACGAGGCTCTTGGAACTAAACTTAATTTCAGTACAACGTATCACCCTCAGAAAAATGGGCAATCAGAACGAGTAATTCAAATTTTGGAAGATATGTTACGTTGCTGTGTTCTTGAGTTTGAGGGTAGTTGGGAAAGATATTTACCACTGATAGAGTTTGCATATAATAACAATTATCAATCTAGTATTAAAATGGCACCATTTGAGGCCCTGTACGGAAGGAAATGCAGAACACCGTTGTATTGGTCAGAGTTGAGTGAATCCAAGCTAGTTGGTACAGACTTGATTCGTGAGACTGAAGGCAAAGTTCGTGCAATACAAGACTGTTTAAAGGCAACGTCTGATCGTCAAAAGTCATATGCTGACCCTAAAACGAAGAGATATAGAGTTTGTTGTTAGGGATCGAGTATTCTCAAAGATCTCAGCATGAAAGAAGGTGCTTCGTTTTGGTAAAAAGGGAAAGTTGAGCCTGAAGTTTATCGGCCCTTATGAAATTATTGAAAGAGTCGGTCCTGTAGCTTACAGGTTAGCTCTACCCCCAGAGCTTGAAAAGATTCATAATGTTTTTCATATTTCAATGCTGAGGCGATATAGGTCAGATCATTCACATTAATAGCTCCTTGTGAGGTAGAGATTTAGCCTGATTTGCAATACTCTGAGGAACCGATCAAGATTTTAGCACGTGAGGTAAAGGAACCGTGACACCCCAAACCCGACCGAGACTGACTGAACCAAATTTGAAGCGTTACATTAGCCACCTAAGTGACTCTCCGGCTAACGACCACCCAAGACACACCCCGACCTTATAACACCTCAATCTTATCTGACTATTAGTTATTTATTAATGTAGAAGCAAATTATGAGCCAATTTTAAACTTATCCTAGGTAATTTAACCTAAGGGCATTTTTGTTATTTTAGCATCTATGGTAAAACTAACCCGATTTTAGATCTAAATGTTTACCGACCTTCTTTTAGTCAAAATTATGCAAGCCTAAAAATTTCAGCTCAATTTAAGTTTGTTTACTATGTCTAGTCTAATTTTTACTATTAGAGACTAAATTGTAACAAATACAAACTTTCAGGACCTATTCTGAACTACGAATTAAGTGTGTTTCTATCAAATTTTACCCATTACGAGACTAATCATAAAATTTTACCAAGTTTCCTTATCATCTAAGGCTCTAATTAGACTAATCAATTTTCAGGACTAAATTGTAACTGAAACAAATTAAAATACCAATTTACAAGACAAAAAATAAGCCCCCCAAAACCCACATGGTCGTGTCCCCCAAACCGTGTGTCATTAAATGACTATGTTCGTGTCGCGAAAAACTTTTAGGCAGATCGCACACGCTCATGTGGAAATCCCACACCTCAGTGTGTGATAGCTCCAGTTTCCACACGCTCGTGTCACTTACCCACACGCCCGTGTGCAACCCCTCACACGCCCGTGTGGACACGCACATGCCCGTGTGAAAACCACTGCACCTATTTTTGCAAAAAACTCATTTTAAAACTCGATTTTACATATTTTAATGGCCAATTAAACCCTATTTAATTATGATTAATTAACATATATATACATACACCTTCAATTGAATTTATGGACATCAATTAAGCCTTAATTAAATAGAATTAGGCAATCAATTTCATGCACATCAAACACCGAATAAATCAAACAAATGGAGTACCTTAGTCGCTAGTAAACCACTCCATGGAAGCTTCATTTAAATAATCGTTAGTACAAATTTCATACTTCACACACTGTGTTATCAATCACCGTGTTATCAAGCAACAGAACACCATAAATCATTCAATGATTAAACTCAAACATGCCTCAAAATTATTATAAAACCATCCAAAATAAATGTCCAATGTCCAATTACAACCAAAATCAAACTAATTCTAGGGAGTTCTTCAATGCCCGATTATAGTCTCTAAAATGTGTAATTAAGTCTCTACCAAGCCTAAATCTCTTGGAACTCTCGTGCTCGGCTTCTTAGCTCCTCAATCCCGACGATTATCTGTACGAATTGTGAAGGTGTGAGCTTTAAAAAGCTCAGTGAATGTTAATAAAAACAACAAGTAAATTAACATCCAATTCATGCTTAATTCACAACCAATCAATCACCAATTATCAGCCAAAATAATGAAACATGACAATTAAATTTTCCATAAGCATTTTCAATACCAAAAATCAATTATTCATGGCTTTCAATCATCAATTGATATAGCCACAATTACACCTAAATATATATTGGCATACACTTCTCATGACTTAATTGGGTGATCATACATCGGATAAACGGATCTTTGAACTCCCACAAATATCAAATACAGTACACCGAGTTGAGCAGCTGAAGCACACGCTCCCTTATAACACCTCAAATAACCCATTGAATGGAGACTCATGCTCAAAACTCCCTTACCTACTCCAAAAAAATCAGTCCACCTAGAGCCATATACTCACAATGTCAGAAATAAAGGTGAGTACCCACAATCCTATGGCATGCCAACTATATCTAATAGATCCACCATACATGTTGCCAATATATTCAGTTAAACATAGCATATAAATCAGTCATTATTGTGCTCAATTTAATGTGACAAAATGATTATGTATAACTTGTAACATAGCCATTTAGCATCCAATTAAGTCAAGCAATTCATTTGCCAATTTCCCATATTCAATTACCAATTGTAACACCAACATATCATGATAAAAAATTTCAGTACACATGCTTAAAATTATCCTTAAAATTAATCTAATTAAATAGCACAACACTACCTAAAAACTCACTTACCATTTTTTTTTCAATACAAATTCAATTTTTGCATATTTAATACCAATCTTGCAAAATCAACCATTCATCCATAATTAATTAATTGTAATAATTAATTAAGGTACTAATTAAACATAATTGAGGGTCAATTTACCAAATCACCATTAGAAACACTAACCACACAATTTTATTCTACACAACAAGTGATCAACTAAGAAATTTCAAGCTTTAATTTCGGTTATCTCGGTCCTCTTTGAGATTCGGAGCTTCAATAGAGGTAAAGTAGACATTACCACCTTTCCAATGATATAAAAAACATAAATTTTAATTAACTATGCTAATTGAAATTTTCTCACAAAGATACCTTATCGGATTTGTAACATCAAGTTGAAAACTCGATTCCTCACAAAATCGATCTCTCCAGCCCTCCTAATCACTTCCAAACATCAATACTAAACCAAATACACATAAACTAAGCATCAATTTCACAAAAATCTGGGAAATCAATTCATGAAGATGATGAAATTCGGATTTCTTCAAATTACCTTACAAATCATCTTTAATCTTGATAAATAAGATCAAAAACCTTTTAATAGATCCATTTTGAGTTGGAATATCCATTGATTTGTGGATTTCCTCTCAAAATTCAAGATCCACCATTAAAGAACCATGTGTTCTTGGAAGAAGATGACATTGATAAAAATCATTTAATTGACTCTCAAATCATGTAAAAATGTTTCTAATCATCATAAAAACAAGTTTAGGATTGAAGATTACCTTTGATTCGCTCTAAATTTGTTAATTGAAAATCTTGAATTAAGAAGCTTGAGAAATTTCAGAATATTTTTGGTTACTTTTGAGAATAATTTTGGATGAATTTAGAGAGTATTTTGAGAAGAAAATTGGTTGGATCTATTCTCTGATGATAGATCTTTAAAACCATGCAAAGAAAATGAAATTTATAACTCTCTAATTTGATGTAAATGGTGTGAAAAGTAAGCTAGATGCATTGTGTTTAAAACTGAAACAACTTACCAGAAATTTAAAAATTGGGGAATTTGCTTAATGGCCACTCCCACATTTCCCTTACTTTACCAATTGATCCTTAATTGATCCTTTCTCTCCAAAATTCTGAATTTTAAGGTTTATTTGCTATATAAATACTCTAAAATTTCCCTTGTTTTACAATTAAATCTAATTTAATTAATATTTAAATTTAACTCAAATTAACCCCCAATAAAAAATATTTTAAAATTCTTTTTCGACCCTAATTAGTTATTTTCATTAATAATTATTTAATGAATTTTAAATTAATTTTCCAAAAATATTTTTATTTTTCCAGATTATTGTTTAATCAAATTTAGATGAAACTAACCTCCTAAATTAAATTAAAAATTACTAGAAACCCTATAAATTCTTAGTTTCACACTTGGAACCCAAAAAATATACCTAAAACTACCAGACCCGGTTTAAGGATATTATAGGAACTCCAAAACAAAAAGGTACCGTTGATTAAAGTCTTATGGAATCGTCATGGGGTTGAAGATGCTACGTGGGAGACTGAAGAATTGATGAAATCATAGTACCCAAATCTATTTTCTAGTAAGATTTTCGGGAACGAAAATTCCTTTAGGGGGAAGAGTTGTAACATCCCATTTTTCAGTGGTGTCGAAAACAGTGGTTTCAAGACCACAATTACGATGAGTGAATTACTATTATTTAGCATCTACGAGATTATATTAGGGTCGTGTTAAAGTTTCCTTAAGAAATTTATAAGTTTAATTGGTTAATTAGGTAATAAGGACTAAATTATAAAGAGTACAAAAGGTAAATTCTATTAGCTAAATTGACAAAATAGCTTTAAAAAGACAAAAGTTAAATTCTATTAGCTAAATTGACAAAATAACTTTAAAAAGGTAAATCAATGGAATTGAGTGGTAAATATACCACATTTCAAATTAGTGGATGTTTATGGAAAGGTATTATGGTAGTTTAAATGTAATTTTAAGGCCAAAGTAATAATTTAGTAAATAAATGAATAATTAAGTAAATAATAGATGAAAGAAAGATATCATCTTTCTTTACTTCATCTAAAATTGATTTTACCATTAGAGAGGGAAGCAAGTTTCGGCCAAGCTATTTGCTATTGCATGGTATGTAAATTTGTCTTGTTTTAGTGATTTTTATGTTTTTGACCTTGTTTTAGCTTAATCTAGCTAGCCCGGGAGTTAATTTTCAAAACTGCTAAATGTTGATGGACTTGCCATGAATGAGTTTGATGTGTTTGTTATGTTAATTGATAGATTATTAATATTAGTTGTTAAAGAAACTTGTGTTGTTAAGTGATTTTTGATGAATTTAGGGTTTAGGGACTTATTTATGAAAATAGTAAAATTTCTTGGTAACATTATGAAATGATGATTTGAGTGGGTTGATATGAGTCCCTAAGAAGTTCAGCTAACATGTATGGAGGGTAAAATAGTAATTTTACAAGTTTCGAGCTTAAGGACCAATTTGTGAAAAGTTAAAATAGGATGGGTAAATTCATAATTTTACATAAAAATGAATTATGGATTAAATTGAAGTTTATAATTACTTAATTGAATGAAACTATTGTTTTAGATCACGAGCGTGTTGACGATCATGGAAAAGGAAAGATTTCGGAGTAGTTCTTGTGCTTTTGCGATCACTGCACACTAGTTCTGTAAGTTCATTTTATGTTTATGTATAGTTGAATTTAACTCCTTGTTAGTGATTTAATCTTTAAATTCTATTATGTATTGATGTTTAAATGTTGAATCAAACTGTTATTCAGGCTTAGTGCCTAGCAGGCTTTATGTCGGTATTATTCAGGCTTTGTGCCTAGCAGGCTTTATGTTGGTGTTATTTAGGCTTAGTGCCTAGCAAGCTTATTGCCGGTGTTATTCAGGCTTATAGCCGGTGTAATAAAGGTTAACGTCTTTTGGTAATTTGGTATTTGATAGCAAATGAGTTTACTTATCAAACTTACTAACTTTTTTGTCCTTATTCGTTTATTTTGATCTTTTAGGACTCTTGGAATCGTTGCATCGATTGGATCGGCTTGGAAGCTCACACACTATCATCTATACCTTGGTAGTCATTTTGTACTTGTTTCAAGTCGGTTAAAGTGGCATGCAATAGGAGAAGTCTTGAGTATTATGATGTTTTGTGAATGTGGAAACGGTGAAATGGTATGATTATACTTTTGATGTTTAAGTTTGAATTTGATGTACCTTAATGCTGGTTTAAAGTTAGGTCATTTTCACCATCCTTAAATACTTGTATATATGACTCTTTTGGTATGCAAATGATGGTTTGGAATTGGTCATTTATGGTCATTTATGATATGTTGTAATTGAACTAAGTTGTAATGCTTGAAATAAGGAATTAAACTAAGTTGTAATGCTTGAAATAAGGAATTGTTGTCTAGTTTGGTATGTAATGTTTTGGTATTATTACAATGCCTTTGAATGACATATTGGTTAGATGTTTTAGGATGTTGAAATGGCATGTTTATGCATATCTGGGTGGTGGTATGAACCCCTGAATGTGAGTTTAAATGGGTTTAATAGTTATGCATGAAATGGTTTTGAGATGGCTTGATTTTAGGTAATTTTGGGTCCACACAGGCGTGTGACTCAGTCGTGTGAGACACACGACCTGGCGACTGTAACACCCCTAACTCGTATCCATCGCCGGAATAGGGTTATGGAACATTATCAGAGTTTTCAAATCAAACAAACATAAATTTCAAACATTTCAAAATCATATCAATAATCATATTAAATCCAATCCAAATCATACATATTGTCCCTTATACGAGCCTTCGAGGCCCTAAATGTAACAGCCCAATTTCGGTGAAATCGGAACAGTGGTCTCGGGACCACAAATCCGAGTCAAAAAATAAAATTTATTTTTATTTTATTATATGATCCATAGTATATTAGAAATGTCGTGTGAAAACTTTGAAAAGAAAATTTTACCGATTATGTGTTTAATTACGAGAAGGACCAAATTGCATAAAATGCAAAAGTTGGATTCTAGTAGCTAGAAGGATCATATAGCTATGGAGTTCAAAACTAGAGGTCCTTATATGGTAATTAGACCATTAAGAAAAGTATGTAAATTTTTCTTGGTGACTCATCCATGGAAATATAGAAAAAAGGCAAGGACTAAATTGGAAATAGCAAAATACTTATTAATTAAAAAGATGATAAAAGATATCATCTTATTTTATGTCATCTTCTTCCCCAAAATAAACATGGAAACCCTAGGAGAGAGAGAGGAGACTTTCATGGCCAAATTGGGTAAGTTTCCTTGTCCCGTTTTTAGTAATTTTGATATTTTTGGAATCAGGATAGCTTAATCTCTCTATTTGGGGGATTAATTTGAAAAGTTATCAAAGTATGAAAATGGGTCATGGATGTATATGCTGGAAATTAGAAATTTATGGTAGAAAATGAAAGATTTTTGATAGATAAACAACTTTTACAAAGTGATTTTTGATGAAAACATGATTTAGGGACTAAAATGAAAAGTTGTAAAATTTGATGAAAAATTCTGAAATTTTATGAATACATGTGCTGGAAAATTTGTAATGGGGCTTTGGTTAGGCTTGGAATAGGGAGTAATTTGCACAAGTTTCATTTTCCGAGCCTAGGGACAAATGGTAATTTATGGAAAAGTTAGGGGCAAAATGGTAATTTTGCCTAGGATAAAAATTGAGTCCAAATAAGCGTAAAATGTGATAAATTGACATTAAATTTACTCGTATAGATCCAGATAGACCAAATTCGAAGTTAGAATGAGGAAAATGTCGGATTAGTGGATTTATGTACACGAACATTTGTCGAGGTAAGTTCGTGTAATTAAATTGTATATGTTTTTATGCTTGATTTAAATGTTGTGTTGGTGAATTTTATCAATGTCATAAATATGTGAAATGATCACCTACTCGATATAGCCCGATAAATGAAAATGCCCAATAAAATGGTAAATGAATAAAATGTTACTCGTATGCTTGACATGAATGTGGAATGTGTTTTACTTGAATTACATAAATGTTACGGAGGTATGAAATAATCAAATGCCCGATAGTGCTTGAAAAGTGTTTAAATCCTAGTTGAATAAATGGAAAATCGATGGATATGTGATTTCCCGAAATGAAAGAGGTCTTGCATTTGTTGCGGATAGGATTTAGCTCGGATGAGTAATCCTTCGACCTTAATTTTGATAGGATTTAGCCCGGATGAGTAATCTTGATATAAGTCCTCTCGAGCATAAGTTATGGATTGGATTTAGCCCGGACGGGTAATCCAAATCAAGCTCTTTAGAGCATATGACGTAAAAAGGATTTAGCCTGGACTGGTAATCCTGTTGTTTATATATACGTGGCTCGAGAGTGTACTCTCTGAAATTGTACCATATGGGTACCATTGGACACGAATTGACGGATTCTGATTCGTACACCTCGAGTGTATTACCTGTGTATCCATCGATATTTTGAATAAATTCAACAGGCGAAGCTCTGATAAGGGAAAATATGAATTTAAGACAAGTTGACATGGAATGATATTTATATATGATATGAAATATGACATGAAAAAGGATAGTACATGAAATACAAAGAAATGATGATTCGTGACTAGTGATGTATGAAAATATGAAAAGATGATAATTGTACATGGAAATTATTTGATGAAAGTGATCATCCTTGATTATATAATTGTACACCTTGAGTGTACTACTACTTGGTGACCTTAATACTCGAATAAAATGAGTAAAGTCCTGACATGAAATGATCTGAAGTCCTGACATGAAATGATCTGAACTCGAAACGAACTACTATGAAACTATACTTGTAATAATAAGAGATAATATATACATGCTTAATGAATACATGTTGTGGAAAGCATATATGCATGGAAACTTGATTGTTGATTGAGCTTATACATATCTTGATGTTATCGTTGATTACATGAATAAAAGGGCAATGAGAATGTGTGTAGGGCTTGAAGTCAAATTAAGTGAATATGCCTTACATAGTTACCTCAAAATAGGATGAATGGTAAGATAAGTACCATGTTATACGAACTTACTAAGCATTTTATGCTTACCCCATTTTATTTTCCCCTGTTTTAGAGTAATAGAAAGCTCTTTGGATTGGAAGCTTGGCGAAGATCACTCACACTATCCATTGGCCCATGTCGGTATAGTATGGTAATTCAATTACGGTTATAATGGCATGTATAGGATATGTTGGCCATATTGGCATGTAAATGTAAATGATGCTTGTAATCTAGCCATTGGAATGGCTAGTGATGATTATGTTTTGGTTCATGTATATTTGTATTTAAGTTCATGTTATGGTGATAACATAGGTACTATATATTGTTTGATTAAGAAAGGGGAAACAAGTATGCTTATTAAAGAGTAAGATTGTAAACATGAATTCTTGTGATGATATATCATGTTGAATGATAGAGTTTGCTCATCTTGAATGCTTGAAATGGTTGGTATTTGAATGTGTGGTTCAAGTGCAGGTCATGGGTGAAATTTTGGGTGAGAAATAAAGCTAGAAATGACTTTATTTTTTCCACACGGGCAGACACACGGGTGTGTGTCTAGACCGTGTGTGACACACGACCTGGTAACACGGGCATGTGGTTAGGCCGTGTGTCCCCTGCACCTAAATTTTGAGAAACAGAATGCTAAGAATTGAGCACACGGGCAGAGAAACGGGCGTGTGTCTCAGCCGTGTGGCAGAACACGGGCGTGTGTCTTGGCTGTGTGAAACTTGCACCTAATTCGAATTGAATTAATTAACCACATGGCCTAGCACACAAGCGTGTGGTATGGCCGTGTGTCGCAAGTCAGAGAGCAACCTAAATCAGACATGGCCTGAGGCTCGGGCGTGTCTAAGGGTCACACGAGCGTGTCCCTTGGACCACACGAGCGTGTGAGCCTTGCACATTGGAAAATTTTTGAAATGTCACAAAAAATTCTTAGAGTTTCCGATTAAGTCTCGAATCGATTCTAATGCTCGTATTGGACCTCGAGGGTCCATCTAAGGGACATTACGAATGATCTCGGTTAATGAATAGTGATTGACATGATTTATATGAGAATGTTCTGAAAAGTTCCAGTAATGCTCCGTAACCCTGTTCCGGCGACGGATACGGGTTAGGGGTGTTACACTAAAAACACATTAGAAACAAGTCGAGACTAAATCGAAAACTCAGAGAAGTTTTCAGAAAACAAGGAAAATTTTCAAAACTGCATGGGTCACACGGCTGTATGGCCAGGCCGTTTGGGCATTCGAAATAGGGACACATAGCTGTGTCCCAGCCTGTGTAGCTCACTAACTTGGGTCACACGATCAAGCCACACTCCCGTGTGCCAGGCCGTGTACCCTTCGAAATAACCCCACACGCCCGTGTGCCAGGCCGTGTAACAGCCTGACTTGCAACCGTTTGAAAGCTACAGGGGACACACACGGCTAAGACACACGCCCGTGTGGACGAAAATAGGCCATTTTAGAAGCCATTTTCTCACCCATCTTGGCATGTACCTACAACTAAAATTTCATATATATACAAGCCATAACAAGACACCAAAATCATGCATATTCTAGCTATTCAAACATGGTATAAGATCATACAACCAATATGCCCTTAGACACCTCAAATGACAACATGAAAACATGTATAACCATGTACCCAATTTGGCCAAAATAATCAACTAACTTGTAAACATAATTGCATCAATACATATCATTGAATTTACTTACCAAAACATGCCATATGGTGCAAAACATGCCATTCAACTACTAGTATTAACATTCATTAATGTCATTCACAACAAAGTACCAATTCACCATATTTCCAATTACGCCAAACACTTATAAAAAATTAAGCATCATAACCACTTATAACCAAGTTAATTCACATAGCATACTTGAAGTATTCAATCATCATCATTTGACACCAAAAGATTTATACAACTTCTTCTTATATATGTTCCAAAAGGTTTACCTGATTAAGCACACAAGTTCAACTATCTTTACTAGAAATAAGCATAACAAGTTACTTCCAATATTTACATCCTTACAAAATATTCAAGTACTATAGACCCTTTCCTGAATACATGCCACTTAAACTAACTAGTAAGAATCAAAATGACTACCGAGATGTTGATGATAGTGTGCGAGCTTCCGAGTCGATCCAATCAAAGCAACGATTCCAAAGGTCCTACAAGAATATAAAAAACTAATAAGCATCAACAAGCTTAGTAAGTTCGATATAAGTTTCCTTTAATAATTAACTGAAGACTATCCAATTAATTCAAAATTTCAATACACCAGCACACAGCCTGCTAGGCACATAGCCCGAATAATCACCGGCACGTAGCGTGCTAGGCACATAGCCCGAATAATCACCATATTTCAATTTCGTTAAGCATAACTCAATAAAATCCATAATTCAACCAATAATGTAATAGTATGGAATATTCAATAAGATTAATAGTAACTATATAACGAACTTACCTGGACTGAATCGTAGAAATTGCAGAAGTTTAGGGACTATTCTGTTAATTTTCCTTTTCCTCAAATATCTACGGATTCTTGATCTATAATATAAAATTCTTCAATTAATAGCATATATTTCATTTCAAATCCATTTTACAATTAATACCCTTTAATTTTTGAATTTATACAATTACCTCAAACTTTTAAAATTCTTGCAATTTAGTCCTTTAACTTGAAATTCATCAAACTAACTAATTTTCTCAAGTCAATAATTTATCCAAATATTCTATGCCCTCAAATAGCCCCTAATAAACATCAAATTCACTATCAAACCCTAATATTTTGACATTTTCACAATTTAATCCTAAAATTAAGATTTAACAATCATCTCTTTACAAATTCATCAAATAGTATAATAAAGGCTCGAAATACATGGCATTCATCCAAAAACAATCAATATTCATCAATGGAAACTTCCAAAATTTTTAACAGAATAAAAAATGAAGGTACGGGATAGCTGGACCTAGTTGCAACAATTTCAAAAACATAAAATTTATAAGAAATAACATAAAAAATCACTTACATGCATTGAAAATAAGAAACCAAAGCTCGTTCACCCTAGCTATGGCTATTCAGTATGAGCTTGAAGAAAATGAAATTGATTTTGCTTTTTCATTCATTAATTTTGTTTAATTTTATTTAAACTTTCCTTAATTTACAAATTTGCCATCCATTTCATATTATTTTATTATTTCCCATTAACATACTGTCCAACACTAACCATTAGGGACTAATTATTATATTGGTCCCTCCTCATGTAATTAATAAGCTATTTAGTCATTATAAAACTAGTTACTAACCTTTGCACCTTTTTCATTTTAGTCATTTTTCCTAAATTAACTATCTAAACGTTAAAATTCTCTCACCAAATTTTAATACGACTTTAGTGACTCTATAAATATTCTAAAAATAATATTTATGAGTCAACAAAATGGAAATTTGTGGTCCCGAAACCACTGTTCCGTCACCACTGAAAATTGGGATGTTACAACTCTCCCCCTCTTTAGAAAATTTTGTCCCCGAAATTGTTACTTGGAATTAAATTTGAATACTGTAATCTCATTGATTCCTCGTTTCTAAGGTTGCTTCTTCTGAACCATGTCAATGCCACAAGACTTTTACTAACGATACTCATTTATTCCTCAATTCTTTGACTTCCCGAGCTAAGATTCTCATTGGTTCTTCCGAATACATCAAGCCCGTCTGTAACTCAATTTCACTATAAGGAATCACATGCGAAGGATCATATCTGTACCTTATCAACATTGAAACATGGAATACATTATGTATTTTCTCAAGTTCAGAGGGCAAGGCTAATCTATAAGCTGCAGGGCCGATTTTTTCAACAATCTCGTACGGTCTTATAAATCTCGGACTCTTGCCAAAATACAACACTTTCTTCCACGGAGAAACTTTTCAGTAATACTCGATCACCAACCGTAAATTCTATATCTTTTCTTTTCAAATCTGCATACGATTTCTGAAGATCAGATGCAACTTTCAAACAGTCCCGAATAAGTCAAACTTTGTCTTCTATTTCTCGGATCAAATCAATTCCCACCATTTTGGATTCACTCAGTTCTGACCAATACAACGAGCTTCTACACTTCCTCTTGTAAAGAGCTTCAAACGGTGCCATTTTTATACTGGATTGATAATTTTTATTATATGCAAATTCAGCTAACGATAAGTACTTTTCCCAGTTACCTTCAAATTCGAGTATACAACATCTCAACATATCTTCCAGAATCTGAATTACCCGTTTTGATTGCCTGTCAATCTAAGGATGAAATGCAGTGCTGAAATTAAGCTTAGTGCCTAAAGCCTCGTGAAGTTTTGCTCCAAAATCTTAATGTAAATCTCGGATCTCGATCCGAAATAATAGATGTCGAAACTCCGTGTAATCTCACAATCTCAGACACATATAGTTCTGCTAATCTCTCAAGGGTGTAGTCTGTTCTGATTGGAATAAAATGTGCCGATTTCGTCAATCTATCAACAATCACTTGATTGAATCTTTCTTTCTCGGAGTTACAGGTAAACCAGATACAAAATCACTCGTTATGATTGCCCGTTAGTCTGAGGATGAAACGCAGTGCTGAAATTAAACTTAGTGCCTAAAGCCTCATGAAGTTTGCTCTAAAATCTCGATGTAAATCTCGGATTTCAATCCGAAATAATAGATGTCGGAACTCCATGTAATCTCACAATCTCAGACACATACAGCTCTGCTAATCTCTCAAGGGTGTAGTCTATTCTGATTGGAATAAAATGTGTCGATTTTGTCTCTGTCAACAATCACCCAGATTGAATCTTTCTTTCTCGGAGTTACAAGTAAACCAAGTATGAAATCCATCGTGACTCGCTCCCACTTCCATCCAGGAATCATAATAGGTTGTAGTAAACCCGAGGGTACCTGATGTTCTGTTTTCACCTGCTGACAAATCAAACATTTAGCTACAAATTTGCAAATTTATTGTTTCATACCCGGCTACCAGTATATCTGTTTTAAGTCACAAAACATCTTCGTGCTACCCGAATGAATAGTGTGCATACTGCTGTGAGCTTCGGAGAGAATATCATGATTCAAAATGGAATTACTAGGAACGCAAATTCTGTCACGATAACGCAATATACCATTATCATCAACATTTTACTCTGAACTCAATTTATTCTAAGCCAACTGTCGATTCATAATCAACTTCAGATCATCATCTTGCAATTCTTGAATTTGCTGAAGGAACAGGGGTCTCGTTTTCAATTTTGCTAATACATAGCCGTCACTATTCAGAACTAAGTGAGCGTTCAACATTCAAAGCACGAACAATGATGACTTTCAACTGAGTGCATCTGCAACTACATTAGCCTTTCCCGAATGATAATCAATAACCAGATTGTAATCTTTCAATAGTTCTAACCACTGTCTCTGTCTCATATTCAATTTTTTTTGAGTCATCAAATACTTTAAACTTTTGTGATCTGTGAACACGACATTTCTCGCCGTATAGATAATGTCTCCAAATCTTCAAAGCGAATACAATCACGGCCAACTCGAGATCATGAGTAGGATAATTATTTTCATGTGACTTCAACTGCCGAGAAGCATAAGCTATTACTTTTCCTGCTTGCATCAGCACACAACCCAAACCATTTAAAGATGCATCACTAAAAAAAAAAATACTATCCCAATTCAGGTTGAGTCAACACTGGAGCTTCTGTCAACATCTTCTTCAGCTGATCGAAACTCTTTTGGCATTTATCAGACCAACTAAACTCAACATTTTTCTGTAATAATTTGGTCATCGACGAAGAAATAATCAAATTTTTTTAACAAAACATCGATAATAACCTGCTAAACCCAGAAAACTTCGCACTTCTGAAACATTCTTCGGGGTCTTCCAATTCATTACAGCATAAATTTTACTCGAATCAACTCGGATCCCGTCGGATGATACTATGTGACCCAAAAATCCAACCTCTCGAAGCTAGAATTCACATTTACTAATTTTTTCGTACAACTATTTTTCTCTCAAAGTCTTTAGTACGATTCCCAAATGTTGGGCATGCTCAGATTCTGACTTGGAATAGATCAATATATCATCAATAAACACAACAATGAATCTATCCAAATGAGGTTGAAAAACCCGATTCATTAAATCCATAAAAGCAGCAGGGGCATTAGTCAAGCCAAATGGCATTACCATAAACTCATAATGACCAAAACGAGTTCTGAAAGAATCTTTGACACATCACAATTTTTAACTTTCAGTTGATAATACCGGGATCTGAGATCTATCTTTGAGAACACTGTGGCACCTTTCAATTGATCAAATAAATCATCAATAAATGGCAAAGGATACTTATTTTTTATCATGACTTTGTTCAACTGTCTGTAATCTATACACAATCTCAAAGAGCCATCTTTCTTTTTCACAAACAACACAGGTGCACCCTAGGGAGATACGCTCGGTCAAATAAACCCTCAATCTAGTAACTCTTCCAACTGTGCTTTCAATTATTTTAATTCTACTGGTGCCATACGGTACGGTGATATCGTTATCGGTGCAGTTTCAGGAACCAAGTCAATAACAAACTCAACTTCACGGTCAGGGGGGTATACCCGACAATTCTTCAGAAAATACATCAGCGAACTCACTAACAACTGGTAACTGATCTAGCTTCAATTCTGAATCTCTAGTATAAAAAATATATGCTAGAAACGCTTTACTACCTTTTCGTATCAATCTGTAACACCCTTAACCCACATCCGTCGCCGGATTAGGGTTACAAGGTATTACCAAAGGAAATACAACTTTAGTACATTGACATGATCACCTAGATCTTATTCGCAATTATTTATACATTATATATTGCTAACTCAATATTTAACTTAAATTATTAATCATATTAATATACGAATCATATCTCAAAGTTTGATCGAATTCATCTCAAACATATACCATATTTATATGTTAATAAACATATCTCAAAGCCACACATAATGCCTTAAAACACATATACATAAAACATGAACTTAATAATCAATATCATATGCGGCATTGGATACGGTCATTATGAAAAAACATATTTAACACGCTTATTAAAGACTAAACATACTTATTTTCTATTTACAAGATCATTCGCAAATGACTATATTATTTTACTAAGATACCAATCATCATTTTCAAACATAATCAATAAATTCATAGTATACCTAGTTTATTAGCATATTAGCAAATCCACATAACAAATCAACTTGTCTTTACTCAACCAACTCATTACATTAGCCGTTATGACACATGCGCATATATATAATTATGTATATAATTTTAATTAACATACATCCCCATTAAGCCAACATCAAACTGCAACCGATACCTATCTCTCAATCAGATTATAGCATAATCACAACTTCAAATAAAATTTAAATCATGACCAATTTACTTTATGCTCTTTCATACTCTTTAACTGAGTTATAAAGGAAAATCTCACAAGCATTCATACTAAGATTTAAACTTACTGATATGAACTAAATCATAAGTTATTTACGGTAAAACCAATCAAAACATATGATCAAGAACATTTAGAACCAAGTTTAAACATAATGGTCAAGCCATTTTCGCATGGCTTATTATATATATACAATTTTAAAACTAACCAAAAACATAAGTTAGCCTATACATGCCATATTTTCAAAAGTTCAACTTGTAAAAAAAGGTACCAAAGATAGTTGATAGTGTGATTGACTTTGACGATGACCCCCGAGCTCGAACTTAAACTTCAAAATCTATAAAATAGTCAAATGAACACCCACGGGAAGCTAACATAGCTTAGTAAGTTATAAGCAATTGTAAAGTAGAAAATTTGACATTATAAAAATTTAAACAATTTAACATGATCATCAACAAAACCCATAACATAAGTATAGATCATATTACCATTCATAAACTACCATATTTAGTAGTCTCAAAATCGAATACTCATGCATTCCTTATTAGATTTCATTTTAAACCATGCATTGCTATTTCATTTTAAAACGAACTCAAAACTAATAATCACATCTCATTTCTTTAGTTTCATAAGTAAGTATAACTTACCTCATTAGTACTAATTTACCCAACTATCATGAATCACATACCTGTTTATTTCATTTCGTTTATCACAATTCACTAGTTGATACCTTTGGAGGATTCGTAAACCCGCACACTTAGTGTGAACCATGTAACCTATCGCACACTTAGTGTCGTTACTTTGATAAAGTGCACACATAGTGCCAATTCCTTGTAATGTATCGCACACTTAGTGCCATTACACTATATTCCGCACACTTAGTGCCAGATAATCTATTTCGCACACACAGTGCTCGGTTTTCTGATTCGCACACCTAGTGCTTTCTTCGAACCTGTTACTCACATCATTAAACATATATACATATCTATATTTTAGCTTATTACATCTATATGTTAACTTCACATTCGATTATGCAAATGATGTACCAAAGTACATTAAATTCGGCTATACCAAGTATATACAAATAAACATTACTTTTGGCCAAATTCATCCCTTAATACAAGGTCACACATAGCTATATTGTACACACATATACATATATATTTCACATTCAACCAAATTCAACTTCCAAACAAATAATACATTCGGCCATACCACATTATTCAAATTTATCTCTAATAATTACATGTACAATCATTATAATGAAAAGTTCAAATCAATTCAATTGCTTAAAAACTTACCTCGGAAATCGACGGATTAGGTTTTCCCGGCTATTCGTTCAACTTTGCTTTTCCCCGATCCAATCCTGATTCTTTTTGTTCTTGATCTAAATAAGTTCAAACTAAGCTCATTCAACATATTTTCACTCAATTTAATCCAACAACACATAAATGGGCAAATTACTATTTTACCCCTGACATTTAAATTTTTTACAATTTAGTCCCTAATGCATAAAACACAAAATATGCAAAATTTGAACACACTCCTTTAGGGCCGAATGTTCATATTCCTTATACAAACTCATACATTTCATTTGTTTTGCATTTTGACCCTTCAATTTACAAATTTCACAATTTAGTCTTAATTACTCAAAATCATCAAAATTTCCAATACAAAACATGTAAATCTAAAACATATCTTTAATATATATTCATCAAACATCACAAGGCACAAGTTTTCATCAATGGTCAAACCTCAAACATGCATCAATATCAGAAATTTTAGCATGGGTAGGATAGTATTCGAAGCAACGATCTCAAAAACGTAAAAATTATCAAAAACCGAGCTAATCTCATACCTTAATCAAGCTTGAACAATACCGAAACCCTTGAAGTTTTTCTTTTCTTTTCTCTTTTTAGTTTCGGTCAAAAGGGGTTGAAGAAGATGGACATGCAAAGGCTATTTTATGTTTTTATTTATTATAAGTTTATAATATAATAATTAATATATTATAACTTAACATATAATAAACATATAAATACATTATATAAATCCATGTTGCCGTCCACCATCCATTTAAAATGGATAATTTACAACATAAGTCCTCCCCTATATAGAAACACATCAATTTAACCACTCAATCAAGCAAAAAGGCTACTTTTACCACTTATGCGATTTAGTCCTTTTTCTTAAATTAAACACACAAACGGGCAAATTAACTCACGAAATTTTAACACATGCTTAATCATATATAATTAACATGAAAAATAATATTAAAATATTTTTCTAACTCGGATTTGTGGTCCCGAAACCACAGTTCCGATTAGGACCAAAATCGGGCTGTTACAAATCTCTAAGCAGAAAAAGCTGAAATAATTCTAACATCTTTTGGACTCTTAGACTCAACTGAAATCATCTCTCCTGTGTGACATTTCAAATCAATCCATTTCTATCTATAGTTTACTACAGCATCATGCAACGTTAACCAATCCATACCCAGAATAACATCAAACTCCCGAAAAGGTAACAACATCAAATCAGTAGGGAATTCACAGCCTCTAACTTTTAGTGGACAATTATGAAAAACTAAGTTAACTATCACACTCTGACCTAGTGGATTATTAACTTGAATATCATAATCAGTAGATTCAATAGATAATTTCCTTTCCGTCACTAACGTAGTGCATATGAATGTGTTGACCCCGGGTCAATTAAGGCATACACACTGACATTAAAGATAGAAAATGTACCCGCAATAACATTAGGAGCCGATGCTTCCTCTCGCGCACGAATGGCATATGTCCTTGCAGGAGCCCTGGCTTCAGATTTGGTCGCTGATTCTTTAATCCCACCTCTGTTGGCCCCAGTCGTTGCATTATTTCCAGGTCTTCTACCTCTGTTAGAAGTGGTCACTAGTTTCTTGTTATACTCTTTAATAGGCTCTTTCAGACTTGGACACTCTCTTTTGAAATGATCAGGAGATCCACAATTAAAGTATGTCCCGTCGTTAATTTTGCAAACACCAAAGTGAACCCGTCCACATTGCTTATACTCTGCTCTATTTGAATTCTTCACATTGCCCACACTAGCTACTGAAGGAGCCAGAGTTCTCTTGCTATTCTGTCTCAACTGATCTCTTCCTGAAAACCCTGAGGAGTAGAAAACTTATTACTAGATTCCTTCATCTTCTTCGGTGGAGAATTGGAGAAAGCTTTAGATCCCCCATGTTTACTAAATTCCAGTCTCTTTTCTTCATTCCGTCTTTTACTTTCACAAATTTCTTCCATTTTCTAGGCTCTATCATACAACACCATAAATTCTCGGATCTCTAAAGCTCCTACTAGCATCTTAATCTCATCCCTCAATCCATCTTCAAAACATACACACATGTCCTCCTCGGTAGGCACTATCTCACGAGCATATTTACTAAGCTGAACGAATTGTCTCTCATACTGTGCTACTGACTTACCTCCTTGCTTCAACTCAAGAAATTCCTTCTTCTTCCGCTCCAAATAGCGTTTGCTAACATACTTCTTTCAAAATTCAGACTTAAAGAAGTCCCAATTGATTCTTTCTTTCTGCACCACTTCCATTAGTGTGGACCACCATTGGAATGCTTCCTCTTTTAATAATGATATCGTACACCATAAACAATCTTCAAGGTAGCACAACATTTCATCTAGCACCCTCTGAGTATGTTCTAACCAATATTCTGCCTTTGTTGGGTCATCACTCACGTTACTACAAAATTCAACAGCTCCACACTTTCTAACTTTATCAATAGACACTCTATGAACATGTTGCTTACTCGAACCTTGAGGGTAAGAAGATTGAGGTTGTGGAACTCTAGAGTTTACCTTTAAGTATGCATCATACATGTCATGCATTATACGGAGAAATGCATCAGGTGCGACATCCCTAGATCCTTACGATCTAGGTTCATTCCGCGTACTTTCTTCATCAATAGGTGGAATAAAACTTTCCACCTCATCATAACTTGCTCGATTGGATCCTAACGACATCTTGTTATCTATATAAGAACAATTCAAAATAATCAAAAGCTATCACACTATCATCGGTTAGTTAAGTGGCATGTATTTCTAGACTCTGTACATGCTATGTTCAGTCTAAGAATCGACTAACCATAGCTCTGATACCAATAAATATAACACTCCTAACTTGTATCGGTTATCAAAATAGGGTTACGGAGCATTACTAGAGTTTTCAAAACAAACAAACATAAATTTCAAACATTTCAAAATCATATCAATAATCATATTACATCCAATCCAAATCATACATATTGTCCCTTATACGAGCCTTCAAGGCCTTAAAAACACATTAGAAACAAGTCGAGACTAAATCAAAAACTTAGAAAACTTTTTAGAAAACAAGGAAAATTTTCAAAACTGCACGGGTCACACGGCCGTGTGGGCAATTGAAATAGGGACACACGGCTGAGACACACGCCCTTGTATCTGCCCGTGTGGACAAAAATTGGTCATTTTACAAGCAATTTTTCTCACCCATCTTGGCATGCACCTACAACCAAAATTTCACATATATACAAGCCATATCAAGACACCAAAATCATGCATATTCTAGCTATTCAAACATGGTATAAGATCATACAACCAATATGCCCTTAGGCACCTCAAATGACAACATGAAAACATGTATAACCATGTACCCAATTTGGCCAAAATAATCAACTAACTTCTAAACATAATTGCATCAATACATATCATTGAATTTACTTACCAAAACATACCAAATGGTGCAAAACATGCCATTCAACTACTAGCATTAACATTCATTAATGTTATTCACAACAAAGTACCAATTCACCATATTTCCAATCATGCCAAACACTTATAAAAAATTAAGCATCATAACCACATATAACCAAGTTAATTCATATAGCATACCTGAAGTATTCAATCATCATCATTTGACACCAAAAGATTTATACAACTTCTTCTTATATATGTTCCAAAAGGTTTACCTAATTAAGCACACAAGTTCAACTATCTTTACTAGAAACAAGCATAACCAGTTACTTCTAATATTTACATCCTTACAAAATATTCAAGTATTATAGACCCTTTCCTAAATACGTGCCACTTAAACCAACTAGTAAGAACCAAAATGACTACCGAGATGTTGATGATAATGTGCGAGCTTCCGACTCGATCCAATCAAAGCAACGATTCAAAAGGTCCTACAAGAATAAATCAAACTAATAAGTATCAACAAGCTTAGTAAGTTCGATATAAGTTTTCTTTAATAATTAACTGAAGACTATCCAATTAATGCAAATTTTCAATACTCCGACACACAGCCTGCTAGGCATATAGCCCGAATAATCATCGACACACAGCCTACTAGGCACAAAGCCCGAATAATCACCGGCACACAGCCTGCTAGGCACACAGCCTGAATAATCACTGGCACACAGCCTGCTAGGCACATAGTGTAAACTGAAAAATATATAGGATTTTTCCTATGTAATTTATCACCTTTTTACTTAAATTCGTTGTTGAAACTAAGTATTTATTTAATAAATTAATGAAATATGTGAAAATATGAAATTAGGACATAGAAATTATTAAAATGTGATTTTATGCTTTATTATATAGTTTTCATGCATAAAATGGCTTATTTTATATTGATTTGAACATATTATATTTTTTAGACATAAAATGGGCCATGCATGATTAAATTAAATAATAAAATATAAAATTACATTTATTAATTCATTTTAAAATATTTCATTAATAATTTAGGTTTTAATTAATTATTTAAATTGGATAAATTTTATTCTTTGGTCTTTTAATTTATTGATTTATTTTGGACAGGTCTGATAGCTTTGCTGGATTACAAAAAACCCGTCCAAATTGAAGACCAAGTCAACCCAAATTCAGCTACACATGGATATCCACATAAACCACTTTTTGGGTTAATTACACAAGGTCCTTGCAATGTTGAAGAAATTAGAGATTTGCCCGAAGGTTTACATTTGACTAAGTCTCAGTCCGGAGTTGTTATGGCATTTAATTTGCTTAAAAATCAACATAAAATCCACTAAGCATGGCCGGCCACTCATTTGGAAAGCTTGAAGAGATTAAACCCCGCTATTTTTAGCAAACTACCCCCTCTCTTCACTTATAAATAAGACCCCCTCATTCCTTCATCCATCATCCCTCATCCTTCATCATTCTCCCTTTTCTCTCAATTCTCCTAAGCATTTTCCATTCCCCACGCCTAGCATCATCTCTTCATAGAGATTTTAGCAATTAAGCCTCTTAAAGAGCCCTTGGTCGGCCACCTTGGAGATCCATCAGCAAAGGAGCAAAGCAAAGGAGCGAAGGAGCCTAGTCAGTTAGAGTCTTGGGTGACAGCCACTTTGATTTGGGTTTAATCTTTCCTTTCTTTAATTTAATCTGAAAATGTTTGCTATGTGTTCTTTGTTCTTGTTTACAACAATGTTAGCTTAATTTTATTTAAGCTAGGATGATTGCTTTGATTAAATAATATTTATTTGATTCATGCTTATAATGTGTGTGCCTCAATCGATCATACTTTCAATTAAAATCAAGTCTGTATTTTGTTCATACGTGATTGAAATGCACCTGAATTAGCTGAGCGATCCTAACCAGACGACGGCTAGTGGAAAAATAATTGAAATGTGCATGCTCAATTTAGATCCTAACCCGATTAAATTGCAGGTTGCATAACAACTCTAACCAAGCTCTGTTATCTGCTTAAATTGTTTCAAACCTAACACGTCCCTGTTACCTCACACGAATACTAAGAAACCCTTAGTAAATAAGGATCAGTAAAATGCGTATTTACTAAGTAAAGGATTCCGAAAGGACCTAATGTGGTTTCCAAACTCATGAAAGATCGAGTTGCCATAGAATGTTTTTCTGAATATTATTAAGCATGCTGATAATAAATTGAGTTAATTAAAGTAATTGTCCTAGTTTATTTATGTTATAATTGTTGCAAATTGTGTTTAATTTTGCTAAAATCTATTCATTCATATAGTTTGCATATTTAGGATAATCTGTATTAGGGATCGTTGCATTTAGTTTAATATTTTTAATTTTAATCATCACTTCTCAATCATATTGTGTTTTTATTTACCAAATTGTTAATATAATTTTACAAATTAAGTGACTTAGCACAAATACAATCCCTGTGGAGACGATAACTCGATACTTACTTATTACTTGATAACGACTGTGTACACTTGCACAAACCTACGCGTTACACATAACTCGAATAATCACCGGCACGCAGCCTGCTAGGTACATAGCCCAAATAATCACCTACACGCAGCCTACTAGGCACATAGCTTGAATAACCACTGGCACACAACCTGCTAGGCACACAGCCCAAATAATCACCGACACACAGCCCGCTAGGAACATAGCCAGAATAATCACCGGCACACAGCCTGCTAGGCACATAGCCCGAATAATCATCGTATTTCTATTTCGTTAAGTATAACTCAATAAAATCCATAATTCAACCAATAATGTAATAGTATGGAATATTCAATAAGATTAATAGTAACCATATAACGTACTTACCTGGACTGAATCGTAGAAATTGCATAAGGTTAGGGACTATTTCGCTAAATTTTCTTTTCCTTGAATATCTATGGATTCTTAATCTATAATATAAAATTATTCAATTATTAGCATATATTTCATTTCAAATCCATTTTACAATTAATACCCTTTAACTTTTTGAATTTATACAATTACCCCAAACTTTTAAAATTCTTGCAATTTAGTCCCTTAACTCGAAATTCATCAAATTAACTAATTTATCTAGTCAATAATTTATCCAAATATTCTAGGCCTTCAAAAAGCCCCTAATAAACATCAAATTCACTATCAAAACCTAATATTTTGACATTTTCACAATTTAATCCTAAAATCAAGATTTAACAAAAAACTCTTTACAAATTCATCAAATAGCATAATAAAGGCTCCAAATACATGGTATTCATCCAAAAACATTCAATATTCATCAATGGAAACTTTCAAAAATTTTAACATAATAAAAAGCGAAGGTTCGAGCTAGCTGGACCTAGTTGCAACAATCTCAAAAACATAAAAATTACAAGTAATAACATAAAAAATCACTTACATGCATTGAAAATAAGAAACCAAAGCTCCTTCACCCTAGCTATGGCTATTCGGCATGAGCTTTAAGAAAATGAAATTGATTTTGCTTTTTCATTCATTAATTTTGTTTAATTTTAATTAAACTTTTCTTAATTTAAAAATTTGCCATCCATTTCATATTATTTTATTATTTCCCATTAACATGCCGTCCAACACTAACCATTAGGGACTAATTATTATATTGGTCCCTCCTCATGTAATTAAAAAGCTATTTAGTCATTATTAAACTAGTTACTATCCTTTGCACCTTTTTCATTTTAGTCCTTTTTTTTTTCTAAATTAACTATCTAAACGTTAAAATTCCCGCACCAAATTTTAATACGACTTTAGTGACTCTATAACTATTCTAAAAATAATATTTATGAGTCAACACAATGAAAATTTGTGGTCTCAAAATTACTATTCTGGCACCACTGAAAATCAAGTTGTTACAGTGTCACGGCCGTGTGTCATCAAGGGATTTCCTAGGGTTCAAGTCAATGAGTTTCACGACTTAACACACGGCCTGGCACATGGGCGCGTGGGGCAACTTAGAGAGTTACATGGCCTGGCACACGGGCGTATGACACGGTCGTGTAACCCTACTCAGAGAGTTACACGGGTGAGGACTCAGGTTGGGACATGGCCATGTGTCCCTAGTTCGAAGGTTACATGGCCTGAGACACGGGCGTGTGTCTCAACTGTGTGAGGCACACGACCGTGTGACCCTTGTTTTTCAAATTTGCATCTTTTTCCTAAATTTTCCAAGCGCTTTCAAATTAGTCCTGATTTATTTCTAGGATATTTTTAGTGCCCCAAGGGCTCGATTTAGGGATAGTATAATGGTTATTGATGGGATTAAACTATTGAATGATATAATATTTGAATGTTTTAGATTTTATAGTACTGTTTTGTAACCCTAACATGAAAACAGACAAGGGTTAGGGGTGTTACAGTATCAGAGCCTCGTTATGTTGAATCATTGAGAACGAATTGATTCCTTATTATTTTTAAATTAATTCATTTTTTCAAATTTTATAGTTATGATATTTTGATATATACTATGTTGAATATTTGAGATTCTTGATAATTTTTTTTGAATTTTGATTCTTTAAATTAAAGTTATTTATGCTGTTCTTGATAACTTTTAAATTTGCGCTCTACTTGCTCTGCCAATTCCCACTAATTCCATTCCAATTAAACTGCATGATCTATCTTCTTTATGATTCCATTGCTAGGAAGGCATTTATAAAGTTTGCTACTATATATATATCTATTTACTTCGCCACTAGTTAGTTAATTGATGTGTTATCAACTATTTATATGTGCATTTAAAAGCAAAAATTATAGTGTGTCGTGGGCCAGTTAATTGATGTTATCAACTATTAAGGGTTTTTTTCAGCTTTGTTGCAGATAAGTGTAATGCGTAGGTTTGTGAAAGTGTACACAGTCGTTATCAAGTAATAAGTAAGTATCGAGTTATCGTCTCCATAGGGATTGTATTTGTGCCAAGTCACTTAATTTGTAAAATTATATTAACAATTTGGTAAATAAAAACACAATATGATTGAGAAGTGATGATTAAAATTAAATATATTAAACTAAATGCAATGATCCCTAATGCAAATTATCCTAAATATGCAAACTATATGAATGAAATAGATTTTAGCAAAATTAAACACAATTTGCAACAATTATAACATAAGTAAACTAGGACAATTACTTTAATTAAACTCAATTTATTATCAACATGCTTAATAACATTCGAAATAACATTCCAGGGCAACTCAATTTTTCATGAGTTTGGAAACCACATTAGATCCTTTCGGAATCATTTACTTAGTAAATACACATTTTACTGATCCATATTTACTAAGGGTTTCTTAGCATTCGTGTGAGGTAATAGGGACGTGTTAGGTTTGAAATAGTTTAATCACAAAAATCTAAAAACTATGCAGATAACAGAGCTTGGTTAGAGTTGTTATGCAACCTGCAATTAATTCGGGTTAGGATCTAAATTGAGCATGCACATTTCAATTATGTGTCCACTAGCCGTCGTCTGGTCAGGATCGCTCAGCTAATTCAGGTGCATTTCAATCACGTATGATAGAAATGCAGACTTGATTTTAATTGAAAACATGATCGATTGAGGCACAAACATTATAAGCATGAATCAAATTAATATTATTTAATCAAAGAAATCATCCTAGCTTAAATAAAATTAAGCAAACATTGTTGTAAACAAGAACAAATAACATAGCAAACATTTTCAGATTAAATCAAAGAAAAGAAAGATTAAACCCAAATCAAAGTTGTAACAGCCCGATTTTGGGTCTAGTCGAAACAGTGGTTTCGAGACCACAAATCTGACGCAGTAAAATTTATTTTTATTATATTTTTATGGTCTACAGTTTTATGCAATGATTTCGTGAAAATTTCGTTCGAAAATTTTGGCGTTTGGGCACTCAATTTAGTTAAAAGGACTAAATTAAAAATGGTGCAAAATGTGTGTTCTAGAAGCTAGAGGTGTCTAATTGCTATGAAATTTTAAATTACAGGTCCTTAGATGGTAATTAGACCATTATACTTTAAGCTGGACAAAAATGGACATGGCTAGGTGAAATTTCAAAGTTTGGCATTAAGGGAATTTTGGTCATTTGGTAAATAAAGACAAATAAAACTAAAATAAAAGTGTCCATCTTCTCAAATTAGTCCCCCTTGTGCCGAAAATTTGAAGGAAGACATAGCTAGGGTTCTGGCCACTCTCAAGCTCGATTGTAAGTCCGTTCTAGCCCCATTTTTAATGATTTTTATGTTTTTAAGATCCTTGCAACCTAATCTAGATATTTCAAGGACTAATTTGAAAGAAAATCAAAGTCTAAAATTTTACCCATGTTAGATATTTGTGTATTTGATGGCTAATGGTAGATTATGTATGTTTGATGTTAGATAAGCAACTTTTACTAAGTGATTTTTGATGAAAGCACCTAAAAAGGACCTATTTGTAAAAGTTGTAAAATGAGTGTAAAAATGTGAATAAATGAAAAATGTGGGCTGCTATGAGCATGAAAAAGATTCGGCTAGGTGTAACACCCCAAAACCCGGCCCAGATGTTATGGCCGAATCTGGGGATATCACATTGAAGTGTTTTTCGAAAACATTGTTTCTTTAGAAAAATCCATGCTTATTATAAAACCTCATTTATGTATCTTAACAGAAATTTAGGGTGTCTTGTTCTTTCAAAACTTAAGTTATTTTAGTAGAACGTTGATCATTTCTGTTTGTCACTATACTTAAATCCAAGTTTGATGCGGATGCTATTATTATAAGTTGCGAAAACGTGGTGTTTTGAAAACCAATTATCTTTTGGAAAACCGCGTTCTACTACTAATCAAGTGTAAATGAAAATAAATAAAATCCCCAAATTAAAAGTTAAAAATTAAGAGGCCTTATTATATAACGAAAACCCAAATCAAACTTATGGAAAATAATTTAAAATATATATAGGTGCGATTGTGTGGCCCCCTCCGAATCCCTCGCAGCACCGATCCGCCTAAGTCTGGGGATTACCTGTACATATAAACAGAAAGGTGAGTTTACTGGCTTCGGTGTGTGTAACCCCATGCAATTAAATAGCCAATCATGCTTTTTAAGCAAGTACAGTTTGGGCCTAAGCCCAAGTCAATAACAGTTCAGTCCAGTTGGGCCTTAGCCCATTACAGTATCAGTGTGGGCCTTAGCCCATAACAGTATCAGTAACAGTTTAAGCATACAATTAGAAATCCTACCCATCCAGTCTCTACACCCCACTCCGTCCAGCCCAACACTCTATGTGGAGATAAAATCACCCACCCATCCCTACACTAAAAAAATTAGCACCGGTTGCGGCACTAAACAGTATTTGCAGTAGAGCTGTCAGTGCAGCACACTTCCTCCAACAACATAATAATCCCATCCCATGCAACATATCACACATGAATGCAACATACATATATATATATCATGGCATGCTCATATACGGTCATACATAACATAGGGGCATAACAGTCATTTTACCATAGGAGAATCACAGTCATTTTATCAGTTTGGGGTCTAGGTGCACTTACCAACCCATCCGTCGGTCCACAGTCATCTCGGGAGACCCGTGCAACCGTAACAGTCAAGCAGATCAAATGGGCCCAAGGCCCATTATGCGGCCCATATGGGCCCACACGCTCGTGAGGCCCACTTAGCCCAAAAATGGCTCGGCCATGTAATTTCACAACTTGGCCCAAAATTCTCCACACACTTGTGTGGTTTAACTGTGTGGGGCCCACGAGCCCGTTGGGCCCATACGGCCCATTTCGGCCCAACATGGCCCAAAACGACCCAAGACCACGAAACCGCTCATGGTGGCCTCGGTGGTCTAACGCCCACATTTTATGCGTTCAGTTCACCACACGAGCGAGCGCACGCTTGTGTAGCATCAATTTTCATACTTTTTCTAACTTTTGCCGGTTTACGATTTGGCAGTGTTGCACACCTGGTTTCGACTCCTCACGAGCAGTCGTTCAGGCACTCACCAACCTACATTTGGTCAATCGAACACCACTATCAGTATTACTTAATGGTTAACAAGAAACCCGAAATCGACAATCCATTTATAGAGTAGCGTTACTTTCAATCGAACCACGATGATTCCCCACGAATCTTAGACTTCAACGATTGATTAGGAGTTTCCAGAGTCTTTCCTTAACTGCCATACGGTTGTTATCAGTTAATACATAAGGCAGAAAAAAAGAGAAGGAAAGATGATTCTTTAAAGAACTTACAGAAAGAGAGCGAGAGAATCAAATAGAGGATGGGTTCGACACTAGCACGGCCTTTCACCTTCGATTTATTGCTGTCAAACACAGTTAAACACAACCCCACTAAGTAACTCAAAAGATGAAACTTTAAGTGCTATAATTACTTACCGAAAAGGAAGGAGTTAATAAAGAGGACTGGTTTCGGCAGCACAACACTTGAGGGAGAAGAGGAGGTTCGGTTTAGGTGAGAAGAGAGAAATGAAATTGGCAGAGACAACTAAGGCCTATTCGGCCAACACAGGGGAAAAAGGAAAAGTGGGGGAGAAAAGAGAACAAAGGTATTCAGCCAAGGAGAAAATAGTTGTCAAAAAGTGCAACTAAAGAAAGTGCAGATGCCCTTACCACAATCGGCTAAAGAGAGAAACAATGCAGAAACCGAAAAGAAAAATAAATGGGAAAAGGGAGATTTTGGCAGAGAGCATCTCATTTACCAAGCAAACCGAAACTGAGAATCCCCCTAGAATCCCCCTACAACCGAATTCTAGAGTGCCAGAGTCCAAATTCGGCACACCTCTACCTCTTCCCTCATCCCTTGATTTTCTCCTCAAATCTCTCCTCAAATCACTCCACCTGATCACACTCCCCTCAACCATTCAATTCAAATTCACCTCAACCACTTCGGTGTTTCAGTCAACCTCCAACACCTCCCACAAAGACAAAGAAAGAAATAACAATTCCCTTGCCAATACCAAGATTCGAACCTCAGTCCTCTGGCCTATGCAACACGCCACTTACACCCTAGACTAGCAGGCTTTTTATGTCATGCTTTACCCACATTTATATAAAAGCTTACTAACCAAAAGCAAGGGTTTTATTCCCCAAAAACCAAAATTTTACACAAGCCCAGGCTCAAAACCAGGACTTCTCAGACACTCCCAAACACACCCAAATCACTTGGCCACTAAAGCAGACAAGTATTTATGTTAAAAACATGCAAAAATAAATACCTAAGTTTTGGGACGTTACAACTCTACCCCCTAAAACAAAATTTCGGCCTCAAAATTTACCTGTCAAAATAGATGAGGGTATTGTTGACGCATCGCCTCTTCGGGCTCCTATGTGGCCTCCTCTAAACTGTGATTGCGCCAAAGTACCTTAACCAGTGGGATAGACTTCCTCCTCAAGACTTTCACATCACGAGCTAAGATCTGGACCGGTTCCTCCTCAAATGTTAGGTCCGGTCTAACCTCAATCTCCTCAGTCAAAATCACGTGCGTAGGATCAGAGCGATAATGCCTCAGCATAGAGACATGGAATACATCATAAATCTGATACAACTTTGGAGGTAACTCAAGTTGATAGGTAACTGGTCCCACACGTTTCAATATGTGATATGGCCCAATGAACCTAGGGCTTAACTTGCCCTTCCGTCCAAACCTCAGTACCTTCTTCCATGGTGAGACCTTAAGAAAGACGAAGTCCCCTACAAAATACTCAATCTCCTTGTGCTTCAAATTCGCATAGGACTTCTGTCAGTCTGATGCTTCCTTCAATCGATCCCGAATTAATCTGACTTTGTCTTCAGTATCAGAAACCAGTTCAGGGCCCAGAACACGCTGCTCGCCCAACTCAGTCCAACACGATGGAGTACGACACCTATGACCATATAATGCCTCGTAAGGTGCCATCTGTATTCTAGACTGGTAGCTATTGTTATGCGCAAACTCTGCCAACGGCAAGTAATCTTCCCAACAGCCTTGGAAATCTATTACACAACATCTTAACATATCTTCCAGTATCTGAATCACTTTTTCTAATTGACTATTTGTCTGGGGGTGAAATGCAGTATTGAAGTCCAGTCTTGTACCCAAAGCCTCGTGTAACTTCTTCTAGAATTGAGACGTGAAACGAGGATCTCTATCTGATATGATGGAAACCGGTACCCCATGCAGTCTCACTATCTCAGCCACATACAGTTTAGCCAGCTTCTATAAAGAATAATTAGTACGAACTGGTATGAAATGGGCTGACTTGGTCAACCGATCCACTATGACCCATACTGCATCCTTCTTAGTAGACGTTAGGGACAGCCCACTAACGAAGTCCATAGTTACCCTATCCCACTTCCAAAGTGGTATTTTTACTGGCTGAAGCAACCCTGAAGGTAACTGATGCTCAGCTTTAACCTGTTGGCAAGTCAGACACTTACTCACAAAGTCGGTAACCTCACGCTTAAGACCTGGCCACCAATATAACTCTCGAAGGTCTCGGTACATCTTATTCTCACCGGGATGCATAGCATAGGGACTACTATGCGCTTCTCGCTGTATAGACTGCCTCAAATCAGTATCTCTTGGCACACAGACTCTCCTACAGAAACACAGTACCCCTTCGCTATTCAGTCCAAAATCTGAAGTTTCTCTACTCTCAATTTGTCGGAATCAAAGACCCAAAGACCCATCTTCCAACTTTTTACCCTTAATCTGCTCAAACCACGACGGTTTAACTTGGAGTTCAGCCAACAAACTACCATCATCAAATAAGCTGAGACGAGCAAACATCGCTCTCAGATCCGTCATAGCCCTACGGCTCAGTGCGTCAGCCACCACATTGGCCTTACCAGGATGATATTCAATCAAACAGTCATAATCCTTAAGCAGCTCAACCCATCTACGCTGCCTAAGATTTAGCTCCTTCTGAGTGAGGAGATATTTGAGGCTCTTGTGATCTATGTAAATGATACACTTCTCACCGTATAGGTAATGCCTCCAGATTTTCAGTGCGAATACCACCGCGGCCAACTCCAAGTCATGTATCAGATAATTCGCCTCATGGGAATTAAGCTGGCGAGACGCATATGCCACTACCTTACCCTCTTGCATCAACACACATCCCAAACTGACATGTGATGCATCGCTGTAGACAGTGAATTTTTTCCAAGGCTCTGGCTGTATTAAGACAGGGGCCTCCGTCAGAACCTTCTTAAGTTTCTCAAAACTCTCTTGCTGCTTATCAGTCCAGACAAACGGTACCCCTTTACGCAACAATTTGGTCAGAGGTGCATCAATTAATGAAAACCCCTCAACAAAACGTCTGTAATACCCTGCCAAACCCAGAAAACTTCGAATCTCAAATATCGTCTTAGGCGGCTTCCAATCCAAAACAGCTTCTGTAACGCCCCAAATATATAGGGTCTTTAATTTTGCATGTCCTGACACAAATTGCTTGTTTGCTTTAATGGCTAAGTGATTTGGGTGTGTATGGGTGTGTTTGAGAAGCCTGGGTTCAAGTCTTGACTCTTGCAAAATTTTTATTTTTCCCTTAAATGAACCTGGACATTGGAACTTAGGCTTTATTAGTAATAATTTTGTTTTATGACACAAGAGGAGCTGGTGGCTTAGTGGCAAGTGGCGTGTGGTGTAACTGAGAGGTCTGAGGTTCAAGTCCTGGGTTACGCATGGGGTGTTCATTTTGCTGCTTGTGCCGTGTAGGTGGAAGAGTTGGACTGAAACTCTGTAAGATGAAATTTGAATTGGTCTTGTAAGGAATTGTGGAGCAAATCAAGGAGGAGATTGGGGAGAAAATCAAGGATTTTCGAAAGTGGGAGGTTGGTAGAGTTTGTGGCCGATTTGGACTCTAAGACTTAGTGGATTTCGGCTAAGGGGGGAAATAGGGAGCATTTTCGGCACTAAGCACTCCTTTGTTTCGATTTTTTGGGACTTGAAAGTTGAATTGCCGATTTCTCTTTCTGACTGCTTAGTTTCCCATTTGTTTTTTTCATTTTGGGTTTTACGTTTTAGCTATTGAAGTGACCAAAACTGCTTCTACTCTCTCCCTCTTTCCACAAACTGCCGAATAGGTATCTTTCATTGTGGTTTCTGTTTCCTTTCTTTGCCGATCCTCTACTCTCCTACCAGTGCACTTCTCTTCTCTTTCCCTCCACTCTTCTATTTTTCTCTAAAGGCCGAACCTTCCCTTTCCCTTCTTTAACTTCTGCTCATCCTTTAATCTAGGCTGGTCGAATATTGCAGTTGTTAACCCCTCTCTGCATCGGGTTACTGCAACGGTTCTCACAATCGGTAAGTGGTCAAATCCATCCTTTGTTTTATTGTTTAAACCGAATGCACCTATGGTCTTCTATTCTTTTCCAAAACCAAATAACCCTATTGATCGATTATTATTTCATTCTTCACGTACTGCACTCATTGCAATTCTAGGGTCTTCCTCGTGGAGTGGTAAAGTGTGAACGGTTTGGAGGAGTCACACTTTCATTCTCAAGCGTTCGGTAAGGTAATAAGGTTAGCTCATGTTTTTGGGGGTTGGTCGAATAGGCCCTACCACTTAATAATCGATTCTTGACTGTACTTTAGGAAGGCAGCGAAGGCGTGTGATCATTTTTGAACAGCGATCGATGGGGGATTAAGGTCACCATCATTCAAACAAGGTAAGAAGGGTTTCGGATTAAGCGTTATTAAGAGGGTGTTACCCTATCAATTAAGGACTAACATTGGATCTCGATGATTCTAGGTTGGGTGCTCGTAGATCTTGGAACGACTCCGTAAAAAGGTGTGTAACCACACTATCTCCGCTATGAATCGACAAAAGCCGAAAAGTCGAAACTTTGACATTTGAGGCCTCACGAGCGTGCGATCGCTCGTGTGGAGAAATCGAGCCCATAACTAAAAGCAGTAGACTGAAGAGGCCACTACGAGTGTTCTCGTGCACTTGGGCCTCGTTGGGCCGAAATGGGCCGTGTGGGCCCAATGGGCTCATGGGCCTCACACGAATAAAATTTACGAAAAGTGGCAGAAACGAGATTGGGCTATGTAGTTCACATAGCTGTGATTGAATTTGGGCCGAATATTGGGCTTTGAGCCTATTTACACTGTCTCGACCAAATGGATTATCTGTGTCGCTCGAGGCGACTGTAGGCATTCAGAATGGTCGTTAACTGTACCGATACCCCTAATGAGTAAAATGACTGAAATACCCCTAATGAGTAAAATGATTGAAATACTCCTAATGTGTAAAATGACCAAAATACCCCTAAACGGAAAAATTACCGTTTTACCCCTAATACATGAAAATGACTATTTTACCCCTAGAGATAGATTGACAGATGAAAATATGTACTGTATGACTGTACTGAGTAGGTCATGTTGTATACACGAAATATTGATGACATGGCATACTGCATGGGGTTGGGATTCTGTTATGGAGGAAGTATCATTCATGGTGGCTCGCCACACATATCGATATCGTGGTGGCTCGCCACAATTCATCATTCATCGTGGCTTTGCCACATATACTTTATCTTGATACTCTCTTGTGTTATTATTACGCGGCTATCTTTGTAATATTGGTGTGAGGGCTGGGTGGGTCGACTTTGTCCCCACATGGTATGTTGGGTTGGTACGGGTGGTGTCTTTGGGCTGGATTGGGGTGGGTTTGCATACTTGCACCATACGATCTCAGACGAGCTTAGGCCCACATCATTCTCAGATTGGGCTAAGGCCCACACCGCATCATTCATCGAACAGGCTCGTGCCCGCATCATTACTACATGTATTATCGATTGAGTGATAGGGGATTACACACTGAGTTCTCGTAACTCACCCTTTTCTTTTAACTATACAGGTAATCCCCAGTCTTAGGCGATTTGGAGCTGCGAGGGACTTGGAGGGGGCCACACGATCGAGGATGTTTGTTTAAATGTAATCATTTAAATATTTTATTTTGGGTTGATATTTTTGTAATAAGGCCTCTAGTGATTTTTAATTTCTTTTAATTGGGGTTTTTAATTTTTTATTTTGAACTGCCAAACGGATACAAACAAGTTTTCACAACTAATAACTGTTTTACAAGGCAAACACATATTTTCAACTTCATGATAACTGAAAGTAGAGTAGCTTTCGCGAATTTAAACCAACAGTAACCAACATGGTAACTGTTTTACTAGATATTGGTTTTTATAACTCACCAATTGTTTCCCAATAAATAAGAACTAAATGGATTTTTACTCGAACAATTTCTCCCATCAACCTTGATTTCAAAAAAAACCATTCGATGTGACACGCCAGATTCGGCCGTAACGTCTAGGCTGGGTTTAGGGTGTTACATCTTTAATTTTTCGAGGATCCATTCTAATCCCTTCAGTAGATACCACATGTCCCAGAAATGTTACCTCTCGTAGCCAGAACTCACACTTGCTGAGCTTAGCGTATAACTTTTTCTCCCTCAAAATCTGCAGAACAACTCGGAGATTTGCGTCATGCTCATCCTCAGTTCTCGAATACACCAAGATGTCATCTATAAACACCACTACGAATCGATCCAAATAGGGCTGGAAGACTCGGTTCATCAGATCCATAAATACTGCCGGTGCATTCGTCAATCCAAACGGCATCACAAGGAGCTCGTAATGACCATAACGAGTCCTAAACGCTGTCTTGTGAACATCAGCCTCTTTGACTCTCAGTTGATGGTACCCTGATTGGAGATCAATCTTAGAGAAGACCGAAGCTCTTCAAAACTGGTCGAATAGATCATCAATCCTTGGCAGGGGGTACTTATTCTTAATAGTCAGTTTATTCAGTTGCTGGTAGTCGATGCACATACGCATGGACCCATCCTTCTTTTTCACAAATAACACCGGTGCTCCCCATGGAGACACACTAGGGCGGATGAACCCTCGACCCAGTAACTCTTGAATCTGAGCCTTAAGCTCTACTAGCTCCTTCAGTGCCATTCTATAGGGAGCGATGGACACCGGAGCTGTACCCGGTAGGAGCTCAATCCCAAATTCCACCTCACAGTTTGGGGGCAATCCAGGTAGTTCATCGGGAAAAACATCTGGAAAATCTCTGACTGTTCTGATATCTTTAACAGACGGAGTCTCAAAATCAGCACCACTGATGAAGGCTAAATATGCTTC
The DNA here is from genome assembly GCA_025698515.1 of Gossypium sturtianum. Taxonomy (NCBI): domain Eukaryota; kingdom Viridiplantae; phylum Streptophyta; class Magnoliopsida; order Malvales; family Malvaceae; genus Gossypium; species Gossypium sturtianum. The sequence goes on from CM046943.1 coordinate 48,380,515, forward strand.
ACAACCCTTACGGACCAACTTCTCAGCCCTCGAAGCAGAAATCACATTTGACAAAAAATTTCGATGTTCCCCTATTACGACCACTTCATCCTCCTCCGCAGTTTTCAGTACCACCTGCTTAGCAGCACAATCCAGATTTACTTGATCCTTAACCAGCCAATCCATTCCCAATATTAAGTCGAATTCCCCAAAAGGTAGTTCCATTAAGTCCGCCAAAAAGGTGGCTCCTTGCACCTCCAAAGGTACATCTCTGAACAATTTATCTACTTTAACTGACTGCCCTAAAGGACTCAAAGCAGTGATTTCACTCACAGTGGTTTCAACCATTATACCCAAAGTCTCAGACACCGAGCATGCTATATACGAATGCGTAGACCCAACATCAATCAGTGCAGTATAAGGTACATTATGGATAAAGAACGTACCAGTAATAACATCTGTGGCGTCTCCGTCCTCTCAGGCCGACGTGCAAAGATAAACCGTAGTTGGTCGCCTCGCCTCAGTATGACCAGCACCTCGACTCGGTGCTCCACGACCACGGCCTATACCATTTCCATCTCTGGCCTGGTTACGGCCTCTCAACGGCTGCTGAACACCTCTCTATGGCTGAACAGTACCCCGGCCAGTAGCTTGCATCTGATCGAGCCTCCATGGACAATCTCTGATACGGTGCTCTAGTGATCCGCACCTCAAACATGCCCCAACCCTTTTCCAGCATTCGCCTTGATGGCGTCTACCACAGTCGACACATGGCTGCGGTCCAGTAGCAGCAATAGGGGCCCTAACTCTGACCGACCCATCCACTCTGGCCTTTTTATTCGGCCTCTGAACGAAACTTGAGGGCTCCGAATCCCTCTTATACCTACCCTTCTCTCTATTCAGACGCTCAGTACGCTTCACCTCCTCGGCGATCTTCGCCTTATCGAACAGTGTGGCAAAATCTCGCTCCCTCTGTGGAGCTATTAACACTCTCAGACTATCCCTGAGGCCGTCCTCGAAACGAACACACCGCTCATAATCAGTTGCCACCATCCCACGTGCATAGCGGCTTAATCACAAAAACTCAGCCTCATATTCAGCCACTGACTTATCCCCCTGAGTCAAATTTAGAAATTCACTCCTCCGGGCATCCACATAACTAGCGCCCACATACTTCCCTTGGAAAGCAGTCTTGAAGAATTCCCATGTCAATCGGTCAGCCTGAGTACCCTCTTTAACTGTAAGCCATCACTGATAGGCTTCGTCTCACAGCAAGGACAGTGCACCTTTTAATTTCTGTTCAGGGGTGCAGTCGAGGTCATCCATGATCCTCTCTGTGGCCCCAATCCAATATCCAGCCACGCTAGGGGCAATTCCTGCGATACCCCTAAAGATCTCAGCCCATTGGACCGAGTCGATTACGCGGACCCACCCATGGCCCACATGCATCGATGTTAGGCCCAAAGCAACCCTCTCTAGAATTTGCAACATAGCTTGGGACAATGCGTTGTCCCCAGCTGCTCGATCGTGAGACCCAGTCTCAGCCACAGGTGAAGCCGGTGTCTCACTAGTCTCTAAATTAGGTATATGGTCAGACGACGAGGACCCAGCTTGAGCACCTCTACGGCCTCTACCACAGCCTCTTGTACCCCGTTCGCGAGTACCTCTTGTGCTCATTATCGAATTGCGCTTTATCTGAATTAACAGTTTTATGCAGATCAGTTTACAGTTTCAGTTATTTATTAGCAAAGTTTTATGCAAATCATTATCAGTAATTCAGAGTTCGTTTTCGTAGATCGCAGTCTTACTATAGTTTTCAGTTCAAACTAACTAGAGTTTCAGTATAGTCTTCTACCTATAGTAGTCCCAGTATTTTCTATTTATAGCATTTCAGTTTAAAACAAACAACAGTTTCAGAAGACTTATAGGATCGGCGCCGGAGACTCGATGTACCATACATTCAGTAAAACATTTCAAAACATTTTAGATCGTTTGGAACAGTTCTTTTTGAATATTCTAAGTTTTAGAAGAAACCCAAAAACCACAGCCGAGTTTTAAACCTGGCTCTGATACCACTAAATGTAAGACCCCCAAACCCGGCCCAAATGTTATGGCCGAATCTGGCGATATCATATTGAAGTGTTTTTCGAAAACATTATTTATTTTGAAAAATCCATGCTTATTATAAAACCTCATTTATGTATCTTAACATAAATTTAGGGTGTCTTGTTCTTTCAAAACTTAAGTTATTTTAGTAGAACTTTGATCATTTCTGTTTGTCACTATACTTAAAACATAGTTTGATGCGGATGCTATTATTATAAGTTGTGAAAATGTGGTGTTTTGAAAACCAATTATCTTTTGGAAAACCGTGTTCTACTACTAATCAAGTGTAAATGAAAATAAATAAAATCCCCAAATTAAAAGTTAAAAATTAAGAGGCCTTATTACATAACGAAAACCTAGATCAAACTTATGGAAAATAATTTAAAATATATATAGGTGTGGTTGTGTGGCCCCCTCCGAATCCCTCGCAACACCGATCCGCCTAAGTCTAGGGATTACCTGTACAGATAAATAGAAAGGTGAGTTTACGAAAACTCAGTGTGTAACCCGAATCAATTAAACATCCAATCATACTTTTTAAGCAAGTACAGTCTGGGCCTAAGCCTAAGTCAATAACAGTTCAGTCTAGTTGGGCCTTAGCCCATTACAGTATCAGTAACAGTTTAAGCATGCAATCAGAAATCCTACCCATCCAGCTTCTACACTCCACTCCGTCCAGCCCAACACTCCATGTGGGGATAAAATCACCCACCCATCCCTACACTCCAAAAATTAGCACCGGTTGTGGCACAAAACAGTATTTGCAGTAGAGCTGCCAGTGCAGTACACTTCCCTCAACATAATAATCCCATCCCATGCAACATATCACACATGAATGCAACATGCATATATATATCATGGCATGCTCATATACGGTCATACATAACATAGGGGCATAACAGTCATTTTACCATAGGGGAATCACAGTCATTTTATCAGTCTGGGGTCTAGGTGCACTTACCGACCTATTAGTAGGTCCACAGTCGTCTCGGGCGACCCGTGCAACCTTAACAGTCAAACAGTGCAAATGGCTCGGCCATGTAATTTACATAGCTTGGCCCAAAATTATCCACACGCTTGTGCGATTTAATCGTGTGGGGCCCACGAGCCCGTTGGGCCCATACGGCCCAACATGGCCCAAAACGGCCCAAGACCACGAAATCGCTCATGGTGGCCTCAGTGGTCTAACGCCCACATTTTATGCATTCGGTTCACCACACGAGCGAGCGCACGCTCGTGTAGCGTCAATTTTCATACTTTTTTCGGGTTTTACCGATTTACGATTTGACAGTGTTACACACTTGGTTTTGACTCCTCACGAACTGTCGTTCAGGCACTCACCAACCCACATTTGGTCAATCAAACACCACGATCAGTCTTATTTAATGGTTAGCAAGAAACCCGAAATCGACAATCTATTTATAGAGTAGCGTTACCTTTAATCGAACCACGGTGATTCCCCACGAATCTTAGACTTCAACGATTGATTAGGAGTTTCCAGGGTCTTTCCTTAATTGCCATATTGTTGTTATCAGTTAATACATAAGGCAGAAAAAAAGAAAAGGAAAGATGATTCTTTAAAGAACTTACCGAAAGAGAGCGAGAGAATCGAATAGAGGATGGGTTCGGCACTAGCACGGCCTTTCACCTTCGATTTATTACTGTCAAACACAGTTAAACACAACCCCACTTAGTAACTCAAAAGACAAAACTTTAAGTGCTATAATTACTTCCTGAAAAGGAAGGAGTCAATGAAGAGGACTGGTTTCGGCAGCACAACACTTGAGAGAGAAGAGGAGGTTCGATTTTGGTGAGAAGAGAGAAATGAAATTGGCAGAGACAACTAAGGCCTATTCGGCCAACACAGGGGAAAAAGGAAAAAGGAGGGAGAAAAGAGAAGAAATGTATTCGGTCAATGAGAAAATAGTTGTCAAAAAGTGCAACTAAAGAAAGTGCAGATGCCCTTACCACAATCGGCTAAAGAGAGAAACAATGCAGAAACTGAAAAGAAAAAGAAATGGGAAAAGGGAGATTTCGGCAAAGAGCATCTCATTTACCAAGCAAACCGAAACTGAGAATGTAACAGTCCGGTTTATACCCTAGTCGAAACAGTGGTTTCGGGACCACAAATCTGAGTCTGTATAATATTTTAATATTATTTTCTGTGCTGTTAATATGTGACTAAGCATGTGTTAAATTTTCGTAAGCTAATTTGTCTGTTTGTGTGTTTAATTTGACAAAAAGATTGAATTGTATTAATTGTAAAAGTTACAAACTATAGTGTAAAGTGTTTAGTTGATAGTGGCTCTTTAATATGGAGTCCTTAAAGGGAAAATAACCATTTTTTTATTGTGGACGGTAACATGCTTATATATATATGAAATATATATATATCAAGCTTTTATATGATTAAATTATAAGTTATATTAATATTATTTTAATATTATAAGATTTATAATGAAATAATGGCATGAATAAAGCCATTTTAGTCCACTTTTCTGAAAAACATAAAAGAAAGAAAAGAAGAAAACCATCTTAGGTTTCGGCTTCTATCAAGCAAAATTTAAGGTGAGTTTTGACTTCGATTTTCGATAATTCCTACATTTTTGCAATCGTTGCTTCGTCTACTATCAAGCCCATGTCTCAATTTTGTGTATTGATGATGTTTGTGTGAGATGCCATTGTTGATATGTTGAGTTCTATGATGATTTATGATGTTAAATGAAAGTTTTGAGCTAGATGAACATGTTTTGTTCTTAAAGTTTTGATGAATTTAGCTAAATAGGGCTAAATTGTGAAAATAGCAAATTGAAGGACTAAATTGCTAATTTGATGGAAAATATGGGCTTGAATGATATATGTGTACATTCGGCTAAGCATGTGTGTGAACAAATTTGGTGAATTTGATGTTTTGAGAAAAATGGAATAAATTGATAAATTATGCAAATATAAGGGCTAATTTGTAAATTGCCCGAAATAAGTATTTTTGGGTTGAATTGAATGTGTTATCAAATAAAAGGGTTAAATTCTGAATATGTTTAGATCGAGAACTGAGGAAAACGTACTTAGATCGCGAGAAAGCGAAAATAACCGAGTAGCCGTATCCATTCCGATAAACTAAATCCGAGGTAAGTCATATTGCAAATAAATGTTATTGTATTGAATTGAGTTTATTTCCATGACTATAAATGATAATGAATGCTTATGAGATGCTATGTATATGAATTTTGGGATAAGGTCGATAGAGTGACAAGTCTGAGAAATCCCATACGAACTTAGGAATACAAAGGTATCAATATCTGAATACGAGTAAGACCCTGTCTGGGATAGTGGAATCAATATCTGAATATGAGTAAGACCATGCATGCAGGGCGATGGCATCAATATCTGAATACGAGTAAGACCACATGCGGGATAGTGGCATCAATATCTGAATACGAGTAAGACCCTGTCTGAGACAGTGGCATCGATATCTGATTACGTGTAAGACCACGTCTGGGACGTTGGCATCGATATAAGCTTTACGTGTAAGACCACGTCTGGGACGTTGGCATCGATATGAGTTTTACGTGTAAGACCACGTCTGGGACATTGGCATCGATATGAGGTTTACGTGTAAGACCATGTCTGGGACATCGGCATCATATTGATTCGTGTAAGACCCTGTCTGGGACAGTGGCATCGATGTCTGAGTGCATGTACAACCATTCTGAGCTTTCTGAGTATCCTACTAGATTCTTTACGGTTCAATAGGCAAGTCTGTGGTACGAATTGCAATTCTGAACTTTGATAAAATTAATAAATGAACATCCATTTCAGGTACGTTGCTTATACACTAATTGTGTATATAAGGTAAGTATCCGTGTGATTAGATCAGGATGTTATGTATATGGGATTTATAATAGGATATGTAAAGTCTTGACTATATGAACTATATGTATATATGGTAAGTTATGAATAAGCATATGAGCTTGCGAAAGAATGAAGTGATTTTTTTCATGAGAACCATATTGATCATCTTATTAAATTGGTTATGTGAAATCCATGCTAAATTTGATTGTATAATTGACTTACTAGGCTTTTGGAAAGCTTACTCTATGTGTGTTTTCTCTGTTTTATAGGTCGTCAAAGCTACTGAAGGCTCGGGACCGTCACAGATCATCATCACACTACTAAACTTATTTTGGTACACTTTGAAAATGTATATGGCTAGATATGGCATGTATAGGCTAGTCATTGGTATGATTTGTTATGTGAACTTAGCGATGTGATTTGGCTAGTTATGTTTTGGTAATATGCTTAAAGGAATGTGATATGTGAAGTTGTTTTGGTAAGATTAGTTGATATATGAAATGGTTATAATATGGTAAGTATATAGATGAATGGTGTTTGGGCATAATTGTGATTTGGTCATGCAAATTGGTATGTTTGGAATTGGTTTTGAATGTAAAGATAGAATGGATATTGAATGTATTTTTCTGTGATTTCCTTAGTTGTCAAATATGCATGATTTGGGATGGCTATTTGGTATATTTTGGTGGTTATATGTGAATGAAATGGGATGATATATGTTGCTTGTAGGTTTGACCCTTATGGGTGGCATTTTGACCTTGTAAATGGCCTATAATGTCACCTTTGTAGCTTTCATGAGCGTGCCTAAGGCTGTGAGTGAATTGGCGAATGTAGCTTAAATAGCACACGGCCTCGACATGGGTGTGTCAGCTGGCCGTGGTGTACAAGTCAGTAGCTAGCTAAGAGCACACGGCCATGGCACACGGGCGTGCTTGGTGGCCGTGTTGGGAAAGTTAGTTTATGGCCTAGTAGCACACGGTCATGGCACACGGGCGTGCCTAGTGACCGTGTTGATATAGTCTGTATATAGACACGGATGGACACACGGGGGTGTCTAGAAGCCGTGGAGGACACACGGTCTCCTCCCACGGACGTGTCTCTCCTGTACTTTAGAAAAGTTTTTAAATTTCATGAAATTTTATATGTATTTCAATTTAGTCCCAACTAGGTTTTTATGCATGCTTTGGGTCTTGATGACTCATCTAAGGGACACTATGATTGTTAATGATGAATGTAACGTATGAAATGTTATGTAAGTTTTTGATCAGTCTGATAACGCCTTTAACCCTAATCCGGCGTCGGATACGGGTTAGGGGTGTTACATTTGGTTGGTATCAGAGCTACGGTTTAGCCGATTGTCGGACTAATGTAGCATGTCAGAGTCTAGCTATACATACGATATTTCTGAATTGTGATAGTGTGATGAATCCTGACGTATAAAATGTGATTTCTGTATAGTAATGGATCCCAAAAGAGCCATAGCTGACGACGTAGAAAGTAATACGCCTGCTCCCGCGCAAGGGACAACGCCCTCTGATCCGAGACCAGTTACTAGCGGTCAGGAGGGAGAAGCTAAACAAGCTTTCTTCCAGATGATGAGTGAATGGTTCACTCAATTCGTAAAGTATAACCCGACTGTTTCACAACCCCCGCCCCCGGTCAATCCCCCTCAAACCTCAGTTGTGCCTCCGGTGATGGGTATAAATCTATTGAATAAGCCTCCGGTAGACAAGATTCGCAAGTATAAATGAAGAGTTCCGGGCTACTAATGATGATGATCTTTGAGAAAGCCGAGTTTTGGTTAGAAAATACTATACGAGTATTTGATGAGATGTCACCGACTCCTGAAGAATGTATAAAGTGTGTTGTTTCTTTGTTACGAGATACAGCCTATCAGTGGTGGAAAACTTTGATTTCGGTTGTTCCTAAAGAACAGATCACATGGGATTTCTTTCAGTCTAAGTTTAAAAAGAAATACATTATTCAGAGATTCATTGATCAAAAACGAAAAGAATTTTTGGAATTGAAACAAGGTCACATGTCTGTTACTGAGTACAAACGAGAGTTTGTAAGATTAAGTCAGTATGCTCGGGAATACGTTTCGACTGAAACGATAATGTGTAAAAGATTCGAAGATGGCCTAAATGAAGATATCCAATTGCTAGTTGGTACTTTAGAGATACAAGAGTTCGTAGTGCTAGTTGACCGAGCATGCAAAGCTGAGTCTGAAGCCAGAGATATGAAAAAGAGATTTATGAGGAAATCATTTTAGTCTGCCTCGAAGAAATTCCGAGATGAACATAGCCGTTCAAAGGCTAATGTGAGGCATTCGAGTAGAGATCGAGCTAGATCACAGTTAAGCTCCAAAGCTCCAACAACTTCAATGACTAGTATTGGAAATGTCAGATTCAAGCGGCCTGAATGTAAACATTGTGAAAAAAGGCATCCGAGAATTTGCAGATTAAATGACTGAGCTTGTTTCAGATGTGGATCATTAGACCATTTCATCCGAGACTGCCCAGAAGAGATTGTTCAGAACCCGAGATCTGAGAATATTTTAGCGAGAGGTAGATCTCCTCAAAATGCAAGAAACGTCAGTGGTAGTCAGAGAACTACTAGAGATACTATTGCGAGATCAAAAGCTAGAGGCCTGCCAGAGCGTATACTATCCGAGCTCGGGAGGAAGCTTCATCTCCAGATGTTATAATGGGCACTTTTACACTTTATAATACTTTTGTGATTACTTTGATAGACCCTGGTTCTACTCATTTCTATATATGCATGAACTTAGTATTCAGTAAGACTTTGCCTGTAAAGTCTACTGAGTTTGCCATAAAAGTATCGAACCCCTTAGGTAAAAGTGTTCTTGTTGACAAAGTATGCAAGAACTGTCCATTAATGTTTCGAGATATCTGTTTCCCTACTGATCTGATGCTTTTGCCATTTGATGAGTTCGATATTATTCTGGGTATGGATTGGTTGTTTTTGCATGATGCTGTGGTGAACTGTAAAAGAAAGACTATTGATTTGAGATGTTCGAATAATGAAATTGTGTGGATTGAGTCTAATGATATGAATGGATTGTCTGCTGTGATATCGGTTTTGAAAGCTCAAAGTTATGTGAAAAAGGGTTGAGGCATATTTTGCTTATATGATTGATTCGAAAGTGTCTGAAAAGAAAATAGAATCGGTCCCTATTGTCTGTTAATATTCTGATGTGTTTCCGGAAGAATTTTCGGGTTTGTCTCTGATATGTGAAGTTGAATTTGGTATTGAGTTGTTGCCGGGTACTACACCTATTTCGATAGCTCCGTATAGAATGGCACCAATGGAATTGAAAGAGTTAAAAGTCACATTTGCAAGAATTAACCGACAGAGGGTTTGCAAAACCAAGTTTTTCACCTTGGGGTGCTCTTGTTCTATTTGTGAAAAAGAAAGATTTGAATCTGTGACAGAGAAGATGGTTAGAGTTATTGGAAGACTACGAGCTTGTAATAGATTATCACCCGGGTAAAGCAAACATTGTTGCTGATGCATTGAGTAGAAAATCATTATTTGCACTACGTGCTTTGAATGCTCAGTTAGATTTATCTGATGATAGTTCTGTGATGGCTGAACTAAGAGCGAAACCGTTGTTTATTTAGGAGATATGTGATGCTCAGAAAATTTACAACGAAATGTTAGCAAAACGGGTTCTGTGTAATTCGAATTCTGAATCTGAATTTTAAATTATTGATGATTGCTTGAGATTCCGAGATCGTATCTGTGTTCTGAGAAATCCAGAGTCGATTCAGTTGATTTTGAGTGAAGCCCATAATACTTGTTTATCTGTTCATCCGGGGAGTACTAAAATGTATCATGATTTGAAGCAACATTACTGGTGGTCAGGTATGAAACGAGACATTTCTGACTTTGTTTCGAAATGTTTAATCTGTCAGCAAGTGAAAGCTGAACATCAGGTTCCGTCTGGTTTGCTACAACCAATTCTGATTCTCGAATAAAAATGGGATATAGTAACGATGGACTTTGTTTCTGGTTTGCCTCAGACTCCGAGAAAGAAGGATGCGATTTGGGTCGTAGTTGACCGATTGACGAAATCTGCCCATTTTGTTTCGGTAAGGTCTGATTATTCACTTGATAGATTAGCTGAGCTTTATATTTCAGAGATTGTGAGATTGCACGGGGTGCCACTATCCATTGTGTCAGATAGAGATCCGAGGTTTACATCGAGATTCTAGAAGAAACTGCAAGAAGCTTTAGGCACGAAACTGCATTTCAAGACTGAGCTTTTCATCCGCAAACAGATGGTCAATCCGAGCGGATCATTCAGATTCTCGAAGATATGTTAAGATGTTGTGTACTTGAGTTTAATGGTTCGTGGGATCAATATCTGCCTTTGATTGAATTTGCATACAATAACAGTTTTCAGTCAAGCATCAAAATGGCACCTTACGAAGCTTTGTACGGACGTAAATGTCGTACGGCTCTATTTTGGACCGAGCTCAGTGAAAATAAGCTACATGGGGTTGATTTGATAAAGGATTCAAAACAGAAAGTGAAATTGATTCGAGATTGTTTGAAAGCAGCATCTGATCGTCAGAAGTCTTATGCAGACTTGAAACGAAAAGATATAGAATTTGAAATCGGCGACAAAGTATTTTTGAAAGTGTCTCCGTGGAGGAAAGTGCTTCGATTCGGACGTAAAGGCAAATTGAGTCCGAGATTCATCGGACCGTATGAAATCATTGAACGTGTCGGGCCTGTTGCTTATAGATTAAAGTTGCCGTTTGAGTTAGAAAAGATTCATAATGTATTTCATGTCTTGATGCTCTGGAGATATCGATCCGATCCGTCACATGTGATTGCTCCGTCTGAGATTGAAATCCGATCTGATATGTCATACGAAGAGGAACCGATCCGTATCTTAGCTCGTGAAGTAAAAGAGTTGAGAAATAAGAAAATTCCGTTAGTAAAAGTATTATGGAATCGACACGGAATTGAAGAGGCAACATGGGAGCCTGAAGATTCAATGAGACAGCAATATCTGACTCTGTTTAACGGTAAGATTTTCAGGGACGAAAATCCCTAAGGGGGGAGAATTGTAACAGTCCGGTTTATACCCTAGTCGGAACAGTGGTTTCGAGACCACAAATCCGAGTCTGTATAATAATTTAATATTATTTTCTGTGCTGTTAATATGTGACTAAGCATGTGTTAAATTTCCGTAAGCTAATTTGTTTGTTTGTGTGTTTAATTTGACAAAAGGATTGAATTGTATTAATTGTAAAAGTTACAAACTATAGTGTAAAGTGTTTAGTTGATAGTGGCTCTTTAATATGGAGTCCTTAAAGGGAAAATAACCCATTTTTTTATAGTGGACAGTAACATGCTTATATATACATGAAATATATATATCAAGCTTTTATATGATTAAATTATAAGTTATATTAATATTATTTTAATATTATAAGATTTATAATGAAATAATGGCATGAATAAAGCCATTTTAGTCCACTTTGCCGAAAAACATAAAAGAAAGAAAAGAAGAAAACCATCTTAGGTTTCGGCTTCTATCAAGCAAAATTTAAGGTGAGTTTTGACTTCGGTTTTCAATAATTCCTACATTTTTACAATCGTTGCTTCGTCTACTATCAAGCCCATGTCTCAATTTTGTGTATTGATGATGTTTGTGTGAGATGCCATTGTTGATATGTTGAGTTTTATGATGATTTATGATGTTAAATGAAAGTTTTGAGCTAGATGAACATGTTTTGTTCTTAAAGTTTTGATGAATTTAGCTAAATAGGGCTAAATTATGAAAATAGCAAATTGAAGGACTAAATTGCTAATTTTATGGAAAACATGGGCTTGAATGATATATATGTACATTCGGCTAAGCATGTGTGTGAACAAATTTGGTGAATTTGATGTTTTGAGAAAAATGGACTAAATTGATAAATTATGCAAATATGAGGGCTAATTTGCAAATTGCCCAAATAAGTATTTTTGGTTGAATTGAATGTGTTATTAAATAAAAGGGTTAAATTCTGAATATGTTTAGATCGAGAGCCGAGGAAAACGGACTTAGATCGCGAGAAAGCGAAAAAATAACCGAAATGTAGTATCCATTCCGATAAACTGAATCCGAGGTAAGTCATATTGCAAATAAATGTTATTGTATTCAATTGAGTTTATTTCCATGAATATAAATGATAATGAATGCTTATGAGATGGTCGATATAGTGATAAGTCTGAGAAATCCCGTACGAACTTAGGAATACAAAGGTATCAATATCTGAATACGAGTAAGACCCTGTCTGGGACAGTGGCATCAATATCTGAATATGAGTAAGACCCTGTCTAGGACAGTGGCATCAATATCTTAATACGAGTAAGACCCTGACTGGGACAGTGGCATCAATATCTGAATACGAGTAAGACCCTGTCTGGGACAGTGACATCGATATCTGATTACGTGTAAGACCACGTCTGGGACGTTGGCATCGATATAAGCTTTACGTGTAAGACCACGTCTGGGACGTTGGCATCGATATGAGTTTTACGTGTAAGACCACGTCTGGGACGTTGGCATCGATATGAGGTTTACATGTAAGACCATGTCTGGGACATCGGCATCATATTGATTCGTGTAAGACCGCATGCGGGACAAATGGCATCGATGTCTGAGTGCATGTAAGACCTCGTCTGGGACGTTGGCATTGTACAACCATTCCGAGCTTTCTGAGTATCCTACTAGATTCTTTACGGTTCAACAGGCAAATCTATGGTACGAATTGCAAATCCGAACTTTGATAAAATTAATAAATGAACATCCGTTTCAGGTACGTTGCTTATACACTAATTGTGTATATAAGGTAAGTATCCGTGTGATTAGATCATGATGTTATGTATATGGGATTTATAATACGATATGTAAAGTCTTGGCTATATGAACTATATGTATATATGGTAAGTTATGAATAAGCATATGAGCTTGCGAAAGAATGAAGTGATTTTTGTCATGAGAACCATATTGATCATCTTATTAAATTGGTTATGTGAAATCCATGCTAAGTTTGATTGTATAATTGACTTACTAGGATTTTGGAAAGCTTACTCTATGTGTGTTTTCTCTGTTTTATAGGTCGTCAAAGCTACTGAAGGCTCGGGACCGTCGCAAATCGTCATCACACTACTAAACTTATTTTGGTACACTTTGAAAATGTATATGGCTAGATATGGCATGTATAGGCTAGTCATTGGTATGATTTGTTATGTGAACTTAGCGATGTGATTTGGCTAGTTATGTTTTGGTAATATGCTTAAAGGAATGTGATATGTGAAGTTGTTTTGGTAAGATTAGTTGATATATGAAATGGTTATGATATGGTAAGTATATAGATGAATGGTGTTTGGGCATAATTGTGATTTGGTCATGCAAACTGGTATGTTTGGAATTGTTTTTGAATGTAAAGATAGAATGGATATTGAATGTATTATTGTGTGATTTCCTTAGTTGTCAAATATGCATGATTTGGGATGGCTATTTGGTATATTTTGGTGGTTATATGTGAATGAAATGGGATGATATATGTTGCTTGTAGGTTTGACCCTTATGGGTGGCATTTTTACCTTGTAAATGGCCTATAATGTCACACGGTTGTGGCACACGGGCGTGCCTAAGACCATGGGTGAATTGGCAGGATGTAGCTTAAATAGCACACGACCTCGACATGGGCGTTTCAGCTGGCCGTAGTGTACAAGTCAGTAGCTAGCTAAGAGCACACGGCCATGGCACAAGGGCGTGCTTGGTGGCCGTGTTGGGAAAGTCAGTTTATGGCCTAGTAGCACACGGTCATGGCACACGGGCGTGCCTAGTGACCGTGTTGATATAGTCAGTATATAGACACAGGTGGACACACGGGGGTGTCTATAAGCCGTGGAGGACACACGGTCTCCTCCCACGGGCGTGTCTTTCCTGTATTTTAGAAAAGTTTTTAAATTTCATGAAATTTTATATGTGTTTCAATTTAGTCCCAACTAGGTTTTTATGCATGCTTTGGGTCTTGATGACTCATCTAAGGGACACTATGATTGTTAATGATGAATGTAACGTATGAAATTTTATGTAAGTTTCTGATCAGTCCGGTAACGCCTTTAACCCTAATTTGGCGTCGGATACGGGTTAGAGGTGTTACAGAGAATCCCCCTAGGATCCCCCTACAGCCGAATTCTAGAGTGCCAGAGTCCAAATTCGGCACACCTCTACCTCTTCCCTCATCCCTTGATTTTCTCCACAAATCTCTCCTCAAATCACTGCACCTGATCACACTTCCCTCAACCATTCAATTCAAATTCACCTCAACCACTTCAGTGTTTCAGTCAACCTCCAACACCTCCACAGCACAGCGGTAAAATAACAATTCCCTTGCCAATACCAAGATTCGAACCTCAGTCCTCTGGCCTATGCAACACGCCACTTACCCCCTAGACCAGCAGGCTTTTTATGTCATGCTTTACCCACATTTATATAAAAGCTTACGAACCAAAAGCAAGGGTTTTATTCCCCAAAAACCAAAATTTTACACAAGCCCAGGCTCGAACCCAGGACTTCCCAGACACTCCCAAACACACCCAAATCACTTGGCCACTAAAGCAAACAGGTATTTATGTTAAAAACATGCAAAAATAAATACCTAAGTTTTGGGGCGTTACACTAGGCTTGGGTTTTGAAGAAATTGACTACATTTCATTTTACGAGCCTAGGGACTAGAATGTAAAAAGTTGAAAAGTTAGGGGCAAAAATGTAATTTTTGCCATAAGGTGTTTGTAACACCCCAAACCCGGCCCATGCGTTACGACCGGATCTGACATGTCACATGAGGAAAACGTATAAAGTCCTTGTGATTTGTACTAAATTGAATGTTATTTGGTTATGGTTAAGAAAACAAAGTTGGATGTAAATATTTGATAAAATACAACTACATTTGATAGGTTGTTTTGATGAATCAAAAATCAAGGTAGTGAACTTAAAAACCGTGGCTTTTGAAAATATTGTTGAGAAATCGAGAGAAAATTTCCGAGTTAAAATATTTGTAAAAGTTTGTTATAAAATCCATTTATTACCCAATTTTGGAAAACCGTTGGTTATGCTTTTAGAAAATTCTCATTTAAAATAATTCAAGCAAAATAATAAATACGTCAAACATAATGCAAAAATAAAATATTCCAGAGACCTTATTACAACTTAAAAACCCAAAATAGTAAAAGAAATAAAGTAACGTAAATAGAAATTCTAAAGTTCAAGAACACCTTTTCTGAAGTATGGCCTCCATCGAGTCATCCATGGCCCCAAGTCCTCGTCACGGAGCATTACCTACAAGGGTTAAGGAAAAGGGGGAGTGAGTTACAATAACTCAGTGTATAATCCCCTTACCGTTATCCACCGGGCCTGAATCCATTTAGCATTATCTTGGGCTTAAGCCTATTTAACATACACTTGGACCGAAGCCCATTTACAAAACATAATATATTTATATATGTGCAATGTATGCAACCCAACCCATCCTAGTAATCCATCCGCTGCACACCACCCGTACCATCCCATCACACCTGTGGGGATCAAGTCAACCCACCCCGCAAACACACCAATCGCAGGCAAGATGCCATTTAATATATATATTGTGGCCAAGCCACCGCTACAGTCAAACTGCTTTTCATAATTTTTGTGGCAAAGCCACCAGAGTCATAATTATGCGTGGCATAGCCACTATACAGATTGTGGCAAAGCCACCAGAATATCATATACGATAATATAACCGGCACACAGCCTTGGTAAAAATGATCGACACAGAGTCGTTAATTCATATGTTAGGCCATAATCACGATGGCACAAAGCCATATTTAGGTTGGCACATAGCCATTATCAGAATTTGTGGTAGAGCCACCAGAATCAGAATGAAACATAATAACAAACATTTTTGTGGCAATTCCACCGGGCTACACTTCTCTTCAACATTTTTCCCATCCCATGCAAATTATGTAAATGCAACATACAAAATAAAGCATACATAATAAAGCATAATATCCACAAATATAAACATCAATCATTGATTTAGAGATTTATTACGGTAAATCGGCCCATTATAACACTTTGCAATTCGGCCCATTAAGGCATTCTATCAAATCGGCCCATAGGGGCATTTTCGTAATTTCGACCCATAGAGGCATTTTTGTAATTCGGCCCATAAGGGCATTTTCGTAATTCGGTAATCTTACCCACTAAGGGTAATTTGGTAAACTCGCAACCCAGGGGTATTTCGGTAATTTACCCTCTAAGAGTATTATGGTAATTTCGCAACCCAGACTTAACTACTAATTTGGGGCATAAAAATTGAAACTGTCCATCTGCGTCATACTGACTAAATTGACTATAACTCGAGTTAGGAAACTCGAAATTTAAATCCATAAATTTTTCCTTGAAACTAGACTCATATATATTTTTACTAAAATTTTTCCAGAATTTTTGGCTTAACCATTTAGTACCGTTTATTCCTTAAAGTTTCCCTTGTTTCACTGACCAACGGTTCTGACCTCTCTTACCCGAAATTCAAATATTGAACTGTACAGTTTTCATATGTTTCTCCCACTTGTTTCTATTGAAAATAGGCTCACTAAGGAATCTATAAATATAAATTATAACTCATAATTCACTTTGTACAATTTTAAATGATTTTTCTAAAACAGATCAGGGAACCACAAAGTCAATCAGAGCCAGTCCCACTAAATTTAAAATATCACAGAATATAAAATTCTTCTTTCTACTCTGTCTCTTTCATATGAAAATAGACATAGTAAGCTTTAATTCGATATCTTATTCGCTTTCTATTCCCTTTCTCCTATTTTTCGTGATTTTTCAAAATCACGTCACTGCTGCTGACCAAACTATTTCATTGCAAAATATGGTTACTACTACGAACATACGCACGCCCGAGTGGTCACGGATGCCGGTTTCCAGTTTTCTTCGGTATTTCGACCGAATCATAGAACATATCATACAAAAATTCAGAGAGGTATGAGATTACACACCATTTTAAACATGTATTCAGAAGGGTACGGGATTACACACCTTATTCAGAATCCGTAACACTATACTCTCCGCGGCACCAACAATCCGAGTCTCTTATTACGAGGGATAGGTGTTCGATTGGCCCTCCGATAAAGTACTTCGAGACCCTAGAAGTGATTAACCCAAGAACAGATCTTAGCCACATCTTATTCGGCTTGAGTAAGAATCACCCAAACAATACACCCCCATCACCTATATTCGGCCCTACCTACTTACCAACCCTCTTCCGAAAGTCAAAGGCTAGAAAGATGACAAGAGTGTAAGCTAACACTCTACCGATTCGGCCCACACCAAGAGAACCAAGAAGATGGAAGTAGCAAGGAATAGATTCGGCCTTGGTCAAAAGAACAGGGTGAATAATCGGTTTTAGAAGAGGGAGTAAAAGAGAAACAAGAAGAAAATAAAAGAAGAGGAAGAACACTACCTTGCAACCACCGAAAACCCGAGAAGGCAAAGAAGCTTTGGTAACCACAAAAACCAAGTTTCGGCTATGAGATGAAGTTGATGTTTCGGTTATGGGTTGAAGGAAAAAGAAGACTGAAGAAAGGGTTGAGAATAGAAATAAATATCACAAATAAATTTGACAACACAAGTTGAGAGAAAATAACCCAAAAAGCTTGAAGTAAAAGTCTTCAAAATGCACAAAAATGCTAACAACTTTCGACACACTCACATACTAATGGCCGAATATGCTCCCTAAACACACCTCCCAAACCATGTATCATCTTTACCAAAAAATGAATGTTGACCCAAAATAATCTTTCCAAAACATCCTCCACATAATAGGCCAACATGTTCCCTTCTCTTACCTTTTCCTTCATTTCTTTCCCTCTTTTCCTAGTCTTCCTCCTTACCATATTCCTTAGCCATCTTTCCCAAATTAAAAAGTCTTTCTTACCTTATTAAAGCCTTGACTGACACTTTGGATGAATAGCACAAAAATAAATCCAAAATTTGCAAAAGATGGGATTTGAACCCCTTCCCTCCATGCTCTCCACTTGATGCCTTAACCTCCTTGCCATATGCTCTCTTATGCTAGCAAAATACACACTTATTACCTTAAGCCTTGATGCCATTTGCCTTTTCCCCTTAAGTGCTCAAATACAAAAATTTACCTATAGCCTAACTTGAACCCGTAACTTCCTAGAAACCTCGTAACTTTCCAAAATCACCTTCCTAATAAGTCCAACTTGAAATAATGCCATTCTCTTGTTCTCAAAAATTTTAAACACTCCTACGCCCAAGGCCCATTGGGCCCAATCCTACTAGGCCCAATTTTAGGTCGTTACAGTGTTTTTGGGATTAAATTGAATAATGTGATAATTGAATAAGCTAAATTTGATATTATAGATCAAGAAAGACGAGGTTCTGACCTAGACCGAGGAAAGAACAAGATTATGGACTAAATCGAATAATTATCCATTTTGTGCCGAGGTAAGTTCGTATGTGAAAAATAAGCTTTAGAATAATTGTATCTAAATGACTTAATATTGCATGAATTGTATGTTTGATTTTGTAAATGAGTATAATCCTACGAACGAGTCCGAAGACGAATCGACAAGCAAGAAATCCCGTTTGAACCTTAGTAATAGGTTAGGATACAAGTGACATGTCACTAGGTTCGTTATGTGTTATGTGATTATGTGATTCAGGTGCTAGTCTCATACGTCCTACCGGTGGCTGAGTATATCGATATGTTACGGATACTTGACAGCTTGTGTGAGCAGCACCATGTAGCTACGTCTTGACTGACAACTTGTGTGAGCAGGCCCGACGATAGCTCGAGAGCGAGCGATTATGTGATATGAGACTTAGGTAGCTTTGGCTACATATATGGCACTTAGTGTGCAAAATTTCCCGAGTATCCGACATTTTTATTCCGAGTGGTTCACGGGTATGTCAAAGATGAAAGTATGCGTACATTCATTGTAACACCCGTATCCGTCGCCGGAATAGGGTACGAGGCATTACCAAAACTTACGGAACCAATTTCTATTTAACCGAATCAAGTACCATTTATTTATCGAAAATTATTATTACGTCCCTTAGATGGGCTTTCGAAGCCCAAATTATGCATCGGAACCAGAACCAAATCAGAATCACAGTGAATTTTTCGCAAAATCCCAAAATTATACTTACTCTAGCCATGCCAATAGCTACGTTACAAACATCCATTTCCATGTAAACATTGGTATTTAGTCTATACATGCCATTCTTTCAAAATAAGTCATTTTCATATACCAAAAGATATGGGTTGATAATGTGATAAGGCTCCGACTAATCTCCGACCTTCGACCTCTCGAGCACTACAAAATAGGAAAAGGAGAACGGGGTAAGCACATGGTGTTTAGTAAGTTCATGCAACAGGAATTATACTTACCATACTTATACATCCATCATTTAACAACACAAACACACATCCAATTCACATAAACATATACCTATCACGTACAAACTCAACTTTTGCATTAGTTAAGCAACATCAAATAAATTCAATAAAAAGATAAATGATTGATGAGCTCATCAATTCCATAATTTTCATGTTCTTCCATTTCTCATATTTATCCCGTTGAATTTCTTGGAATTTTGATGGATATTCAGTAGTACACTTTTGTGTACAATTCCGGGTCCGTCAATTCGTACACATATGGGTATACCCTTTTTCCAGAGAGCACACTCCCGCGAACCTCATTTCTTATAGCAGGATTACCAGTCCAGGCTAAATCCCCTGTATCACTTGCTCAAAGAGTATTGTCAGGATTACCAGTCCAGGCTAAATCCCATGCAATGACAATTACTCTAATGAGCTTAATTTGGATTACCCGTCCGGGCTAAATCCATTTCACACATATTCTTCGGGAGGGCTAATATTTGGATCACCCGTCCGGGCTAGATCCTTTTTACCGTCAATTCCCTTTTTACTGATCCATCGAAGTCCATTTCATTCAATCGGGATTTAATTCCCCTTTTTATCGAGAATTATCAATTTTTCATCAAATATCATACAATGAACATCCAAACCATATTCACAGCAATAAACATGCATTCCAAGCATTTAAGAATATAATTCAAGTTACACAAACTTACCCGTAACAATTTGTAGTAGTTGTAGAGATTTTTGGGACTATTCGATAACTTTTTCCTTCCCTTGTTTATCTTCAATCTCTTGATCTATAATATAAAATTTTCCATTTATCAGCATCTAATTTTAATCTAATTTATTTCACAATTTATACATCTCAATTTTTAATATTACATATTTACCCCAAATTTTATTTTACATTTTTTACAATTTGGTCCCTACTCAATTAACCCCCCAATTGAGCTGATTTTTCCTCAATTGACACTTTATTCTATCATCTTAAACTACTTCACAACCTTTGGAAATCATAATTTTAGCATCAAACCTTAGTTCCAAACTTTTTCACAATTAAGTCCTAAAAATCAATTTCTACTAAAAACATTTACTAAATCCATCTTTTGATAAAATTAAAACTTAAAATCAATGTTTATTCATCATAAACTTCCAGTACTCAACCATGGTAACTTTCAATTTCATCCATAAAATAAAAAAACTAATGAATTTAATAGTAGGACCTAGTTGTAAAAGTCTTAAAAACATAAGAATTACAAAAAAAAAGGCAAGAATTAGCTCACTTGATGCAAAAATTATGAAATACCAGCTTAAAGAACCCCTCCTATGGCGTTTTGGCTGATGAGAATGAAGAAAAATCAAAAGAAATCTAGATATTTCTACTTTAGTCTTAAGTTTATTTAGTTAATTATGCAATATTCCAATTTTGCCCTTAAATCATCAATTTTCTTGCTGATTTCATGCCCTTGCCGTCCAGCCCAAATAATTTTGGGTCTAATCGCCTTTTAAATCCTTTCTCATTAGACACTTAAGCTATTTAATCATTCTAGCAACTTTTACACCTTTTTCAATTTAGTTTTTTCTATTTAATTGACTACCCAAAAGTTAAAATTTTCTAACGAAATTTTAATACGACAATACCAACATTTCATAAATATTTATAAAGATATTTTAGACTCAATTTTACGAGATCAAGGTCTCGAAACCCCGTTTTTACCCAATTTCTTCAATATTTTTTTCTAATTAACCACTAAATCGGTAAAATTTTTCTATCGATATTTTCATACGACTTTCCTATCATATTAATATTCATGAAATAATTTTTAAAATAAATATTCTTTTTAAATCGGATTTGTGGTTACGAAACCACTATTTCGATAACCCTGAATTTAGGCCATTACATTCATTTTGAGATGGCTCAGGTATGTATGTAAAGCTTATGCTTATTAAATGTGTGAAATGATGAATATGAGGTAAGTTTTGTGATGGGTTATATTGTGATTATGAAACTATGGTAGGTTAGCATTTAATTATGTTATGTTATTTGAATGTTATGTGTATGGTAAGGTTGCTTATTTCTTGCATACGAGCTTACTAAGCTATATAGCTTACTCCGTTTATTTTCCATTTTTTATAGTGTCGCCAAGCTAACTCAGAATCAAAGATCGTCATAGATTCGGATCACACTATCAAACTCTTATTTTGGGTATTTGATGATCTTGGCATTTTGAATGTATGGCATGTATAGGGACTTGGTCATTTTGTTATATGTGTCATTTGTAATGTGGTCAAATGTATTGGCTTATAATGGTTAATGATATCATTTTGTATATGGCCATGAATGATGGCTAATATTGGTATAAGTATATTCATATGACGATGCCTTTCATGAATGTGGAAACTTGCATGATTTGAGTTGATAAATATGCGATGTTTATGTATGATAGATGTAGCATGTGAATGATGTGTGGATGTCTTGGTTGTGGATGTTTGGTTGCCTAAGTATGTTATGTTTTGTGCCTTTAAATGGGCGTAAGTGTATGTGTGAATATGGGTGGCAAATGGCTTGGTAAATAGCCTTTATTTTGTCCACACGGTTAGACACACGGGTGTGTGTCTAGGCCGTGTGCGACACACGGCTTGCCCCATGGGCGTGTGTATTGGTCGTGTGTCCCCTGCACCTTAATTTTGATAAACAGAATGTCCAGAATTGAGCACACGGGCAGAGACATGGGCGTGTGTCTTGGCCGTGTGTGCTACACGGCCTTGAACACAGACATGTGCCTCGGCCGTGTGAAGTTTGCACCTATTTTATGAAAAAATTATGAATATTAAATTGACCACACGGCCTAACACATGGGCGTGTGGCACGGCCGTGTGGCACAAGTTAGAGAGCACCCTAAATTGAACACGGCCTGTAGCACGGGCGTGTCTCAGGGTCACACGGGCATGTCCCTTGAAGCACACGGGCGTGTGACCCCTTTAACATGAAATTTTTTCTAGGTTTTGTAAAATTTTCTAAAGTTCTCAATTTAGTCCTGAACCACTTCCAAAGCGTGTTTTGGGCCTCGTAAGCTCGTATAAGGGACTTTATGATTGAATATGAATGGTTTTAATTTAGACGCAAATTTATGACTCAAAATTGTGTGAAAGCTTTTGTTATAAGTCCGATAATGCCTCGAGCCCTGTTTCGGTGTTGAATACGGGTAAGGGGTGTTACAAAAGTGGCTGTCACCCAAGATTCTGATCGACGAGGCTCCTTTGCTCCTTCACTTTGCTCCTTTGCTGATGGCTCTCCAAGGTGGCCGACCAAGGGCTCTTTAAGAGGCTTAATTGCTAAAATCTCTATGAAGAGATGATGCTAGGCGTGGGGAACGGAAAATGCTAAAGAGAATTGAGAGAGAAGAGAATGATGAGGGATGAGGAATGATGAATGAGGGAATGAAGGGGTCTTATTTATAGGTGAAGAGAGGTGGGTAGTTTGCTAAAAATAGCTGGGTTTAGTCTCTTCAAACTTCTTCCATGGATGGTCAGCCACAATTAGTGGAATTTGAGCTGATTTTTGCTTGATTTTTTAGCAAATTAAATGCCATAATAACTCAGGACTAAGACTCGGTCAAATGTAAATCTTCAGAAAATCTCTAATTTCTTCAACAATGCAAGGACCTTGTATAATTAAACCAAAAAGTGGTTTAAGAAGACAGCCATGTGTAGCTGAAATTGGGTTGACTTGGTCTTCAATTTGGACGGTTTTTGAAATCCAACAAAGCTATCAGACCTGTCCAAAATAAATTAATAAGTTAGAGGACCAAAGAATAAAATTTATCCAATTTAAATAATTAATTACAACCCAAATTATTAATGAAATATTTTAAAATGAATTATTAAATATAATTTTATAATTTATTATTTAATTTAATCATGCATGACCCATTTTATGTCTTAAAAATATAATATGTTTAAATTAATATAAAATAAGCCATTTTATGTATGAAAACTATATAATAAAGCATAAAATCACCTTTTAATAATTTCTATGTCCTAATTTCATATTTTCACATATTTCATTAATTTATTAAACAATTACTTAGTTTTACCAACGAATTTAAGTAAAAAGGTGATGAATTACATAGGAAAAATCATATATATTTTTCAGTTTACACACCCCCAAACTTAAATCATTGCTCGTCCCGAGTAATGTTTATGCACAACAAAAGGTCTTGCTAAGGCAAAATTGCTAATTGTGTAAGCAGCATCAATCTTTGTCCCATAATCATGCATTAATAACTTCATGTCCATCGATCTTCTTTATTAACAAGTAATTCATATGCAAACATTTCTTAAAATTATACTAAGCTTCAAAATATGCCAACATGAATCATAGTTTGTATGTATGTCACAGCCACGGATAACATTATTCATTCAACATAATTTCTTATCAATCAAGCAAACAATCATAAGGCTTATTTATGATCTTCATATGTTGAACTTAGTACTTCCTCTCCACTAATGTAGGTGACATAATCATCAAATCAATAGGTTTTTTATAAGGTTGTAATGGGGCTCGGTTAAAGGTAGGGATTTTAAGAGATGAGACATTTCGGTTTCAAAATCTTAACCTTTAACTTTGTCATGGATTTCTTGAAATACAGCCTTCTTCTTTAAGTGAACCTTTGGAACACCCCTAAACTTATTTTGAACTTATGCTCATACATTTTTCTTTTTGGAGACTGAGCAAACTTTTCTTCGCTCTTTCTTTGTCTTCTTTTTTTTTTTTTTAGCATGGGCACATACATATTTTTGAAAATTTCCTCAAATGTTGATTACGAAGACAACTTTAGTTAAGATGGGTGCACAAAAATAGGATAACTTAAAAGGATGGTAATGTGGCTTATAATGTGTGTTTATTACAATAAACAGGCCTTTGAGCTCAAAATTACAGTTTCAAGGGTTTAATATCATAAGGTTGGCTTGAAAAGGCTCAAACGATCCAAAGAAATAGTACCTATATCATTTTAGATTTTTATGTCTCTTAGGATTTCGCCTAAAAAAAGTTACTAAGTCAATTCTAAAGATATAAACCTTCATGCATGTCTAATCTCAAGAGAAACTAAGTTTTCATGGCAAACATTACTAAGGCTAAGATCATTCAAGCATTCCATTCTTCATGATAACATACTTTCACTCAGATAAAATCATCATTCATACTTGTATACAAACTATCTCATTAACAAAAAAATATCTCTAAACATTCATTTATTAAAACATACTTATGAAAGAAATGATTGAAACATACTTGAAAATTTTAAAAATTTGAGCAATTTATTTGCCTTACCCCCTTTAAAAAGAAGCAATTTCCTTATTGCAAGAACAAAGTAATGAATGAAAACTGAACACCAGGTAGGGTTGTAAAGAAAGAGAGGTGAGTCATTAAGACTGCTTAAATACCAAGTCTTTCCTAATAACCCAATCCTAGACATGTTCATTCCCATTGCCACATTATTTAGTCTTTTTCTTTCTAAAGAAGTGTTAAGTTTATTTGTAACGCCCCAAAAATCCTTTATAATTGTTCTCGTATGTTTGTGACACAAATATCTGTCTGCTTCAGTGGTTAAGTGTTCTGGGAATGTCTGAGAAGTCTTGGGTTCAAGCCTTAGCTTGGGCAAAATTTTGTTTTTAATTGAGTAAACCCCTATCTTTAGCCAGTAGGCTTATATATAAATATTGGAAAAACATGTCAGGGTGGGCTTGTAACAGTCCAGTTTAGACCCTAGTCAGATTAGTGGTTTCGAGACACAAATCCAAGTCAGACAAATATTTTTATATTATTTTCCGTGTCTACAGTATTGATTTAGCATATGTGAAAGTTTCGTGAATTAATTTTATTGTTTGTGTGCTTGATTTGAGAAAAGGACTTAATCGTGTAAAATGAAAAAGTGGCTATCTATTTGTGAAAGTATTAAATTGCTATGGTTTATTAATTGATAAGTCCTTAAGTCGATAATATACCTTTGTTTATGCTAGTGGACATTTATGCCTATATTTTGCATGATTTTTATATGGTTTTATAAAGGTTAAATTTGTAAAATAGTTAATAAGTTATATTAATTAAAAGACAAAGCCAAATTATGTTTTATTTCATCATCTATAGCCGAAATTAAAGAGAAAGAATAGCCATTTATTTAGGGTTCATTCGACCAAGCTATAATTCTCAATTAAGGTACGATTTTTGATCCGTTTTTAATGATTTTTACGTTTCTGAGATCGTTGCTTAGTATATTATCAAGCCCATGCCTCAATTTTGGAATTTGATGAAGATTATGAGATGTGCCATTGATGAATGTTTAAGCTTTTTGATGTTAAATGATGAAATATGAAATATATGAGTTAGATTAACATGTTTTGTCTTTGGATTTTTGGTGAATTTGAGTAAATTGGATTAAATTGTGAAAATAATATTTTGAGGGACTAAAATGTGAAATAAATTAAATGTATGGACTTGTATGATCATAATGAAAATTCGGCTAAGCATGGGTACAAGGGAATTTTGTGTATTTTGTGATTTTGTGAAATGGAGACTTAAATGTCAAAATGTGAAAATATAAGGGCTAATTTATAAATTGCCCTAAATGTTTGTTTTAGGATTGAATTGATTGATTTGGTGAATAAAAGAGTTAAATTTCAATATGTATAGATCAAGAACAAAAGAAAACGGATTTAGATCGAGGAAAGTCGAAAGTGATCGAGTAGTCAAAACAGTCCGTTTATTCCAAATACGAGGTAAGTCTATATACAAATAAATGTATTTGAGATGATTTATTCATGTTCATTTAATATTGAAATGTGATGAATGGCTTTGGAAGATATACATGTGAAATCCGAGAAAGTATCGACAAAGTAGCAAGGTCCGAAAAGTCCCGTACGAACCTTAGGAATAGATAGGATTAATATGTCATGACATAGGGATTCCGATATGTGATATCGTGTAAGACCACGTCTGGGACGTTGGTGTCGATTTGAGAATTACGTGTAAGACCATGTCTAGGACATCGGCATCGTATATGATTTCGTGTAAGACCCTATCTGGGACAGTGGCATCGATATTTGATTACATGTAAGACCACGTCGGGGACGTTGGCATTGTACGAGTATTACGAGTTATCCGATTATCCTATTTGATTCCGAATGGTTCAACGGGCAATCTCCGAGAAATGAAAGACTATGTGAAATGTATGATTGTTTCAGGTACGTTTGAAGTGTATGCTATGATTGAGCATAAATGGTAAGTATATATGTGTATGTGTACAAGTGATATATGTGCATAGACTTGATGAGATAAAATGTTATATACATATGAAGTTGTTATGATCAAAAGAAGTATTTAGAGATATGAATTGTTGGTAAGAAATGGCTAAACAAATGAGCCAAAGAAGAATTATGAAATTACATTTGAGATATATAAATGATCTTGCAATTGATATGATTATGGATGTTTATATGTTAAGTTTATTTGTATATGGCTTACTAAGCTTTTGAAAGCTTACTTTGTGTGTGTTTGCATTGTTTTATATATCATTAAAGCAACGAAAGGCTCGGGGATCATCGAGGATCATCACCATACTATCAAACTCTACGTTGGTACTTTTGAATGTGTACATAGTTAAATATGGCATGCATAGGCTAGTTAGTTTGGATTATGTTTTGTGTTGTATATAAATAGCCATGTGATATGGCTAGATAATGATTATGATATGAATGAGTAGCTCATGCTAAATGATGCATAGTTTGGTATGGTTTGATGGCTAATGCTTGAGCTAATGAGATGGCCAAATCTATGATAAGTTTTATGATGCAAAGCTAGTAAATTATTAATGAAAAGATGTCAAAATGAATTGATAAGTTTTTGAATGGTTTATTCTTAGAAATGTTTGTGATTAGATTGAGCTAAATGGCTCATGAGTTGGTGTGGTTGATATGTTCTTGAATGGTTAGAAAAGATGATCATTTTGGCATGTTTCGTTTGCATTGGAGATATGGTTTGAGTTGGTATAATGCTTATAGATATAACCCAATGTGTGGATGGCAAATTGGCCTTGTAAATGGCCTATATTTGCCCACACGATTGAGCGCACGGGCATGTGGCTCGATCGTGTCCTTCGTGGTTGTAATTCAAAACAAGTCAAACTTGACCACGGGCTGGACACACGGGCGTGTGATTGGCCGTGTGGTGCAAGTCAGTGTCGACCACGGGTGAGGCACACGGGCGTGTCTCAGGCCGTGCAGACAAGTCAGTATGTATGCCCTATTTTGTCACGGCTTAGACACACGGACGTGTCTGAGGCCGTGTAAGGCACACGGCCTGACCACACGGGCGTTGACCTCTGTAACTTTGAAAAATGTTTGATTTTCATAAAAATTTTGTATGGTCCCGGTTTAGTCCCGACCTATTTCTAATGCATGATTAAGGTCTCGTAGACCTCATTAAGGGACTATATGTTTGTATTCTATTATGATTTGACGATGATATATATTATGATACGAAATGTTCATAAAAGTTTTTGATTGTCTGGTAATGAACCTTAACTCTAAACCGGCGATGGTTACGGGTTAGGGGTGTTATATTTGATTGGTATCAGAGCTACGATTTAGTCGATTCTAGGACTAACGTAGCGTGTGAGAGTCTAGCTATACATGCCATGTATACGAACTGTGATAGTGTGATGAATCCTGACATATAAAATGTGTTTTCGTATAGTAAATGGATCCCGAAAGAGCTGTAGCTGACGATGTTGAAAGTAATGCGCCTGCTCCTGCTCAAGGGACAGCGCCATCTGATTCGAGCCCGGCTACTAGCGGTCAGGAAGGTGAGGCTAAACAAGCCTTCTTCCAAATGATGAATGAGTGGTTCACTCAATACGTTAGAACGAATCTGGCTGTTTCACAACCTCCACCCCCACCCAATCCTCCTCAGACTTCTACTGTACCACCGGTTATGATATTGAATCTGTTGAATAAGCCTCCGGTCGATAAAATTCGTAAATATGGGGCTAAAGATTTCAGGGCCACTAGTGAAGATGATGCTGAGAAAGCTGAGTTTTGGCTCGAGAACACAATTCGAGTGTTTGATGAAATGTCATTGACTACTGATGAATGTATAAAATGTGTCGTTTCCTTGCTACGAGATGCAGCTTATCCGTGGTGGAAGACTTTGATTTATGTTGTTGATCGCTGTAAATCAGAGTTTTAAAATTTATAAAAGAATGATCGAACCTGGAAACCAACTCTGACAACGATTAAAGGCAAGTGCACCTATCGAACAGTAGTATAGTTTAGGCAAGACCGGATTATCGAACCCAAAGGAACTAACAGTACTATTACTCACAGTCTTTTTATTATTTAGCCTTAATATAAAGTGATGGCTGTTAAACTAAAACTAATCTACTTATTAAGCTAAGACGCAAAGACAAAAAAAATGAATTCGGGAAATAACTTTTGGAAAAACTCAGTTGACTCAAGCGATACCCTTAGGAAAAATCCACCTAGACTTCACTTGTTATCTAACCTTGAACCATATGATTTATTTACTTAGTTTGATCCGTGAGACTCCCTAACGTATATTAAACCCTCTCTCGAGGCGAATAACGTCTAACCCTAGGTTAATTAGTGGAACTCTCGTTCGCTTATAATAACCCCCTAGAATAGCAGTAAATCGATCTGTGGACTCCCATATTAGGTTTCACCCTAATCCGACAAAATCTCGTCACCCTATCTCTAGGCGTGCGATCAACTCCGCTTAATTATGTTGGATCTACTCTTAGGCAGGGTCTATGCCTCCTCCACCTAAGCACATTAAATTTTGATTAAGCTCACATAATTAAGAACAAACTAAGTATTTATCATATAATTCAAATAATCAAATAACAAGATTCATCATAGGTTTCATCCCCTTCGGGTATCCGAAGGTTTAGTTCATAACAATAAAGGAAAACATCTCAAGAGAAAAGATAACACAAAACATAAAAAATCCCTAAAACCCCCTGAAGGAATTGAATAGGAGATCCTCCGTCTTGAGTAGAACTCTGGCTTCTTGAGATGGATCAACTGGCTATCTTCGAGTGATTCCCACAAATCTGACCTTTCCGGCTTGGCTTTTTAGCCTCGCTTTTTCCCCTTCTCAGCTAGTACCTAGGGTGCATTTATAGGCTTTTGAAACACGTTTCTTTCTCCCTAAGTATCCTTTCTCGAATGAAATTCCTCTTCTCCACGGCAGAGGCACGGCCATGGCACACGCCCGTGTAAATCGTGGCCAGGCAGTGTTCGACACTGTTAAATGAGGCACGGCCGTGTAAGTCATGGGTAAGGCCGTGTTCTAGTAGGAATGGTGGCACGACCGTGTGGAGTGGAGTTCAGTCCGTGTTGATTTCGTGGCTTGGCCCAACTTGGTCCGTTTTAAGCCCATTTCTCGTTCTTTTCGTCCTCGGGTGTTTTCCTGAGTATAAGACATGAAAAGAAAGGATTAAAAGCACCGTTTTATATAAATTGGGGCTTAAATCATCCAAAAGCATGCTAAATGTGGGCTTAGAGTATGTTACTTTTACGATTTATCAAATACCCCTACACTTAAGCTTTTGCTTGTCCTCAAGCAAAATTCTCAACTTACAATTAAAACGAACTTCCCGTGATTCATAATTCCTATTGATAGTGTCTCATCATAATTCATAGATAATTTATACATGGATAATTTAATTCAAAGTGTCCTAAAAATTCAAACAGTATAAGTCATAGATTCTGTAGCACAAAACATAGGCGTTTCCCTTCATCTAAATAATAACCTCTGATTCGAAATCGACAAGGATTGACATCCTCTCAAAAGATTCGCTCAAATCACTCAAAGTGTTTAAGGTTCAAAATTTAGGCACTCAAAAGTCAAACATGAAGAGTTAATCCCATAGGCTTGCATGAAAATAAAATCTCCACCACTGAAATATGAGATGAAACACAAATCCAAAAGGTCTTTGTTAGGGTTGTAACGGGGCTAGGGTTAAGGTGTGGAGTAAGGCTAAATTAAAGGGTTAGAATCAAGATTGAATTGACAAATTACCTAACTAAGAACTAATGAATTAATAATAATAAATACATCAATTGAAAACTAATAATACTAATGATACGAGCTTCTTCTTCGATATTTGGAATCCAAACGTATAAGCTCATTTAATCACAACTAATAATGAATAATGGATATACTTCGTTTTTTTTAGAACAAACTAAATACATAATAAAGGATAAACTACTAAAATTCATAATTAGGCAACTAATCAGATCAAATCTCGATAAGGGTAGTAAAAAGGAATGGTGATAACAAAAACAAAGGGGTTCTCCGGTTAATATTAGTGGGTATGTCAATAAAAAGGGTGTTTGGTTAAAACGGGTTAACTAGGGGTTAATTTGTGATGGTAGGCTTTTTAGGAATTAGTGGGTTAAATCCTAGGTGCCTTTATCATCTCTCAGAATCAAATCATAAAATGTGGTCTCGACATGTATAATCGATGCAAGTTCTAGAATAATGTACCAAAGGTTGACATACTCATAATCAATAAAGTGAGCACGGAAAAGAATTTATGCTCTATAGGGCTTTAAAACTCACAAAAATTATGGGTATTTTGATGTCAACCTCGTAAATTTCAAACTTCAAGGTAATATTTAAACTCAGTTTGACAGCCTAGAAAAAAAATTTAATTTCTGAAAAATAGACTTATCATGCTTGATTCTCTAGTATTCTTCAAATTTAATTATCAATGCACAATTATCAATGACTTAATCTAAAACATATCAATAAAAATCATAAATCATCAGAAATTTCATCCTAATTAGCAATATGAGTAAATTCACTTAAAAACAAGACTCAATTCAGGGTTTTTGTTAGGTGTCTTCTTAGGTTGTTCACCCCTCCACACTTAAGATGTACATTGCCTTCAATGTAAAAAGATATATAATGACAATTAATATGTAAAATCAAAAGAGAAGGGAGAGAGTGACACTCCCTGAATTGGATGATTTCCTAGAGTTGGCAGTGGTCGTGGTGAAAGATAAGTTGGAGGGCTCGTTTTTGGATGTGGTGGATGCTCACGAGTTCTGCGCTAGATGAAGAAATTGGGGAACTCGTGGAGGATTAACTAGGATTTATTAAGACAAATTTAAAATAAACTAAATATATAATTAAAGGAAAGAAAAGTAAATAAAGAGGAAACAAAAAATGTAAATGAAATAAAACTAAAAAATAAAGGGGCTTGAGAATCCTTATTGGTGTATGGTTTGCAAGGTGCATGTGACTTCTACGGTCACGGATGTACTGGCGGTGGTGGAAGTGGTGTGATTCCCAAGCAGCCTTTAGCTCCTAAGTCAAAGAAACTAAGATAGAATAAAATAATTTAAGCGGAAGAGAAGTGTAGATAAGAAAACTTAAGAAAAAGAGAGAAATGAAATAAAAATTAAATAGCCTCAAATATCCTTGGCTTGTTGTTCAGATGAAGCTGCCGGCATGAACTCATGTGAATTGGTCTCCTTTGGGGAGATTGGCCTCTTACGCTTCCTTGCCATGGATATGATATTATTGTGGCTCAAGAGTCTAAGGATTTCTTAGGGAAAAGGAAAAAGAGAGGACAGAATGGAAGAAGGAAAGAAGAAAGAAGAAAGAAGTGGGTTAAGAAAAATTGAAAAGTGTATGATGTTTAAATAGAATTCAGGTCTGGCGGTTTCCCACGCCCGTGGGTTGAGGGTGTGTCGATTCACACGGCCGCTTCACACGGCCGTGCTCTAGGGCGTGTTGATTCCCCACGCTTGTGTCTAGCCTATGTTCGACAAGTTAGTATATTAGCACGGTTAGCTAGCACGGGCGTGTTTAGCCCGTGGTTGGCAAGTCAGTAGCCTCATACGGCCGTCAAGCACGGCCGTGTCACTTTGTCGGTGCCCGTGGGAGAGTGGTTGAGTCCGTGATTGCCAGAAATTAGGTCATTCTGACTTGTACCGTCCTGCCCTATTAGTACTAAGATTCTTCAGGTACACACGGCCACGGCCACGGCCGTGTGTCCTGGAATTTTGCACCCCTTGTTAGTTTATAACTACGTATTCAGGAAGAAAAGAAGAAAAGAAAAATAAATTTAAATCAAAATGTGAGAATAAGTTATGTTAGTGCTCGGGTTGCCTCCCGAGAAGCGCTTATTTATAGTCTTAAGCTAGACTCTCTTCTCGTTTGTATCTTTAGGGTGGTTTGAGGAGTTGGAAGTCTTTCCTCATATTATTATCTGTCTCCTCATGAAAAAATTTAAGTCGAGATGCGTTTATAGTAAAAGTACCAAAAATAGGATTACTTACCTCGACTGTTTCGTATGGAAAAACACTGGTTACCCTAAAAGATATTTCTTTGTTTGTGCTAGGGTCCGGAGGAGATATTCGAAGATCTGCTTCTTTCAATAGTACCTTGTCCCCTATTTTGAAGTGGTTTGTTGTTCCTATAAGCTATTCTGGGGACTCTTTCGATTTTTCCTCGTGTGGTTCTGGCTCTTCGTCGTGTATCCCTAATTTCTCCTTAAAATGTGTCTTCCACTGCGTCTAGATCATCGATCCAATTCCTCGATCTTCATGAGTTATTTCTTTGTTGGGGTTGGGGTCGATCGGGTTCAATTGTACTCTTCGGTGGTGTTTCTGAAAAGAAGAGTTGACCGAATGGTTATT
The DNA here is from genome assembly GCA_025698515.1 of Gossypium sturtianum. Classification (NCBI taxonomy): domain Eukaryota; kingdom Viridiplantae; phylum Streptophyta; class Magnoliopsida; order Malvales; family Malvaceae; genus Gossypium; species Gossypium sturtianum. The sequence goes on from CM046943.1 coordinate 48,413,685, forward strand.
AGGGAAATTTACGTTCTCACCTTGATTACTCGATGTTCTAGCTGAATCGAGAGCCTTGATGGTGACGGTCTCATTACCTACGTAAAGTATGAGTTCTCCTGCATCAACATCAATTTTAGTCCCAGCGTTGGCTAAAAAGGGTCTTCCTAAAATTAGGGGATCGAATTATCCTCATACATGTCTAAGACAACAAAATCTACTGGGAAAACGAATCATCAATTTTTACAAGAACATCTTCGATAATACCCTAGGAATTCTAACAGCTTTATCACCTAATTGAATGCTCCTCCTAGTTTGTTTGGGTTTCCTAAACCTAATTGTTTAAACAATTTATAAGGCATGACATTTATGCTTGCCCCTAAATCATTAACGCATTATCAACAGTTAGTCTACCAATTAAACATGGAATTGTAAAACTCCTGGATCTTTTAGTTTCGTGGTAGCTTATTTTGCAAGATTGTTTGAGCACTTTGCGTTGAGTTCCACATGCGAATCTTCATCTAATTTCTGCTTGTTTGTTAGAAGCTTCTTTAAGAATTTCCTGGAATCAGGCATCTGCGAAAGAGCTTCGAGGAGTGGTAAGTTAATGTGTAATTTCTTTAAGAGTTTAAGAAACTTACCAAACTGTTCCTCTGTGTCGTCTCTCTTCAACGCTTCGGGATAAGGTATGCGAGGTTGGTACTCCTTGATTACCGGTTTTGGCTTGTCTTGTTTTACCTCATCTTTACCTTTTTCTACCTCGTTTCCTGGTGTTGAGATGGATTCATCTACCCTTGTATTCTCCTGAGCTGTTATGGCTTGGATCTGCACTTTAGGATTAATTTCAGTGTTACTTGGTAGACGCCCTTGCGGTCGTTCGGATAATAGCTTTGCAATTTCTCCGACTGACTGGGTAATTTCCCCGATTGCCTTTGTAAGTCCTCCAACTTGGTTCTCGATCGTTTTGATCGATGTTTGTTGGGTGTTGAGCGTTACCTCATTTTTTTTGGAGACGGGATTCTGTGGATGCTATGAATTTGTTCAACATCTCTTCAAGACTCGGCTTCTTTTCCTGTAGATAGGGCTGATTTTGGAAATTTTGAGGAGGTTGTTGTCTTTGATTTCCTTGATTTCCTTGTCCTCCCCACGAAAAATTTGGGTGGTTCCTCCAACCTAGATTATAATTATTACTATATGGATTATTATTGGATCTGAAATTGTTACCTATATAGTTCATCTGTTCGCTCTCTGGTTGGTAGGGTGGGTACTCAGAATTCGCCACAATTCCACTTGCGTCGCACTGCATGACTGGGTGTACCTGCGAAGAGCACAAACTATCAATCTTCTTATTCATCAACTCTACCTAGTTTGATAGCATGGTTACTGCATCGAGGTTGTAAACTCCGGCTGTTTTTGTTGGCTTTGTTCTTGTAACTTGCCATCGATAGTTATTCAAATGACATCTCTTCAATAAACTCGTAGGTCGCCTCTCGAGTTCTATTATTCAGGGTTCCACCGGTGGCTGAATCAATTAATTACCGTGTTGAAGGATTCACACCGTTGTAAAAAGTTTGGACTTGGAGCCACAATGGTAATCCGTGGTGTGGGCATCTCCTCAAGAGATATTTGTATCTCTTCCATGCGTCGTATAATGTCTCTAAATCCATCTGCACAAAAGAAGATATATCATTACGTAACTTGGCCGTTTTGGCCGGTGGAAAATATTTTAATAGAAATTTTTCGGTCATTTGTACCCATGTAGTAATTGACCCTCGTGGTAACGAGTTTAACCACTGTTTGGCTTTATTCCTTAATGAAAAGGGAAATAACCGAAGACGTATGGCATCATCAGTAACGCCATTTATTTTGAAGGTTTCGCAGAATTCTAAAAAGTTAGCTATATGAGTGTTTGGGTCTTCGTCCTGCAAGCCATCAAATTGAACAAACTGTTGAATCATTTGAATAGTGTTAGGCTTTAATTCAAAATTATTAGCAGCTATAGTAGGCCTAAAAATACTCGATTCTGCCCCTGTTAAATGAGGTTTAGCATAATCATACATAGTGCGAGGAGCATTCTAATCCGCCACATCATTTTGTGGTGGTGGATTATTCTCGTCCATCCCTTCAGTAGGATTGGATCGATCTTCACGCTCTTCTTCCGTGTAGTTTAGGGCTCGCCTAATTTCTCTACGATTTCTTTGAGTGGTAGCTTCAATTTCACTATCGTATTCTAAAGGTCCTCTCGGATTCCTTCTAGTCATAAACTAGAGGTACCTGCTAGAAAAAGAAAGAAAGAAAATTTAGCAAAATTAAAATTAAAAACTAAAAATAAATTGCGAAAAATAAAATAATGGCTAAAGTAATAAAAATATAGTTTTCTTAATATTTTAGTTCCCTATCAACGGCGCCAAAAACTTGATCGCTGTAAATCAGAGTTTTAAAATTTATAAAAGAATGATCGAACCTGGAAACCAACTCTGACAACGATTAAAGGCAAGTGCACCTATCGAACAGTAGTATAGTTTAGGCAAGACCGAATTATCGAACCCAAAGGAACTAACAATACTAATACTCACCGTCTATTTATTATTTAGCCTTAATATAAAGTGATGGTTGTTAAACTAAAACTAATCTACTTACTAAGCTAAGACGCAAAGACAAAAAGAATGAATTCGGGAAATAACTTTTGGAAAAACTCAGTTGACTCAAGCGATACCCTTAGGAAAAATCCACCTAGACTTCACTTGTTATCTAACCTTGAACCATATGATTTATTTACTTAGTTTGATCCGTGAGACTCCCTAACATATATTAAACCCTCTCTCGAGGCGAATAACGTCTAACCCTAGGTTAATTAGTGGAACTCTCGTTCACTTATAATAACCCCCTAGAATAGCAGTAAATTGATCTGTGGACTCCCATATTAGGTTTCACCCTAATCCGGCAAAATCTCGTCACCCTATCTCTAGGCGTGCGATCAACTCCGCTTAATTATGTTGGATCTACTCTTAGGCAGGGTCTATTCCTCCTCCACCTAAGCACATTAAATTTGGATTAAGCTCACATAATTAAGAACAAACTAAGTATTTATCATATAATTCAAATAATAAAATAACAAGATTCATCATAGGTTTCATCCCCTTCTGGTATCCGAAGGTTTAGTTCATAACAATAAAGGAAAACATCTCAAGAGAAAAGATAACACAAAACATAAGAATTCCCTAAAACCCCCTGAAGGAATTAAAGAGGAGATCCTCCGTCTTGAGTAGAATTCCGGCTTCTTGAGATGGATCAACTGGCTATCTTCGAGTGATTCCCACAAATCTGACCTTTCCGGCTTGGCTTTTTAGCCTCGCTTTTTCCCCTTCTCAGCTGGTACCTAGGGTGTATTTATAGGCTTTTGAAACACGTTTCTTTCTCCCTAAGTATCCTTTCCCGAATGAAATTCCTCTTCTCCACGGCAGAGGCACAGCCATGGCACACGCCCGTGTAAATCGTGGCCAGGCCATGTTCGACACTGTTAAATGAGGCACGGCCGTGTAAGTTATGGGTAAGGTCGTGTTCGAGTAGGAATGGTGGCACGACCGTGTGGAGTGGAGTTCAGGCCGTGTCGATTTCTTGGCTTGGCGCAACTTGGTCTGTTTTAAGCCCGTTTCTCGTTCTTTTCGTCCTCGGGTGCTTTCCTGAGTATAAGACATGAAAAGAAAGGATTAAAAGCACCTTTTTATATAAATTGGGGCTTAAATCATCCAAAAGCATACTAAATATGGGCTTAGAATATGTTACTTTTACGATTTATCAGTTGTTCCAAAAGAATGGGTTACATGGGATTTCTTTCAGTCTGAATTCTGCAAGAAATATATCAGCCAGAAATTTATAGATCAAAAACAGAAAGAGTTTCTTGAACTGAAACAGGGTCGCATGTAACACCCTTAACCCACATCTGTCGCCGGATTAGGGTTACAAGATATTACTAGACATAGCAAAGACTATAGCAAAATAAGTACTATATAATTAATCATAACTGAATATTTAGCTAAAGATAATATAACTTCATGAAACGATTAAGTAAATGTCTCTCAACTTAACCATAATCAATTAAATATACGCATGAAAGTATATACTTACATCACCTATTAAAAACACTATTCATTTGGTCATTTTAGAAGCAAAGGCCGAATATGCATATGGTTCTTATTCATTTTACCAACAATGTGCTAAGCATTTTAGACCAAAAATATACTCATGCCAAAACTTAGCCAAACCAAAGTAGCTTAAACATAGATCAATTACAAAATTTATTGCCGAGTACATTCAACTACATTAGTACTCATTTTCTTATAAATGACATAACTAAAATACTCAAAACCATATATTTCATATATATATGACCTAAATCATATAATATCCATTTCCAATCAAGAACTCACACATATTATGTTCGAATATACACACTCATGAACATAACTCATGATGTCATTTACTCCCTATCATGTAACCATACTTACTAATTCACACGTACGTGCCCTTATTCAATCATTCACAAAACACATCCAATAGTTATGTATATAAGGCATAACATAGTTATTTCATAAATTAACATACGATACATACATATACATATGCATGAATTCATCCAAAAACCATAATAAAATATATGTGTCACTCAAAACCATATCCATGCATTCAAATATCATATATATAACATATCGGAAATGAGTTTCCAAGTTAAGCTTATAACAAGGCCGAACATACACAAATATTATCATTATCATGTATAACCAAATCACGCCCATATATAAAAATATAGCCATTTTTGCATGGCCTTTGTTATACATCTTAGTTATAAATGACTCAAAAGATTAATATAGCCTATACATGCCATAGTTCCAAAAGTTCAACTTATAAAAGGTACCAAAGATAGTTGATAGTGTGGTTGACTTTGACGATGATCCCCGAGCTCGAACGTAGACTTCAAAATCTATAAAATAGTCAAATGAACACATACAGTAAGCTAACATAGCTTAGTAAGTTATAAGCAATGGTAAAATATACAATTAATAATTATACAATCTAACATGACCATCAACGAACTCATAATCGTAAATATACCTCATATCACCATTTAATAACTACCATATTTAGTAATCTCAAAACTGAATACTCATATACCATTATTCCATCTCAAACAAACTCAAAAATTAATAATCACATTTCATTTCTTTAGTTTCATAAACAAGAATAACTTACCTCATTAGTACTAAATTATTAAACTATCATGCATCACTTACCTTTTTATTTCTTCTCGTTTATCATCATTCATTAGTTGATATCTTTGGAGGATCCGTAAACCCGCACACATAGTGCAAATCATGTAACGTATCGCACACTTAGTGCCGTTACTTTGATAAAGTGCACACATAGTGCCATTTACTTGTGATGTATCGCACATTTAGTGTCATTACTTATTTTCCGCACACTTAGTGCCAGACGACCGATTTCGCACACACAGTGCTCGGTATTTAAGCTCGCACACATAGTGCTCATTAACCCATCCTTCCTCATTCATAAAACACATATGATTTCATTTTCATTCATATATACACATATACGTACATGTTCAAACAACTCATTTCTCCTACCAAATACCATCACATTCGGCAACACTCAATATACATATATATATATCCACCAATTCGAATACAACCATCTCTCTCTTTTCATTTTCACATCTAACTAACTCTTAGTACATATATATACATATTCAATCAACTCAAATAATCAAAACTTATATATAGGTATACTAACTTTACATTCGGCTAATACATAATACATTCAATGTCACATTCGGCACTATGAGATTAAACAAACTTATTTCTATTTACATGTGCATATCAATTTAGATTAAAATTTAATTCAACCCAATTGCTTAAAAACTTACCTCGGAAATTGACGGATTAAGTTTCCCGTCTATTTGTTCAACTTTGCTTTTCCCCGATCCAATCCCGATTCTTTTTGTTCTTGATCTAAATAATTTCAAATTAAGATTATTCAAATATATTTTCATTCAATTTAATCCAAAAACACATAATTATGCAAATTACCATTTTACCCCTGACATTTATAATTTTTACAATTTAGTCCCTATTGCACAAAACACAAAATACACAAAATTTGAACATACTCCTTTAGGGCCGAATGTTATCAATGTCCATACAAATCCATACAATCCATTTATTTCACATTTTAACCTTTCAATTTAAAAATTTCACAATTTAGTCCTAATTACTCAAAATCATCAAAATTTCCAACATAAAACATATTAATCTAAAACATATCTTTAATATATAATCATCAAACATCACAAACACAAATTCTCATCAATGGCCGAACTCCAAACATGCATCAAAATCAAAAATTCTAGCATGGGTCGGATAGTATTCGAAGCAACGATCTCAAAAACGTAAAAATTATCAAAAACCGAGCTAGTTACATACCTTGATTCAAGCTTAAGAGTGGCCGAACCTAAGCTTTGTCTATTTCTTTCTTTTATTGCATGTATTCGGTCAAGAGAAACAAGATGAACAAAATGCTATTATTTTATGTTTTATTAACATATATATTAACTTAATATTTAATTAATTTTATAACCTTTATTATAATTTAATAAAACACTATAATATAAGGTCATTATAGTCCATGACCGGCCACTATCTATTAAAATGGACTTTTTGCATCTTAAAGGCTTCCAATTAAAAAGACATCCACAATTTGGTCCTAACACATTAAACTATCAAGTTTTCACTTTACGCGGTTAAGCCCATTTTAATAATTCGACATTCAAACAATAAAATTAAATCACGAAAATTTCACACATAGCAATTCACACATAAATAACTCAGAAAATAAATTTTAAAAAATTTTTCGACTCAGATTCGTGGTCCCGAAACCACCGTTCCGATTAGGGCTAAAATCGGGCTGTTACAACTCTCCCCCTTAAGGGATTTTCGTCCCCGATAATCTTACCAATGAATAAATGTGGGTAGCATTCTTTCATTGAATCATCAAGCTCCCATGTTGCTTCTTCAACCCCGTACTTATGCCATAGTACTTTCACCAACGAGATTTTCTTATTGCGCAACTCTTTCGTTTCGCGAGCCAAAATACTAATCGGTTCTTCCTCATAAGTCAAATCAGACTGAATCACAATTTCTGATGGACTAATCACATGAGAAGGATCGGATCTATATCGTCGAAGCATCGAAACATGGAAAACATTGTGGATCTTTTCTAACTCAGGTGGCAACATCAACCTGTACGCAACCGGTCCGATACGCTCAATAATCTCGTACGGCCCAATAAATCTCGGCTCAGCTTTCCTTTGCGACCAAATCTAAGTATTTTCTTCCTAGGCGAAACTTTCAAAAATACTCGGTCACCCACCTGAAACTCTATATCCTTACGTTTCAAGTCCGCATATGACTTTTGATGATCTGACGTTGCTTTCAAACTTTCTCGGATCACTTTTACTTTCTGTTCGGTCTCTTTGACCAAATCAACCCCGTGTATCTTGCTTTCACTTAGCTCAGTCCAGTATAGAGGTGTACGACATTTACGACCGTATAAAGCTTTGTAAGGTGCCATTTTGATACTCGATTGAAAGCTATTATTGTACACAAATTCAATCAAAGGCAAGTATCGTTCCCACGTACCCACGTACCCTGGAACTCAAGAACACAACATCTCAACATATCCTCGAGTGTTTGAATAATACGTTTGGATTGACCATCCGTCTGAGGGTGAAACGCGGTACTGAAATGCAATTTTGTACCTAGGGAATCTTGCAATTTCTTCCAAAACCGCGATGTAAACCTTGGATCTCTATCCGAAACAATAGAAATAGGTACTTGATCGCTGTAAATCAGAGTTTTAAAATTTATAAAAGAATGATCGAACCTGGAAACCAACTCTGACAACGATTGAGGCAAGTGCACCTATCGAACAGTAGTATAGTTTAGGCAAGACCGGATTATCGAACCCAAATGAACTAAAAGTACCAATACTCACTGTCTTTTTATTATTTAGCCTTAATATAAAGTGATGGTTGTTAAACTAAAACTAATCTACTTACTAAGCTAAGACGCAAAGACAAAAAGAATGAATTCGGGAAATAACTTTTTGAAAAACTCAGTTGACCCAAGCGATACCCTTAGGAAAAATCCACCTAGACTTCACTTGTTATCAAACCTTGAACCATATGATTTATTTACTTAGTTTGATCCGTGAGACTCTCTAACGTATATTAAACCCTCTCTCGAGATGAATAACGTCTAACCCTAGGTTAATTAGTGGAACTCTCGTTTGCTTATAATAACCCCTAGAATAGCAGTAAATCGATCTGTGGACTCCCATATTAGGTTTCACCCTAATCCGGTAAAATCTCCTCACCCTATCTCTAGGCGTGCGATCAACTCCGCTTAATTATGTTGGATCTACTCTTAGGCGGTCTATTCCTCCCCACCTAAGCACATTAGATTTGGATTAAGTTCACACAATTAAGAACAAACTAAGTTATTATCATATAATTCAAAAATCAAATAACAAGATTCATCATAGGTTTCATCCCTTTCTGTATCCAGAAGGTTTAGTTCATAACGATAAAGGAAAACATCTCAATAGAAAAGATAACACAAAACATAAGAAATCCCTAAAACCCCCTGAAGGAATTGAAGAGGAGATCCTCCGTCTTGAGTAGAATTTCGGCTTCTTGAGATGGATCAACTGGCTATCTTCGAGTGATTCCCACAAATCGACCTTTTTAGCTTGGCTTTTTTTTAGCCTAGCTTTCCGCCCCTTTCACCGGGTACCTAGGGTGTATTTATAGGCTTTTGAAATACGTTTCTTTCTCCCTAAGTATCCTTTCCCGAATGAAATTGCTCTTCTCCACGGCAGAGGCACGGCCATGGCACACGCCTATGTAAATCGTGGTCAGGTCGTGTTTGACACTGTTAAATGAGGCACGGTCGTGTAAGTCGCGGTCAAGGCCGTGTTCTAGTAGGAATGGTGGCACGGCCGTGTAGCTTGGAGTCCAGGCCGTGTTGATTTCATGGATTGGCCCAACTTGGTCCGTTTTAATCCCGTTTCTCGTTCTTTTCGTCATCGGGTGCTTTCCTGAGTATGAGACATGAAAAGAAAGGATTAAGAGCACCTTTCTACACAAATTAGGGCTTAAATCATCCAAAAGCATACTAAATGTGGGCTTGGAATATGTTACTTTTACGGTTTATCAAATACCCCCACACTTAAGCTTTTGCTTGTCCTCAAGCAAAATTCTCAACTTACAATTAAAACAAACTTTCTCAATTCATAATAGTCATTGATAGTGTCTCATCCTAATTCATAGATAATTTATACATGGATAATCCAATTCAAAGTGTTCTAAAAATTCAAACAGTATAAGTCATAGATTCTGTAGCACAAAACCTAGGTGTTTCCCTTTATCTAAATAATTACCTCTGATTCAGAATCGACAAGGATTGACATCCTCACAAAAGATTCGCTCAAATCACTCAAAGTGTTTAAGGTTCAAAATTTAGGCACTCAAAAGTCAAACATGAAGAGTTAATCCCATAGGCTTGCATGAAAATTAAATCTCCAAAGACCTTTGAAATATGAGATGAAACACAAATCAAAAGGTCTTTGTTAGGGTTGTAACGGGGCTAGGGTTAAGGTGTGGAAAAAGGCTGAATTAGAGGGTTAGAATCGAGATTGAATTGGCAAATTTCCTAACTAAGAGATAATGACTAATAATAATTACATCAATTGAAAACTAATAATGCTAACACTATGAGCTTCTTCTTCGATATCTGGGATTCAAGCATATAAGCTCATTTAATCACAACTAATAATGAATTATGAATATACTTTTGATTTTTTTTAAGAACAAACTAAAAATACAAGACTAAATTCAGGGTTTTTGTTAGGTATCTTTTTAGGTTGTTCACCCCCCACACTTAAGATGTACATTGACCTCAATGTACAAAGATATATAATAACTTTGTAATAAAATCATCAGATATGGGGGTAAGTGAAAACTTCCTGAATTTTCGGATGATTTATTGAGAGGAGATTGTGCCTTTAGTGGTGGTGATGGGCCGTCTGGATGACGAACCTACGCTAGATGAAGAAATTGGGATGCTCGTAGAGAATTAGCCAGGGATCCTTAAGACATAATTAAAGTAAACTAAATATGAAATTAAGGACAAGGAAGATAAAGAGAAGGAGACTAAGAAGAAAATTAAAATTAAAAGAAAAGATGGATGGACCGTAGAGTCCTTATTATTGCGTGTGTCGATTCACACGGCCGCCTCGCACGGCCGTGCTCTAGGGCGCGTTGGTTCCCCACGCTCGTGTCTAGCCTGTGTTCGAAAAGTCAGTATATTAGCACGGTTAGATGGCACGGGCGTGTTCAGCCCGTGGTTGGCAAGTCAGTAGCTTTACACGGCCGTCAAGCACGGTCGTGTCACGTTGTCGGTGCCCGTGAGAGAATGGTTGAGTCCGTGATTGCCAGAAATTAGTTCATTTTGACTTGTACCGCCCTGCCATGTTAGTACCAAGATTCTTGAGGTACACATGGCCACGGCCACGGCCGTGTGTCCTGGAATTCTGCACCCCTTGTTAGTTTATAACTACGTGTTCAGAAAGAAAAGAAGAAAAGAAAAATAAATTCAAAGTAAAATGTGAGAATAAATTATGTTAGTGCTCGGGTTGCCTCCCGAGAAGCGCTCGTTTATAGTCTTAAGCTAGACTCTCCTCCCGTTTGCCTTGTCAGGGTGGTTTGAGGAGTTGGAAGTCCTTCCTTATGCTATCATTTACGTCTTTGTGAAAAAATTTAAGTCGAGATACGTTTATAGTAAAAGTACCAAAAATAGGATTACTTACCTCGACTGTTTCGAATGGGAAAACACTGGTTACCCTAAAAGGTATTTCTTTGTTTGTGTTAGGGTCCGGAGGAGATATTCGAGGGTCTACTTCGTCTAACAGTGCCTTGTACCCTATTTTGAAGTGGTTTGTTGTTCCTATAAGCTCTTCTGGGGACTCTTTCGATATTTCCTTGTGTGGTTCTGGCTCTTCGTCGTGTATCCCTAATTTCTCCTTAAAGTGTGTCTTCCAATCGTCTAGATCATCGATCTGAATTCCTCGACCTTTACAAATTATTTCCTTATTGGGGTTGGGGTCAAGATCGGGTTCAGTTGTATTCTTTGGTGGTGTTTCCTGAAAAGAAGGGTTAACCGAATGGTTATTAGAGAAGTTTACGTTCTTACCTTGATTACTCGATGTTTTAGCCGAATCGAGAGCCTTGATGGTGTCGGTCTCATTACCTACACAAAGTATGAGTTCTCCTACATCAACATCAATTTTAGTCTTGGCAGTTGCTAAAAAGGGTCTTCCTAAAATTAGGGGAATCGAATTATCCTCATCCATGTCTAAGACAATAAAGTCTACTGGGAAAACGAATCTGTCAATTTTTACAAGAACATCTTCGATAATACCCCTAGGAATTCTAACAGTTTTATCAGCTATTTGAATGCTCATCCTAGTTTGTTTTGGTTTCCCTAGACCTAAATGTTTAAACAATTTATAAGGCATGACATTTATGCTTGCCCCTAAATCAGCTAACACATCATCAACAGTTAGTCTACCAATTAAACATGGAATTGTAAAACTCCCTGGATCTTTTAATTTCTGTGGTAGCTTATTTTGCAAGATTGCTGAGCACTTTGCGTTGACTTCCACATGCGAATCTTCCTCTAGTTTTTGCTTGTTTGTCAGAAGCTTCTTTAAGAATTTCCTGGAATCAGGCATCTGCGAAAAAGCTTCGAGGAGTGGTAAGTTAATGTGTAATTTCTTTAAGAGTTTAAGAAACTTATCGAACTGTTCCTCTGTGTCGTCTCTATTTAATGCTTCAGGGTAAGGTATGCGAGGTTGGTACTCCTTGATTATCGGTTTTGGCTTGTCTTGTGTTACTTCAACTCTACCTTTTTCTACCTCGTTTCCTTGTGTTGAGATGGATTCATCTACCCTTGTATTCTCCTGAGCTGTTATGGCTTGGATCTGCTCTTTAGGATTAATTTCAGTGTTACTTGGTAGACGCCCTTGTGGTCGTTCGGATAATAGCTTAGCTATTTCTCCGACTGACTGGGTAATTTCCCCGATTGCCTTTGTAAGTCCTCCAACTTGGTTCTCGATCATTTTGATCGATGTTTGTTGGGTGTTGAGTGTTACCTCATTTTTTTAGAGATGGGCTTCTGTGGATGCTATGAATTTGTTTAGCGTCTCTTCAAGACTCGGCTTCTTTTCCTGTGGATAGGGCTGATTTTGGAAATTTTGAGGAGGTTGTTGTCTTTGATTTCCTTGATTTCCTTGTCCTCCCCACGAAAAATTTGGGTGGTTCCTCCAACCTGGATTATAATTATTACTATATGGGTTATTATTAGATATGAAATTGTTACCTATATAGTTCATCTGTTCGCTCTCTGCGCCCGGTTGGTAGGGTGGGTACTCAGGATTCGCCACAGCTCCACTTGAGTCGCACTGCATTACTGGACTTACCTGCGGAGAACACAAACTATCAATCTTCTTATTCATCAACTCTACCTGATTTGATAGCATGGTTACTGCGTCGAGGTTGTAAACTCCGGCTATTTTTGTTGGCCTTGTTCTTGTAACTTGCCACTGATAGTTGTTCAGCGAAATCTCTTTAATAAAATCGTAGGCTACCTCAGGAGTTTTATTATTCAGGGTTTCACCGGCGGCTGAATCAATTAATTGCCGCGTTGAAGGATTCACACCGTTGTAAAAAGTTTAGACTTGGAGCCACAATGGTAATCCGTGGTGTGGGCATCTCCTCAAGAGATCTTTGTATCTCACCCATGCGTCGTATAATGTCTCTAAATCCATCTGCACAAAAAGAAGATATATCATTACGTAACTTGGTCGTTTTGGCTGGTGGAAAATATTTTAATAGAAATTTTTCGGTCATTTGTTCCCATGTAGTGATTGACCCTCGTGGTAACGAGTTTAACCACTGTTTAGCTTTATTCCTTAATGAAAAGGGAAATAACCGAAGACGTATGGCATCATCAGAAACACTATTTATTTTGAAGGTATCACAGAACTCTAAGAAATTAGCTATATGAGTATTTGGGTCTTCGTCCTGCAAACCATCAAATTGAACAAACTGTTGAATCATTTGAATAGTGTTAGGCTTTAATTCAAAATTATTAGCGCGACTATAAGCGAGCCTAACAATACTCGATTCTGCTCTCGTTAAATGTGGTTTAGCATAATCATACATAGTGCGAGGAGCATTCGATCCGCCACATCGTTTTGTGGTGGTGGATTATTTTCGTCCATCCTTCAAAGAGGATTAGATCGGTCTTCTCGTTCTCCTTGGTAATTTAGGGCTCGCCTAATTTCTCTGTGATTTCTTCGAGCGGTAGCTTCAATATCACTATCGTATTCTAAAGGTCCTCTCGGGTTCCTTCTAGTCATAAACTAGAGGTACCTGCTAGGAAAAGAAAGAAAGAAGATTTAGCAAATTTAAAATTAAAACAAAAAATAAAAAATAAATTGCAAAAAATAAAAATAGTGGCTAAAGTAATAAAAATAAAGTTTTCTTAATATTTTAGTTCCCCGGCAACGGCGCCAAAAACTTGATCGCTGTAAATCAGAGTTTTAAAATTTATAAAAGAATGATCGAACCTGGAAACCAACTCTGACAACGATTGAGGCAAGTGCACCTATCGAACAGTAGTATAGTTTAGGCAAGACCGGATTATCGAACCCAAAGGAACTAAAAGTACCAATAATCACCGTCTTTTTATTATTTAGCCTTAATATAAAGTGATGGTTGTTAAACTAAAACTAATCTACTTACTAAGCTAAGACGCAAAGACAAAAAGAATGAATTCGGGAAATAACTTTTGAAAAAACTCAGTTGACTCAAGCGATATCCTTAGGAAAAATCCACCTAGACTTCACTTGTTATCAAACCTTGAACCATATGATTTATTTACTTAGTTTGATCCGTGAGACTCCCTAACGTATATTAAACCCTTTCTCGAGGCGAATAACGTCTAACCTTAGGTTAATTAGTGGAACTCTCGTTCGCTTATAATAACCCCTAGAATAGCAATGAAATCGATCCGTGGACTCCCATATTAGGTTTCACCCTAATCCGGCAAAATCTCGCCACCCTATCTCTAGGCGTGCGATCAACTCCGCTTAATTATGTTGGATCTACTCTTAGGCGGGGTTATTCCTCCACCACCTAAGCACATTAGATCCGGATTAAGTTCACACAATTAAGAACAAACTAAGTTATTATCATATAATTCAAAAATCAAATAACAAGATTCATCATAGGTTTCATCTCTTCGGGTATCCGAAGGTTTAGTTCATAACGATAAAGGAAAACATCTCAAGAGAAAAGATAACACAAAACATAAGAAATCCCTAAAACCCCCTGAAGGAATTGAAGAGGAGATCCTCTGTCTTGAGTAGAATTCCGGCTTCTTGAGATGGATCAACTGGCTATCTTCGTGTGATTCCCACAAATCGACCTTTCGGCTGGCTTTTTAGCCTAGCTTTCCGCCCCTTTTCAAATTGGTACCTAGGGTGTATTTATAGGCTTTTGAAACACGTTTTTTTCTCCCTAAGTATCCTTTCCCGAATGAAATTGCTCTTCTCCACGGTAGAGGCACGGCCATGGCACACGCCCGTGTAAATCGTGGTCAGGTCGTGTTCGACACTGTTAAATGAGGCACGGCCGTGTAAGTCGTGGTCAAGGCCGTGTTCTAGTAGGAATGGTGGCACGACCGTGTGGCTTGGAGTCCAGGCCGTGTTGATTTCGTGGCTTGGCCCAACTTGGTCTGTTTTAAGCCCGTTTCTCGTTCTATTCGTCATCGGGTGCTTTCCTGAGTATGAGACATGAAAAGAAAAGATTAAGAGCACCTTTTTACACAAATTAGGGCTTAAATCATCCAAAAGCATACTAAATGTGGGCTTGGAATATGTTACTTTTACGGTTTATCAGTACTCCATGCAATCGTATAATCTGAGAAATGTACAATTCAGCTAACTTATCAAGCGAGAAATCTGTACGGACTGGAATAAAATGGGCCGATTTCGTCAATCTATTAACAATAACCCAGATTGAGTCTTTCTTGCTCGGTGTCAACGGCAACCCAGATACGAAATCCATCGTGACTCGATCCTATTTCCACTCGGGTATCATAATCGGATGAAGTAACCCAGATGGCACCTGATGCTCTGCTTTTACTTGTTGACATATTAAACACTTCGACACATAGTCTGAAATATCTCGTTTCATACCGTGCCACCAGTAATGTTGTCTCAAATCATTATACATCTTTGTACTACCCGGGTGAATAGACAATCTACTATTATGAGCTTCATTACAAATCATTTGAATCAACTCAGGATTCTTTGGTACACATATTCGGTTTCTGAACCGTAGGCATCCCTCAGCATCAATCTGAAATTCTGAATCAGTATTCAAACCACAATGATTCCTTTTTGCTAATAAATCATTATCAACCTTTTGAGCTTTGCAAATCTGTTGAACGAATAACGATCTCGCTTTCATCTCTGCAATAATCGCACCACAATCAGTCATAGCTATATCCGCATTCATTGCACATAGAGCAAAGAGTGATTTTCAGCTTAGTGCATTGGCAACCACATTAGCTTTCCCCGGGTGATAATCAATCACGAGCTCGTAATCTTTTAACAGTTCCAACCATCGTTGCTGTCTCAAATTCAAATCCTTCTGAGTCATTAAATATTTTAGACTCTTGTGATCAGAATAGACATGACATTTTTCACCGAATAGATAGTGACGCCATATTTTCACAGCAAAAGCTATGGCAGCCAACTCGAGATCGTGTGTCGGATAGTTCTTTTCGTGAGGCTTCAACTGCCTCGAGGCGTAGGCTACAACTTTACCCTCCTGCATCAAAAGACAGCCCAAACCATTTAAGGATGCATCGCTGAAGATAACGAACTCCTTACCCAATTCTGCCTGAACAAGCACTGGAGCTTCCGTTAACAAGGTTTTTAGCTGATCAAAACTCTTCCGACACCTCTCTGACCACTCAAACTTAACGTCTTTACAGAATGACTTTGTCATCGGAGCGCAATCATAGAAAACCCTTTCACAAAGCGTCTATAGTACCCGGCAAGTCCTAGAAAACTCCAAACTTCAGGAACATTTCGCGGGGTTTCCAATCAAGTATAGCCGAGATTTTACTCGAGTCAACCCGAATGCCTGATGCTGAAGCAACATGCCCTAGGAAACTAACTTCATTAAACCAAAACTCACATTTACTGAATTTCGTGTACAACTGCTTATCCCACAAAATTTGTAACACAAGTCTCAAGTGTTTGGCATGCTCGGCTTCGTCACGCGAATAGATCAAAATATCATCTATGAATACAACCACAAACTGATCCAGATATGGTCTGAATACTCGATTCATCAAATCCATGAAAACAGCAGGGGCATTAGTGAGTCCGAACGGCATCACCAAAAACTCGTAATGGCCGTATCTCATCTGAAAAGCGGTCATAGGTACATCTGAGTCTCTAACTCGCAGCTGATAATAACCTGATCTCAGATCGATTTTTGAAAATACTGAAGCCCCATTTAGCTGATCAAATAAATCATCGAGACGTGGCAACGGATATTTATTCTTTATAGTCACTTTATTGAGTTGTCGGTAGTCGATGCACATTCTCAAAGTTCTGTCCTTCTTTTTCACAAATAAAACTGGCGCACCCCAGGGAGAGAAACTCGGTCGAGCAAAACCTCTATCTGTCAATTCTTGCAATAGAGCTTTCAACTCTTTTAATTCGGTCGGTGCCATTCTATATGGAGCTATCGAGATTGGGGTCGTTCCTGGCACTAATTCAATACCAAACTCTACCTCCCAAACAGGTGGCAATCCCGACAATTCCTCCGGGAACACATCTGGATACTCACAGACAACTGGTACAGATTCTATCTTCTTTTTGGTCACTTTACTATCAAGCACATAAGCAAAGTAAGCTTCGCAACCCTTTCTCAAATACTGTCGAGCCAACATCGAAGATATCACTTCTAGTAACCCATTCAATTCCGCAGATTCAATTCGAATTATCTCATTATTCTGACACCGCAGATCAATAGTCT
This sequence comes from Gossypium sturtianum, assembly GCA_025698515.1. Classification (NCBI taxonomy): domain Eukaryota; kingdom Viridiplantae; phylum Streptophyta; class Magnoliopsida; order Malvales; family Malvaceae; genus Gossypium; species Gossypium sturtianum. Next base: position 48,430,918 of record CM046943.1, read on the forward strand.
TTCGTCTGCAATTCACTACTGCATCGTGCATGGTTAGCTAATCCATACCGAGGATAATATCAAACTCATCAAATGGTAGCAACATTAAATCAACCGGAAAACATGAATCTCGAATCATTAAAGGGCAATTCTTGCACACTCTATCAACTAGCACACACCGGACCAGGGGGTTCGAAACCCGAATCACAAACTCAGTAGACTCAATAGGTAGAGTCTTGCTGGATACTAATCTTTCACACACGTAGGAATGGGTTAAACCGGGATCAATCAGAGCAATTACACTAGTATTAAGTAGAGTAAATATACCGGTGATAACATCTAGAGATGAAGCTTCCTCTCTGGCACGAATGGCATAGGCTCTAGCTGGCACACGAGCCTCTGATCGAATAGCTGTATCCGAAGTCCCTCTCTGAGTGCCGCTCCTACCTCCCAGATTGCGAGGTGGTCTACCTCTAGCTGCAGTACTGCTCGGTCTTGCACTCTGAGCATTGTCTTTTTCAGCTATCTCTGGGCAATCTCGAATGAAGTGATCCTGCGAACCACACTTGTAGCAAGCTCGGTTGTTGGACTTGCTCCAACATTCACCAAAATGCCGCCTACCACACTGTTGACACTCGGGCTTATTCAGTTGAGTATTGCTGACACTAGCAATCGAGGTAGCTCGTGAACTCACTAGTGGTCGTTCTCGTATAGAGATCCCTGTATTAGCTTTGGATCGGCTACTATCATTTTTGAACTTCTTTGATGACGTTTGAGGAAATTTACCCGCTGATCTCTTACGAAAATCTCTAGCTTCAAACTCAGCTTTCCGTTTTTCTTTCCCCAGCTCTTCGGCTTTACAAGCTCGCTCAACAAGTACCATGAACTCATTTATTTCAAGTATGCCGACCAGTAGTTTTATATCTTCGTTGAACCCTTCTTCAAATCTTCTACACATAGCAGCCTCAAATGAAACGCACTCACGGACGTAACGGCTAAGTCTTACAAACTTGCGCTCATACTCAGATACGGTCATACGACCCTGTTTAAGCTCGAGAAATTCCTTGCGTTTTAAATCTATGAATTACTGGCTGATGTATTTCTTGCGAAACTCTGTCTGAAAGAAGTCCCAAGTAACTCGTTCTTTTGGAACAACCGATACGAGAGTATTCCACCAATAGTAGGCAAAATCCCGTAATAAGAATATAGCACATTTCAGGCACTCATCAGGTGTGCAAGATAGTTCATCGAAAACATGAATTGTATTATCGAGCCAAAATTCATCTCGTTCAAAGATCATCATCATCTTCACTCTAAACTCTTGAGTCAGAACACTAAACCCGGCCCATTCGTTACGAATCAAATTTGAAATGCCATCTGCGGAAAAACGTTTGAAGACCGATTTCACTTTTGGGAAAAACATTAAAATTTTGTCATTTGAAAACTATGTCCAATTAAAAATTCTAAATAATATAAGCTTGATAAAAATATCCAAATTAAAACTTTATTATAAGCTTTTAAAAAATAAGTTGCCAAAATTAAAAGCACTTCCCAATAATAATTTAATGGTCGTCTAGCTTAAACATAATAAAAATGTTCAATCACTTTAATGGGCCTTATTACAATAAACACTTAATCAAAATACTGAAAATATAACTACTTAATTAATTAAAATATCTTTCTGCATGGAAATCGCTTGCGCATGGCCACCTTTGTATCCACTCCAACCCGGTCCAAAAATCACGATCACCGCGATATTTAATAAAAATTGGGTGAGTCATACGACTCGGTGTGTAATTAGTCCACCGAATTCCACCCACATGTTAACCACATATTAACTCATATATCGATATCAATTATCAAATTCACATGTTATCACATTCTGGGCTTGGCCCATATTCATACCACATTCATCTAATAGGGTAGTTAACCACATAATTTCCACATACTGGGCTTGGCCCATTTCATCATCAACCCATATGACAGATAATGAGTTTATGCAAAGTGCACCCAACCCAACCTAGGGTCCATCCGTTACACCTACCTTGGCAGACCTGCTGCCCAAGGCCGTGGCTAATCCACCGATCAACTAAGTGATCTCACATATCTTACCTTGGCAGACTTGCTGCTCAAGGCCGTGGCTAAGCCACCGATCACCTGAGTGACCCCACATGTCAATATCCACGAGGTGACTCGAGGTCATCCTCAATCCACGGTGATGCACACAGCTATCATCCGCCGAGATGTGGCACCTAGCCAACACCTCCCTTGATGAAGCACATAGCTAACATCAAGCGCTAATGTAGCACAAGGCTAACATTAGACCACGTACATAAAGTACACCCTTTCCTTCGATAGTCACATTCATATCCCATCCCATGCACATGCAACATATGATAATGTCATAACATAGTAAAATAATGCATGCACATGCTATTCGGCATACAAACATATTCTCATTGGCATATTCACATTCTTAATAATTAACATCGACTGATTTCCGATATACCCCTTAAGGGTAACCATTCACAATCGCCACTGCACATATTAGCATTTACACAACACATACAATATACCATAAACCCGGAAAACAGTGGGTTAATCACACACATGATCACTTGGAGAACTATGCTTTCGATCATCGATGCTATCACTAGGCGATACTACGGCTTATTTGCCTACTTTCTTGTTCTCAAGTCGGGTCCACACCCCTGGCCAATCCCTAACTGCCGAGACAGATCTCTTCTTAAACTTCGGGATAGGGACCTTCCCTTTCCCTTCTTGAATGGTATTCGCCTCCATCAACACACTTAATCGTAACAATCGATTTAATCATCAATATACGAATTCTTAACCAAATATCCACAACTTATCATACTTACCGAAAGGGTCTTGAAATCCCGAAAAGCTTGATCTAATGCTTAGATCCTTAATCCCTACATTTGATTAATCACCTACTACTTTAATAAAAAGCCATTCGCCATAAATCCTAGTAGGATTAGTATACTTAAACTTACCTTGTTGCCGCTTTGACTTAAGAATCAAGTCTTGAAATCTACGCTATACTCTTCTTGCATTCGGCCAAGCATTGAATCAATTAACTTGGTTAGTTTTCGGCTTTTGAATAATTAATGAACACATATATTTACCAAACATGTCCTTGGCCGAATGCTATAGACACTTACCTTATGGATTTTAAATCCCGAAACTCACCGAATAACTAGGGAACACGTGGCCTATGGTGTACCTTCGGAAAAGAACTTCTCCTTCCTTGTAGTCGACACTTAGTAAATCCCGAAAGATCTCTTCAAAGTTTCGGCAACAAGATATTAATGGGGTTAGTCCTAGATTTCGGCAAATCTTAAGAAAAAAGGATGAAACCGAATGAGATCTTACCCTTACTTGAAGAAATCGATTGCACCTTCACTTCAACCTTCAGAGATTCGGCTATGGCTAGATGATGATCTCACAACTTTAGGCTTTTGGAGGGATTAGAAAGAAAAGAAAAGGAAGAATAAAGATGGAGGATTCGGCTAGAACACAAGGTATTTCGGCTTGGCAAAAATAAAAGAAGAAGAAGATTTGGTGAAGAGAATTCGGCAAAGGCTTTCAAAGAATAGAAAATAATGCAGAATGGCCTCTCTTTTCCTTTTATAGCCGATATTACTAACTTAGAATCCCTTACTTGGCCATCACTCTTCTATTTTAATAGCTTTATCTCTTTAATTATCACTTAAAATAAAAGATAATTCAGCAACTATCCTTACTTAGCCGAAATTATTAAACTCAAAGTCCCTTACTTGGCCATCACTTCTCCCTTATTTTCCTCTTTATCTCTTTATTCAAATTAAAAGAATTTAATCCAACAATTATCTCTTGAAAATAATGATAAATAAATCCCTTATTTATCCACTATTTATAAAATAATAAAAGCTCCTAATTTATAGCCATGTGCCGTCCACCTCTCTGCTCCTTGTAGCAAAATAAAATTTCTTTTATTTGCTTCCCATGTGACTCGAACTTAGGCCCATTCCTCTTGCATATGGCGCCATTTCCATAGGCCCTAAGTGGCATCTTCAGACCACTTTTCCAAGCCTGTTTGTGTGTCAAATTTCACAAACTTTTTCTTTTAAGGCCACCTTGCCTTAATTTCCCCTTTTAAACCTTAAAACTCGTCATTTCTAGGTCATTTCTAAGTTTCCAAAAATTTTCGATCGGCTCTGTAAACTTGACATTTCCTTACATTTCCATGACATTTCCTTACAAGACATTTCCTTACATTTCCAAGACATTTCCTTACATTTCCATGACATTTCCTTACAAGACATTTCCTTACATTTCTAAGGTTCTAAAAATGTTCACTTTCCTCTTTTAAACTTAACATTTCCAGGTTTCCAAAAGTGTTCAAAATATATTCATAACACATAAGATATGTCATTTCGTACAATTAAACCAAAAATGCATAGGCCCTTTTCAGGATGTTACATGAGCCCCGTGTTTTCTGATTCTGTCGACCGGAGGCTTATTTATTCTCTCAGGATTAATGGTCGGGGGTACCACCGGTGCTACAGGTGGATTATTCAGATTCGGGGATTGTTGAACAGCCGGATTGGTCCGGATATATTGGTCGAACCAATCATTCATTATGCTAAAGAAGGCTTGTTTAGCCCTCTCATCAGGATTACTCGCAGCTGGTCGAGATTCATCCGGCGCGGTCCCTTCCGCGGGAGCAGGCGCCACACTCTCGACATCGTCAGCTATAGCTCACTCGGGATCAGGATCCATTTACTATACGAATGAAGAAAACACATTTCATTGTCAGAAGTCATCACACTATCACATTATAAATTATGGCATGTATAGCTAGACTCACACGCGCTACGTTAGCCCGAGAACCGACTAAACCGTAGCTCTGATACAAATTAAAATGTAACACCCTTAACCCACATCCATCGCCGGATTAGGGTTACAGGATATTACTAGACATAGCAAAGACCATAGCAAAATAAGTACTATATAATTAATCATAACCGAATATTTAGCTAAAGATAATATAACTTCATGGAACGATTAAGTAAATGTGCTCTCAACTTAACCATAATCAATTAAATATACGCATGAAAGTATATACTTACATCACCTATTAAAAACACTATTCATTTGGTCATTTTAGAAGCAAAGGCCGAATATGCATATGGTTCTTATTCATTTTACCAACAATGTGCTAAGCATTTTAGACCAAAAATATACTCATGCCAAAACTTAGCCAAACCAAACTAGCTTAAACATAGATCAATTACAAAATTTATTGCCGAGTACATTCAACTACATTAGTACTCATTTTCTTATAAATGACATAACTAAAATACTCAAAACCATACATTTCATATATATATGACCTAAATCATATAATATCCATTTCCAATCAAGAACTCACACATATTATGTTCGAATATACACACTCATGAACATAACTCATGATGTCATTTACTCCCTGTCATGTAACCATACTTACTAATTCACACGTATGTGCCCTTATTCAATCATCCATAAAACACATCCAATAGTTATGTATATAAGGCATAACATAGTTATTTCATAAATTAACATACGGTACATACATATACATATGCATGAATTCATCCAACAACCATAATATAATATATGTCTCACTCAAAACCATATCCATGCATTCAAATATCATATATATAACATATCAGAAATGAGTTTCCAAGTTAAGCTTATAACAAGGCCGAACATACACAAATATTATCATTATCATGTATAACCAGATCACGCCTATATATAAAAATATAGCCATTTTCGCTTGGCCTTTGTTATACATCTTAGTTATAAATGACTCAAAAGATTAATATAGCCTATACATGCCATAGTTCCAAAAGTTCAACTTATAAAAGGTACCAAAGATAGTTGATAGTGTGATTGACTTTGACGGTGATCCCCGAGACGTAGACTTCAAAATCTATAAAATAGTCAAATGAACACATACAATAAGCTAACATAGCTTAGTAAGTTATAAGAAATGGTAAAATATACAATTAATCATTATACAAATTAAATCAATCTAACATGACCATCAAAGAACTCATAACCGTAAATATACCTCATATCACCATTCAATAACTACCATATTTAGTAATCTCAAAACCGAATACTCATATATCATTATTCCATCTCAAACAAACTCAAAAATTAATAATCACATTTCATTTCTTTAGTTTCATAAACAAGAATAACTTACCTCATTAGTACTAAATTATTCAACTATCATGCATCACTTACCTGTTTATTTCCTCTCGTTTATCACCATTCATTAGTTGATATCCTCGGAGGATCCGTAAACTCGCACACATAATGCAAATCATGTAACGTATCGCACACTTAGTGCCGTTACTTTGATAAAGTGCACACATAGTGCCATTTAATTGTAATGTATCGCACACTTAGTGCCATTACTTATTTTCCGCACACTTAGTGCCAGACGACCGATTTCGCACACACAATACTCAGTATTTAAGCTCGCATACATAGTGCTCATTAACCCATCCTTCCTCATTCATAAAACACATATGAGTTCATTTTCATTCATATATACACATATATGTACATGTTCAAACAACTCATTTCTCCTACCAAATACCATCACATTCGACAACACTCAATATACATATATATATCCACCAATTCGAATACAACCATTTCTCTCTTTTCATTTTCACATCTAACTAACTCTTAGTACATATATATACATATTCATTCAACTCAAATAATCAAAACTTATATATAGGTATACTAACTTTACATTCGGCTAATACATAATACATTCAATGTCACATTCGGCACTATGAGATTAAACAAACTTATTTCTATTTACATGTGCATATCAATTTAGATTAAAATTCAATTCAACCCAATTGCTTAAAAACTTACCTCGGAAATTGACGGATTAAATTTCCCGGCTATTCGTTCAACTTTGCTTTTCCTCGATCCAATCCTGATTCTTTTTGTTCTTGATCTAAATAATTTCAAATTAAGCTCATTCAAATATATTTTCATTCAATTTAATCCAAAAACACATAATTCTGCAAATTACCATTTTACCCCTAACATTTATAATTTTTACAATTTAGTCCCTATTGCACAAAACACAAAATACACAAAATTTGAACATACTCCTTTAGGGCCGATTGTTATTCATGTCCATACAAATCCATACAATCCATTTATTTCACATTTTAACCTTTCAATTTACAAATTTCACAATTTAGTCCTAATTACTCAAAATCATCAAAATTTCCAATATAAAACATATTAATCTAAAACATATCTTTAATATATTGTAACATCCTAAAATTCAGGACTTTATGTTTTACATTATACCATGCGATAGGCTAGTCAATAGTGTTAATTGTGTATGTTTAGGGGTCCTAAGAAGGCTTGGGGTTGAGTTAGGCCTTAGCAAAATTTTTGTGTTTAAACACTTTAAGGAGAGAAGGTAAGTGGCATCATGACTTAAAGAAATAAGTAGAGCATTGGCATGGTGGTTATGGCGTGAAATGGCAGAGGGGAGAGCTTGGGTTCGAATCCCATCTAGTGCAAAAATTTTGGATTTATTTTTGTGTCCCTATTACAAGTGTCGTCCCATGGTTCTAAATTTGGTAAGGAGACTTTTATTGATGGAAAGATGAATAAGAAAATAAGGTAAGGAGGAGGGTAAGGAAAGAAGTAAAAGGAAAGGAGAAAGAAGGGGGATATGTTGGCCGAATATTTGGAAGGTGCTTGGAATAGAATTTTGGTCAACACTCATCCTTTTGGCAAAAGTAATACACGATTTAGGAGGGGGAACTTGATAGCCAAAATTCCTAGAGTCATTTTGCTAGTTTTGGTTCAAGAAAGGCCTATTTTCTTTTTAGCATATTGGTGTTTTCTTTTCCCAATTCTTTTCCTTGTTTTGGCCGAAATACCTAGTCATTGTTCACCTTGTTCCCTTGTTGTGCCGTAACCCTTAATCCATCCTTGTTCATTCTTCTTTGATTGCCAAAATACTCACATCTTTTGGTTCATTTCTCTTTTGGTGTTGGCCGAAACCTCTTAACACCTCTTTTCCATCTTCTCTTTTCTTTTTATTATTATTTCTTCAACCTTCCTTTCACTTCTTAAATCAACATTACCTTGTGACCGAATTTTCTTATTCATTTCTCTCCATAGCCGAATCTATTAACATCCTACTTCCTCTCTATTTCTTTTTCTTTCGTGTTAGGCACTATCTTCTAGACCAAATCGGTAAGTAATCCTCTTCTTTTCAATTTCTTTTCTTCATGCCGAATATGTGACCTCGACTTGGGATGGTTCTTTTAACTGAAAGCATCACTTTCTTCTACTCACTCAAAGCGTGATCATCTCTTTTTCGTAGTATTAAAGTGGGAAAGCCGAATCTAATATCCTTATCTCATCCGTAGCCATAAGTCAATTGGTAGAAATCAGATTCATCATCGATAAGGTAAAGAGTTTCGTTATGGTTTATTTCGATATCTTTCATTGCTCAGTTATTCCATTAAAACGGAATGATAGATTTGTCTAATCGATTGTTATAGGGATTAAATCACTCGTTTTCTCTACACGTTGGTTCTTTGGAAGTAGAGGTAAGCCGAATCCATCCCTAAACAACTACTTTCTCTCATAGTATTTTATTGACCGGGACTTTTCAATGGAGGCAAGTGGTAGCGATTTGAAAGGAAAAGCGATAGGAGAACACAAAAGGAGTGGATTTGCAAATCCTACTCCAAAGTTCAAACGTAGGGCGGTATCGGCAGTTCGGGATTTTCCACCGGGTTGTGGACCATCATCCGGTGAGAATAGACAAATCGTGGTCGTTCACGATACTAAGGGTAAGCGTTTCACTACATTGTCTGATTTAGATTAATAAAATCTCGTTTGTTGGTTAATCGAGTGTAATGATGATTTAGGTGCCGACGATCAAGAAGGTTTAATCCTTACCGTAATCAGGTGTGTAATCTCACACCGAAATCCCACAGATTCATGATTCGATAACATGTTGGATAATAGATCGTTATTATTATAAGGCTAAAAATCGTAATATGGCATAGATCGAGTAACTTGTTTAAATTAAATTATTTCTAAAATCTGTTAAAATCGGTATAAAATTTGTAAAATTACCAAAATGCCCCTATGGGCCGATTTACCAAAATGCCCCTATGGGCTGATTTGCTAGAATGCCTTAGCGGGCCGAATTATTAAAATGCTTTATTGGGCTGGATCTCCAAAATTGTTCAATAGAATAATGGTTGTTATTTATATGTGAATACTTTATGTTAATTATGTATGTTGCATTTTCTTTTACATTTTGCATGGGATGTGAAAATTGTATGAAGAGCAGTGTAGCCTGGTGGCATTGCAACAAATTGTGTATTATTGAGCCTAAATTATGTTTTCAGTGGTCTGACCACAAAAATAAAATGCTATAGCAGCAAATTGACCGCAAATTTGGTGTGAGCGGGTGGGTTGACTTGATCCCACAGTGTGATTGGTGGTCGGGGTGTGATGGATGGATGGGTTGGGTTGCATACATTTACTTTATACAAATATTGTTATGTAAATGGGCTTCGGCCCAAGAACATGCTATATGGGCTTAGGCCCAAGATTATGCTATGCGGGTTTAAGCCCAGTGGATGACGGTAAGGGGATTATGCACTGAGTTCTAGTAACTTACCCCCTTTTTCTTGATCCTTGTAGGTAATGCTCAGTGATGTGGACTTGGGCCATGGATGACTCGGTGGAGGCCATACTTTAGAAATGGTGTTTTCGAACTTAGTAAATTCCTTTTTCGTTTATTTTCGTTACTTTTACTATATTAGGTTAAAGTTGTAATAAGGCCTCTGGGATTTTAAATTTGGATTTTATGTTTGACTATTTATTTCCTATCATGGTTTGATTTAAACGGGGATTTTTCTGAAAATCATAAACAACGGTTTTTCATAAAATTTATCAACAAACGGATTTCATAACAAATATGTTCGAATAATTTAACTTGGACTTTTCTTCGAAATATCAATATTATTTTCAAAAAATTACGAATTTAAAAGATCAATAATTCAATTATCGACTCTTCAATTAACCTTTCAAGAATTTTAGTATTTCTATTAAATATTTCTGATCCAAATTTGTTTTCTTAAACTAAATTCTAATCTTTAGTAAGAAGCATAAGTTCTTTACTCGTTTTCTTCATGTGACATGTCAGATCCGGTCATACCGCATAAGCTGGGTTTGGGGTGTTATATTTTATGGTATCAGAGCCCAATTGCAAAACTCGGTAGTGGTTTGGGTTCAAAAGCGATTTCTAAAGCTGTTTAAAATTTTAAATTATAAATGTATGATCTAAAGGAAGTATGGCACCACGGGTATCCGGCACCAAGTCAAGTAAGTTTATGTTTTCATTTTATGATTATTGTGGTATGACTGTAGAAATACTCTAGAGCTTTTAGCTTTAGGAGCTGAAACTATGGAGATTGAGACCTTAGGATACGTTTTGCGAAAACAACTTTACTTCCTATACTTCATAAAACATTGTTTAATAAACATTGAATAATATACTGATTCATAAGACTTGTAATCAGATTAAATCAATTTAGTAAACATGAGCGCTAGAGGACGTGGACGCGGTAGACGTGGCTGTGGTAGAGGCCGAGGTGCTAGAGTTGTATCTGAGGCATCGGGACATATGCCGGAAATGGACGCACCTGCGTCACCTGTGATTGAAGCTGGGTCACATGATCGAATGAGAGAGGACGACACTCTGTCCCAAGCGATGTTGCGAGTTCTGGAAAGGGTTGCTGGGGCAAGAACTGGGTCGGTAGCTCGTGGGTCGATATCGGAGTGACTTAGATCGAATGGGGCTGAAGTCTTTAAGGGTATTTCGGGTGTAGCCCCTAATGTAGTGGAGTACTGGCTTGAAGCGGTGGAGCAGATTATGGACGACCTGGATTGCACCACCGAGTAGAAACTGAAGGGGTTGTGTCATTACTGAGAGACGAGGCGTATCAGTGGTGGCTCACTGTTTGGGAAGGCACTCAGGCTGATCGTATTATGTGGGAATTCTTTAAGACAACATTTCAAGGAAAGTATGTCGGGGCTAGCTATGTGGATGCCCGAAGGAAGGAATTTCTGAATCTGGTCCAAGGAGGTAAATCTGTGGCAGCTTACGAGGCAAAATTTCTGCGTCTGATTCGGTATGCCCGGGGTATAGTGCTGACTGATCATGAGCGCTGTGTGTGTTTTGAGGATGGATTGCGTGATGAGTTACGGGTATTGATAGCCCCACAGAAGGAGAGGAATTTTGCCACACTTATGGAAAAAGCTAAAATAGCTGAGGAGGCTAAGCACTCAGAACGGCAAAACCGAGACAAGGATAGGGGCAGGAACAAGAGAGACTCTGGGTACTCAAGTCCTGCTAGAGGGTTCCAGAAAAGGCCTAGGAATGAGGAGCCAGCTCGAGTGAGAGTTCAAGCTACTACTAATTAGTTACAGCCTTGTGCGGATTGTGGGAAACATTACTCGGGAGAATGCTAGAAGAGAACTGGTGGTTGTTTCAGATGTGGATCCAAGGACCATCGGTTTAGGGATTGCCCTTGAAAGCCTGATCAAACTCAGGCAGTTCATAACATATTTGCGCAGCCAGCAGGAGGTGCTCAGCAGCCGCCGAGAGGCCGTGGGCCAGGTCGAGGTGGTAATGGTGTAGGACGAGGTCAAGGTGCACTGGGTAGAGGTACCGGTAACAGGGGTAACACGGAGGTGAGACATCCAGGTTTGGTCTATGCGGTCAGACGTCGAAAGGATGGTGACGCACCGGACATCATAACCGGTATGTTCTTCATTTTTGATGTACCTTTTATCGCTTTGATAGACATTGGATCCACCCATTCGTATGTTGCATGTGCTGTGTCTGGAACTCTGAATATTAGATCTGAGATTACAGCTAGAGAAACAATTGTGATTAGCCCGTTAGGACAGTCAGTAGTAGTAAATAAGTTGTTTAGGGATGTGCCCTTAGAAGTTCAGGGGGAAGTATTTCTAGCGGATTTGATGGAACTGCCATTCGGGGAGTTCGATCTTATTTTGGGCATGGACTAGCTGGTTAAGCATCGTGCAAATTTGGTATTGTCTTTGCAAGCGCGATGGTATTAAGAACTTTAGAGGATAAGGAAGTGATGATGATAGGTGAAAGAAGAAACTATCTGTCTAATGTGGTATCTGCTTTAAAGGCAGAGAAGTTGGTGCGAAAGGGGTATGAAGCGTTCTTAGCCTTTATCAGTGTTTTGGATGCCAAAGAGTTGTCGGTTGAGAGTGTTAGAACGGTGAAAGAGTTTTTAGACGTCTTTCTCGAGGAGCTTCCAGGATTACCTCCAGATCGGGAAGTGGAATTTGGTATTGAGCTGTTGCCAGGAATGGCTCCGGTGACCATTGCCCCTTACAGAATGGCGCCGAAGGAGCTCGTGGAACTTAAGGCTCAAATTCAGGAGTTGATGGGTCGTGGATTTATTCGACCATGTGTGTCACCGCGGGGAGCACCGGTTTTATTCGTTAAGAAAAAGGATGGATCAATGCGTATGTGCATTGATTATAGGCAATTGAATAAGTTGACGATCAAGAACAAGTATCCGTTACTGAGGATCGATGATCTGTTCGATCAGCTGCGAGGAGCTTCAGTTTTCTCGAAGATAGACTTGAGATCAGGATATCACCAATTAAAAGTCAAGGAGGTGGATATTCATAAGACTGCGTTTCGAACTCGTTATGGGCATTACGAGTTCTTAATGATGCCGTTCGGGTTGACTAATGCACTAGCTACATTTATGGACATGATGAACCGAGTCTTCCAACCCTATCTAGACCGATTTGTGGTGGTGTTCATAGATGACATCTTGGTGTACTCAAAGACTGAAGAGGAGCATGATTCGTATTTACGGGTCGTATTGCAGATATTAAGGGAGAAGCAATTGTATGCCAAATTCAGTAAGTGTGAATTACGGTGAAGGAGGTGACCTTTTGGGGCATGTTGTGTCCAGCAAGGAATTAGAGTTGATCCCCGGAAGGTCGAGGCTGTATTGGATTGGAAGCCACCGAAGTCAGTGGTAGAAATTTGGACTTTTCTAAGTTTGGCTGGGTATTACAGGTGTTTTGTTGAGGGGTTTTCGTTGATTGCTGCACCCTTAACTAAGTTGTTGCGTAAGGGAGTAACGTTTGTGTGGTCAGATAAGCAACAAGAGAGCTTTGAGAAATTGAAGAAGATTCTGACAGAAGCACCGGTATTGATTCAACCTGAGGCTGGTAAAGAGTTCATTGTGTATTGTGATGCGTCACACACGGGCTTAGGATGTGTGTTGATGCAAGGGGGAAAAGTGGTGGCATATGCATCTCGTCAATTAAGGCCGCATGAGGTGAACTATCCCACTCATGATTTGGAGTTAGCTGCAGTAGTGTTTGCTCTAAAGATTTGGAGACATTATCTGTACGGGGAGAATTCGATTATCTACACGGATCATAAGAGTCTGAAGTACCTCCTTTCCCAGAAGGAGTTGAACTTAAGACAACGGAGGTGGATAGAATTGTTGAAGGATTATGACTTCTCAATTGAGTATCACCCAGGTAAAGCTAACGTAGTGGCAGATGCGTTGAGTCGTAAGGTGATATCGGATTTGAGAGAGATGTTCGCTCATCTCAGCCTTTATGAAAATGGTAGTCTGTTAGTCGAACTTCAAGTGAAGCCTGCATGGGTAAATCAGATTAAGGAAAAGCAGTTGTCAGATGAAAGATTGAGTTCTCGACTTTAGCAAGTGGAAAGTGGTGAGATAGGGGATTTTGGATTGAATAGTGATGGAGTATTGTGTTTCTGTGGAAGAGTTTGTATGCCCAGGGATTCAGAATTGAGACAAATGATTCTGCATTAGGCGCATAGTAGCCCATATGCTATGCACCCCGGAGGAAATAAGATGTACCAAGATCTCCGTGAGCAGTATTGGTGGCCAGGGTTGAAACGAGAGGTTACTGACTTTGTAACACCCCAAACCCGGTCAATACACCACGACCGAATTTGGTATGTCACAGGGGAAAACGTTTTGAGGAAAAACGAGTTAGCGATTAAATTTTAGTGAAAAATTCTTTGTAATTCTATATTTGTAGAAATCGGATGTTTAATAAGTTAAAAGCGAAATTTACTTTGAAATTCCATAAATAAAACTTTTAAACTAAGTGGATAAATCATAGGTTAGAAAACATTTGTTTCATTTTAAGAAACTCGAATTTATACTTTGAAACCGTTTGCATTTGAATGTAGAAACTTAAAATTTTGGAAATCATTTAAGTTGTAGAAAACACTTAATTTATAATTTTATTATCAACAATTTGGATTACCTGATGGTAAGATAAAATACCATAGCGTTTTTATAGTTTAGAAAACTTTAGCTCAATTATTAAATTAATCAAGTAACATACTTAAACATGTTTAGAATAAATCCCAAAGCATATAAATAATCCAAAACCATAATTAAAGAGGCCTTATTACAAATCCATAAAATATGAAAACCCAAATTAAAATATAATAAGGTACCCAAATGGAAGTTCTTGTAAAATCAAATTTTATTGCATGGCCTCCTCGAGTTCATCCGGCTCCACATCCGCGATCTCACGAATCACTGAAAGATAAGGGAGAAGGTGAGTCAACAAGACTCAAGTGCATACTCCTCTCCCGGTAAATACCACATACTTACACAAATTATAACAAAGCAACATATATGTATAATGCACCCAACCTAGCCATCCATAACTCCTTTTCTACCCCCGTGTGGTACCAAACCACTTTGGTGGTGCCAAACCACCGTGACCAAAGTCACGATATAAATGTGATACCAAATCACCGTGACCAAAGTCAAAAATAATCCATCTCAGGGCCAACCCACGTGTGATACCAAATCACCGGTAGACGATCCCATATCTCAAAAGTGGGGCCAACCCACGGTGGAATTAACCACGAGGGCGAGTCGCTATGAGGTGCCAAACCTCCGGTGTCCAAGACACGAATGTGATACCAAATCACCGTGGTGCCAAACCACCGGTGTCCAAAGACACGAATCATCAAGTTGTGGGGCCACCCACGTGTGATACCAAATCAGCGGCGAGGCGATCCCATATCTCAAAAGTGGGGCCAACCCACGGTGGTATTAACCACGAGGGGCGAGTCGCTATGAGGTGCCAAACCTCACGGTGTCCAGAAGACACGAATGTGATACCAAATCACCGGTGGTGCCAAACCACCGGTGTCAGAAGACACGAATCATCAAGTTGTGGGGCCAACCCACGTGTGATACCAAATCACCGCGGATTTATCACATATCTCAAAAGTGGGGCCAACCCACGGTGGTATTAACCACGGGGACAAGTCGCTATGAGGTGCCAAACCTCGGTGTCAGAAGACACGAATGTGATACCAAATCACCGGAGGTACCAAACCTCCGGTGTCCAAGACACGATATAAATCTTCCCCCTCCTCTCATATTGCCCATACCAATGCAATAGATAAACAAATCATGTCAATATATTTTGATATGAACATATAACCAAGACAACATATAGTAATATCATATCGAAACAGACTTACCCGTATCCTTGCTCATACCCATCAAGGTATCATATCAATATCTCATTGTTTCAAATTTTAACAACATGAATAGTCATTTATCACTCATATATATACATATATAAACCAAGTTATAAAGTGTGTAAGATACACACACGATAATAGTGAGAACTACACTTTCCCACTCGTCGATACCCTCGGAATCTCTAATAACAACTATAGGCGATTTCTCTCCGATTGATGGTTCATAACCCGATGAAGAACCACGAACGAACAATGGCTTGGGCGTACGAACGAATTCAAATAAACGATTTTTGCCGGCGGAGGGTCCACATCCCGGTGGAAAGTCTCGAGCTCGCCGACCACGACCCGTCGTTTGAAATTTGAGGTATAGCGAGACCACCCTCTTCCAAACACTACGAACTGCTCTTTTCGAACCCATTCTTGATTGCTCCAAAATCTAACGTCCAAGGAAAGAAGATAATAAACGGACGATAGAGTCCCCTAAAACTTAATCGATTAGAAGACCATCTAAAATAATATAACAAGCGTAAAGATCCTTACCTTAACACTTGATTAAATTCGAAAATCGTCACTTGCCTATGGAGTTTGTCAAAATCCTTCAATGATAATATCCTTTTCCACACGATCTTAGAATGGCTATAGTCGACTATCAATAAAGAAATAATCAACACTCCACTATACCACTACCAAAATAAAAAGGTTTGTTTGAAAGAGAAGAGATAATAAATTCGGTCAAAAGATCCTCTCAAGACAAAACAATTACGGCAATGTGGTTGAGTGAGACACAAATAGGATTCGACTAGATACAAGAAAAGAATGGAAAATAAAGTGAAAATAAAATAGGAGAATTTGGCATGAGCAAACAATGGAAGAAAAGAAAAAGAATTGAGAGGAGGAAGATTCGGCCAAAGAAAAGTAAAAGAAGAATGAAAAATATGAAAAGAGATGGGAACAAGAGAGGTTGTTTTTCGGCTATAAGAAATAAGAGATGAGAGGGAGGTTCCAAAGAAGATTCGGCCAAAAGCCTAAGAGGGAAGAAAAACAACTCCAATGGACATTCGGCTATGGCTCACTTTGATGCACTAGAGAAAAGTTGGTAAAGTTTCTTTAAGAATAGGTTTTGGTTAAGACACAAAACAAGAAAGAAGGCCAAAACTAAAACAAAACTCACCTTATGCCCAAGACACATTCGGCTATAGGGAGTGTTTGTGGAGAAAAAAAAAACAAAAGCCAAAACATGCACAAATGCCAAAAGTTGACTAACTATCCTCCCCCAAATCTCCTAACAAAATTTGGCCACCCCCTTAGACACCCATACCGTCTACATATATTCACTAAAGGCCTTGGAATACTTTCCAAAACATTTTCCTACAACCAAGCCTTATGTCTCCCCAACCTTCCATAACCTTAAGATTCTTATCCCCTATTTCATGCTTTCCTTTTCCAAAATTCAACTTACCAAAAACTTAAGGTCCAACCTATCATAAACATAGGTTGACCGTCCATCAATGCTAGAACACAAAATAAAGTCTTCAAAAATGCTTTCCATGATACTCGAACCTCTAACCTCAAGCCACCTTTCAAGCTCCTTAACCAACTTGCCACCTACTCCTCTTATGCTTTAATTAACACTTAAATTAACTTAAGTGCTAAGCTCACTTAATCCACTTCATTAAATAAACCATACTAAAAATTATTCTAACTTTCTAAATAAAATCAAGCCTTCACAAGACTATGCTAACACACAAAATTCATACCCGAGCCAACACAAATAATACTCAAATTTTTCCTAAAGCTCAAGGCCCAATCCTACTAGGCCCAATTTCGGGATGTTACAAATCTACCCTCCTTAAAGAAATTTTGTCCTCGAAATTTCCAACTAACTAACAGTCGTACATCCTATCTCGCCACACTACGTTCTTGCTGCGCACTCTGATCTTAATAAAACCACAATGTACTTTTAACAAAATCTTAATTCCTTTTTTTTTTTACACCACCAACATACTAATCCACCATAGCAAACCATTATCTAACACTTACACTTATACCAAAAATTTTCCTACAATCAACCATCACTTCCAACCAAAACATATCTGACTTGAGAGTGAGGAAACAATCCCGAGCCTTAAGCTCCTTAGACACGCATCTCAAGCATACTCCTATCTTCCTCCAACATTCTCCCGGATGACACCTTCCACAATATTCGCAAGCCAAAAGTTCGACCATGCCTTGACATGTTTCTGAGCGAGATTGTGACCCTAGAGAACCGTGATCTCTGTTCTTCTTACAGTCCATAGACCCAACTCCAAGTGCTTCACCGATTCTTTAACTCTCTGAGTCAGCTCATCAATCCGAACTCGATCATGATACTCTGTCTCAGCCACTAGCGATGCTAACGCCTCCTTAATGGAATTATGCCTCGATGCGAAAATCTAGCCCTAACACTTTGACTTTTACCACATCCACAACGCGTCCACGATCTCGAGTGCTCATGTCTAACATCTCAACTTATCAGATTTAAAAGTTTTATGAATTAGTCATTATTCCACTTTCTTTAAAACACAGTTTTAAGAATAATTTTAATAAGAAGTTGTTTCGCGAGTACACCAAACCTATAGTTTTGGGTCTCTAGAGTAGTTCCTACTACTATACAGTCATGCCAACATCATCATATCATATCATCAAAATCAACGGTTTGATGTACTTACGTAGCGGATTGATGTCGGAGACTCGAGGCCATGCCTTTCCAACCATATAATTTTCAACAAAACATTTTAAAATCCATTCTTTAAAACATTTTTGAGCCTCGGGCCCACAGCCGAGCTTTTAAACTTGGCTCTGATACCAATTTGTAACACCCCAAACCCGGTCAATACACCACGACCGAATTTGGTATGTCACAGGGGAAAACGTTTTGAGGAAAAACGAGTTAGCGATTAAATTTTAGTGAAAAATTCTTTGTAATTCTATATTTGTAGAAATCGGATGTTTAATAAGTTAAAAAGCTGAAATTTACTTTGAAATTCCATAAATAAAACTTTTAAACTAAGTGGATAAATCATAGGTTAGAAAACATTTGTTTCATTTTAAGAAACTCGAATTAATACTTTGAAACCGTTTGCATTTGAATGTAGAAACTTAAAATTTTGGAAATCATTTAAGTTGTAGAAAACACTTAATTTATAATTTTATTATCAACAATTTGGATTACTGATGGTAAGATAAAATACCATAAGCGTTTTATAGTTTAGAAAACTTTAGCTCAATTATTAAATTAATCAAGTAACATACTTAAACATGTTTAGAATAAATCCCAAAGCATATAAATAATCCAAAACCATAATTAAAGAGGCCTTATTACAAATCCATAAAATATGAAAACCCAAATTAAAATATAATAAGGTACCCAAATGGAAGTTCTTGTAAAATCAAATTTTATTGCATGGCCTCCTCGAGTTCATCCGGCTCCACATCCGCGATCTCACGAATCACCTGAAAAGATAAGGGAGAAGGTGAGTCACCAAGACTCAGTGCATACTCCCTCTCCCGGGTAAATACCACATACTTACACAAATTATAACAAAGCAACATATATGTATAATGCACCCAACCTAGCCATCCATAACTCCTTTTCTACCCCGTGTGGTACCAAACCACCGGTGGTGCCAAACCACCGTGACCAAAGTCACGATATAAATGTGATACCAAATCACTTTGGTGACCAAAGTCACAAATAATCCATCTGTGGGGCCAACCCGTGTGATACCAAATCACCGGTAGACGATCCCATATCTCAAAAGTGGGGCCAACCAACGGTGGAATTAACCACGAGGGACGAGAGTCGCTATGAGGTGCCAAACCTCGGTGTCCAAGACACGAATGTGATACCAAATCACCGGTGGTGCCAAACCACCGTGTCCAAGACACGAATATCAAGTTGTGGGGCCAGCCCGCGTGTGATACCAAATCACCGCGCATTTATCCCATATCTCAAAAGTGGGGCCAACCCACGGTGGTATTAACCACGGGGGCGAGTCGCTATGAGGTGCCAAACCTCTCGGTGTCCAAGACACGCAATGTGATACCAAATCACCGGTGGTGCCAAACCACGGTGTTCAAGACACGAATCATCAAGTTGTGGGGCCAACCCACGTGTGATACCAAATCACTAGCGATCGATCCCATATCTCAAAAGTGGGGCCAACCCACGGTGGTATTAACCACGAGGACAAGTCGCTATGAGGTGCCAAACCTCTGGTGTCCGAAGACACGAATGTGATACCAAATCACTGGAGGTACCAAACCTTTGGTGTCCGAAGACACGATATCAATCTTCCACCTCCTCTCATATTGCCCATACCAATGCAATAGATAAACAAATCATGTCAATATATTTTGATATGAACATATAACCAATACAACATATAGTAATATCATATCGAAACGGACTTACCCGTATCCTTGCTCATACCCATCAAGGTATCATATCAATATCTCATTGTTTCGGCTTTAACAACATGAATAGTCATTTATCACTCATATATATACATATATAAACCAAGTTATAAAGTGTGTAAGATACACACCTGATAATAGTGAGAACTACACTTTCCCGCTCGTCGATACCCTCGGAATCTCTAATAACAACTATAAGCGATTTCTCTCCGATTGATGGTTCATAACCCGATGAAGAACCACGAACGAACAATGGCTCGGGGGTACGAACGACTTCAAATAAATGATTATCACCGGCAGAGGGTCCACATCCTGGTGGAAAGTCTCAAACTGCCGACACAGCCCTTCGTTTGAAATTTGAGGGTATAGCAGAACCACCCCTCTTCCAAACACTACGAACTACTCTTTTCGAACCCATTCTTGATTGCTCCAAAATCTAACGTCCAAGGAAAGAAGATAATAAACGGACGATAGAGTCCCCTAAAACTTAATCGATTAGAAGACCATCTAAAACGATATAACAAGCGTAAAGATCCTTACCTTAACACTTCGATTAAATTCCGAAAATCGTCACTTGCCTATGGAGTTTGTCAAAATCCTTCAATGATAATATCCCTTTCCACACGATCTTAGAATGGCTATACTTGACTATCAATAAAGAAATAATCAACACTCCACTATACCACTACCAAAATAAAAAGGTTTGTTTGAAAGAGAAGAGATAATAAATTCGGTCAAAAAGATCCTCTCAAGACAAAACAATTACGACAATGTGGTTGAGTGAGACACAAATAGGATTCGGCTAGATACAAGAAAAGAGTGGAAAATAAAGTGAAAATAAAATAGGAGAATTTGGCATGAGCAAACAATGGAAGAAAAAGAAAAAGAATTGAGAGGAGGAAGATTCGGCCAAAGAAAAGTAAAAGAAGAATGAACAATATGAAAAAGAGATGGGAACAAGAGAGGTTGTTTTCGGCTACAAGAAATAAGAGATGAGAGGGAGGTTCCAAAGAAGATTCGACCAAAAGCCTAAGAGGGAAGAAAAACAACTTCAATGGACATTCGGCTATGGCTCACTTTGATGCACTAGAGAAAAGTTGGTAAAGTTTCTTTAAGAATAGGTTTTTGGTTAAGACACAAAACAAGAAAGAAGGCCAAAACTAAAACAAAAACTCACCTTATGCCCAAGACACATTCGGCTATAGGGAGTGTTTATGGAGAGAAAAGAAAACAAAAGCCAAAACATGCACAAATGCCAAAAGTTGACTAACTATCCTCCCCCAAATCTCCTAACAAAATTCGGCCACCCCCTTAGATACCCATACCGTCTACATACATTCACTAAAGGCCTTGGAATACTTTCCAAAACATTTCCTTACAACCAAGCCTTATGTCTCCCCAACCTTCCATAACCTTAAGATTCTTATCCCCTATTTCATGCTTTCCTTTTCCAAAATTCAACTTACCAAAAACTTAAGGTCCAACCTATCATAAACATAGGTTGACCGTCCATCAATGCTAGAACACAAAATAAAATCTTCAAAAATGCTTTCCATGATACTCGAACCTCTAACCTCAAGCCACCTTTCAAGCTCCTTAACCAACTTGCCACTTACTCCTCTTATGCTTTAATTAACACTTAAATTAACTTAAGTGCTAAGCTCACTTAATCCACTTCATTAAATAAACCATACTAAAAATTATTCTAACTTCCTAAATAAAATCAAGCCTTCACAAGACTATGCTAACACACAAAATTCATACCCGAGCCAACACAAATAATACTCAAATTTTTCCTAAAGCTCAAGGCCCAATCCTACTAGGCCCAATTTCGGGATGTTACAGACTTCGTGAGTAATTGCTTGACATGTCAGCAGGTGAAGGCGGAACATCAACTGCCTTCAGGGTTGCTACAACCGGTGAAATTCCACTATGGAAGTGGGAAAGGATAACGATGGACTTTGTTAGTGGGTTACCCTTAACGCCTACTAAGAAAGATTCAGTATGGGTGATAGTGGATCGGTTAACGAAGTCTGCCCATTTCCTACCTGTTCGTACGGATTACACGTTGCAGAAGTTGGCCAAGTTGTATATAGCAGAAGTCGTGAGGTTGCATGGGGTACCAGTGTCGATTATATCGGACAGGGATCCTAGGTTTACATCACGGTTCTGGAAGGCTTTACATGAAGCTTTGGGTACAAGGCTAAATTTTAGCACGGCGTTTCTTCCATGCATCGATGGTCATCGGAGAGAGTAATCCAGCATTCTAGAAGACATGTTAAGAGGTCGTGTGATCGACTTTAGGGGGTAGTGGGAAAGATTTTCTACCGCTGGCGAGTTTGCATACAACAACGACTATCAATCCAAAGATCCGCATGGCACCCTATGAGGCGTTGTATGGTCGTAGGTGTCGTACTCCTACTTGCTGGACTGAGTTGGGGGAGCGACAGTTATTGGGTCCAGAGTTGATCTCGGAGACGGAGGAAAAAGTTAAGGTAATTTGGGCACGATTAAAAGAATCTTCGGACAGATAGAAATCGTACGCGGATCTGAAGCGGAAGGACATAGAGTTGTCCGTGGGTGATCAGGTCTTTTTGAAGGTCTCACCTTGGAAAAAGATCATAAGATTTGGACGGAAGGGCAAGTTGAGCCCCAGGTTCATCGGACCATATCGTGTACTGAAGTGTGTTGGGCCAGTGGCTTATCAGCTGGAGTTACCTCCGGAGTTAAGTCAGATACATAGTGTATTCCATGTCTCGATGTTAAGGCGTTATCATTCGTATCCGTCTCATGTTTTTCCAGTGGAAGAAGTTGAGATAAGACCTGACTTGTCTTTTGAAGAAGAGCCAGTACAGATTTTAGATCGGGATATTAAGGTGTTGAGAAAGAAGTCAGTTCCGTTGGTTAAAGTATTATGGCATAATCACGGGTCAGAGGAAGCTACATGGGAGCTAGATGACACAATTCGGCAGCAATATCCTCATCTCTTCTAATCAGGTAAATTTCGAGGCCGAAATTTCTTTAAGGGGGGTAGAATTGTAACATCCTGAAATTCAGGAATTTATGTTTTACATTATACCATGCGATAGGCTAGTCAATAGTGTTAATTGTGTATGTTTAGGGGTCCTAAGAAGGCTTGGGGTTGAGTTGGGCCTTAGCAAAATTTTTGTGTTTAAACACTTTAAGGAGAGAAGGTAAGTGGCATCATGACTTAAGGAAATAAGTATGTAATTTTGCTAACACAAGTGGAGCATTGGCAATGTGGTTGTGGCGTGAAATGGCAGAGGGGAGAGCTTGGGTTTGAATCCCATCTAGTGCAAAAATTTTGGATTTATTTTTGTGTCCCTATTACAAGTGTCAGCCATGGTTCTAAATTTGGTAATGGAGACTTTTTATTGATGGAAAGATGAATAAGAAAATAAGGTAAGGAGGAGGGTAAGGAAAGAAGTAAAAAGGAAAGGAGAAAGAAGGGGGATATGTTGGCCGAATATTTGGAAGGTGCTTGGAATAGAATTTTGGTCAACACTCATCCTTTTGGCAAAAGTAATACCTGGTTTTGGGAGGGGGGAACTTGATAGCCGAAATTCCTAGAGTCATTTTGCTAGTTTTGGTTCAAGAAAGGCCTATTTTCTTTTTAGCATATTGGTGTTTTCTTTTCCCAATTCTTTTCCTTGTTTTGGCCGAAATACCTAGTCATTGTTCACCTTGTTCCCTTGTTGTGCCATAACCCTTAATCCATCCTTGTTCATTCTTCTTTAATTGCCGAAATACTCACATCTTTTGGTTCATTTCTCTTTTGGTGTTGGCCGAAACCTCTTAACACCTCTTTTCCATCTTCTCTTTTCTTTTTATTATTATTTCTTCAACTTTCCTTTCACTTCTTAAATCAACATTACCTTGTGACCGAATTTTCTTATTCATTTCTCTCCATAGCTGAATCTATTAACATCCTACTTCCTCTCTATTTCTTTTTCTTTCGTGTTGGGCACTATCTTCTTGACCGAATCGGTAAGTAATCCTCTTCTTTTCAATTTCTTTTCTTCATGCCGAATATGTGCCCTTGACTTGGGATGGTTCTTTTAACTGAAAGCATCACTTTCTTCTACTCACTCAAAGCGTGATCATCTCTTTTTCGTAGTATTAAAGTGGGAAAGCCGAATCTAATATCCTTATCTCATCCGTAGCCATAAGTCAATTGGTAGAAATCAGATTCATCATCGATAAGGTAAAGAGTTTCGTTATGGTTTATTTCGATATCTTTCATTACTCGGTTATTCCGTTAAAATGGAATGATAGATTTGTCTAATCGATTGTTATAGGGATTAAATCACTCGTTTTCTCTACACATTGGTTCTTCGATAGTAGAGGTAAGCCGAATCCATCCCTAAACAACTACTTTCTCTCATAGTATTTTATTGACCGGGACTTTTCAATGGAGGGAAGTGGTAGCGATTTGAAAGGAAAAGCGATAGGAGAACACAAAAGGAGTGGATTTGCAATTCCTACTCCTAAGTTCAAACCTAGGCCAGTATTGGCAGTTCGGGATTTTCCACCGGGTTGTGGACCATCATCCGGTGAGAATAGACAAATCGTGGTCGTTCACGATACTAAGGGTAAGCGTTTCACTATATTGTCTGATTTAGATTAATAAAATCTCGTTTGTTGGTTAATCGAGTGTAATGATGATTTAGGTGTCGACGATCAAGAAGGTTTAATCCTTACCGTAATTAGGTGTGTAATCTCACACCGAAATCCCACAGATTCATGATTCGATAACATGTTGGATAATAGATCGTTATTATTATAAGGCTAAAAATCGTAATATGGCATAGATCGAGTAACTTGCTTAAATTACATTATTTCTAAAATCATAAAATCGAGATAAAATTTGTAAAATTACCAAAATGCCCCTATGGGCCGATTTACCAAAATGCCCCTATGGGCCGATTTACCAAAATGCCCCTATGGGCCAATTTACTAGAATGCCTTAGCGGGCCGAATTATTAAAATGCTTTATTGGGCTGGATCTCCAAAATTGTTCAATAGAATAATGGTTGTTATTTATATGTGAATACTTTATGTTAATTATGTATGTTGCATTTTCTTTTACATTTTGCATGGGATGTGAAAATTGTATGAAGAGCGGTGTAGCCTGGTGGCATTGCAACAAATTGTTTATTATTGAGCCTAAATTATGTTTTCAGTGGTTTGACCACAAAAATAAAATGCTATAGCAGTTTGACTGCAAATTTGGTGTGAGCGCGGGGGTGGTTGACTTGATCCCCACAGTGTGATTGGTGGTCGGGGTGTGATGGATGGATGGGTTGGGTTGCATACATTTACTTCATACAAATATTTTTATGTAAATGGGCTTCGGCCCAAGAACATGCTATATGGGCTTAGGCCCAAGATTATGCTATGCGGGTTTAAGCCCAGTGGATGACGGTAAGGGGATTATGCACTGAGTTCTAGTAACTTACCCCCTTTTTCTTAATCCTTGTAGGTAATGCTCAGTGATGTGGACTTGGGCCATGGATGACTCGGTGGAGGCCATACTTTAGAAATGGTGTTTTCGAACTTAGTAAATTCCTTTTTCGTTTATTTTCGTTACTTTTACTATATTAGGTTAAAGTTGTAATAAGGCCTCTGGGATTTTAAATTTGGATTTTATGTTTGACTATTTATTTCCTATCATGGTTTGATTTAAACGAGGATTTTTCTGAAAATCATAAACAACGGTTTTTCATAAAATTTATCAACAAACAGATTTCATAACAAATATGTTCGAATAATTTAACTTGGACTTTTCTTCGAAATATCAATATTATTTTCAAAAAATTACGGATTTAAAAGATCACTAATTCAATTATCGACTCTTCAATTAACCTTTCAAGAATTGTAGCATTTCTCTTAAATATTTCTGATCCAAATTTGTTTTCTTAAACTAAATTCTAATCTTTAGTAAGAAGCAAAAGTTATTTACTCGTTTTCTTCATGTGACATGTCAGATCCGGTCATACCGCATAGGCCGAGTTTGGGGTGTTACATATATAATCATCAAATATCACAAACACAAATTCTCATCAATGGCCGAACTCCAAACATGTATCAAAATCAGAAATTCTAGCATGGGTCGGATAGTATTCGAAGCAACGATCTCAAAAACGAAAAAATTATCAAAAACCGAGCTAGTTACATACCTTGATTCAAGCTTAAGAGTGGCCGAACCTAAGCTTTGTCTACTTCTTTCTTTTATTGCATTTATTCGATCAAGAGAAACAAGATGAACAAAATGCTATTATTTTATGTTTTATTAACATATATATTAACTTAATATTTAATTACTTTTATAACCTTTATTATAATTTAATAAAACATTATAATATAATGTCATTATAGTCCATGACCGGCCACTATCTATTAAAATGGACTTTTTGCATCTTAAAGGCTTCCAATTAAAAAGACATCCACAATTTGGTCCCAACACATTAAACTATCAAGTTTTCACTTTACGCGGTTAAGCCCATTTTAATAATTCGACATTCAAACAATAAAATTAAATCACGAAAATTTCACACATAGCAATTCACACATAAATAACTCAAAAAATAATATTTAAAATTTTTTCTGACTCAGATTCGTGGTCCCGAAACCACCGTTCTGATTAGGGCTAAAATCGGGTTGTTACATCGCATGTCTGTCACTAAATATGAGCGAGAATTTGTGAGATTAAGTCAATATGCTCGGGAATGTGTTTCAACTGAAGCGATAATGTGTAAGATGTTTGAAGATGGCTTAAATGAAGATTTTCGTTTGCTAGTTGGAATTCTGGAAATAAAAGAGTTTTTTGTGCTTGTTGATCGAACGTGTAAAGCTGAAGCACTCGGGAAAGATAAAAGAAAAGCTAAGATAGAAGCTAGAGATGTGAGAAAGAGATTCTCAAGTAAAACATTTCAGTCTGCATCAAAGAAATTTAGAGATGAATATAGTCGTTCAAAGACTAATTTGGGACATTCGAATAGAGATCGAGCTAAATCGCAGTTGAACTCCAAAGCTCCAGCAACTTCGATGGCTAGTGTGGGAAATGTCTGATCTGAGCGACCTGAATGTAAGCATTGTGGTAAAAGACATCCGGGTAGTTTTAGATTGAATGACTGAGCCTGTTTTAGATGTGGATCATTAGATCATTTCATCCGGGGCCGCTCGAATCGATTGAACAAGAAATCGTATGAAATCCAAGTCGAGATAATGTTTCAAATAGAGGTAGACCTTCAAGAAACACAAGAAATGTCAGTGGTAGTCAGAGAACTACGAGAGATACAGTCACGAGATCTGAAGCTAGGGCACCTGCCAGAACGTACGCCATTCGAGCTCGTGAGAAAACTTCGTCTCCAGATGTTATTACGGGTACATTTACTCTTTATGATACTTTTGTGATTGCATTGATAGATCCAGTGTCTACTCATTCGTATGTATGCATGAACTTAGTATCCAGTAAGACTTTGCCTTTAGAGTCTACTGAATTTGTTATTAGAGTATCGAACCCCTTAGGTAAAAGTGTCTTGGTTGACAAAGTATGCAAGAACTGTCCGTTGATGTTTCGAGATATCTGTTTTCCGGCTGATCTGATGTTATTACCTTTTGATGAGTTTGACATAATTCTGGGTATGGATTGGTTAACATTGCATGATGCTGTTGTAAACTGCAAAAGAAAGACCATTGATTTGAGATGTCAGAATGATGAAATAGTTAGGATTTAATCCAATGATTTGAATGGATTGCCGGCGGTGATATCAGTGATGAAAGCTCAGAGTTATGTGAAAAAGGGTTATGAAGCTTATTTTGCCTATGTAATAGATTCGAGAGTGACTGAAAAGAA
This sequence comes from Gossypium sturtianum, assembly GCA_025698515.1. Taxonomy (NCBI): domain Eukaryota; kingdom Viridiplantae; phylum Streptophyta; class Magnoliopsida; order Malvales; family Malvaceae; genus Gossypium; species Gossypium sturtianum. The sequence continues at coordinate 48,458,925 of CM046943.1, forward strand.
AGTTTAATCAGTGCCAGTTGTTTGTGAGTTCTCTGATGTATTTCCTGAAGAATTACTGGGATTGCCTCCGATACGATAAGTTGAATTTAGTATTGATTTAATGCCGGGAACGACTCCTATCTCGATAGCTCCTTACAGAATGGCACCAAAAGAATTGAAAGAGTTGAAGTCACAGTTGCAAGAGTTGACCGATAGAGGATTTGCACGACCGAGTTTCTCACCTTGGGGTGCTCCTGTTCTATTTGTGAAAAAGAAAGATGGCACAATGAGAATGTGCATTGATTATCGTCAGTTGAACAAAGTGACTATTAAGAAAAAATATCCTCTTCCCATAATTGATGATTTGTTTGATCAGCTAAAAGGAGCCACCATGTTTTCAAAGATAGATTTGAGATCGGGGTATTATCGATTCATGAGTAAAGATTCGCATATTCTGAAAACTGCTTTCAGAATGAGGTACGGGCATTATGAGTTTTTAGTTATGCCTTTCGGACTAACAAATGCTCCTGCTATTTTTATGGATTTGATGAACAGAATTTTCAAACTGTATTTAGATCGATTTGTTGTTGTATTCATTGACGACATTTTGATTTATTTGCTTGATGAAGTTGAGCATGCTGAACATCTGAGAATCGTGCTACAAACTTTGTGAGATAAGCAATTGTATGCGAAGTTCAGTAAATGTGAGTTCTGGTTGCGAGAAGTTAGTTTTCTAGGGCATATTGTGTCAGCATCTGGTATACGAGTTGATCCTAGCAAGATTTTAGCTATTTTGGAGTGGAAGCCTCCGAAAAATGTGTCTGAAGTTTGTAGTTTTCTGGGACTTGCTGTTTATTATCGACGGTTCTTAAAAGGCTTTTCGATGATTGCAACTCCTATGACGAGATTGCTTCAGAAAGATGTGAAGTTTGAATGGTCCGATAAGTGTCAGAAAAGCTTTGATCAGTTGAAAGCCCTTTTGACTGAAGCTCGAGTTTTTTGTACACAAATGTAATCGTAAAGAGTTTGTGATTTATAGTGATGCTTCGTTGAATGGACTTGGATGTGTTTTGATGCAGGAAGGCAAAGTTATAGCTTATGCCTCGAGACAATTGAAGCCGCATGAAAAGAATTATCTGACACACAATCTTGAGTTAGCTGCAATTGTGTTTGCTTTAAAGATTTGGTGTCATTATCTTTTCGGTGAAAAATGCCATGTGTTTTCAGATCATAAAAGTCTGAAATATTTGATGACTCAGAAAGATTTGAATTTGCGACAAAGACGATGGTTTGAGCTGTTGAAAGACTACGAGCTTGTGATAGATTATCATCCGAGTAAGGCAAATGTTGTTGCTGATGCATTGAGTCGAAAATCGCTATTTGCATTACGTGTGATGAATGCTCATGTAGTTTTGTCTGATGATGGTTCAGTTTTAGCTGAGTTGAAAGCGAAACCGTTGTTCTTACAACAAATATGTGATGCTCAGAAAGTTGGTAATGAAATGTTAATGAAACGAGCTCGGTGTGATTTAAACTCTGATTCTGAATTTCGGGTTGATGATGATGAATGTTTGAGATTTTGAGATCAGATTTGTGTTCCGAGAAAATCAGAGTTAATACAGTTAATTTTGAATGAAGCTCATAGCAGTCGCTTATCTGTTCACTCGGGAAGTACAAATATGTATCATGATTTGAAGCAACTTTATTGGTGGTCTGGAATGAAAAGAGATATCTCAGATTATGTATCGAAATGTTTAGTCTGTCAGCAAGTTAAAGCTGAAGATCAAGTGCCATATGGTTTATTACAACCGATAATGATTCCTGAGTGGAAATGGGATAGAGTAACGATGGATTTTGTTTCAGGGTTGCCTTTGACTCCAAGAAAGAAAGATGCAATTTGGGTCGTAGTTGACAGATTAACAAAATCAGCTCATTTTATTTCGGTACGATCTGATTACTCACTTGATAAATTAGCTGAGTTGTATATTTTTGATATTGTGAGATTACACGGGGTTGATTTGATAAAAGAAACAGAGCAGATAGTGAAAGTGATTCGTGATAGTCTGAAAGCCGCATCAGATCGTCAGAAATCTTACGCAGACTTGAAACGAAAAGATATCGAATTTGAGATTGGTGATAAAGTGTTCTTGAAAGTGTCTCTGTGGAAGAAAATACTTCGTTTTGGTAGAAAAGGCAAATTGAGTCCGAGGTTCATCGGGCCATATGAAATTATTGAGCATATTGGACCTGTTGCATAAAGATTATTGCTACCATCTGAGCTAGAAAAGATTCATAATGTATTTCACGTATCAATGCTTCACCGATACAGATCTGACCCATCACATATGATTTCTCCATCTGAGATTGAAATCCAATCCGATATGACTTACGAGGAAGAATTGATCCGAATTTTAGCTCGCGAGGTGAAAGAATTGAGAAATAAGAAGATTCTGTTAGTAAAAGTGCTATGGCGTTGACACGGAGTGGAAGAGGCTAGTGAAGATACTATGAGACACCAATATCCAAATCTGTTTAACGGTAAGATTTTTGGGGACGAAAATCCCTAAGGGGGGAGAATTGTAACAGTCTGGTTTAGACCCTAGTCAGAATAGTGGTTTTGGGACCACAAATCCGAGTCAGAAAAATATTTTTATATTATTTTCTGTGTCTACAGTATGTGATTTAGCATATGTGAAAGTTTCGTGAATTAATTTTATTGTTTGTGTGCTTGATTTGAGAAAATGACTTAATCGTGTCAAATGAAAAAGTGGCTATCAATTTGTGCAAGTATTAAATTGCTATGGTTTATTAATTGATAAGTCCTTAAGTGGATAATATACCTTTGTTTATGCTAGTGGACATTTATGTCCATATTTTGCATGATTTTTATATGGTTTTATAAAGGTTAAATTTGTAAAATAGTTAATAAGTTATATTAATTAAAAGACAAAGCCAAATTATGTTTTATTTCATCATCTATAGCCGAAATTAAAGAGAAAGAATATCTATTTCTTTAGGGTTCATTCGGCCAAGCTATAATTCTCAATTAAGGTACGATTTTTGATCCGTTTTTAATGATTTTTACGTTTTTGAGATCGTTGCTTAGTATATTATCAAGCCCATGCCTCAATTTTGGAATTTGATGAAGATTATGAGATGTGCCATTGATGAATGTTTAAGCTTTATGATGTTAAATGATGAAATATGAAATATATGCGTTAGATTAACATGTTTTGTCTTTGGATTTTTGGTGAATTTGAGTAAATTGGATTAAATTGTGAAAATAATATTTTAAGGGACTAAAATGTGAAATAAATGAAATGTATGGACTTGTATGATCATAATGAAAATTCGACTAAGCATGGGTACAAGGGAATTTTGTGTATTTTGTGATTTTGTGAAATAGGGACTTAAATGAAAAAATGTGAGAATATAAGGGCTAATTTATGAATTGCCCTAAATGTGTGTTTTTGGATTGAATTGATTGATTTGGTGAATAAAAGAGTTAAATTTGAATATGTATAGATCAAGAACCAAAGAAAACGAATTTAGATCGAGGAAAGTCGAAAGTGATCGAGTAGTCGAAACCGTCTGTTTATTCCGAATACGAGGTAAGTCTATATACAAATAAATGTATTTGAGATGATTTATTCATGTTTATTTAATATTGGAATGTGATGAATGGCTTTGGAAGATATACATGTGAAATCCGAGAAAGTATCGACAAAGTAGCAAGGTCAGAAAAGTCCCGTACGAACCTTAGGAATAGATAGGATTAATATGTCATGACATAGGGATTTCGATATGTGATATCGTGTAAGACCACATCTGGGATGTTGGCGTCGATTTGAGAATTACGTGTAAGACCATGTCTGGGACATCCGCATCGTATATGATTTCGTGTAAGACCCTGTCTGGGACAGTGGCATCGATATTTGATTACATGTAAGACCACGTCGGGGATGTTGGCATTGTACGAGTATTCCGAGTTATCCGAGTATCCTATTTGATTTCGAATGGTTCAACGGGCAATCTCCGAGAAAAGAAAGACTATGTAAAATGTATGATCGTTTCAGGTACGTTTGAAGTGTATGCTATGATTGAGCATAAATGGTAAGTATATATGTGTATGTGCACAAGTGAGATATGTGCATAGACTTGATGAGATAAAATGTGATATACATATGAAGTTGTTATGATCAAAAGAAGTATTTAGAGATATGAATTGTTGGTAAGCAATGGCTAAACAAATGAGCCAAAGAAGAATTATGAAATTACATTCGAGATCTATAAATGATCTTGCAATAGATATGATTATGAATGTTTATATGTTAAGTTTATTTGTATATGGCTTACTAAGCTTTTGAAAGCTTACTCTGTGTGTGTTTGCATTGTTTTATAGACCGTTAAAGCTACAGAAGGCTCGGGGATCATCGAGGATCATCACCATACTATCAAACTCTACGTTGGTACTTTTGAATGTGTACATAGTTAAATATGACATGTATAGGCTAGTTAGTTTGGATTATGTTTTGAGTTGTATATAAATAGCCATGTGATATGGCTAGATAATGATTATGATATGAATGAGTAGCTCATGCTAAATGATGCATAGTTTGGTATGGTTTGATGGCTAATGTTTGAGCTAATGAGATGGCCAAATCTATGATAAGTTTTATGATGCAAAGCTAGTATATTATTAATGAAAAGATGTCATAATGAATTGATAAGTTTTTGAATTGTTTATTCTTAGAAATGTTTGTGATTAGATTGAGCTAAATGGCTCATGAGTTGGTGTGGTTGATATGTTCTTGAATGGTTAGAAAAGATGATCATTTTGGTATGTTTTGTTTGCATTGGAGATATGATTTGAGTTGGTATAATGCTTGTAGATATAACCCAATGTGTGGGTGGCAAATTGGCCTTGTAAATGGCCTATATTTGCCCACACGGTTGAGCACACGGGCGTGTGGCTCGACCGTGTCCTTCGTGGTTGTAATTCAAAACAAGTAAGACTCGACCACGGGCTGGACACACGGGCGTGTGACTGGCCGTGTGGTGCAAGTCAGTGTCGACCACGGGTGAGGCACACGGGCGTGTCTCAGGCCGTGCGGACAAGTCAGTATGTATGCCCTGTTTTTCCACGACTTAGACACATGGGTGTGTCTGAGGCCGTGTGAGGCACACGGCCTAACCACACGGGCGTGCGACCTCTGTAACTTAGAAAAATGTTTAATTTTCATAAAAAATTTGTATGATCCCGGTTTTGTCCCGACCTATTTCTAATGCATGATTAAGGTCTCGTAGACCTCGTTAAGGGACTATATGTTTGTATTCTGTTATGATTTGATGATGATATATATTATGATACGAAATGTTCGTAAAAGTTTTCAATTGTCCGGTAATGCCCTTAACTCTAAACCGGTGATGGTTACGGGTTAGGGGTGTTATAAGGCTTGTTGGTCTGGTGGTTAAGTAGAGTGGCAAAGTGCTGGTGGTCTTGAGTCTGAGTCCTGGTATGCGCAAGGGAGTGTTTTATTTTGCTGCTAGTGCCGTGTGGGTATTTTAGTCTAACCGAACTACTGAAGAGTTGTAGTGGAATTTGAATTAGGTGGTTGAGGGAGGGGTGGACGGTTTTGAGGAGAAAAATATGGGAATTTGAGGATAGTGGGAGAGTTGGTGCCGAACTTGAACTCTTGTTTCTCAAGATTTCGGCTTCGGGTTGTACTTTCTCTCCATTTCTGTTTTCTGTCGACTGTTTTCACTTCTTTGGGGCCGAATCTTTGGTAAGGGTTTCTGCTATTTTTTATTTTGTTTCGTTCTCTTTCTTTTCTGAATTTCTTCTTCAATACGGCAAAGGTGCTTTCCCCAAACTGTTGCTATCGTTTTCTCTCTTTTTCTCCTTTGTTCTTTTCCATTGGCCGAATATTGTTAGGTGATTCTCGGCTACACCTTTTGTTTCTCTTCGGCTTTTTCCTTCCCTCGACAGACGTTTATTCCTCCACCCTTGCCGGTTCTTTTTCTGCTTCGGTGTCCCTCTCTATGCCGATTTTTTTCCCATAGTTGTCGTTCTCTTCATTTTTCTTCTTTGTCGAATTTTTGTGCCTTTGGCCTTTGCCTTTGGTTTTTTTGCAGATAGTTCCTTTCTCTGTATGCGGTCTTGCGCTTTCAGTAAGTTTGAGTTTCGATTTGGTTCAAACTGTTCATGCGATTATTTGTTAATAAGGGTTCGGTTGGATTGCAGGAGCTTAGTGATCATTTGTTCTCGACAGTTTAAGTAGGTAGGGGCCCGGTTGTTCAAACGATGTAAGTGGCTGTCGACTAAGTGATTAAGTGTTTCCGATTAGGGTCGTTTTAAATTTGGTTGACATGCAACTAATCGAATGTTTGTGGTTGAACTTAGATTTGGAGTGCTCAAGGACTGTGTGCACGTTTTCGTAACAAGGTGTGTAAACACGACTTTGAAAATGGAAATCAGCAAAAAGCCAGAAATCATGAAAAGTCGATGCCACATGGGCGTGCGGCCGCCCGTGTGGTTGGCCGTGTGACCGAACACGAGCGTGTGGTCGTCGAGGCTAGCCATGTGCGATTCATGGGCCAGGCCAAATTAGGCCGTGTGGGCCACACGGGCGTGTTGGCCCAACACAGGTGAACCACACGGGCGTGTAGGATTATTGGGCTAGGCCGTGTGATCCACATGGTCAAGGCCATTTTGGGCCATGCGGGCCACACGGGCGTGTGGGCCCACATGGGCATGCAACATGGGCCTGTGGGCCCATTTTCACTGTTTGACTGCTAAGGTTGCACGGGTCGCTTTGAGTCGCATCAGGACCCATCGTAGGGTCGATAAGCGTACCTAGACCCCTTATTAACTGAATTGACTGTATGACTTATATGAATAAGCATGATGATGTTCCACTGATTTGATACTGTATAGATGGAGTGTAGAGGCTGGTTGGGAAGGATTTCCTGATTGCATATTTGTTACCGTTACTATTACTAAGATGGGCTAAAGCCTGAACTGATATTGATATTGTAATGGGCTAAGGCCCTAACTGAAACTGAAATTGTTACTGAAATGGGCTTAGGCCCAGATTGTGATTGCTTTCTGTCTGGTTGTTTTATATGGGATTACACACTGAGTTTTTGTAAACTCACCCATCTGTTTTATCTGTACAAGTAATTCCCAAACATATGCAGATCGGTGTAGCGGAGGACTCAACGGTGGCCACACGACTCATTTCATTCTATTTTAGTAATTAATTATAATTTTGATTTTATTTTGGGGTATTTACTGTAATAATGGCCTCTTTTGATTTTCATGGATTATTTGGGTTTTTTATTGTTTTGATTTATAACTGCTAGTCGTAGGGACAATCGTGTTTTCAAAAATCAAACCTTTTTAACGAATTGCACACGAATACACAAACTATTTTAAAGCTTTTGCGATAAGTGACGTTTTGAAAATTAATAACGTTCTGAAAATAAATAACTTTTTGATAATGATTCACGTTTTGGAAATGAACGACACATCTTAGAATCAATGAAATGTAATAAAAAGAGGACTAATAGAAAAGAGGGTTTTTCTTTAATAACAACTTGTTTTATGAAAAACACTTCAATGTGACATCGCCAGATTCGGCCATAACATCTAAGTCGAGTTTGGGGTGTTACATTTAGTGGTATCAGAGCCAGGTTGCAAACTCGGCTGTGGATTTGAGTTTTAAAACTTGGTTTTTAAAGCACTGATTGCTGAATGATTTGAAACATTATTACTGAATGTGTGGTACACCGAGTCTCCGGCGCTGATCTTGTAAGTTCTCTGAAGCCTTTATGTGTTTTAAACTGAAACTGATTTGATACTGAAACTACTATAGATAGTACAAACTGAGACTACTATGGGTAGATTGTACTGAAAACACTCAAGTTAGTGTATACTAATACTGTAGTAAAACCGATACACACTGATAGACACTGCATTGTGCGAAAACAAACTTTACACTTCTGGTACTGCCTCTCATAAGATATCTGTTAATAAATATTGAAATTGTAAACTAATGCATAAAACTATTAATACAAATTAACGCGAATAGACAATGAGCAAAAGAGGTACTCGCGGACGGGGTACAAGTGGCCGTAGAGGTACTCGAGCTGGGTCCTCGTCATCTGGCCACATACCTAATTTGGAAACTAGTGAGACACTGGCTTCATCTGTGAGTGAGACTGGGTCTCATGATCGAGCAGCTGGGGATGACGCACTATCCCAAGCCATGTTAAGGATTCTGGAGAGGGTCGCTGGGCCCAATACTGGAGCTGGAGGCTAAGGGTCGGTTATAGAACGACTCCAGTCCAATGGAGCCTAGATTTTTAGGGGTATCGATGGAGTTGCCCCTAATGTGTCTGAGTACTGGATAGAGGCCACAGAGAGAATTATGGACGACCTAGACTGTACCCCCGAGCAAAAATTAAAGGGTGCTGTATCACTGCTTCGAGATGAGGCATATCAGTGGTGGCTCACTGTTAAGGAGGGAACTCAGTCCGACTGACTGACCTGGGAGTTCTTTAAGACCGCCTTCCAGGGGAATTATGTGGGTACCAGTTACGTGGATGCTCGTAAGAGAGAGTTCCTGAATTTGACCCAGGGTGATAGATCAGTGGCCGAGGATGAGGCCGAATTTCTGCGACTAAGCCGCTATGCGCGTGGTATTGTGGCGACTGAGTATGAGAGATGCGTTCACTTCGAGGATGGCCTCAGGGATAATCTGAGGGTACTGATAGCTCCAAAGAAGGAGCGAGACTTTGTTGGACTGGTCGATAAGGCGAATATCACTGAGGAAGTGAAGCGCACTGTGCGCCAGAATAGAGAGAGAGGTAGGAATAAGAGGGATTCAGAGCCCTCGAGTTTTGTTCAGAGGCCTAAGAATAAGGCCAGAGTTGGGGCTCTTATTGCTACTATTAGACAGCAGTCGTGTATTAACTGTGGTAGACACCATTAGGGCGAGTGTTGGAAAAGAACTGGGGCTTGTTTGAGGTGAGGTTTATTATAGCACCGTATTAGAGATTTCCCGTAGAGGTCCGATCAGATGCAAGCTTCTGGCATGGGTACTGCACCACCGAGAGTAGTTCAGCAGCCACCGAGAGGCCGTGGTCAGGCCAGGGGTGGTAACGGTCTCAGCCGTGGTCAGAGAGCACTGAGCAGAGGTGCTAGTCACACTTAAGTGAGGCAACCAGCTCTAGTTTATGTTGCTCGTCGCCGAGAGAATGGAGATGCTCCGGACGTCATCACGGGTACGTTCTTTATTTATAATGTACCTTATACTGCACTGATAGATATAGGATCCACTCACTCCTATATAGCTTATACTGTATCTAAAAACTTGGGTGTACTGGTTGAGAGCACTGCGAGTGAGGTCACTGTACTGAGTCTGTTGGGGCAGTCAATAAGGGTTAACAAACTGTTTAGAGATGTTCCTCTAAAGGTTCAAGGAGCTATCTTTTTGGCTGATCTGATGGAACTGCCTTTTAGAGATTTTGATCTGATACTGGGAATGGACTGGTTAGTCAAACACCGAGTGAGCTTAGATTGTGCCTCAAAAAGGGTTGTACTGAGAACTGAGGAGGACAGCGAGGTAGTCGTAATTAGAGAGCGTCAGAACTACTTATCGAATGTGATTTCTGCACTGAGGGAAGAAAAGTTGGTTCATAAGGGATGTGAGGCGTATTTGGCCTATATTAGTGTTTCAGATTCTGGGGATTCTTCAGTTAAGGATATCAGGACGGTTAAGGACTTTCCGGACATTTTCCCTGAAGAGCTACCTGGGTCACCTCCGAATCGTGAATTAGAATTTGGGATTGAGCTTCTTCCTGGTACAGCTCTGGTGTCCATAGCCCCTTATAGAATGGCACCGAAAGAACTTGTGGAGCTTAAGGCTCAAATTCAAGAGCTGGGTTCATCCGCCCTAGTGTGTCTCTGTGGGGGGCACCAGTTCTATTCATGAAAAAGAAGGATGGATCCATGCGTATGTGTATTAACTAGCGGCAACTGAACAAGTTGACCACAAAGAATAAGTACCCCCTACCAAGGATAGACGATCTGTTTGATCAGTTTCGAGGTGCTTCGATTTTCTCCAAGATTGACCTCCGATCAGGATATCATCAGTTGAGGGTTAAGGAGACTGATGTGCACAAGACATCATTTAGGACTCGATACGATCATTATGAGTTCCTAGTGATACCATTTGGACTGACGAACGCACCGACAGCTTTTATGGATCTGATGAACCGAGTGTTCCAGCCTTATCTGGATCGGTTCGTGGTGGTATTTCTTGATGACATACTGGTCTATTTGAAGACCGAGGATGAGCATGATGAACACCTCAGAGTGGTTCTGCAGACTTTGCAAGAGAAACAACTGTACGCCAAGTTTAGTAAATGTGGGTTCTAGTTACGTGAAGTAACGTTTCTGGGACATGTGGTTTCCGTTGAGGGGATTAGAGTTGATCCTCAAAAGATTGAAGCTATTTTGGATTGGAAGCAGCCTAAGATTGTATCCGAGATTCACAGTTTTTTGGCATTGGCAGGGTATTATCGACGGTTTGTAGAGGGGTTTTCACTGATCGCCGCATCCTTGACTAAGCTGCTATGTAAGGGTGTGTCGTTTAACTGGACTGACGCGTAGTAAGAGAGCTTTGAAAAGCTCAAGATCAGATCGATGGAGGCCCTGCTACGTCTGACCCGTAGTCCGGAAAAGAATTTCTCATCTGCACGATGCATCACATGTCAGTTTGGGATGTGTATTGATGCAAGAGGGTAAGTTGGTAGCGTATGCGTCTCGTTAGCTTAAGACCCATGAAGCGAATTATCCGACGCATGACTTGGAATTGGCCGCAGTGGTATTTGCATTGAAAATATGGATGCATTATTTTTACGGTGAGAAGTGTATCATCTACACTGATCACAAGAGCCTCAAGTATCTCCTCATTCAGAAGGAGCTGAATCTTAGGCAGTGTAGATGGATTGAGCTGCTTAAGGACTACGACTATACGATCGAGTACAACCTGGGTAAGGCTAATGTGGTGGCCGATGCATTGAGCCGTAGGGCTGTGACTGATCTAAGGGCGATGTTGGCTCATCTCAGTTTATTTGATGATGGTAGTCTATTGGCCAAACTTCAAGTTAAACCGATGTGGATAGAGCAGATTAAGGGTAAACAGTTGGAGGACGAGCCTTTGGGTCTTCGCTTTCGACAGATTGAGAGTGGGAATAATGTGGATTTTGGACTAAATAGCGAAGGGGTACTCTGTTTCCGTGGGAGAATCTGTGTACCGAATGATACCGAGTTAAGGCAGTCTATACTGCGAGAGGCACATAGTAGCCCTTATGCTATGTATCCTGGCGAAAATAAGATGTACCGAGACCTTCGCAAGTTATATTGGTGGCCAAGTCTTAAGCATGAGGTTACAGACTTTGTGGGTAAATGTCTGACATGTCAGCAGGTTAAGGCTGAGCATCAGTTACCTTCGGGGTTGCTTCAGCCAGTTAAGATTCCACTTTAGAAGTGAGAGCGAGTGACTATGGACTTCGTTAGTGGGTTACACCTCACACCCACTAAGAAGGATTCAGTATGGGTCATCATGGATCGATTGACCAAGTCCGCCCATTTCATACCGGTTCGTACTGATTACTCTCTATAGAAGCTAGCTAAGCTGTATGTGTCTAAGATAGTGAGACTGCATTGGGTACCGGTTTTGATAATATTTGATAGGGATCCTCATTTCACGTCTCGGTTCTGGAAAAAGCTACATGAAGCTCTGGTTACAAGATTGGACTTTAGTACTGCGTTCCATCCTAAGACTGATAGTCAGTTAGAGAGGGTGATTCAGATACTAGAGGATATGTTGAGAAGTTGTGTGATTGACTTCTGAGGCAGTTGGGAGGATTACCTGCCGCTAGTAGAGTTTGCTTATAACAACAGCTATCAGTCTAACATTCAGATGGCACCTTACGAGGCACTATATGGTCGTAGGTGTCGCACACCTTCATGTTGGACTGAGTTGGGTGAGTGACGGGTTCTGGGCCCTGAACTAGTTTCTGATACCGAGGACAAAGTTAGATTGATTCGAGATCGTCTGAAAGTGGAATCAGACAAACAGAAGTCCTATGTGGATCTGAAGCATCGAGAGATTGAGTATTCTATGGGGGATTTTATTTTTCTCAAGGTCTCGCCATGGAAGAAGGTTCTAAGTTTTGGACGTAAGGGCAAGTTGAGCCCTATGTTTATTGGGCCTTACTGCATACTGAAACGTGTGGGACTGGTTGCCTACCTGTTGGAGTTACCTCCAGAGTTAGATCGGATTCATGACGTGTTCCACGTCTCTATGTTGAGGCGCTACCGCTCTGATCCCACGCATATTTTTCCTGTTGAGGAGATCGAGGTTAGGCCAGATCTGATCTTTGAGGAGGAGCCAGTCCAGATATTGGATCGCGATGTAAAGGTTCTAAGAAGAAAGTCCATCCCACTGGTTAAGGTTATTTGGCATAATCATAGTTCTGAGGAGGCCACGTGGGAGCCTGATGATGCGATGCGACAACAGTATCCTCATCTGTTCTGATCAGGTAAAATTTCGAGGCCGAAATTTTCTTTAAGGGGGTAGCGGTGTAACGCCCTAAAAATCCTTTATAATTATTCTCGTATGTTTCTGAAACAAATATCTGTCTGCTTCAGTGGTTAAGTGTTCTGGGAGTGTCTTAGAAGTCTTGGGTTCAAGCCTTAGCTTGGGTAAAATTTTGTTTTTAATTGAGTAAACCCCTATCTTTAGCCAGTAGTCTTATAAATAAATATTGGAAAAACATGTCAGAATGGGCCTGCTGGTCTGGTGGATAAGTAGAGTGGCAAAGTGCTGGTGGTCTTGAGTTCGAGTCTTGGTATGCGCAAGGGAGTGTTTTATTTTGCTACTAGTGTCGTGTGGGTGTTTTAGTCTAACCGAACTACTAAAGAGTTGTAGTGGAATTTGAATTAGGTGGTTGAAGGAAGGGTGGACAGTTTTGAGGGATTTGGGGAGAAAAATATGGGAATTTGAAGATAGTGGGAGAGTTGGTGCCGAACTTGAACTATTGTTTCTCAAGATTTCGGCTTTGGGTTGTACTTTCTCTCCATTTCTATTTTCTATCGACTGTTTTCACTTCTTGGGGGCCGAACCTTTGCTAAGGGTTTCTACTATTTTTTTTGTTTTGTTATCTTTCTTTTCCGAATTTGTTCTTCTCTACGGAAATGGTGCTTTCCCCAAACTATTGCTGACGTTTTCTCTCTTTTTCTCCTTTTTTCTTTTCCATTGGCCGAATATTATTAGGTGATTCTCGACTACACCTTTTGTTTCTCTTCGACTTTGTCCTTCCCTCGACAGACGTTTATTCCTCCACCCTTGCCGGTTCTTTTTCTGCTTCGGTGTCTCTCTCTGTGTCGATTTCTTTTTCCCATAGTTGTCGTTCTCTTCATTTTTGTTCTTTGTCAAATTGTTGTGCCTTTGGCCTTTGCCTTTGGTTTATTTGCCGATAGTTCCTTTATCTGTATGCAGTCTTGCACTTTCGGTAAGTTTAAGTTTCGATTTGGTTCAAACTGTTCATGTGATTATTTGTTAATAAGGGTTCGGTTGGATTGCAGGACCTTAGTGATCATTCGTTCTCGACGGTTTAAGTAGGTAGGGCCCCGGTTGTTCAAACGAGGTAAGTGGTTGTCGACTAAGTGATTAAGTGTTTTCGATTAGGGTCGTTTTAAATTTGGTTAACATGCGACTAATCGAATGTTTGTGGTTGAACTTAGATTTGGAGTGCTCAAGGACTATGTGCGCGTTTTCGTAACCAGGTGTGTAAACACGACTTTGAAAATAGAAATCGGCGAAAAGCCAGAAAACATTAAAAGTCGACGCTACACGCGCGGCGCCGCTCGTGGTTGGTCAGTGTGACCAAACACGGCGCAGTGATCATCGAGGCTGGCCATGTGCGATTCATGGGCCGGGCCGAATTGGGCCGTGTGGGCCACACGAGCGTGTGGGCCCCACACATGTGAACCACACGGGTGTGTGGGGTTATTGGGCCAAGCCATGTGATCCACACGACCAAGGCCATTTGGGGCCGTGTGGGCCACACGGGCGTGTGGGCCCACATGGGCATGCAACATGGGCCTGTGGGCCCATTTTCACTTTTTGACTGCTAAGGTTGCATGGGTCACCCAAGTCGACTGTGGACCTACTGTAGGGTCGGTAAGCGTACCTAGACCCCTAATTGACTGAATTGACTGTATGACTGATATGAATAAGCATGATGATGTTTCACTGATTTGATACTGTATGCCCTGACTACATGCATGATATTCTGTTATAGCATGTTATATTTACATATTGCATTGCATTGGGTTGGGGGTTTATTTTGTTCGGAGGAAGTTCACTGAAAGGCCTCGAGCCTAATTTACTGGCAGCTCAGCTGCAAACTACTGTTTTAGTGCCACAACCGGTACTACTTGGAGTGTAGGGATGGGTAGGTTGATTATATCCCTACATGGAGTGTAGGGTTGGACAGAGATGGAGTGTAGAGGCTGGTTGGGTAGGATTTCCTGATTGCATATTGTTTACCATTACTGTTACTGAGATGGGCTAAATCTCGAACCCATATTGATATTGTAATGGGCTAAGGCCCTAGCTGAAACTGAAACCGTTATTGAAATGGGCTTAGGCCCAGATTGTGATTGCTTTCTGTCTGGTTGTTTTATATGGGATTACACACTGAATTTTTGTAAACTCACCCATCTGTTTTATCTGTACAGGTAATCTCCAGACATAGGCGGATCGGTGTAGCGGAGGACTCAACGGTGGCCACACGACTCATTTCATTCTATTTTAGTAATTAATTATAATTTTGATTTTATTTTAGGGTATTTACTGTAATAATGGCCTCTTTGGATTTTCATGGATTATTTGGGTTTTTTATTGTTTTGATTTATAACTGCTAGTCGTAGGGACAATCGAGTTTTCAAAAAGCAAACCTTTTTAACAAATTGCACACGAATACGCAAACTATTTTTAAAGCTTCTGCGATAAGTGACGTTTTGAAAATTAATAACGTTTTGAAAATAAATAACTTTTTGATAATGATTCACGTTTTGGAAATGAACGACACATCTTAGAATCAATGAAAGGTAATAAAAAGAGGACTAATAGAAAAGAGGGTTTTTCTTTAATAACAACTTGTTTTATAAAAAACACTTCAATGTGACATCGCCAGATTCGGCCATAACGTCCAAGCCGGGTTTGGGGTGTTACATTATTCATGCTTGCTATGTTTTATTCTGTAGAAATTAAATCCTAATTTACGAAAGAAATAAATTCCTAAAGACCTAAAAATAATAAAAGACAAGAATCCCCCCTTTTATTTTTCTGACTTATTCCCCTTGTCTTCTTCAGCTCCATCTCCGCTTGCATAGTCAATATCTTCCGTCCATGTCTCAAAGATAGCATCTGGGAACTCAGGAACAAAAGTATTAGAGATATTCTTAAAAGTCTTTCGAATTGAGTCATCTTTAATTTTTGCATATTTCCAGTAAGTTTCTTGTTGATTGTGCATGAACTTGCACATATCCATCAGAATTGAAAACTCCAATTTCTTTGAAGTACTTGCAGAAGTCAGCATAGGAGTTGTAGATTCAAGTTCAACACTTAGCTTGACTGTTTCTTCTTCTTGGTCAACCCTTGGTTCAGGGTTTGCAGCTCCTTCAACTGGTTTAGGAGTGTTCGGTTCCTTATCATATTCTTCCTCTTCAGTGTTTGTAACTTAATTAGTCTCAGTTTCAAGTTCATTTGTTGACTCCTCCTTATCTGGCTTAGCTGGCTCTTCTTGCTCGCCTTGATTCAGCTCATGCACCCTCTCTACTAACCTTTCAAGATCATAATTTGTAATGCACCCTTGAACATATCTCCCCTTCAGATTTGCTTGTGTTTTAACACGGGCCCTTAAGCAAAGTGAAGTGATTAATGATGGGAAATAAGCACTTCTTGTCTTCTTTTTAGCACAATCATGAATCTCCTTGAGAATAATTTTCCCAACATTAATAGACTTTTCTGTCAAGATTGCATATAACAAGAGCATCCGTTCCATCGAGATGGTGGAACTATGTGAGATTGGCATAAAACTGTAGCGAACAAAATAAAACCATACCTTTGCTACTGGTTTTAGGTATTCCCTTCGGCAAGAATGACTCCCATACTTTCTTATAATCCATTGGGATCCCGGATTTGTCACAACATCAAGCACTTGTTGAAGAAAATCCTAATTGATATTGTTCATCATAGTGTAGTACTCATCTTCTTCAACATCAGGTAAGTTAAACAAATCATTGATGGATTTAGAAGTAAGAGGTACCTTTTTCTTTCGAACAATGACCTCAGTAGCATCTTGCATAGTTAAACTGGCATAGAATTCTCAAACTAGTTCATCATCAAAAAGTGAACGAGCATCACAAAATCGATCCCACTTGAGAGTATTGATTTTCTTTCTAATCGGTTTAGGAACAACCATCAAATCATTATTCTTCAAGTCAAAACCTTTTTCCGGCATCATAGGTTGATGCTTGAAGATTGAATCAAATCTCTCTTTCACTTCTTCATCGATTAAAATCGAGTTTTCAGGAATAGTCTTTGAAGATCTGGTTCTTTTGCGAGACATGGTATCTTTTCCCGAAAATTTGGTAAAGTTTCTGCACAAGGGAGAAAAGAGAAATCGATAAAGTGGGTAGAACTTGCTACGGAAAAAACCTTGCAATGGTGAGGATGGTGCGGTGACGATGACAATGTGCGACAGCAACAGCGGGGTGCGGCAGCGACAACAGTGTGTGACAGCAACGACGGTGCTTTGGAAATCTTTTTGCGACGGCAATAAGAGATTTCGACAAAAGGGGAAGATAAATATGGTTTCTTTCGGGATTTGAGGTTGGCAGCACAAGAGGGAGGTTTAAGGATTTTTAAGGTTTAAGCAAATTACTTTGAGGGATATGAAAAATAGTAGAATGAAGAGGGGTTTATACAGGGAAAAATTAGGGCAACATGTAGCAAAAATTTAGCTACATTAGGGTTACTTGGGCGGCAAGTGATGGGTGTGACGGCAAGGCATGGATTTTTCCCTCCTTTTTACTGTCTTGGGCCTCAAACTCAGACAGTATTTATAAACTTACTCAAGAAAAAAAATGATTAGTACTTGGGCCAAATTTGACCCCCTTTATTAACATAAAAATTTAAAATTTAAACAGAATAAATAAAACTTAAAAATTTTAAATTTTAAATAGAAAAATTCTTCTTAACAAATTACATTAAATTAGTTCCTAGGAAAGGTTGGAGGGGTCACAGATCTCCTGCTTAAGTTCCAATCTCCTTAGACAGAATTAATTAAATGTAATAAGTTAAGAAAATAAGTTCTAATTATTTATTTCTTTACAAAACAAGTTCATGAAAAATCAAGGGTCTGTTAATTTGAACGAGGATTCAACTCGCTCAACTTCACCATCCCAGTAGTGTTTGAGACGTTGACCATTAAATTTAAACATACCTCCGTAATTGTTGTATAATTCAATAGCTCCATAAGGATAAACTCGGTAGATGGTATAGGGTCCTTTCCATCGGGATTTAAGCTTCCCAGGAAATAACTTCAACCTTGAATTAAACAACAAAACCTTCTGACCTTTTTTAAACCCGCGAGGTTGTATATGACTATCATGCCATCTCTTTGATCTTTCTTTACACATTTTGGCTTTATCATAGGAAAACAACCTCAACTCTTCCAACTCATCAAGTTGTAACATCCTTCTCTCACCGGCTTGCTTAAGATCAAAGTTCAACTGCTTCAAAGCCCAGTGAGCTTTATTCTCCAACTCTAATGGCAAATGACATGCCTTTCCAAAGACTAACCAATAAGGAGTCATTCCTAACGGAGTCTTAAATGTTGTTCGATAGGCCCATAATGCATCATCAACCCTTTAAGACCAATCTTTTCTGCTAGGGCGTACTACCTTTTCAAGGATACCTTTGATTTCACGGTTCACTCTGTCAACCTGCCCATTAGACTGGGGGGTGATAGGCAGTAGCAATCTTGTGCTTCACATCATATTTTTCAAGCAACCACTTAAGCCATTTGTTAACAAAGTGAGAACCTTCATCACTAATAATAGCTCTTGGTGTCCCAAATCGTGTAAACACATGCTTATGTAGGAATTGCATGACTACCTTAGCATCATTTGTAGGGTATGCTTTAGCTTCAACCCACTTGGATACATAGTCCACAGCAACTAAGATGTATTTGTTCCCATACGAAGAAGGAAACGGGCCTAAGAAGTCAATGCCCGTCGAACAATTCAATCTCCAAAATGTTTGTCAAGGGCATCTCATTCCTCCTTGATATATTTCTGATCCTTTGGCATTTATCACAGTTCTTCACATAAGCATAAGCATCTTTAAATAGTGTAGGCCAAAAGAACCCTGCTTGCAAAATCTTAGCTGCAGTACGTGAACCACCAAAGTGTCCCCCACTTGGATATGAATGGCAATGATACAAGATCTCGGCAATCTCACTTTCAGCTACACACTTTCAGATTATATTATCTGCACATTGTTTAAACAAAAACGGATCCTCCCAAAAATAATACCAACTATCATGAAGGAATTTTTTCCTTTGTTGGTATGTCATTTCTCGAGGAATTATTCCACATGCAAGATAATTGGCAAAATCAGCAAACCAAGGTGTTTCATGAATTTGACTTACCTCAAATAAGTGTTCATTTGGGAAATTCTCGTTGATAGGCGCACATGATCGAGTTACCTCATCTTGCTCCAACCTCGACAGATGATCAGCTATTTGATTTTCAACACCTTTTCTGTCTTGGATCTCAAGGTCAAATTCTTGGAGTAAAAGTATCCAACGAATTAGCCTCAGTTTCGCATATTTCTTCGTGAGCAAGTATTTAATGGCCGCGTGGTTAGTAAATACTGAAACTTTGGTACCTATAAGATATGAGCGGAATTTGTCAAAAGAAAAAACTATAGCAAAGAGTTCCTTTTCAGTTACCGTATAATTGAGTTGGGCTCTCGTCAAAGTTCTACTTGCATAGTAAATAGGGTGAAACACTTTGTTTCTTCTTTGACCTATCACAGCTCCAACGGCATAATCACTTGCATCGCACATCAACTCAAAAGGTAAGCTCCAATCAGGTGTAATGATTATTGGGGCTGAGATTAACCGTTTTTTATATCTTCAAAAGCTTCCAAACATGCTTTGTTGAAACCAAAAACTGTATCTTTCTCTAACAACAAACACAACGGTTTAGAAATTTTTGAGAAATCTTTGATAAACCTTCGGTAAAAACCGGCATGGCCTAAGAAACTTCTGACTCTTTTCACATTAATTGGGGCCGGTAATCTTTCAATTACGTTCACCTTTGCTTTATTGACTTCAATTCCTCTCTTTGAGATTTTATGCCCTAAAACAATCCCTTCCTTAACCATAAAATGGCATTTTTCCCAGTTAAGGACAAGATTCATCTCTTTGCATCTCTTCAGTACCTTAGCCAAATTACTCAAACAAATATCATAAGTGTTACGAAAAAAAAATCATCCATGAAAACCTCAACAAAATTTTCAACCATATCAGTGAATATTGCCATCATGCATCGTTGAAATGTTGCAGGTGCATTGCATAAACCAAAAGGCATTCGCCTAAAAGAAAACGTACCATATGGACAAGTAAAGGTTGTTTTATGTTGGTCCTCCGGAGCTACAACTATTTGGTTATATCCCGAATAGCCATCTAAAATATAATAGAATTCATTACCCGCCAGTCGAACTAACATCTGATTCAAAAAAGGCAATGGAAAATGGTCCTTTCGAGTGGCTTTATTCAACTTTCTGTAATCAATACAAATTCTCCTACTAGTAACAGTTCTCGTTAGAATCAAATCATTACGCTCATGTTCAACAATCGTGGTTCCACCTTTCTTCGGCACACACTGCACCGGACTTACCCACGAACTATCTGAAATAGGATAGATGATTCCTGCATCTAACCATTTGATCACTTCCTTTCTCACAACTTCTTTCATAATAGGATTGAGCCACCTTTGCCCATCAATTCGAGCTCTTTCACCTTCTTCTAAAATAATTTTATGCATGCAAAAAGAAGGACTTATACCTCGAATATCAGCTATGGTCCAACCAATTTCTTTCTTAAATTTCTTTAGAACAACAATTAGTTGCTCCTCTTGATCTTTCGTCAGTTCTGCTGAAATAATCACAGGCAAAGTGGAACAGTCACCTAAATAAAAATATTTCAAATGGGAAGAAAGTACGTTTAGTTCGAGTTTAGGTGGTTCTTCAATTGACAACTTGGGTTGCACAAATTCTCTAACTTCTAACTCCAAAGGTTCAAACCGTGTGGATTGAATAAAATTTATCGGATTGGCTTCCATTAAAGCCATGTTTTCTTCACCTTCTTCATCCTCCAAAGGGTCAAGATCTAAGGCTTTCTCTAATGGATCTTCTTCAAAATTACTTTCCATAGAAACTAAGGTTTCTATCTCTTCCATAACTGAACACTCTTCTGCCGGATCGGGAAATTTCATCGCTTTAAGAATGTTAAAGGTTACTTGATCGTCTTGAACTCGCATGGTGAGTTCACCTTTGTGCACATCAATTAACGTTCTTCCCGTGGCTAAGAAAGGTCTCCCAAGGATGATCAGCACTTCCTTATCTGCTTCAAAATCTAAGACAATGAAATCAGCAGGAAAAATAAATTTATCGACTCTTACCAAAACATCCTCAATCTTTCCTTCGGGATATGCTAAAGATCAATCTGCTAGCTGAAGCGTCTTGAAAATAGACTTAGGCATCAAGTTGATACTCGCTCCTAAATCACATAAAGCTTTACCACAATAAGATTCACCAATGTTAAAGGGTATAGTAAAGCTTCCTGGGTCCTTCTGTAACACCCCAAACCCGGCCTAGACGTTACGGCTGAATCTGGCATGTCACATCAAAAGATTGTTTTAAACTACACGATCATTTAAAACCCCTTCCTCGATTTAATACTTTTTACCATTTGAAAACCTTGAATTTTTTTTCTTATCAAAACAAAATTTCCTTAAGGTTATTTTCCTTGCAACATAATATTATTTTCAAAATGTTGTGTGTAGCGGAAGATTGACTTCCAAGGTTGCGGAAACGTGATATTTGAAAACAGAAGTTATTGTTTTAAAAACCCGTGTTCAATTGTTTGGCAGTTCATAACTAAAATATTTACCAAATGAAAGTTAAAGAAAATCCAAATGGCCATGTTACATAAATTATTAACCCAAACTAATATAAAATAAAGTAAACCCAAAAATACTAAATTCCGTTTATTAACAAATCCGGCGTATGGTCACCTCCGAGTCCTCCGCAGCTCCAAATCCTCTAACACTGGGGATTACCTGCACGATTAAAAGAAAAGGGGTGAGTTAAGAGAACTCAGTGTGTAAACCCCTATAACGGTCATAATCTGGGCCGAGCCCATACGGTGTCGGTCTAGGCCTGAGCCCTATTCGGTAGCAAGTCGAGCCTAAACCCCAATCATCCCAATGCAAATGGATATGTGCCCACCCCAATCCTATCCAGCCAACTAACTCTCCACCCGTACCAACCAACACACCATGTGGGGACCATGTCAACCCACCCAGCCAAAACTCTCCAATAATGCAGTCAAGCTGCTAATAACGGTATATGTGGTTGAGCCACTAAATAAAGCATATGTGGCGAAGCCACTATAACGGTATGTGGCGATGCCACCAGAACAGTATGTGGCAGAACCACTAGAACGGTACTTCCTCCAATCAGCAAGCCCAACCCAATGCAATATGATATGTATGCAATATAATACGACCATAAACAGATATATAACATCACATAAACAATATTTATACTACCACTAAGAGTATAACGGTCATTTCATCGTTTAGGGGTAAGATGGTATTTTCACCCCTTAGGGGTATTTCGGTAATTTACCCATCGAGGGTATTTCGGTAACTTATCCATTAAGGGTAGTTCGGTAATATACCCACTGAGGGTATTTTGGTAATTTACTATTTAACGGCCTTTCTAGAGGCCCACTGTCGCCTCGAGCGACACAGGTTCCCTTTTGGGTCACTACGGTGTAATTGGGCCTAATATCCAATTCTGGCCCAAATGGGCCCACACGTTCGTGTGGCCCATTCAGCTCATTTTCAGTCTTGGTTCTGCAGACTTCGTAGTCACATCAGTCATTTGGTACTTACCATCGATTTCGCTCATGTGGGCCCGTTAACCCATTAGGCCCACTAAGCCCGCTTCGGCTCAACAAGGCCCATTACAGCCTTAGTTCCACGAGAGAGTTCGTGACACTCTCAACGGTCTATCGCCATCACTAGTGGCTCAGTTTACCTCTACAAGCGCTCGCACGCTCGGGAGATCTCAATTGTCGGCATTCTGACTTTTCGGTATTTCATCTTTTAGCCGATTCATAGATCACAACAATAGCAAATTAAACAGAGGTGTGAGATTACACACCTGTTATGGGTTGTAAGTTGAGGCTCCCATGATTAAGCACCTAAGAAAACAACAGTTCCAGTCAATTAGCTTTAACCCTTACTAAGGCATCTCCACAAAATTGAAACCATTAAATTAATTTATGTTACTTACCACCAAACAAGATATCTCCTGCAAGGGAAGGATAATCGGCCCTTAAACTTTGGCTTAGAATGACGAGTCCCTAGTATCGTTCGATAAAAAAGAAGGTGTTAGCGATAACCATCACCATGGTAACGGGGATGAAAGCCTTTTCAGCTAAAGGAAAACATAAGGAAACAAGAAGAACACCAACCCCAGATTCGGCTATAGTCACACTTACCAATCACTTTCCAAGATTCGAAGGCTGAATGAACAGAAAGAAGGATATGCTTAGTCCCTCCTAGATTCGGCCTACACCAAAAGAGTCAAGGTTCAAGTTTTTCGGCTTATGCTTTGCAGGGATGGGAAAAATAATAAGAGATAGAGATAGTGTTGTATTCGGCCAGAGAGAAAAGAATAGTGTGAAGAGAAAAGAAAAGAAGGTGAAGGGCTTATCAATTCGGCAATTTGAAAAAGAAATGAAAAAGAAAGAAAAGATGAAGAAGAGTGGTTTCGGCAATTAGCAAGAGAAATGAAGGAGAAAGAAAATGTAAAAGAGTGAATTCGACAGAGGTCCACAATGAAAAGAAAACGACGTGAAACGTCCAAAAGTGCTAAAATGATAACACTTCCCCAAGAAAAAAATCAAAGAAAAAAATTCGGCACTTCTCCTAACACAAACTGAAAATGCACACCCCAAAAGACCTCCCTTGGCCGAAATTGCCTATCACCACTTCCCCACATTCGGCCAACACTTGCCCACTCCTCTATCCCTTGATTCTCTCCAAACTTTCCTCCTAATTTTGCTCTCCTTCCTCCATTTGAAACATTTGACCCAGTCTCCAACTCCCCTTGAAGAGTTCGATCTGAACTCTGCTTCCTCCCCTCTCAAGTCATAAAATAACAGCTTCCATTTGCAGCTTGTGGGGTTCGAACCTGTAACAGCCCGATTTAGGGGCTAGTAGAAACAGTGATCTCGGAATCACTAATTCTAGGTTACAGAAAATTATTTTCATGTTATTTTATGAGTTACAACATGTTTATGAGGATGCATAAAAATTTTGGTGCCTTAATTTTAGCGATTTCTAGCTAAATTGTGAAAAAGGACTAAATCTCATAGAGTGTGAAAGTTTCATTCTATAGGTTAAAGGTACCAAATAGCTATGGCTTAGTAATTAGAGGTCCCAAATGAGCAATTTGGCCTAGTCTAAGTGAGTTGGCCAGCCATAGTAAGCTAAGGGGACAAGAACATTAAATGTGGTCATGTTAGGTGTTTAAAAAGAAATAAAATAAGATGAAATAAGCCAAAAAGCTATCATCCTTTTTATTTCTTCTCTTTCAACCAAAAATATCAGCCATGGGAGGGCTTTAAAAGCTTGAAAATTTCAGAAAGCTTCTCTTCACTCAAGTAAGTGATTTTGATGGCTTTAGATGTTAATTTTTGTACTTTTGAGACCCCTAAAGCTTAAGCTTTCTAAAGAGGGGACTTGTTTGCAATATGGTTGAAAGTCTAGGGACTTTCCATGAGAGAGTTTATGTTGTTTGATTAGTTTTACGAAAGAAAATGAATGATAGGATGATGAGAAACAACTTTTGTGAAAGGTGTTGTCATGAAAACACCTATTTGGGACTAAAATGAAAAAGTTGTAATTTGTTCATTAAGGCATGAAATTGATGGAATTGAGAATAGTTGTAAGAGGATTTAATGTTCAGCTAGTCTTGTTTAACAAGAAAGTGTGATGAAAATTTATTTACGAGCCTAGGGGCAAAATCATAATTTTGCCAAGTATAGGGGCAAAATGGTCTTTTTTGCCTAAGTAGAGATTATGTTGTAAAACAATCATTAAGTGATTAAATGAGTAAATTTCATTGTTTTAGATCAAAGAAAATGAGTTTCGGACCTAGAACGGATGAAAAGAGAAATGTGGACAAAAAGTCCTTTTCGGCTCTTTCGACATCGAGGTAAGTTCATGTGCAAATGTTGAAATTACGTATGAGCCTATTTAGTATTTCAATGTTGTATGGAATGTATATTACTATATGAATGTATGAAATTTCTTTTGATGAGATGTCAATGGAATTGAATTTAGAGTAATGGGAAAGGTGTATAACACGATAGGACGATGGGTAAAGGCTCGAGTAAGACCATATTGGGATATGGCCTCGGTGTAAGAATTCGTATAAGACCATGTCAGGGACATGGCATCGATATGTTAGTGTATGTAAAACCCAATTGGGGTAGAGTGACAACGAAAACTATGTGTATGAGACTCAAGAGAGTTATTTAACAATTCGAATGATTCATTGTATATGTGAATGTATGTGGTTGTACCATGAGTAGCACAAGTATGTGTAGAATTGAATTGAGATGAATTCAATAAATGACGAACCCCTAGTGGGGTATGTGTATTTGACGCACTGTGTGAATGAGAACGAATATCGTAGAAAGTTAAGTAAAAATGGAAACATGTGAGGATGTTCTTGAATGAACATTTGAAATAGAGTTATACTTGTGAATTATTATCCATGAATGTAAATAACGGTAAGTTATGTGCGATATCACCTTATTGATAATTGATCGATGGGCTATGTGTGATACCATCACTTATAAATGATTGGTGGGTTATATGCAATACCTCTCTATTAGAGATTCAATGGTGGGCTAAGTGCGAAACCACCGAGATATTAGTAGCATGAGCGGCTTATTGAAAATGCTTGATATGTTGTTATATATGATCTTGTGACGATCAGTGCAAGAACGTATGCTAATTAAACGAACGAATTGGCCTGTGATATGGTAAGAAGGTGGTAAGAGATTGAATGAGTAAGTTTCAAGAATGGTTGAGTAAGTAACTATGAGTTGATGAGAAAATTTTAACATATTGCCTTGGGGTTATGTATATTCAGTGAATACCAATATTTGTCAAATTATACAGATGAACTTACTAAGCATTATTGCTTACTCCTTTACTTTTTTCATCTCTAATAGGTTATATTAACTAGCTCGGGTTGGAGGCCGCCGGAGATGTTTTCACACTATCGAGCAGACCCTTGGTATAAGGTATCAAGTCCTTAGAAGTCATGGCATGTATAGGGCTAGTACTTGAAGTTGATGAGGTCTAATTATTGTAGCCATATGTGTTGGCCTAAATGAGTTATGGGACCATTGTGTATAGCCATAGATGATGGCATAAGTTGTCTGTAATAATATGGGAATTAGTTCTCCCTTGTGTATGGGATAAAGATCTTATTTCTTTTATAATAAAATGTCTATAGTTCAAGTGTAATTTTGATACTAGGTGTGGTTATGCGATGAGGTATGAATGTATGCAGATGTGGGTGGAAAAAGGCTTGGTAGATAACATCTAAGTGCCCACACGGATAGACACACGGGCGTGTGTCTAGGCCGTGTACATCCTGCACCTTAGTGCCTTAAGTTAGAATAGAACACGGGCTGATCACACGGCCGTTTGTTCAAGCCGTGTGATACGCACGGCCAGCACATGGGCGTGTGCCCCGGCCGTGTGTAATAAGTCAGTATATCAAGGTATTGTACACGGTCTAAGTCCACGGGCGTGTCAAGGCCGTGTGTAATCAGTCAGTGTCGACCACGGTCGGAAGACATGGGCGTGTAAAGGGGTGCACGGGCGTGTCCCAAACCGCATGGGCGTGTGCCTTAACCGTAGGGCATTTGGTAGAATGCTTGGGTTTTTAAGCACGGTTGTTGAACATGGGCGTGTGTGCCTACACACGGGCGTGTCTCATTCTACACGGGCGTGTGGCCCCTGTTTTAGTTAAAAGTTTCTTTTAACTCGTAAAAGTTTCCAAACGCAAGCTTAAGGTCTCGTAGGCCCACGATATGAATGTCTTGACTAAGAAAGAGAAGTTTTTAATTTGAAACGAAATTTTACAACCCGTAAGTGTATGATTAAGAAGTTAAAGCATAGTAATATCTCGTATCCGATCTAAGCCTCAGACTCGGGTATAGGGTGTTACATTTAGTTGTATCAGAGCCAGGTTTAGTCGATTCTAGGACTAACCTAGCGTGAGTAAGAGTCTAGCTATACATGCCGTATGTGGATCGTGATAGTGTGATGTCTCCCGGCTCTAACGAAATTATTTTGTTAAGACAGTGATTATTCCCAACCGAGCTAATTTCAGTAAGTTTGTATGATTTCTAAGCTTTATGATTTATATCATTGAATTTCTTAGTATAATGTACAATGTTATTATGAAAATGTTTAATGTTATGTTAAACAAAGAAATTAATGAGATCAAGCATGAGAAAGCCCCGATTGAAGTTGAATAACTTAGGATACTCGATCTACCACATGAAACAAGAAAGTCCGTATAAGACCAAGCCGAGGCATGGCATCGGCAAGCAAGAAAGATATCATGTAAGTCTAAGGCAAGCTTGGCATTGAATAAGTTATCATGTAAGTCCAAGGCAAGCTTGGCATTGAACAAGTTATCATGTAAATCCAAGGCAAGCTTGGCATTGAACAAGTTATCATGTAAGTCCAAGGCAACCTTGGCATTGAACAAGTTATCATGTAAGCCCAAGGCAAGCTTGGCATTGAACAAGTTATCATGTAAGTCCAAGGCAAGCTTGGCATTGAACAAGTTATCATGTAAGCCCAAGGCAAGCTTGGCATTGAACAAGTTATCATGTAAGTCCAAGCCTAGGCATGGCATTGGTGAGAACGAGAAAGACTTTGTATAAGTCCATGTCAAGACATGGCCTCGAAACCAAGAAGAGAGATTCCATGTGAGACTGTATCTAGGATATGGCTTTGGCATCGAGCATGTGAGATGAGATTCAGTATCCTCGGTTATTCATGGAAATTCATCGGGCACACAAGTAAAGTTTAAATGGGATAGCAAGAAAGTTAGTAGTAAAGTTGATATTATGTCATGCTAGCGAAGGCTGAATAACAAGTATAATTCATGTTATGAATGATGATGTTGAGATTATGCTTGTTATAGTAAAGTATACTAATCTATGTGATCAAGTGTTACAGGTACCTTGTTTACCTTACAAACATGAGACTAGTAAGTACCATGATGTATGTGAGAAGCGATGAAAGTAAGTAAGCATTAGAGATTTGTGATGCCATTGTTTATGATAAATATGTCCACATGGTTAAATCTCACATGTTTTGTTAAAGTAGAGAATGCATGATGTTTTGTTTTATGACTCTGTTATGAAGCCACACATATTATGGTGTGGAAGTAAAAAAAAAACTGAAAAGTTGACTAAGTAGAATGCGGGATATGAGTACGGTCGTTCAACGATGAAAAGATGAATAAGACCATGGTTGGACCATGGCAATGAGAAGGTCAGTGTAAGACCATGTTTGGAACATGGCATCGACCGTATTATGAGGGTCAGTGTAAGACCATGTTTGGAACATGGCATCGACCGTATTATGAGGGTCAGTGTAAGACCATGTTTGGAACATGGCATCGACCGTATTATGAGGGTCATTGTAAGACCATGTTTGGAACATGGCATCGGCCGTATTATGAGTGCCAGTGTAAGACCATGTTTGGAACATGGCATCGGCATTAAGACAAGAGTTGGTGTAAGACCATATCTGAGATATGGCATCGACATTGACATGCGTTCCATGTTAGACCATATCAGGGATATGGCATTGGTATTGGTATGAGATTTCATGTAAGACCTTAGCGAGGCTATGGCATCGTGATGACATATAAAGAAGTAGCTAGACTATGCTGTCGTGATACGAGTAAGACCATAGTTGGACTATGGCAATCAGGTAGACAACGTACTCAAACCTGTACAACATTTATTAATTGATAAGTGATTGTAAGAGAAAGTAGGGTTAAATGTTGAGTACTCGGCGGATATTAATGTGGAACTTGAATTATTAAAAGTTACAGAGTTCAAAAGTATAAGGGATAGAAACAATTGTAGAGTGATAAATGTGAAAACCCACTCGAGATGAGTTATATGACTATGATGAATATTAAGTCATATGTATGTAGTCACGAGAGCCAAGTTAAGGGGCTCTGTGACCTCACTCTCCTTACCACTGTTGAATTATGATGAGATGTTAAGAGAGTTAAATTGAGTAAGTTTGCATTCGATTAATGCAATAATTATGTTAGTATAATTGAGAATGCTTTGTATCACATTGATACATGATACTCTACTATATAGAGTAATTGTTTTTGAAAATGAGGTTGAAGTCCTTGGGGACTATAATAAAAAGGGTTATCATTGATATATGAAAGAGATAAGGTCCCGTATAAGACCATGGCTGGGATATGGCCTCGGCACTGAGTTGAGATCCCGTATAAGACCATATTCAGAATATGGTAACGATATTTGATATGGAAGTCCATATAAGACCTTAGCCGGGATATGGCATTGGCACCCAGAGGAGACTCCATATAAGACCACCTCGTGGATGTGGCATTGGCCTTGTACCTACATGAATGACGATAAATATGTGTCTTTGATTATCCCTAGTGATCAATGGGACACATAGATGAGTCTAGAGGTAGAAATCAAAATTGTACTAAAGCCATGTGAATGAGTAAATGTAGACACTCGTGAACAAGTCAAGAAGAAATGAGTACGATGTGTGGCATGGTATGTGCTAAATAAATGGCAAGTTTGAATAAGTTGGCTTAAATCCTGTAGTTTGTGCATGGTTAGTTGATGCCATGGATGGATTATAATAATAATCCCCTTGAGTATTACGTATAAATAACTATTACCTTTCAAGGCTGACGTAGTTGTTCTTTTCATAAATTATGATTGTGTGAGAATGTTAGCTGATAGTAAAAATCAGACAAAATGGTTGTCAATTTGGTTAATTGAAATTGACATTCCTTTATCTTCTCGTAACCTTAATTGGGTACTTTGAGGAGGAAGTTGGTGATGATTCGTGTATAAAAGGTGAAATCGCAAGTTTCACGTTGTGTGATGGGTTTTCGGGTAAGCTGAAAAGAGTTAATGAATTTGACCAAGATGACCCTGCTATCGTGAGATATGAAGATAGCAAAGGTTTTATATTAGCATAGCAAGAGAAACTCAGATGGGTGTGTGCTCAAAATATGTTCTCGAGTATGGAGAAAAGAGTAGATTAATGTATTGAGATATGATTCAAGTTACGTGTATATTCACGCATGAATCAAGAAAGAGAATAAAATTACGTAGTATGCGTGAGTAGGGAGCATGATATAATGATATGCTCATCGAAATGTTCAAACCGTGATGGTTGAGTTGAAAGCTATTGAAAGAACTATTTATTTGAAAGTTCTAGTCTTGAGATCGATCAATCGAGAGAAAGAGTTGTGAGTTGGTGATCCGAGAGCGATCACTTTTGTGTCCGTGTTGTGAGTTAGATATTATGTATTGATCCATGGGATCATCGATGTGTATTTTCTGAATTTTTTTATGATGAAAGAGTATCATATGCTCTGAAGATTTTGAAATGAAATAGTGAAACGGCTTGAGCTATTACAATGGTGGGTATAGTTATTGTGATACTACTCGGATAGTAGACATAGTACGATATGCGAATGAAAGTTATCCATGTTGGATAAAGTTTATGTTGTTGGTGCTTCCTCGATATATGAAGTGAATGATGATGAATTCAGAACTTATACAAGAGTTTTGGTATGAGATTTAGTAGTAGCATATCTACTAATGCAAAAATAAGGAAATGCGATTATGTGCATAAATGTTTTGTGATAGAGTACATTTCACGATATGATTGAGATTATGGTCGAAATAGTTGACCACTAAAAGTGAGTTTTCAAAGCGTATAAGTCAAGACTATTACAGTCGGTAAATGCTTTAATGAGAAAGTGAGGTAAAACCTTATAGATTTCAAATTCAGTTTGACAAGATTCCCTAAGAAGGGGATGTCAATCGAATTGTAATGAATCAACCAGTGAAGATCCGAACAATCATTTGGGCAACGTCGTAGTTCCAAATTAGTGGATTTCTGGATATAGTATAAGCCCCAAAGGAAGAATAACCTAGGTCTCAAGTTACATTTCGATCTTATGTATCACAGCTTAAGAGTTACCGGTAAGAGGAATTTGAGGATAAGTGGATTTGCGATTTTGAAGATTAGATGGAAACATTTTAAGAATGTTGGTAACTAACCCTCCCGATAAGATTTTCTGGGGCGAAAATCCTAAGGGGGAGAATTGTAACACCCGATTTAGGGGCTAGTCGAACAGATGATCTCGGAATCACTAATTCGAGGTTAGAGAAATTATTTTCATGTTATGTTATGAGTTACAACATGTTTATGAGGATGCATAAAAATTTTAATGCCTTAATTTTAGCGATTTCTAGCTAAATTGTGAAAAAGGACTAAATCGCATAGAGTGCGAAAGTTCCATTCTATAGGCTAAAGGTACCAAATAGCTATGGCTTAGTAATTAGAGGTCCCAAATGAGCAATTTGGCCTTGTCTAAGTGAGTTGGCCGGCCATAGTAAGCTAAGGGGACAAGAACATTAAATGTGGTCATGTTAGGTGTTTAAAAAGAAATAAAATAAGATGAAATAAGCCAAAAAGCTATCATCCTTTTTATTTCTTCTCTTTCAACCGAAAATATCAGCCATGGGAGGGCTTCGAAAGCTTGAAAATTTCAGCAAGCTTCTCTTCACTCAAGTAAGTGATTTTGATGGCTTTAGATGTTAATTTTTGTACTTTTGAGACCCATAAAGCTTAAGCTTTCTAAAGAGGGGACTAGTTTGCAATATGGTTGAAAGTCTAGGGACTTTCCATGAGAGATTTTATGTTTTTTGATGAGTTTTACGAAAGAAAATGAATGATAGGATGATGAGAAACAACTTTTGTGAAAGGTGTTGTCATGAAAACACCTATTTGGGACTAAAATGCAAAAGTTGTAATTTGTTCATTAAAGCATGAAATTGATGGAATTGAGAATAGTTGTAAGAGGATTTAATGTTCAGCTAGGCTTGTTTAACAAGAAAATGTGATGAAAATTTATTTACGAGCCTAGGGGCAAAATCGTAATTTTTCCAAAGTATAAGGGCAAAATGGTCATTTTTTCCTAAGTAGAGATTATGTTGTAAAACGATCATTAAGTGATTAAATGCATAAATTTCATTGTTTTAGATCAAAGAAAATGAGTTTCGGACCTAGAACGGATGAAAAGAGAAATGTGGGCAAAAAGTCCTTTTCGGCTCTTTCGACATCGAGGTAAGTTCATGTGCAAATGTTGAAATTACGTATGAGCTTATTTAGTATTTCAATGTTGTATGGAATGTATATTACTATATGAATGTATGAAATGTCTCTTGATGAGATGTCAATGGAATTGAATTTAGAGTAATGGGAAAGGTGTATAACACGATAGGACGATAGGTAAAGGCTCGAGTAAGACCATATTGGGATATGGCCTCGGTGTAAGAATTCGTATAAGACCATGTCAGGGACATGGCATCGATATGTTAGTGTATGTAAAACCCAATTAGAGTAGAGTGACAACGAGAACTATGTGTATGAGACTCAAGAGAGTTATTTAACAATTCGAATGATTCATTGTATATGTGAATGTATGTGGTTGTACCATGAGTAGCACAAGTATGTGTAGAATTGAATTGAGATGAATTCAATAAATGACGAACCCCTAGTGGGGTATGTGTATTTGACACACTGTGTGAATGAGAACGAATATCGTATAAAGTTAAGTAAAAATGGAAACATGTGAGGATGTTCTTGAATGAACATTTGAAATAGAGTTATACTTGTGAATTATTATCCATGAATGTAAATAACGGTAAGCTATGTGCGATATCACCTTATTGATTGTTGATCGATGGGCTATGTGTGATACCATCACTTATAAATGATTGGTGGGTTATATGCGATACCTCTCTATTAGAGATTCAATGGTGGGCTAAGTGCGAAACCACCGAGATATTAGTAGCATGAGCGGCTTATTGAAAATGCTTGATGTGTTGTTATATATGATCTTGTGACGATCAGTGCAGGAACGTATGCTAATTAAACGAACGAATTGGCTTGTGATATGGTAAGAAGGTGGTAAGAGATTGAATGAGTAAGTTTCAAGAATGGTTGAGTAAGTAACTATGAGTTGATGAGAAAAATTCAACATATTGCCTTGGGGTTATGTATATTCAGTGAATACCAATATTTGTCAAATTATACAGATGAACTTACTAAGCATTATTGCTTACTACTTTACTTTTTTCATCTCTTATAGGTTATATTAACTAGCTCGGGTTGGAGGCCACCGGAGATGTTTTCACACTATCGAGCAGACCCTTGGTATAAGGTATCAAGTCTTTAGAAGTCATGGCATGTATAGGGCTAGTACTTGAAGTTGATGAGGTCTAATTATTGTAGCCATATGTGTTGGCCTAAATGAGTTATGGGACCATTGTGTATAGCCATAGATGATGGCCTAAGTTGTCTGTAATAATATGGGAATTAGTTCTCCCTTGTGTATGGGATAAAGATCTTATTTCTTTTATAATCAAATGTCTATAGTTCAAGTGTAATTTTGATACTAGGTGTGGTTATGCGATGAGGTATGAATGTATGCAAATGTGGGTGGAAAAAGGCTTGGTAGATAGCATCTAAGTGCCCACACGGATAGACACACGGGTGTGTGTCTAGGACGTGTACATCCTGCACCTTAGTGCCTTAAGTTAGAATAGAACACGGGCTGATCACACGGCCGTTTGTTCAAGCCGTGTGATACGCACGGCCAGCACATGGGCGTGTGCCCCGGCCGTATGTAATAAGTCAGTATATCAAGGTATTGTACACGGTCTAAGTCCACAGGCGTGTCAAGGCCATGTGTAATTAGTCAGTGTCAACCACGGTCGGAAGACATGGGCGTGTAAAGGGGTGCACGGGCGTGTCCCAAACCGCATGGGCGTGTGCCTTAACCGTGGGGCATTTGGCAGAATGCTTGGGTTTTTAAGCACGGTTGTTGGACATGGGCGTGTGTGCCTACACACGGGCGTGTCTCATTCTACACGGGCGTATGGCCCCTGTTTCAGTTAAAAGTTTCTTTTAACTCGTAAAAGTTTCCAAATGCAAGCTTAAGGCCTCGTAGGCCCACGATACGAATGTCTTGACTAAGAAAGAGAAGTTTTTAATTTGAAACAAAATTTTACAGCTCGTAAGTGTATGATTAAGAAGTTAAAGCATAGTAATATCTCGTATCCGATCTAAGCCTCAGACTCGGGTATGGGGTGTTACAAAACCCCACTCTCCAAGCCTTCCCAAAGACGCCACCGCCACTGAGCTACAAGCTCATCTTGTGTTACATAAACACACACAAATATACTTGAACCCTATTGCCAACAGCCCTCTCCACTTTTAGGGCCAAAAACCAAAATTTTACCAAGGCTCAAACTCGAACCCAGGCCTCTATAGGGCCCCCAAATACACTCAAATAACCCGCTGAGCAAGCACAACATGCAGTTGAGCAAAAATTACAACCCTTAACTTTTGGGATGTTACAATTCTACCCCTGTAACACCCCTAAGCTGTATCTGTCGTCGGATTAGGGTTACGAGGCATTACCGATCTAAACCCAACCCAGAGTAGGTATTAATACACATGTCTGTCAGTAATTTCAAATTCATTATTAATCATACTTATCAATACATTACATATACCAAGGCCGATACTCATAATCACTTATAATATAACTATTGATCAAAATCAAACTTACTAAAAGAACTATTCATTTAATCATTGACATTACAATAGCCAAATATGTGCATACTACATTCACCTTACTAAAACAAATTTTTTCAATCATCAACACCAAGTATGCATATACCAACACGTTGCTTATAAAATCTATGTTATACCAAATTCACACCATTTGCCGACTATATCCAAACGTATAAACAACCACATCTCATACAATTATCAAAGTCAAGTTATCAAAACAAACATATCTTATATTTAACCTAAAACATATAAACCAAACATGTTATGCATGTATGTGACTATCACGACTAGTTTGCACAACCCAAAATTTACATAACCAATAATACCATTCTTACGTGTCATGAGATGTTATTTACCTAATTATACCAACACCATTTTCGACAATACATAGCAAGAATGTTTACCTTAAAATCATTCAAGCCACCTTTTCATACTTCAAACACAAACACATATACAATGCACTTTTATATTAAACAAACATCAAGGCCGAATTCACACAAGATCAAGTTAACATAATTTAGCCATTTTCGCATGGCATAAATACACATACAAACCGTTGAAATCAATTCAAAATGTATCTTAGCCTATACATGCCATAATGGTCAAAGTTCACTACTTCAAAAGAGTACCAAAAGAGATGATAGTATGGAGAGCTTCTGAAGTGATTCCCGAGCACAAAATGAGCTTCCGAAAGTAACCTAAGCGTTTAGAAAATAACCAAAACATAGAGTAAGCTTTCATAGCTTAGTAAGAATTAAGCAATTAGTTTCCATTCCCATGAACTTATACAAATGAAATAAACAATTTATTTATCACCATTAGACCGAATAATCAAAACTCCAAAAGTTGAATACATAACCACATTCTAAATAATTTATATACATAATACATATTTAACAAGTATTCAACTTACACATCAACCTCTATCACTCTTAAATTTATCGAGATGATACTTACCTCTAGTATACTTACCAACCCCAAACTTAGTCATGCATGCATATACTTAGGATAATATACTCAATCATTCTTGTATACTTATTTGCATTTATAATAGAAGTCTTTAAAACGAAACTCACACCTGCACATTGTCAATGTGGTTAGCAACGTCTCACACACTTAGTGTTACTCCTTAATACTTCTCGTAACGTATCGCTCACATAGAGCCGTTATTTCATACCTATCGTAACGTATCACTACCATAGAGCCGTTACTTCATGCTTATCGTAACGTATCGCTCACATAGAGCCGTTACTTCATGCTTATCGTAACGTATCGCTCACATAGAGCCGTTACTTCAGAGTTTCCGTAACGTATAGCTCACATAGAGCCGTTACTTACAAATTTGCACATATAGTGCTCATTGAACCATTTCACCCAATTTATGCTTCTCATAACTTGTTATTCATTCGATATGCATACTTTATATGTGTATATCAAAGTATTCAATATCCCAAGTACTATATTGCATTCGGCCTATACCACATCAAGCCATCATCAACTCCATTTAGTATGCCTGAATCTCATTATAATGTCATTATTAAATTTTCCTATTTCATGCATCTAATTATAACAACCAAGTACCATCACCATCGACTATCTCTTATCGATTTCATATATATATATTCGGCAATACATTGAAATAAACTATCACCATTCAACTTAAACTCGTAACTAAGTATTATTTCAATTTAATTCCATTGCTTAAAACTTACTTTGATAGTTGAAAGGTAAGGATGTCCCGGCTACTCGTCTAGTTTAGCTTTCCCTCGATCCTTTTCTAACTCTTTCTTCCCTTGATCTAATAAAAGTTCGAAAAGAGCCTATTCAAATAAATTTCATTCATCTCAATTCGAAACACATCATTGTACTATTCTCTCAATTGATCATTCATAGTTTCGAAATCCTTACAATTTAATACCAATTCTTTTCATTCATTCGAATATATAAAAATTCATACACATTTAAGCTAATGCCGAATACTCCTCAAGAAGAATTAATTCTCTTTATACACTAAAATAACTCATAACATGTAATTTTACCAATTTACAAATTTACCCCTCTAGTTTCGGTTTTCTCACAATTTAGTCCCCTAACATAAAACACAAGAATTACATGAAATTCGGACTAGCCCCTTAAGAACCGAATTTTCTTCATTCCTATACAAGTCTATATAAGCCATTTATTCTTGTATTTATACCCTCAACTATTTAATTTCATAATTCAAGCTTTCACTCATCCATCTTATCCAAATTCCTACTCAAACATGTTTATGTCTAGCTCATACTTAAAAATCTTCTATCAAACATGACTATATCGATGTACTCATCCATGGCCGAACCTAAAATAAGCTTCAAACTCCAAAATTTCCACATGTATTTTAAAGTATTCATGATAGCTAACACAACCATGCAAGAATTTACAAAAATGAAGCTTAATTACTTACCTTAAGAGGACATGCAAGGACCGACTATGGAGCTTAAATTTTCACTTCTTTTCTCTTTGTTTTCGTGGAGAAGATGAAGTAAGTGGGGAGAAAATATGTTTTTCTTATTATTTCTTTAACCAAATAATACTTTATTAATTATCACCCCACTAACTAATAATAATATATAATATATAATATATAATATATGCACTACTCATGGTCAATACCGTCCACTAGGAGGAAAAATATGGTTAAATTGCAACTTAAATCCCATGTGAAAAGAAATCCAATTAATTTAGCCCTAATTTTCACAATAGCCACTTTCTCATTTACTCATTTTAATCCTTTTCTTAAATTAACCACTCAAACATACAAATAACTCCACAATATTTTAACACCCACTCGAACGCATAATCTAGCTATCAAATAAAATATTTAAAAATATTTTTAGCTCGAAATCGTGGTCCCGAAACCACCATTCCGATGAGGGTCACATTCGGGCTGTTACAACTCTCCCCCCTTAAGGATTTTCGTCCCGAAAATTTTACCGATAAATAGGTTCGGATAACGCTCTTTCATCGTATCCTCTGATTCCCAAGTTGCTTCTTCAACTCCGTGCTTTTGCCACAGTACTTTAACTAAGGGAATTTTCTTGTTTCTCAACTCTTTCATTTCACAAGCTAAAATACGGATCGGTTCCTCCTCGTACGTCATACCGGATCGGATTTCAATCTCAGACGGAGAAATCACATGTGACGGATCTGATCGATATTTACGAAGCATCGAAACATGAAAGACATTATGAATCTTTTCTAGTTCAGAGGGCAACTTTCTTCCACGGAGAAACTTTCAAAAATACTCGGTCTCCGGCCTGAAACTCAATGTCTTTACGTTTCAAATCCGCGTATGACTTTTGGCGATCTGATGCAACTTTCAAAATATATCAGATTACTGCAACTTTCTGTTCAGCCTCTTTAATCAAATCAACCCCGTGTATCTTGTTTTCACTGAGCTGGGTCCAGTACAATGGTGTACGACACTTGTGGACATAC
Organism: Gossypium sturtianum; assembly: GCA_025698515.1. NCBI lineage: Eukaryota > Viridiplantae > Streptophyta > Magnoliopsida > Malvales > Malvaceae > Gossypium > Gossypium sturtianum. The sequence continues at coordinate 48,496,822 of CM046943.1, forward strand.
AAAGCTTCGTAAGGTGCCATTTTGATACTAGATTGAAAGCTATTATTGTAAGCAAATTCAATCAAAGGCAAGTATCGTTCCCACGTACCTTTAAACTCGAGGACGCAACATCTCAACATATCCTCAAGTATCTGAATGGTTCGCTCAGACTGACCATCTGTCTGCGGATGAAAAGCTGTGCTAAAGTGTAGTTTGGTACCTAAAGCATCTTGCAATTTCTTCCAAAACCGCAACGTGAATCTCGGGTCTCTGTCCGAAACAATGGAAATCGGCACACCATGTAATCTCACAATTTGAGATACATACAACTCAGCAAGTTTATCGAGCGAATAGTCCGTACGAACTGGAACAAAGTGAGCTGATTTGGTTAGTCTATCCACTATAACCCAGACTGTATCTTTCTTGCTCGGTATCGTAGGTAAGCCGGATACAAAATCCATAGCAATTCTATCCCATTTCCATTCAGGTATCATAATCGGCTGAAGTAGTCCTGATGGAACTTGATGCTCGGCTTTCACTTCCTGAAAAACTAAGCACTTCGAGACAAATTCAGATATGTCCCGTTTCATACCAGGCCACCAATAGAACTGTTTCAAATCATTATACATTTTCGTGCTACCCGGATGTACAGATAATCGACTATTATGAGCCTCATTAAATATCATCTGAATCAACTCCACATTCCTCGGAACACATAATCGGCCTTTGAATTTTAGACAGTCATTCTCATTGTAACACCCCAAACCCGGCCCAAACATTACGACCGAATTTGGTTTGCTACAGAGAAAAGATTTTTAAAACCATTTTAAAACCGATTTCCAAATTAGTCGAAATGCCTTTCAATTTAAATTTTCTTTGTTAAAAACCAAACTTAATATATTTGCTGAGTCGAGTTGTTTACAAATTTCGAATGTACCCGATGGCACTTTAAAACATTTTTCGTTTAATTTGAGAAAACATGTGCAACCGTTTTAACATCATCAAGTAGTTTAAACCAAACATTCAAACACGCAGCAATAATGAAATCATACTAGGAGGCCTTATTACAAATAAGCAACATAAACCAAAAAGAAAGATAAATAATATCCAAAATTCATTTATTAAAAATCTCCACTGCATGGCCACCTCGAGTCCATCCGGCTCCTCATCCGCGGTCTACGAGTCACTGAAAAATTAAAGGAGAAGGTGAGTTACCAAGACTCAATGTGTAACCCTTCCCCAATTTAATGCAATCACATACACAAATTATAACCAATTAACATGCATAAGTTTAAATGCACCCAACCTAACCATCCATACGCCTTTTTCTACCCCTTGTGGTACCAAACCACCGGTGGTGCCAAACCACCGGTGACGTATAGTCACAAATGTGATACCAAATCACTTTGGAGATACCAAATCTCTGGTGTCCAAGACACAATTGTGTTACCAAAACACCGGTGACCGAAGTCACAAATAGATGATGGGGCCAACCCATCGTGTGATACCAAATCACCGGCGGACAATCCCATATCTCAAAGTGGGGCCAACCCACGGTGGTATTAACTACACGGGGACAAGTCGCTATGAGGTGCCAAACCTCTGGAGGTACCAAACCTCTCACGGTGACCGTAGTCACGATGTGTTACCAAAACACCGGTGTCCGTCGACCACGAATATCACTGCCCCCTCCTCTCATCAACCCATAACAATCATTTATATGCATGTACCACAAATCATGTTGATAGATTTATTTAACAACATCCAATCGATTTATCATAAGCCATATATCAAGTAATACACATACCAAATGTGTCATGCTTCCCAAAAGCATCAAATAATAATCACATAGTAATAAGAACTTACCCAAATCCTTGTTAATACCATGAAGGTATTTCATCCATGTCTACACGAAACGTTAGGCATAAAATAACACTTAGCATATTAAAAAGTTATAAGATGTGTATGTATACACACCTGGCACCAAAAAGAATTCTAAATCCCGAATAGACAAATCGGCCACACAAGTATTCTTGCCCCTATATTCGGCCAAAAATGAATATTAGAACCATGGCCTATTCGGCCAAGCCAAAATAATTGAGAAAGGTTCCTTGTGAACCTAAAATCTTACCCAAAGCCTTCGAACACTTATCCAACACACTCCTAAAAGAATCGGCCTCACTTCCTACAATCAACCATCATCAATAAAGTTTATTAGCCTTGAACTAAACGAAAACTTAAAAGAGTAATCCCTTTGAAATAAGTCTTACCACCTTACCAAAACCAATTCCTAGAGAAGTCCCGATGAAAACTTATCTTACCTTCAATATTCGGCCTAAGTTGATCAAGATAGGAGAAGAAAATTCGGTATACCCAAGAGAGTGGATTCGGCTATGATTTGTTCAACACAATCAACCAAGGTTCAACTTGTATGGAAAAGATGAAGTAAGAAAGTGAACCAATAGTTTCGGCTAAGTGCTTTTGAGAAGAGAAAAGAAAGAATTAGATAGAGTATTATGGTATAGGAGATTCGGCTAAGAAAGAAAGAAGAAAATGGACAAAAGAGATGAGTGTTTCGGTTTGAGAGAATGAAAAGGAGAAATAGAAAATGAGCCAAAATGACCAAATGGTCAAAAAGTATTAAGCTTAGCAAATGGTGAAATTCGGCTAACAAGAAAAGAGTTTGAGAGAAAAAATTGTTTTGCACCTTTTGCACCAAATGAAAGAAATGACCAAAAATTCTTCCCAAGCCTTACCAACACTAGCATATTCGGCCAAATCCCCCCCCTTAGCCACATTGCCGTCCAAGTTCATGGCATAAAGGCCATGATTATGTTTCCAAAACATAATCCTTGATACTAGCCCCATGTCTCCATATTTTCCTTAATCACTTGATTCCCTTCCATATGTTAACACTTGCCTTAAACCTATAGTCTACTAACCAAAAATTAACATGGTCAACCCTTATCTTAATCATCCTTGGCCGACACTTACTTATACCAAAGCAAAAATAAAAGTTATCCCAATGCTATTTAAGGGATTCGAACCTCTCCCCTCAAGCTAAACTCCATGCGCCATTACCAACTTGCCATGCACTCATCTTGTGTCACTTATTGCTACTTAAATTAACTTAAGTGCTAAGCTCATTTAATCCTCTTCTTTAAAAGCCATACTAAGAATTATTCTACTAAACCGAGCTTACTCAAGACCCCTAATTAAGCCTTATATCAACACGAATAATATCACAGAAATTCAAATACAAGAAAAATAATTCAATCACAAATAACCCCTATTTTGGGATGTTACACTCATCAATCCGAAACTCTAATTCAATGTTACTTTCACACTAAACTCGTCTTGCCAATGAATCCTTGTCAACTTTCTGGGCATCGCTAACTAGTTGAATAAACAACGGTCTTGCTTTTAATTCGGCTACTATCAAACCATCACCCGACATAGACATATGTGCGTTCAATGCACGAAGAGCAAATACTGACTTCCGACTTAAAGCATCTGCAACAACGTTAGCCTTTCCCGGGTGATAATCAATCATGAGCTCATAATCTTTCAACAACTCTAACCATCGTCGCTGTCTCAAATTCAAGTCCCTCTGAGTCATTAAATACTTTAGAATCTTATGATCTGAATAGATGTGACATTTCTCACCGAATAAATAGTGACGCCATATCTTCAAAGCAAAGACTATAGCAGCCAATTCAAGATCATGAACCGGGTAATTCCTCTCGTGCGGTTTCAACTATCTCGAGGCATAGGCTACGACTTTGCCTTCTTGCATCAAAACACAACCCAGTCCATTTAAAGATGCATCGCTGAAAACAACAAACTCCTTACCCGATTTTGGCTGAACGAGTACCGGAGCCTCCGTTAACAAGGTCTTCAGTTGATCAAAACTCTTCTAACACTTTTACGACCACTCAAATTTTACATCTTTCTGAAGTAGCTTTGTCATCGGAGATGCTATCATAGAAAACCCTTTCACGAAGCGTCTATAATATCCAGCTAGCCCTAAAAAGCTACGAACCTCAGAAACATTCCGCGAAGGTTTCCAATCGAGTATTGTTGAAACTTTACCCGGGTCAACCCGAATACCCGATGTTGAATGTCCGAGAAAACTAACTTCACTCAACCAGAATTCACACTTGCTAAATTTCGCGTACAATTGCTTATCACGCAAAATCTGCAACACTAACCTCAAATGCTCAGTATGTTCAGTTTCGTCTCGCAAATAAATCAGTATATCATCAATGAACACAACTACGAACCGATCTAAATACAGTCTAAATACCTGATTCATCAAGTCCATGAAAACAGCAGGGGCATTAGTGACCCCAAACGACATCACTAAGATTTCATAGTGACCGTATCTTATCCGAAAAGCAGTCTTTGGTATATCCGATTCCCGAACTCGCAGCTGGTAATATCCCGACCTCAAATCAATTTTTGAGAACACTGAAGCTCCCTTAAGTTGATCGAATAAATCGTCGATACGTGGCAATGGGTATTTATTCTTTACGGTAACTTTATTGAGCTGTCGATAGTCAATACACATTCTCAAAGTTCCGTCCTTCTTTTTCACAAATAGAACAGTGCACCCAGGGAAAAAACGGGTCGGCGAAACCTTTATCTGACAATTCTTACAACTGAGCCTTCAATTCTTTTAATTCAGTCGGTGCCATTACATGCGGAGCTATCGAAATCGGGGTAGTTCCCGCACTAACTCAATCCCAAATTCTACCTCACGAATCGGTGGCGATCCACGGTAATTCCTCCGTGAACACATCTGGATATTCATTCACAACCGGTACTGACTCAATCTTCTTTTCGGATACCTTGCTATCAATTACATATGCAAGATAGGCTTCACAACCCTTTCTTATATATTACCGAGCAAACATCGAAGATATCACAGCAGGTAGTCCACTCAAATTCGCCGACTCAAATCGGATTATCTCGTTATTCTGGCATCTCAGATCAATAGTCTTCCGTCTGTAATTGACTACTGCATCGTGAATTGTTAACCAATCCATACCGAGAATAATGTCAAACTCATCAAAAGGTAATAGCATCAGATCGGCCGGAAAACACATCTCTCGAATCATTAAGTGGCAGTTCTTGTACACTTTATCAACTAATACCCACTGACCCAGAGGGTTTGAAACCCGAATCACAAATTTAGTAGACTCAACAGGTAGAGTCTTACTGGATACTAATATCTCGCACACACATGAGTGAGTTGAATCGGGGTCAATCAAAGCAGTTACATTAGAATCAAAGAGGGTGAAAATACCAGTATTGACATCTGGAGATGAGGCCTCCTCTCTAGCACGGATTGCGTACGCCCTAGCCAGTACATGAGTATCTGATCGAACAATTGCATCTGTAGTCCCTCTCTGTGCAACACTCCTACCTCCCCCATAACGAGACGATCTGCCTCTAGCTGATATGTCGCTAGGTCTCGCACTCTGAGCAGTACCCTTTCCAGTAGTCTCCAGGCAATCCCGAATGAAATGGTCCTGCGAGCCACACTTGTAACAAGTGCGAGAAATGGATTTGCCCCAACACTCTCCAAAATGTCGTCTGCTGCACTGCTGACACTCAGGTTTGGTCAATCGATCATTGTCAAAACTAGCCACCGATGTAGCCCGAGAACTCACTGGTGGTCGCTCTCGTATAGAAATCCCGGTGTTAGGTCTGAATCGGCTACCATCATTCTTAATCTTCTTTGTTATCATCTGCGAATGTTTACTCGCCGATCTCTTCTGAAAGTCTCTAGATTCAAGTTTAACCTTTCGTTTTTCTTTCCCCAGTTCTTCCGCCTTACAAGCTCTTTCAACTAGCACTACGAACTCGTTAATTTCAAGAATACCAACCAAAAGCTTTATATCTTTATTTAAACTATCTTCGAACCTCCGACACATAACCGTCTCTGATGAAACACACTTTCATGGCGTAGCGATCGTGTATCGCACAAACTTTCGCTCGTATTCAGATACGGTCATACGACCTTGTTTGAGCTCGAGGAATTCTTTACGCTTGGAGTCAATGAAGCGTTGACTTATATACTTCTTGCAAAATTTAGTCTGAAAGAAGTCCCAAGTAATCCTTTCTTTCGGGACAACTGACACCAGCGTGTTCCACCAGTAATAGGCAGAATCCCGTAACAAAGATATAGCACACTTCAAACATTCATCGGGTGTGCAAGATAATTCATCGAAAACACGAACGGTGTTATCAAGCCAAAATTCAGCTCGCTCAGCGTCATCATCATCCTCGGCTCTAAATTCCTGAGCTCTATGCTTCCCAGTGCGATCAACCAAAGGTTTAGTTACTCTTTCAAGATTGGCAACTGGAGGAATCACCGGTACTACAGGGGGTACATTCGGATTTTGGGGTGGTTGAACAGCCGGATTGGTTCGTATGTAATGGCTGAACCAATCGTTCATCATACTATAGAAGGCATTTCTAGCCCCCTCATCAGGATTACTCGTAGCCGGTCGAGATTCTTCTGGCACGGTCCCTTACGTGGGAGCGGCCGCTACACCCTCGACGTCCTCGGCTGCAGCTCGCTTGTGATCGGAATCCATTACTAAATAAAAGAGCAAAAACATTACTCTATCAGAAGTCATCATACTATCATTTATATATTATGGCATGTATAGCTAAACTCACACATGCTACGTTAGTCCAAGAACCGACTAAACCGTAGCTCTAATACCAATCAAATGTAACACCCCTAACTCGTATCCATCGCCGGATTAGGGTTACAAGGCATTACCGATCTAAACCCAACCCAGAGTAGGTATTAATACACATGTCTGTCAGTAATTTCAAATTCATTATTAATCATACTTATCAATACATTACATATACCAAGGCCGATACTCATAATCACTTATAATATAACTATTGATCAAAATCAAACTTACTAAAAGAACTATTCATTTGATCATTGACATTACAATAGCCAAATATGCGCATACTACATTCACCTTACTAAAACAAATTTTGTCAATCATCAACACCAAGTATGCATATACCAACACGTTGCTTATAAAATCTATGTTATACCAAATTCACACCATTTGCCGACTATATCCAAACGTATAAACAACCACATCTCATACAATTATCAAAGTCAAGTTATCAAAACAAACATATCTTATATTTAACCTAAAACATATAAACCAAACATGTTATGCATGTATGTGACTATCATGACTAGTTTGCACAACCCAAAATTTACATAACAAATAATACCATTCTTACGTGTCATGAGATGTTATTTACCTAATTATACCAACACCATTTTCGACAATACATAGCAAGAATGTTTACCTTAAAATCATTCAAGCCACCTTTTCATACTTCAAACACAAACACATATACAATGCACTTTCATATTAAACAAACATCATGGCCGAATTCACACAAGATCAAGTTAACATAATTTAGCCATTTTCGCATGGCATAAATACACATACACACCATAATGTATCTTAGCCTATACATGCCATAATGGTCAAAGTTCACTACTTCAAAAGAGTACCAAAAGAGATGATAGTATGGAGAGCTTTCGAAGTGATTCCCGAGCACAAAATGACCTTCCGAAAGTAACCTACGCGTTTAGAAAATAACCGAAACATAAAGTAAGCTTTCATAGCTTAGTAAGAATTAAGAAATTAGTTTCCATTCCCATGAACTTATACAAATGAAATAAACAATTTATTTATCACCATTAGACCGAATAATCAAAACTCCAAAAGTTGAATCCATAACCACATTCTAAATAATTTATATACATAATACATATTTAACAAGTATTCAACTTACACATCAACCTCTATCACTCTTAAATTTATAGAGATGATACTTACCTCTAGTATACTTACCAACCCCAAACTTAGTCATGCATGCATATACTTAGGATAATATACTCAATCATTCTTGTATACTTATTTGCATTTATAATAGAAATCTTTAAAACGAACCTCACACCTGCACATTGTCAATGTGGTTAGCAACGTCTCACACACTTAGTGTTACTCCTTAATACTTCTCGTAACGTATCGCTCACATAGAGCCGTTACTTCATACCTATCGTAACGTATCGCTCACATAGAGCCGTTTCTTCATGCTTATCGTAACGTATCGCTCACATAGAGTCGTTACTTCATGCTTATCGTAACGTATCGCTCACATAGAGCCGTTACTTCAGAGTTTCCGTAACGTATCACTCACATAGAGCCGTTACTTACAAATTTGCACATATAGTGCTCATTGAACCATTTCACCCAATTTATGCTTCTCATAACTTGTTATTCATTCGATATGCATACTTTATATATATAATTTACACTCACTTTACACACAAGAACATACACTTATATATGTATATATTAAAGTATTCAATATCCCAAGTACTATATTGCATTCAGCCTATACCACATCAAGCCATCATCAACTCCATTTAGTATGCCTGAATCTCATTATAATGTCATTATTAAATTTTCCTATTTCATGCATCTAATTATAACAACCAAGTACCACCACCATCGACTATCTCTTATCAATTTCATATATATATATTCGGCAATACATTGAAATAAACTATCACCTTTCAACTTAAACTCGTAAATAAGTATTATTTCAATTTAATTCCATTGCTTAAAACTTACTTTGATAGTTGAAAGGTAAGGATGTCCCGGCTACTCGTCTAGTTTAGCTTTCCCCCGATCCTTTTCCAATTCTTTCTTCCCTTGATCTAAACAAAGTTCAAAAAGAGCCTATGCAAATAAATTTCAATCATCTCAATTCGAAACACATCATTGTACTATTCTCTCAATTGATCATTCATAGTTTCGAAATCCATACAATTTAATACCAATTCTTTTCATTCATTCGAATATATAAAAATTCATACACATTTAAGCTAATGCCGAATACTCCTCAAGATGAATTAATTCTCTTTATACACTAAAATAACTCATAACATGTAATTTTAGCAATTTACAAATTTACCCCTCTAGTTTTGGTTTTGTCACAATTTAGTCCCCTAACATAAAACACAAGAATTACATGAAATTCGGACTAGCCCCTTAAGAACCGAATTTTCTTCATTCCTATACAAGTCTGTATAAGCCATTTATTCTTGTATTTATACCCTCAACTATTTAATTTCATAATTCAAGCTTTCACCCATCCATCTTATCCAAATTCCTACTCAAACATGTTTATGTCTAGCTCATACTTAAAAATCTTCTATCAAACATGACTATATCGATGTACTCATCCATGGCCGAACCTAAAATAAGCTTCAAACTCCAAAATTTCCACATGCATTTTAAAGTATTCATGATAGCTAACACAACCATGCAAGAATTTACAAAAATGAAGCTTAATTACTTACCTTAAGAGGACATGCAAGGACCGACTATGGAGCTTAAATTTTCACTTCTTTTCTCTTTGTTTTCGTGGAGAAGATGAAGTAAGTGGGGAGAAAATATGTTTTTCTTATTATTTCTTTAACCAAATAATACTTTATTAATTATCACCCCACTAACTAATAATAATAATATATAATATATAATATATAATATATGCACTACTCATGGTCAATGCCATCCACTAGGAGGAAAATATGGTTAAATTGCAATTTTAATCCCATGTGAAAAGAAATCCAATCAATTTAGCCCTAATTTCCACAATAGCCACTTTCTCATTTACTCATTTTAATCCTTTTCTTGAATTAACCACTCAAACATACAAATAACTCCACTATATTTTAACACCCACTCGAACGCATAATCTAGCTATCAAATAAAATATTTAAAAATATTTTTAGCTCGAAATCGTGGTCCTGAAACCACCATTCCGATGAGGGTCACATTCGGGCTGTTACAACTCTCCCCCTTAAGGATTTTCGTCCCAAAAAATTTATCGATAAATAGGTTCGGATAACGCTCTTTCATCGTATCCTCTGATTCCCAAGTTGCTTCTTCAACTTCGTGTTTTTGCCACAGTACTTTAACTAAGGGAAATTTTTTGTTTCTCAACTCTTTCATTTCACGAGCTAAAATACGGATCGGTTCCTCCTCGTACGTCATATCGGATTGGATTTCAATCTCAGTCGGAGAAATCACATGTGACGGATCTGATCGATATTTACTAAGCATCGAAACATGGAAGACATTATGAATCTTTTCTAGTTCAGAGGGAAACTTTAATCTATAAGCAACAGGCCCAACATGTTCGATGATCTCATACGGTCCGATGAACCTCGGACTTAATTTGCCTTTTCGACCAAATCGAAGCACTTTCTTCCACGGAGAAACTTTCAAAAATACCCGGTCTCCGGCCTGAAACTCAATGTCTTTACGTTTCAAATCCGCGTATGACTTTTGGCGATCTGATGCAACTTTCAAACTATCTCAGATTACTGCCACTTTCTGTTCAGCCTCTTCAATCAAATCAACCCCGTGTATCTTTTTTTCACTGAGCTGGGTCCAGTACAATGGTGTACGACACTTGCAGCCATACAAAGCTTCGTAAGGTGCCATTTTGATACTAGATTGAAAGCTATTATTGTAAGCAAATTCAATCAAAGGCAAGTATCGTTCCCACGTACCTTCAAACTCGAGGACGCAACATCTCAACATATCCTACAGTATCTGAATGGTCCACAAAGACTGACCATCTGTCTACGGATGAAAAGCTGTGCTAAAGTGTAGTTTGGTACCTAAAGCATCTTGCAATTTCTTCCAAAACCGCGACGTGAATCTCGGGTCTCTGCCCAAAATAATGGAAATCGGCACACCATGTAATCTCACAATTTGAGATACATACAACTCAGCAAGTTTATCGAGCGAATAGTCCGTATGAACTGGAACAAAGTGAGCTGATTTGGTTAGTCTATCCACTATAACCCAGACTGCATCTTTCTTGCTCGGTGTCGTAGGCAAACCAGATACAAAATCCATAGCAATTCTATACCATTTCCATTCAGGTATCATAATCGGCTGAAGTAATCCTGATGGAACTTGATGCTCGGCTTTCACTTGCTGACAAACTAAGCACTTCGAGACAAATTCAGATATGTCCCGTTTCATACCAGGCCACCAATAGAACTGTTTCAAATCATTATACATTTTCGTGCTACCTGGATGTACAGATAATCGACTATTATGAGCCTCATTCAATATCATCTGAATCAACTCCACATTCCTCAGAACACATAATCGGCCTTTGAATTTCAGAGAGTCATTCTCATCAATCCGAAACTCTGATTCAACGTTACTTTCACAGTGAACTCGTCTTGCCAACGAATCCTTGTCAACTTTCTGGGCATCGCTAACTAGTTGAATAAACAACGGTCTTGCTTTTAATTCGGCTACTATCGAACCATCACCCGACATAGACATACGTGCGTTCAACGCACGAAGAGCAAATAATGACTTCCAACTTAAAGCATCTGCAACAATGTTAGCCTTTCCCGGGTGATAATCAATCATAAGCTCATAATCTTTCAACAACTCTAACCATCGTCGCTGTCTCAAATTCAAGTCCCTCTGAGTCATTAAATACTTTAGACTCTTATGATCTGAATAGATGTGACATTTCTCACCGAATAAATAGTGACGCCATATCTTCAAAGCAAAGACTATAGCAGCCAATTCAAGATCATGAACCGGGTAATTCCTCTCGTGCGGTTTCAACTATCTCGAGGCATAGGCTACGACTTTGCCTTCTTGCATCAAAACACAACCTACCATTTAAAGATGCATCGCTGAAAACAACAAACTCCTTACCCGATTTTGGCTGAACGAGTACCGGAGCCTCCGTCAACAAGGTCTTCAGTTGATCAAAACTCTTCTGACACTTTTACGACCACTCAAATTTTACATCTTTCTGAAGTAGCTTTGTCATCGGAGATGCTATCATAGAAAACCCTTTCAGGAAGCGGCTATAATATCTGGCTAGCCCCAAAAAGCTACGAACCTCAGAAACATTCCGCGAAGGTTTCCAATCGAGTATTGTTGAAACTTTACCCGGGTCAACCCGAATACCCGATGCTGAATGTCCGAGAAAACTAACTTCACTCAACCAGAATTCATACTTGCTAAATTTCGCGTACAATTGCTTATCACGCAAAATCTGCAACACTAACCTCAAATGCTCAGTATGTTCAGTTTCGTCTCGCAAATAAATCAGTATATCATCAATGAACACAACTACGAACCGATCTAAATACAGTCTAAATACCCGATTCATCAAGTCCATGAAAATAGCAGGGGCATTAGTGAGCCCAAACGACATCACTAAGAATTCATAGTGACCGTATCTTATCCGAAAAGCAGTCTTTGGTATATCCGATTCCCGAACTTGCAGCTGGTAATATCCCGACCTCAAATCAATTTTTGAGAACACTGAAGCTCCCTTAAGTTGATCGAATAAATCGTCGATACGTGGCAACGGGTATTTATTCTTTACGGTAACTTTATTGAGCTGTCGATAGTCAATACACATTCTCAAAGTTCCGTCCTTCTTTTTCACAAATAGAACAGGTGCACCCCAGGGAGAAAAACTGGGTCGAGCGAAACCTTTATCTGACAATTCTTACAACTGAGCCTTCAATTCTTTTAATTCAGTCGGTGCCATTCTGTACGGAGCTATCGAAATCGGGGTAGTTCCCGGCACTAACTCAATCCCAAATTCTACCTCACGAACTGGTGGCAGTCCTGGTAATTCCTCCGGGAACACATCTAGATATTCATTCACAACCGGTACTTACTCAATCTTCTTTTCGGATACCTTGCTATCAATTACATATGCAAGATAGGCTTCACAACCCTTTCTCATATATTGCCGAGCCAACATCGAAGATATCACAGCAGGTAGTCCACTCAAATCCGCCGACTCAAATCGGATTATCTCGTTATTCTGGCATCTCAGATCAATAGTCTTTCGTCTGTAATTGACTACTGCATCGTGAATTGTTAACCAATCCATACCGAGAATAATGTCAAACTCATCAAAAGGTAATAGCATCAGATCGGCCGAAAAACACATCTCTCGAATCATTAAGTGGCAGTTCTTGTACACTTTATCAACTAATACCCACTGACCCAGAGGGTTTGAAACCCGAATCACAAATTCATGACTCAACGGTAGAGTCTTCTTTGGATACTAATATCTCGCACACATATGAGTGAGTTGAATCGGGGTCAATCAAAGTAGTTACATTAGAATCAAAGAGGGTGAAAATACCGGTAATGACATTTGGAGATGAGGCGTCCTCTCTAGCACGGATGGCATACGCCCTAGCCGGTACACGAGTATCTGATCGAACAACTGCATCTGTAGTCCCTCTCTGTGCAACACTCCTACCTCCCCCATAACGAGACGATCTGCCTCTAGCTGATAAGCCGCTAGGTCTCGCACTCTAAGCAGTACCCTTTCCAGTAGTCTCCGGGCAATCCCGAATGAAATGGTCCTGTGAGCCACACTTGTAACAAGTGCGAGAAATGGATTTGCCCCAACACTCTCCAAAATGTCGTCTGCCGCTCTGCTAACACTCAGGTTTGGTCGATCAATCATTGTCAAAACTAGCCACCGATGTAGCCCGAGAACTCACTGGTGGTCACTCTCGTATAGAAATCCTGGTGTTAGGTCTGAATCGGCTACCATCATTCTTAATCTTCTTTGTTATCATCTGCGAATGTTTACTCGCCGATCTCTTCTGAAAGTCTCTAGATTCAAGTTTAACCTTTCGTTTTTCTTTCCCCAGTTCTTCCGCCTTACAAGCTCTTTCAACTAGCACTACGAACTCGTTAATTTCAAGAATACCAACCAAAAGCTTTATATCTTCATTTAAACTATCTTCGAACCTTCGACACATAACCGTCTCTGATGAAACACACTCGCGAGCGTAGTGACTGAGTCGCACAAACTTTCGCTCGTATTCAGATACGGTCATACGACCTTGTTTGAGCTCGAGGAATTCTTTACGCTTGGAGTCAATGAAGCGTTGACTTATATACTTCTTGCAAAATTCAGTCTGAAAGAAGTCCCAAGTAATCCTTTCTTTCGGGACAATCGACACGATGTGTTCCACCGATAATAGCGTAATCCGTAACAAAGATATAGCACACTTCAAACATTCATCGGGTGTGCAAGATAATTCATCGAAAACACGAACGGTGTTATCAAGCCAAAATTCAGCTCGCTCAGCGACATCATCATCCTCGGCTCTAAATTCCTGAGCTCTATGCTTCCCAGTGCGATCAACCAGAGGTTTAGTTACTCTTTCAAGATTGGCAACTGGAGGAATCACCGGTACTACAGGGGGTACATTCGGATTTTGGGGTGGTTGAACAGCCGGATTGGTTCGTATGTAATGGCCTGAACCAATCGTTCATCATACTATAGAAGGCATTTCTAGCCCCCTCATCAGGATTACTCGTAGCCGGTCGAGATTCTTCTGCACGGTCCCTTGCGTGGGAGCGACCGCTACACTCTCGACGTCCTCAGCTACAGCTCGCTTGTGATCGGAATCCATTACTAAATAAAAGAGCAAAAACATTACACTGTCAGAAGTCATCATACTATCATTTATATATTATGGCATGTATAGCTAAACTCACACATGCTACGTTAGTCCAAGAACCGACTAAACCGTAGCTCTGATACCAATCAAATGTAACACCCCTAACCCGTATCCATCGCCAGATTAGGGTTACGAGGCATTACCGATCTAAACCCAACCCAGAGTAGGTATTAATACACATGTCTGTCAGTAATTTTGAATTCATTATTAATCATACTTATCAATACATTACATATACCAAGGCCGATATTCATAATCACTTATAATATAACTATTGATCAAAATCAAACTTAGTAAAAGAACTATTCATTTGATCATTGACATTACAATAGTCAAATATGCGCATACTACATTCACCTTACTAAAACAAATTTTGTTAATCATCAACACCAAGTATGCATATACCAACACGTTGCTTATAAAATCTATGTTATACCAAATTCACACCATTTGCCGACTATATCCAAACGTATAAACAACCACATCTCATACAATTATCAAAGTCAAGTTATCAAAACAAACATATCTTATATTTAACCTAAAACATATAAACCAAACATGTTATGCATGTATGTGACTATCACGACTAGTTTGCACAACCCAAAATTTACATAACTAATAATACCATTCTTACGTGTCATGAGATGTTATTTACCTAATTATACCAACACCATTTTCGACAATACATAGCAAGAATGTTTACCTTAAAATCATTCAAGCCACCTTTTCATATTTCAAACACAAACACATATACAATGCACTTTCATATTAAACAAACATCAAGGCCGAATTCACACAAGATCAAGTTAACATAATTTAGCCATTTTCGCATGGCATAAATACACATACACACCGTTGAAATCAATTCAAAATGTATCTTAGCCTATACATGCCATAATGGTCAAAGTTCACTACTTCAAAAGAGTACCAAAAGAGATGATAGTATGGAGAGCTTCCGAAGTGATTCCCGAGCACAAAATGAGCTTCCGAAAGTAACCTACGCGTTTTGAAAATAACCAAAACATAAAGTAAGCTTTCATAGCTTAGTAAGAATTAAGCAATTAGTTTCCATTCCCATGAACTTATACAAATGAAATAAACAATTTATTTATCACCATTAGACCGAATAATCAAAACTCCAAAATTTGAATCCATAACCACATTCTAAATAATTTATATACATAATACATATTTAACAAGTATTCAACTTACACATCAACCTCTATCACTCTTAAATTTATAGAGATGATACTTACCTCTAGTATACTTACCAACCCCAAACTTAGTCATGCATGCATATACTTAGGATAATATACTCAATCATTCTTGTATACTTATTTGCATTTATAATAGAAGTCTTTAAAACGAACCTCACACCTGCACATTGTCAATGTGGTTAGCAACGTCTCACACACTTAGTGTTACTCCTTAATACTTCTCGTAACGTATCGCTCACATAGAGCCGTTACTTCATACCTATCGTAACGTATCGCTCACATAGAGCCGTTACTTTATGCTTATCGTAACGTATCGCTCACATAGAGCCGCTACTTCATGCTTATCGTAACGTATCGCTTACATAGAGCCGTTACATCAGAGTTTCCGTAATGTATCACTCACATAGAACCGTTACTTATGAATTTGCACATATAGTGCTCATTGAACCATTTCACCCAATTTATGCTTCTCATAACTTGTTATTCATTCGATATGCATACTTTATATATATAATTTACATTCACTTTACACACAAGAACATACACTTATATATGTATATATCAAAGTATTCAATATCCCAAGTACTATATTGCATTCGGCCTATACCACATCAAGCCATCATCAACTCCACTTAGTATGCCTGAATCTCATTATAATGTCATTATTAGATTTTCCTATTTCATGCATCTAATTATAACAACCAAGTACCATCACCATCGACTATCTCTTATCAATTTCATATATATATATATATATATATATTCGGCAATACATTAAAATAAACTATCACCATTCAACTTAAACTCGTAAATAAGTATTATTTCAATTTAATTCCATTGCTTAAAACTTACTTTGATAGTTGAAAGGTAAGGATGTCCCGGCTACTCGTCTAGTTTAGCTTTCCCCCGATCCTTTTCCAACTCTTTCTTCCCTTGATCTAAACAAAGTTCGAAAAGAGCCTATTGAAATAAATTTCATTGATCTCAATTCGAAACACATCATTGTACTATTCTCTCAATTGATCATTCATAGTTTCTAAATCCTTACAATTTAATACCAAATCTTTTCATTCATTCGAATATATAAAAATTCATACACATTTAAGCTAATGCTGAATACTCCTCAAGATGAATTAATTCTCTTTATACACTAAAATAACTCATAACATGTAATTTTACCAATTTACAAATTTACCCCTCTAGTTTCGGTTTTGTCACAATTTAATCCCCTAACATAAAACACAAGAATTACATGAAATTAGGACTAGCCCCTTAAGAACCGAATTTTCTATATTCCTATACAAGTCTATATAAGCCATTTATTCTTGTATTTATACCCTCAACTATTTAATTTCATAATTCAAGCTTTCACCCATCCATCTTATCCAAATTCCTACTCAAACATGTTTATGTCTAGCTCATACTTAAAAATCTTCTATCAAACATGACTATATCGATGTACTCATCCATGGCCGAACCTAAAATAAGCTTCAAACTCCAAAATTTCCACATGTATTTTAAAGTATTCATGATAGCTAGCACAACCATGCAAGAATTTACAAAAATGAAGCTTAATTACTTACCTTAAGAGGACATGCAAGGACCGACTATGGAGCTTAAATTTTCACTTCTTTTCTCTTTGTTTTCGTGGAGAAGATAAAGTAAGTGGGGAGAAAATATGTTTTTCTTATTATTTCTTTAACCAAATAATACTTTATTAATTATCACCCCACTAATAATAATAATAATAATATATAATATATAATATATAATATATGCACTACTCATGGTCAATGCCGTCCACTAGGAGGAAAAATATGGTTAAATTGCAACTTAAATCCCATGTGAAAAGAAATCCAATCAATTTAGCCCTAATTTCCACAATAGCCACTTTCTCATTTACTCATTTTAATCCTTTTCTTAAATTAACCACTCAAACATACAAATAACTCCACAATATTTTAACACCCACTCGAACGCATAATCTAGCTATCAAGTAATCGTGGTCCCGAAACCACCATTCTGATGAGGGTCACATTCGGGCTGTTACAACCCCCTTAATGAAATTTCGGCCTCAAAATTTACCTGCTTATAAGAGGTGAGGGTATTGCTGTCGCATCGCCTCCTCAGACTCCCACGTGGCTTCCTCTGAATCGTGATTATGCCACAGCACCTTGACTAACAGAACAGATTTCCTTCTCAGCACCTTAACATCCTCATCCAAAATCTGCACCGGTTCTTCTTCAAAAGTCAGATCTGGTCTGACCTCAATCTCTTCCACCGGCACTATATGAGAAGGATCCGAACGGTAGCGCCTCAGCATAGAGACGTGGAATAGATTATGGATATGACTTAACTCATGAGGCAGTTCCAGATAATAGGCGACCGCTCCCACACGCTTTACTATCCGGTAAGGTCCGATAAATCTAGGGCTCAGCTTGCCCTTCCGCCCAAACCTCAAAATCTTCTTCCAAGGTGAGACTTTCAAGAAGACAAAATCTCCCACCGAGTACTCAATCACTTTACGCTTTAAATCAGCGTATGACTTCTGCCTATCCGATGCTTCTTTTAACCGACCCTGAATCAATTTCACTTTCTCCTCAGTTTCAGAAATTAACTCTGGACCCAACAATCACCGCTCACCCAATTCTGTCCAACAAGTAGGGGTACGACACCTACGACTATATAATGCCTCATATGGTGCCATCTGAATACTAGATTGGTAACTGTTGTTGTAAGCAAATTCTGCCAACGGAAAATAGTCTTCCCAACTGCCCTTGAAATCAATCACACAGCTTCTTAACATGTCCTCCAAAATCAGATACCCTTTCCGTCTCCGCCATCGATCTGCGGATGGAATGTCAGTCTTTGAAATCTAACCTTGTACCCAGAGCTTCGTGTAACACTCTCCAGAATTGAGATGTGAATCTAGGGTCCCTGTCCGAAATGATAGACACTGGCACCCCATGTAACCTTACAATTTCTGCCACGTATAACTTGGCCAACTTTTGCAATGAGTAATCCGTACGAACCGGTATGAAGTGAGCAGATTTAGTCGGTCGATCAATAACAACCCATACCAAATCTTTCTTAGTAGGCGTCAGGGGTAGCCCACTAACAAAATCCATGGTTACCCTCTCCCACTTCCAGAGTGGAATCTTAACAGGTTGTAGCAGTCCCGAAGGCAGTTGATGCTCAGCCTTCACTTGCTGGCATGTCAAACATTTACTTACAAAGTCGGTAACCTCACCCTTAAGTCCTGGCCACCAGTACAGTTCGCACAGATCTCGGTATAATTTGTTTCCACCGGGATGCATAGCGTATGGTCTACTATATGCCTCCCGCAGAATCGATTGTCTTAACTCAGAGTCCCTCAGTACACAAACTCTTCCACGAAAGCATAATACTCCTTCACTATTCAGCTCAAAATCCACAGTCTCTCCCTTCTTCACCTGTTGGAAATGAGAAACCAACGACTGATCCAACATATGCTTCTCTTTAATTTGACTAACCCAAGTCAGTTTCCCTTGAAGTTCAGCTAACACACTGCCATCCTCAAACAGGCTGAGACGAGCAAACATTATAACATCCCGGTTTAGGGCCTAGTCAGAATAGTGGTGCAAGACCACAAATATGAGGGTTATGAATGAGTTTTTGAGGTTTATATTATGTATGCATGCTAGTGTGAAAGTTTCATGAAGCAATTTTGTGAAATTGTAGTTGAATTGTCCAAAAGGACAAAATTGCAAAAGTTGCAAAATGTGTGTTTCTAGAAGCTAGTTGTGTGAAATAGCTTTAGATTATTAATTAGAGGTACTTAAATAGCAATTTACCCAAATTCTAATTTTTGGGAAAAAAAGGGCATGGATGAGTCAAAATTTGAAGTTTATCAAAAAAGGCATTTTGGTCATTTATCAAATAAGTGATTAAAATAGGTGAAAAGATGACAAATTCATTCATCTTCTTCCCCTTTAGCTGCCGAAAATTTGAGAAGCCATTGTTAGGGTTCTTTCAATTTTTCAAGCTTGCTAGTAAGTGCTCTTAAACCCGGTTTTGATATTCTTCATATTTTTGAAGTCCCGGTAGCATGATTAAGCTATTTTTAGCTTTTTGATGAGCTATTATGGATGTTCAAAAATGTACATATGTATGACATGCATGTATTTTGTTGTTTTATGGAAGAATATGAAAGCTTGATGTAGTAGAAACATCTTTTGCTAAGTGATTTTCCATGAAAATGCATGTAGGGACTAGTTTGTGAAAAACTTTAGTTTGGTCATACATATGTGGTTTAGTGAGAATTGATGATAGCTTTAGTTGAATAAGTGGTTCGGCTAAGCATAAAGGACTAGAAAGTTGAATAAAAATCACTTTACGAGCCTTTGGGACTAAAGTGTAAATATGAGAAAGTTTAGTGGCAAAATAGTAATTTTGCTAAAGTATGAGATGTGGGTCAATTTAGTCAATGTATGTATTGAATAAGCTGATTTATTCATTATAGATTAAGAAAGACAAAGCCCAGATCGAAACCGAGGCAAAAGCAAGGTGGTGGACTAAATTGCATATTTCTATACTTTTGAGTATCGAGGTAAGTCTATGCATAAACAATGCATTCATACTTACAATTTGTTGATGATAGCTAGTTGGTAGCTTGTTCGAGATTGATTGAGAACCTCTGTGGTCCAAGTAGAATGAATGTAGTAGAATTGTGAATGGATGTTTAATTGAGTAAGTAGACATGTGAATGTGTAGTGATAATGCTAGATGGTAGGCTAAGTGCGATACCATCCTAATGCATATTGACGATGAGCTGGCTATGTGCGATGCTATTGTGAGGTATATCGTTTAGTGGGCTAAGTGAGAAAACCCTATGATTACCTTTGTGGTAGGCTAAGTGCGATACCACCTTATTAATCGATTGTGGTGTGCTAAGTGCGAAACCATCGAGACATTTACTGTGTGGGTTAACTGTGTGGATTAGCCTTGTGATTGCATTATTGAGTAAAATAGCTGCGTGGATGTATTATTAAGTTAACTAGCTGTGTGGATGAATTATTGAGAAATAATGATGTGTTGTATATTGTGTAAATGTGACATTGAATGCAGGGGTGCATTTCGATGGTTATGAGTATGTGACTCATGATGTGTTGGAAATATGGTAAGGGATAGAAAGAGTAAGCATAGTTGTGAATTACTTGTTGGTATAATGCTAATGGTTGCTTAGCTTATACTATGTTACTTAATTGTTTATGTGTAAGCTTACTAAGCTCAAAGCTTAGTCTCTTTCTTTTCCCTTATCTTATAGATTACAAGCGTTTAATCGAGATTTGAGGATCATCAGAAGATAGCCCACATATCAGCACACTTTGGTACATGAAACTTAATGTTTTGTATATGGCATGTATAGGGGCTAGAGAAGGTAGTGAGTTTTGTTGTAAATGGCTAAGATGTGTTGGCCTTTAGATGGATAGTGCATTTTGTATAATGCCATGGTTGTTGGCTATTACATTATATGAAAAGTTGTAGTTATCTATGTGGGATTGCAATTCAATTTGAGTTGATTATGATTGTGTTGGATATATATGTTGTGTATGTTAGAAGGGTGAAAAGAACTTGGCACTTAGCCTTGTTCTTGACCATGTGGACAAACACACGGGCGTGTGCTGTGGCTGTGCGTCCCCTGCATGTTAACATTATATATCAGAATTGGCCACGGGCTAGCCACACGGGCGTGTGTCTAGACTCTAGGCTATGTTAAAGTAGTCAGTGTGCACCACGGGTGGTAAGCACGGGCGTGTGCCTTGGCCGTGGGCAAATTGGTAGAATACTAAGTTTTCAGGCACGGTCTGGGGACATGGGCGTGTATTTCTATGCACGAGCATGTCTAATCTTGAACGGGCGTGTGAGACCTGTAAAAAAAAAGAGAAAACTTTTAAGGATCGTAAAAGTTTTGGATTGTTCTCGAGAACCCTCGTGTGTATGAGTGAGGCCTCGTAAGTCAAGAATGAGGTTATATAGAGTAATTACGTTGAGCCTAAGTGGCGATTAAGTGGTTTGAGTTCGGTAACGCCTCCGGCCCGGCTCCCGGTGTAGAATTTGGGTAAGGGGTGTTACATTTAGTGGTATCAGAGCTATGGTTTAGCAGTTTCTAGGACTATCGTAGCGGGTGTAAGAGTCTAGCTATACATGCCATAAGTGTACAATGATAATGTAGTGGTTTCTGATGATTTAAATCTTGTTTATTATAGTATATGGATTCCGATCCATTGATCACGATGAAGCAAATGAGTAACGTGCTTGGCTCTGCGCGAGGACCACGCCTGTTGAGAGTGGACCCGAGGTCAGGGGTCAAGGGGAAAAGGCACGGGAAGCCTTTCTCCAAATGATGAGTAATTGGTACTCGGATTATGTCCGAGCGAACCGTAATGCTCAACCTCCTCCTCCTCCTCCTATACCTCAGCCAAATCCAGTGGCTCCTCAAGGTATGGATGTGGTGAGGATATCGAAACCCCCGGTGGATAAGATTAGGAAGCACGAGGCTGAGGAGTTTAGAGCTAAGGTAGATGATGACCCGCAGAGAGCGAGTTCGGTTGGAGAACTCGATGAGGGTGTTCGATGAGCTCTCATGCACACCTGAGGAAAGTTTGAAGTGTGCTGTATCTTTGCTTTGAGAGATTCGGCATACCATTGGTGGAAGACACTGACGTTGGTAGTCTCGAAAGAGCGGGTGACGTGGGACTTCTTTCTGGAAGAGTTTCGGAAAAAGTATATAAGCGAGAGGTTTACTGACCGAAAAAGGAAAGAATTCCTTGAGTGAAGCAAGGAAGGATGACAATGAGCGTAATAGGAGCGTGAGTTTGTTAGGCTTAGCAAATACGCTCAAGAATGTGTGTCGCAGAGACCATCTTGTGTAAGAGGTTCAAGATGGGTTTGAATGAGGATATCAAACTCTTAGTGGGCATTTTGGAGTTGAAAGAATTTGTGGTATTAGTTGAGAGGCAAGTAAGGCCGAGAAATTAAGTTCGAGAAGAAGAGAAGTGGAGAGTGAAGCCCGAGATATGAGAAAGAGGCCGATGGGCAAGTCGTATCAAGCCCAGCTTGAAAAGATCCAAGGAAGTGAATCCTCGGACGACAAAGACCAGTGGGTTATTCGTGATCGAGACTTGGGCAATACTGCTTAGGGTTCGAGAGTCCAAGCCCCTCGATGGAAAGTGTGGGCAATACAAAGAGTAAATCAGAGTGTCCTAGTTGTGGTAGGTATCAAACCGGAGAGTGTTGGGGAAACAGTCGAAAATGTTATAAATGTGGTTCCCCTGACCACTTCATCCGTAACTGTCCCGAGAGGGATGAAAAGGAAGAGAGGCAAGAGCTGAGACCTAGTGATGTGTCTACGAGGGGTAGACCACCAAGGAACCCGAGAGGCGGGAATAGTGGTAGACGTGCGCCCAGAGATTCTGCTGTGAGACCAGAGGGTCGGGCACCTGCGAGGACGTATGCTATTCGCGCTCGCGAAGAAGCATCCTCCCCTGATGTGATAACGGGTACTTTTTCTCTCTATGACACCTTCGTTATTGCTTTAATAGATCCAGGGTCTACTCATTCTTATATTTGCATGAGATTAGCATCTAGTTTGAGTATGACCATTGAGTCTACGGACATAGTGGTTAAGGTGTCAAACCCGTTAGGAAAGCATGTGTTAGTGGACAGAGTGTGTAAGAATTGTCCTTTATTGATTGAGAATCATTGTTTTTCGGCGAACCTTATGTTGTTGCCGTTTGATGAGTTTGATTTAATCCTAGGCATGGATTGGTTGACTACCCATAGTGTCTTAGTGAACTGTGGTAGTAAGTTTGGTGAACTGAAATGTGAGAGTGGAGATGTGGTTCGGGTTGAATCAGGTGGATCGGATAATCTACCCGTGATGATTTCTTCCTTAGTGGCTCAAAAATGTTTGAGGAAAGGATGTGAGTCCTATCTTGCGTTTGTGTTGAATACTCAAGAGGTTAGAGTAGAGTTTGAAATAGTGCCAGTGGTATGTGAGTACCTGCATGTATTTCCGAAGAAGAGTTACCCTGGATTACCTCCAAAGAAGAGAGGTCGAGTTTGGAATTGAGTTGGTTCCAGAGAACGGCACCTATTTCAATTGCCCGTGCATGCATTGCACCAAGAGAGTTGAAAGAACTGAAGGTTCAGTTGCAAGAGTTGACAGATAAGGGTTTTGCAAGACCGAGCTACTCGCCATGGGGTGCTCTGGTATTGTTTGTGAAGAAGAAAGATAGGTTTATGAGATTGTGTATAGACTATAGGCAGCTTAACAAGGTGACGGTGAAGAATAAGTATCCTTTACCAAGGATTGATGATCTCTTTGATCAACCGAAGGGAGCTACAGTGTTCTCCAAGATAGACTTGAGGTCTGGTTATTATCAGCTCAGAGTGAAAGAGCAAGATGTGTTGAAAACTACATTTCAGACAAGGTATGGCCATTATGAGTTTTTGGTTATGCCGTTTGGTTTGACGAATGCACATGCAATTTTTATGGATCTGATGAACCGTGTTTTCAGACCATATATGGACAAGTTTGTGGTTGTCTTTATTGACGACATATTGATCTATTCTCGGGATGAGAACGATCATGAAGAGCACTTGAGAATTGTCTTGCAAACTTTGAGAGATAAGCAGTTGTATGCTAAGTTTAGCAAGAGTGAGTTTTGGCTCCGAGAGGTCGGATTCCTAGGACACATGGTGTCAGGTGATGGTCAGAGTTGACCCGAGTAAGATATCGGCTATTATGGATTGGAAACCGCCGAGGAACGTGTCAGAAATCAAAAGTTTCTTGGGATTAACAGGATATTACAGACGTTTTGTAAAGGGGTTCTCCGTGATTGCTACTCCGATGACGAAGTTGTTGCATAGAGATGTCAATTTTGAATGGACTGAGACATGTCAATAGAGCTTCGAGAGACTGAAAACAATGTTGACTGAGGCACCGGTTTTGGTTCAACCAGAATCGAAGAAGGAGTTTGTGGTTTATAGTGATGCGTCATTTAATGGTCTCGGTTGCGTGTTGATGCAAGAGGGTAAGGTAGTCGCTTACGCCTCGAGGCAGTTAAAGCCGCACAAGAAGAATTATCCGACTCACGATTTGGAGTTGGCTGCGATTGTGTTTGTGTTAAAGATTTGGCGACATTATTTATATGGTGAAAAGTGTCGAATCTTTACGGATCACAAGAGTTTAAAGTATTTGATGGATCAGAAGGATCTGAATCTGAGACAGAGACGGTGGCTTGAGTTGTTGAAAGACTATGAGTTAGTCATTGATTACCACCCGAAAAGCGAATGTGGTTGCGGATGCCTTGAGTAGGAAATCCTGTATGCTCTAAGAGTTATGAGAGCGAGTTTAGTGTTGTCTCGATGATGGTGCTATTTTGGCGAGTTGAGAGCTAGGCCACTATTTGTTCAACAAATATGTGAGGCTCGGAGAAATGACAATATATGCAAGCTAAGATAGCTAAGTGCGGATCGTAAAGTGATTCTGATTTTAGAGTGGATTTGAATGGTTGTTTGATGTATCGTGATGAAATTTGTGTTCCTAAAAATGAGGAGTTGATTCGAAAGGTTTTGCATGAAGCCCACAAAGGATGCTTGTCAAGACATCCGAGCGATGCGAAAATGTACAATGACTTGAGGAAGTTGTATTGGTGGTCGGGTATGAAAAGAGATATTTCGAGTTTGTGACTAAGTGTCTTATTTGCCAACAGTGAAAGCCGAGCATCAAGTGCCTTCGGATTGCTTGACCCGATAATGGTACCCGAATGGAAATGGGATCGGGTACCATGGATTTTGTAACAGGTTGCCGATGACTCAGAAAAGAGAGATGTTGTGTGGGTTGTTGTGGATAGATTGTGAAGTCGGCTCACTTTATTCCAATGCGTGTTGATTATTCACCGGATAAGTTAATGAGTTGTTATGCGTGGCGTAGATAGTGATATTGCATGGTGTACGTGTGTCTATTATATCGGATAGAGATCCGAGGTTTACTTCGAGATTTTGGAAGAAGTTGCAAGAAGCCATGGGTACGAGATTGAATTTTAGTACTGTGTTCCATCCACAATCTGATGGTCAGTCTGAAAGAGTGATTCAAGTTCTTGAAGATATGCTTCGATGCTGTGTGTTAGAATTCGAAGGTAGTTGGGAGATATATCTACCTTTGGTCGAATTCGCCTATAATAATAGTTATCAGTCGAGTATACAGATGGCACCGTATGAGGCTTTGTATGGCCGTAAGTGTCAGACTCCTTTGTATTGGATCGAGCTTAGTGAGAAGCAGATCCATAGGGTCGATCTAGTGAAAGAAACCGAAGAGAAGGTGAAAGTAATCCGTAATAGTCTGAAAGCTGCTTCGGACCGACAGAAGTCGTATGCGGATTTGAAAAGAAAAGAAATTGAGTTTAAAGTGGGTGACAAAGTATTTTTGAAAGTATCGCCGTGGAAAAAGATTATGAGATTTGGACAAAAAGGTAAATTGAGGCCAAGGTTCATAGGGCTGTATGAGATTACAAACAGAATTGGGCCTGTAGCGTACCGGTTGGCTTTCCCGGTAGAGTTGGAAAAGATTCATAATGTGTTCCATGTGTCGATGTTGCGACGGTATCGCTCCGATCCTTCACATGTGATTCCTTCAACGAAAATTGAGATAAGACCGGATATGTCTTATGAAGAGGAGCCGATTAAGATCTTGGCTCGAGAAGTGAAACAGTTGAGAAATAAGCGCGTAGCACTAGTGAAAGTGTTATGGAAGAAACATGGTGTGGAAGAGGCTACGTGGGAAATGGAAGAAGCTATGAGAGAGCAACATCCAAACCTCTTTACTGGTAAGATTTTTGGGGACGAAAATCTCTAAAGGGGGGAGAGTTGTAAAATCCTGATTTAGGGCCTAGTCGGAATAGTGGTGCGAGACCATAAATCTGAGGGTTATGAATGAGTTTTTGAGGTTTATATTATGTATGCATGCTAGTGTGAAAGTTTTATGAAGCAATTTTGTGAAATTGTGGTTGAATTGTTCAAAAGGACTAAATTGCAAAAGTTGCAAAATGTGTGTTTCTAGAAGCTAGTTGTGTGAAATAGCTTTAGATTATTAACTAGAGGTCCTTAAATAGCAATTTACCCAAATTATAATTTTTGGACAAAAATGGGCATGGATGAGTCAAAATTTGAAGTTTATCAAAAAGGGCATTTTGGTCATTTATCAAATAAGTGATTAAAATAGGTGAAAAGATGACAAATTCATTCATCTTCTTCCCCTTTAGCTGTCGAAAATTTGAGAAGCCATTGTTAGGGTTCTTTCAATTTTTCAAGCTTGCTAGTAAGTGCTCTTAAACCCGGTTTTGATATTCTTCGTATTTTTGAAGTCTCGGTAGCATGAGTAAGCTATTTTTAGCTTTTTGATGAGCTATTATGGATGTTCAAAAATGTACATATGTATGACATGCATGTATTTTGTTGTTTTATGGAAGAATATGAAAGCTTGATGTAGTAGAAGCATCTTTTGCTAAGTGATTTTCCATGAAAATGCATGTAGGGACTAGTTTGTGAAAAACTTTAGTTTGGTCATACATATGTGGTTTAGTGAGAATTGATGATAGCTTTAGTTGAATAAGTGGTTCGGCTAAGCATGAAGGACTAGAAAGTTGAATAAAAATCACTTTACGAGCCTTTGGGACTAAAGTGTAAATATGAGAAAGTTTAGGGGCAAAATAGTAATTTTGTTAAAGTATGAGATGTGGGTCAATTTAGTCAATTTATGTATTGAATAAGCTGATTTATTCATTATAGATCAAGAAAGACGAAGCCCGGATCGAAACCGAGGCAAAAGCAAGGTGGTGGACTAAATTGCATATTTCTATACTTTTGAGTATCGAGGTAAGTCTATGCATAAACAATGCATTCATACTTACACTTTGTTCATGATAGCTAGTGTGTAGCTTGCTCGAGATTGATTGAGAACCTATGTGGTCCAAGTAGAATGAATGTAGTAGAATTGTGAATGGATGTTTAATTGAGTGAGTAGACATGTGAATGTGTAGTGATAATGCTAGATGGTAGGCTAAGTGCGATACCATCCTAATGCATATTGACGATGAGCTGGCTATGTGCGATGCTATCGTGAGGTATATCGTTTAGTGGGCTAAGTGAGAAAACCCTATGATTACCTTTATGGTAGGCTAAGTGCGATACCACCTTATTAATCGATTGTGGTTTGCTAAGTGCAAAACCACCGAGACATTTGATGTGTGGGTTAACTGTGTGGATTAGCCATGTGATTGCATTATTGAGTAAAATAGCTGTGTGGATGTATTATTAAGTTAATTAGCTGTGTGGATGAATTATTGAGAAATAATGATGTGTTGTATATTGTGTAAATGTGACATTGAATGCAGGGGTGCATTTCGATGGTTATGGGTATGTGACTCATGATGTGTTGGAAATATGGTAAGGGATAAAAAGAGTAAGCATAGTTGTGAATTACTTGTTGGTATAATGCTAATGGTTGCTTAGCTTATACTATGTTGCTTAATTGTTTATGTGTAAACTTACTCAGCTCAAAGCTTACTCTCTTTATTTTCCCTTGTCTTATAGATTAAAAGCGTTGATTCGAGATACGAGGATCATCAGAAGATAGCCTACATATCAGCACACTTTGGTACATGAAACTTAATGTTTTGTATATGGCATGTATAGGGGCTAGAAAAGTTAGTGAGTTTTGTTGTAAATGGCTAAGATGTGTTGGCCTTTAGATGGATAGTGCATTTTGTATAATGCCATGGTTGTTGGCTATTACATTATATGAAAAGTTGTAGTTATCTATGTGGGATTGCAATTCAATTTGAGTTGATTATGATTGTGTTGGATATATATGTTGTGTATGTTAGAAGGGTGAAAAGAACTTGGCACTTAGCCTTGTTCTCGACCATGTGGGCAGACACACGGGCGTGTGTCTAGACCATGTGTGACACACGGTCAGCCCACGGGCGTGTGCTGTGGCCGTGCGTCCCCTACATGTTAACATTATAAATCAGAATTGGCCACCGGCTAGCCACACGGGCGTGCGTCTAGACTTTAGGCCGTGTTAAAGTAGCCAGTGTGTACCACGGGTGGTAAGCACGGGCGTGTGCCTTGGCCGTGGGCAAATTGGAAGAATACTGAGATTTTAGGCACGGTCTGGGGACATGGGCATGTATGTCTATGCACGGGCGTGTCTAATCTTACACGGGTGTGTGAGACTTGTAAAAAAAAAAGAGAAAACTTTTAAGGATCGTAAAAGTTTCGGATTGTTCTCGAGAACCCTCGTGTGTATGAGTGAGGCCTCGTAAGTCGAGAATGAGGTTATAGAGAGTAATTACGTTGAGCCTAAGTGGCGATTAAGTGGCTTGAGTTCGGTAATGCCTCGGGCCCGATTCCCGACGTAGAACCCGAGTAAGGGGTGTTACAAACATTGCCCTTAGCTCGGATACAACCTTGCGACTCAATGCATCTGCCACTACATTAGCTTTCCCTGGATGGTACTCGATCGAGCAATCATAATCCTTAAGCAACTCTATCCACCTTCGTTGTCTAAGATTCAACTCCTTCTGGGTAAGGAGGTACTTGAGACTCTTATGGTCGGTATAGATGATCGACTTCTCCACGTACAAGTAATGTCTCCAAATCTTTAGTGCGAACACCACCGCAGCTAATTCCAAGTCATGAGAGGGGTAGTTCACCTCGTGCGGCCTAAGCTGACGAGACGCATATGCCACCACCTTCCCCTCCTGCATCAGCACACAACCCAAACCCGTGTGCGACGCATCACAGTAGACAACGAATTCTTTTCTAGCCTCTGGCTGTATCAATACCGGGGCTTCAGTTAGAATCTTTTTCAACTTCTCAAAACTCTCCTGCTGTTTATCCGTCCAAACAAACGGTACTCCCTTACGCAGTAACTTAGTTAGGGGTGCAACAACCGTGAAAACCCTCAACAAACCGTCTGTAATACCCACCGCACCAGAAAACTTGAATCTCGAGATACCGACTTGGTGGTTTCCAATCTATCTTCGCCTCAACCTTCCGAGGATCAACCCTAATCCCCTACCGACACGACATGACCCAAAAATGTCACCTCACGCAGCCAAAACTCGCACTTGCTGAATTTGGCATAATGCTACTTTTCTCTCAGTATTTGCAGCACAATCCAAAGATGTGAATCATGCTCCTCCTCGGTTCCTAAATACACCAGAATATCATCTATAAACACCACCATGAACCGATCTAGATAGGGTTGGAAGACCCGGTTCATCATGTCCATGAAAGTAGCTGGTGCATTCGTTAACCCAAACGGCATGACCAGGAACTCGTAGTGTCCATAACGAGTCCTGAACGCTATCTTGAACACATCTACCTCCTTAACCCTTAACTGATGGTACCCCGATCTTAAATCTATCTTAGAGAAAACCGAATCTCCTCCCAGCTGATCAAACAGATTGTCTATCCTTGGTAGCGGGTACTTGTTCTTAATCGTTAGCTTGTTCAACTGACGGTAGTCAATACACATGCGCATTGACCCATCCTTCTTCTTCACAAACAATACCGGTGCTCCCCACGGAGACACACTCGGTCGGATGAATCCTTGATCTAGTAGTTCTTGGATTTGAGCCTTTAATTCTACCAGCTCCTTCGGTGCCATCCTATAAGGGGCGATGGACACCGGAGCCGTTCCCGGTAAAAGCTCAATGGCAAATTCGACCTCGCGATTTGGAGGCAGCCTCGGAAGCTCTTCAGGGAATACATCCGGAAACTCTTTTACAGTCCTGACATTCTCAATAGACGGTCCCTTAACATCAGATGTGCTGACATAAGCAAGGAACGCCTCGCAAGCTTTGCAAACTAGCTTCTCGGCCCTTAATGCTGAGATTACATTGGCTAGATAATCCCTTCGCTCCCCTATCACAACCACTTCCTCATCCTCTGAAGACTTCAATATCATACGCTTAGCAGCGCAATCCAAATTCGCACGGTGTTTCACTAACCAATCCATGCCCAGAATGAGATCAAACTCGCCAAACGGCAGTTCCATCAAATCCGCCGGAAAGACAACCCCTTGAACCTCTAGAGGCACATCTCTAAACAGCTTACTCACTATAACAGACTGTCCTAAAGGACTAATCACCGACATCTCTTTATCAGCAAGTTCGAATTGTATACCCAAAGTTCCAGACACAGTACATGCAACATACGAGTGCGTTGACCCAATATCAATTAAAGCAATACATGGTACATTATGAATGAGGAATGTACCAGTTATGACGTCAGGAACATCGCCATCCTCTCGACGCCGAAAGCAAAGATAAACCAACCCGGCGTGTCTCGCCTCAGTATTACAAAGACCTCCTCGCGCGGTGCTCCCTGACCTCGTCCTAACCCATTTCCCCCTCGGGGTGGACCACGACCTCTCGGTGGCTGCTGACCACCTCTTACTGGCTGCACATAGCCCTGACCAGCTGCTTGCATCTGAACAGGCTCCCGAGGACAGTTTTTGAACTGATGATCCTTGGACCCACACTTGAAACACCCCCAAGTTCTTCTCCAACACTCTCTCGAATGAGGTCTCCCACACTCAACGCAAGGTCATGGCCGACCAAAGAAAGAATCGGAACCCCAACTCGAGCTGACCCATCAAACCTAGGCCTCTTATGAAACCCACTTGAATAACTTGAAGACCCAAAATCCCTCTTACTTCTGCCTCGTTCCTTCTCACGGTTCTGATGCTCAGAGCGTTTCACATCCTCAGCAATCTTTGCCTTTTCAATCAGGGCAGCAAAATCCCTTTCCCTCTGTGGGGCTATCAGCACTCGCAACTCATCTCGAAGACCATCCTCAAACCATACGCAGCGCTCGTATTCAGTCGCGACTATCCCCCGAGCATACCGGCTCAATCGTAGAAATTCTGCCTCGTATTTCGCTACGGACTTGTTCCCCTGAACCAGATTTAGAAATTCCTTTCTCTGGGCATCCACATAACTTGCCCCAACATATTTTCCTTGGAAGGCCGCCTTAAAGAAATCCCATGTTAATCGGTCGACCTGTGTGCCTTCCCTCACGGTAAGCCACCATTGATAGGCATCATGCCGCAGTAAAGACACTGCTCCTTTCAGTTTCTGTTCTACCGTGCAGTCAAGGTTATCCATGATTCGCTCTACCGCCTCCAGCCAATACTCTGTTACATTCGGGGCTACACTAGAGATGCCTCTGAAGATTTTTGCCTCGTTTGACCGGAGTCGCTCAGAAATTAACCCTCGGGCCACCGACCAAGTACTCGCTCCAACAACCCTTTCCAGAACCCGTAGCATCGCTTGGGACAGAGCATCATCCCCACCGACTCGGTCATGAGACCCCGTTTCGGTCACCGGTGATGCCGGCTCTTCCCTTTCAGGCATATGTCATGATGCTGAGGACCCAGCCCTAGCACCTCGGCCTCTACCACGGCCACGTGTACCCCTTCCGCGACCTCTTAAACTCATATCGGTGTATCGTACTAATATGTTTAATATTTTTATGCATCAGCTTATAGTTCTCATGGTTATTAACAGATGTTTTATGAAAAATAGTAATAAGAGTTGTTTTCGCAGATCGAGTTTACTAAAGTTTCAGTCTCTTATAGTCTCGGTTTCTCTAACTAAAGAGTTTGGTATGCTACTACTATCCCTAGTAGTTTCTCAATACTGTCATTACAGCATATAATAGAGTATAAGGTCAGGAAACTTACGAATTTGGTGCCGAAGACTCGGTGTGCCATACTTTCAGTAACACTATCATTTCCCAAGTTAAAAATTTAAATAAAATAGAAAAAAATTCATAACCCATTCCACAGCCGAGTTTTGCAACCTGGCTCTCATACCATTAAATGTAACACCCTAAACTCGGCCTAGACGTTACGGCCGAATCTGGCATGTCACATCAAAAGATTATTTTAAACTACACGATCATTTAAAACCCCATCCTCGATTTAATACTTTTTACTATTTGAAAACCCCGAATTTCGTTGCTTATCAAAACAAAATTTCCTTAAGGTTATTTCCTTGCAACATAATATTATTTTCAAAACATTGTGTGTAGCGAAAGACTGACTTCCAAGGTTGCGGAAGCGTGATATTTGAAAACAGAAGTTATTGTTTTAAAAACCCGTGTTCAATTGTTTGGTAGTTTATAACTAAAATATTTACCAAATGAAAGTTAAAGAAAATCCCAATGGCCATATTACATAACTTATTAACCCAAACTAATATAAAATAAAGTAAACCCAAAATTACTAAATTTCGTTTATTAACAAATCCGGTGTATGGTCACCTCCGAGTCCTCCGCAGCTCCAAATCCTCTAACACTGGGGATTACCTCCACTGTTAAAAGAAAATGGGTGAGTTAAGAGAACTCAGTGTGTAAACCCCTATAACGGTCATAATCTGGGCCGAGCCCATACGGTGTCGGTCTGGGCCTGAGCCCTATTCGGTAGCAAGCCGGGCCTAAACCCCAATCATCTCAATGCAAATGGATATGTGCCCACCCCAAAGCTATCCAGCCAACTAACTCTCCACCCGTACCAACCAACACACCATGTGGGGACCATGTCAACCCACCCAGCCAAAACTCTCCAATAATGCAGTCAAGCTGCTAATAACAGTATATGTGGCTGAGCCACTAAATAAAGCATATGTGGCGAAGCCACTGTAACAATATGTGGCAATGCCACCAGAACGGTAATTGGCAGAACCACTAGAACGGTACTTCCTCCAATCAGCAAGCCCAACCCAATGCAATATGATATGTATGCAATATAATACGACCATAAACAGATATATAACATCACATAAATAATATTTAGACTACCACTAAGAGTATAACGATCATTTCATCGTTTAGGGGTAAAACAGTATTTTCACCGCTTAGGGGTATTTCGGTAATTTACCCATCGAGGGTATTTCGATAACTTATCCATTAAGGGTAATTCGGTAATATACCCACTGAGGGTATTTCGATAATTTACCATTTAACGGCCTTTTTGGAGGCCCACTGCTGCCTCGAGCGGCACAGGTTCCCTTTTGGGTCACTACAGTGTAATTGGGCCTAATATCCAATTCCGGCCCACATGCTGTGTGGCCCATTCAGCTCATTTTCGGCCTTGGTTCTGCGAACTTCGTAGTCACATCAGTCATTCGGTACTTACCATCGATTTCGCTCATGTGGGCCCGTTAACCCATTGGGCCCACTAAGCCCGCTTCGGCTCAACAAGGCCCATTACGGCCTTAGTTCCACGAGAGAGTTCGTGACACTCTCAACGGCCTATCGCCATCACTAGTGGCTCAGTTTACCTCTACGAGCGCTCGCACGCTCGAGAGGTCTCAATTGCCGGTATTCTGACTTTTCGGTATTTCAGCTTTTAGCCGATTCATAGATCACAACAATAGCAGATTAAACAGAGGTGTGAGATTACACACCTGTTATGGGTTGTAAGTTGAGGCTCCCACAATTAAGCACCTAAGAAAACAACAGTTCCAGTCAATTAGCTTCAACCCTTGCTAAGGCATCTCCACAAAATTTTAACCATTAAATCAATCTATGTTACTTACCACCAAACAAGATATCCCCACATTCAGCCAACACTTGCCCACTCCTCTATCCCTTGATTCTCTCCACACTTTTCTCCTAATTTTGCTCTCCTTCCTCCATTTGAAACATTTGACCCAGTCTCCAACTCCCCTTGCAGAGTTCGATCTGAACTCTGCTTCCTCCCCTCTCAAGTCATAAAATAAAAGCTTCCATTTGCAGCGTGTGGGATTCGAACCCCAATCTCCAAGCCTTCCCAAAGACGCCACCGCCACTGAGCTACAAGCTCATCTTGTGTTACATAAACACACACAAATATACTTGAACCCTATTGCCAACAGCCCTCTCCACTTTTAGGGTCAAAAACCAAAATTTTACCAAGGCTCAAACTCGAACCCAGTCCTCTATAGGGCCCCCAAATACACTCAAATAACCCGCTGAGCAAGCACAACATGCAATTGAGCAAAAATTACAACCCCTAACTTTTGGGATGTTACACCTTCAATTTCGATGGCAGTTTGTTCTGCAAGAATGAACTGCACTCCTTTGTCAAGGAAACAGTCTCATACTCATTCAATCATTTCTTCTTAGACAATATATCCTTCATAAACTTCACATAATTCGGCATTTGTTCTAAATCCTCCACCAACGGAATATTGATCTCAGAATCGCTTGGAACATCCAAAAACTTCTTGAATTGCACCTCATGTTTCTGCTTACATTTGTCGCAATCTTTGCTAATATGGAGGTGATGGAACTTTCGGTTGAATCGGACAACTCTTCTAAGTAGGTAAATCTGCATCCAAATAAGATGTTAAAATATCTAAATTCACTAAGTTAGGATTTACCTTGTCAGTCTTTACAGATTCCAATTCCTTTGGTGTAGGAATTTCAACAGCTAGTTGATTCTTCTCAACAGGCTTATCTTCGACATCAATCAATCGGGGTTCCAGAATTTTACCACTTCGCAATGCCACTGCCTTGATATGTTCTTTACCCAAATTTCTTAAATTCTCAGTATCGCTCGGCTAGGTTCCTTGCGGTCTATTACAAAGCTCCGTAGCTAACTGATCCATTTGGTTTTCCAAATTTTTCAGTGTTGCTGCTTGGCTTTGGATCAAAACGTCATTCTTTACCATGTACGCTTTCAATAAGTTCTCCAAACCATTTGATGCCTCAGCTTGAGGTAGTCTTGGAGCTTGCTGATTAAACTCTTGAGATTGGTTGGGTCTATGCTACAATAAGTTGTTGTTCGATCCATTTCCTTGGTTGCTCCAAGAAAAGTTAGGATGATTACGCCATGAAGGATTGTAGAAGTTGGACTGGGGTACTTGTCCACTCCTATTTTGATTTTGGTTCCCCATATAGTACACTGACTCGGGATTTGATGGATAATTCTAAAAAGAATGACCTTCCCCACAGTACACACAGGAAACTACTTCAAACGGACTTGGTGGCTGAGCTGCAAAATTATTAGCACTATTTGCGGTAAACTATTTTAACATAGAGGAAATAGACGATACATGAGCTGATAACGAAGTAAGGGTGTCAACTTCATGAACTTCGGCTACACGTCTTCCTGAAGCTGTTTGATTTGTTGGCCATTGATAGTTATTACTCGTGATCCTCTCGATGATCTCATAAGCCTCATTATAAGACTTAGACAAAATTGTACCATTCACAGAAGCATCTACCATCAATCTTGTATGTGCATTGACACGATCGTGTGACCCTACTTAGAGAGTTACACGGGTGAGGACTCAGGTTGGGACATGGCCGTGTGTCCCTAGTTCGAAGGTTACACGGGCGTGTATCTCAATCGTGTGAGGCACACGGCGTAGCCACACAGCCGTGTGACCCCTGTTTTGCAAATTTGCATCTTTTTTCTAAATTTTCCAAGTGCTTTTAAATTAGTCATGATTTATTTCTAGGATATTTTTAGTGCCTCAGGGGCTCGATTTAGGGACAGTATCCACGTATACGAATGGTTATTGATGGGATCAAACTATTGAATGATATAATATTTGAATGTTTTTTATTTTACGGTACTGCTCTGTAACCCTAATCCGAAAATGGACACGGGTTAGGGGTGTTACAGTATTAGAGCCTCGTCATGTTGAATCATTGAGAATGAATTGATTCCTTATTATTGTTAAATTAATTCATTTTTTCAAATTTTATAGTTATGATATTTTGATATATACTATGTTGAATCTTTGAGATTCTTGATAAATTTCTTTTTTGAATTTTGATTTTTTAAATTAAAGTTATTTATGCGGTTCTTGATTAACTTTTTAATTTGCGCTCTACTTGCTTTGCCAATTCCCACTAATTCCATTCCAATTAAACTGCATGATCTATCTTCTTTATGATTCCATTGCTAGGAAGGCATTTTATAAAGTTTGCTACTATATATATATATATATATCTATTTACTTCGCCACTAGTTAGTTAATTGATGTGTTATCAACTATTTATATGTGCATTTAAAAGTAAAAATTATAGTGTGTCGTGGGCCAGTTAATTGATGTTATCAACTATTAAGGGTTTTTTTTAGCTTTGTTGCAGATAAGTGTAACGCATAGGTTTGTGCAAGTGTTCACAGTCGTTATCGAGTAATAAGTAAGTATCGAGTTATCGTCTCCACAGGGATTGTATTTGTGCTAAGTCACTTAATTTGTAAAATTATATTAACAATTTGGTAAATAAAAACACAATATGATTGAGAAGTGATGATTAAAATTAAATATATTAAACTAAATGCAATGATCCCTAATGCAAATTATCCTAAATATGCAAACTATATGAATGAAATAGATTTTAGCAAAATTAAACACAATTTGCAACAATTATAACATAAATAAACTAGGACAATTACTTTAATTAAACTCAATTTATTATCAACATTCTTAATAACATTCGGAAAAAACATTCCATGGCAACTCAATTTTTCATGAGTTTGGAAACCACATTAGGTCCTTTCGGAATCCTTTACTTAGTAAATACGCATTTTACTGATCCTTATTTACTAAGGGTTTCTGTAACAGCCCGTTTTTGGGTCAAATCAGAACAGTAGTTTCGGGACCACAAATTAGAAGTCAAAATATTTATTTTATTATTTTAATAAGTTCTACACTATGATAGATTAATTACGTGAAAGTTTAGTAAAGAAATTTTACCGTTTAAATACTCAATTAGGTAAAAAGGACTAAATCGCGTAAAATGCAAAAGTGCTGTTCTATTAGCTAAAGGTATTAAATAGCTATAGAACCTTATAGTTAAGGTCCTTAAGTGGTAATTATACCATTATAAATGTGAGTGGACATTTATGGGCATTATTATGTATGTTTTAATGGTTTTATTATAAGGTTAATATAGTAAATTAGTTAATAATGTTATAATTAATAAAACAAAAGGCCATTTTTCTATTCATTCATGTTCTAGCTGAAATTTGGTAAAGAAAAACAGCCATGGGAGCTTGGATATTCGGCCAAACAAATTTGCATGCATGTAAGTCCATTTTTGTCTCGTTTTTAATGATTTCTATGTTTTTGAGATCGTTGCAGCTAGTACTAGCTAGCCCAGGGACTAATTTGCAAAACTGTTAAAGATTTTGAATGATGCCATTTATGAATACATATGTGTTTTGATGTTTTGTGAATTATACAAGTTTTATAAAGTTATTTTTAGTAAAAATACAAAATAGGGATTAAATTGAGAAAAGTGTAAAGTTAGTGGTTAAAATGTGAAATAAATGAAAAATATGGGCTGATATGAGAATGGGTAATATTTGCCCAGCATGAATTTGTATTAAATTGAATGAATTGTGATTTTATGTGATAAGGACTAAAATGCAAAAATGTGAAATAATAGGGGCAAAAATATAATTTTGCCAAAATGCGTAAATTGTGCTAAATTGAATGAAATGATGATTAAATAAGTAAATTTTGATATTATATAGATTGAGATAAACGAGATTTAGAGCTAGAACGGGGGAAAAACAAAGTATCGGATTAGTCGACCTAGTTCATCGTTACAATGAACGAGGTAAGTTCGTATGTTTAATAAGCATTGAATTATATATGCATAAATGATTAATCAATATAATTATGGTAAATGCTATATTATTGAAATGAAATGTGAATGCTATTGAGTACGATACTAAGGAAATGATTGACAGAGATTCGATATAGCGAAAGTCTCGGTTAAACCTTAAGAATAGATAGGATACAAATGTCATGACATTAGAGTTACTGATATTACGAGTAAGACCATATCTGGGATATGGCATTGATATGAGACTTCGTGTAAGACCATAGCTGGGCTATTGGCATTGGTACGAGATTACATGTAAGACCATATCTGGAATATGGCATTGGTACGGTACTGTGTGTACGAGATTCCCAAGTATCCTTTAGTATTCCAAATGGTTCAACGGGAAATGTTGACGTAATGTGGTTACAAGTGATGGTACGACTCAGTCAAGGTACTCGTGACAGAAATTGACAAGTAAGTGTTAAAAGTGAATTTCATATGATGAGTAAGTGGAAAATCATGAGAATTCATATGGTTCAATGAAATGTATATAAATGTGATGGCTATTGAATTGAATATAGTTTATTTCTATTTGCTTATGCTTATGTAAATCTGAATGAATTGATAAGAAGTATTCAAACCATATAAGCATTGAAATGAATAAACCTGTGAAATTCTTGGTTAACTATGTGAACGGATGCATGATATAAGGTGGAATTATACAAGTTATGTTATAGTATTTATAATGGCTTAAAATGTGTTTATTTGATGAGATGAGTTATTATCATACGAGCTTACTAAGCTTTATAGCTTACTTTGTTATCTTTTCTATGTTTATAGTGATTTGGAGGCTCGCTCGGGTTGGAAGTCATCGGAGATCATATCACACTATCCAGTTATGGTTTGGTACTTATAAGCTTTGTGATATTGGTTATATGGCATGTATAGGTTTTGTGGTTATTTGTTGAGTATAAGTAATTTTGGTGATTGATACATATGTGCTTGATATGTATTTATCCATGAGATTTGGCTTGATAATGATGTATAGGAATATTGTTATTTTGATAATTATTTTTGTAGTGACTTTTGTCATTTGAATTGGCTTATGAATGCCTATATTTTGGTTTGTATATATATAGTCATGTGAGTTGGCTATATTGATGATTTTGATTATGTATAAGTGTGCAAATGACCTTTGTTTTGAGTTTGGTAATTGTCCTATAAATGCTAATTGTGATGGGTAGATTTTAAAATAGTATTTGGAGTATGAAAGATCCCATGTTTGATGAATGATATGTTGGTGATATTAGGTAAATTAATGCATGTTTGAATGTGTTCATATTTATGAATTGAGTTTGTGAATATTGGTATGTTTTGGAAGACATGTTGGGAAATAGTATGTATTGTATTTGTTGGTATTGAAGTGGTATGAAAGATGTTTGATTGAGGTTGTTTTAAATGCTTATAAGTGTTATGTTTTGGTGACATTGAAATTGGTATAGGTGTGCATGAGTCTGGGTGGCAAATTGGCTTGGTAAATAGCCTATTTTTGTCCACACGGGCAAAGACACGGGCGTGTGTCTCAGCCGTATGTGACACACGGTCAAATTACATGGCCGTGTGTCCCTTGGTGTGGAAATTGAAATGAAGTCAGTATGCTCCACACGGCCTCACACACGGGCGTGTGATTGGCCGTGTGGCACAAGTCAGTATACCCCCTAATTTGCACACGGCCTAGCACAAGGGCGTGTGACTTGGCCATGTTGCATAAGTCAGTATACCCTACAAGTTTGACACGGCCTAACACACCGCCTAGCACACGGGTGTGTGTGGCCACTTCGAAGGGCACATGGGCTAGACATACGGGCGTGTGGTTGGCCGTGTGACCCAAGTCAGTATGTACCCCCTGTTTTCACACGGGCGTGTCTGGTGGCCGTGTGAGATACACTGCCAGGCCACACGGGCGTGTGTCCCCTGTTTGAAGAAAAATTTTCTAGGTTTCCAAAATTTGTTCTGAATTATCAGTTTAGTCCCGAATTACTACTAATGCATGATTAAGGCCTCGTAGGCTTATTTAAGGGACACTATGATTGATTGTGATTGAATTGTATTTGAATTGATATACTATAAATGAAATGTATGTTTAAAGGTGTTGATAGTCCGGTAATGCTCCGTAACCCTATTCTGACGGTGAATACGGGTGAGGGGTGTTACAGTTTCTTAGCATTCGTGTGAGGTAACAGGGACGTGTTATGTTTGAAACAGTTTAATCACACAAATCTAAAAACTATGTAGAAAACAGAGCTTGGTCAGAGTTGTTATGCAACCTGCAATTTAATCGGGTTATGATCTAAATTGAGCATGCACATTTCAATTATGTGTCCACTAGCCGTCGTCTGGTCAGGATCGTTCAGCTAATTCAAGTGCATTTCAATCACGTATGAACGAAATACAGACTTGATTTTAATTGAAAACATGATCGATTGAGGCAAAAAATTATAAGCATGAATCAAATAAATATTATTTAATCAAAGCAATCATCCTAGCTTAAATAAAATTAAGCTAACATTTTTGTAAACAAGAACAAAGAACACATAGCAAACATTTTCAGATTAAATAAAAGAAAAGAAATATTAAACCCAAATCAAAGTGGCTGCCACCCAAGACTCTGATCGACGAGGCTCCTTCGCTCTTTCACTTTGCTCCTTTGCTGATGGCTCTCCAAGGTGGCCGACCAAGGGCTCTTTAAGAGGCTTAATTGCTAAAATCTCTATGAAGAGGTGATGCTAGGCATGGGGAATGGAAAATGCTGAAGAGAATTGAGAGAGAAGAGAATGATGAGGGATGAGGGATGATGAATGAAGGAATGAAGGGGTCCTATTTATAGGTGAAGAGAGGTGGGTAGTTTGCTAAAAATAGCTCGGTTTAGTCTCTTCAAACTTCTTCCATGTATGGCCGGCCACAATTAGTGGAATTTGAGCTTATTTTTTCTTTATTTTTAAGCAAATTAAATGCCATAATAACTCAGGACTGAGACTCGGTCAAATGTAAATCTTCGGGCAAATCTCTAATTTCTTCAACAATGCAAGGACCTTGTGTAATTAAACCAAAAAGTGGTTTAAGAAGACAGCCATGTGTAGCCAAATTTGGGTTGACTTGGTCTTTAATTTAGACGGTTTTTGTAATCCAACAAAGCTATCAAACCTGTCCAAAATAAATTAATAAGTTAGAGGACCAAAGAATAAAATTTATTCAATTTAAATAATTAATTACAACCCAAATTATTAATGAAATATTTTAAAATGAATTATTAAATATAATTTTATAATTTATTATTTAATTTAATCATGCATGGCCCATTTTATGTCTTAAAAATGTAATATGTTCAAATTAATATAAAATAAGCCATTTTATGCATGAAAACTATATAATAAAGCATAAAATCACATTTTAATAATTTCTATGTCCTAATTTCATATTTTCACATATTTCATTAATTTATTAAACAATTACTTAGTTTTAACAATGAATTTAAGTAAAAAGGTGATGAATTACATAGGAAAAATCCTATATATTTTTCAATTTATAATAAGTGTTTTAGGAATTCCAAATTTAACATTTATTATGCTTTTATATTTGGGAATTAATGGTTAAATTATGATAACATATAAATACAACTAAGAAATTATTATGTTTTTGGAACAAAAGAAATGTAGTTTATGGAATAATGCATGTTTTAAGGAATTTAGTTTTAAGATTGGTTGAATAACATGTCAACTACATTGCGTAGATTAGTTTATTTAAAATATCTAGATGATTATATATATTTATGATTCATGCGTTTATTAATTGACCCAAAGGTAAGTTAATATTTGGTAGAATTTCAACTACATTTGTAATGATAAATGTATGACAATTATAAGGTACTATATGTTAGAAATAAGTTAGTCCAAAGATTGGTTCATTGTTTGACATAATTTATTGTGAATGTTTGATTGCTGCAAAAAGAGTATCATTTACTGTTAATATTATTGTCCAAATACATGATATTAATATTGTGTTTGGTATCTTGAGATGAGATTAGCCGCTATTTTTAATTTATTGTTTACTTGTAAAAAATTATGTGAGCTTGTTTTTATCTATTTTGTTTTGTATTCAACTTGTTCATCTTCTACTGCCACAATATCAGCAAATATAAATTCTATACCCATGCTTATTGGTACTAATTTCAATGAATAAAAAAGGCACTTACAGTGCTTAACTGTATGGACATAGACCTTGCACTGAAGGAGGAACAACCTACACCTCTCACCACGAAAAGCAACCCTGAAGCTAAAAGGGATTTTGAGAGGTGGGATCGTTCAAATCGCATGAGTCTAATGATCATTAAGCACAACATTCCAAAAGCCTTTTGGGACACAGAATTTGAAGAGATTACTCAGGCCAAAGGTTTCCTTGACGAAATTGAGAAACGTTTTGCCAAAAATGATAAGGTTGAGATGACATCACTTTTGACTTCTTTGATATTTATATAGTATAAGGGTCAAGAAAACATGAAAGAGTACATTATGGAGATGTTTCATGTTGTTTCATGACTTAAGACACTTAAGATCGAGCTTTTTGAGGAATTTTATTTGTTCTTATGGTTTTGGTATCGATTCCTACACACTTTCAAAAAGGAGAAATTGACTCTAAATGTGCTCATTTTTCATTGTGCAAGATGTAGAAAGGTTGACACATGAAAAGTCTGAAAGTACTCATTTGGCCAGTGCCTCTAAAGACAAAACCTTACATTCTGAAGAGATTACCCACTAAAGAAGCTACAAAAACACCTTATTAGCTTTGGATAGGTCGAAAGCATAGTATAAAGCACTTTCACATTTGGGGATGTCCAGTTGAGGCAAGGCCTTATAGGCCACATGAAAAGAAATTGGACTCCAAAATAGTGAACAACTACTTTATTGGTTATTCTGAACAATCTAGGGTTAAGAGTTTTATGATCCCACAATTAGGAATATTTATGAGATGAGAACTGTAATATTTTTTTGAG
Organism: Gossypium sturtianum; assembly: GCA_025698515.1. Lineage (NCBI taxonomy): Eukaryota > Viridiplantae > Streptophyta > Magnoliopsida > Malvales > Malvaceae > Gossypium > Gossypium sturtianum. Next base: position 48,540,359 of record CM046943.1, read on the forward strand.
GATGTTGAGTTTGGAGAGAGAAATAAGGTTAGAGACATTGCTTTTGAAGAGGAATTGGATTCTAATTTAGTTCATGCTATCACTTTTGACGATGTTTATGTTCTCATACCTATCATTGATCAAGAAGTGAATCCAAAACCTCAACAAGACAATATTGAACAACTCTCTATTTAAGATGAGGCAATTATTTCATAAGAGCAAACTCAACAACCTCAAGAACGAATGTCATTAAGAAGGTTCACTAGAAAAAGGGTTATAATGGCTTTAGTGGAATATTTTGTCCTTAAGTTGCATCAGATGAAGGTTAATGGTTTCTCAATGGTAACATTGATTATACATTTATATGGTGCAACTAGAAAACTTTGTGTCTGATGATGCAAAGTTAATGATTTGCAAATTAAAGAAATTCATCTATGGGTTTAAGCAGGCTTCTCGTCAATAGTATTACAAATTTTACCAAATGATTTTCTTATTCGGGTTAGAGAATAATTTGGTCGATAATTGTATATACTAAGATTCTATATTTGGTTTTATATGTTAATGATATATTGCTTTTCAATAATAAGTTAAGTCTCGACCAATAGCCCAAGAATGATTTTGAGATTAAGGAAATGCATAAGATTCCCTACGTCTCAAGAGTGGGGAGTCTAATGTATGCTCAAGTATGTACACATCCGGACATTGCGTACATTGTTGGGATGTTAGGCAGATATTTAAGCAGCCCTAGTATAAACCATTGGATAGCAGTGATGAAGATTATGAGGTATCTTCAGAGAACAAAATATTACATGCTCACATATAGAAGGTCTGATAAGTTAGAGATCAACAGGTATATAGACTCTGATTTTGATGGAATATTGATGCAAAATTTTGTCACTAGGGTACAATTTGTAACAATAATTGGTAGTCCTTTATTGCAATAACAACATGAGCACATCAAAGTCAAAGCACATAGACTTTAAGTTTTTGGTTGTTAAAGTAAAATTTCAGAGTGCTTAGGTGCCTATAAAGCATATTGGGACAAACTCCATGATTGTTGACCCACATACTAAGGGACTACATTAAGGTTTTTCATGAGCACACTGCTCATATAGGTGTAATGTCATTTAAAGATATTTGGTTTTAGTGGGAGTTTGTACTTTTACATGCTTTTATGTCATAAACACATTTTCAATTATTTCAGTTTACGGATATTAAGTTTATTTTCTGTAAAAATAAAGTTTATTTGATTTATTCACACTCTATTTTTTGTAAGGCTTGATCTCACTAGGGTTGAAGGAGGACCAGTTGGAAATAGACATGTTTGGATCATATTGCATGTAATTTCCATGCTACACATCCATACTTGATCTATGTCATTTGATTGCAATGATATACGTGATCATGGATGAATTTAGTTACAATCTATGTAATGAAAGTCGCATTGGTTCTATGTTAACATAATTAATGGACGAGATTATTCGGAATAGCATTTGGATATGATAGTAAATTTTTAAGCTCATAAGGTTATATAATGACATGTAATTATAGAGTAGTTAGTATATATATGTGGTCCAAGTGGGAGATTATTGAAAAATATGGACATCACATATATAATAAGAGTAATTACATGTTATTATTTACTATCATAAAATGTTAGCCCAAATTAAAAGTGATCTAATTTGGTTAAGGTTTATTGGGTTTTAGTTATTAAATAAAGTATGGGCCAAATATTTTTAGAGATACTTTAGTAACTAATTTTTAATTAATGATGGGCTAATTAGAAATTAGGTTAATGTGAAAATTTTATATACTAAAGTTATGGTCCCCAAATTACAGATAGGTAACTTTTCTAATATCCCATCTTTAGAAAAGAGATAATCACCTTCTCTAAATTACTTCCATGCTAATTTGGAAGATCAAAACCGTAAGATCCATAAATTTAAAGAAATTGATGAATTAGGTAACCTTCCGCATCTAGTTTTATTTAAGTTCTATTCTTGATTATTTGACATGACAGATTCTGATTTATGGGTTGTGAAGTTCTATATTAGATATTGTTTTTACAGTTCTAACAAATGTTTCAAAGAAAACGAAGAGTCGTAACAATATTATAGTGGTTCAACTAAGTGATAGGGACATAGCAATGAAAGGACAAAGAAGAGAAGTTTTAAAGAATTTCTTTCTTGTTTTAAATATCTTTGGACCTGTTGTACCTTGTCTATGACTTCTAATCTTAGGGTGTTTTCTACAGAAGTACATTATCTAGTGCTTTACTTTAAGGATGTTCAAGTCAAGTCAGCAACTTCTTGTAAAATTGAAGGGTTATTGTTTTTATAAATATTATTATAAACAGTAAATTAATTAATCTTAACAAGTTCTCTAAGTACATATGGTGACAAATACTAATTAGAATTCCAACTCATAGGTTTTAACCAATGCATGAGAAGGTGCAACTCTTGTTATTCATTAGTTTGTATCAATGCAAAGCATGGAAGTTTCTAAGGTCGTAGGAAAAATAGTAATAACTAATTGTACTTTTGCATTCGATAGTAGACAACTTCAAGAAAGGTCTTTTCCTTGGATCCTCAACTTTGTATGTATATATATAGGTGAAGTAAGAAACTGATTGCTTCCATCCATCAATAGACCATTTCAGGGTTCTTTGGCAAAGGCATAGTTTGTTGGAACATTTTCAAATATCTATAGTATTCCAATAACTATAAATGAATTGGTGTAATTAATCAAAAGATAGATCTTTTGATCATTCATCAAAAGTTATATCATTTGATTTTTAAAAAAGAATTATAACTATTCAAACAATATTACTTGAATAGTTATAAAATTAATTGAATAATTATTATTTATTTATTCATAAAGACATCTATTGAAAGATGTCTCTATGAAGAGACATGAAAATTCCTATAAATAGGAATGGGATTTCATTTGGAAATTACACCATCAAGTTCTAAAATTTCTTTCTATCCTTCCTCATTGTCTAATATTATTAGATTGTCCTATAAACAGTTACTACAGAAATTCTTTGTAGAAATTGAGTTTCTTGTTATATATTGCTCAATGCTTAGTGGACTATTCTTGTCAGTGCAAAACGCAAATAGTCATTGACTTCATTGTATCCTCGAGGTTAATTTGATTGAAACTCGTTTGCACACCGAAGATAGGTAGGTCCAAAAATAACCTTAAAGATAGTGGCTTGATACACGCCTTGGAGCATTGTCCTATTTCTTCCTTTTCTGTTTGAGTTCCATTTGTGTGTTCGATATTTTCCTCACCGGAGATTTGTACTAAACAATTTTAAGGTTATAATTCATGATAACTACCACAACACATGAAAGTGGAACACTAAGAGAGTTGGCTCCTAACTTTGTCAAACCTGATCGGTTTAATTGTAACGCCCCAAAATTGTGGGGTTGTAATTTTTGTTGAATTTGCTTAAATTCCATGATGTGCTTGAACAGCTAGTTGTTTAAGTGTCTTTGGGGGTTCTAAGGAGGCCTGGGTTCGAGTCTGAGCTTTGGAAAAAATTTAGTTTTTGGCTCTTAAGAGGAAGGGGCTGTTAGCAGTAGGACTTAAAGTATAATTATGTGCGTTTAAGTGACACAAAAGGAGCATGTGACTTGGTGGCTGTGGCGTCACTGAGATAGCAAGGTGGAGTGGGGTTTGAATCCCATGAGTAGCAAATGGGGATTTTTATTTTATGTCTTGGGGGTGGAAGAAGTAGAGTTTGGATCAAACTCTACAAGGGAGGTTGAGGAATTGGTCAAGCATTTCGAATGGAAGGCTGAGAGCAATTCAAGGAGGTCTTAGTGGAGAGTTTGAGGGAGTTAGAGTGGGGAGGAGTCTTGGCCGAATGGGAGAGTGTGGCTAAGGGAAGAATTTCGGCTAGGGGGTGTCATTTGGGGCATTTCGGAAACTGTGTGTGAGGAGAAAAAAATCGAAAATCCCCTCTGCAAATTTCGGGTTTCATTCTTTTTGGCATCTCGTGCAAACTTTTACCATTTGGGTTTTATCATTCTTTCCTCTTTTCATCTAATATTTCTCGATTGCTGTTGGCCTTCTACCGAATTATTCTTTCTTCTTTCGGTTTCCTCTTTGGCCGAACACTTCCCTTCTTTGCCTCTTGCGATTCTTTCCTTTTCTTTACAAGATAGCCAAGCATTTTCTTTCTTCTTGTTTTAGCTGGTACTAGTAGGGCCTGAGTATCCTCCTCTCTTCGTTCCAACCATTTTTGAGTCTCTCCCATTGGTTGGTAAGTGGTGGCTATAGCCGAATGTAGGTTGGTTTTTTCTTTCTTTCTTTCGATTTGGTTTCTCAGGGGCCGAAAGGCTGTTTCCCTAGTTGCCATGGAGATGTGTTACTAACATTTTCTTACTCGTCGAGTGTTATTAGGGACGTGTTTTCTTTAATCAAGGGGATAGGCCGATACTCTTCTACTGCAAGAGATTTATCATTTCGTGGTAAGTGAAGTTAGTTCGATCAGCGTTTCAATATTTTGAATTAACAAGTTTGGTGGCTAACTAATGGTCGGTTGTTATCATAGGTGCCTCGGAAAGTGTCTCAAACCGTAATCCGTAGCAGGTGTGTAATCGGACACCCACTTTAGTTCTGTTAATCTGATGAATGAAGGTGTGTATTCACACCCTGTTAAACTGTGAACCAACTTAGGCCGAAAAACCAATAAGCCAAAACTTCGGCATTTGAGGGCTCTCGAGCGTGCGAGCACCCGTAGAGATAAACTGAGCCATAATCATTAACGATAGACTGGTGAGGCTGCCACGAACTTTCTCGTGGGCTTAGGTCAAAATTGGGCCTTGTTGGGCCGAAGTGGGCCATGTGGGCCAATGGGCTCATGGGCCCACAGGGACGAAATCCATGGTAAGTTTCAGACAATGGATTTGGCTGCGAGGTTAGCGTAGCCACGACTAAAATTGGGTTGATTGGGCCACACGAGCGTGTGGGCCCGCTTGGGCAGAAAATTAGGCTTTGGGTCCATTTGCACCGTTTCGACCAAAAAGGGTATATGTGTCATGCGAGGCGACTGTAGGCCTTCGGAAAGGCTGTTATAGAACCAAAATTATCGAAATACCCTCGATGGATAAAATTACCGAAATACCCCTAAGGAGTGAAATTACCGTTCTACCCCTAACTGAAAAATGACCCTTTTACCCCTAGATGTAGTGTGTATGATATTTATATGACTGATTATGATTGTGACATACTGCATTCACGAAATATATATGACACGACATTCTGCATTGGGGTTGGGTTCTGATTTGGGAGGAAGTACTGTGCTAGTGGCTCTGCCATATTTTTATCGTTTTAGTGGCTTCGCCACGTATACTGGATTTAGTGGCTTGGTCACGTTAAGCGTATTAGCGACTTTCTTTGCGTTATTATTAGCGCCTATCTTTGCGATCTTGTGTGTCTTTGGTGGGTGGGTTGACTTGGTCCGCACATGGTGTGTTGGTTGGTACGGGTGGTGTGTTGGCTGGACTGGGTTGGGTTGCATCTTTGTCCTGCATTGTTATGAGTTTGGGCTTAGACCCACTCTGTTACTGTATAGGGATAAAGCCCAGGCTGATCTACTACTGGATAGGGCTTGGGCCCAGACTGTTACTGTGCTAAGGGATTACACACTGAGTTCTCGTATCTCACCCCCTTCTTTAACTGTACAGGTAATCCCCAGCCTTAGATGATTTAGAGCTGCGAGGGACTCGGAAGTGGCTACACGCTCGATATGTTTTAACATTAAACTTAATTAATTTATCTTATTTTAATATATTTGGCTAATAATTATGTAATAGGGCCATTTGGGATTTTTTTTAACTTTTATTTGGTGTTTATCGTTATTTCAACCTGCTAGTCTAGGAAACACGAGTTTTTAAAACAGTAACAGTTTCTAAAGAAAACTACGATTTTCAAACCTTGAAGTTAACAACTAGCACAAGCTTTCGCGATATTTAAACTTGATTAACAAAGGATATGACCATTGGGTGAATAACAAGTTTTTGATTTTACAACCCCAACGTTTTTAAAAAGATTTAAAGTTCAGTAAGGAGCTGTTATCGATAAGCCAATTTTCAAATGACACTTTGATGTGACACGTCAGATCCGGTCGTAACGTCTAGGCTGGGTTTGGGGTGTTACATTTAGTGGTATCAGAGCCAGGTTGCAAAACTCGGTGCTGTGGAATGGGTTTTTGAAAATTTTCTAAATTTGTTTAAATTTTGGTTTTGAAAGAAATGTTGTTACTGAAACTGTGGCACACCGAGTCTCCGGTACCAAATCTGTAAGTTCTATAACACTGTATTCTGTTATGTACTGAAATGATTATACTGAGGAACTACTATGGATAGTAGTAGGGGCACTGAAACTATTTAGCTAGAGTAAACTGAGACTCTAGGAGACTAAAAACTGTAGTGAAGTCTCGATCTGCGAAAACAACCCTAATTACTGTTTATCATAAAATATCTGTTATTAATTATTGGAATTATAAGCTGCTCATAAAACTCTTAAATCAGATAAATACGCTACATCGATATGAGCACAAGAGGTCGCGGAAGGGGTATACGTGGCCGCGGTAGAGGCCGAGGTGCTAGGGCTGGGTCTTCAGCATCGGGACACATGCCTGCTAGGGAGGCACCAGCCTCACTAGTGACTGAGACAGGGTCTCATGACCGAGCCGTTGGGGATGATGCTCTGTCCCAAGCGATGTTATGAGTTCTTGAAAGGGTTGCTGGAGCAAGTACTGGGTCGGTGGGCCGAGGGTCAATTTCTGAGCGACTCTGGTCTAATGGAGCGGAAGTCTTCAGGGGCGTTTCTGGTGTAGCCCCGAACATGGTAGAATATCGGTTAGAGGCTACCGAACGAATAATGGACGATCTTGACTGTACTGTGGAATAGAAACTGAAAGGAGCAGTGTCCTTACTAAGAGACGAGGCATATCAGTGGTGGCTCACTGTAAGAGAGGGTACCCATGCCAACCGTTTGACGTGAGATTTCTTCAAGACGGCCTTTCAAGGGAAGTATGTTGGGGCGAGTTATGTGGATGCCCGGAGGAAGGAATTCCTAAGTCTGGTCCAGGGGAATAGGTCGGTAGCAGAGTATGAGGCAGAATTTTTACGGTTGAGTCGGTATGCTCGGGGCATAGTCGCGACTGAGTATGAACACTGTGTGCAGTTCGAGTATGGCCTCCGAGATGAGTTGCGGGAGCTGATAGCTCCGCAGAGGGAAAGAGACTTTGGTGTGCTTGTTGAGAAGGCAAAAATTACCGAGGACATGAAACGCTCAGAGCGACAGAACTGTGATAAAGATATGGGTAAAAGTAAGAGGGATTTTGGACCCTCAAGTTCTTTTGGTGGGCCTAAAAAGAGGCCTAGATTTGATGGGCCAATCCGAGCTGGGGTTCCTGTTATTGCTGCTAGACCGCATCCCTGCGCTGATTGTGGGAGAGTTCACCAGGGTGAGTGCTGGAAACGAACTGGGGCATGTTTCAGATGTGGGTCCATGGATCATCAGGTCAAGAACTGTACTCAGAGGCCTATTCAGATGCAAGCCATAGGTCAGGGCTATGTTCAGCCGGGGAGAGGTGGTCAGCAGCCACCGAGAGGCCGTGGTCAAGCCAGAAGGGGGAAATGGTTTGGGTAGAGGTCGTGAAGCACCGGGCAGAGGTGCTGGTAACATTGAGGCAAGACAACCAGCGTTGGTCTATGCTACTCGGCGCCGAGAGGATGGCGACTCTCCTGATGTCATAACTGGTATGTTCCTCATTCATAATGTACCTTATACCGCTTTAATTGATATTGGGTCTACACACTCGTATGTTGCATGCACTGTGTCTGGGGCATTGGGTATTCAGTTCAGAATTACTAATAGTGAAACGATGGTGATAAGTCCACTGGGACAGTCGATTAGAGTGAGTAAGCTGTTTAGAGATGTTCCCCTAGAGGTCCAAGGGGTTGTCTTTCCGGCGGATTTGATGGAACTGCCGTTTGGCAAATTCGATCTGATTTTAGGCATGGATTGGCTAGTGAAGCACCGTGCGAATTTGGATTGCGCAGCTAAGCGTATGGTATTGAAGTCTTTTGAGGATGAGGAGGTGGTTGTGATAGGGGAGCGAAGGGATTACCTGTCTAATGTAATCTCAGCATTAAAGGCTGAGAAACTGGTTCGCAAAGGTTGCGAAGCGTTCTTAGCTTATGTCAGCATATCTAATTCTAAAAGTCCTTCTGTTGGGGATGTCAGAACTGTGAAGGAGTTTCCAGATGTATTTCCCGAAGAGCTTCCTGGGTTGCCTCCAAATCGTGAGGTCAAATTCGGCATTGAGCTCTTACCTGGAATAGCTCCGGTGTCCATCGCCCCATATAGAATGGCACCGAAGGAGTTGGTAGAGTTAAAGGCTCAAATTCAAGAGCTACTGGACTGAGGATTCATTCGGCCAAGTGTGTCTCCATGGGGAGCACCGGTGTTATTCGTGAAGAAGAAGGATGGGTCCATGCGCATGTGCATCGATTATCACCAACTAAACAAACTGACGATTAAAAACAAGTACCCTTTACCAAGGATAGACGATCTATTCGACCAGCTGCGAGGAGCTTCGGTTTTCTCCAAGATAGATCTTCGATCTGGGTACCATCAGATAAGGGTTAAGGAGGCGGATATGTACAAGACCGCATTCAGGACTCGTTACGGGCATTACAAGTTTCTGGTCATGCCGTTTGGGCTTACAAATGCACCAGCTGCTTTCATGGATATGATGAACCTGGTGTTTCAACCCTATTTGGACCGGTTCGTGGTGGTGTTTATATATGACATCCTGGTGTATTCAGGAACCAAGGAGGATCATGGTTCGCATCTACGGATTGTATTGCAAATACTGAGGGAAAAGAAGCTTTATGTAAAGTTCAACAAGTGCAAATTCTGGTTATGGGAAGTGTCATTTTTGGGTCATGTGGTGTCTGCTGAGGGGATTAGGGTTCATCCTCAGAAAATTGGGGCCGTATTGGAATGGAAACCACCGAAAATGGTATCTGAGATTCGAAGTTTTCTGGGTCTGGCTGGGTATTACAGACGTTTTGTTGAGGGGTTCTCACTGATTGCTGCACCTCTGACTAAGTTACTGCATAAAGGGGTACCTTTCAACTGGACTGATAAGCAACAGGAGAGTTTTGAGAAGCTAAAGAAGGTTCTGACTGAAGCCCCGGTGTTAATACAGCCAGAGTCTTGGAAGGAATTCATTGTCTACTGTGATGCATCGCACACTGGATTGGGATGTGTGTTGATGCAAGAGGGTAAGGTGGTGGCTTACGCGTCTCGCCAGCTTAAGCCTCATGAGGCGAATTACCCCACTCACGACTTGGAGTTAGCTGCGGTGGTTTTCGCACTAAAGATTTGGAGGCATTATTTATACGGGGAGAAGTCTACTATTTACACAGACCATTAAAGCCTCAAGTATCTCCTTACTCAGAAGGAGTTGAATCTTAGGCAACGAAGATGGATAGAGTTGCTTAAGGATTATGATTTCTCGATTGAGTACCATCCAGGTAAAGCTAACGTAGTAGCGGATGCACTGAGCCGTAAGGTTGTATCTGATCTGAGAGCAATTTTTGCTCGTCTCAGCCTATTTGAGGATTGTAGTCTGTTGGCTGAACTCCAAGTGAGACCGACCTGGGTTGATCAAATTAAGGAGAAGTAGTTGCTGGATGAATCGTTGGTCCCTCGTTTCTGATTGGTTGAGAAGGGGGAGATTGTGAATTTTGGGTTGAATAGCGAGGGAGTCCTGTGCTTCTGTGGGAGAATCTATGTACCGAGGGATTTAGAGTTAAGGCAGTCTATACTACGAGAGGCGCAGAGTAGTCCATACACTATGCACCCTGGCGGAAACAAGTTATACCGAGATCTGCGTGAGCTGTACTGGTGGCCAGGACTTAAGCGCGAGGTTACTGATTTCGTGGGTAGGTGTCTGACATGCCAGCAAGTTAAGGCTGAGCATCAACTGCCTTCTGGATTACTGCAACCCGTTAAAATTCCACTCTGGAAGTGGGAGAGGGTGACCATGGACTTTGTTAGTGGGCTACCCTTGACGCCTACTAAGAAAGATTCAGTATGGGTTATTGTTGACCGACTGACTAAATCTGCCCACTTCATATCGGTCCGCACTGATTATTAGTTGCAAAAGTTGGCTAAGTTATACGTGGCTGAGATTGTGAGACTGCACAGGGTACCAGTGTCTATCATTTCGGACAATGACCCTAGATTTACATCACGATTCTGGAGAGTGTTACACGAAGCTTTGGGTACAAGGTTGGATTTCAGCACGGCATTTCATCCTCAGATTGATGGTCAGTCGGAGAGGGTGATCTAGATACTGGAGGACATGCTAAGAAGCTGTGTAATTGATTTCAAAGGCAGTTGGGAAGACTATTTGCCGTTAGAAGAGTTCGCATACAACAACAGCTACCAAGCCAGTATTCAGATGGCATCGTATGAGGCGTTATATGGACGTAGGTGTCACACCCCTACCTGTTGGAAAAAACTTGGTGAGCGGGGAGTTTAGGGGCCAGAGTTGGTTTCTGAAATCGAAGAGAAAGTAAAATTGATCCGAGATCGGTTGAAGGAAGCATCTAATGCACAGAAGTCGTATGCTGATTTGAAGCGTAAGGAGATAGAGTACTCTGTGGGGGATTACGTTTTCTTGAAGGTCTCACCATGGAAGAAGATTTTGAGATTTGGGCGGAAAGGCAAACTGAGCCCTAGATTCATCGGACCTTACTGGATATTAAAGCGTGTGGGACTGGTTGCCTACCAACTTGTGTTACCTCCTAAGTTGAATCGGATACATGATGTGTTCCATGTCTCCATGCTGAGGCGATATCATTCTAATCCCTCACATATAGTGTCGTTGGAGGAGATCGAGGTTAGGCCTGATCTGACTTTTGAGGAAGAACCGGTGCGGATACTGGATCGTGACGTTAAGGTATTAAGAAGGAAATCTGTTCCGCTGGTTAAGGTACTTTGGCGTAATCATAATTCAGAGGAAGCCACGTGGGAGCCTGAGGAGGCGATGCGACAGCAATACCCTTACCTCTTCTGACCAGGTAAATTTTGGGGCCGAAATTTCTCTAAGGGGATAGAGTTGTAACGCCCCAAAATTGTGGGGTTGTAATTTTTTTTGAATTTGCTTAAATTCCATTATATGCATGAAAGGCTAGTTTTTTTAGTGTAGTTGGGGGTTCTAAGGAGGCCTGGGTTCGAGTCTGAGCTTTGGAAAAATTTTAGTTTTTGGCTTTTAAGAGGAAGGGGCTGTTAGCAGTACGACTTAAGTATAATTATGTGCGTTTAAGTGACACAAAAGGAGCATGTGACTTGGTGGTTGTGGCGTCACTGAGATAGCAAGGTGGAGTGGGGTTCGAATCCCATGAGTAGCAAATGGGGGTTTTTATTTTATGTCTTGGGGTGGAAGAAGTAGAGTTTGGATCAAACTCTACAAGGGAGGTTGAGGACTTGGTCAAGCATTTCGAATGGAAGGCTAGGAGCAATTCAAGGAGGTCTTAGTGGAGAGTTTAAGAGAGTTGGAGTGGGGAGGAGTCTTGGCCGAATGGGAGAGTGTGGCTAAGGGAAGAATTTTGGCTAGGGGGTGTCATTTGGGGCATTTCGGCAACTGTGTGAGGAGAAAAAAATCGAAAGTCCCCTCTGCAAATTTCGGGTTTCATTTTTTTTGGCATCTCGTGAAAACTTTTACCATTTGGGTTTTATCATTCTTTCCTCTTTTCATCTAATATTTCTCGATTGCTGTTGACCTTCTGCCGAATTATTCTTTCTTCTTTCGGTTTCCTCTTTGGCCGAACACTACCCTTCTTTGCCTCTTGCGACTCTTTCCTTTTCTTTACGAGATAGCCGAGCATTTTCTTTCTTCTTGTGTTAACCGATTCTATTAGGGACTGAGTATCCTCCTTTCTTCGTTCCAACCGTTTTCGAGTCTCTCTTAAGTGGTGGCTATAGCCGAATGTAGGTTGGTTTTTTCTTTCTTTCTTTCGATTTGGTTTCTCAGGGGTCGAAAGGCTGTTTCCCTAGTTGCCATGGAGATGCGTTACTAACATTTTCTTACTCGTCGAGTGTTATTAGGGACACGTTTTCTTTAATTAAGGGGATAGGCCGATACTCTTCTACTGCAAGAGATTTATAGTTTCGTGGTAAGTGAAGTTAGTTCGATCAGCATTTCAATATTTTGAATTAACAAGTGTGGCGGCTAACCAATGGTCGGTTGTTATCATAGGTGTCTCGAAAAGTGTCTCAAACCGTAATCCATAGCAGGGGTGTAATCAGACACCCACTTTAGTTCTGTTAATCTGATGAATGAAGGTGTGTATTCACACCCTGTTGAACTGTGAATCGACTAAGACCGAAAAACCGATAAGCCGAAACTTCGACATCTGAGGGCTCTCGAGCATGCGAGTGCCCGTAGAGATAAACCGAGCCACAATCATTGACGATAGACCGGTGAGGATGCCACGAACTTTCTCGTGGGCTTAGGTCAAAATTGGGCCTTGTTGGGCCAAAGTGGGCCATGTGGGCCAATGGGCTCATGGGCCCACAGGGACAAAATCCATGGTAAGGGTCAGACAATGGATTTGGCTACGAGGTTAGCATAGTCGCGACCAAAATTGGGCTGATTGGGCCACACGAGCGTGTGGGCCCGCTTGGGCTGAAAATTGGGCTTTGGGCCCAATTGCACCGTTTCGACCAAAAAGGGTATATGTGTTGCACGAGGCGACTGTAGGCCTTCGAAAAGGTTGTTATAGAACCAAAATTACCAAAATACTCTCGATGGGTAAAATTACCGAAATACCCTCGATGGGTAAAATTACCAAAATACCCTCGATGGGTAAAATTACCGAAATACCCTTGATGGATAAAATTATCGAAATACCCCTAAGGGGTGAAATTACTGTTCTACCCCTAACCGACAAAATGACCCTTTTACGCCTAGTGGTAGTGTGTATGATATTTATATGACTGATTATGATTGTGACATACTACAATCACAAAATATATATGACACGACATTCTGCATTGGGGTTGGGTTCTGATTTGGGAGGAAGTACTGTGCTAGTGGCTCTGCCACGTTTTTATCATTTTAGTGGCTTCGCCACGTATACTGATTTTAGTGGCTTGGCCACGTTAACTGTTATTAGCAGCTTTGCTGCGTTATTATTAGCATCTATGCTGTGATACTGGTGTGTTGGTTGGGTGGGTTGACTTGGTCCCCACATAGTGTTTTGGTTGGTACGGGTGGTGTGTTGGCTGGACTGGGTTGGGTTGCATCTTTGTTCTGCATTGTTATGAGTTTGGGCTTAGACCCACTCTATTACTGTATAGGGCTAAAGCCCAGACTGATCTGCTACTGAATAGGGCTTGGGCCCAGACTGTTACTGTGCTAAGGGATTACACACTGAGTTCTCGTAACTCACCCCCTTCTTTAACTGTGCAGGTAATCCCCAGCCTTAGATGATTTGGAACTGCGAGGGACTCGGAGGTGGCCACACGCTCGATATGTTTTAACATTAAACTTAGTTAATTTATCTTATTTTAATATATTGGGCTAATAATTATGTAATAAGGCCATTTAGGATTTTTTTTTTAACTTTTATTTGGTGTTTATCGTTATTTCAACCTTCTAGTCTAGGAAACACGAGTTTTTAAAATAGTAACGGTTTCTAAAGAAAACTACGATTTTCAAACCTTGAAGTTAACAACTAGCACAAGCTTTCATGATATTTAAACTTGATAAACAAAGGATATGACCATTAGGTGAATAACAAGTTTTTGATTTTACAACCCCAACGTTTTCAAAAAGATTTAAAGTTCAGTAAGGAGTTGTTATCAACAAGCCAGTTTTCAAACGACACTTTGATGTAACACGTCGGATCCGGTCGTAACGTCTAGGCCGGGTTTGGGGTGTTACATTAATGGTGGCAATTTCTAATGATGTCAGAAAAAGATGCACTTCTTATTATCAAGTTTGAAGATTACCAATGTTTTGGATACTCCAAGACCTGAAGAGAATGAAAACGAATTTGTTGCTACAACCTGAGAAAGGAAAAAATAGGACAATGCTTATTACATGTGCATAGGACACATATTGAATGGTTTATCCAATGGTTTGTTCGACACCTACCAAAAATAGGTCACCGCTAAAGAATTATGGGACAAATTGGAGACAAGATACATGACCGAAGATGCTACAATTAAGAAATTTCTTGTCAGTTGTTTCAATAAGTATCAAATGGTTGATGGTCGTTCTGTTATGGAACAATTCCGTGATCTTGAAAATTGTTGAATCAATTTAAGCAATATGATATAAAAATGAATGAAATGATTGTTGTATCCTCCATAATATACAAACTTCATCCATCTTAGAAGAAGTCTAAAACATAAGAAATAAGAAATATCTTTTGAGGCTTTGGCAAACCATCTTCGTATTAAAGAAGAATATCGAAAGCAATATTAGAACCTAAATTCTAAAAATGCCAAAGTGCATGTTACAAAGAAAGTATAGACTACTGAACCATTCAAGAGAAAGTTCAAACAGACTGATAGAGCACCTAAGTTCAAAAAGAAACAAAAGGGATCATGCTCTCATTGTGGTAAGCCGGGACATTTCAAGAATGAATGTCGATTTTTAAAAAAGAAATCATCTTCTAACGCTGATAGTAATGAAAATTTCGTTATAATGATATCTGAAATTAATATGGCACAAGATGATAATACATGGTCGATTGATACTGGAGCAACCAAACATGTGTGCAAAGACAAAAGCATGTTCACAAAGTTCACACAATGTGAAAATGACAATGTCTTGTACATGGGAAATTCCTCCACCGCAAAAATCAAAGGCAAAGGATCTGTTGAACTACAATTCACTTTTGGAAAGGCTTTAACCTTGAATGATGTACTTTATGTACCAGAAGTTAGGAAGAATTTAGTGTTTGGAAGTCTATTGAATAAGTTTGGTTTCAAACTTGTTTTTGAGGCAGATAAGTTTATTTTATCTAAGGAAGGAATTTTTGTAGGGAAAGGATATATGTATGAGAGCATGTTCAAACTCAATTAATAAGAACAAAAATATTATTTCTACTTATAAGGTTGAACCTTCTTGTTTATGGTATTATAGATTAGGTCATTTGAATTATAGAAAATTGAATGACATGAATAAGTTAGATTTAATTCCTATTTTTAATAATAAGATTGAAAAACACAATACATGTATGTTGACTAAAATTACAAGAAACCCTTTCCCTAAGGTTAAAAGGAAAACAAAATTGCTTGATATGATATATAGTGATTTATGTTATATGCATAATACTCCTACATTAGGTGGAAAGAAACATTTTGTTACTTTTATTGATGATTGTTCTAAATATTGCTATGTATATTTATTGCATTCAAAAGATGAAGTGCTTGATAAATTTAAAGTTTATAAATCTGAAGTTGAACTTTAGTGTCAATCATTTATCAAGTGCTTAAGATCGGATAGAGGTGGAGAATACTATAATCCAAGTTATTTTAAATCCACTAGAATTGTCCATCAAGTTTCAGCCCTTTACACACCACAACAAAACGTGTAGCTGAAAGGAAAAATAGAGTCTTGACTGAAATGGTAAATTCAATATTATCATATTTAGGTCTTCGACAAGGTTTTTGGGAAGAAGTTGTTCTAACAACTTTTCATATATTGAATAGAGTTCCTAATAAGGAAACTAAAATAACCCCCTGTGAACAATGGAAGAAAAGGAAATCAAACCTTAACTATTTGAAGGTTTGGGGTTGTAGAGCTATTGTCAAAGTTCCAACACCTAATCGTAAAAAGTTAGGTGAAAGAGGAATTGAATGCATATTTATAGGATATGCACATAATAGTAAGGCATATAGGTTCATGGTAATTGAACCAATTGATTCAATTTCAATTAATATTGTTGTTGAATCAAGAGATGTTATTTTTTATGAAAATAGATTTAATTCTATTTCAAGACAATTACAGGCACAACAATTGATTCATTCTTCAAATGAGAATGAGATTCCATTGGAACAGATTGATAATAATGATGAACCTTGTCAAAAATTAAGAAGAAGTAAAAGGATTAAAAAGGTCAAAGATTTTGGACCAGATTTCATTATGTTTCTTGTAGAAGGAAAAGGTGAAAGTATATGCAATAAAATACATTATTGTTATAATACGAAATCTGATCCTATTACATATGAAAGGGCAATGAAATCTCAAGACTCTGCTTTTTGGAAAGAAGCAATAAATGATGAGATGGATTCAATAATGGGAAATCAAACTTGGATCTTAGTTGATCTTCCACCGGGTCCCAAACCAATAGGTTGTAAATGGATCTTCAAAAAGAAAATGAAGGTCGATGGAACCATTGCTAAATTTAAAGCAAGGTTGGTAGCCAAAGGTTTTACACAAAAACAAGGTATTGATTACTTTGATACCTATGCATCAGTAGCAAGATTTGCTACAATTAGACTCCTAATATCACTTACCTCTATATATAATTTGGTTGTTCACCAAATGGATGTTAAAACTGTATTTTTGAATGGTGAATTGGAAGATGAAGTGTACATGGAACAACTGAAAAGATTTGTTGTTCCAAGACAGGAGCATAAGGTATGTAAGCTTGTTAAATCTTTATATAGACTTAAACAAGCACCAAAACAATGGCACCAAAAGTTTGATGAGGTTGTTTTAGCTAATGGCTATAAAATAAATGAATCTGATAAGTACATATATAGCAAATTTGAAAATGGAAAAGGTGTCATAATTTGCTTAAATGTAGATGACATGCTCATTTTTGGCGCCGATTTGGAACAAATAGAAAACACAAAGAAATTCTTGTCAAACAACTTTGCTATGAAGGATATGGGTGTAGCAGATGTTATTCTTGGGATTAAAATAACTCGAGATGAAAGCACTATAGCTTTATCACAATCACATTACATTGAAAAGGTGCTTAAAAAGTTTGATCTTTTCATGTAACGCCCCAAAAATCTCTTATATATTTATTTTCGTATGTTTGTGACACAAATATCTGTCAGCTTTAGTGGTTATGTGTTCTGGGAGTGTTTGGGAGGTCCCAAGTTCAAGCTTTAGCTTGGGAAAATTTTTGTTTTTGAATGAATAAACCCCTGTCTCTAATCAGTAGGCTTATAAATAAATGTTGGTAAAATATGTCAAAATGGGCCTGCTGGTCTGGTGGCTAAGTGAAGTGGCAAAGTGCAGGTGGTCTTGAGTTCGAGTCCTGGTGTGCGCAGGGGAGTGTTTCATTTTGCTGCTTGTGTCGTGTGGGTGTTCTAGCTTAGTCGAAATACTGAATAGTTTGAATGGATTTTGAATTAGGTGGTTGAGGGAGGGGTGGATGGTTTTGGGGAGAGGATTAAGGGATATGGTGAGAAAATTAAGGAGTGAAAAGTTTGAGAGCATTCAAACTGTGGTTGCAAGTTCGGCTTTCCCCTCACTCTTTCATTGCTGACAATTTGCCCTCTGATGTTTTGTTTCCCCATTACCAAATTTTTTTTTTGTTTTCTGAAAGTTTTCTGCCGAATTTTCTTCTTTTCCCTCTCCACTTTGCTGCAGTTCTCTTCCTCAAACCCTTCTTTTGCTGCAAAATTTGCAATTGGATTTGCTTTTGTCCCCTATCCCAATCATATTTGCTTTCTTCCCAATTACGGCTTTGGCTTTTGATTCCCTCAACCTCCTGTCGACTGTTCCTCGTTCTGTGGTGCTGATTATTGCTATTCGATTTTCTATTAATTTCTTTTCCCTTTCGATTTTGTCCCTTCTTAAGGCAAACGTTTCCTCCTCCCTTATTGTCGATTGTCTCTCCTTTTTCTACCCTCACTGTGCCGACTATTTTCTTTATGCTCTCTTCCGATTTAGTGTTCCATTTCTATTCTATGGGTTTGCGCTTTCGGTAGGTTGGTATTCGATTTGGCTTAAACGGTTCTTATAGATAATTGTTAATAGGGGTTTCGGGTGGATTGCAGGTAATAACCCAGGAACTAGTGATCATCTTTTTCCAACGGGTTAAGTGCATAGGGATTCGGTTGTTCAAATAAGGTAAGAGGTTGTCGATCAAGTCGATAAGCGTATTGAATAGGGTTCGTTTTAAATTTGATTGATGTGCAATTAATCGAGTGTTTATGGGTGAACATAGGTTCTGGAGTGACCGAGGACTGTGTGCTCATCTTTCGTAACCAGGTGTGTAAACACAACTCTGCAAACGAAAATTGGTGAAAAGCCGAAAAGTGAGACTGTCGACACCACACGTGCGTGTGGCCACCCGTGTGGCAAGCTGTGTGACCGAACACGAGCGTATGGTCGACGAGACAGGCCATGTGCGACGCATGGGCCGGGCCGACTTGGGCCGTGTGGGCCACACGAGCGTGTGGGCCCACACGGGTGTGTGGGATTATTGTTTAACACCCCAAACCCAGCCTAGAAGTTATGGACGAATCTGGCGGTGTCATATTGGAGTGCTTTTTGGAAACCCTTTTTTTTCCTTGTTGAAAAAAAGACTCGTTTGGAGGTTGAAGCCTCTTCGTAGAACTCATATTAAACCAGCATTTCGTTAATCAATTTAAAACATCATTAATTCCAAAACCTAGTTTGCTACGGAAGCTTAAAAATCGTTGCGAAAACATAGTGTTTTGAAGACAGTTATCGTTTTGGGAAAACCGCGTTCTACTTCTAACATGTATAAATCATAATGATTAAAAACTCATATTGAAAACTATAAAATTGGAGAGGCCTTATTACAAATATAAAAAAAAATCCAGACAAAAACTAATAGTAAATAAAAGCCAAGTAAACGAAAACAGGACCAGTACTGTGGCCACCTCCGAGTCCCTCACAGCTCCAAATCCACTAAGTTTGGGGATTACCTGTACAGTTAGACAGAAGGGTGAGTTTGTGAAAACTCAGTGTGTAATCCCTTATAATACAAACAAATCGGATATACGGTATGCGTAAATGCATCTGGGCTGAGCCCATCACGAACCACGATGTCGTGGGTCTTAGCCCATAACGAGAACCGTGGACCTAAGGCCATTCTGAAACCCGATGTCGATGCAGATATGTAGAGAGAAATTCAGCCCAATCCAACCAATTCACCACTCGTACCAACCAACACACCATGTGGGGATAAAATCGACCCACCCAGTCAACACACCAAGCTTAGCACCGGTTGCGGCACTAAGTCAACAGAACGGCTCAGCACCGTAGATAGAACGGCTAAAAGCCATAAATATCACAGCATCACTGCCGGTTAATAGAATGGCTAAAAGCCATAAATATCGCAGCATCGCTGCCCGTTAACAGAACGGCTAAAAGCCATAAATATCGCAGAAAGGCTGAAAGCCTTGTACAGAACGACAATGGGCCTTACACTTCCTCCGTAACTTTGTCCCAACCCCATGCAATATGTCGTGTATGTCATGCTCAATCATCACAGGTGTATGCAGAATGACCATACTCGATATGATGATCATTTAACATATATTACAAGCATATCGATCCACAAGACCACGATCAAGTCAGTTAAAACACAGTCATACGATCACAGTCAGTCATGGCACAAAATCAGTCATTTACCCTCAGGGGCAAAATAGTTATTTTACCCTATAAGGGTATTTCGGTAATCCTACCTTTCAGGGGTATTTCGATAATTCTACCTTACAGGGGTAATTCAATAATTCTACCCTACAGAGTTATTTTAGTAATTTTCCAAACTGAGGGTATTTCAGTAATTTTGCAAACCTAGGGTATTTCAGTAATTTTGCAAACCGGGAGTATTTCAATAATTTTACAAATCGAGGGTATTTTAGTAATTTTACAAACTGAGGGTATTTCAGTAATATTACAAATCGAGGGTATTTCAGTAATTTTGCAAACCGAGGGTATTTCAGTAATTTTGCAAACCGAGGGCATTTCAATAATTTTGCAAACTGAGGGTATTTCAGTAATTTTGCAAACTGAGGGTATTTCTAAACAGTGATGACGATGCGAATGGGGCTAGGGCCCATTCTCGGCCCAAATGGGCCCACACGCTCGTGTGGCCCATTTAGCCCAAATCTAGCCACAGATATGAGATTCTAATATACCAGTCCAATATTTACTACACAATCATACAACTTATCCGATTGGGCCCACGGGCCCATTGGCCCCACATGGCCCATTTCGGCCCATCGTGGCCCAAACAGCCTAAACCCACAAGAACACTCATGATGGCCTCAACTATCGCTGCCGAAGCTCCCACACGCGCGCTTTCGCACGCTCGTGTAACTACCATCGCCGTGTGACCGGCATTTCGACATTTGCCGCTCTACAGATAGAGTAGTGCGAAATACACACCTGATAGGAATCTGGAGTTAATTCGCGCTCCGAACACTCCTATGCCCAAACGTCAACCAAGTTATGCTTACTCTCCTCATAGATCGCTCTATTTAAAGCCAGCTTCTCGCCTACTCTCATGCTAGCTTCCCGATGTGGGATCCCTCCATCAAACCTCCAAAACTGTTCCAAATTAGCAAAATAGTCACATTTTGCATGCAAGGGGTTTCGAACTCAGGCTCCCCTGTAACTTAATCCACGCCGCTAGCCACCTTACCAACTAGCTCCTTGTGTAACAAAACAAGCACAACTAAATATAAGCCTATGGGCCAAAGTCTAAGTTCATTTAAAAGGAAATCAAAATGAATTGCAAGTGCCAAGACTTGAACCCATGCTCCCTTGCAACCTTAATGACGCCTTGCCACTAGACCACTCACTTCCTTGTGTCATATGTAACCAAACAAATTTATAAGCCTTCCAGCTAACGCCAACTCCCCTTAAAGGAAAAACTAAAATTTTTGCTAGAGCTCTGGTTTGAACCCAGGACTTCTCCAACACTCCCAACTCTTCCCAAATCACTTAGCCACTAGACTAAACATGCAATTAGTGAAATTTCCTCGCACAACTAAAATCCAATTGTTCCGATACTCGAAGCCCATTTCTCCTAGGCCCAAAATTCGGGGCGTTACAATTCTACCCCTTTAAAGAAATTTCGTCCTTGAAATTTCCAACTATATAATAGCCGCACAACACAGGTTACACCGCTACGCTGCCACTATGCACTCTGATTATAATGTCCCTATCATATTTTGACTAGAACTTGGAACTCCTTACACATACTCAAAACACCTAACCATTGAAGCAGACAGATATCTCACACGCAACCAATTTCAATATCCAACGCCACATCCAAACATTTCCAAACATACACAGAATACAAAATCTAAATTCAAGTGTCTCAATTTTAAACAGATAACAGTATCAAGGAAACTTATAGATTCGGCGCCGGAGACTCGGTGTGCCACACTTTTTAGAAAAATACCTCAAAACACTTCACATATTTGAAACCAACCTCTTGTGATACAAAATTTTGAAAACACATTCTACAGCCGAGTTTTGCAACTTGGCTCTGATACCACTAAATGTAACACCCAAAACCCGGCCTAGAAGTTATGGCTGAATCTGGCGGTGTCACATTGGAGTGCTTTTTGGAAACCCTTTTTTTTCCTTGTTGAAAAACAGACTCGTTTGGAGGTTGAAGCCTCTTCGTAGAACTCATATTAAACCAGCATTTCGTTAATCAATTTAAAACGTCATTACTTCTGAAACCTAATTTGTTGCGGAAGCTTAAAAATCGTTGCGGAAACATACTATTTTGAAAACAGTTATCGTTTTGGGAAAACCGCGTTCTACTTCTAACATGTATAAATCATAATGATTAAAACCTCAAATTGAAAACTATAAAATTGGTGAGGCCTTATTACAAATATAAAAAAATCCAGACAAAAACTAATAGTAAATAAAAGCCAAGTAAACGAAAACAGGAGAAGTACTGTGGCCACCTCCGAGTCCCTCGCAGCTCCAAATACACTAAGGGTGGGTTTGGATGGGCGGTGTGTTTACCTGCGGTTAGTGTAAAAACAGCGGTGGCGGTGAGATTAGATACTGTAGTGATACTGTAGCGTGAGACAAAAAGTAAGCTAAACGCACTGCACCGCACTCAATCGCCCATCCAAACCCACCCTAAGTCTGGAGATTACCTGTATAGTTAGACAGAAGGGTGAGTTTGTGAAAACTCAGTGTGTAATCCCTTATAATACAAACAGACAGATATACGATATGCGAGAAAGCAGGTGGGCTGAGCCCATCACGGAACCACGATGTCGGTGGGTCTTAGCCCATAATGAACCAGGTGGACCTAAGCCCATTCTGAGAACGATGATCGGATCTGAGATATGCAGATAGAAATTCAGCCCAATCCAACCAATTCACCACTCGTACCAACCAACACACCATGTGGGGATAAAATTGACCCACCCAGCCAACACACCAAGCTTAGCACCGGTTGCGGCAATAAGTCAACAGAACGGCTCAGCGCCATAGACAGAACGGCTAGAAGCCATAAATATCACAGCATCACTGTCGGTTAACAGAACGGCTAAAAGCCATAAATATCGTAGCATCGCTGCCCGTTAACAGAACGGCTAAAAGCCATAAATATTGCAGCATCGCTGTCGGTTAATAGAACGGCTAAAAGCCATAAATATCGTAGCATCGCTGCCGGTTAACAGAACAGCTAAAAGCCATAAATATCGCAAAGATCGCTGCTCGGTTATGAAACGGCTAAAAGCTATAAATATCGCGAAGATCGCTGCTTGCATAATAACTTGCGGTTGAAAGCCATAAAAATCGCAACATCGCTGCCGGTTAACAGAATGGCTAAAAGCCATAAATATCGCAGAAAAGCTGAAAGCCTTGTAGAGAATGGCAATGGGTCGTACACTTCCTCCGTAACTTTGTCCCAACCCCATGCAATATGTCGTATATGTCAAGCTCGATCATCACAGGTGTATGTAGAATGACCATACTCAGTAACAGTCATTTAACATATATTACAAGCATATCAGTCACACGACTACAGTCAAGTCAGTTAAAACACAGTCATAAGATCACAGTCAAGTCATGGCACAAAATCAGTCATTTACCCTCAGGGGTAAAATAGTCATTTTACTCTATAAGGGTATTTCGGTAATCCTACCCTTCAGGGGTATTTCGGTAATTCTACCCTACAGGGGTAATTCAGTAATTCTACCCTACAAGGTTATTTTAATAATTTTCCAAATCAAGGGTATTTCAGTAATTTTGCAAACCGAGGGTATTTTAGTAATTTTGCAAACCGAGGGTATTTCTAAACAGGGATAACGATGCGAATGGGCCTAGGGCCCATTCTCGGCCCGAATGGGCCCACACGCTCGTGTGGCCCATTTAGCCCAAATCTAGCCACAGATATGAGATTCACGTAGTCCAGTCTAATATTTACTACACAATCATACAACTTATCCGATTGGGCCCATGGGCCCATTGGCCCCACATGGCCCCTTTCGGCCCATCGTGGCCCAAACAGCCTAAACCCACAAGAACACTCATGATGACCTCAACTATCGCGTCGAAGCTCCCACACGTGTGCTCGCGCACTCGTGTGGCTACCATCGCCGTGTGACCGGCATTTCGGCATTTGCCGCTCTACAGCTAGAGTAGTGTGAAATACACACCTGATAGGAATCTGGAGTCAATCTGCGCTCCGAACACTCCTATGCCCAAACGCCAACCAAGGTATGCTTACTCTCCTCATAGATCACTCTATTTAAAGCCAGCTTCTCGCCTACTCTCATGCTAGCTTCCCGATGTGCGATCCCTCCATCAAACCTCCAAAACTGTTCCAAATTAGCAAAATAGTCACATTTCGCATGCAAGGGGTTTCGAACTCAGGCTCCCCTGTAACTTAATCCACGTCGCTAGCCACCTTACCAACTAGCTCCTTGTGTAACAAAACAAGCACAACTAAATATAAGCCTATGGGCCAAAGTCTAAGTTCATTTAAAAAGAAATCAAAATGAATTGCAAGCGCCAAGACTTGAACCCATGCTCCCTTGCAACCTTAATGACGCCTTGCCACTAGACCACTCACTTCCTTGTGTCATATTTAACCAAACAAATTTATAAGGCCTTCCAGCTAACGCCATCTCCCCTTAAAGGAAAAACTAAAATTTTTGCTAGAGCTCTGGTTTGAACCAAGGACATCTCCAACACTCCTAACTCTTCCCAAATCACTTAGCCACTAGACTAAACATGCAATTAGTGAAATTTCCTCGCACAACTAAAATCCAATTGTTCCGATACTCGAAGCCCATTTCTCCGAGGCCTAAAATTCAGGGCGTTACATATTGGGCCAGGCCGTGTGATCTACACGGCCAAGGCCATTTTGGGTCGTGCAGGCCACACGGGCCGACAACATGGGCATGTGGGCCTAATTTTCACTGTTTGACTGCTAAGGTTGCACGGGTCACTCGAGTCGATTGTGGACCTACTGTATGGTCAGTAAGATTACCTAGATCCCTAATTGACTGAATGACTGTTATATCCATGTACTTTATATATATACATGTACGACTGTATTTTGAGCATGCTATTAAAACTGTACTGAATACATATATGATACAATGATTTGGCATGACATGATTGTTTGATGCATTGCATGGGGATGGGTTTATATGGATCGGAGGAAGTGTACTGAAAGGCTTCGAGCCTAACTTACTGGCAGCTCAGCTACAAACTACTGTGTAGTGCACCATTCGGTACTTTTTGGAGTGTAGGGATGGGTGGGTTGATTATATCCCCACATAGAGTGTAGGGTTGGACGGAGATGGAGTGTAGAGGCTGGCTGGGTAGGACTTGTATACTGCATATTTTGATATTGTGCGATTCATCGATCTGTAATGGGCCAAGGCCCAAATGCATGACTGCCTCTGTACTGAGATGGGCTAAAGCCCGGGCCGATCTTGTCACACCGATTACGAAAAGGGCTTAGGCCTGGTGTGATTGCCTTACATGCATGCTGTTTGTTCTATATAGGATTACACACTGAGTTTTCGAAAACTCACCCTTCTGTTTCAACTGTACAGGTAATCCCCAAATATAGACGGATCAGTGCGGCGGAGGACTCAGCGGTGGCCACATGACCCATTTTGTTCTATTTTAGTACTTAATTATAATTTTGATTTTATTTTGGGGTAATATACTGTAATAATGGCCTCTTTGGATTTTCATGGGTAATTTGGGATTTCTATTGTTTCGATTTACAACTGCTAGAAGTAGGAATTATCGAGTTTTCAAAAGAATTGTAACATCCAAAATCGGGGCCTCTACATTTATATATGTGTGCATGTGTATAGTATGGTTGTTATGCTAGTTTAGGGTGTTTTGGGGTCCAGGCATGAGCTAGGGGTAGGCCTGAGCCTTGGCAAAAATTTTAATTTTTTGGCACCTGGAAGGGAGAGATGCTTGGGTCAGGTGTTAAGGGTGCTTGGTGGTGAGTTTTGACACAAGAAGTGCCTTGGTAAAGAGGCAAGGAGGCGCCACTTAAGAGGCAAGGGAGTGACGCCTCATGTGGGTGGATGGAGCCTTGGTTCGAGCTGCGGGAATTTCCTTTCTGCTTATTATTTTTGACGCCAAGATCAGGGGGAGTTGTACTCAGAATGGACTCTGGTGGATGACTGTTGAAGGAGTCAACATATTTAAATAGGTGGTGGAGAGAAATCTGAGGAGTTTGAAACATTCAAACAGATTTGAATAGGTGGCAGGAGAAAAATAAGGAGAGAAAAGGGGGATTGAAGTGGGAGGTGTGTTAGCCGAATTCCAAAAGAGTTGGAAGGGGGTTGGGCATTCGGTTGAGTGTTGCTTAGAGGGGTGGCCGAATATGGTAAGTTGGCTTTGGTGAGGGGTGAGCATTCGGCTAGTAGGAAGCATTTGGGGTTTTATCTTTTTATTTTTCTTTTGTGCCGAAATTGAACCATTCTCACATCTCAAACTTTGTATTTTGTTTTTCTCTTCTTTTCTCTGATCTGTCCAAATCCAAAACAGTCTTCTAAGTTCCTTTACTCCTTATTTTCGTCCATTTCCCTTGTCTCTGAGCATCAAAGCCGAACCCTCCTTTCACCTTAGTTTCTCTCTTTTGTGTTTTCTTTGAATCTCCTCTAGAACCGAAACCTCAAACCCCATTCCTCGTTTCTTCTTTTCATCTCTTCTTTTCTTGTCAGTCGAAACCTGTTGAAGCTTCAACCTTTGCCGAAAACCCATCAACTTTTCTCTTTTCTCTTTTAGTGTTTGGTCGAATATCATCTGTTAAGGATCACCCTTCGTTTCCATCTTTCTCTTTGCATAGTGGAACGCTTTCGGCATTTGGGTAAGTTCTTGGCCTTTGGCTGAATCTCCCTAACTCTCTCCCATTCTCTTTCCCTTTTCTCTATCATTTTCTATAGGAAGAAAAGCTGGGATTTGACATCTGTTTTGGGTAGTTTTTTTAGCCGAATTCCTTTGGCTTTCATAATCGTTTCTTAAGTTCTAGTAACAGCGGATCGCCTTTATCTATTCTCCTCCACTCCCAATCGATTCTGCTGGTGTTGTGGTAAGTGCCCCTGCCGATTCAATCTTTTCTTATTGCGCTAAGTGCCAAAGGCAGAGACCCAATTCTATTTGATGTTTGGCTGAATATAGGTGGGGTGTTGACGCTTTGTTTTGGACTCTCGGGATTCAGTTGGTTTGTAAATTGAGCCTAAAGCCTCGAGATTTTTTTATCTAGGTAAGGGCTTTCGCTCTACGAGTTACGTTAACCTCTTAGATTCAATTTCGTTGCTTTAATCTGTTTAGTGATCAAGATGTGTTCATGGACTCTAATGCCAGCCAAGCGATAAGAGGGGTTGGATCGGTAAACCCAGCCCCTAAGTTTAAGAAGAGGGCTGTGTCTGCGATTCGTGATTGGCCACCAGGTTGTGGGCCGGCATCTGAGCAAGGTAGTAGACAGATAGCGGTGGTGTCGATTAACGATAATGTCGACATAGAGAGCGTGGTTTTACGAGTAATCAGGTGTGTAACTCTTACACACTTCATATGTTTAATGTGCTGTTATTTGTGATCTGTCAAAAGGCGAAATAACTGTAGGAATCGATAAGTTACCCTTGTGGGTAAAAGCAAGGACTCCGGGTAAGTCCATTTTGGTGGCTAACGTTAATTGTCTCTGTTAAATCTGCATATGTCATATTTGATTTCTCCTAAATGTTAAGCATGATGATGTTGTATTAAAAAGCATGTTCATGTGTATGGGTATGATGAGAGGAGGGGGAAGGTATGATTATCAGACTGTCACCAGTGGTTAGGTACCACACGTGGGTTGGCCCCACATATTAATATTTTGTGACTAAGTCTCAGTGGTTTGGAACCACCAGTGGTTAGGTACCACATAAACTTATTTCTGTGACTCGTCCCAGTGGTTTGGTACCACAGTGGGTTGGCCCCACATGTCGATATAAGGGATTGTCACCAGTAGTTAGGTACCATAAGTGGGTTGGCCCCACACATGATTATTTGTGACTTCGGTCACCAGTGGTTAGGTACCACCAGTGGCTAGGTGCCACAAGGGGTAGAATTGGGTGTTCGGATGGATAGGTTGGATGGATTGCATGACATACATGTTGCATATGAAACTGTGTGAGAGCTTAACATCTTTGGGGATAGGGATTTATACACTGAGTCTCGGTGACTCACCCCTTCCATTACATTTTGCAGATAATTCCTAGATCGCGAAAGTAGAGCCGGAATGGACTCGAGGTGGCCATGCTCATTATCTCGGGTTTTTACTTTAATGATTATTTTGGATTTATTTTATCTTAAGTTTGGATTTTGGTTATGTAATAAGGCCATTTAAATTTTTATTTTGGGGTTATTCATTTTGTTACATTTTTATAAACCGACGTTTAAACACTAAAGACATGCCTAATAAACTCGTAAAGTGGATGTTTTCAAAATTTTAATGAATTCTCGGGATTTCCAAAATTTTTACCGTCGAGTATTTGTCAAACACGCAATAATAACAAGGTAACACTGTCTTCTTTAAAACTAAGTTTCGAAAAATTTGAACCACTGGCTTCACAGAACTCGGGTTTTATAAAATCAAAGGTTTTTCTTTTCAACATTGAGACGACAACTCGTTTTCCAAAAATATTTTTTTCTGTGACATGCCAGATTCGGTCGTAGCGTTTTGATCGGGTTTGGGGTGTTACAATTGTGGTATCAGAGCCAAGTTCAAAAGCTCGACTGTGGGCCTGAGGCCCAAAATGTTTTATAAAAGGGGTTGCGAAATGGTTGAATGAGGAACATGTTTTGAAACGCATGGCACTGAGTCTCGGGCACCAATCCACGACGGTAAGTCTCTAACTCACTGTTTACATGAGTTAAATGCTTGCACTATGAATGCTAGTAGTAGGACCTTTACTTTAGAAACCAAGCCGTAGGGATTTGTATGAACTTGCGGGAACAACTACTCTAATAAATTTCTCATAAGATCGTGCCGTAATAAATAGTGGAAGAAAGCTAACTCATAAAATTCTTAAATCGATTAAGGCGTGAGCGCTAGTCATGAGCACTCGAGGATGCGGGCGTAATGTACGTGGGCGTGGTAGGGGTAGGGGTAGGATTACGTGTCGAGAATCGATGGTCTGGTCATGGGTCGGACAATGAGGTGCCGCCGCCGCCACCGTGGTATGCGGAATTTCGAGATCGACGGGTGGTGATGACGCAGATGTCACAGTGATGCTATGGGTCTGGAGAGAGTTACCGTGCGAGCGTTGGAGCAGGGGCTCAAAATGCGTGTCTAAATGACTCGGGCTAATGGAGCGGCGATGCCAGGGGTATTTTCTGTAGCTCCCAACACACCGAGTCTTGGCTAGAGGCAACTGAGCGCATAATGGACGATTTGGACTTTACGGCTGAGGAGAAGCTGAAAGGGATAGTGTCTCTTCTCCGGGATGAGTCTTATCAGTGGTGGCTCATAGTCAGGGATGGTGCGATGGTCGATGATATCACTTGAGATTTCTTTAAGGCGACTTACGGAGGGAAGTAATGCGCGGTCTAGTTATTTAGATGCGCAGCGCAGGGCATTCTTGAATTTGGTCTAGGGGAGTAAGTCAGTATCTAAATATGAGGCAAAATTCTTAAGGTTGAGCCGTTATGCCCGAGGTATCGTGGCTACAGAACACGTGTCGGTTGAGGATGATGGGTGAGAGATGAGCTACAGTGTTGATTGCTCCACGGCGGAAAGAGAATTTACTGTCCTGGTGGAGAAGGCCAAGATAGCTGAGGAGGTGAAATGGACCGAGAGGCAGAATCAGAACAGGAATAGGGATAAGAGGAGTTTTGGGCCATCAGGGTCTGCTGGGAATCCTCAGAAAAGGGTTAGATTTGGCGGATCGAGTCAAGCTGCAAAGCCTACTGCTGCTACTCAGTGGCCGCCACGGTGCACTCGATGTGGGAAGCCTCATTCGGGAGAGTGTTGGACAGGAAACAGAGGGTGCTTCGAGTGTGGGTCGATGGATCACAGGATAAGGGATTGTCCATGGAGGTCAGCTAGGACTCAGTCCGAGGGTCAAGGACGTACACAATTCAGGAGAGATGGTCAGCAACTGCAGTGGGGTTGAGTATCAGCCAGGGGTGGTAACGGTAACGGACGAGGTCGTGGGGCACCGGGTAGAGGTGCCGAGAATACTGATGCAAGACAGCCAGGGTTGGTCTATGCAGCGCGGCGTCGAGAGGAGGGCGACGCACCGGACGTCATAACCGGTACGTTCTTAATTTTTGGATTGCCTTATACTGCTTTGATAGATGTTGGTTCGACACACTCCTATGTTGCTAGTAGTATAGTAGGAACTATGAACTTAGCCTATGAGGTTTCTTCTAGGCAGATGACTGTAATTAGCCCTCTAGGTCACTCTGTAGTAGTGGATAAACTGTATAAGGAGGTACCTCTAGAACTTCAAGGGGTAGTGTTTTTGGCTGATCTGATGGAACTGCTATTTGGGGAGTTCGATTTGATCTTGGGTATGGACTGGCTAGTGAAGTACCAAGCAAGTCTGGACTGTGCAAACCAAGCGCATGGTGTTGAGGTCTGCATTGAGGTGAAGAGGTGGTGATGATAGGTGATAGAAGGAATTACTTATCCAATGTGGTATCCGCTTTGAAGGTGAGAAAATGGTGAGGAAGGGATGTGAGGCGTTCATGGTTCATGTTTGTGCATTGGAGGCCAAGGAATCAACTGGGGGGAATGTCCAAATGGTGAAGGAATTTACCGATGTGTTCCCAGAAGAGCTTAGGGCCGCCTCCGATCACGAAGTGGAGTTTGGTATAGACTCGCTACACGGAATCGCGCCGGTGTCTATTGCCCCATATAGGATGGCGCCAAGGAGTTGGTGGAGCTGAAAGCGCAAATTCAGGAGCTGTTAGATCGGGGTTTTATCTCGACCAAGTGTATCTCCTTGGGGAGCACACGTGCTTTTGTTAAAAAGAAGGACGGATCGATGCGAATGTGTATAGATTACCGTCACCAATAAGTTGACGATTAAGAACAAGTACCCGTTGTTTGAGGATAGACGACTGTTTGACCAAATTTTAAAGGAGCATCAGTCTTCTCTAAGATAGATCTGAGGTTGGGGTATCATCAACTTAAGTTTAAGGAGGCGGATATCCATAAGACAGTGTTTCGTACGCGTTACGGGCACTATGAGTTCTTGGTAATGCCATTCGGATTGACTAACGCGCCAGCAGCGTTCATGGATATGATGAATCGGGTTTTTCAACCGTATTTGGATCGGTTCGTTGTGGTGTTTATAGATGATATTCTGGTGTACTCGAAGTCCGAGGAGGAGCATGATGAACATCTGCGTGTGGTTTTGCAGATTCTGAGGGAGAAGCAGTTGTTCGCAAAGTTTAGTAAGTACGAATTCTGGCTAAGGGAAGTTACTTTCTTGGGTCATGTGGTGTCAGCTGAGGGGATTAGGGTAGACCCTCAGAAGATTGAAGCTGTGTTGGACTGGAAATCACCTAAGTCTGTAGCGGAGATTCAGAGCTTTCTGGGTTTAGTAGGGTACTACAGAAGGTTTGTGGAAGGGTTTTCCTTGATTGCAGCGCCGTTAACCAAATTGTTAAGGAAAGGGGTTCCGTTTGTGTGGTCAGACAAGCAACAGGAGAGTTTTGAGAAGTTAAAGAGGATTTTGACAGAAGCTCCAGTTTTGATTCAGCCTGAAACGGGGAAGGAGTTTACGGTCTATTGTGATGCATCGCATACTGGTCTGGGATGTGTGCTGATGTAAGAGGGGAAAGTAGTAGCGTATGCTTCTCGACAATTGAGACCCCGTGAAGTGAATTACCCGACGCATGATCTGGAGTTGGCTGTAGTGGTTTTCGCCCTGAAAATTTAGAGACATTACTTGTATGGGGAGAAGTCTATAGTGTACACGGATCATAAGAGTTTGAAATACCTGCTCACTCAGAAGGAATTGAATTTGAGGCAGCAAAGGTGGATTGAGCTGTTGAAGGATTACGACTGCTCGATTGAGTACCATCCGGGTAAGGCTAACGTAGTGGCTGACGCGTTGAACCGCAAGGTGGTAGCAGATTTAAGAGCCATGTTTGCCCACCTTAGTCTGTATGATGACGAAAGTCTGTTAGCAAAACTGCAAGTGAAGCCGACATGGGTAAACCAGGTTAAGGAAAAACAGTTAGTGGATGACGTCTTAAGTGCTCGGTATTTGCAAGTGCACAATGGTGGATTAGAGGGGTATAGCTTGGGTAGCGATGGAGTGTTATGTTTCCAAGGGAAAGTTTGTATGCCAAGAGATGTAGAGTTAAGGCGAAAGATTCTTGAGAAGCTCATAGCAGCCATATACGCTATGCATCCCGGAGGTAGTAAGATGTCCGGGATTTGCGGGAACGATTCGTGGCGGGTGCGAAGTGGGAAGTAACAGAATTTGTAAGTAAGTGTCTGACGTGCCAGCAAGTCAAAGTCGAACATCAGTTACCTTCGGGTCTGTTGCAGTCGGTAAAAATTTTGCAGTGGAAATGGGAAAGGATCACGATGGATTTCGTCAGTGGGCTACCCCTTACGCCTAGCAAGAAGGATACGGTCTGGGTAATTATTGTTCGTCTGACAAAGTCTACTCATTTTATACCGGTTCGGATTGATTACTCACTTCAAAGGTTGGCTAAGTTGTATGTGGCAGAAATCGTGAGACTACATGGGGTGCCAGTATCGATTATCTCAGATAGGGATCCTAGATTCACGTCAAGGTTTTGGAAAGCGTTGCATCAGGCATAAGGTACAAGGTTGGATTTTAGTACGACATTTCATTCGCAGTCAGATGGGCAGTCAGAGAGGGTAATCCAGATTTTGGAAGATATGTTGAGGGGTTGTGTTTTGGATTTCAGAGGTAGCTGGGAAGAATTTCTACCGTTGGCGGAGTTCGCGTACAACAATAGTTATCAGGCAAGTATCCAAATGGCACCGTATGAAGCGTTATATGGGCGGAAGTGTCGTACCCCTACGTGTTGGACAGAGTTGGGTGAGTGTCAGTTGTTGGGTCCAGAGTTGGTCGCCGAAACAGAGGATAAGGTTCAGCTGATTCGAGCTCGTCTGAAGGAAGCTTCGGACAGGCAGAAATCTTATGCCGATCTTAAGCGGAAGGATATAGAGTTTGCTGTGGGTGACAAGGTCTTTTTGAAGGTGTCGCCGTGGAAGAAAGTGCTGAGATTTGGTCGGAAGGGCAAGCTGAACCCTAGGTTTATCGGGCCTTATCGAGTATTGAAGCGTGTGGGACCAGTTGCTTATCAGCTCGAGTTACCATCAGAATTGAGTCAGATCCATAACGTGTTTCATGTTTCCATGCTTAGACGCTATCGTTCAGATTTGTCTCATGTTGTGCCAGTGGAGGAGATTGAAGTGAGCCCAGATTTGTCTTTGAGGAGGAACCGGTCACGAGATCTTGGAGCGGGATGTCAAAGTCTTGCGGAGAAATCAATTCCTTTGGTGAAGGTATTATGGCGGAATCATGGAACGAGAAGAGGCCACGTGGGAGCCGAGAGGATGTGATGCGCAAAGAATACCCTCAACTCTTTTGACCAGTAATTTTGAGGCCGAAATTATTTTTAAGGGGGTAGAACTGTAACATCCTAAATCGGGGCCTCTGCATTTATATATGTGTGCATGTGTATAGTATGGTTGTTATGCTAGTTTAGGGTGTGTTTGGGGTCCAGGCATGAGCTAAGGGTAGGCCTGAGCCTTGGCAAAAATTTTAATTTTTGGGCACCTGGAAGGGGGAGATGCTTGGGTCAGGTGTTAAGGGTGCTTGGTGGTGAGTTTTGACACAAGAAGTGCCTTGGTAAAGTGGCAAGGAGGCGGCACTTAAGAGGCAAGGGAGTGATGCCTCATGTGGGTGGATGGAACCTTGGTTCGAGCTGCGGGAATTTCCTTTCTGCTTATTATTTTTGACGCCAAGATCATGGGGAGTTGTACTCAGGATGGACTCTGGTGGATGACTATTGAAGGAGTCAACATATTTAAATAGGTGGTGGAGAGAAATCTGAGGAGTTTGAAGCATTCAAACAGATTTGAATAGGTGGCCAGGAGAAAAACAAGGAAAGAAAAGGGGGATTGAAGTGGGAGGTGTGTTAGCCGAATTTCAAAAGAGTTGGAAGGGGGTTGGGAATTCGGTTGAGTGTTGCTTAGAGGGGTGGCCAAATGTGGTAAGTTGGCTTTGGTGAGGGGTGAGCATTCGACTAGTAGGGAGCATTTGGGGTTTTCTCTTTTTATTTTTATTTTGTGCCGAAATTGAACCACTCTCACATCTCAAACTTTGTATTTTGTTTTTCTCTTCTTTTCTCTGATCTTCCCAAATCCAAAACGGTCTTCTAAGTTCCTTTACTCCTCATTTTCGTCCATTTCCCTTGTCTCTGAGCATCAAAGCCGAACCCTCCTTTCACCTTAGTTTCTCTCTTTTGCGTTTTCTCTGAATCTCCTCAAGAACTGAAACCTCAAACCCCATTCCTCGTTTCTTCTTTGCATCTCTTCTTTTCTTGTCAGCCGAAACCTGTTGAAGCTTCAACCTTTGCCGAAAACCCATCAACTTTTCTCTTTTCTCTTTTAGCGTTTGGTCGAATATCATCTGTTAAGGATCACCCTTCGTTTCCATCTTTCTCTTTACATAGTGGAACGCTTTCGGCATTTGGGTAAGTTCTTGGCCTTTGGTCGAATCTCCCTAACTCTCTCCCATTCTCTTTCCCTTTTCTCTATCGCTTTCTATAGGAAGAAAAGCCAGGATTTGACATCTGTTTTGGGTAGTTTTTTAGCCAAATTCCTTTGGCTTTCATAATCGTTTCTTCGGTTCTTGTAACAACGGATCGCTGTTATCTATTCTCCTCCACTCCCAATCGATTCTGCTGGTGTTGTGGTAAGTGTCCCTGCCGATTCAATCTTTTCTTATTGCGCTAAGTGCGGAAGGCAGAGACCCAATTCTATTTGATGTGTGGCCGAATGTAGGTGGGGTGTTGACGCTTTCTTTTGGACTCTCGGGATTCGGTTGGTTTGTAAATCGAGCACAAGCCTCGGGATTTATCGATCTAGGTAAGGGCTTTCGCTCTACGAGTTACGTTAACCTCTTAGATTCAACTTCGTTTCTTTAATCCGTTTAGTGATCAAGGTGTGTTCATGGACTCTAATGCCACCAAGCGGTAGGAGGGTTGGATCGGTAAACCCAAAATTTCCTAAGTTTAAGAAGAGGGGCGTGTATCTGCGGTTCGTGATTGGCCACTGTGTTACGGGCCGCATCCGAGCAAGGTAGTAGACAGATAAGCGGTGGTGTCGATTAACGATAGTGTCGACGTGAGAGAGCGTGGTTTTATGAGTAATCGGTGTGTAACTCTTACACACTTCATATGTTTAATGTCTTTATTATTTGTGATCCGTCAAAAGGCGAAATAAGCGTAGGAATCGATAAGTTACCCTTGTGGGTAAAAGCAAGGACTCGGTAAGTCCATTTTGGTGGCTAACGTTAATTGTCCTGTTAAATGCATATGTCATATTTGATTTCTCCTAAATGTTAAGCATGATGATGTTGTATTAAAAAGCATGTTCATGTGTATGGGTATGATGAGAGGAGGGGAAGGTATGATTATCGATTTGTCACGGTGGTTAGGTACCACACATGGGTTGGCCCCACATATTAATATTTTGTGACTAAGTCTCGGTGGTTTGGAACCACCAGTGGTTAGGTACCACATAAACTTATTTCTGTGACTCGTCCCAGTGGTTTGGTACCACAGTGGGTTTGCCTCACATGTCGATATAAGGGATTGTCACCAGTGGTTAGGTACCACAAGTGGGTTGGCCCCACACATGATTATTTGTGACTTCGGTCACCAGTGGTTAGGTACCACCAGTGGCTAGGTGCCACAAGGGGTAGAATTGGGTGTTCGGATGATAGGTTGGATGGATTGCATGACATACATGTTGCATATGAAACTGTGTTAGAGCTTAACATTTTTGGGGATGGGGATTTATACACTGAATCTCGGTGACTCACCCTTTCCATTACATTTTGCAGATAATTCCTAGATCACGGAAGTGGAGCCGGAATGGACTCGAGGTGGCCAAGCTCATTATCTCGGGTTTTTACTTTAATGATTATTTTGGATTTATTTTATCTTAAGTTTGGATTTCGGTTATGTAATAAGGCCATTTAAATTTTTATTTTGGGGTTATTCATTTTGTTACATTTCTATAAATCGACGTTTAAACACTAAAGACATGCCTAATAAACTCGTAAAGTGGACGTTTTCAAAATTTTAACGAATTCTCGGGATTTTCAATTTTTTTACCGTCGGGTATTTGTCAAACACGCAATAATAACAAGGTAACACTGTCTTCTTTAAAAATAAGTTTCGAAAGAATTTGAACCACTGGCTTCACACAACTCGGGTTTTATAAAATCAAAGGTTTTTCTTTTCAACATTGAGACGATAACTCATTTTCCAAAAACATTTTTTTCTGTGACATGCCAGATTCGGTCGTAGCGTTTTGACCGGGTTTAGGGTGTTACAAGAATCAAACATTTTAACAAGTACGCAAACTGTTTTAAAAGCTTCCGCGATAAGTGACGTTCTGAAAGCTTTCGACTGATTAATTAACACCATGTTAGAATTAATAAGTAATAATGAAACGATTCTAAACAGAAAATGTTTTAAGCAAAGTTACGGTATTCCAACACAAGTTACGATTTTCAAACGCACTATCATGTGACACCGTCAGATTCGGCCATAACGTCCAAGCCGGGTTTGGGGTGTTACATTTCAACTGTATACCAGCATCTACACCCATGGTGTAACAGCCCGTTTTTCAGTGGTGTCGAAAACAGTGGTTTTGGGGCCACCAAATCCGACAAGTAAGTTTTTAAATATTATATTTAATATTTACGAGTTATTTATGATTTTAAAAAGGTTTTTGATATTGTGATTTTTGTTTTATAAGTGATTTATTAAGTTCAAGTGGTATGACCCTAAGGTCAAGTGGTTTTAGAAATTGAGGTATCGGGACCTCATTTTTTATAAACCGAGCCATAAATATTTTTATAAATATTTACGGAGTTTAATTAAGGTGATATTAAAGTTTTGTTGGAAAATTTTATCGTTTCGATAATTAATTAAGCAAAAAGGACTAAATCGCGTAAAGTGCAAAAGTTGTGTTCTATAAGCTAAAGGTATTAAATAGCTATAGAACTTTAAAGTGGAGGTCTCTATATGGTAATTAGACCATTAATGTGTTAGTGGATGATAGTGGCTTGGCAATGTTGTAATTTTTAAATATTATAAAGGTTAATAAAGTGAATTAGGTAATTAAATGATATATTAATAAAACAAAACAATTTTTTTTTTGTTTTGTTCATCTTCTCCAAAACACCATAGCCGAATTTACTTGGAGAAAAATAAAGCTTGGTTCAGCCATGTTTCATTCCTTTCATGTAAGCCCCTAAGCTATCAATTTCTTGTAATTTTTATGTTTTTGAGATTGTTGCAACTATGTCCAGCTAGCTTGTACCTTCGATTTTGACTCTGTTAAAGATTTTGAATGTTGCCATTGATGAATCTTGTGATTTATTATGTTAGATGATGAATTTGGAATGTTGATTTATATTTCTAAGTATTTTGTTAAGTGATTTTGATGAATTTTTTAATTAGGGACTAATTTGTTAAATTAATAAAAGTACAAGGATTTAATGTGAAATTGTTGCATGAATGGGCTGTTTTTGATACTTTCGGCTAAGCTCAATTTTGGGTAAAAATGGTTAATTTGCATGTCTTGGGTTCAGGGACTAAATTGAATAAAAGTAAAACTTTATGGGCAATTTTGTAAAAATGTCAAAAATGACCAAATTGTATGAAATGAATTAATTTATTGTCTAAATTAATATATTGAGTGAAATTATTAATTTAGATCAAGATCGGGTGGAAAATCGAGGAAAATGGAAAATTACAAAAATGCCCCTAAACTTTGGTATTTCTGCAATTTAGCCAGGTAAGTTCGTATGAACTATACTATGTATATTGTTGATTAAATTGAATGTTATTATATGAAATTTTATTGAAAATGAATCGATATATATATGTTATTATACAATTTGGCTTATGATGAAACGAGGGAAATTCAACGAAGCACGACGATTATCGAGTCCCGTTTGAACCTTAGGAATATTTAGTATACAAATGACATGTCATTAAGGGTTTCCATGTTTTGGGTGTTGGTCCCGTATGTTCTACTGGTGGCTGAGTTTTTCGGCATGTGTTGCGATTACTCGTCAGCTTGTGTGAGCAGCACCGTGTAGTTACGTCTTGACCGTCAGCTTGTGTAAGTAGACCCAGTGATAGCTCGAGAGTGAGCATCTATATGAGATATGAGATAGAGATAGAGATGGTTTCGACCATGTGTTGGCACATAGTGTGCGAGATTTCCCGCGTATCTGATATTATTCTAAGTGGTTCAACGGGAAATGTGTTGTTACGAGACGATATGAGTTCAATACGAACTAATACAGGTATATACATGAAATACATGGAAATCATGGTACATGATATATTGATATATTGAAATGGATGATATATGTATATAATGAAACGGTAGGATAATGATATGTATCATGACATGTACATATATGAATATCTTTGATATGTTGATACATGGTAATTATGTAAGTTGGGATGAGTAATGAACTCAAGTGTGACATGTTGAGAAAATAAGGTTATCAATGTTGAATTTATATGAAATATGTTCAAGTACGCTAACATGTGTTGTTGTTTGATGCATAGGCAAGTGCCAAGCTATTGGTTGAATGGTATTATGTTTACTTATAAGTCGTATTGAAATGGTAAGTGCTCAAATGAAAATATGCTTGTACTCATGAAAAAGTGGTAAGGTTTAAATTATGCAAATTCTTATGAAATGGTTTATCATGTGATTAATTCTAAAAGAGCTATGTTTAAATGCACTAGCATGTGGCTATGGTTGATGATATGCTTGTGTCTTGTGTATTATGCATATGAAATGAGTGATGAAAAAGGGAATGATGAGTTGAATTGATGATGTTAATTAAGCTAAAAAAAGTAAATGTAATGGAAAGTAATGACATGCAAACGAAAGGAAGAAAATTGAAAGAGAATTAAAGTTTTTATAAAATCCTACTTTGTTAGGGATGATAGGTATAAGTGATGCTGTGGAATTATTCAATTTGTGAATTATTGAATTTGGTTTCATGAATCGTGTGGTATCGGTATATGATTATTCTTGAATTGTATAAATTTCATATTTGAAATGGATAGATATGATTAAAGTTTATACGAGCTTACTAAGCATTCATTGCTTACGTAGTTATTTTTCTTTACTTTTCAGATTATCGGAAGCTCGATCGGGTTGGAAGCTCGTCAGAGATTTATAACACTATCCATCGATTATATCGGTAGATGTTGATGTCTTGGTTAAGGTTATAATGGTATGTATAGGTATTTTGGCTAATGTTAGCCTATGTGTTTTGGTTGTGGAAATGACCATTTGGTTAGTTTGCATTTTGGTCTTGTGTTGGTAGAATGATATATATTATAAGGTGTATATAAGTAGCTTTGTAATGTTTGATATATGACTTGTTATGGTTGAATGATGGTAGATAGAAAAGTAGTTGAATGTGCATATTAGATATGACATATAACTTGTTGTGAATTGGTGTTTTGCCATAGTAAGCATATATGTATTTGATGCTAATGATTATGTGGTTCAGTTGGTACCAAATGGTATGTTTTGGTAAGTGATTTACATGTTGTGTAATGATGCAAACTTAGTTAAAAGTTAATCTATTATTTTGGCCAAATTGAGTACATGGTTATACATGTTTTAATCTAGTCATTTGAGGTGCCTTTGAGCATATTGATTGCATGTTATTATACCATATGTGTTTGGCTTGATTATGCATGAATTTGGTGCCTTTTGAAGGCTTATGTATATGTGCAAAAGGGATTATAGGTATATGTTGAAAAGGGTGAGAAAAATGGCTTGTAAAATAGCCTATTTTCGTCCACACGGGTAGAGACACGGGCGTGTGTCTCAGCCGTGTGTGACACACGGCCAGGTAGCACGGCCGTGTGTCCCCTGTAGTTTTCAAAGGGTTGCAAGTCAGGTTTTAAGTAACACCCCTCACCCGTATTCAATGCCAAAATAGGGTTACGGAGCATTACTGGACTTATAAAACAATTTAACATTCATTTCACATACAATTCTCAAATTCATATAATCAACATTTAATACCATTCACATTGTCCCTATAATGAGCCTACGAGGCCTTAAACATGCTTTAGTAGTGGTTCGGGACTAAATCGATAACTCAAGAAATTTTTGAAACACTTAGAATTTCCAAATTACAGGGGACACACGCCCGTGTGGCTCGACCGTGTGTCTCACACGGCCAAAGACACGCCCGTGTCACAGGCCGTGTGGATATTTGAAATGGGATCACATGGTCGTGTCCCAGCCTGTGTCCGACCCCGTGTATCTCTCTGACTTGGGTCACATGGCCAACACACACGCCTGTGTGCCCTAAAAATGGCCACAAACACCCGTGTGTCAGGTCGTCTACTAGATCGTGCCAAACCTGTAGGGTATATTGACTTATGCCACACGGCCAAGTCATACGCCCGTGTGCTAAGCCATGTGGAGCATACTGACTTGATTTTTAATTCAACACCAGGGGACACACGGCTGTGTAACCTACCCGTGTGTCACACACGGCTGAGACACACGCCCGTGTCTCTGCCCGTGTGGACAAGAATATGCTATTTACCAAGCCATTTTGCCACCCAATTTGCATATACCTACACCAAACCAAATAGCACAATTCATGGCATAAAAATAGGCATTCTATTAACCTCATTCAAGAATAATTTATATCATTTTAATGCCAACCAATACATATCACAACAATACTACAATATGCCATTCAATTTCATACCAAAACTCATAATCTAAAATCATCAATATGAACACTCTTAATTTTACATCATTTAACCTAATCTCACAAACATACCAAATTCAATTCTCAACCATTTAATACCTATAGTTACCAAATATTTATAAGCATAACATAACCATATTTAAACACCTAACCAAAGCCATATACACATATATATACACAACCAAAACAACCAAATTAAGCCAAATCTCATGGCTATATACAAAACCAAAACATTTACAATTACAAGCCAATTCAAATGGCTAAATTCATTATCAATCCATAACCAAAATGATCAAAGTTCCTATACATGCCATATACTCAAAATACTTAAGTTCAAAAGTACCAAAGTGATAGTAGGATAGTGTGATGAAGTCTTCGATGATTCCCGAATCCGAGCTAGCTTTGATTTCACTATAAAACACGAAAAACAAACAAAGTAAGCTATATAGCTTAGTAAGCTCGTATGATAATAAACACAATTAACCACAAGTATACAACTCAACCAATTGAATATATGAACATATAACTCATATTAGCTAACAAACCTTTCACATCTTTCTTCGATTCAAAGCTTAAACGGTTCGTGTACATACCTGTACCATCTCGTATCAATCTTATACTCAACCACATCTTTGACATATATACCCATTGAACCATTCGGAATACTATCGGATACTCGGGAATCTCGCACCCTAAGTGCCACAAATATATAGCCGAAGCTATCTCAATCTCGTATCATATATAACGTTCACACTAGAGCTATCAACGGGTTTGCTCACACAAGCTGACGGTCATGACAAAGCTACACGGTGCTGCTCACACAAGCTGACGAGTATCTGCAACACATGTCGGATAACTCAGCCATCGGTAGGACGTACGGACCAGCACCCAAATCACATAACCCCTAATGACATGTCATTCGTATCCTAATCTATTCCTAAGGTTCAATCGGGATTTCTCACTTGCCGAATTGTCATCAAATATGTCCGTAGAGTCAAACTCATAATTTATGCAATATCAAAGTATTTAAAATACAATTATAACAAAGCTTATTACATACGAACTTACCTCGAATGCAAAAACGGCGTAACAAGTCAATTAATCCGAAACCTTATTCTTTCCCCGATCTAAATCCTTATTTTGCCTTTCTTGATCTAAATAATATCAAATTTAGCTTACTTAATAATCTCTCTATTCAATTTATTCCAAATTGTACATTAAGGCAATTTTACTCATTTGCCCCTAATATTCACATTTTTACAATTTAGTCTTTATTTCATAAAATCACAAATTCATGCAATTCAATCAAAACCCATGCTAGCCGAATTTCAATTAGGTCCCTAGTAGCCCATATTTTTCATTTATTTCACACTTTAACCACAACATTTGCACATTTCACAATTTAACCCCTAATTGACA
Source organism: Gossypium sturtianum (assembly GCA_025698515.1). NCBI lineage: Eukaryota > Viridiplantae > Streptophyta > Magnoliopsida > Malvales > Malvaceae > Gossypium > Gossypium sturtianum. Next base: position 48,582,314 of record CM046943.1, read on the forward strand.
ATTTTGTCAAAAATCACTTTACAAATGTTGTTTATCTAACAACAAGCATGCATTTTCTATCATCAAACATCAAAAAATACATAGATTCATCAATGGTAAAACCCTAAACCTTTAATAATTTTGCAAAATAGTCTCTAGGCTAACTAGATTAAGTTGCAACGATCTCAAAAACATAGGAATCATTAAAAACAGGACAAAAATCGTACCTAATTGCAAGAATTATTGATGGCCGAATGAATAACCCTAAAAATGGTTTCTTCTCATGCTAATTTCAGTTTGGGAAGATGAAAAGAGATGATAAAAATTGTTTTGTTTTATTTTATTAACCTTATTTACTAAATACCAAAATTAACCTTATTACTAATTAAAAATTTCAATAATGCCAAGCCATTAACATCCACTATCTAATTAATAGTATATTTACCACATAAGGACCTCCACTTTAAATTTCTATAGCAATTAGACACCTTTAGCTAATAGAACACAAGTTTTACACTTTACGCGATTTAGTCCTTTTTATCAAATTAAACACTCAAACTGTAACATCCTGAAATAGGGGTTATTCGTGATTGAATTATTTTGCTTGTGTTTAAATTTCTGTGATATTATTTTTGGTGTTATAAGACTTAATTAGGGGTCTTTAGTAAGCTCGGTTTAGTAGGATAATTCTTAGTATGGCTTATTTAATGAAGAGGATTAAATGAGCTTAGCACTTAAGTTAATTTAAGTGTATATTAAAGCACAAGATGAATTAGTGGCAAGTTGGTTAAAGAGCTTGAAAGGTTGCATGAGGTTAGTGGTTCGAGTAGTAGGTATAGCATTTTTAAAAGTTATTTTTGTATGTTAGCTTTAATGGACGGTCAAACATAATTATGATAGGTGGACTAATAATTTTTGGTAAGTTGAATTGTTGTTTAAGGAAAGCATGGAATAAGGGATAAGATTCCTAAGGATATGGTAAGATATCTTGAAGTTATGGTAGATTGAGGGGACAAAGGCTTGGTTTGTGGGAAATGTTTTGGAAACAAATTCATGGCCTTTATGCCATGAACTTGGACTGACAAAAGTGGCTAAAGGGGAGCCAAATTTTACCTTAGTTTGGCTAGGATTGAAGTCTTTTCTTTTTGGTCATTTCTTTCATTTGGTGCAAAAGTTGCAAAACATTTTCTCTCAAACACTTTTCTTTTGGCCGAATTCTACATTGTGGTAAGCCTAAACTCTTTTGACCATTTGGTCATTTTTGATCATTTGCTATTTTCTCCTTTTCATTCTCTCAAAACCGAAACTTGCATTAACCTTTTTGTTCTCCCATTTGTTTTGCTTAAACATCAAAACCTCCTATACACTCTTCTTTGCCGAAATTATATTTCTCTTCCCATTATTTTCTTTTTGTCCTATAGCCGAATATACCTCTTTGTTGTGCCGAAAATATTCTTCTTCTATCTTGAATCTCTTAGGCCGAATATTGAAGGTAACATAGTTTTCTTTGGGACTTCTCTAGCAATCGGTTTTTGGTAAGGTGGTAAGGGTTTATTTCAAAGGATTATTCTTTTAAGTTTCATTTAAGCCAAGGCTAATAAACCTTAATGATGATGGTTGATTGTAGGGAAGTGAGGCCGATTCTTTTAGGAGTGTGTTGGATAGTGTTCAAGGCTTTTGGGGACAAGGAAAGTTTGTGTGGCCGATTTGTCTAATCGGGATTTAAGGCTTTCGTTAAATACAGGTGTGTGTACATACACATCTTATAACTTTTAATATGCTAAGTGTTATATTATGCCTAATCGATTTATGTAGACATGGATGTAATATCATCATGGTATTAACAAGGATTGGTAAGTCTTTGTGACTATGAGATTACTATTTGATGCTTTTGGGAAGCATGACACATTTGGTATGTGTATTATTGGACATATGGCAATGATAAATTTATTAATGTTGTTAAAATAAACCTTTTTGCATGATTTGAAAGAAATATACATAATTGTTTGATATGGGTTGATGAGTGGAGAGCGGTGATATTCGTGTCGACGGACACCGTGTGTTTTGGTAACACATCGTGACTACGGTCACCAGAGGTTTGGTACCTCCAGAGGTTTGGCACCTCACGACGACTTGTCCCTGTGGTTAATTCCACCGTGGGTTGGCCCCACTTTGAGATATGGGATCGTCTCGCGGTGATTTGGTATCACACGAATGGGTTGGCCCCATCATCCGATTTGTGTCTTCGGACACCAGAGATTTGGTATCTCCGGTGATTTGGCATCACATCTCGTGACTATATGTCACCAGTGTTTTGGTAACACAATTGTGTCTTTGGACACCGGTGGTTTGGCACCACCGGTGGTTTGGTACCACACGGGTAGAAAAAGGCGTATGGATGGTTAGGTTGGGTGCATTTTAAACTTATGCATGTTAATTGGTTATAATTTGTGTATGTTGTTGCACTAAACCGGGAAGGGTTACACATTGAGTCTTGGTGACTCACCTTCTCCTTTAATTTTTTCTGGTGATTCGTAGATCGCGGGTGAGGAGCCGGATGGACTCGAGGTGGCCATGCAATGGAGACTTTTAATAAATGAATTTTGGATTTTATTTATCTTTCTTTTAGGTTTATGTTGCTTATTTGTAATAAGGCCTCCTAGTATGATTTTATTATTGCTTTGCGTGTTTGAATGTTTGGTTTAAACTACTTGATGATGTTAAAGCGGTTGCACATGTTTTCTCAAATTAAACGCAAAATGTTTTAAAGTACCATCGGGTACATTCGAAATTTTTAAACAACTCGACTCAAACAAATATTTTAAGTTTGGTTTTAACAAAGAAAATTTAAATTGAAAGGCATTTCGACTAATTTCAAAATCGGTTTTAAAATGGTTTTCAAAATCTTTTCTCTGTAGCAAACCCAATTCGGTCATATTGTTTGGGCCGGGTTTGGGGTGTTACAAAATTGGTATCGAGCCAGTTCAAAGCTCGGTTTGTGGGGCCCAAGGCCCAAAAATGTTTTTGGTAGGCCTTTTTGAAAAATTTTGGTTTTAATAAGCATGGCACCGAGTCTCCTGCACCAACCCGCCCAAGTAAGTATCTCGACTTTTTGTATGAATTATATTCTGTAGAAGGGTAGGAAGCATGGGGCGTAGATAGTGATAGTATTTTAAACTTTAGGACTAGTTTACTCCAAACAAAGACATAAGACTTTAATGGCCTAATTAAAACCAACCCGTGACCAAGTCGCCGAGTTAGGGTGTGGTAACCTTGGTGCGCATGTCTAGGATTGGATCCGAAAGAGCTTGGTACTTAAGCGGTCCTCGTGACTCACCTCCTCTTCGCGGGATTCCTACAGTGCGTAGCTTCGGTTCACCCTAACCAAGAGGACTCGGTCATAGGCAAAATCCTAAATAAAACCCGAAAGGGATTAGCCATGTTTTAAGGAAAACTTCGGTTTAAAATCATTAAATTATTTTTTAGATGGTAGGACAAATTTATCTTGAAAATTTTCAAAATATTCTCGGTTTACCAAAATTACCGAAATGCCCCTAGTGGTAAAAAAATTACTAAAATACCCTTGGTCTCTAAAATTTCCATATTACCCCAATTTTGATCAAATTTTTATTTTACAAAAGTACTCAAAAATGTTGTATTTCAAAATAATACCTTGACTTTGAAATTTACAAAATTACCCTGATTGACAAAATTACCAAAATACCCACTGGTTTCCAAAATTTTGCTATATCTTCAATTTGAGAATTTCTCGAAAAATACTCCTCAATTTTAGAAATTTCAAAATATCTCGATTTGTTAAAGTTTTAAAATTTCTTGGTTTATTACAAAAATACCCTTTAGGAAAAATGACGAAAATACCCACAGGTTAGAAAGCAGACAAGATAATGCCCAAGAGTGCATAGGTATGAAAGGTATAGGGAATGGATGTATTATTCTGTGTAAACTAGGATAGAAGACTTAAAACCTTGTTTGATCGAAAGAATCTCTATTAAACTCTTTTCATAAAATTTCTTGCGGATAATCAAGTGAAACATGTACTAATTCATAAAAATTTCCTAATCGTTAAAGCGCGATAGTTAGAATGAGCTTTAGAGGACGTGGCCGTCGTGGGCGCTTGAAGGGGTAGGATGGCCGTGTCGAGAACTCAGTCGGGTCGGGTCAAGGATCCGAGAATGAGATACCGCCACCACCACCCCCAACCTTTGGAGTAAGCGCAGATCGGGCGGGGTGGCGACGCTGTGTCACAAGCGATGCTATGGGTTACGGAAAGGGTAGCTGGAATTGGTGGAGGTGGAGGAGCTCGGAAGTCGGTTCTGAGAGACTTCGAGCTAACGGAGCTGAATTTTTCCGAGGTGTGTGCAGTGTAGCACCCAATACAGTAGAGTATTGGTGGAATCGACCGAAAGAATCATGGATGAGATAGATTTTTCTAATGAGGAGAAACTGAAAGGAGCGGTGTCGCTTCTTAAGGATGAGTCCTATCGATGGTGGCTCACGGTTCGAGATGGTGCTATGGCAAATGATCTCACTTGGGAGTATTTCAAGAATTCTTATCAGAAGAAGTATGTTGGCTCAAGCTACATTGATGCTCAAAGGAAAGCTTTTTAGGGGTTAGTACAAGAAAGTAAATCTGTGTCGGAATATGAAGCGGAATTCCAAAGGCTGAGTCGTTATGCTCAGGGAATAGTGGCATCGGAGCATGATCGTTGTGTTCATTTTGAAGACGGACTTAGAGACGAGTTAAGGCGCTGATTGCTCCACAGCAAGAACGTGAGTTTGCTGTCTTGGTGGAGAAGGCAAAGGTAGCCGAAGGAATCAAGGAGTCCGCGAGGCAAAGTTATGATAAGAGCAAGCTGAAGAGAGGCTTTGGATCGTCTGGGTCAGGTGGTAATGTTCAGAAAAGGTTTAGCCAGAGTGGGTCAAATCAGGCAGGAAGGTCCACAGGTGCTAATTAGAGACCGACCCAGTGTAATCATTGTGGGAATTTCCATTGGGGAGAATGTTGGACCGGAGGGAAAGGATGTTTCGAGTGTGGTTCGTTGGATCATCGTGTGAGAGAGACTGTCCGCGTAAGCAAGCTAGGAATCGATCGAAGGTCAAGGTCGTGCCCAGTTCGAAAGGAGGACCCAAGCCGCAGAGAGGTCGTGGTTATGGTAGAGGTCGCTATGGCTCTAGTGGAGGTCGCGAGCAACCGTGGCGAGAGGTATTGGCAACACGGAGGCTAGGCGGCTGGTTTTTGGTGTATCTTTGCGAGGCGTCGTGAGGAAGGAGACGCGCCGGGCGTCATAACGATGACGTTTTTAATTTTTGGTGTTCCATATCGCCTTGATAGATGTGGGTTCGGCGCACTCTTACGTTGCTAGTAGTATAGTTGAGACCATGAGTTTAGTTCAGAGATCGCTTCTAGGAGGATGACTGTACTTAGTCCTTTAGGTCACTCTGTAGAAGTAGATAAGTCAGTATAGAGATGTACCCCTAGAACTCCAAGGGGTAGTGTTTGTAGCCGATCCGATGGAACTGCCGTTTGAGAAGTTCGATCGATTCTTGGGATGGACTGGTTGGTCAAGTACCAAGCAAGTTTGGATTGTCTTTGCTAAGCGCATGGTTTTGAAGACGGTTGAAGGTGAAGAAGTGGTCATGATAGGTAATAGGAGAGATTATCTATCCAACGTGGTATCTGCGTTGAAAGCGATAAAGATGGTCGAGGGGCCGTGTGGCGTTCGTAGTTCATGTGTGTGCTTTGGAAGCTAAGGAGTCTTCGTGAGGAATGTTCAAATCAGAAAGGAATTTGTTGACGTATTTCTGAAGAACTTCGGGGGTTGCCTCGGATCGTGAGGTAGAATTCGGTATAGATCTGTTACCGTACCCGAGCAGCGCCGGTGTCTATAGCTCCGTATAGGATGGCACCGAAGGAATTGTTGGAATTGAAGGCTCGAGATACAAGAGTTGTTGGATCGAGGTTTCATTCGACCAAGTGTTTCACCTTGGGGAGCGCCGCCAGGTACTTTTGTTAAGAAGAAGGATGGTGCGATGCGGATATGTATAGACTACTGCTTGATTGAATAAGTCGATGATTAAAAACAAGTATCCTTTGCCGAGGATAGATGACTTGTTTGATCACCAGCGGGGTCGCGGTTTTCTCTAAGATTGATTTAAGGTCCGGATATCATAAGTGAAGGTGAAAGAGGTGATATCCATAAGACGGCATTTCGTACTCGGTATGGACACTACGAGTTCTGGTGATGCCGTTTGGTTTGACTAATGCACCAGCAGCTTTCATGGACATGATGAATAGGGTATTTCAACGATTTTTGGATCGGTTTGTTGTGGTCTTTATAGATGATATTTTGGTGTATTCAAGTCGAAAAAGAGCATGATGCGCATTTGCGAGTAGTGTTGCGATTCTGAGGAAAAGCAAACATCACGAAATTTAGTAAGTGCGACTGCTTAGGAGGTGACTTTCTTGGGTCACGTTGTTTCACCCGAAGGATTAGAGTGGATCCTCGAAAGATTGAGGCGATGTTGGATTGGAAGCCGCCTAAATCGTGGCTGAAATTCGGAGTTTTCTAGGTCTCAGCGGGTATTACAGAAGATTTGTGGAAGGATTTTCTTTGATTGCCGCACCGATGACCAAGTTGTTGAGGAAAGGAGTTCCATTTGTGTGGACCGAGGAGCGGCAAGAAAGTTTCGACAAATTGAAGAAGATTAGTTGAAGCTCGGTTTGATTCAACTTTGAGGCGAGCAAGGAATTCACGGTTTATTGCGATGCATCACATATTGGTTTGGGATGCGTCTTGATGCAAGAAGGGAAGGTAGTGGCTTATGCATCTCGTCGATTGAGACCATATGAGGCTAATTATCCGACTCATGACTTGGAGTTAGCGGCTATAGTCTTCGCTTTGAAGATATGGAGGCACTATTTGTACGGAGAGAAGTCGATAGTTTATACGGATCGTAAGAGTCTTAAGTTTCTCTTGACTCGGAAGGATTTGAATTTGAGGCGGCGTAGATGGATTGAGTCTGTTGAAGGACTACGATCGCTCGATCGAGTATCATCCTGGTAAGGCTAACGTGGTGGCGCACGCGCGTTGAGTCGTAGGTTTGTATCGGTTTAAGATCGATGTTTGCTCGACTTAGTCTGTTCGATGATGGGAGTCTTTTGGCAGAATTGCAAGTCAAGCCGACTTGGTTAGATCAGATTAAGGAGAAGCAGTTAGAGGATGATGGTTTGAATGATCGGAGGTTGCAAGTCCAGAATGGTGGATTAGAGGATTTTAGTCTGTCCAGTGATGGAGTTTTGTGCTTTAAAGGAAGAGCTTGTATGCCGAAGGATGTGGAGTTGAGACAAAGGATTCTTCGGGGCGCATTATAGCAGCCCATATGCTATGCATCCCGGAGGTAGCAAGATGTATCGGGATTTGAGAGAGCAATTTTGGTGGCCAGTGCAAACGGGAAATGGCGAGTTCGTGGGTAAGTGTCGACGTGTCAACAAGTCAAGGCCGAACATCGGTTGCCATCCGGTTTACTTCAACGGTGAAGATTCCTCGATGGAAGTGGGAGAGGATCACCATGGACTTTGTCGATGGATTACCTCTTACGCCTAGCAAGAAGAATTCGGTTTGGGTGATTGTGGATCGTCTGACTAAATCAGCGCATTTCATACCTGTAAGGGTAGATTATTCGCTTCAGAGGTTAGCTAAGTTATATGTAGCCGAGATAGTGAGATTGCATGGTGTGCCAGTATCGATTATCTCGGATAGGGATCCGAGGTTTACATCGAGGTTTTGGAGAACGCGTTGCATCAAGCTTTGGAGTGCGAGATTGGACTTGAAAGACAGACTTTTCATCCGCAATCCGACGGACAATCGGAGAGAGTGATTCGAGATCTTAGAAGATATGCTCGAGAGGTTGCGTTACGGATTTCGATGGCGCTTGGGAGGAGTATCTACTGTTGGCGGAATTCGCTTATAACAATAGTTATCAAGCGAGTATCCAAATGGCTCCATATGAAGCATCTTTGTATGGGCGAAAGTGCCGTACTCCTACGTGTTGGGCGGAATTGGGTGAGCGTCGGTTTTGGGTCCAGTTGGTGGTAAATCAAGATAAAGTTAAGGTAATTCGGGCTCGTCTCAAGGAAGCGTCGAGATAGGCGTAAGTCTTACGCCGATCTCAAGCGCAAGGAAATGGAATTCGAGGTAGGAGATAAAGTCTTTCCGAAGGTGTCGCCTTGGAAAAAGGTGTTGCGCTTTGGGCAAAAAGGAAAATTAAGTCCAAGGTTCATCGGCCCGTATAATCGTGTTGAAGCGAGTAGGACCCGGTAGCTTATCACTCGAATCGCCAGCAGAGTTGAGTCGATTCACGATGTCTTCCATGTGTCGATGCTTAGACGGTATAGGTCGGATCCATCGCACGTCGTGCGATGCGAGAGATTGAGGTTAACTCCGACTTATCGTTCGAGGAGGAACCAGTTCGATCTTAGATCGTGATGTCAAGGTTCTGCGTGAAAGTCGGTACCTTTGGTGAAAGTCCTATGGCAAAACCATGGTACGGAGGAAGGCGACGTGGGAACCCGAGGATGTAATACGCGGCAATACCCCCATCTCTTACGATCGAGGTAATTTCGAGGACGAAATTATTTTTTAGGGGTAGAACGTAACATCTGAAATAGGGGTTATTCGTGATTGAATTATTTTGCTTGTGTTTAAATTTACGTGATATTATTTGTGGTGTTATAAGACTTAATTAGGGGTCTTGAGTAAGCTCGGTTTAGTAGGATAATTCTTAGTATGGCTTATTTAATGAAGAGGATTAAATGAGCTTAGCACTTAAGTTAATTTAAGTGTATATTAAAGCACAAGATGAATTAGTGGCAAGTTGGTTAAAGAGCTTGAAAGGTTGCATGAGGTTAGTGGTTCGAGTAGTAGGTATAGCATTTTTAAAAGTTATTTTTGTATGTTAGCTTTAATGGACGGTCAAACATAATTATGATAGGTGGACTAATAATTTTTGGTAAGTTGAATTGTTGTTTAAGGAAAGCATGGAATAAGGGATAAGATTCCTAAGGTTATGGTAAGATATCTTGAAGTTATGGTAGACGAGGGGACAAAGGCTTGGTTTGTGGGAAATGTTTTGAAACAAATTCATGGCCTTTATGCCATGAACTTGGACGGCAAAGTGGCTAAAGGGGGGAGCCAAAATTTTACCTTAGTTTGGCTAGGATTGAAGTCTTTTCTTTTTGGTCATTTCTTTCATTTGGTGCAAAAGTTGCAAAACATTTTCTCTCAAACACTTTTCTTTTTGGCCGAATTCTACATTGTGGTAAGCTTAAACTCTTTTGACCATTTGGTCATTTTTGATCATTTGCTATTTTCTCCTTTTCATTCTCTCAAAACCAAAACTTGCATTAACCTTTTGTTCTCCCATTTGTTTTGCTTAAACATCAAAAACCTCCTATACACTCTTCTTTGCGAAATTATATTTCTCTTCCCATTATTTTCTTTTTGTCCTATAGCCGAATATACCTCTTTGTTGTGCCGAAAATATTCTTCTTCTATCTTGAATCTCTTAGGCCGAATATTGAAGGTAACATAGTTTTCTTTGGGACTTCTCTAGCAATCGATTTTTGGTAAGGTGGTAAGGGTTTATTTCAAAGGATTATTCTTTTAAGTTTCGTTTAAGCCAAGGCTAATAAACCTTAATGATGATGGTTGATTGTAGGGAAGTGAGGCCGATTCTTTTAGGAGTGTGTTGGATAGTGTTCGAAGGCTTTTGGGGACAAGGAAAGTTTGTGTGGCCGATTTGTCTAATCGGGATTTAAGGCTTTCGTTAAATACAGTGTGTGTACATACACATCTTATAACTTTTAATATGCTAAGTGTTATATTATGCCTAATCGATTTATGTAGACATGGATGTAATATCATCATGGTATTAACAAGGATTCTGGTAAGTCTTTGTGACTATGAGATTACTATTTGATGCTTTTGGGAAGCATGACACATTTGGTATGTGTATTATTGGACATATGGCAATGATAAATTTATTAATGTTGTTAAAATAAACCTTTTGCATGATTTCAGTAAATATACATAATTGTTTGATATGGGTTGATGAGTGGAGGGCGGTGATATTCGTGTCGACGGACACCGGTGTTTTTGGTAACACATCGTGACTACGGTCACGAGAGGTTTGGTACCTCCGGAGGTTTGGCACCTCACAATGACTTGTCCCTCGTGGTTAATTCCACCGTGGGTTGGCCCCACTTTGAGATATGGGATCGTCTCGCGCTGATTTGGTATCACACGATGGGTTGGCCCCATCATTCGATTTGTGTCTTCGGACACCGAGATTTGGTATCTCCAAAGATTTGGCATCACATCGTGACTATATGTCACCAAAGTTTTGGTAACACAATTGTGTCTTTGGACACCGATGGTTTAGGCACCACCAAAGGTTTTGGTACCACACGGGGTAGAAAAAGGCGTATGGATGGTTAGGTTGGGTGCATTTTAAACTTATGCATGTTAATTGGTTATAATTTGTGTATGTTGTTGCACTAAACCGGGGAAGGGTTACACATTGAGTCTTGGTGACTCACCTTCTCCTTTAATTTTTCAGTGATTTGTAGATCGCGGGTGAGGCCGGATGGACTCGAGGTGGCCATGCAAAGGAGACTTTTAATAAATGAATTTTGGATTTTATTTATCTTTCTTTTAGGTTTATGTTGCTTATTTGTAATAAGGCCTCCTAGTATGATTTTATTATTGCTGCGTGTTTGAATGTTTGGTTTAAACTACTTGATGATGTTAAAACGGTTGCACATGTTTTCTCAAATTAAACATAAAATGTTTTAAAGTACCATCGGGTACATTCGAAATTTTTAAACAACTCGACTCAAAGAAATATTTTAAGTTTGGTTTTTAACAAAGAAAATTTAAATTGAAAGGCATTTCGACTAATTTCAAAATCGGTTTTAAAATGGTTTTCAAAATCTTTTCTCTGTAGCAAACCAAATTCGGTCATATTGTTTGGGCCGGGTTTGGGGTGTTACACAAACGATAAAATTTCTTAACGAAACTTTCACACAATCATACTATCATGTTGTAGACCTTAAAATAGTAATAAAATAATTATTTCAAACTTAGATTTTTGGTCCCAAAATTACTGTTCTGATTTGACTAAAAACGGGCTGTTACATTTTACACGGCCTGGCACACAGCTTGGCACACGGGCGTGTGGTTTGGCTGTAACCTAAGTCAGTGAGTTACACGGGTACAGACACGGGCTGGGACACGGTCGTATGTCCCTATTTTGAATGCCTATACAGCCTAAGACACAGGCATGTCTCTTGGCCGTGTGAGTCACACGGCGACTCCCACAGTTGGTAAATTTTCATCTTTTCCCTGAAATTTCTATATGTTTTTGATTTAGACCCGATTTGCTTCTAATGTGTTTTTAGGGCCTCGAGGGCTCGTATAAGGGACAATATGTATGCTATTGATTGGTTTTGATGTAATTGATGATATGAATTAACTGTTTTACAATTTTTGATAGTTCTGAAATGTAAACTCTGGTAATACTCCGTAGCCCTATTCCGACGTCGGATACGAGTTAGGAGTTTTACACATGGATCCTCAAATAAAATTAGTATCTAATGTTGGTAGGAAAATTGATCAATTGAAATATGCAAGTCTAATTGGTTTTCTTATGTACATAATGACTTGTACAAGACCAGATATTGCATATGCTGTTGGGAAATTGAGTAGGTACGCAAGTAATCAAAGTAGTTTGCATTGGTAAGCTTTGAATAGAGTACTTAGGTACTTAAACAAAACTATTAACTATGGATTGTGTTATAATGGATATCCTCCAGTTTTAGAAGAGTATTCGGATGCTAGTTGGATTACAAGTTTGGAAGATCATACATCTACTAGTGGATGGATCTTCATTCTTGGTGGAGGAGCCATTTCTTAGGGTTCCAAGAAACAAACATGTATTACTGATTCCACCATGGCAGCAAAATTTATTGCATTAGCCACTGCATCTAAAGAAGTAGAATGGTTAAGAAATTTTCTTTATGATGTACCTTTACGGCCTAAGTCAATTTCACCTCTTTCTATTCGTTGTGATAGTGCGGCTACTCTAGCAAAGGCATATACCCAAGTATATAATGGAAAGTCTAGACACATTGGATTTAAGACATAGCTATGTCTGACAATTAATCTCTGATGGAGTGGTCACTATTAATTATGTGAGGTCAAATTAAAATTTGGCGGATCCTTTGACAAAAAAGTCTTGCTAGAGATGTAGTAAAAAGGACATCAAGAGGGATGGGACTCAATCCCATTAATTAGAGTCACCCATGATGGAAACTCGACTCAACGCTTGGTATAACAACAAGTATTGAGTTTAATGGGAAAAAGTACATCATTAGTATGTGACTGTTAGCACTATAAATAAAATCATCCTAAGATTAAAGTGCTAGGTACCCGTAATTGTAACAGCCTATTTTTAGTCAAATCAGAATAGTGGTTTTGTAACAGCCCGATTTAGGGGCTAGCCGGAACAATGATCTCAGAATCACTAATCTGAGATTTGAGAAATTTATTTTCATGTCATATCATGAGTCAAAACATGATAGTATATGTGTATGAGAATTTTGGTGCTTTAATTTTAGCGATTTCATGCTTAATCGCGAAAGAGGACTAAATCGCATAAAGTGCGAAAGTTCCATTCTATAAGCTAAAGATACCAAATAGCCATAGATTGATAATTGGAGGTCTTTAAAGGGAAATTAGACCCCCAATATTTTCTTGGCCGGCCATAGACTAGCATAGGAGACAAAGATGGACAAAAAATTGATCAAAGTAGTTGATAGTTGGTGACTTGTTTGACTAGTTTAATATTAGAATAAAGAAAGATAAAATATCACCTTTCTCTCCATCTTACTACACCGAACTTTGCAAGCAAAATAGGGGTTTGAAAGCTCAAAATTTTTAGCAAGCTCTCCTCCATTCTAGTAAGTGATTTTGATGATTTTTCTTTATGATAATTGTACTTTGAAGACCCCTAGAACTTAAGCTTTCAAATGAGAGGACTTTTGTGCAATATGATTCAAAGTTTAGAGTTTTACCATGAGAGCTTTCATTGCTATTTGCTGCACTTTATGGAAGAAATTGAGTCTTAGTTGTTAGATGAACAACTTTTGTGAAAGGTGTTGTCTTGAAAACACCTAATTGGACCTTGATGAAAAGGTTACAAATTTGTAGTAATTATGTGAAATGTTGAGTTTTGATGATAGCTATAAGAGTATTAAATGTTCACCTAGGATTGTTGAAGAGAGAAATGTGATTAGAATTTATTTTTGATCCTAGGGGCAAAATGGTCATTTTGCCAAAGTCTAGGGGCAAGATAGTAATTTTGCCTAAGCATGATTAGTGAAATGATTTTATTAATGTTGTGATTAAAATGAGCTAAATTGCTATTATAGAGCAAGAAGAACCGAGAATCCGCCTCGATCGGGGAAATAACAAAGTCTTGGACTAGACCTACGAGTTGGCTCATTTTGAAAACGAGGTAAGTTTGTATGTGATTAATGCAACATCTATGTTAGCATAATTAAGAATGCTTGGTATCATATTGATGCATGATACTCTATTAAATTGAGAAATTGATGTTGAAAATGATGTTGAAGTCCTAGTGGACTATAATGAACATGAGAATGCTATCATCGAGATGAGAAATGGGTAGGGTCCCGTATAAGACCATGTCCGGGGCATGGTCTTGGCACTGAATTGAGATTTCCGTATAAGACCATATTCGAAGTATGGCTTCGGTAATGAATATGATAATCGTATAAGACCGTATCTGGGATATGGCATCGATATTTGATGTGAAAGACCATATAAGACCTTATTCGGGATAGGGCATTAGCATTTAGAAGTGACTCCATGTAAGACCACCTCGGGGATGTGGCATTGGCTTCATACCTACATGAACGGCGATAAATATACGTCTTTGACTATCCCTAGTGACTAATGCGATAAGTAGATTAGTTTAGAACTAGAGATGAGAATTATACTAAAGTCATGTGAATGAGTGAATACAGGTACTCGTGAATAAGTCACGAAGAAACGATTATGATGTGTAGCACGGTATGTGCTAAATAAAGGCAATTGTAAGTAAGTATGGCAAGAAGCCTGTGACTTGTGTATGGTTAGTTAATGCATTGATGGATTATATATATCGAGCTTATTGTTGCTATTTATTTTCACGCAAACTTACTAAGCTTTATGCATACCCCTTTCATTTCCCTTCCCCTTGTAGTATTGCCAAGATAACTCGAGGAACGTGGACGTAGGAGTTCAGAAATCACACTATCGACATCACTTTGGTATAACAATTTAGACTTATTTTGAGTATGGCATGTATAGGACTTGGGTATTTTGTTAAGTTGTAATTGTTAGTCAAAGTGTTGGCTATGTATGTTATTAAAGTCATTTTTTAAATGGCCTTATAAGTTAGGCAAGTACTTGGCAAGTTCTATTGCTTAATGAAGATAAGTTTCATGAAGTGTATGCCCTTGTGTATGTCATGATTCTTTGAGTTCCTAGAGATACCTTTTGGCTATCTTTTAAATTGGAATATTTTGGAATGAGTTTTTAGATGTGCTTTTGGGTTATGAGTTGTGTTGGTTTGAATTGGAGTATGTATGTGTGTAATATAGGGTGGCAAAGGGCTTGGTAGATAGCCCTCTAATTGTCCACATGGGTAGGCACACGAGCGTGTGCCTAGGCCATCTGTGACACACGGTCAGCCCTATGGGTGTGTGGATCGACCGTGTGTCCCGTTACATGTTGGGTTTGCAAGTCAGTATGCTCCATGGGGCAGAGACACGGCCGTGTGTCTCAGCCGTGTGGGGGACACGGCCTAAGGACATGGGCGTGTGCCCAGGTCGTGTGAAGTCTGCACCTTAATTGTGGAATTTAATTCGGCACACGGGCTAAGGACACGGGCGTGTGCCTTGGCTGTGTGACCTTAGTGAAATGATGATGTCATGGTCAGAATCAACCACGGGTGAAAGACACGGGCGTGTCTTAGGGGCACACGGGCGTGTCCTTAGACCCACACGGGCGTGTGGCTCCTGTTTCGTTGAAAAGTTTCTAGAGTTCGTAAAAGTTCCCGGAATAGTTTCGATGCTTCTCGGAGGTATGTTTAGGGCCTTTTAGGCCAAGTATGTGCAAGTGATGGGTTTAAACAAAATTTTATAACCCTATTCGAGACGTTTAAGAAAGATTAGATAGGTAATGCCTCAAACCCAATTCTGGCTTGAATACGTGTAAGAGGTGTTACATTTATTAGTATCAGAGCTACGGTTTAGTCGATTCTAGGACTAACGTAGCGTAAGTACGAGTCTAGCTATACATTCCATATGTAAGAGTGTCTGAGTAATGATAGTGTGATGGCTCCTAACATATAAAATTGTATTTTATGTAGTAGATGGATTCTAATCCAGACCAAACTGCAGCCGATGATGTTGCGAGTAACGCGCCGGCTCCCGCTCAAGGGACTGCACCAGCTAATAGTAGACCCGACACTTTGGGTCAGGGGGAAGAGGATCGAGAAGCCTTTCTCCACATGATGAGCAACTGGTATACTGAGTATACCCGAGCAAATCCTAACGCTCAACCCCCTTTACCCTCACCAATTCCTCAACCCGCTCCAGTAGCTCCTCAAGTGGTTGAGGTGGTGAGAAAAGAAAGGCCTCCAGTTGATAAGATCCGAAAGCAAGGAGCCAAAGAATTTCGGGCGAATAAAGACGATGACCCAGAGAGAGTGGAATTTTGGCTAGAGAATACCATTAGGGTATTCGATGAATTGTCATGCACACATGAGGAGTGTCTAAAGTGTGCAGTATCTCTCTTGAGAGATTCAGCTTACCGGTGGTGGAAAACCCTTGTGTCGGTGGTACCAAGGGAGAGAGTTAGATGGGAATTCTTCCAGGAGGAACACCGAAAGAAGTACATCAGCCAGAGATTTATCGATCATAAGAGGAAGGAGTTCTTGGAACTAAAGTAAGGCTGCATGTTAGTGACCGACTACGAACGGGAGTTCGTAAGGCTTAGCAAGTATGCCCGGGAGTGCGTGTCTACCAAGGCCATCATGTACAAGAGATTCGAGGACGGATTAAATGAAGATATTCGTTTATACGTGGGAGTCCTCGAACTAAAAGAGTTTGTAGTGTTGGTAGATAGAGCCTGTAAAGCCGAAGAGTTGGCTAAGGAGAAGAAAAGAGATGAGAATGAGTCTCGTGACTCAAGGAAGAGACAACTGAATAAGTCTCACTAATTCTCATCTAAGAAATTGAGGGATTTCGCTACTCGATCAGTCACTTCAGCAGGGTTTTCAACTCGAAGTAAAGGCAAGCAATTTTCAGGGTCGAAAGGGCAGACCACATTAGTTGCTAGTGTGGGCAACGTCTGACCAAGTAGACCGGAATGCACTCAGTGTGGCAAGTGCCATTCTGGTGAGTGTCGAGCTAATGAGAAAGCTTGTTTCAAATGTGGGTCCTTAGACCACTTTATCAGAGACTGCCCCGAGGTGGATGAGAAAGAAAAGCCTCAGAATGCAAGATCGGGAAGTACTGCTAGGGGAAGACCACTGAGAAACCCGGGAAATGAGATGGGTAGCAAGAACCCATCCAGAGAGCAAGCCGCTAGAGTCGAGGGTAGAGCACCGGCAAGAACTTATGCCATCCGTGCTCGAGAAGAGGCATCTTCCCCTGACGTAATCACGGATACCTTTTCTCTCCATAATACTCGTGTTATAGCTTTAATTAATCCTGGATCTACCCACTCATACATATGCATGAAATTAGTCTCTAGCATGAGCATGCCTATAGAGTCTACCGAATTCATCATAAGAGTGTCCAATCCTCTAGGCAAGTGTGTGTTGGTTGATAGAGTTTGCAAAGGTTTCCCTTCGATGATTAAGGTTCATTGTTTCCCGGTTGACCTTATGCTATTGCCATTTGACGAGTTTGATGTTATTCTTGGGATGGATTGGTTAGTTACTCATGGAGTAATTGTGAATTGTGGGAGGAAGCTTATTGAGTTGAAAAATGAAAATGGGAATCTTATTCGTGTTGAATCAAATAAGCAAGATAGATCACCAGTAGTGATATCAGCTTTGTCGACTCAGAGGTATTTAAGGAAGGGATATGAGGCCTATCTTGCCTTTGTGTTGAACAGTAAAGAGACTGATTTGAGAATTGAGTCGGTACCCATAGTATGCGAGTACCCAGATGTTTTCTCGGAAGAGTTGACGGGGCTACCTCTAATTTGAGAGATTGAATTTGGAATTGAGTTAGCTCCGGGTACTGCCCCTATTTCTATTGCTCCATATAGAATGGCACCAACTGAGCTAAAAGAGTTGAAAGAATAGTTGCAAGAGTTAATGGATAAAGGTTTTGCGAGGCCGAGTTTTTCTCTGTGGGGTGCTCCCGTTTTATTTGTGAAGAAGAAAGACGGTTCTATGAGGTTATGCATAGAATATTGGCAACTTAACAAGGTAACTGTGAAGAACAAGTACCTGTTATCGAGGATCGATGATCTATTCGACCAATTGAAGGGAGCCACGGTATTTTCCAAGATAGATTTGAGGTCAGGGTACTACCAGCTTAGAGTCAGGGAATCGGATGTGCCAAAAACCGCATTTAGGACTAGGTACAGCCACTATGAATTTTGGTCGTGCCTTTTGGTCTGACAAATGCCCCTGCAATCTTCATGGATTTGATGAATCGCATTTTTCGGCCATACTTGGATAAATTTGTCATAGTCTTTATCGACGACATACTGATCTACTCTCGAGATGAGAATGAACATGCCGAACATTTGAGTATGGTTCTGCAAGTTTTAAGAGAAAGACAATTGTATGCCAAATTCAATAAGAGTGAATTTTGGCTAAAGGAAGTGGGATTTTTGGGGCACATTGTCTCGGGAGATGGAATTAGAGTAGACCCGAGTAAGATTTCAGCAATTATTGAATGGAAACCGCCGAGGAGCGTAACTGAAGTAAGGAGTTTTCTGGGCCTAGCCGGTTATTACAGGCATTTTTTCAAGGGGTTTTCCATGATAGCTACCCCGATGATGAGACTTTTGCAAAAATATGTGAAGTTTGTTTGGACAGAAGGGTGCCAACAGAGTTTTGAGAAATTGAAGACACTGTTGACTGAGGCTCCTATTTTGGTGCAACCCGAATCGGGAAGAGAATTTGTAGTTTACAGTGATGCGTCCCTGAATGGATTGGGTTGTGTACTTATGCAAGAGGGTAAGGTGGTTGCTTATGCCTCTAGGCAATTAAAGCCGCACGAGAAGAATTACCCGACTCATGATTTGGAGTTGGCCGCAATTGTGTTTGCGTTGAAGATTTGGAGACATCATTTATATGGTGAAAGGTGTCTGATTTTCACCAACCATAAAAGCCTAAAATATTTGATGACTCAAAAGGAACTGAATTTGAGGAAACAAAGGTGGTTAGAGCTGATTAAGGATTATGAGTTGGTAATTGACTACCATCTGGGAAAGGCAAACGTAGTCGCCGATGCTTTGAGCAGAAAATCATTGTTCGCATTGAGAGCCATGAGTATTCAGATGACTTTGTTGGATGATGGTTCCATTTTAGCCGAATTGAGGGCTAAATCATTGTTTCTCCAATAGATTTGTGAAGCTCGGAAAGATGATAACAGTTTGCAACCCAAGAGAGTTTTATGTCGGTCGAATGTTGAGTCAGACTTTCAAGTAAATCCTGATGGATATCTGACATTTTGAGATAGAGTTTGTGTACCTAGAAATGATGAGCTTATTCGTAAGATCTTGCATGAAGCGCATAGCGGATGTTTGAATGTGCACCCAGGTAGCACGAAGATGTACAATGATTTGAAGAAATGGTATTGGTGGCTTGGTATGAAGAAAGACATTTCCGAGTTTGTATCGAGATGCCTGATTTGTCAGCAAGTAAAAGCTAAACATCAAGTACCTTCGGGCTTACTTCAGCCCATTATGGTTCCTGAGTGGAAATGGGACCGTATTACCATGGACTTCGTGACGGGCGTACCGTTGACTCCAAAGAAGAAAGATGCAGTATGGGTTGTGGTTGATAGACTCACAAAGTCAGCCCATTTCATACCAGTGCTAGTCGACTATTCGCTTGATAAATTGGCAGACTTGTACATGTCAGAGATAGTAAGACTTCATGGTGTTCTGTTGTCAATCATTTCGG
The DNA here is from genome assembly GCA_025698515.1 of Gossypium sturtianum. Lineage (NCBI taxonomy): Eukaryota > Viridiplantae > Streptophyta > Magnoliopsida > Malvales > Malvaceae > Gossypium > Gossypium sturtianum. The sequence goes on from CM046943.1 coordinate 48,601,592, forward strand.
ATAGAGATCCGAGATTCACGTCACAATTTTGGAAAAAGCTGCAAGAGGCCTTGGGCACGAAATTGAGTTTCAGTACAGCCTTTCATCCATAAACCGACGGGTAGTCGGAGAGGGTAATTCAAATACTCGAAGACATGCTTCAATGTTGTGTTTTGGAATTCCACGGTAATTGGGAGAAATACTTACCATTAGTGGAATTCGCCTACAACAACAGCTTTCAGTCAAGTTTGAAAATGGCGCCTTATGAGGCACTGTATGGACGTAAGTGTCGAACACCCTTGTATTGGTCAGAACTCAGAGAGAAATAGATACACGGGGTCGATTTGGTTAAGGAAACTGAAGAGAAAGTAAAAGTGATACGTGACTGTCTGAAAGTCGCCTCAGATAGACAAAAGTCCTATTCGGATTTGAAAAGAAAAGAGATTGAATTCCAAGTCGGGGATAAAGTGTTCTTGAGAGTATCACCTTCGAGAAAAGTCCTTAGATTTGGCCGGAAGGGCAAATTAAATCCGCGCTTTATCGGACCTTATGAAGTTACCGAGAGGATAGGACCGGTAGCTTATCGGTTGGCCTTGCCACCTGAGCTGGAAAAGATTCATGACGTTTTTCATGTATCTATGTTGCGCCGATACCGTTCAGACCCTTCACATGTCATAGTACCAACAGAAGTAGAGATACAACTGGATTTGACTTATGGTGAAGAGCCGGTTAAGATTTTGGCGCGAGAGGTCAAGCAGTTAAGAAACAAAAGCATAGCCCTCGTGAAAGTTTTATGGAAAATGCACGGAATAGAAGAGGCTACATGGGAGCCCGAGGAAACGATGAGAAACCAATATCCCAACCTCTTTACCGGTAAGATTTTCGGGACGAAAATTCTTAAGGGGGAGAATTGTAACAGCCCGATTTAGGGGCTAGCCGGAACAGTGATCTCTAGATCACTAATCCGAGATTTGAGAAATTTATTTTCATGTCATATCATGAGTCAAAACATGATAGTATATGTGCATGAGAATTTTGGTGCTTTAATTTTAGCGATTTCATGCTTAATCGCGAAAGAGGACTTAATCGCATAAAGTGTGAAAGTTCCATTCTATAAGCTAAATATACCAAATAGCCATAGATTAATAATTGGAGGGTCTTTAAAGGGCAATTAGACCCCCAATATTTGCTTGGCCGGCCATAGACTAGCATAGGAGACAAAGATGGACAAAAAATTGGTCAAAGTAGTTGATAGTTGGTGACTTGTTTGACTAGTTTAATATGAGAATAAAGAAAGAGAAAATATCATATTTCTCTCCATCTTTCTCCACCGAAATTTGCAGGAAAAATAGGGGTTTGAAAGCTCAAAATTTTTAGCAAGCTCTCCTCCATTCTAGTATTTGATTTTGATGATTTTTCTTTATGATAATTGTACTTTTAAGACCCCTAGAACTTAAGCTTTCAAATGAGAGGACTTTTGTGCAGTATGATACAAAGTTTAGAGTTTTACCATGAGAGCTTTCATTGCTATTTGCTGCATTTTATGGAAGAAATTGAGTCTTAGTTGTTAGATGAACAACTTTTGTGAAAGGTGTTGTCTTGAAAACACCTAATTGGACCTTGATGAAAAGGTTACAAATTTGTAGTAATTATGTGAAATGTTGAGTTTTGATGATAGCTATAAGAGTATTAAATGTTCACCTAGGCTTGTTGAAGGTATAAATGTGATTAGAATTTATTTCCGATCCTAGGGGCAAAATGGTCATTTTGCCAAAGTCTAGGGGCAAGATAGTAATTTTGCCTAAGCATGATTAGTGAAATGCTTTTATTAATGTGGTGATTAAAATGAGCTAAATTTCTATTATAGAGCAAGAAGAACCGAGAATCCGCCTCGATCTGGGAAAGAACAAAGTCTTGGACTAGACCTACGGTTTGGCTCATTTTGAAAATGAGGTAAGTTTGTATGTGATTAATGCAACATCTATGTTAGCATAATTAAGAATGCTTGGTATCATATTGATGCATGATACTCTATTAAATTGAGAAATTGATGTTGAATATGATGTTGATGTCCTAGTGGACTATAATGAACATGAGAATGCTATCATCGAGATGAGAAATAGGTAGGGTCCCGTATAAGACCATGTCCGGGGCATGGCCTCGGCACTGAATTGAGATTTTCGTATAAGACCATATTCGGAGTATGGCTTCGGTAATGAATATGATAATCGTATAAGACCGTATCCGGGATATGGCATCGATATTTGATGTGAAAGACCATAAAAGACCTTATCCGGGATAGGGCATTGGCATTTAGAAGTGACTCCATGTAAGACCACCTCGGGGATGTGGCATTGGCTTCATACCTACAAGAACGACGATAAATATGCGTCTTTGACTATCCCTAGTGACTAATGGGATAAGTAGATAAGTTTAGAAGTAGAGATGAGAATTATACTAAAGTCATGTGAATGAGTGAATACAGATACTCGTGAATGAGTCACGAAGAAACGATTATGATGTGTAGCACGGTATGTGCTAAATAAAGGCAATTGTAAGTAAGTATGACAAGAAGCCTGTGACTTGTGTATTGTAACGCCCCTTACCCGTGTTCTACGCTGGAACTAGGCTCAAGGCGTTATTTTAATAAAGTCCTCATAATCGCTACTTAGACCTATCCTGACTACTCTCTCTAGTCACCTTAACAACCTCGTTCTCGACTTACGAGACCTCACTCGTAAGCACGAAGACTCTCGAGACTATACCGAAACTTTTTCAACCTTTTCAAATTTTCACTTTTATACAGGGCTCACACGCCCGTGTAAAATGTGACACGCCCGTGTGTAGACACACGCGCCCATGCTCCTCAACCGTGGTAAATACTGACTACACACACACGGTCTCAAAGCCTAGTCACACACCCGTGTTCGACATCCGTGGACGACACTGACTTAGGTCACACAACCTGGACACATGCCCATATGGCTGGTCCGTGGTCGCCTCTGACTATTTCCCCACGGTCTAGGCACGCCCATGTGCTTTAACCGTGTAACCATTCAAATTTCAAATTTCAAGGTGCAGACTTCACACGGCCTGGGCACACGCCCATGGCTTGATCGTGTGTCGCACACGCCCTGAGACAGAGCGCTGCGTGTGTGTCTACCCATGCGGACAAGAACAAGGTCGTTGCCAAGCTCTTTTACCCCTATAGCTTACACTACATGAATCCATTCAACATACTAGTAAACATCTCATAACTTCAACATGTACTCCCATAGATAACTTGTAATTTCATAAATGGTAAAATGAGCCATCATGCATGGCAATTTATAAATTAAATGTCTTAACAAGAGCAATTACACCTTTGGCCAAAATAACAAAATAATTTTACTAGTCTAGCCCCTATACATGTCATTTACAAAATCATTAAGTCTAGGTACACCAAGATGAGCTGATAGTTCTGGTTATCGACGTATCCCGGCTCGGCTCTTAAGCTCTATAAAACAAGGGAAAGTAAGGGGAGTAAGCTTTAAGCTTAGTAAGTTTACATGTAAACAATATAACATTTTAACATGAAATAAACACTTCCATAGCATTATTTTCTAAGCAAGAAACAATCTACATTCAAGATCAGGCTTACTCATTTCTTCCATTCACACATTCCAACCACATCTCAAGCATGATGCATACATTCATTAACAGTTTCCCTGCACTTAGCGTCACAAGGTCACATAATACAACGCATCACTATATCGAAATACATTACTCATGTTCACGTTACTCGGTGGTATCGCACACAGCCCACCAAAGGATTAATTACGGTGGTACCACACACAGCCCACCAAAGGATTAATTACGGTGGTATCGCACACAGCCCACCAAAGGATTAATTACGGTGGTATCGCACACAGCCCACCAAAGGATTAATAGACAATGGTATCGCACATAGCCCATCGTAATTTAGCGACAAGGTGGTATCGCACTTAGGCCACCATCAAATATTGATATAACACACTCACATATCCATTCCATCATTCATATCAGAGTTATTCAATAGCTACCACTTTTTATCTACTTGAATCATATATATTCCCAATTGTGTCATGCGCTAATTAACAACAGTAATGTGCATATAAAATGCATCGTTTACACGTAAACTTACCTCGGTGCAAAACGTGTCGATTTGCGGTTTATTCCGTAACCTTGCCTTTTCCCCGGTCAAGGTTAATCCCGCGTTCTTCTTGATCTATAACAATAAAATTCATTCATTTAAAACATTTTACGATCATGATGCACCAAAATCTATACTTAGGTAAAAATGACCATTTTGCCCTCATACCATGGCAGAATTTACGATTTTGCCCCTAGTCTCGTGAATCATTTTTCACCACATTTTCTAAATAAACAAGCATAGATGAACATTTATTTCTCTTGCAACTACTCACCATTCCAACTAGTCCATGCATTTATGACACAAATTAAATCTTTGCATTCAAGCCCTATTTAGGTGTTTTCATGCTAACACCATTCATAAAAGTTGTCTCTCACCTCCCTAACATTCATTTTCTTCCATAAAAACTCAGCTATCAACATAATTTCTCTCATGGTAAGTCCCTAGACTTTCAAACATATCACAAATTAGTCCCCTCAATAGCTAGCTTAAGCTTTGGGGACTCCAAAAACACAAAAATTATCAATTAACACCACCAAAAATTACTTACTAGAGTGAGGACAAGTTGCTGAAATTTCAAAGCCTTCAAAACCCTTATTTTAAGTGTAAAAATCGGTGGAAGAAGAAGAGAAGGGAAAAAGATGATAGCCTTCCCTTATTTTATCATATTTTAGTCAACTAGTCAACAACTATCACCAAATTTGACTAAAAATTAATGCTCTTGTCCCCTATGCACCCTATGGCCAGCCATCACTAAATAAATGGCCTAATTTCACTTTAAAATCCTCCAAATTACATTCTATAGCCATTAGGTACCTTTATCCTATAAAATAGAACTTTCACACTTTATGCGATTTAGTCCTTTTTTCGAAATTAAACATGCTATCACTCAAATTAGAACACCAAAATTTTCATGCATCCATAAAGTTATGCTACAACACATAAAATAACATCAAAATAATTTTCCTCAACCTCGGTTTAGTGGTCTCGTAACCACTGTTCTGACTAGCCCCAAAACCGGGCTGTTACAACTCTCCCCCCTTTTAGGGATTTTCACCCTCGAAAATCTTACCGGTAAAGAGGTTTGGATATTGCTCTCTCATGGCTTTCTCCGGTTCCCACGTAGCCTCTTCTACATCGTGTTTTTGCCACAACACTCTTATTAAGGCTATGTCTTTATTCCTCAACTGTTTCATTTCTCGAGCCAAGATTTTAATCAGCTCTTCCTCATATGTCATATCCGGTCTTATCTCAACTTTTGTTGGAGGAATCACATGTGAAGTATCAGAACGATAACGCCTTAGCATTGATACATGGAACACATTATGGATTTTCTCTAACTCTACCGGTAAAGCCAATTGATATGCCACTGGCCCAATCCTTTCGGTAATCTCATACGGCCCTATGAATCTCAGACTCAATTTACCTTTTCGACCAAATCTCAATATTTTCTTCCACGGCGACACTTTTAGAAATACCTTGTCACCCACTTGGAACTCAAATTCTTTTCTTTTCAAATCCGCATACGACTTTTGTCGGTCCGAAGCAGCCTTCAGACTATCCCGAATAACTTTCACTTTCTCATCAGTCTCTTTATCTAAATCAATCCCATGAATTTGCTTCTCTCTCTGCTCGGTCCAATACAAAGGGGTCCGACACTTACGACCATACAAGGCTTCATACGGTGCCATTCGTATTCTCGACTGATAACTATTGTTGTAAGCGAATTCGACCAAGGGTAGGTATCTTTCCCAACTACCTTCAAACTCTAACACACAACATCGGAGCATATCCTCAAGAACTTGGATTACTCTCTCGATCGACCATCGGTTTGAGGATGAAATGCAAGATCTTGAATTCAACCTCGTACCCAAGGCCTCCCGTAACTTCTTCCAAAACCTCAAAGTAAATCTCGGGTCTCTGTCCGAGATAATAGATACAGGCACTCCATGTAATCTTACTACCTCTGCAACATACAACTCGACCAACTTCTCTAGTGAATAATTAATACGCACAGGTATAAAATGAGCCGACTTCGTTAATCTATCAACAATAACCCACACAGCATCTCTCTTCTTCGGAGTCATAGGCAAGCCCATAACAAAATCCATGGTAATCCGATCCCACTTCCACTCGGGAACCATCACTGGCTGAAGTAATCCCGAAGGCACTTGATGCTCCGCTTTCACTTGTTGACAAATTAGACATCTTGTTACATACTCCGAGATGTCTCTTCTCATTCCCGGCCACCAATAGAATTTCTTCAAATCATTATACATTTTCGTGCTGCCCGGGTGTACTGACAAATAACTACTATGTGCTTCCCGTAAAATTTCTCGGACCAACTCGTCATCTTTAGGCACACAAATTCTATCATGGAACATTAAGCAACCATCCGAACTCACCCGGAATTCAGAATTAATTCCTGATTCACACTTAGCTCTTTTAGCTAGTATCTCACTATCATTCCTTTGAGCCTCACATATTCGTTGAACAAATAGTGGTCTAGCTCTCAACTCGGCCAGTATAGCACCATCATCGGACAATGACAAACTCGTGCTCATAGCTCTCAAAGCATACAAGGATTTTCTACTTAAAGCATCCGCAACTACATTCGCTTTCCCCGGGTGGTAATCGATCACTAGCTCGTAGTCCTTCAATAATTCAAGTCACTGTCGTTGTCGTAAGTTTAATTCCTTTTGATCCATCAAGTACCTCAAACTCTTATGACCCGTGAAGATTCGGCACTTCTCACCATATAAGTAATGTCGCCAAATCTTTAACACGAAAATAATTGCGGCCAACTCCAGATCATGAGTCGGATAATTCTTCTCATGTGGTTTTAGTTGTCTCGAGGCGTAAGCGATTACCTTACCCTCTTATATCAACACACAACCGAGACCATTTAACGACGCGTCACTGTAGACCACAAACTCCTTTTCTGACTCAGGTTGTACCAAAACCGGTGCCCCTGTCAACAACATTTTCAATCTCTCGAAACTCTATTGGCATCTTTCAGTCCATTCAAACTTAACATCCTTGTGCAATAGTTTCGTCATTGGAGTAGCAATCATAGAGAATCCCTTCACAAACCGCCTATAGTACCCCGCTAACCCAAAAAGCTTCTGACCTTCGACACGTTCCTCGGTGGTTTCCACTCCACAATAGTCGAGACCTTTCCCGGATCAACTCTAATACATTCACCTGACACAATATGTCCTAGGAATCCTACTTCTCGAAGCCAAAATTCGCTCTTACTAAATTTAGCATATAATTGCTTGTCCCTCAAAATCTGTAAGACAATCCTCAAATACTCTGCATGATCACTCTCGTCTCGAGAATAAACCAATATGTCATCAATAAAGACAACCACGAACTTATCCAAATACGATCGGAAGACACGGTTCATTAAGTCCATAAAAACCGTAGGAACATTCGTTAAACCGAATGGCATGACCAGAAACTCATAATGGCCATACCTCGTCCTGAATGCCGCTTTCAGACATCTTGTTCCTTAACCTCAACTGCGGTAATAACTGCACTCGTGTCAATCTTGAGAACACCGTAGCTCCCTTGATTGATCAAATAGATCATCTATCCTCGCAGAAAGGATACTTGTTCTTCACAGTTACTTTGTTGAGCTGTCTGTAGTCTATGCACAATCTCATCGACCCATCTTTCTTCTTTACAAAGAGTACTGGGGCACCCCACGGTGAATAGCTCGGTCATGCAAAACCCTTATCCGTCAACTCTTGCAACTGAACTTTCAGTTCTTTCAACTCTAGCGGGGCCATCCTATACGGAGCAACCGAAATGGGTATTATTCCCAGAATTAACTCAATTCCAAACTCGACCTCTCTAACTGGGGGTAATTCGGGCAGCTCTTCTGAGAATACATCCGGATACTCACATACAACCGGTACTGTTCCAATCCTTACTTCAGATTCTTGAGTGTTTAATACAAAAGCGAGATAAGATTCGCACCCTTTTCTCGAGATATTTCTCATATCATGGAAGAAATCATCACCATGAAACTATCTCGACTCATCCGATTCAACCCGAATAACATCTCCATTTTCACATTTCAATTCAATAAATTTACTACCACAATTCACTAAAACACTATGGGCAGTCAACCAATCCATACCAAGAATCAAATCAAATTCATCAAACGGCAACAACATAAGGTTTGCCGGGAAACAATGACCCCTAATTATCGTGAGGACGCTCCTACACACCTTGTCAACTAACACCGCTTACCTAGTGGGTTTGACACTTTTACCACAAATTTAGTAGACTCAATAGTCATACTCAAACTAGATGCCAATCTCATACAAATATAAGAATGAGTTGATCCCGGGTCAATTAAAGCAATAACGTATGTCATAGAGAGAAAATGTACCCGTTATTACATCCGGTGATGACGCCTCTTCTCGAGCGAATAGCATAAGTTCTTCTTTGGCGCCCGACCCTCCGACCTCACAAGGTGGTGTCTCGTGATACACCTCTAGCACTAGTTCGCGCTCCCGGGTTCTTTTGTGGCCTACCTCTAACGGATGCACTTTGTTTGATCTTATCTCTTGCTTCCTCTCCTTGTCATCCCTTTCAGGACAATTTCGGATGAGATGGTCGGGGGATCCACACTTATATCAATTTCGATTGCTTCCCCAACACTCCCCAGTGTGATGTCTGCCATAACTTGGTCACTCTGGCTTGGACCTTGGATTACCCACACTTGCCATTGAGGTGGCCTGAACTCTTGAACCCGAATACGTGTTACCTCGCTCTCTCTGCGAATACTCGACTGATGTAGTTGTCCGAGGGTTCACTTTTCTGGACCTCTTCGATTGAGCTTGGTATGATTTGCTCATCGGCCTCTTCTTCGCATCTCGAGCCTCACTTAGGACTTTCCTCTTTTCTTTACTCAATTCTTCGGCCTTACTAGCCCTATCCACCAATACCACAAATTCTTTTAGCTCTAAAATCTCGACTAAGAGTCTGACATCTTCATTTAACCCATCTTCAAATCTCTTGCATAAGGTAGCTTCCGTGGATACACATTCTTGCGCATACTTGTTGAGCCTAACAAATTCGCGCTCATATTCCGCCACAGTCATTTTTCCTTGCTTTAACTCAAGGAATTCTTTCTGTTTTTATCTACAAATCGTTGACTTATATACTTCTTTCGGAAATCCTCCAAGAAAAAGTCCCATGTTACCCTCTCATTAGGGACCACTGATGTCAACGTCTTCCACCAATGGTATGCCGAGTCCTCAAAGAAAGATACAACAAGATTTCAAGCTCTCCTCGTGTGTACAGAGAGTTCATCAAAACCCCTCATTGAGTTCTCCAACCGTAACTCCGCTCTCTCTCGTGGTCATCATCTATATTAGCTCAAAAATCCTCAGCCCCTTGCTTACGGATTTTATCTACCGAGGGCTTAGTTGTCCTCACCACTTCTATACCTTGAGAAGCCACAGGAACTGGCTAACGTATAAGAGGAGGTGGAGGAGGTTGAGCATTGGGATTCACTCGTACGTACTCAGTGTACCAGTTACTCATCATTTAGAGAAAGGCTTCCCGAGCCTCTTCTCCTTGACCCCTAGTCTCGGGTTCACTCTGCACAAAGTGTGCGATCCTCGCATACAGAGCCGGTACAGCATTACTAGTCAAGCGTCATCGCAAATGATTGATCGGGATCCATATACTACATGAAACAAGTTTAAGATCATCAGAAGCCACCAAACTATCATTATACGATTATGGCATGTATAGCTAGACTCCTACACATGCTACGGTAGTCCTAGAACTGACTAAACCATAGCTCTAATACCACTAAATGTAACGCCCCTTACCCGTGTTCTACGCCGGAACCAGGCTCAAGGCGTTACCTTAATAAAGTCCTCATAATTGCCACTTAGATCTATCATGACTACTCTCTCTAGTCGCCTTAACAACCTTGTTCTCGACTTACGAGACCTCACTCGTAAGCACGAAGACTCTCGAGACTATACCGAAACTTTTTCAACCTTTTCAAATTTTCTCTTTTACACAGGGCTTACACGCCCGTGTGTAGACACACACGCACATGCTCCTCAACCGTGGTAAATACTGACTACACACACACGGTCTCAAAGCCTAGTCACACGCCCGTGTTCGACATCCGTGGACGACACTGACTTGGGTCACACGACCTGGACACACGCCCATATGGCTGGTCCGTGGTCGCCTCTGACTATTTCCCTACGGTCTAGGCACGCCCGTGTGCTTTAACCGTGTGACCATTCAAATTTAAAATTTAAGGTGCAGACTTCACACGGCCTGGGCACACGCCCATGGCTTGATCGTCTGTCCCACACGGCCTAGACACACGCCCGTGTGTCTACCCATGTAACAACCCGATTTTGGGCTTAGTCGGAACAGTGGTTTTGGGACCACAATTCGACATTGAAAATTTTATTTTATTATTATTTTAATATTTACAACACGATATTAGAGTTGTGTGAAATTTTCAGTAAAGAAGTTTTATTGTTTAAGTGGTTAATTCGGTAAAAGGATTAAATTATGTAAAGCGTAAAAGTTGGGTTCTATAAGTTAAAAGTGTCAAATAGCTATAGAACAATAAAGGAAAGGTCCTTATATGATAATTAATCCAATTGTGAGTTAGTGGATGATATTTGGTTTGGCATTTGTGTAAATTTAATTATTTTTAAAGGTTAATTTAGTAAAAGGCAAATAATGATAATAAAATATAATAAAACCAAATTTTATCTTCCTATTCATTATCTTCCACCGAAAATGAGAAAGATGAACAGCCATGAAAGCTTCAAGCATTCGCCAAGCTTCTTAGCTTATTGGTAAGCCCGTTTTTGTTCGATTTTTAATAATTTTTACATTTTTGAGATCGTTGCTAAGTTATCTACAAAACCCATGCTTGAATTTTTGATTTTGGTGGATATTTTGAATTATGCCATTGTTGAAAGCTTGTGTATTTTGATGTTTTATGGTAGATTATGCATGTTTATGAGTAGAGGGACGATTTTTACTAAGTGATTTTCTATGAAAACGAGTAAAACGAGTTAATTGGTAAAAGTTGTTATTGTTCATAAGTATGTGTTATAGTAAGAATTTGAAGTTGCTATAGAAGGGAAAAATGTTCAGCATGTCATAAAACATAAGAAAAAGGAATAAAGTTTAATTTTCGAGCCTAGGGGCAAAATCGTAATTATGTAAAAGTTTAAGGGCAAAATTGTAATTTTGCCAAAGCTTGAGTTAGGGACTGTTTTGAGTAGTATATTAATTAAATAAGTGAAATGTGATGTTTTAGATCCCAAAAATGAGATTTGGATGTAGAATCGGAGGAAAATCGAAAATCGAGAAAGTTGGTAAAATGGTCGTTTTGGCATTCGAGGTAAGTTCGTGTGTTAATAATAATGCAACATTGTGCTTGAATTGTAATTTTCTATTGATATGGCATAAATTGTAAGATTTAATATGTTTAGGAGAAGTTGATGTATGATATGGAAAATGTGATGTTTGTTGTGTTATGTGAATTTAAATGGCAAAATTAATGTTACATAGATTGAATGTTAAATTAATATTAGATGGGTTGTATGAGTTGCTACGCAAATTGCACTGACGAGATTTCGCAAGCAAGTTCATATAGTTGAGTTTACATGTTTATTGGTGAATGATTGAATGATATAATGCGTTGTTAATTATGAATTTGTTTGTGGGATTGTGAAAATTTTGATAAAATGGGAGAATAAATGCGTAATTCAAATTAGGAAAACGCGCAGAGAATTGAGTACGTTCGTATCGTGACATGTGATGAATTGACGGAATAAGACCATGGTTAATCCATGGCAAAGTGTGAAATGTAGGTATGGTATCATCCATACTGAGTTATGAAATGTAGGTATGGTATCATCCATACTGAGATATGAAATGTAGGTATGGTATCATCCATACTGAGTTGTGAAATGTAGGTATGGTATTAACCATACTGAGTTAAGAAATGTAGGTATGGTATTTCCATACCGAGTTGTGAAAATGTAGGTATGGTATTTCAATGAGGAAAACCATACTGGGTTGTGAAACGTGGCACTGAAGCAACGACGCACTCAAATTCGTAAGACGTATCCTAATTTGATAATAAGTAATACAAAAGGAGTGAATCAAATGAAAGATATTGAATGATTGTTAATGTTGAGCTCAACTATGTGTACAAGAGAGTTACTGAAATGGTTTTGGTCACATGTATAGTACTAAGTGCAGGCTACTATGTGTACCGATAGCTTACAAGGGTGGTACCAGTGTGTAGGCCACCGTGTATCTATTATTATTACGATGAGTTCAACGAAAAATTGACTAAGAGAAAATACATGTGATTGTGTGATGACTAAGTGGACTAAGAGAAAATACATGTGATTGTGTGATGACTAAGTGTAATTGAATACGATCATGTTATGAATAAGTGCAAGTGTGAATGTGACCAATTGAGAAATGTGTCAAATGTACGCATGAACAATATGCTCAATATGTAATCGGAAATTGGAAAGATTGGTATAAGCAAGTGATGAACACAATTAAAGTGAAAGAGAGCAAAAATTTACAATAGAACTGCTTTGGACAGTAACAGTGATGTAAATTTGAAAAATCACCAAAAATAATAGAAATTGAATTATAAGTTGAATGAGATATTGATTTAAAGCTTATTAAGTCTATTTTCATATAAAAGAAATATAGCAAACAAATGATTCGTATATTTTGAGATATTTGAATTTCTGTGAGATTGGTTCAGAATGATTACGTGATCCCTGTTTTGCATTTGAAAAATCATTAAAATTTTTACAAAAATAATTATGAGATATAATTTATATTCCTGAAATCTTGAATGAGTCTAGTTTCAAATGAACAAAACAAGGAGGCCATATAAATTCTGTACAAAGAGAAAATTGATTTATAGTGAAGAGAGGTCAGAATAGTTGAATAGTGAAATAGGGGAAACTTTAATGAATAAACTGTACTAATTGGCTGAGCCAAAAATTCTGAAAATTTTATGGTAAGAAGATAAATGAGTTTAGTATCAGGGAAAATTTACGGATCTTAATTTGAAGTTCCATAGCTCCAGATATAAATTATTTAATGACTATGACTCGAGAAAACAGCTTAACTGGAATTTGAATAAATAGAAAGAATATGAAAATAGCATATTATCGTATTGCTTATTATTTTCATGCGGGCTTACTAAGCGTAAAGCTTACTCCCTCCTTTCCATTTCTTTTAGTTTTGTCAAGTCAGCTCGGGGTTGGAGATCGTCAAGGCAAAGCATCACACTATCGAACCATTATCCTAGGAGTATTGGCATGTATAGGGTTTTAGTTTTTCTATGACGGATGTTGTTGTGATTAGCCAAACGTATTGGCTTATATTGATTTGTTAATTACAGCCATGAGATGTGGCTTATAATGATTTTGGCTTGTAAGCCTATTTGTCCATGGTATATGTTAATGTCTTGCTATGTAGTATAAATGATTAAATAGATGACAATGTCAAATGCATATGTTTGAAAAGTTTTAAATTTTAGGCAAAATTTGGTAACCCGGTTTTGTAAGATTGTGAATTTTAAGTCCGATAATGTCTCAAACCCTATTCTGGTTTGGATAAGGGTGAGAGGTGTTACATTTAGTGGTATCGAGCTATGGTTTAGTCGGTTCTCGGACTACCATAGTGAGTGTGAGAGTCTAGCTATACATGCCATAATGAACTGTGATAGTATGACGACTTTCGACCCCACGATGTAAATTATTTTATTAGACAGATGCGCACTTCAACCGAACTAAATTTGATAGTGCAAACAATATGTTTATAATGAGTTGAGACTCGTAAAAGTAAGAGTAATAGTTTATGATGTTTATGTGATGATGAATAAATTGTAGATAAAAAAATTTTCTCCCTGAAATATGAAAGATGAGATGAAGTGAAAGTTTACACTATGATAAGTGTTCATGTTGTTTTGCATTTGTATGATGCTATGAGTATAACTTGTGAAATTAAGTGAATGTTATGAGTATTTTCTCATGCACTCCATGTTCCGAGATTTTGTTATTTTTGTTTACTTAATAAATTATTGTTCAAAGTATTAACCATGAGATATCGATTGGAAATGTTCTATTGATGAAAATGGTTTCTTCTTATTATTAAAATGCTTAGAATGATTATAATTTTTGACTTGATGGCGAGAGTTCTTTGATACAGATTACGAGGTATAAAAATTGTGCTTTAGTATTGGTTGTTATGGAAATTTGTGTTTAAATTTCTCCGATGATCGAGATGTTTTGTTTTCAAATTGAGGCATTATCTACTAAAGTAATTGAGAAATTAGTCTTATTATGGCAAGATGTGAATATGTCATTATTGGTGGGGTGTGTGCGATACCACAAGATTTATTATTATTTGTAGGTCAGTGTGCAATACCACCGTATTTATCATTATTGGTGGGTCGTATGCGATACTACCATATTTATTATTACCGGTGAGCCGTGTACAAAACCACTTTGTATATTCGATATTATTCTAAAGTGATCATCGGAAACTTTGACAAAGTGAAAATTACGTGTGACTATGTGATGACAAATGCGGGTATAAGTGCATGTAAATGTGAGCAATGTTTATGATATGCATTTGGAATGTGGTAAGACTTGAAATGAGTAAGTTTATATGTAAATGATACGTCCTTTTTACTTATGTTTTTACATATTAATGTATCATATGAAATATGAGTGAATATTATTGATATTTATTAAAATGATGGAAAGTGGGGAAATTTCCTGATGAACCTTTGAAAGAGACAAAGGATACGGATGAATACCGTGAATATGTGTTAAATGACCTAAAATAACTTCATCTTTGTGATGAAATTTTATGAAAATCATCCGGGTTTCGCAATGTTACGCTTAAGGAAAAAGTTAATATTGACTAATCGACTCGTTCGGGTTCTTATCATATGAGAATGCTAGTTGATTTCAAGTGATAGATGAAAGCGGTGTTAATCATGTCTGGTCGTGATCGCTTTACTCTATCTTTTACGGTATTCTATTAAAATGAATTGATAGAAAAGAAACAAAGAACATTCATATGATGTTGAAATTCGGTTTCCACGATTGTTATTCTCGTTAAATGTGTATATGAAAACTATGTTGCTTCATTATCGCTCGGTGCTTATAAGTATTATTTTCCTTCCGAAATTTTCTGAAAATTAGTCAAGTCGGTATTATTTCTCTTATGAGCTATATTCTCGGACTTCTAATACGATATCAAATCTTGGATTTCCTTATCTCGCATTTCTTATTGACTTTATTTTATGAATTGTGCAAGAGATATTCTTTTCTTGGAAGTAATCATACTTATGTGATTATGAAATCTAGTTTGATAGTGAACACAAAGTGTTACTATTGTCGATGTGTAAAGACTAAAAGTATTGTTTATCTATGTGGTGAGAAGTTAGCCTTGAAATGGCACTACGATTTTAATTGTCGAGAGATGCAATTCCAATATGGTTCAAGATTTTGAGAAGTAACAAAAATGAATTTTATTAGATGTGATCTATCTTTAGATTTCGTGAAAGAAATCAACATTGATAAAAAAAGTAAACAAAGAAGGATCAAGCCGGAATCGCACTATGATTGTTATTTACGAGTAATTTTATATATTTCAATGAGTTAAAACGAGATTGTTATATATCATTGAAATCTGTATAGTTGATTTAAGGATCATTGATTCAGAACCGAAAGAATTGTAATAGGATACATGTTTGAGTTATCATGGCAAATCGGATGAAAATAGTTCCTTTAGAAGGGCATCAGAAACAAACCAAGACCAATTCAATTATTTAGTCCTGGATAGTTTATTGGTTTGAAGTGTATTTTGATACAAGAACGTGAAAATGGTAGCTTATGCTTGCACTTAGTTAATACTGCATGAAAAGAATCTTATGATGTGAATTAGACAATGATTATTATTCAGAAATAATGATGCTTATTCTATGATTTTGTGAAACTTAGAATTTTGTTAGTAAATGGTAAGTTAGAAGTGTTCGGAAAGAACTAACTTCCGATTCAGAACTACAGGTCAGAAACCGACTATTTATTTGTTGTTTCGAGACGGAGTTTGTGTACTAAGAAATCAATTATAGATTATCAAAAAAAAAATTGCATACAGAATTGAAAGGTAAGAGTACTGATCTTAGATGAGTGTCAAGTGCTTCTGAAAGTATTTCATTAACAAAGAATTTTCATCTGGATAAGTAAAGATAGGTGAGTTGTGGTTCATTGAAGAGTATGAGATTATTGATAGAATAAGGCCAATTACTTATTAGTGGGATTTTCAGTCAGAATTTAAGAAGATCGGTAATATGATTTTTATGTTCATGATAGGAGATTATAGTTCTGAATCTTAGTTTAAGAAGATGTTGAAGATGCCAAGACTATATGAGAAGCTGAAAGTGACTTGTGAAATTAAACCTAAATCCATTAATCGATGAGATTTTCGAGACGAAAATCCCTAAGGGGGAGAGTTGTAACAACCCGATTTTGGGCTTAGTCGAACAGTGGTTTTGGGACCACAATTCGACATTGAAAATTTTATTTTATTATTATTTTAATATTTACAACACGATATTAGAGTTGTGTGAAATTTTCAGTAAAGAAGTTTTATTGTTTAAGTGGTTAATTCGGTAAAAGGATTAAATTATGTAAAGCGTAAAAGTTGGGTTCTATAAGTTAAAAGTGTCAAATAGCTATAGAACAATAAAGGAAAGGTCCTTATATGATAATTAATCCAATTGTGAGTTAGTGGATGATATTTGGTTTGGCATTTGTGTAAATTTAATTATTTTTAAAGGTTAATTTAGTAAAAAGGCAAATAATGATAATAAAATATAATAAAACCAAATTTTATCTTCCTATTCATTATCTTCCACCGAAAATGAGAAAGATGAACAGCCATGAAAGCTTCAAACATTTGGCCAAGCTTCTTAGCTTATTGGTAAGCCCGTTTTTGTTCGATTTTTAATAATTTTTACGTTTTTGAGATCGTTGCTAAGTTATCTACAAAACCCATGCTTGAATTTTTGATTTTGGTGGATATTTTGAATTATGCCATTGTTGAAAGCTTGTGTATTTTGATGTTTTATGGTAGATTATGCATGTTTATGAGTAGAGGGACGATTTTTACTAAGTGATTTTCGGTGAAAACGAGTAAAACGAGTTAATTGGTAAAAGTTGTTATTGTTCATAAGTATGTGTTATAGTAAGAATTTGAAGTTGCTATAGAAGGAAAAATGTTCAGCATGTCATAAAACATAAGAAAAAGGAATAAAGTTTAATTTTCGAGCCTAGGGGCAAAATCGTAATTATGTAAAAGTTTAAGGGCAAAATTGTAATTTTTCCAAAGCTTGAGTTAGGGACTGTTTTGAGTAGTATATTAATTAAATAAGTGAAATGTGATGTTTTAGATCCCAAAAATGAGATTTGGATGTAGAACTGGAGGAAAATCGAAAATCGAGAAAGTTGGTAAAATGGTCGTTTTGGCATTCGAGGTAAGTTCGTGTGTGTAATAATAATGCAACATTGTGCTTGAATTGTAATTTTCTATTGATATGGCATAAATTGTAAGATTTAATATGTTTAGGAGAAGTTGATGTATGATATGGAAAATGTGATGTTTGTTGTGTTATGTGAATTTAAATGGCAAAATTAATGTTACATAGATTGAATGTTAAATTAATATTAGATGGGTTGTATGAGTTGCTACGCAAATTGTACTGACGAGATTTCGCAAGCAAGTTCATATAGTTGAGTTTACATGTTTATTGGTGAATGATTGAATGATATAATGCGTTGTTAATTATGAATTTGCTTTGGGGATTGTGAAAATTTTGATAAAATGGGAGAATAAATGCGTAATTCAAATTAGGAAAACGCAGAATTGAGTACGTTCGTATCGTGACATGTGATGAATTGATGGAATAAGACCATGGTTAATCCATGGCAAAGTGTGAAATGTAGGTATGGTATCATCCATACTGAGATATGAAATGTAGGTATGGTATCATCCATACTTTTGAGATATGAAATGTAGGTATGGTATCATCCATACTTGAGTTGTGAAATGTAGGTATGGTATTAACCATACCGAGTTAAGAAATGTAGGTATGGTATTTCCATACCGAGTTGTGAAAATGTAGGTATGGTATTTCAATGAGGAAAACCATCTTGGGTTGTGAAACGTGGCACCGAGCAACGACGTACTCAAATTCGTAAGACGTATCCTAATTTGATAATAAGTAATACAAAAGGAGTGAATCAAATGAAAGAGATTGAATGATTGTTAATGTTGAGCTCAACTATGTGTACAAGAGAGTTACTGAAATGGTTTTGGTCACATGTATAGTACTAAGTGCAGGCTACTATGTGTACCAGATAGCTTACAAGGGTGGTACCATGTGTAGGCCACCGTGTATCTATTATTATTACGATGAGTTCAACGAAAAATTGACTAAGAGAAAATACATGTGATTGTGTGATGACTAAGTGGACTAAGAGAAAATACATGTGATTGTGTGATGACTAAGTGTAATTGAATACGATCATGTTATGAATAAGTGCAAGTGTGAATGTGACCAATTGAGAAATGTGTCAAATGTACGCATGAACAATATGCTCAATATGTAATCGGAAATTGGAAAGATTGGTATAAGCAAGTGATGAACACAATTAAAGTGAAAGAGAGCAAAAATTTACAATAGAACTGCTTTGGACAGTAACAGTGATGTAAATTTGAAAAATCACCAAAAATAGTAGAAATTGAATTATAAGTTGAATGAGATATTTATTTAAAGCTTATTGAGTCTATTTTCATATAAAAGAAATATAGCAAACAAATGATTCGTATATTTTGAGATATTTGAATTTCTGTGAGATTGGTTCAGAATGATTACGTGATCCCTGTTTTGCATTTGAAAAATCATTAAAATTTGTACAAAAATAATTATGAGATATAATTTATATTCCTGAAATCTTGAATGAGTCTAGTTTCAAATGAACAAAACAAGGAGGCCATATAAATTCTGTACAAAGAGAAAATTGATTTATAGTGAAGAGAGGTCAGAATAGTTGAATAGTGAAATAGGGGAAACTTTAATGAATAAACTCTACTAATTGGCTAAGCCAAAAATTCTGAAAATTTTATGGTAAGAAGATAAATGAGTTTAGTTTCAGGGAAATTTTACGGATCTTAATTTGAAGTTCCATAGCTCCAGATATAAATTATTTAATGACTATGACTCGAGAAAACAGCTTAACTGGAATTTGAATAAATAGAAAGAATATGAAAATAGCATATTATCGTATTGCTTATTATTTTCATGCGGGCTTACTAAGCGTAAAGCTTACTCCCTCCTTTCCATTTCTTTTAGTTTTATCAAGTCAGCTCGGGGTTGGAGATCGTCGAAGGCAGCATCACACTATCGAACCATTATCCTAGGAGTATTGGCATGTATAGGGTTTTAGTTTTTCTATGACGGATGTTGTTGTGATTAGCCAAACGTATTGGCTTATATTGATTTGTTAATTACAGCCATGAGATGTGGCTTATAATGATTTTGGCTTGTAAGCCTATTTGTCCATGGTATATGTTAATGTCTTGCTATGTAGTATAAATGATTAAATAGATGACAATGTCAAATGCATATGTTTGAAAAGTTTTAAATTTTAGGCAAAATTTGGTAACCCGATTTTGTAAGATTGTGAATTTTAAGTCCGATAATGTCTCAAACCCTATTCTAGTTTGGATAAGGGTGAGAGGTGTTACAACCCATGTGGACAAGAACAAGGCTGTTTGCCAAGCTCCTTTTACCCCTATAGCTTACACTACATGAATCCATTCAACATACTAGTAAACATCTCATAACTTCAACATGAACTCCCATAGATAACTTGTAATTTCATAAATGGTAAAATGAGCCATCATGCATGGCAATTTACAAATTAAATGTCTTAACAAGAGCCATTACACCTTTGGCCAAAATAACAAAATAATTTTACTAGTCTAGCCCATATACATGCCATTTACAAAATCATTAAGTCTAGGTATACCGAGATGAGCTGATAGTGCGGGCGGTCTTCTGGTTATCGACGTATCCCGGCTTGACTCTTAAGCTCTATAAAACAAGGGAAAGTAAGGGGAGTAAGCTTTAAGCTTAGTAAGTTTACATGTAAACAATATAACATTTTAACATGAAATAAACACTTCCATAGCATTATTTACTAAGCAAGAAACAATCTACATTCAAGATCAGGCTTACTCATTTCTTCCATTCACACACTCCAACCACATCTCAAGCATGATGCATACATTCATTAACAGTTTCCCTGCACTTAGTGTCACAAGGTCACATAATACAACGCATCACTATATCGAAATACATTACTCATGTTCACGTTACTCGGTGGTATCGCACACAGCCCACTAAAGGATTAATTACGGTGGTATCGCACACAGCCCACAAAAAAGGATTAATTATGGTGGTATCGCACACAGCCCACCAAAGGATTAATTACGGTGGTATCGCACACAGCCCACCAAAGGATTAATTACGGTGGTATCACACACAGCCCACCAAAGGATTAATAGACCACCAAAGGATTAATAGACGATGGTAACGCACATAGCCCATCGTAATTTAGCGACAAGGTGGTATCGAACTTAGCCCACCATCAAATATTGATATAACACACTCACATATCCATTCCATCATCAGAGTTATTCAATAACTACCACTTTTTATCTACTTGAATCATATATATTCTCAATTGTGTCATGCGCTAATTAACAATAATAATGTGCTTATAAAATGCATCGCTTTACGTAAACTTACCTCGGTGCAAAATGTGTCGATTTATGGTTTATTTCGTAACCTTGCCTTTTCCCTACCAAGGTTAATCCCGCTGCGTTCTTCTTGATCTATAACAATAAAATTCATTCATTTAAAACATTTTACGATCATGATGCACCAAAATCTATACTTAGGCAAAAATAACCATTTTGCCCTCATACCATGGAAAAATTTACGATTTTACCCCTAGGCTCGTGAATCATTTTTCACCACATTTTCTAAATAAACAAGCATAGATGATCATTTATTTCTCTTGCAACTACTCACCATTCTAACTATTCCATGCATTTATGACACAAATTAAATCTTTGCATTCAAGCCCTATTTAGGTGTTTTCATGCTAACACCATTCATAAAATTTGTCTCTCACCTCCCTAACATTCATTTTCTTCCATAAAAACTCAGCTATCAACATAATTTCTCTCATGGTAAGTCCCTAGACTTTCAACCATATCAAAAATCAGTCCCCTCAATAGCTAGCTTAAGCTTTGGGGACTCCAAAAACACAAAAATTATCAATTAACACCACCAAAAATTACTTACTAGAGTGAGGACAAGTTGCTGAAATTTCAAAGCCTTCAAAACCCTTCTTTTGAGTGTAAAAATCAGTGGAAGAAGAAGAGAAGGGAAAAAGATGATAGCCTTCCCTTATTTTATCATATTTTAGTCAACTAGTCAACAACTATCACCAAATTTGACTAAAAATTAATGCTCTTGTCCCCTATGCACCCTATGGCCGGCCATCACTAAATAAATGGCCTAATTACACTTTAAAATCCTCCAAATTACATTCTATAGCCATTAGGTACCTTTATCCTATAAAATAGAACTTTCGCACTTTATGCGATTTAGTCCTTTTTCAAAATTAAGCATGCTATCACTCAAACTAGAACACCAAAATTTTCATGCATCCATAAAGTTATGCTACAGCACATAAAATGACATCAAAATAATTTTCCTTGACCTCGGTTTAGTGGTCTCGTAACCACTGTTCCGACTAGCCCTAAAATCGGGCTGTTACATGTATAGTTAGTTAATGCATTGATGGATTATATATACCGAGCTTATTGTTGCTATTTATTTTCACGCAAACTTACTAAGCTTAATGCATACCCCTTTCATTACCCTTCTCCTTGTAGTATTTCCAAGATAACTCGAGGAACATGGACGTAGGAGTTCAGAAATCACACTATCGACATCACTTTGGTATAACAATTTAGACTTATTTTGAGTATGGCATGTATAGGACTTTGGTATTTTGTTAAGTTGTAATTGTTAGTCAAAGTGTTGGCTATGTATGTTATTAAAATCATTTTGTAAATGGCCTTATAAGTTAGGCAAGTACTTGGCAAGTTCTATTGCTTAATGAAGATAAGTTTCATGAAGTGTATGCCCTTCTGTATGTCATGATTCTTTGAGTTCCTAGAGATACTTTTGGCTATCTTTTAAATTGGAATATTTTGGAATGAGTTTTTAGATGTGCTTTTGGGTTATGAGTTGTGTTGGTTTGAATTGGAGTATGTATGTGTGTAATATAGGGTGGCAAAGGGCTTGGTAGATAGCCCTCTAATTGTCCACATGGGTAGACACACGAGCGTGTGTCTAGGCCGTGTGTGACACACGGTCAGCCCTATGGGCGTGTGGATCGACCGTGTGTCTAATTACATGTTGGGTTTGCAAGTCAGTATACTCCATGGGGCAGAGACACGGTCGTGTGTCTCAGCCGTGTGGGGGACACGGCCTAAGGACATGGGTGTGTGCCCAGGCCGTGTGAAGTCTGCACCTTAATTATGGAATTTAATTCAGCACACGGGCTAAGGACACGGGCGTGTGCCTTGGCCGTGTGACCTTAGTGAAATGATGATGTCATAGTCAGAATCGACCACGGGTGGAAGACACGGGCGTGTCTTAGGGGCACACAGGCGTGTCTTAGGGGTACACGGGCGTGTCCCTAGACCCACACGGGCTTGTGGCCCCTGTTTCGTTGAAAAGTTTCTCGAGTTCATAAAAGTTCCCGGAATAGTTCTGATGCTTCTCAGAGGAATGTTTAGGGCCTTTTAGGCCGAGTATGTTCAAGTGATGGGTTTAAACAAAATTTTATAACCCTATTCGAGACGTTTAAGCAAGATTAGATAGGTATTACCTCAAACCCGGTTTCGGCTTGAATACGGGTAAGAGGTGTTACAGGTTTTGGGACCACAAATCTGATGTTGAAATTATTATTTTATTATTATTTTAACATTTATAGCATGATAATATGTTTGTGTGAAAATTTCGTTAAGAAATTTTATCGTTTGATTAGTCAATTTGATAAAAAGGACTAAATCGCGTTAAGTACAAAAGTGATGTTCTAATAGCTAAAGGTGTCAAATAGCTATAGAATCTTTAATTAGAGGTCCTTATGTTGTGATTATACCATTATTAGCATGAGTGGACAATTATGGACAAGTATTAATTGATTTTGTTGTTTTATAACCAAGGTTAATTTTGTAATTTGGTAAATAAAGGTTAATTAATTAAACAAAATCAAAATTTTGTCATTCATCTTCAACCTCCACCGATTTTTGAAGAAGAAAATAAGCTATTTAGGGCTAGACATTCGGCCATGGCATTTTTCTTCAATTAGGTACGATTTTTGTCCTGTTTTTAATGATTTATATGTTTTTGATATCGTTGCAACTTAGTCTAGCTAGCCCAGGGACTATATTGCAAAAGTGTTAAAGATTTTAGATGTTTCCATTGATGAATACATGATTAATTTGATGTTTAATGATAGATTATGAATGTTTGATGATAGTTATACAAGTTTTGTTAAATGATTTTTAGTGAAAATGCAAATTAGGGATTAAATTGTGAAATGTGGAAACTTTGTGGTTAAAATGTGAAATAAATGGAAAATATGAGCTGCTAGGGACCTAATTGTAATTCGGCTAGCATGGGTTTTGGTTGAATTGCATGAATTTGTGTTTTTATGAAATAAGGACTAAATTGTAAAAATGTGAAACATTGGGGGCAAATGTGTAAAAGTGCCTTAATGTGAATTTTTGGACTAAATTGAAGAGAGAAAGGATTAAATAAGTTAAATTTGATTACATATAGATCAAGAAAAGTGAAACTTAGGTCCAGATCAAGGGAAAAACAAAGTTCTCGACTAATCGACCAGTTTAGTCGTTTTTACATCTGATGTAAGTTCGTATGTAATAAGCATTGTTATAATTATGTTTTTAATGCTTTGATATTGTATAAACTGTGAATACGAGACTACGGACACGTTCGACAATGATTCGACGATGATTTGGCATTGGAAATCTCGGTTGAACCTTAGGAATAGATTAGGATACGAATGACATGTCATTAGGGCTTATTGTGATTATGTGATCCGGTGTCGGTCCTCAGACGTCCTACTACTACGGTGGTGAGTATACCAGCATGTGTTACGGTTACTTGACATCTTGTGTGAGCAGCACCATGTAGCTATGTCTTGACCCACAGCTTGTGTGAGCAGGCCCGTTGATAGCTCGAGAGTGAGCATATATGTGATATAAGATTGAGATAGCATTGGCTATGTATGTGGCACTTCGGTGCGAGTTTTCGAGTATCCAATAGTATTTCGAATGGTTCAATGAGTAAATGAAAGATGTGTTTGAGTATGAGATTGATACGAGATGGTACAAGTATGTACATGAACCGTATAAACTTTAAATCGAAGAGATTGTGAAGTTTGCATATAATCTTATGACTAAAAATGTGTGAAAGGTTTGTTAGTTATTATGAGCTACATGTTGATATATTTAATTTTTTGAATTGTGTAATTACGATTACATTGAGTTTATTTCATACGAGCTTACTAAGCTATAAAGCTTACTTTGTTTATTTTTCCATGTTTTATAGTAATTTCAAAGCTAGCTCAGATTCAGGGATCGTCGGAGACTACGTCACACTATCCTATTATCACTTGGTACTTTTAAACTTTGGTATTTTGGTATATGGCATGTATAGGGACCTTGGCCATTTTGGTTATGAGTTGATAATGATTTTGGTCATTTGTAATGGCTTGTAAATGTTAAATGTTTTGATTTGGATATAGCCATGAGAGTTGGCTTATTTTGATTGATGTGGTTGTGTATATATTTGTGCATATGGCTCTTATTATGTGTTTGAATATGGTAATGTGTTGTTGGTTGGTATTTGGAAATTAGAAGTACTAAATGGATGAGAAATGAACTTAGCATGTTTATGAGATTAGGCTAAATGATGCAAAATTTGAAAGTGTTCATATTGGTGATTTGAGTTAATTAGATTTGATATTAATTGAGTGGTATATTATGGTATGAATGTGTTTTAGATTGGTTGGAAATGAAATGTTTGGAGTTAATTTAAGTGTTCATATATGCTATGTTTAAGTGCCATTGAGTTTGGTGTAGGTGTACCAAAGTTTGGGTGGAAAATTGGCTTGGTAAATAGCCTATTTTTGTCCACAAGGGCAGAGACACGGGCGTGTGTCTCAGCCGTGTGTGATACATGGTCATATACATAGCCGTGTGTCCCCTGGTGTTGAATTAGAGACCAAGTTAGTATGCTCCACACGGTCTCTGTAACGCCCCGAATTTGGGCCTAGTAAAATTGGGCCTATTGGGCTTTAGGCATGGGAGCGTTTAAAATTTTTGAGAACAAGAGAATGGCACTAATGCAAGTTGGACCTATTAGGTGAGTGATTTTGGAAGGTTAGGGGGCTTCCATGAAGTCTTGGGTTCAAACCTGGGCTTTAAGAAAAATTTTGGTTTTAAGTGAATAAAACCCTGGATGCTTGGATGTAGGCCTTTTAAATTATTTTGATAAAAAAATGATACAAGGAAGCATGTGGCGTAGTGGTTGTGGCGTCATTAAGGTTGTAAGGGAGCTTGGGTTCAAATCTTGGCTCTTGCAGAATTTCTTTAATTTTTGGCTCTTATAAGAATCTTGACACTGGCACATAGGTATTATAGATATTTGCGCATGTTTTAAGTCACAAAAAGAGCTTGTGACTTGGTGGCTGTGGCGTCACTGAGATGGCAAGGGGAGTGGGGTTCGAATCCCATTGCAAGCAAAAAGGGATATTTATTTTGCAGTTGGGACGATTTTGGAGGATTGATGGAGGGATCCCACATCGGGAAGCTAGCATGAGAGTAGGCGAGAAGCCGGCTTTAAATAGAGCGATCTATGAGAAAAGTAAGCATACATTGGTTGGCGTTTGGGCATAGGAGTGTTCGGAGCGCAGATTAACTCCAGATTCCTATCAAGTGTGTATTTCGCACTACTCTAGCTATAGAGCGGCAAATGCCGAAATGCAGGTCACACGGCGATGGTAGCCACACGAGCGTGCAAGCGCACGTGTGGGAGCTTCGACGCGATAGTTGAGGCCATCATGAGTGTTCTTGTGGGTTTAGGCTGTTTGGGCCATGATGGGCCGAAAGGGGCCATGTGGGGCCAATGGGCCCGTGGGCCCAATTGGATAAGTTGTATGATTGTGTAGTAAATATTGGACTGGACTATGTGAATCTCATATCTGTGGCTAGATTTGGTCTAAATGGGCCACACGAGCGTGTGGGCCCATTTGGGCCGAGAATGGGCCCTAGGCCCATTCGCATCATTATCTTTGTTTAGAATACCTTGGTTTACAAAATTACGGAAATACCCTTGGTTTACAAAATTACTGAAATACCATCGACTTGTAAAATTACCGAATTACCCCCAGTTTGTAAAATTACTGAAATACCCTCGGTTTACGAAATTACCAAAGTACCCCTAATTTGTAAAATTATCGAAATACCCTCAGTTTAGAAAATTACCAAAGTACCCCCGATTTGTAAAATTACCGAAATACCCTCAATTTATAAAATTACCGAAATACCCTTAATTTGTGAAATTATCGAAATACCCCTGTAGGGTAGAATTACTGAAATACCTCTATAGGGTAGGATTACCGTAATACTCTTATAGGGTAAAATGATTGTTTTGCCCTTGTGGGTAAATGACTAATTAGGACTATGACTGATTTAACTGGGATTATATGACTGTGTTTTAACTGACTTGACGGTGGATGTATGACTGATATGCTTTTAATATGTGTTTAAATGACTATTACTGAGCATGGCCATTTTGCATACACGAGTAATGATTGAGCATGACATACACGACATATTGCATAGGGTTGGGACATTGATACGAAGGAAGTTCTGATAGGGTCGCACGGGTCGGATGACGACTGTAGATCCAGTATTTGTAACACTCCATACCCGAGTCCGAGGCTAAGACCGGATACGAGACATTACTATGCTTGAACTTTCTTAAACATGTACTTACGGGCTATAAAATTTCGTTCTAAAATAAAAACTTCTCTTTCTTAGTCAAATCAGACATTTCATGGGCCTACGAGGCCTCAGACTTACGTCCCAAAACTTTCGAAACTCATTTGGAAACTTTCTCTCGAAACAGGGGTCACACGTCCGTATGACTTGGGACACGCCGTGCACCCCTAAAACATGCCCGTGTCTTTCACCCGTGGAGGATACTGGCAAAATCCATACGGCCTGGACACGCCCGTGGCCCTGGCCCGTGTGCCAAACCTTGGCATTCTGACTTATCCACACGGTCTGTACACACGCCCATGTGCATCAACCGTGTGACAATTGAATTTCTAAGTGTCAAGTGCAGACTTCACACGGCCTTGGGACATGCCCATGTGCCAACCGTGTGTATCACACGGCCTGAACAAATGGCCGTGTGACCAGCCCGTGGTCTAATCTGACTTAAGATACTAAGGTGCAGGAGACATACGGCCTAGACACACGCTCGTGTGTCTATCCGTGTGGGCACTTAGAGGCTATCTTACCAAGCCTTTTACCACTCCCGTTTGCATACATTTATATACTACTTCAAAACATTCTCAAATCATCAATTAAAACACATGAATTAACACATTTAATCATTAAAGAGATAAAGTCTTTATCCCATACACTAGGGAGAACTACTCCCAATACAAATACAACCAACTTAAGCCATCATCTATGGTCATACACAACCAACTCTAGATTCTCTTAGGCCAATACAATTTGGCTACATCGGTTAGAACTTAATCAACTTTAAAAGAATCCCTATACATGCCATGACTCATAAGGATTTGATACCTCATACCAAGGGTCTACTCGATAGTGTGAAAACATCTCCGGCGGCCTCCAACCCGAGTTAATTAAAATAACCTATAAGAGATGAGAAAAGTAAGGGAGTAAGCAATAATGCTTAGTAAGTTCATATGCATAATCTGACAAATATTGACATTCATTGAATATACATAACCACAAAGTATTATACCGAGTTTTCTCATTAACTCACGGTAACTTACTCAACCATTCGTGAAGCTTACTCATTCTATCTCTTACCACATTCTTACCAAGCCACAAGTCAATTGCTCATTTAATTAGTACATATTCCTACACTGATCAGCACATGATCATATAAAACAACTCATCAAGCATTTTCAATAAGATACTCATACTATTAATCTCTCGGTGGTTTCGCACTTAGCCCACCATTGAATCTCTAATATGGTGGTATCACACACAGCCCACCAATCATTTATACTTATGGTGATTTTGCACTTAGCTCACCATTATTTTACATTCATGGATAATAATCCACATGTATATCTCTATTTCAAACGTTCATCCGAGAACATCCTCACATACTTCTATTCTTACTTAACTTTCTATGATACTCATTTGCATTCACACAATACATTAATAAATCTATCTCATGCAACTAAGGTGTATTGAATACACATACCCCACTAAGGGTTCATCATATACTGAATCCATATCAATTCAATTCTAACACACACTTGTCCTTTTCGTGGTACAACCACATACTTTCTTTCTTTCAACATATACGTTGAATCACTCAAGTTATTAAATAACTCTCTTGAGTCTCATACTCATAATGTCACATAGAATTTATACCCCAATAGGGTCTTACTTGTATTAACATGTCGATGCCATGTCCCTGAAATGGTCTTATACGAATTCTTACATCGAGGTCATATTCCAATATGGTCTTACACGAGGCCTTAACTATCATCATCTCATTCTACATACATTTCCCATTACTCTTAGATTCAATTCTTTTGACCTCTCATCAAAGATATTTCATACATTCATAGAGTAAATATACATTCCATACAACATTGGAACATTAAATTAACTCATACGTAATTGCAACATTTGCACATGAACTTACCTCAATGTCGAAAGGGCCAAAAGGGACCTTTTTGCCCACATTTCTCTTTTCATCCGTTCTAGGTCTGAAACTCGTTTTCTTTGATCTAGAACAATGAAATTTACTGATTTAATCATTTATAAATCATATTACACCATAATATACACTTTAGGAAAAATGACTATTTTGCCCCTACACTTTGGCAAAATTACGATTTAGCCCCTAGGCTCGTAAATAAATTTTTATCACATTTTCTTATTAAAAAAGCCTAGCTGAACATTTAATCCTCTTAAAACTATCCAAAATTCCATTTATTTCATGCCTTAATGAATAAATTACAACTTTTGCATTTTAGTCCCAATTAGGTGTTTTCATGACAACACCTTTCACAAAAGTTGTTTCTCATCAACCTATCATTCATTTTCCTCCATAAAAACTCAGCAACCAGCATAAACTCTCTCATGGTAAGTCTCTAGACTTTCAACCATGTTACAAATTAATCCTCCCATTAGCTAGCTTAAGCTTTGGGGACTCCAAAAATGTAATTTTTATCAAGAAAGATCATCAAAAATCACTTACTTGTGAGGAGTAAAGCTTGCTGAAATTTTGAGTTTTCAAACACCCCTTGTTTGCTAAAACTTTCGGTGGAGAAGAAGAGAGGAAAGATGATATCTTTTTCCTTTCTTTATTTTATATAAAACATCAATTTAACCCACAAACTTTGACCAAAATTAAAAGCTTTTGTCCCCCTTATCTACATGGCCGGTCAACACATCTTAGATGGTCTAATTTTCCTTTAAAGACCTTCAATTGATATTTCAGGGCTATTTGGTACCTTTAGCCTATAGAATGGAACTTTTGCACTTTATGCGATTTAGTCATTTTTCGCAATTAAGCCCTCAACCGCTAAAATTAAAGCACCAAAATTTCCATACATCCTTATAAACATGTTATAACACATAACATATCATGCAAATAATTTTCTCTAACCTCGAATTAGTGATTCTGAGATCACTGTTCTGACTAGCCCCTAAATCGGGCTATTACAGTATTGATCTGCTGAGGTCGCACGGGTCGCATGACGACTGTAGACCAACAGACGGCTTAAAGTCACGTAATCTGATTATGGCTCTGCGCCATCTTGATTATGGCTTTGTGCCAATCGTATTTATCCGTAGCTATGTGTCTAACATATATATCGATGACTCTGTGTCGATCATATTTACCCAAGGCTGTGTGCCAATTATATTACAGTCGCTGATGGCTATGTGCCAAACATAATACAGTTATTGATGGCTTTGTGCCAATTATAATACCGCTACTAAAGGCTTAGAGCCGTATATATATATACTAGTAGCTTTGCTACGATTTTGCTTAGTGCTGCAACCAGTGCTAACATTGAGAGTGTAGGGATGGCGTGGGTGATTTATTCCCCACAGGTAGTGCAGGGTTGGGCGGAGGCAAGTGCAGGGTTGGATGGGATGGGTTAGCATGCATCACACATTATGCATAAAAAATTGATTCTGATATGGGCTAGGCCCAACTGTTACTGATATGGAGAATGGGCTAGGCCCAATTGATTCTAATAAGGGCTGAGACCCAAGTGAAATTGTACTTGGCTTAGACCCACACACATTGTTCTCATTATCGTAATTGGGCTCCGCCTGCATCGATTCTCGACTCTGCCTGCTTTTCTAATCATTTAGTTAGGAGGGGATTACACACTGAGTTTTCGCAAACTCACCCCGTTTTTAACTGTGCAGGTAATCCCTAGCATTAGGAGGATCGGTGCTGCGAGGGACTCAAAGATGGCCACACAACTGCCTTTGGACTTCATTTATGCTTTAGTTTCCATTTTGGGTTTTAATTTTTGTAATAAGGCCTCTTTAAGGTTCTAGATTTTTAACTTGGGGTTTTTATTTACTTTGAATTATATATGTTAGAAGTAAATCACGGTTTTCCAAAATGCTAACTGTTTTTAAAACAACACTACGTTTTCGCAACATTTTCGAAATGGTTTCGCGACTAACTCTTTTTCGTAAATCAATTACTTTCAAAATTAGCTTCCGCAACTGAAAAGATGTTTTGGGAATAAAACTAATAAATTTTTCAATGTACCTCGTTTTAAAAATAAACTAACGTAACTGGGATTTTACTTAAGCTTTTAAACAAGAAGGGCTTTCAATGAAAACATGGTTTTCAAAAAACACTTCAATGTGACACGCCAGATTCGGGCCTAACTTCTAGGCTGGGTTTGGGGTGTTACATTTAGTGGTATCAGAGCCAAGTTGTAAAACTTGGCTGTGGATTGGGTTTTACAATTGAATTTCCAAAAGATTTCAAAGGATTTGAAAAGATTAGGGGTATTCAAAATGTTTTCTGAATGTTTTTTTGAAAGTGTGGTTGACCGAGTCTCCGGCGCCGAATCTGTAAGTTTTCTTTGATACTGTTATTTGTTTAAAACTGAGACACTTGAACTTAGATTTTGTATTCTGTGTATGTTTGGAAATGTTTGGATGTGGCGTTGGGTATAGAAATTGGTTGCGTGTGGGATATCTGTCTGCTTCAATGGTTAGGTATTTTGAGTATGTGTAGGGAGTTCCAAGTTCTAGTTAAAATATGATAGGGATATTAGAATCAGAGTGCGCAGCGGCAGCGTAGTGGTGTAACCGGTGTTGTGCGGCTATTAGATAGTTGGAAATTTTGAGGACGAAATTTCATTAAGGGGTAAAATTGTAACGCCCCGAATTTAGGCCTAGTAGAATTGGGCCTATTGGGCCTTAGGCATGGGAGCATTTAAAATTTTTGAGAACAAGAGAATGGCACTAATGCAAGTTGGACCTATTAGGTGAGTGATTTTGGAAGGTTAGGGGACTTCCATGAAGTCTTGGGTTCAAACCTGGGCTTTAGGAAAAAGTTTGGTTTTAAGTGAATAAAACCCTGGATGCTTGGATGTAGGCCTTTTAAATTATTTTGATAAAAAAATGATACAAGGAAGCATGTGGCGTAGTGGTTGTGGCGTCATTAAGGTTGTAAGGGAGCTTGGGTTCAAATCTTGGCTCTTGCAGAATTTCTTTAATTTTTGGCTCTTATAAGAATCTGGACAATTGCACATAGGTATTATAGATATTTGCGCATGTTTTAAGTCACAAAAAGAGCTTGTGACTTGGTGGTTGAGGCGTCACTGAGATGGCAAGGGGAGTGGGGTTCGAATCCCATTGCAAGCAAAAAGGGATATTTATTTTCAGTTAGGACGGTTTTGGAGGATTGATGGAGGGATCCCACATCGGGAAGCTAGCATGAGAGTAGGCGAGAAGCTAGCTTTAAATAGAGTGATCTATGAGGAGAGTAAGCATACATTGGTTGGCGTTTGGGCATAGGAGTGTTCGGAGAGCGGATTAACTCCAGATTCCTATCAAGTGTGTATTTCGCACTACTCTAGCTGTAGAGCGGCAAATGCCGAAATGCCGGTCACACAGCGATGGTAGCCACACGAGCGTGCAAGCGCACGTGTGGGAGCTTCGACGCGATAGTTGAGGCCATCATGAGTGTTCTTGTGGGTTTAGGCTGTTTGGGCCACGATAGGCCAAAAAGGGCCATGTGGGGCCAATGGGCCCGTGGGCCCAATCGGATAAGTTGTATGATTGTGTAGTAAATATTGGACTGGACTATGTGAATCTCCTATCTATGGCTAGATTTGGGCTAAATGGGCCACACGAGCGTGTGGGCCCATTTGGGCAGAGAATGGGCCCTAGGCCCATTCGCATCATTATCTCTGTTTAGAATACCTTGGTTTACAAAATTACGGAAATATCCTTGGTTTAAGAAATTACTGAAATACCCTCGACTTGTAAAATTATCGAAGTACCCCCGGTTTGTAAAATTACTGAAATACCCTCGGTTTGTGAAATTACCAAAGTACCCCTAATTTGCAAAATTACCGAAATACCCTCAGTTTGGAAAATTACCGAAGTACCCCCAGTTTGTAAAATTACCAAAATACCCTGGGTTTGTAAAATTACCAAAGTACCCCTAATTTGCAAAATTACTAAAATACCCTCGACTTGTAAAATTACCAAAATACCCCTGATTTATGAAATTATCGAAATACCCTCAATTTGTGAAATTACCAAAATACCCCTATAGGGTAGAATTACTGAAATACCTCTGTAGGGTAGGATAACCGTAATACCCTTATAGGGTAAAATGACTGTTTTGCCCTTGAGGGTAAATGACTGATTAGGACTATGACTGATTTAACTGGGATTGTATGACTATGTTTTAACTGACTTGACAGTGGTTGTATGACTGATATGCTTTTAATATGTGTTTAAATGACTGTTACTAAGCATGGCCAGTTTGCATACACGTGTAATGATTGAGCATTGTAACACCCCCAAACCCGGCCCATTCACTACGACCGAATCTGGTTATGTCACTGGGAAAGACGGTTGGAAATCTTTGACTTTAGAATTAAACTTGAAAATTTTATTATCTCTGGAAATCGTGTCCATTTAAAATTTAATAAATAATATAAACTTGTTGAAAACTTCCGAATTAAAACATTATATGAATCTTTTGCGAAATTATTACTAAGTGTAGTGTAAACTTCAACATTAATAAATAGAGTACTTTAAATCAAAGAGGCCCTTATTACATCAAATAAAATCCCGAATTACGATAATATAAAATACTTAAATAAAGTAAAACATCTTCTCGTATGAAAATCTCCTTCTCGCATGGGCCACCTTGTATCCACTCCAACCCGTCCACTAATCACGACTCACCTGCGATGATTAAAAAGTTGGGTGAGTCATACAGACTCAGTGTGTAAGTTAACCACTGAAATCCACCCACATGCTAGCCACATAATATCCCAATTATCAAATGCAACAAGTAATATATATATATTCATTTTAACAAATACCACAACTGGGCTTGGCCCACTTTCAAATCACATCACATACTGGGCTTGGCCCATTTCTCAATAAACCACATATCTGGGCTTGACCCATTTCCACGTATGTTCCCAAAACATACCTATCCACATGTCATATTGGGCTTGGCCCATTTCCATATTATTACAAAAATAATGCAACATGATTCCCAACCCAACCTAGGGTCCATCCGCTACACACCCCCTTATCCAAATTTACCACACACCAGGGGACTATCGAGTCACCCTCTCCTTTTCCCTCCAAAAGGCAACCAATGCCATCCACGATGTAGCGTATAGCTAGCATCAAACCACGATGGAGCACACAAAGAATCCATCAAGCCAAGATATGGCATAAAGCCCATATCAATCAAGGTAACCACGCGAACCAAATCGCAAAGATCCACAACGCGACCCTCGATCGGCGCCAATCCACGATGTAGCACAAAGTCGACATCAACCACGTACTCAAGTACACCCGTACCTTCTTTTTTCATAACCCACCCATGCACATGCCACATAAAATATAATCGTGATAGTGCATGCACATGCTTATTAACGCCTATAAACATACTCATAAACAAATAATCACACCGCAATAGATCCGATACTAACTGGTCATCGCTATACCCTTTAGGGGTATATATGGCACACTTATTACTGCACTTGTTAGTAAAACATATAACACATAAAACCCGAAACAAGTGGGTTAGTTACACACCTTATTACTAGGAGTTCTAGACTCTCGATCCTCGACGCTATCGCCTAGCGAAACTACGGCTATTTGCTTAACGTTTTCTGTTGCAAGTCCACACCCCGGCGGGCGGTCTCGCATGCCAGAAACGGATCTCTTCTTGAACTTTGGGATGGGGACTTTCCTTGCCCACCTTGACTCGGTACTCGAATCCACGCCCATCGTAATCACTTAATTAGAACCCTTTGGTTAAACGTCATAACACAAAAATCTCAAGCTTAACAACTACAATTTAACTACTTACCAAACGATCTAAAATCTCAAAGGCTCCTCTGTAGTTTTGTCGATTTGCCCCTTGATGAGTCCAAACAATTCGAGACCTTCCTTTAGACTCCTTGGCGCTGCTACAAGCTCTAAATGTCGACAAGACTACTCCTCACAGTGTTCGGCACCAAGCTTGGCTAAATAAAAGAGAAAAGGTTTCGCTTCACTACCAAATGAAGTTGGAGCATTCGCCAACACAAGGTGCTTTGTTATGGAGTTTTGAAAAGAGTTTGAGAAAGGAATGGGAGTTCGGTCAAAGCGCAAATAGGGAAGGGAAAGAAGAAAATAAAAGAAATATTGACTACAGAGGCCAAAGGAGAAATCGGCACACCAAGAGGGAGAGGCAAAAGACTTGATGAATAACTAGCACTCTACCCTCCCTATTTATACTATACGGCCTAGCTCCTACCTCCCACAAAAATCCCATTATTTGCTCCTACAATTCCTCCCCAACACTCATTCAAAAGTTTGAATGAGTCAAACCTCTTCCTAGCAAAATTTAAAAAAAGACCAAGTCTTCTCCACCTTTTAAGCCTCCAAAAGCCACCCAACTTCCTACCTCTCTGACGCCAAAAATAAAGGCCGAAGTGCTGCCTTCGCAGCTCGAACACTGGCCCCTTCCCTTGCACCTGAGACGTCACCTCCCCAAGCTCTTAGTGGCGTCTCCCTTGCCACTTTACTAGCTCAATTCTTATGTCTAATTCCCCCAAATAATTCTCTTAAGACACCCATCGCCAAGCTCCCCTTTTTTTTTACTTAAAAATCCAAAAATTTTCTAAAGCATTCCTTGCCTTCTAGGGTTCTCCAAACCCCTAAAAATTCCTCCAACATGACCATAAGCCTACCAACTGCTCGAGTTATGCTCCAAGCGCATAACCCCTAAACTAGGGTGTTACAATTCTACCCTCCTTAAAATAATTTCGTCCTCGAAATTACTTTACTAACAACCGTCCATACAACCTATCTTACCACCTTACGCTTATGCTGCGCACTCTGATCTTACTAAGGCTATCTTACCTACACAATCTCTAAGTTCATGCTCAAAATTTGAAGCAACACAGAAAAGGCTAACTCATAAGCAAACAAAGTAATTAAAGCATGTACCCAAAGCAAAGAAGCTTACCTAATATCACATCCTTGGTTGACTCCGACTAGAACCATTCCTTCCATGACTTGAACCACGACCCCTCGTCGCTCGAGGACAATCCTTAACCAGATGTGCCTTAGATCCGCACCGAAAACATTCTTTACTATTTCCCCAACACTCTCCTGTGTGAGGTCTTCCACATCGAACACAAGAACGATTCCGATCCACCGGGGCAAGTGCACTTACTGTGGTTCTCGGTCCTTGGTTTCTTCTCGACATTACCCAACGATGCCGACGGTCCAATATTTCTCTTTATTCTCGCTCCTATTCTTCTCTCGGTTTTCTCTTATAGTCTTTTTAACCTCCTCGAAATCCGAGCTTTCTACCAAAGATGGCAAAATCCCTTTCTCTTTGTGGCGCGATCGGCTCCCGCAACTCATCTCGCACCCATCTTGAATCGAACACTCCTTTCATAATCGTGAGCCACGATTCCTTTGGCGTCTCGACTTAGTCGCACAAACTCGACTTCATACTCTGCTATCGACTTACTTCCTTGCACTAGATTAAGAAACGCTTTCCTTGCGCGTCTAAGTAACTTGCTCCAACGTACTTTCCTTCAAACTTTTCCTTAAAGTACTCCCAATCCAATCGATCTGCCGGTACACCTTGTTTGACAGTGAGCCACCAACGATAAGCTTCATCCCGAAGAAGCGAAACAGCACCTTTTAGCTTTTCCTCGTTGGTACAGTCCAAATCGTCCATAATTCTTTCAACTCCTTCTAGCCAATATTCTGCTATATTCGAGCCCACCGGATACTCCTCTAAATATCTCACTCCGCTTCAATCTAAGCCTTTCCGATCATCGACTTTCGAGCTCGCTTCCTACACTAGCTCCTGCTACTCGCTCGAGCACTCGCAACATGGCCCGCGATACTGCGTCATCTTCCCCTGTCTGATCTTGTTCCTCTACGTCTACTGCTGGTGGCGGCACTTCACTTTCTGACCCATGGCCAGACCCTACTGGTTCCGATGCGGCCATTCTACCTCTACCGCGTCCCCTAGAGTTCATCTCTATCGTCGCAATTTAATCTGATTAACAAGTTTTATGCATTAGAAATTGTTCCACTATTTAACCACGAGCAAATTTTATGGAATGAAAGATATTTAGAAGTAGTTCTTTCGATCACACAAAGTCTCGATTCAAGTTCCCTATTCTATCTCGAATATCACCCACACATCCGTTCATCAACAAGACACATTCCTTCCTCAATAGAGGCACATTCATGGTATCTACCACCCACATTCACTATTCTGACATTTCTCGCCTGCTTCTACCCTGTGGGTATTTATTTCATTTTGTCCTACAGTGACATTTTCGTCATAAACCAAAGCGATTCAAAACTTTAATAGGTCGGGATCTTTTGAAATTCCTAAAATTGAAGAGTATTTTCAAAATTTCGCAAATTGAAGGTATAACAGATTTTGGTAACTGTGGTATTTTGGTAATTTGTCAATCAGTAATTTCAGTAAATTTCCAAAGTCGTGGTTATTATTTTGAAATACAGAAAATTGGATACTTTTGCAAAGTAAGAAAATTTTATTAAGCTTGGGGTTAAACCAGAAATTTTGAAAGTCAGGGGCATTTTAGTAATTTTCAACATAGGGGTAAATTTTGGAAGTTTTAAAACTAGGGGTTTTAAAATAGTGAGGCAAATCCCTTTCGGGTTTTAATAATTGGTTTAGCCTATGAACAAGTCCTCTTGGTTAAGATGAACCGTAGCTACGCACTGTAGGATTCCAAATAAGAGGAGGTGAGTCACGAGGACTGCTTAAGTACCAGGCTCTTCCGAATCCACTCCTAGACATGCGCACAATGGTTGCCACACCTTAACTCGGCGACTTAATCACAGGTTTGTTTAGTAAATTTTTTTTTTTAAGTCTTATGCATATGTTTGAGTAGACTAGTCCTAGGGTTCAACAGATCCTAGTTCACTAATCTACGAGCCCAACTAAGCCCATAATAGTTCATATATCAAATTACTTCACAAGTCCAAGTACTTACCGTGGACTCGGGTGAGGTACAAAGCCATGCCGAATAACTGAAAAATATTTCATAAAAAAACCCACATTTTTTTTGAAAAGCCCATTTTGAAACGTTTTTTTTGGGGCCCAAAACCCTCAAAGCCGAGTTTTGAACCAGGCTCTGATACCAAACTGTAACACCCCCAAACCCGGCCCATTCACTACGACCGAATCTGGTTATGTCACTGGGAAAGACGGTTGGAAATCTTTGACTTTAGAATTAAACTTGAAAATTTTATTATCTCTGGAAATCGTGTCCATTTAAAATTTAATAAATAATATAAACTTGTTGAAAACTTCCGAATTAAAACATTATATGAATCTTTTGCGAAATTATTACTAAGTGTAGTGTAAACTTCAACATTAATAAATAGAGTACTTTAAATCAAAGAGGCCCTTATTACATCAAATAAAATCCCGAATTACTGATAATATAAAATACTTAAATAAAGTAAAACATCTTCTGTATGAAAATCTCCTTCTGCATGGGCCACCTTGTA
This sequence comes from Gossypium sturtianum, assembly GCA_025698515.1. Classification (NCBI taxonomy): domain Eukaryota; kingdom Viridiplantae; phylum Streptophyta; class Magnoliopsida; order Malvales; family Malvaceae; genus Gossypium; species Gossypium sturtianum. The sequence continues at coordinate 48,640,572 of CM046943.1, forward strand.
TCCACTCCAACCCGTCCACTAATCACGACTCACCTGCGATGATTAAAAAGTTGGGTGAGTCATACTGATCTCGGTGTGTAAGTTAACCACCTGAAATCCACCCACATGCTAGCCACATAATATCCCAATTATCAAATGCAACAAGTAATATATATATATTCATTTTAACAAATACCACAATCTGGGCTTGGCCCACTTTCAAATCACATCACATACTGGGCTTGGCCCATTTCTCAATAAACCACATATCTGGGCTTGACCCATTTCCACGTATGTTCCCAAAACATACCTATCCACATGTCATATTGGGCTTGGCCCATTTCCATATTATTACAAAAATAATGCAACATGATTCCCAACCCAACCTAGGGTCCATCCGCTACACACCCCCTTATCCAAATACCACACACCGGGGACTATCGAGTCACCCTCTCCTTTTCCTCCAAAAGGCAACCAATGCCATCCACGATGTAGCGTATAGCTAGCATCAAACCACGATGGAGCACACAAAGAATCCATCAAGCCAAGATATGGCATAAAGCCCATATCAATCAAGGTAACCACGCCGAACCAAATCGCAAAGATCCACAACGCGACCTCGGTCGGCGCCAATCCACGATGTAGCACAAAGTCGACATCAACCACGCACTCGAAGTACACCCGTACCTTCTTTTCATAACCCACCCATGCACATGCCACATAAAATATAATCGTGATAGTGCATGCACATGCTTATTAACGCCTATAAACATACTCATAAACAAATAATCACACCGCAATAGATCCGATACTAACTCGGTCATCGCTATACCCTTTAGGGGTATATATGGCACACTTATTACTCGCACTTGTTAGTAAAACATATAACACATAAAACCCGAAACAATGGGTTAGTTACACACCTTATTACTAGGAGTTCTAGACTCTCGATCCTCGACGCTATCGTCTAGCGAAACTACGGCTATTTGCTTAACGCTTTTACGTTGCACGTCCACACCCCGTGGCCGGTCTCGCATGCCAGAAACGGATCTCTTCTTGAACTTTGGGATGGGGACTTTCCCTTGCCCACCTTGGACTGGTACTCGAATCCACGTCCATCGTAATCACTTAATTAGAACCCTTTGGTTAAACGTCATAACACAAAATCTCAAGCTTAACAACTACAATTTATCTACTTACCAAACGATCTAAAATCTCAAAGGCTCCTCTGTACTTTTTGTCGATTTGCCCTTGATGAGTCCAAACAATTCGAGACCTTCCTTTAGACTCCTTGGCGCTGGCTACAAGCTCTAAATGTCGACAAAGACTACTCCTCACAGTTCGGCACCAAGCTTGGCTAAATAAAAGAGAAAAGGTTTCGCTTCACTACCAAATGAAGTTGGAGCATTCGCCAACACAAGGTGTCATTATGGAGTTTTGAAAAGAGTTTGAGAAAGGAATGGGAGTTCGGTCAAAGCGCAAATAGGGAAGGGAAAGAAGAAAATAAAAGAAATATTGACTACAGAGGCCAAAGGAGAAATCGGCACACCAAGAGGGAGAGGCAAAAGACTTGATGAATAACTAGCACTCTACCCTCCCCTATTTATACTATACGGCCTAGCTCCTACCTCCCACAAAAATCCCATTATTTGCTCCTACAATTCCTCCCCAACACTCATTCAAAAAGTTTGAATGAGTCAAACCTCTTCCTAGCAAAAATTTAAAAAAAAAAAAAGACCAAGTCTTCTCCACCTTTTAAGCCTCCAAAAGCCACCCAACTTCCTACCTCTCTGACGCCAAAAATAAAGGCCAAGTGTCGCCTTCGCAGCTCGAACACTGGCCCCTTCCCTTGCACCTGAGATGTCACCTCCCCAAGCTCTTAGTGGCGTCTCCCTTGCCACTTTACTAGCTCAATTCTTATGTCTAATTCCCCCAAATAATTCTCTTAAGACACCCATCGCCAAGCTCCCCTTTTTTTTTACTTAAAAATCCAAAAATTTTCTAAAGCATTCCTTGCCTTCTAGGGTTCTCCAAACCCCTAAAAATTCCTCCAACATGACCATAAGCCTACCAACTGCTCGAGTTATGCTCCAAGCGCATAACCCCTAAACTAGGGTGTTACAAGCATGACATACACGACATATTGCATGGGGTTGGGACATTGATACGGAGGAAGTTCTGATAGGGTCGCACGGGTCGCATGACGACTGTGGATCCAGTATTGATCTGTTGAGGTCGCACGGGTCGAATGACGACTGTGGACCAACGGATGGCTTAAAGTCGCGTAATCTGATTATGGCTCTATGCCATCTTGATTATGGCTTTCTGCCAATCGTATTTACCTGTGGCTATGTGCCTAACATATATATCGATGACTCTGTGTCGATCATATTTACCCAAGGCTGTGTGCCGATTATATTATCGTCGCTGATGGTTATGTGCCAAACATAATACAGTTACTGATGGCTTTGTGCCAATTATAATACCGCTACTGAAAGCTTAGAGTCATATATATATATACTAGCAGCTTTGTTGTGATTTTGGTTAGTGCCGCAACCGATGCTAACATTGGGAGTGTAGGGATGGCGTGGGTGATTTATTCCCCGCAGATAGTGTAGGGTTGGACGGAGGCAAGTGCAGGGTTGGATGGGATGGGTTAGCATGCATCACACATTATGCATAAAAAATTGATTCTGATATGGGCTAGGCCCAACTGTTACTGATATGGATAATGGGCTAGGCCCAATTGATTCTGATAAGGGCTGAGACCCAAGTGAAATTGTACTTGTCTTAGACCCACACACATTGTTCTCATTCGTAATTGGGCTCCGCCCGCATCGATTCTCGAATTTCAGTGTTTTACTAACTATTTTAGTTAGGAGGGGATTACACACTGAGTTTTCGCAAACTCACCCCGTTTTTAACTGTGCAGGTAATCCCTAGCATTAGGAGGATCGGTGCTGTGAGGGACTCAGAGATGGCCACACGACTGCCTTTTGACTTTATTTATGCTTTAGTTTCCGTTTTGGGTTTTAATTTTTGTAATAAGGCCTCTTTAAGGTTCTGGATTTTTAACTTGGGGTTTTTATTTACTTTGAATTATATCCGTTAGAAGTAAATCACGATTTTCCAAAATGCTAACTGTTTTTAAAACAACACTATGTTTTCACAACATTTTCGAAATGGTTTCGCGACTAACTCTTTTTCGTAAATCAATTACTTTCAAAATTAGCTTCCGCAACTGAAAAGATGTTTTGGGAATAAAACTAATAAATTTTTCAATGTACCTCATTTTAAAAATAAACTAACGTAACTAGGATTTTACTTAAGCTTTTAAACAAGAAGGGTTTTCAATGAAGACATGGTTTTCGAAAAACACTTCAATGTGACATGCCAGATTCAGGCCTAACTTCTAGGTCGGGTTGGGGGTGTTACAGCCTCACACACGAGCATGTAACTTGGACGTGTGGCATAAGTCAGTATACCCTTCAGGTTTGGCACGGCCTAGCACACGGCCTGGCACACGGGTATGTGTGGCCACTTCGAAGGGCACACGGGCTAGACACACGGGCATGTGGTTGGTCGTGTGACCCATGTCAGTATGCTCACTAATTTTAACACGGGGTCGGACATGGGGTGGGACACGGCCATGTGCTTCCATTTTAAATGTCCACACGGCCTGTGACACGGGCGTGTCTTTGGCCGTGTGTCGGGCCACACGGGTGTGTGTCCCCTATTTTTGAAAAAAAAATTAAGTGTTCTAAAAGTTTCCAAAGTTATCGGTTTAGTCCCAAACCACTCCCAAGGCATGTTTAAGGCCTTGTAGGCTCGTATTAGGGACAAAATGATTGGTTGTGAATGAACTGTATTTGAAATGATTAAATTGTATGAGAAATGTATGTTTTAATGTGTGATAAGTTTGGTAATGCTCCGTAACCCTATTTCGGTATTGAATACGGGTTAGGGTGTTACAGTAATGATAAGGGAAGGATGAGTAATGTACTCTTAATGGACCCATAATATAAATATGTTAGAGTGTTATAATTACGGAAACACTTTTCATGGGATCTACCTATGTGAGTGGAAGTGTGGCCGCTTCTAAGAGCTCAGGGGCTTGGCTCTGACAGCACTCATGAAAAGAAGACACATACACATGGCCAAAATAGTGTTCGTAGATACTATACATTGACCGATGTTGAAATCATTGTGTGAGATGTGTTCGGTTAATCAAATGGAATAGTTTGTTCAAAGCTTAGTCTACCAAACAATTTCGATTAACTTAAACATATTTTCACTAAGTGGAGGTTCAATCTTAAGACACCTTCATTTATGCAAATTGATTTCCAAGAATATCAAAATCTAAAATATTTTGAAAATGGGGGAGATTGTTGGAACATTTTCAAATATTTATAGTATTCCAATAACTATAAATGAATGAGTGTAATTGGAACGATGGAAATATGCAAGTGTACACAATCGCAATAAGTAATAAAGTGTTAAGTAAATGTCGAGTTACCGTACCCACAGGGACTGTGAAAAGAATTTATTTATGAATGCAATTAAAACACTTTGGTGAAGAAAAATATTTTGATTTTGAAGAAGTGATTAAAAACTAAGTAAATAAACTAAAATAAAAATAAAAGTTCCAATGCACGATTTCAAATTATAATTTTAATCAAGATAACATAATTGTGTTATATTAATCACATTCCTTAACTTCAAATTACTAAATCATGTTCATGTTGTTACAAATAAATTCACGGCAACTTGGTAATTTGCTAACTACTGCTCATACTTACTTATTAAATTAACTAATCTCTTAAAAATTTTCCAATGCCAATTCAAAAAATTAATCAATCTTCACAAGCACATAAAAGATTAAGTGAGGTAACAATGAATTTTTACCTTGAAACAATTTAATCACAATAATCTTGCAAGTTATGCAAGGCTAATGTATCGTCTAATACTATCACAAATTTAACCCTTAGCTACCTTAGAAGATTAAATATGCACTGATTAAGTATTGTGTCAAGTAATAACAATTTCAACACGATTAACTCATTAGTTACCTTACAATTATAATGCAAGAATAACTTAATCATAATTTTACTTAGTCAAACAACTTACCAAGGCCTATAACAACACAAAGACAATTTTAATAACTTAAGTGGACGAAATGCAATCAACCTAACACGAATTAAATCTAAGCTATATTAATTAAATTAAACATATCAACATCTCAAGTATTCATAGACATGTTCATAACAACAACAATAAAAATTAAAGGATAGGGAACTAGAATCAAATCCGGTGTTTCTCCGAAGCTTGACTAGTTTGCTCCACTCCTCCTTCTCCTTTTGTTCTTGTTGAACCGAGGCTTCTACGAGCACTGGAATCCTACTTCCAATGGTGGTTGAATGGCTCTTTTCCAAGAAGGGAAATGAGCAAGGGAATGGAAGGGAAAAAGAAGAACAAATGAAGGGGTTTTGAAGAGAGAAAGTGAGAGAGAAGTGAAGGGATGAGAGGTTTTGAGATGTGTTTGAAATGAACAGCCAAGGGGGTATTTATAGGTTGAGATGGATACTAAAAATAGAAAAAATAAGTAGCCATAGACTCCCCCCATGGCCGGCCACACATGTGGCAAGTTTAATGTCTTAATCTTGCTATTTTAAGGGATGGGCAAATCTAGGAAGGCATGATAAATGGAGGGGTTTGAATGAAAATTCAAGGAGTCTTCAAGGGCTATTTTGCAAGCCAAATAATCAACCAAAAAAGCTAATTGGGTCAGCATATGGGACAGTTTTGGGCAGCCCAGTGCTCAGTTGGATCGGTTGTAACGCCCTGAATAATTTGTTTCTATTTCTGTAAATATCTGACACAAATGTGTATCTACTTCAGTGGTTGAGTGTTCTGGGTGTATGTATGGGGTCTTGTGTTCAAGTCTCACCTTTTCCAATTTTTGTTATTTTTCTATTCCAAGCCTTACCCTTGTGGAGTGGGCTTACATAAAATTTTCTGTTAATCCTTATCAGAATGAGCCTGCTAGTTCGAGTGGTAAGAGAATTGAGGTGTGTGAGGTCTTGTGTTCGAGGTGTTAATTTTTGATCAAATGTCTGTTAAGAGTTTCGGTAGAGCTAAAATTCTGAGTACTGGGTGGTTATGATTGTGGATGTAGTGGGATTTGAGTAAAACTCATCTTTTTTCCCAAAAATCTCTCCTTTTGGAATCTGACGTCTCTCTCTTCCTTTCTCTGCATTTTTTTCCTCTTTTCCTTTTCTTTTTGTTTTTTCCTTGTTTTGGGAAAAATTGCTTCCTAATCTTGGTGTTTCGATTCAAGGTGTTGGTACGCTGGTAAGTAAGGCAGCGAATCATGAAGAACGGGACGTTCCTCTCGTGGAATCGTAGTTGGAGTCGTTCGGGGAATCGGGTAAGCGTTGAATACTCGAAGTTTGCCTTGTCTATTTCAAGGAAGTTTGGTTTAATATCAATTTAAACGATTAATTCGGGGTTTAATTGGTCAATTTTAGGTGCTGGTGGTCTCAGGAGTGTTTTTGCATCGAAACTGTACCAGGTGTGTTCCTAAAATGCAAAAAACGAAGTTTCGACAAAAGTTGAAAGTGCTTACTGTCGACGTCACACGGGCGTGTGGTCGCCCGTGTGGTAGGCTGTGTGCGAGACACGACCGTGTGGTGGTGTGAGTGTGGCCACATGGACCACACGGGTGTGTGGACCCATACGGGCGTGTGATTTTGGGCCAGGCCTTGTGGGCCAAACGGGCAAGGCCAATCTGGGCGTGTGGGCCCGAAATTCTAAAAAAATTTCCTAGGGTCGCATGGGTCATTCCGATCAACTGTGGGCCTACCGTAGGGTCGGTAAGGGCTAACCAAACCCTTAAACTATGTGATCTGCTAGTCTGATATTCTATTCTGAACATAACACTGTTATGCATGTTTGATTAATTTGATGTATGTATATATCCGATATCTGTATATGAGCATGTAAGCATTATAATTCTGATTATGAATGTCTAATTGGGGTGGGACTTATTTATGTGGAGGAAGTGTTCTGTATGGCGTTCATCTCCTATATCCTGGCAGCCTGGTTGCACTTTATCTTAAATGTGTCGTAATAGCACGATATGGTGTGTAGGGTTGGGTGGGTGTTTTTAACCCCACATGGTGTGATGGGATAGTTAGAGTTGGTGTGTAGAGGATGGGGGTAGGATTCTGTTTATATGATCTGCATATTTGTATCTGTTATCTGTATCTGATATGGACATGATTCTGAATCTGTATTTGACTATATATGAGATTTTTGTATGTTTTGCATGTCTATTTCTGATGGGTTACACACTGAGTTCACTAAAACTCACATCTATTTGTCTATACTGTCCAGGTAATCCACAGACTTAGACAGGTCGGTGTGACAAAGGCTCAGTGGTGACCATCTGATCGGGAACTATTTTTACTTAGTAAATTATGGTTTTATTTATTATTTTGGTTTTATTTGGGAGTTTGTAAATTTTTGGGCTCTCCGGACTGTTCGTTTTATTTTTGGTATTGGATGCGGTTTTGACTCTTTCGTTGCGTTGCATGACGGAAAATATGGTTTTACTGGAACAAAAGCTTTTCTGAAAACACGGACTGGATTTCTAAATTATAACGGTTTTAAGACTTCCGTTGTAAATTATGTTTTAGCAAATAAATGAATTAAATGAACGCTTTCATAAATATATATAAATGAATATGAGTTTTGTGTTATAAAAGTTGAATGGTTTATCGAAACAACTCGGTTTTCAAAACCCCTACCTTGTGACAACTCCGAATTCAGCCATAACATTCAGGCTGGGTTTGGGGTGTTACATCGGTTTTCTTGGTTCAGCTCAACTGGGCGTCTTTTCATAATTAATTAATAATAATTATTAACCCAAAATAATTTGGATTAAGATTAGAATTAATTATATTATGAATTAATATTCATAATTTGGACCGTCTTAGGCTGAAAAATTAATTCGCCTTGATGCTTCAAAAATTGCTTCTCGGTTTTGTGCTTTCAGGAGTGTTTACCGAGCTATTTTTCGCCCTTTGTGCGAATCTGCCGAAAATAAATTAAAATTAATTAAAATTCAACATGTTCAGAATTTAAGTGCAATTTAATTATTTTATAATGATTATATATTTTTCAACAAGAATTTTACCGAAAGTGCATGAATTTGAGTTAAAAAGGGTATGAAAAAGTATGTGTATATTTTCGTGTTTCCACACCCCCAACTTAATTCATTACTCATCCCAAGTAATGCACAAATTGAAAAGAATTTCTCAGAAACACCTTTGAAAAATTCCTTCAGAACAACATTCTTCCAAAAATTATGAATTTAATATACTTATGCTCAAGAACAAGAAATTTGATATTTATGCTACTCAAGTATGCATATCACTAAAATTAATCTCAATTATTATTATGATAGCAAAAATAGACTAAATGCTTACTCAATAAAGACATGTTAAATTCCTACCAATTTGATTTTATTCCCTTATTTAATATTAAGATGCAATCATTAAGTTTAATTTATTCCTTCATATGTTGAACATAGAAATTTCTCTCCACTAATGTAGGTAGTACAGAAACTTTGAATCAATAGGTCTTTTAAACAGGTTGTAACGTGGCTAGGCTAGGGGTAGGTAAAAAGATAGATAAATTTAGGCTAAAAACCCTAGACTCAACTTCAATCGGACCTTCGGAATATTTACCTTCAATACACCAACTTATTTTGCTTTCACATGCTCTTTTGTACATCTATTTTCTTTCAAGTACATACGCTCTTCTCTTTTTTTTTCTTTCTTTTTCTTTTCTTTTCTTTTTTTCTTTCTTTTTCTTTTCTTTTCTTTTTTTCACGAGCATTTTGTTGTATGTACTACAATTTTTTGAGCATTTGACACTTCTTTTCAACTCCCCCAAACTTATTTTCAAAGATTATTCTAAACAGTACTGAGTCTAGTGTTTGGGACAATTTAAAGATGATTAAGAGAGAAGTGATGGCTAAATATTCCAACGGTTCAAATAAAATTAGGCCATATAGTCTCAAAGTTGGGTTTCAAGGGATAAAAATTCATCAAGGTTAGCTTGAAAGGCTCAAACGGTCTAAACAAAAGTACCTAAATCATTTTCAACATTCCATGCTTCCTAGGATTTCGCCTCAAGAAACTACTAAGTCAATTATAGAGACTTAAACTTCCATGCATGCCTAACTTTCTTAAGGAACTAAAAATTTTATGGTATGATTTGCATGCTTTATTAAAAATACATTTATGTCATAATTCAGCCAACATAACAATTATTTAAAAAAAATAGAATTTTATTCATACTTAAGTTTAGCATACTTAAAAAAATTTCAAATTTTTGAACAAAATATATCCTAATCATAATTAAAAGAAAATTTTATTCTTAGAGGAAATAATTTCAATTTTTTGGTCCCTCTACTTAAGATGAACAATGTCCTCATTGTTAGAAGTTAATAGATACTATACACCAGGTAGGATTTTAGAAAATAGGAGGTGAGTCAATTTGACTGCTTAAGTACCAAGCTCTCCCTAGATCCAATCCTAGACATGTACATATCTATTGCCACACTTCTTATTTTTAAAACTTGTTCATTTTTATTTATGATTTTCACCTCTTGTTTTATTATGCGAAAATAAAAATCCTAATAGGTCCTAATCCTAAAATAACCTAAGAAAGAAAATAACATAAGGTAAAGATCCCTGCTTTTTATTTATTTGCAGATCCCTCAAAATCTGACTCATCTTTTGCTCCATCATCTTTATTTTTGCATGAATCGCTTCGCTCCCTCTTCGATAGTGGACTCTATGGTTCAAATATGAAATATGGAAACTCAGGCACAAAAATAAACGGGTCATTGAATATTTTTGTCAGAGCGCTTCTTATTGAGTCATCCCGTATTTTTGAATATCTCCAGTAAGCTTGCTGCTACCACTGCATATGTTGCACTATGTCCATCAACTTTGACAGCTCATTTCAAAGATCTGGGCGAGGCGATTGAGTTCTGAACATTGAAGTTGTCATGTCAGGTTTGGTTGTTGGTTCCATTGGTTTTGCCTTATTAGGGATTTCAGCTGACTGCATTGGCTCGATCTCTGTGGGGTCTTCTTCTTCTTCTTCTTCGAGATCCTCGCTCTCTTCAACTCGTTGTTGGAGAACAGAGTCTTCGGCTATTCGGTAGCGGTCCCAATCTATGATTGTGCCCTGGCTATAACCTATCTTCTTTACGTTTGCAAAAATTTTAGCTTTCAAGCAAAAAATTATTATCGTAAACGTCTAGCGGCACAATTCTGCATTTCTCTCATAATGATTTTTCCCACATCAATGGTCTTTGCAGTTAAAATCGAGTATAACAAGATCATTCGCTCTAATGAAATTGTAGTCCAAATGAAATAGAACCATACCTTCGCTAGTGGTGTCAAATATTCTCTGCAACAAGTGTGAATTCCTTGCTTTGACACTGTCCACTTAGACTCTGGAACTGTAAGTTCCTAGAGAATTTCTTGCAAATTTTCAGTCTCAATATTTCTCATCAAGGAAGAATATTCATCATCTTCGAAATCAGGTAATTCAAAGAATTCATTAATAGCGTTTGAGGTTATTGGTACCTTGATTCCTCGGACAGAAACTTCTGTTAATTCGTTTGAGGTCAAATTTGCATAAAATTCACGAACTAATTCCTCATCTGCACTCGGTCTTTTCTCACAAAACAACTCCCAATTAAGAGCTTCAGCAATTTTTCGAATGCGCGCAATATACTTGCTTTCTTTCAGTGTAAAGCCTTTTTCAGGGTGCATTTGTTGATTCTTGAAAACGCTTTCGTATCTCGCTTTGGCTTCTTTACAGTGAAATTTGTTTTGTGATTCATCAATTTGGACAAAGGCACGAGTTCTTTTGCGAGGCATAATTAACCTGAACATAAGATAGAAACAAATATTTTCTCAAAAATTTAATTAGTAAAAATAATATATTAACAATTCAAAATAAGTTGAAAAGATTAAATAATTAAATAAAATTGAAATTTAGGAGAAAAATTTGGCTTACCACATTTATATAGAAATTAAGAACTCAATAGATAAAATTAGATGCAAAAGAATTTAATTAAGGGATGGTTGGAATGGAGATTGGTTGGTGGTGAAATAAGATGGAATTATGGTGCACAAGGTAGAGGCAAGGGCAACAGCGGCACGCAAGGGAGCAGTGGTGTGCGGCTTGGTGATAAACCGTAAAAGTAACATATTCTAAGCCCACATTTAGTATGCTTTTGGATGATTTAAGCCCCAATTTATGTAAAAAGGTGCTCTTAATCCTTTCTTTTCATGTCTTATACTCAGGAAAGCACCCGATGACGAAAAGAATGAGAAACGAGCTTAAAATGGACCAAGTTGGGCCAAGCCACAAAATCAACACGGCCTGGACTTCAAGCCACACGGTCGTGCCACCATTCCTACTAGAACACGGCCTTACCACGACTTACACGGCCGTGCCTCATTCAATAGTGTCAAACACGGCCTGACCACGATTTACACGGGCGTGTGCCATGGCCGTGCCTCTTCCGTGGAGAAGAGTAATTTCATTCGGGAAAGGATACTTAGGGAGAAAGAAACGTGTTTCAAAAGCCTATAAATACACCCTAGGTACCAGCTGAAAGGGGGCGGCGAGCTAGGCCAAGAAGCCAAGCCGAAAAGGTCAGATTTGTGGGAATCACTCGAAGATAGCCAGTTGATCCATCTCAAGAAGCCGGAATTCTACTCAAGACGGAGGATCTCCTCTTCAATTCCTTCAGGGGGTTTTAGGGATTTCTTATGTTTTGTTTTATCTTTTCTCTTGAGATATTTTCCTTTATTGTCATGAACTAAACCTTCGGATACCCGAAGGGGATGAAACCTATGATGAATCTTGTTATTTGATTTTTGAATTATATGATAAATACTTAGTTTGTTCTTAATTATGTGAGCTTAATCCAAATTTAATGTGCTTAGGTGGAGGAGGAATAGACCCTGCCTAAGAGTAGATCCAACATAATTAAGCGGAGTTGATCGCACGCCTAGAGATAGGATGACGAGATTTTTTCGGATTAGGGTGAAACCTAATATGGGAATCCACAGATCGATTTACTGCTATTCTATGGGGTTATTATAAGCGAACGAGAGTTCCACTAATTAACCTAGGGTTAGACGTTATTCGCCTTGAGAGAGGGTTTAATATACGTTAGGGAGTCTCACGGATCAAACTAAGTAAATAAATCATATGGTTCAAGGTTAGATAACAAGTGAAGTCTAGGTGGATTTTTCCTAAGGGTATCGCTTGAGTCAACTGAGTTTTCCCAAAAGTTATTTCCCGAATTCATTCTTTTTGCCTTTGCACCTTAGCTTAGTAAGTAGATTAGTTTTAGTTTAACAACCATCACTTTATATTAAGGCTAAATAATAAAAAGACGGTGAGTATTGGTACTTTTAGTTCCTTTGGGTTCGATAATCTGGTCTAACCTAAACTATACTACTGTTCGATAGGTGCACTTGCCTTTAATCATTGTAAGAGTTGGTTTCCATGTTCGATCAGTCTTTTATAAATTTTAAAACTCTGATTTACAGCGATCAAGTTTTTGGCGCTGTTGTCGGGGAACTAAAATATTAAGAAAACTCTATTTTTATTACTTTAGCCATTATTTTTGTTTTTCGCAATTTATTTTTTATTTTTAGTTTTAATTTTAAATTTGTTAAATTTTCTTTCTTTCTTTTCCTAGCAGGTACCTCTAGTTTATGACTAGAAGGAACCCGAGAGGACCTTTAGAATACGATAGTGATATTGAAGCTACCGCTCGAAGAAATCGCAGAGAAATTAGGCGAGCCCTAAATTACCAAGGAGAACGAGAAGACAGATCCAATCCTACTAAAGGGATGGACGAGAATAATCCACCACCACAAAACGATGTGGCGGATCAGAATGCTCCTCGTACTATGTTTGATTATGCTAAACCACATTTAACAGGAGCCGAATCTAGTATTGTTAGGCCTACTATAGCTGCTAATAATTTTGAATTAAAGCCTAACACTATACAAATGATTCAACATATTGTTCAATTTGATGGATTACAGGACGAAGATCCAAACGCTCATATAGCTGATTTTTTAGAGTTCTGTGATACCTTCAAAATAAATGGCATTTCTGATGATGCCATACGCCTTCTATTATTTCCCTTTTCATTAAAGAATAAAGCTAAACAGTGGTTAAACTTCGTTACCGAGGGTCAATCACTACATGGGAACAAATGACCGGAAAAATTTCTATTAAAATATTTCCCACCGCCCAAAACGACCAAGTTACGTAATGATATATCTTTTTTGTGCAGATGGATTTAGAGACATTATACGACGCATGGGAGAGATACAAAGATCTCTTGAGGAGATGCCCACACCACGGATTACCATTGTGGCTACAAGTCCAAACTTTTTACAACGGTGTGAATCCTTCAACGAGGCAATTAATTGATTCACCGTCGGTGGAACCACGAATAATAGAACTCCCGAGGCACCCTACGAGTTTATCGAAGAGATGTCGCTTGAATAACTATCGCGGCAAGTTACAAGAACAAGGCCAACAAAAACAAATGGAGTTTACAACCTCGACGTAGTAACCATGCTATCAAATCGTAGAGTTGATGAATAAGAAAATTGATAGTTTGTGTTCTTCACAGGTACATTCAGTCATGCAGTGCGACGCAAGTGGAACCGTGGCGAATCCTGAGTACCCACCCTACCAACCGGGAATAGAGAGCGAACAGATGAACTATATAGGTAACAATTTCAGATCCAATAATAACCCATATAGTAATAATTATAATCCAGGTTGGAGGAACCACCCAAATTTTTCGTGGGGAGGACAAGGAAATCAAGGAAATCAAAGACAACAACCTCCTCAAAATTTCCAAAATCAGCCCTATCCATAAGAAAAGAAGCCGAGTCTTGAAGAGACGTTGAACAAATTCATAGCATCCACAGAAGCCCGTCTCCAAAAAAATGAGGTAACACTTGACACCCAACAAACATCGATCAAAAAGATCGAGAACCAAGTTGGAGGACTTACAAAGGAAATGGGGAAATTACCCAGTCAGTCGGAGAATTTGCAAAGCTATTATCTGAACAACCGCAAGGGCGTTTACCGAGTAATACTAAAATTAATCCAAAGGAGCAAATCCAAGCCATAACAGCTCAAGAAAGCGAAGAAGTAGACGAACCCAGTCCAACACAAGGAAACGAGATAGAAAAAGGTAAAGTTGAGGTAACACAAGACAAGCCAAAACCGGTCATCAAGGAATACCAACCTCGCGTACCTTACCCTGAGGCATTAAGAAGAGACGACACAGAAGAACAGTTCGGTAAGTTTCTTAAACTCTTAAAGCAATTACATATTAACTTACCATTATTGAAGCTCTGTCGCAGATGCCAGATTCTAGGAAATTTTTAAAAGAGCTTCTGACAAACAAACGGAAGTTAGACGAGTCGTCACATGTGGAACTTAACACAAAGTGCTCAAAGAAATTCTCCAAAATAGGCTACCACAAAAGCTAAAAGATCCAGGGAGTTTTACAATTCCATGTTTAATTGGTAGACTAACTGGTTGATAATGCGTTAGGCGATTTAGGGGCAAGCATAAATGTCATGCCTTATAAATTGTTTAAACAATTAGGTCTAGGGAAACCAAACAAACTAGGATGAGCATTCAATTAGTCGATAAAATCATTTAGAATTCCTAGGGGTATTATCGAAGATGTTCTTGTGAAAATCGATGATTCGCTTTCCCAATGAGACTTTGTTGTCTTAGACATGGATGAGGATAATTTGATCCCCTAATCTTAGGAAGACCCTTTTAGCGATCGTCGGGACTAAAATTGATGTTGATGCAGAGAACTCATACTTTGTGTAGGTAATGAGACAAATCACCATCAAAGCTCTCGACTCGGCTAGAACATCGAGTAATCAAGGTGAGAACGTAAATTTTACTAATAACCATTCGATTAATCCTTATTTTCAGGAAACACCACCAAAGAATACAACCAAACCCGATCCTAAAACCCATGCCAACAAAGAAATAACTCATGAAGATCGAGGATTCAGATTCGATGATCTAGACGCAGTGGAAGACACACTTCAAGGAAAAATTAGGGATACACGACGAAGAACCGGAACCACACGAGATAAAACCAAAGGAGCCCCCAGAAGAGCTAATAGGAACAACAAATCACTTCAAAATAGGGGACCAAGTACTACTAGATCAGGTAAATCCTCAAATATCTCCTCCGGACCCTAGCACAAACAAAGAAATATCTTTTAGGATAACCAGTGTTTTTCCACATGGAGCAGTCGAGGTAAGTAACCCTATTTTTGGTACTTTTACTATAAACACATCTCGACTTAAATTTTTTTCACGAAGACGCAAATGATAGCATGAGGAAAGACTTTCAACTCCTCAAACCACCCTGACAAAGCAAACTAGAGGAGAGTCTAGCTTAAGACTATAAACGAGCGCTTCTCGGGAGGCAACCCGAGCACTAACATAATTTATTCTCATATTTTGCTTTAAATCTATTTTTATTCTCTTCTTTCTGAACACGTAGTTATAAACTAACATGGGATGCAAAAATTCCAGGACACACGGCCTTGCACACAGCCGTGGCCGTGGCCGTGTGTACCTCAAGAATCTTGGTACTAACATGGCAGGACGGTACAAGTCAGAATGAACTAATTTCTGGCAATCACGGACTCAACCACTCTCCCACGGGCACCAACAAAGTGACACGGCCGTGCTTGACGGCCGTGTGAGGCTACTGACTTGCCAGCCACGGGCTGAACACGCCCGTGCCATCTAACCGTGCTAATATACTGACTTGTCGAACACAGGCTAGACACGAGAGTGGGGAACCAACACGCCCTAGAGCACGACCGTGCGAGGCGGCCGTGTGAATCAACACACCCTCAACCCACGGGCGTGGGAAACTGCCAGACCTGAAATTCTATTTAACCATCATACCCTTTTCATTTCTCTTCTTAACCCACTTCTTTCTTCTTTCCTTATTCCATTCTTTCCTTTCTTTTTCCTTTTCCTAAAAATCCTTAGACTCTTGAGCTACAACAAAATTATATCAATGGCAAAGAAGCGTAAGAGGCCAAACTCCTCAAAGGAGACCGATTCACATAAGTTCATGCCGGTAGCTTCATCCAAACAATAAGCCAAGGGTCTTTGAGACCAATTATCTGTTCTCCTATTTTTATCTTCTCCTTTATTTTCCTTATCTTTACTTCTTTTCTACTTAATTTAGCTTATTTTATCTTAACTTCTTAATTTTAGGTTCTAAAGGCTGCTTGGGAATCACGCCGCCACCACCACCATAACCTCAGCCTTAGAAATCACACCCAACAATAAGGACTCTATGATCCATCCATCTTTTCTTTTAATTTTAGTTTTCTTCTTAGTATCCTTCTCTTTATCTTCCTTGTCCTTAATTTCATATTTAGTTTACTTTAATTATGTCTTAAGGATCCCTGGCTAATTCTCTACGAGCGTCCTAATTTCTTCATCTAGCGCAGTTTCATCATCCAGACGGCCCATCACCACCACCAAAGGCACAATCACCTCTCTAGAAATCATCCGAAAATTCAGGAAGTTTTCACTTACCCCCATATCTGATGATTTTATTACAAAGTTATTATATATCTTTGTACATTGAGGGCAATGTACATCTTAAGTGTGGGGGGTGAACAACCTAAAAAGATACCTAACAAAAACCCTGAATTTAGTCTTGTTTTTAAGTAATTTACTCATATTACTAATTAGGATGAAATTTCTGATGATTTATGATTTTTATTGATATGTTTTAGATTAAGTCATTGATAATTGTGCATTGATAATTAAATTTGAAGAATACTAGAGAATCAAGCATGATAAGTCTATTTTTCGAAAATTAAAAATTTTCTAGGTTGTCGAATGAGTTTAAATATTACTTTGAAGTTTGAAATTTACTGAGGTTGACATCAAAATACCCATAATTTTTGTGAGTTTTTGAGCCTTATAGAGCATACATTCTTTTTCTTGCTCACTTTATTGATTATGAGTATGTCAACACCGATTTGTTATTCTAGAACTTGCATCGATTATACATGTTGAGACCACATTTTTTTATTTGAAACACAGAGATGATAAAGGCACCTAGGATCTAACCCACTTACTCCATAAAAAGCCTACCTTCACAAATTAACCCCTAGTGAACCCCTTTTAATCCTAACAACCCTATTTATTGACTCACCCACTAATATTAACCCGGAACCCCTTTGTTTTTGCTATCACCATTCCTTTTGACTACCCTTATATCGAGATTTGATTTGATTAATAGCCTAACTATGTCTTCTATTTCAGTTATGTATTCATAGTTTTTTTTTTAAAAAAAGCGAAGTATATCCGTTATTCATTATTAGTTGTGATTAAATGAGCTTATACGCTTGAATTCTAGATATCAAAGAAGAAGCTCGTAGTGTTAGCATTATTAGTTTTCAATTGATGTAATTATTATTAGTTCATTAGTTCTTAGTTAGGTGATTTGTCGATTCAATCTCGATTTTAACCCTCTAATTCAGCCTTACTCCACACCTTAACCCTAGCCCATTACAACCCGGTTAAAGACATTTTGATTTGTGTTTCATCTCATATTTCAGTGGTGGAGATTTGATTTTAATGTAAGCCTATGGGATTAACTCTTCATTTTGACTTTTTAGTGCCTAAATTTTGAACCTTAAACACTTTGAGTGATTTGAGCGAATCTTTTGTGAGGATGTCAATCCTTGTCGATTTCGAATTAAAGGTAATTATTTAGATGAAGGGAAACACCTATGTTTTGCGCTACAGAATCTATGACTTATACTGTTTGAATTTTTAGGACACTTTGAATTGAATTATCCATGTATAAATTATCTATGAATTATGATGAGACACTATCAATAAGAAGTATGAATTACAGGAAGTTCGTTTTAATTGTAAGTTGAGAATTTTGCTTGAGGACAAGCAAAAGCTTAAGTGTGGGGGTATTTGATAAACCGTAAAAGTAACATATTCTAAGCCCACATTTAGTATGCTTTTGGATGATTTAAGCCCCAATTTATGTAAAAAGGTGCTCTTAATCCTTTCTTTTCATGTCTTATACTCAGGAAAGCACCCGATGACGAAAAGAATGAGAAACGGGCTTAAAAAGGACCAAGTTGGGCCAAGCCACAAAATCAACATGGCCTGGACTTCAAGCCACACGGCCGTGCCACCATTCCTACTAGAACACGGCCTTACCACGACTTACACGGCCGTGCCTCATTCAACAGTGTCAAACACGGCCTGACCACAATTTACACGGGCGTGTGCCATGGTCGTGCCTCTACCGTGGAGAAGAGTAATTTCATTCGGGAAAGGATACTTAGGGAGAAAGAAACGTGTTTCAAAAGCCTATAAATACACCCTAGGTACCAAATTGAAGGGCGCGAGCTAGGCCAAGAAGCCAAGCCGAAAAGGTCAGATTTGTGGGAATCACTCGAAGATAGCCAGTTGATCCATCTCAAGAAGCCGGAATTCTACTCAAGACGGAGGATCTCCTCTTTAATTCCTTTAGGGGGTTTTAGGGATTTCTTATGTTTTGTTTTATCTTTTCTCTTGAGATGTTTGCCTTTATTGTCATGAACTAAACCTTCGGATACCCGAAGAGGATGAAACCTATGATGAATCTTGTTATTTGATTTTTGAATTATATGATAAATACTTAGTTTGTTCTTAATTATGTGAGCTTAATCCAAATGGCTCAAGGGTTGAAGCGGCCGGCATGAACTAAATGGCTTCAAATATCCTTGGCTCATCGAATGATTGAAGCGGCCAGCATGAACTTATATAGATCGGTCTCCCTCTGGGAGACTATGATTGATTCCTTCCGCTTCTTCGGCATTTGGTGTAGTTCAAGGGTTTTGGGGATGTATTGGAGAAGAAAAGTAGGGAGAGGGTTGAGAAAGAAAAGAAAAACTAAATGGGCTGAATGGGTGAGAAGAGGGAGGGGTGGGTGGTTTAAATAGAATTCTCAAGTTAGGTACATTCCCACGCTCGTGCACCATGGGCGTGTTGATTCACACGGCCGCCTCGCACAGTCGTGTTATACATCGTATCGTTTCTCCCACGCTCATGTTCTGATTGCCACGCCAGTTGGTGATAAGTCAGTGTCGTCCACGGTCGCGTCGCACGGCCGTGGCGTTTTATCGGTGCCCGTGGGGTAGTGGTTGGAGTCCTTGACTCTGAAGATTTGATTCTTTCTGACTTGTACCTCTTCTGCCATTGTCAGTACGGAGATTCTGTACCTCCACACGGCCACGGCCACGGCTGTGTGCAAGGCCGTGTGGGCTGGAAATCTGCACTTTTGGTTAGTTTAAAACTAGGTGTTTAAGACTAAGATAAGAGAAGAAAATAAAATGAAAACAAATACGAAAAGTAATTAGGGTTAGTGCTCGGGTTGCCTCCCGAGAAGCGCTCGTTAAAGTCTTAAGCTAGACTTTCCTCGTATTCGCAAACAAATTAGGGTGGTTTAAAATTTTGAATATCTTCCTCATGCTATCGAGCCTCTATTTCCTTGATAAAGTTTAAGTCAAGAAGCGTTTATATTGAAGGTACCAAAATAGGATTACTTACCTCGACTGTTCCGTATGGAAAAACACTGATTACCCTAAACGGTATTTCTTTGTTTGTGTTAGGGTCAGGAGGAGATGTTCGAGGGTCTTTTTTTCTATCAATACCTGATCTCCGATTTTGAACTTGTTTGCTTCATGGAGTGGCTCTGGTTCTGCTTCGTGTATTCCTAATTTTTCCTTGAAATGCGTCTTCCACTCGTCTAGATCATCGACCTGAATCCCTTGTTCTTCGTGTGTTATTTCTTTGTTGGCACATGGTATAGAATCGGGTTCAGTTGTTTTCTTTCCTGGTGTTTCCTGAAAAGAAGGGTTAACCGAATGGTTATCAATAGAATTTGTTTTCTCACCTGGATTACTCGATGTTCTAGTCGAGTCGAGAGCTTGGAGAGTGACTGTCTCATTACCTACACGAAGTATTAGTTCTCCTGCATCAATGTCGATTTTAGTTCTAGAAGTTGCTAAGAATGGTCTTCCTAAAATTAAGGGAATCGAATTATCCTCATCCATGTCTAAGACAACAAAATCTACTAGGAAAATGAATTTATCAATTTTTACAAGAACATCTTCGATAATACCCCTAGGAATTCTAATAGTTTTATCAGCTAGTTGAATGCTCATCCTAGTTTGTTTGGGTTTCCCTAGACCTAGTTGTTTAAACAATTTATAAGGCATGACATTTATGCTTGCCCCTAAATCAGCTAACGCATTATCAATAGGTAAACTACCAATTAAACATGGAATCGTAAAACTCCCTGGATCTTTTAATTTTCGTGGTAGTTTATTTTGCAAGATTGCCGAGCACATTGCGTTTAGTTCCACGTGTGATGCCTCGTCTATCCTTCGCTTGTTCGTCAAAAGCTCTTTTAAAAATTTTCTAGAATCTGGCATCTGTGAAAGAGCTTCGAGTAACGGTAAGTTTATATGTAATTTCTTTAAAAGTTTAAGAAACTTACCGAACTGTTCCTCTGTGTCGTCTCTCCTTATTGCTTCGGGATATGGTATGCGAGGTTGGTACTCTTTGATTACCGATTTTGGCTTATTATTACTTACCTCAACCTTACCTTCTTTGACCACATTCTCTTGCTTTGAATTAGGCTCGTCTAACCCTTCACTTTCTTGAGCTGATATGGCTTGGATTTGCTCCTTTGGGTTAATCTCAGTGTTGCTTGGTAGACGCCCTTGTGGTCGTTCAGAAATTATCTTTGCGAGTTGTCCAACTGTGTTAGTAAGTTGTCCAACTATCTTAGTGAGTTCCCCAAATTGTCTCTCGATCCCTTTAATTGATGCCTGTTGATTCTTAAGGGTGGTCTCAGTGTCTTGGAGACGGTTATCTGTGGCTGCCATGAATTTTGTCAGCATCTCTTCAAGGTTCGGCTTTTTTCCTGTGGATAGGGCTGATTTTGGAAATTTTGAGGAGGTTGCTGTCTTTGAATTCCTTAATTTCCTTGACCTCCCCATGAAAAATTTGGGTGGTTCCTCCAACCTGGATTATAAGTATTGCTATAAGAGTTAATATTAGATCTGAAATTATTACCTATATAGTTCATCTATTAAGCTTTACGTGCCCGATTGGTAGGGTGGGTACTCGGGATTCGCCACAATTCCTTAAATCATGCATTGCATTCTTGGATGTACTGCGAAGAACACAAACTATCAAGCTTTACTGCTCATCATCTCTACTGTGTTGATAGCATGGTTACTGCGTCGAGGTTGAAAACTCCGGCTGATTTCGTTGGTTTTGTCATTGTAACCTGCCACTGATAGTTATTCAGTGACATCTCTTCAATAAACTCGTAGGCTGAATCAATTAGTTGCCTCGTTGAGGGGTTTACACCGTTATAGAAAGTTAAGACTTGGAGCCACAAGGGTAAACCATGGTGCGGACACCTTCTCAAGAGATCCTTGTATCTCTCCCATGCGTCGTATAATGTCTCTAAATCCATCTGCACAAAAGAAGAGATATCATTCCGTAATTTGGCCGTTTTGGCCGGTGGGAAATATTTTAATAAAAATTGTTCAGTCATTTGATCCCATGTAGTGATTGACCCTCGTGGTAATGAGTTTAACCACTGTTTAGCTTTATTCCTTAATGAAAAGGGAAATAACCGAAGACGGATGGCATCATCAGAAACGCCATTTATTTTAAAGGTATCACAAAACTCTAAAAAATTAGCTATATGAGTATTTGGGTCTTCGTCCTGTAAACCATCAAATTGAACAAATTGTTGAATCATTTGTATAGTGTTAGGCTTTAATTCAAAATTATTAGCAGCTATAGCAGGCCTAACAATACTTGATTCTGCTCCTGTTAAATGAGGTTTAGCATAATCATACATAGTACGCGGAGCATTATTTTCTACCACATCTTGTGGTGGTGGATTATTCTCGTCCATCCCTTCAGTAGGATTGGATTCGCCTTCTCGCTCTTTTTCTGTGTAATTTAGGGCTCGCCTAATTTCTCTGCGATTCCTACGAGCGGTAGCTTCAATATCACTATCGTATACTAGTGGTCCTCTCGGGTTCCTTCTAGTCATAAACTAGAGGTACCTGCTAGGAAAAGAAAGAAAAAAAAAATTAGCAAAGTTAAAAAACAAAATAAAAATAAAACTAAATTGCGGAAAATAATGGCTAAAGTAATAAAAATAGAGCTTTCTTAATATTTTAGTTCCCCGGCAACGGTGCCAAAAACTTGATCGTTGTTTTCGCGATGTCAAAGTTTTAAAATTTATAAAAAGAATGATCGAACCTGGAAACTAACTATGACAACTATTTGAGGCAAGCGCACCTATCGAACAGTAGTATAGCTTAGGCAAGACCGGATTGTCGAACCCAAAGGAACCAAAAGTACTAATACTAACTTTCTTTTTATTATCTAGCCTAAAATAAGTGAAGTTGTTATTTAATCTAAATTTAACTAACTACTAAGCTAAAGACGCAAAGACAAAAAGAATGAATTGGGGAAATACCGTTGGAAAAACTCAGTTGATTAAGAAGATACCTTTAGGAAGAATCCACCTAGACTTCACTTGTTATCTAACTCTGAACCAGACGATTTATTCACTTGACTTGATCCGTAAAACTCCCTAATGTATATTAAACCCTCTCTCGAAGCGAATAACATCTAACCCTAGGTTGATTAATTGAAATCTCTTTCTAATTAAAACCCCTAAAATTGCATTAACTCGATCTATGGACTCCCATATTAGGTTTCACCCTAATCCGGCAAAATCTCGTCACCCTATCTCTAGGCGCGCGATCAACTCCGCTTAATTATGCTAGATCTACTCTTAAGCAGGGACTTTTTCTCCTCCATCTAAGCACATCAAACTTGAATCAATATCCCGAAAATATCAACACAAGAATTAAGAACACATAATTAAGAACAAGTCAAATATTTATCATATAGTTCAAATAAACGATAACAAGATTCATCTAAGTTTCATCCCCTTGTATCTGAAGGGTTTAGTTCATAACAATAAAAGAAAACATCTCGAAAGAAAAGATAAAACAAAACATAAGAAATCCCTAAAACCCCTGAAGGAATTGAAGGAGAGATCCGCCGTCTTGAGTAGAATTCAGCTTCTTAAGATGGATCAATCCCAGCTATCTTCGCGTGTTTCCCACAAATCTGACCTTTTCGGCTCGGCTCCTTGGCCTAGCTCACCGCCCCCTTCTAGGTTATACTTAGGGTGTTTATATAGGCTTTTGGAATAGGTTTGTTTGCCCCTAAGTATCCTTTTCCGAGTGAAATTGCTCTTTTCCACGACAGGGACACGGCCATGGCACACGCCCGTGTGAATCGTCTTTAGGCCGTGTTCAGATTTTTAATGAGGTGACACACCCGTGTAAATCGTGATCAGGCCGTGTTCTAGTCTATTAGGGAGACACGACCGTGTTGGCTCAAGTCGAGGCCGTGTTGATTTTCACTTTGGCCTAATTTGGTCCGTTTTATGCCTGTTTCTCGTTCTTTCCATCCTTCGGTGCTTTTCTGAGTATAAAACATGAAAAGAAAGGATTAAGAGTACCTTTTTACATAAATCAAGGGATAAATCATCCAAAAGTATGCTAAATATGGGATTAAAATATGTTACTTTTACGGTTTATCACATAGAAAGCGAACAAATGAACTATGTAAGTAATAATTTCAGATATCAAAATAACCCTTATAGCAATACTTACAATCCAGGTTGGAAGAACCACCCCAATTTTTCATGGGGTGGTCAAGGAAATCAAAGACAACAACACCCTCCAAATTTCCAATAGCAGCAGTACCCACAGGAAAAGAAATTGAACCTCGAGGAGATGTTGACAAAATACATAGCAGCAACAGAAACACGTTGCCAAAGTATAGAAACAAAACTTGCAAAAGAAGAAGCATCGACACAAGAGCTCAAAGATCAAATTGGGCAAATCACCAAGATCTTGACGGAACGACCATAAGGTAGATTGCCAAGCAACACTGAAACTAACCCAAGGGAGTAGATTCAAGCCATATCAACTAATGACAATGTAGGGTTAGATGAGCCTCATTTAAGACAAGATAATGTGGTAGAAGAGGGTAAGGTTGAGGAAGAAAGAAAAAAGCCAAAATCGGTAATTAAAGAGTACCAACCTCGTATACCATACCCTGAGGCGATGAAGAAAGACGACATAGAGGAACAGTTCGGTAAGTTTCTTAAACTTTTAAAGAAATTACATACTAACTTACCAGTACTTGAAGCTCTTTCGCAGATGCCAGATTCAAGGAAATTCTTAAAAAAGCTTTTGACAAACAAGCGAAAGATCGACGAGGAATCGCATGTGGAACTCAACGCAAAGTGCTCAGCAATTCTCCAAAATAAATTACCACAAAAATTAAAAGATCCAGGGAGTTTTACAATTCCATGCTTAATTTGTAGTTTATCTATTGATAATGCGTTAGCTGATTTAGGGGCAAGCATAAATGTCATGCCTTATAAAATGTTTAAACAACTTGGTCTAGGGAAACCCAAACAAACTAGGATGAGCATTCAATTAGCTGATAAAACTGTTAGAATTCCTAGGGGTATAATCGAAGATGTGCTAGTAAAGATTGATAAATTCGTATTCCCAGTAGACTTTGTTGTTTTAGACATGGATGAGGACAATAGTATTCCATTAATTCTAGGAAGGCCCTTTTTAGCAACTGCCAGGACTAAAATTAATGTCGACACAGGTGAACTTATACTCTGTGTAGGTGACGAGACAGTCACTCTTTAGGCTCTCGATTCGGTTAGAACATCGAGAAAATAAGGTGAGAAAGTAAATTCTATTGATAACCGTTCGATTAACCCTTCTTTGCAGGAAGCACCACAAAAGAACACAACTAAACCCGATCCTAGACCCAATGCCAACAAGGAAACAACTCATGAGGATCGAAGGGATCAAGTTGATGAACTAGACGAGTGGAAGACACATTTCAAGGAAACACTAGGGATACACGAAGAGAAACTGAGGGAACCACCAGACGAGCTCGTAGGAAAGACAAATCACTTTAAAATAGGAGACTAGGTATTGTTAGATAAAACAGACCCTCAAATATCTCCTCCTGACCCTAATACAAACAAAGAAATCCCTTTTAGGGTAATAAGTGTTTTCCCATACAGAACAGTCGAGGTAAGTAATCCTATTCTTGGCACTTTCAATATAAACGCATCTCGACTTGAACTCTATCATGATAATGAAACTGATAGCATAAGGAAGGACTTTCAACTCCTCTAACCACCTTGATGATGGAAACGAGAGGTAAGTCTAGCTTAAGACTTTAAACGAGCGCTTTTCAGGAGGCAACCCGAGTACTAACTCCATTAATTTTTACACTTTTTTTTTTATTTTTCACTTTTATTTTTCCTTTTCAGCATTTAAAATTAACCAAAGTGCAAATTACCATACCACACGGCCTTACACACGGCCGTGGCCGTGGCCGTGGCCGTGTGGATGCACTGAATCTCCGTACTGACATGGCAGAGATGGTACGAGTCAGGATGAATCGTATCTTCGAGTCACGGACCCAACTACCCTGCCATGTCCGTGTGATATGGCCGTGGCCGACACTGAGGGAAGACACACGGGCTCCAACTAACTAGCCAAGGTCGTGCGATGCGGCCGTGGTCGACACTGTTTGATCCCACATGGGCGTGGTGACCACGAAACGGGCGTGGGAGAAACGAACGAAACACAACACGGCCGTGCGATACGGTCGTGTGACCCAACACGCCCATGGTACACGGGCGTGGGGATGTACCAGCTTTGAAAATTCTATTTAAAACACCCCTTGCCCCCTTTTCTCACCCACTCCCCATCCCTTTTTCCCTACTCGCATTCACCCTCCCCTCCCAACCCCTCCATTCTTTCCTCTATTCCTCCATCTACAAAGCCCTTGAGCTACACCACATCCATGTCGAAGAAACGGAAGGTTCCAAGCACAGTCTCCATGTGGGAGACCAATCTATATAAGTTCATGTCGGCCGCTTCAATTATTCGACAAGCCAAGGGTCTTTGAGACCATTCTATTTTTCTTTTTCCTTTCTCTTCTTCTTTATTTTCCTTTTCTTTATTTCTCTTATGTTTAATTTAGTTTATTTTATCTTAGTTTCTTGGTTTTAGGTTCTAAAGGCTGCTAGGGAAGCACCCCACCACGACCACTGTCAACACCACCGCAGCCTTAGAAGTCACACCCACCTCGCAAACCACCCAACAATAAGGACTCTTCGGTCCATTAATCTTTTCTTTTAATTTTATTTCACTTTTTATTTTCCCTCACTTTATCTTTCTTTTCTTTAAATACATAATTAGTATTGTTTGAATTATTATTATTATTTCCTGGCTAATTCTGCATGAGCTACCAAATTTCTTCATCTAGCGCAAAGACTGTGGATGGCCACCATACCACCATCAGAGACGCCTCCTCCAACTTATCTTTCACCTCCAACGCAAGGATTTCATCCATAATTCAGGGAGTTTCACTTCTCTCCATATCTTTTGAATTTCTACTTAATTGTTTATATATATATATCTTTGTACATTGAGGGAAATGTACATCTTAAGTGTGGGGGGTGAACAACCTAAAAAAGTGCCTAATTTTTTTCATTATTCTCAAATTCCTGAAATTAGGTGCCAAACTTTTTGCATTATTCGCAAATCCTGAATTATGTCTTGTTTCTTAAGTAAGTTTCTCATATTATGATTAGAATGAAATTCCTTGCGGATTCATGATTTTTTATTGATATATTTTAGATTAAGTCATTGATAATTGTGCATTGATAATTTAAAACTTTAAGATACTAGAGAATCAAGCATGATAAGTCTATTTTTCAGGATTAATTTTTTTTTAGGTTGTCTACCTAAATTTGAAGATTACTTTGAAGTTTGAAATTCGCTAGGTTGACATCAAAAAGCTATAATTTTTGTGAGATTTTGAGCCTTTTAGAGCATATATTCTTTTTCTTGCTCACTTTTTGATTATGAGTGTGTCAACATTGATTTGTTATTCTAGAACTTGCATCGATTATACATGTCGAGACCACACCTTTGATTTGATATACAGAGATGATAAAGGCACCTAGGTTTTAACCCGCTCACTCCACTAAAAGCCTACCTTCATTATTAACCCCTAGTGAACCCTGTTTAATCCTAATAACCCATTTATTGACTCACTCGCTAATACTAACCCAAAACCCTTTGTTTTTGTTATCACCATTCCTTTTAACTACCCGTATATCGAGATTTGATTTGATCAGTTGCCTAACTATGATCTTTATTTCAGTAATTAAATTCATCCTTTATTATCTATTTGTTCTTAAAAAAAATTGAAGTATAGTCATTATTAGTTTTATGATTAAATGAGCTTATACGTTTGAATTCCAAATATTTAAGAAGAAGCTCGAATCATTAGTATTATTAGTTTTCAATTGATGTAATTACTTATATCCAGTTCGTTGTTTTTGGTTAGGTAATTTGTCAATTCAATCTCAATTCTAACCTTCTAATTCAGCCTATATCCACACCTTAACCCAAGCCCCGTTACAACCCTGTTAAAGACCTTTTGATTTGTGCATCATTTCATATTATAGTGGTGGAGATTTGATTCTCATGCAAGCCTATGGGATTAAATTTTCATGTTTGACTTATGAGTGCTTAATCTTTGAACCTTAAACACCTCGAGTGATTTGAGTGAATCTGTAGTGAGGATGTCAATCCTTGTCGATTTTAAATCAGAGGTAATTATTTAGATAAGGGGAAACACCTATGTTTTCATGCTACAGAATGTATGACTTGGATTGTTTGAATCTTTAGGACTCTTTGAGTTGAATTATCCATGTATGAATTATCTTTGAATTATGATGAAACATTATTGATGAATATTATGAATTAAGGAAGTTCGTTTTAATCATGAATTGAGAATTTTGCTTGAGGACAAGCAAAAGCTTAAGTGTGGGGGTATTTGATAAACCGAAATAGTAACATATCTTAAACTCACATTTAGCATGCTTTTGGGTGATTTAAGCCTTGAATTGTGTAATTTGGTGCTCTTGATCCTTTGTTTTCATGTTTTATACTTAGGAAAGCACCGGAGGATGAAAAGAATGAGAAACGGGCTTAAAACGGACAAAATAGGCCAAATCACAAAATCGACACGGCCCGGGCCCAAGCAACACGGCCGTGCCTCCCTAATCAGACCTGAACACGACCTGGCCACGATTCACACGGTCGTGTGCCAAGGACATGTCCCTGCCATAGAGAAGAGGAATTTCACTCGGATTTGGATACTTAGGGGTAAAGAAACACATACCAAAAGCCTATATAAACACCCTAGAGGCCAACTTTCAAGGGGGAGCCAGCTAGGCCAAGGAGCCGAGCTAGAAAGATCAGAATTGTGGAAATCACTCGAAGGATAGCCAGTTGATTCATCTCAAGAAGCTGGAGTTATACTCAAGACGGAGGATCTCTCTTCAATTCCTTCAGGGGGTTTTAGAGTTTTTCTTATGTTTTGTTTTATCTTTTCTTTTGAGATGTATTTTATTATCATTATGAATTGAACCCTCAAATACCTGAGGGATGAAACTTAGATGAATCTTGTTATCGTTTGTTGAACTATATGATAAATATTTGACTTGTTCTTAATTATGTGTTCTTAATTCTTGTGTTGATATTTCGCGGATATTAATTCAAGTTTGATGTGCTTAGGTGGAGGAGCAAAAGTCCCTGCCTAAGAGTAGATCTAGCATAATTAAGTGGAGTTGATCGCACGCCTAGAGATAGGGTGACGAGATTTTGCCGGATTAGGGTGAAACCTAATATGGGAGTCCATAGATCGAGTTAATGCAATTCTAGGGGTTTTAATTAGAAAGATATTTCAATTAATCAACCTAGGGTTAGACGTTATTCACTTCGAGAAAGGGTTTCATATACATTAAGGAATCTTACGGCTCAAGTCAAATGAATAAATCGTCTGGTTCAGAGTTAGATAACAAGTGAAGTCTAGGTGGATTCTTCCTTGGGTATTTTTTTAATCAATTGGTTTTTCCCACAAGTATTTTCCCCAAATTCATTCTTCTTTGTCTTAGAGTCTTTAGTTTATTAATTAGTTAATTTAGATTAAACAACAAATTCCCTTTATTTTAGGCTAGATAATAAAAAGAAAGTTAGTATTAGTACTTTTAGTTCCTTTGGGTTCGACATTCCGGTCTTGCCTTAACTATACTACTGTTCGATAGGTGCGCTTGCCTCAAATCGTTGTCATAGTTAGTTTCTAGGTTTGATCATTCTCATTTATAAATTTTAAGACTTTGACATCGCATAAAAAACAACGATCAATGCTAGGCAGTAGAAAGGTGCGTCGAGCAAGGCCTGGCAAGCTGCTGGGCATGCGGGCAGGTGCAGAAGCTACTAGGCATGCGAGCAGTGCGAGGTTCTTTGGGCATACAGTCAGTGCAGCGACGAGGGAGAGCAGCTGCTGGCGGTTAGCGCATGACATGGGTCGAGCTGGAAGCAAAGCGGCATGCGTTGGGGCTGCTAGTGCCTATGGTGGGTGTTGGTGTGGTTCGGTTAAGGTGATGTGAAAAAGATGGAGAGGGTGGATGGAATTTATAGTGAAGAGGGTAGGAGTTCAATTAGAATTCTTAGAACAAATTAATAATTAAAATATTCTAAGTTCTAATCTTACACAAAGTCAATAACATTTAATAATTAATATGATGCATATTAAAATATTATTTGCTATTAATTTATTAAAATAAAAACTATTAAGTAAAATATAATCAAATTTAAACTAATCCTAATTCCATGCAAAGTTGATAATAATTAATATATATTATAATAAAAATATTTATATATTAGTTGTTATTATCTTATTTAAAAAAACATTTATTCTAGATGCCTTTAAAAATATTTACAAAAAAGGACATCTAATTTTTAATATTTACAAAAGGAGCAACCAAATTTTGAAAAGAATTCAATTAAGTACCCAGACTTAAAGAAAATTTGAAAATTGAGTTGCAATCAAAACTTGGATCAAAGTTGACCCTTTTATAAACTAAAAATTTATTTTGCCATTTAGGGAATAATTTCTTGGAAGATTATGTTAAACCTAATTCCCACGAAAGATTGGATGGGTCACAAGCGGCCCCGCTTAAGTTTCAATCTCTTAGACAGAATTTATTTAAACATACTAATCCTGAAATATACCCTAAATCATTTATTTAGAAAGAAAAACGAGAAAAATTAAATATCTGATAAAATGAACGAGATTTGATCCCGCTCAATTTTATTCCCCTAGTAATGTTTTAAGCGCTGAGCATTGACTTGAAAATTACCTCCCTTACCTTAAGGCTTGACAACTCCATATAGGAAAACTTGGTGAATCGTAAATGGACCGGACCAACGTGATTTTAACTTACCTAGAAAGAACCTTAATCTGGAGTTGAATAACAAGACTTGCTGACCCACTTCAAATTCTCGAACTCGAATGTGCTTGTTATGCCATATTTTAAGTCTTTCCTTGAATAGTTTGGCATTCTCGTATAAGAACATTCAGAATTCTTCTAACTCATTAAGTTAAAGCATCTGTTTCTCTTTAGCAAGCTTAAGATCCAAATTAAGTTGTTGGAGAGCCCAGTAAGCTTTGTGTTCTAACTCCAATGGCAGATGACCAACCTATAGGGTGACATCCCTAAAGGTGTCTTGTATGCTGTCATGTAGGCCTATAAAGAAGCATCTAGTCTTTTAGACCAATCTTGTCAGTTCGGGCAAACTACCTTCTCGAGTATGCCTTTTATTTCTTTGTTCACCAGTTCAGCTTGCCCATTCGTCTGCGGATGGTAAGCTGTGGCAACCTTGTGCTTCACTCCATGTATGTTAAGTAACCATTTCAACCATTTGTTCACGAAATGGGACCCTTCACCACTGATGATAGCTCTCGGGGTTCTAAACCTTGTGAACATGCTTCTGCAAAGACTTCATTACAACCTTAGCATCATTCATCGATTATGCCTCAGCCTCAACCCCCTTAGACACGTAGTCTACTGCTACCAATATGTACTTATGACCAAAAGACGAAGGAAAGGGACTGAGAAAGTCAATACCCCAAACATCAAATAATTCTACCTCAATGATGTTTGTCTGGGGCATCTCATTTATGCTGGTGATATTTCCAACCCTTTTGGCATCGATCACAACCCTTTACATAAACATACGCTTCTTTGAATAGCGTTGGCCAAAAGAATCCAGCTTACAATACTTTGGCCGTAGTACGTGTACCTCCGAAGTGTCCCCCACCCGGAGCTATGTGGCAATGATATAGAATTTTATGTACTTCATCTTCTGCCATGCATCTCTTGATCATTTTATCTGCACATTTTTTAAACAAATATGGTTTTTCTCAGAAATAGTACTTCACATTGTGAAGAAACTTTTTCTTTTGATGATAAGTCTTATCAATCGGCATCACCACAAGCTAAATAGTTAGCAATATCAGCAAACCAAGGGGTATTATGGACATGATTTACCTTTAGTATGTGTTTATATCGGAATGTCTCCTGAATGGGTATAAGTGGAGAATTCCCTTCTTGCGGCTCCAATCTGGACAAGTGGTCTGCTACTTGGTTTTCTACTTCCTTTCGATCTTGAATTTCTAGATCAAACTCTTAGAGTAGAAGTACCCATTAGATCAATCTCGGCTTAGCGTCTTTCTTGGCAAGTAAATACTTAATTGTCGAATGGCCCGTATAGACAGCCACTTTGGTACCTATAAGATAAGATCAAAACTTGTCAAAGGCAAACACAATAGCAAGTAACTCTTTCTCTATTACTGTATAATTTAACAGAGTTCCCGTCACAGTCCAACTTGCATAATAGATGGGATGAAAAACTTTGTTCCTTCGCTGGCCCATCACGACTCCTAACGCAATGTCACTTGCGTCACACATTAGTTCAAATGGCAAATCCCAGTCCTGTGTGATTATTATGGGTGCCAAAACTAACCGTGTAACATCCCAAATTTGGGCCTAGTAGAATTGGGCCCAATGGGCCTTGAGAGTAGTAGCGTTTAAAATTTTTGAGAACATGAGAACGGCATTAATGCAAGTTGGACCTATTAGGTGAGTGATTTTAGAAGGTTAGGAGGCTTCTATGAAGTCCCGGGTTCAAGTTAGGCCATTGGAGAAATATTGGATTTTGGCCTTTAGTGGATAGGGCTATTGGTAGAAGGGCTTAAGTATAATTAGGTGCATTTAGGAGGCACAAGTAAGTAGATGGTGGAGTGGTGATGGCGTCAATAGTAGAGCAAGGGAGAAGGGGTTCGAATCCCTCAGGTCACAAATGAAGGCTTTTATTTTATGTCTTGGGAGAGAAGGTAGCTGAGTTTGGATCAAACTCTGTAGGAGAGAGGGGAGACTTGGTCAAATAGTTTGAATGGGTGATGGGGTGTTACAAACCGAATCTTCAAATCATTGAATGCTCTTAAGCACTCCTCATCAAAGTTGAACATCATATCCTTCACCAATAATTTTCATAAGGGTTTAGCAATTTTGAAGAAGTCCTTGATAAATCTCCGATAGAAATCGGCGTGACCCAAAAAGCTCGTAACACCCTTTACAGATGTTGGAGGTGGGAGTTTCTCAATAACATCTACCTTTGCTTTATCTACCTCGATTCCATGTCTCGCTACCCGATACCCTAGAAAATTCCTTCACATACCATGAAATGGCACTTTTCCCAGTTGAGTACGAGGCTTGTTTCTTCGCATTGCCTTAGTACCTTGGCTAGATTGACTAAGCAATCATCATAAGTGTCTCCAAACACTAAAAAATCATCCATAAAGACTTCCAAGTATTTCTCAACCATGTCAGTAAAAAATAGACATCATACATCTTTGAAATGTAGCAGGTGCATTACATAAACCAAACGACATGCGTCTAAATACAAATGTACCGTACGGGCATGTGAATGTTGTCTTGTGTTGATCTTTCGGTGCTACTATAATATGATTATACCCCGAGTATCCATCAAGAAAACAGTAATAGTATCGCTCTGGGAATCTATCCAGCATCTGATCCAAGAATAGTAAAGGAAAGTTGTAACACCCCCAACCCGAAACCATCGCCGGAATAGGGTTAAGAGGCGTTACCGATAAATCGGAACATTTCACATCCATTTCATGACACAAAGTCAAACATCAATCAAACATATTCAAATATAAACATTTAGTCCCTTATTGAGGTCTACAAGACCTTAATCACGTGTTAGAAAGAGTTCGGGACTCAACCGAACACTTACAAAAATTTTCAAAAATTTAAAGATTTTTTCCAAATTACAGAGGTCACACACCCGTGTGGAAAGGCCGTGTGCCTCCGATGGCCTCGACACGCCCGTGTGTCTAAGCCGTGTCAAAACAGGGCATACATACTGACTTTTCTACACGGCTGCTAAACACGCCCGTGTGCCATGGCCGTGCGAAATTAAGCTAGTTACTAACTTGGTCACACGGCCACCAGGCACGCCCGTGTGCCATGGCCGTGTACCCTGCCCAGGCACACTTCAAATTGGCCCTTGAGCCACACGGCAGAGACACATGCCCGTGTCCCTTAGCCGTGTACGCAAAATAGGCCATTTGCAAGGCCAAAATGCCACCCACACTTGGGTCATACCTACAAGCACATACAAGCCTATTTTCACACACAATTTGGCAACCAAATACATGTAAAATGATCAACATATCATCCCATCCAATCTCATTTCTAATCATGTCAACTTATATACCAAATTGCACAACTGAAACACATGCATAACCAAGCATGATTCATCCATAATATCACTAGATCACAATGGCATCGATCCATCACTAAGCTTACCATTCATAAGACTATTTCATTGCCATCAAACCATACCAAAACATACTTCATATACCATAATCATTCATGCATATTACCAACTTTTATCTAGCCACAT
Source organism: Gossypium sturtianum (assembly GCA_025698515.1). Classification (NCBI taxonomy): domain Eukaryota; kingdom Viridiplantae; phylum Streptophyta; class Magnoliopsida; order Malvales; family Malvaceae; genus Gossypium; species Gossypium sturtianum. The sequence continues at coordinate 48,674,777 of CM046943.1, forward strand.
CACATGGCTATTTACACATCTCAAACATGTTTCAACACAACTAGCCTATACATGCCATATTCATATATACATATCTTCAAAAGTACCAAAATAGATTGCTAATAGTGTGATAGAGATGCTGAGATCCCCGGATCCGAGCTAGCTTTACTGACACTGTAAAACAGAGAAACAAATCACACAGTAAGCTTTCAAAAGCTTAGTAAGTTCGTAATATAATACATATTACTCAATAATACCACATCAATACATAATTAAATCATCACATAGATAAATACACAATTAGGCTCATCATCAATCTCAACCATATGCTCAAGTATCTATTCATTCAACTTTTAAGGCTATCATTGTAACAGCCCGATTTAGGGCCTAGTCAGAATAGTGGTGCGAGGCCACGAGTCCGAGGTGAATTCATGAGTTTTAAGGTTTATGCCATGTTTGCATGCTAGTGTGAAAGTTTCATGAAGCAATTTCGTTAAATTGAAGTTGTTTGGTCCAAAAAGGACTAAATTGCAAAAGTTACAAAATATGAGTTTCTAGAAGCTTTTTGTATGAAATAGCTTTAGAATTTCAATTAGAAGTCCTTACTTAGCAATTTTCCCAAAATATAATTTTTGGACAAAATTGGGCATGAGTTAGAAATTATGAAAATTTTAAAGAGAAGGGCATTTTGGTCATTTGTTAATAAATGATTAAAATAGGAAAAAGATGATAAAAATCTATTCATCTTCTTCCTCTCATTGCCGAAAATTTGGAGACTCCATAGCTAGGGTTCTTCATTTTTTTCAAGCTTGCTAGTAAGTTCATCTTAGCCCCATTTTTAATATTCTTCTTATTTTTGAAGTTCTCGTATTATGAATTAGCTATTTTTAGCTATATAATGAGCTAAGATGCATGTTCAAAAATTCACCTATGAATGACATGGTTGTTAAATGATGTTTTATGGAAGATTATGAGAGTTTGATGTTAGATAAACATCTTTTCCTTAATGAATTTCGTGAAAAATGATAGTATGGACTAATTTGTAATAGTTATAAAAATTGGTCATACATACTGGAAATAATGAGAATTGATGATTGTTATAGTAGAGAAAATGAATTAGCTAAGCATGAAGTTTAAGAAAGTTGAATGAAAATCATTTTTACGAGCCTAGGGGCAAAAGTGCTAATATGAGAAAGTTCAGGGGCAAAATAGTAATTTTGCCAAAATATGATTAAAGAGTCAATTTAGTCGATGTGAGTATTAAATGGTCTATTTATGATTATAGATCAACAAAAATGAAGCCCGGATCGAAATCGAGGCAAGAACAAAGTCGAGGACTAAATTGCATATCTACATACATTTTGTATATTGAGGTAAGTTTGTATGATTTCTAAGCTTTATGATTTCTATCATTGAATTGCTTAGTATAATGTAAATTATTATCATGGAATGTTTAATGTTTTGCTAAACAAAGAAATCAATGAGATTAAATACGAGCAAGTCCCGATTGAAGATGGAATTTCCCGGGATACTCGATCTACCACATGAGATTAGAAAGTCCGTATAAGACCAAGCCAAGGCATGGCATCGGCAATCAAGTAGAGATATCATGTAAGTCCAAGGCAAGCTTGGCATTGAACAAGTTATCATGTAAGTCCAAGGCAAGCTTGGCATTGAACAAGTTATCATGTTAGTCCAAGGCAAGCTTAGCATTGAACAAGTTATCGTGTAAGTCCAAGGCAAGCTTGGCATTGAACAAGTTATCATGTAAGTCCAAGGCAAGCTTGGCGTTGAACAAGTTATCATGTAAGCCCAAGGCAAGCTTGGCATTGAACAAGTTATCATGTAAGTCCAAGGCAAGCTTGGCATTGAACAGATATCATGTAAGTCCAAGGCAAGCTTGGCATTGAAAAGCTATCAAGAGAAAGAGATCCCATGTAAGTCCAAGCCAAGGCATGGCATTGGTGAGAACAAGAAAGACTTCGTATAAGTCCATGTCAAGACATGGCCTCGAAACCAAGATGAGATATTCCATGTAAGACCGTATCTAGGATATGGCTTTGGCATCAAGTTCATGTGAAGAGATTTAGTATCCTCGATTATTCACAAAAATTCATCGAGCAAATGAGTAAAGTTAAAGTGAGATAGCAAGAAAGTTGAGTAAGTAAAGTTATTATCAAGTTGAAAATGAGTATTATTCTTGTTATGAATGATGAATCAGAGATTATGATTATTATGTTAAAGTATGCTTATCAATGTGATCAAGTGATACAGGTACCTTGTTTACCTCTCAAGTATGAGACTAGTAAGTTTTATGAGATATGAAAGAATCAAGCATGAGTAAGTAAGCTTTATAGCTGAAATTTATGATACCATTGTTGATGTCAAATGGTTTATATTAAGCAAGTATGTTGCTATGAACATTATGCAAACTTACTAAGCTAAATGCTTACGTCTTTTATTCTTTCTTTCTATGTAGTCCCGCCAAACTAACTTGTGGATCGTTGAAGTCGAAGCTCGAAGCACACTATCAATCCTTATTTTGGTATAGCCGAGTTGTTTATATTAAGTATGGCATGTATAGGAAACACTTCATTTTGAGTTATGTTTTAAAACTAACCAAATTGTTGGCTATCAAGCTTAGTATTCTTTTTGTATATGGCCAAAGAGATGAGTCATGAATGATTAAGTATGTATATATTAACCTATCAATGAAGTATGCATCCTTGTTCATGTTAGATGTAATACTTGAGTTGCTGAATTGAGTATGAGTTTGGTCTTGATTTCAGGGTGGCAATTGGCTTGGTAAATAGCCTCTAAGTGCTCACACGGTTGGACACACGGGCGTGTGTCTAGGCCGTGTGCACCCTGCACCTTTGTATCTTAAGTCAGAATAGACCACGGACCAGCCACACGGGCGTGTGTTTAGACTCTAGGCCGTGTTAAGGTAGTCAGTACGCACCATGGGTGGTAAGCACGGGCGTGTGCCTTAGCCGTGGGGCATTGGAAGAATGTTGGGGTTTTAGGCACGGTTTGGGGCCACGGGCGTGTCCAGGCCGTGTGTAAATTCCCAGTATCCTCCACGGGTAAAAGACACGGGCATGTTTTAGGGGTGCACAGGCGTGTCCCAAGTCACACGGACGTGTGACCCCTATTTGGAGAGAAAGTTTCCAGATGAGTTCCGAAAGTTTCGGGATGCAAGTCTGAGGCCTCGTAGGCCCATGAAATATCTGATTTGACTAAGAAAGAGAAGTTTTTAATTCGGAACGAAATTTTATAGTCCGTAAGCACAAGATTAAGTGAGTTCAAGCATGGTAATGTCTCGTATCCAGTCTTAGTCTCGGACTCGGGTATGGGGTGTTACAATCATCAACCACATAGGTTCAAACGTACCTTGATCAACACATAGTTACTCACCATTCATGCTACTCAATTTCTCGATATTACCTCTCGTTCAACCTTTGCTATTCCTTTGATTTATTCGCACACTTAGTGCCAATTTCATAACCAAAACATAATCGTCACCGCACACTTAGTGCCAATATGTTAAACCAAACTTATATCGGTATCGCACACACAGTGCCAATTCGATAAGCCGAAGCTTCTATCTTTTCGCACACACAGTGCTAATCATCTCTGTCTCGTTTCTAATTTCGCACACTTAGTGCCCTCCAATTCAATTCCGCACATAGCATTTCTAATCTCATAGTTATATATATATATATATATATATATTCATTCAATTCACATCACATAGATATAGTTTACAACTAGAATTATATCCGAACTTACCTCGGACGTCGAAATACCGAAACGGTCGATTAATCGAGCACTTTGTCTTTGCCTCGATCTCGATCCAAACCTCTCCTTTCTTGGTCTATACACATTCAAATTTAACTCATTCAATCACCAATTCATTCAATTTAGTCCAAACACACATATTTAGGGCATTTTTCAAAATAGCCCTCACATTTTCACATTTCGACACTTTAGTCCCTATTTCACAAAATCACAAAATACACCAAATTTCTACTCACACAAGCTTAGCCGAATTCTTCCCATGCTAATACAATTCCACACATTTCATTTATTACACATTTTAGTCCTTCAATTTACACTTTTCTCAATTTAGCCCAAATTACTCAATTTCACTAAAAATTCAAAGACAAAACATGTTCATCCTTCACATGTCTTCCATATTTCACTAGCAACTAACACATAGCTCAAGCATTCATCAATGGCATATCTCAAAATCACCATTAATTTCTAAAATTAAAGCATGGGCTAGCTAGAGCACAAAGCAACGATTACGAAAACGTAGAAATTATCAAAAACCGAGCTCAAAACATACCTTGATTGAGCTATAAACCGACCGAAACCCTTATACTCTTTTTCTCTTCTTTTCCTTGTAAATTTCGGCAATAGTGGATGAACAATCCATTAACTTATTTCATTTGTTTTATTATAACATATATTATTTATCAATTTACAATTTTAACCTTTAATAATAATATAACATAAGACATGATAGTTGGTTATAATTGTCCAACTACCATCCACTCACTATAAAATGGTTTAATAACCTCATAAGGACCTCTCATTTAGAAAGCCATGACAAATAAACACTTAAACAATCAGCACACAGCTTTTTCATTTTATGCGATTAAGTCCTTTTTCCTAATTCAACACATAGTCGATAAAATTTTCACACCAAATTTTCACACATGCTCAATCACATATTATAAACATCAAAAATATTATTAAAATATTTTTCCGACCTCAGATTTGTGGTCTCAAAACCAATGTTCTGACTAGGGTCTAAACCGGGCTATTACAACTCTCCCCCCTTAGAGATTTTCGTCCCCGAAAATCATACCAGTGAATAGGTGTGGATATTGCTCTCTCATAATGTTCTCAGGCTCCCACATAGCCTCTACTACTCTGTGTTTGTGCCATAACACTTTCACTAAAAAAATTCTTTTGTTTCTCAACTCTTTGGTCTCTCGTGCTAAAATTCGAATCGGTTCTTCACAATACAATAAATCTGACTGAATTTCAACCTCAGTAGGGCAATCACATGTGACGGATCAGATCTGTACCGTCGAAGCATCGACACATGAAACACATTATGAATCTTTTCTAACTCAGGTGGCAACATCAATCTATAAGCAACCAGCGCAACTCGTTCAATGATCTCATACGGTCATATGAACCTCGGACTCAACTTTCCCTTTCAGCCAAATCGAAGTATTTTCTTCCACGGAGACACTTTCAGAAACACTTTGTCACCAATCTCAAATTCGATATCCTTCCGTTTCAAGTCTGCATAAGACTTCTGACGATCTGAGGCCGCTTTCAAACTGTCACGAATCACTTTCACTTTCTGCTCAATCTCTTTTATTAGATCAACCCCGTGAATCTTATTCTCACTCAGCTCAGTCCAATACAATGGAGTTCGGCATTTTCGACCGTAAAGAGCCTCGTACGGTGCCATTTTAATGCTAGATTGAAAACTATTGTTGTATGCGAATTCAATCAACGGCAAAAGTTTCTCCCATGTACTTTCAAACCCAAGAATACAACACCTCAACATATCTTCGAGAACCTGAATGATCCGCTCGGACTGACCATCCATTTGCGGATGAAATGCAGTACTAAAATGTAATTTTGTGCCTAAAGCCTCTTGCAATTTCTTCCAAAATGGCGAGGTAAATCTCGGATCTCTATCAGATACAATAGATAGTGGCACCCCGTGCAGTCTCACAATCTCAGCAATATACAATTCAGCCAATCTATAGAGTGAATAATCTGTTCTTACCGGAACGAAATGAGCTGATTTCGTCAATCTGTCAACTATCACCCAGATTGCATCTTTCTTTCCCGGAGATAAAGGCAATCCCGACACAAATTCCATCGTGATTCTCTCCTATTTCCACTCAGGAATCATAATCTGTTGTAACAATCCGGATGGAACCTGATGTTCAGCTTTAAATTGTTGACAAATTAAACATTTCGACACAAAGTCAGAGATGTCCCGTTTCATACCATGCCACCAATAAAATTGTTTCAGATCGTTATACATTTTCGTACTCCCCGGATGCACAGTCAAACGACTATTATGAGCTTCGTTCAAAATTAACTGAATCAACTCTGAATTCTTCGGAACATAAATCTGATCTCTAAATCTCAAACAATCATCACTATCAACTCAAAATTCTGAATCAGAATTCAAATCACATTGAGCTCGTTTTGCTATTATCTCATCATCACTTTTCTGAGCATCACAAATCTGACGTACAAACATCGGCCTTACTTTCAACTCAGCCAAAACTGAATCATCATCATATAGATCTATCTGAGTACCCATAGCTCGCAAAGCATTTAAAGACTTTCGACTCAAGGCATCAGCAACAACATTAGCTTTGCCCGGATGATAATCAATCACAAGCTCATAATCTTTCAACAATTCTAACCATCTCCTCTGTCTCAAATTCAATTCTTTCTGAGTCATCAAGTACTTCAAACTCTTATGATCGGTATAAATATGACATTTCTCACCAAATAGGTAGTGACGCCAAATCTTTAACGCAAACACAATCTCAGCTAATTCAAGATCATGCGTCGGATAGTTCTTTTCATGCGGCTTTAACTGCCTTGAAGCATAAGCAATGACTTTGCCTTCTTGCATCAGAATACAGCCCAAACCATTCAACGATGCATCACCGTATACTATGAATTCTTTTCCCGATTCAGGTTGAACTAACACTGGTGCTTCCGTCAATAATGCTTTCAACTGCTCAAAACTCTTATGGCACTTTTTTGACCACTTGAATTTAACATCTTTCTGTAGCAACTTCATCAATGGAGTCGCAATTATCGAGAAGCCTTTCACAAACCGTCAATAATGTCCCGCTAGTCCCAGAAAACTACGGACTTCAGACACATTTCTTGGAGGTTTCCATTCTAGAATAGCTGAGATTTTACTCGGATCAACTCGTATTCCCGTAGCTGATACAATATGTCCCAGAAAACCAACCTCATGCAACCAAAATTCACATTTGCTAAACTTTGCATACAATTACTTCTCACGTAGGGTCTGTAACACAATTCTCAAATGCTCAGCATGTTGCATCTCATCACAGGAATAAATCAGAATGTCATCAATAAACACTACAACAAAACGATCCAAATATGGTCTGAATATCCGATTCATCAAATCCATAAACACTACAGGAGCATTCGTTAGTCCGAAAGGCATAACTAAGAATTCATAATGTCCGTACCTCATTCTGAAAGCAGACTTCGGTACACCTGACTCTTTGACTCGTAGTTGATAATAGCCCGATCTCAAATCTATCTTAGAAAACACTGTAACTCCTTTCAGCTGATCAAACAAATCATCAATACATGGCAGGGGATACTTATTCTTTATCGTCACTTTGTTCAACTGTCAGTAGTCAACACACATCCTCATAGTGCCATCTTTCTTTTTCACAAACAAGATCGGAGCACCCCAGGGCGAGAAACTCGGTCGTGCAAATCCTTTATCAGTCAACTCTTGCAACTAATACATCAACTTTTTCAATTCTGTTGGTGTCATTCTATACGAAGCTATTGAGATAGGAGTAGTCCCCAGCACTATTTCAATTCCAAATTCAACTTCTCGTATTGGAGGTAATCCCAATAATTCTTCAGGAAACACATCTGGAAACTCACAAACCACAGGTACCGATTCAACTTTCTTTTCAGTCACTTTTGTATCAATCACATATGCCAAATAAGCTTCGCAACCCTTTCTCACATAGTTCAAAGCTTTCATCGCAGGTACAACAGCTGGTAACCCTTTCATATCACTAGATTCAATTCGAACTATCTCACCATTCTGACTTCTCAATTCAATACTCTTTCTTTTACAATTCACAATGGCATTATGCAAAGTGAGCCAATCCATACCCAGAATTGTATCAAATTCATCGAATGGTAGCAACATCAAGTTAGCCGGAAAGCAAACATCTCGAAACATCAACGGACAATTCTTGCACACTTTATCCACCAAGACACACTTGCCTAAGGGGTTCGATACTCTAATCACCAATTCAATAGACTCAACAGGTAGAGTCTTACTTGATACTAGATTCACATACACATACGAATGAGTAGATCCTGGATCTATCAATGCAATCACATCAGTATCAAATAGAGTAAAAGTACCAGTAATGACATCTGGAGATGACGCTTCCTCTCGCGCACGTATAGCATAGGCTTAGACAGGTGCTCTCGCCTCTGATCCACAGCTGTGTCGGTAGTCCCTCTTTGACTTCCACTCACATTCCCGGTGTTTCTGGGTGGTCTACCCCTAGCCGTCACATTACTCAGTTTCACATTCTGAACATTTTCTTCCTCAGCTAACTTTGGGCAATCTCGAATAAAGTGATCTCGTGATCCACATTTGAAGCAAGTTCTATTATTGTACTTGCCCCAGCATTCTCTCACATGTCGTCTTCCACACTGTCTACACTCAGGTTTGTTACTTTTGGCACTACCAACACTTGATTCTATTGGTGCTTGAGTTCTCGGACCAACACTTAGTCTTGCGCAGTCTATATTCGAATGTCCAAATGAAACATTTGAATAATTGCTTGCATCTCTAAATCTCTTCGTCGAAGGTTGCGACAACTTACTCATCGATCTTTTTCTTTCATCTCGAGCTTCAGAATCGGCTTTCTCTTTCTTTACTGAGCTCCTCAGCTTTGCAAGCTCTTTCAACTAACACAAAAAATTCATTTATGTCAAGTATCCCAACCAACAATTTAATGTCTTCATTCAGCCTTTCAATGAAGCGTTTACACATAGTAGCTTCAGTCGAAACACATTCCTGTGCATACTGGCTCAATCTTACAAACTCCCGTTCATACTCAGTAACAGACATACGGCCTTGTTTCAGCTCTAAAAACTCTTTACGTTTTTTATCTATGAATCGTTGACTAATATATTTCTTCCAGAATTCAGCTTGAAAGAAATCCCAGGTGATTCTCTCTCTCGGAACCACTGAAATCAACGTTTTCCACCAGTTATAAGTCGTATCCCTCAACAAAGAAACTGCACATTTTATACATTCATTAGGAGTCAACGATATCTTGTCAAATACTCGAATGGTATTCTCGAGCCAAAACTCAGCTCGTTCAGCATTATCATCAGTTGTGGCCCTAAACTCTTCGGCCCCGTACTTATGAATCTTATCCACAGGAGGTTTATTCAATCAAATCGGATCTATCATTTGTGGCACAATAGGTACTTGTGGGGGTGGAGGTTGTGGAGCAGCCGGATTCGTTCGAATGAACTCCAAAAACCACTCACTCATCATTCGAAAGAAGGCTTGCTTAGCCTATCCTCCCTCACTACTATCATTTGGCCTAGATGTGGCCGGCGCTGTCCCTTGAGCGGGAGCAGGCGTGTTACTCTCTACATCGTCAGCAACTACTCAATCGGGATCTATTTGCTATACGAAAACACATTTATAACTGTCAGGATTCATCACACTATCGCAATTATATATATATGGTATGTATAGTTAGACTCACACACGCTACGTTAGTCCGAGAATTGATAAACCATAATATATACATATTTTAGTCCCACATTTAGCATACTTTTTGGATGAATTATCCCTTGAATTATGGAATTTGATGCTCTTGATCCTTTAATTTCATGTTTTATACTTAAGAGAGCATCGGAGGATGAAAAGAATGAGAAACGGGCCAAAAACGGAGAAAATGGGCCAAAGTGAGAAATTAACACGGCCTGGAAGTTCACCACACGGCCGTGCCACCTTAGCAGGATCGAACACGGCCTGGACTCAATTCACACGGGCATGCTCCACGGGCGTGTCTCTGCCGTGACCCGTTGTAATTCTACTCGGAAAAGGATGCTTAGGGGCGAAGAAAGACATTCCGAAGTCTATATAAACACCCTAAGTATGACCTAAATGGGGGGGTGAAGCCAGAGAGGGCTGAACACATGGAATTACTCCAAGAAAGCTAGTTGATCCATCTCAGAAGCCAGAAACACGCTCAAGATGGAAGACCTTCCCTTCAATTTCCTTCAGGGGTTTTTAGGGTTTTTCTTATGTTTTGTTATTTACTTTCTTCTGAGATGTATTCTTTATTAAACATGAACTAAACCCCTCAAATACCTGGGGGGGATGAAACCTAAGACGGATCTTGTTATTGTTTTCTGAATTGTATGATAAATACTGGATTTGTTCTTAATTATGTGTTCTTAATGCTTGTTTTAATATTTCAGGATATTGATTCAAGTATTGATGTGCTTAGGCAGTGAAGCAAAAGTCCTTGTTTAAGAGTAGATCTAGCATAGTTGAGCAGAGTTGATCGCAACCCTAGAGATAGGATGACAAAAATCTACCGGATTAGGGTCAAACCTAATATGGGAGTCCATAGATCGAGTTAATGCCACACTAGGGGTTTTAATTAGAAAGAGATTTCATTTAATCAACCTAGGGTTAGACGTTATTAGTCTCGAAAGGGATAATAATATAAATTAGGGAATCCTACGGATCAAGTCAAGTGAATAAATCGTCTGGTTCAGAGTTAAATAACAAGTGAAGTCTAGGTGGATTCTTCCTCGGGTATTGTCTTAATCAACTGGTTTTTCCCAAAAGTATTTTCCCAATTCACTCTCTGTGTCTTAGCAACCTTAGCTTAGTAGTTAGTTAATAAAACATCGATTCCCTTAATACTTAGGCTAAATAATAAAAAGATAGTAACTACTAGTACTCTTGGTCCTTGAGGATACAATATTTTCGGTCTTGCCATAGCTATACTACCAAACGATAGGTGCGCTTACCTCAATCGTGGTGAAAGTTAGTTTCTAGGCTCGATCATTCATTATATAAATATTAAAACTCTCAGACACGATCAAGTTTTTGGCGCCGTTGCCGGGGACTAAGATATTAGGAAAACTAAATTTTTATTACTTTAGCCATTTTATTTATTTTCAATTTATTTTTATTTTTTATTTTATTTTAACTTTGCTAATTTTCTCTTTCCTTGCTTCTGGTAGGTATTTCTAGTTTATGACTAGAAGAAACCCATCAGGACCCTTGATTTTTTACAGTGAAATAAAACATACCACTCGCAGAAACCGAAGAGATGTCACTGAATAATTATCAGTGGCAAGACATGAGGACAATACCTAATAAAGCAGCCGGTGTTTTCAATCTTGATGCGATCACCATGTTATCTAACCAGGTAGAGCTTTTAAATAAAAAAATGATGGTTTGTATGGTTCTCTGTGTACATCCGTGTCTGATGACGATACAAATGGAGGAGGGTGAACAACACAGAATATCTATCCTACAACCCTAGCACAGAGAACGAACAAGTCAACTATATGGGTAACTATTCTAGACCTCAAAATAATCTTTATAGTAACACATATAATGCAGGATGGAGGTACCATCCCAATTTCTCGTGGGGTGGTCAAGGTAACAAAAGACCGCAACTTCCTCCAGGTTTTCAACAACCACCTTACCAGCAGGAAAAGAAGCCGAACCTTGAGGAGATGCTAACGAAATTTATCTCGGTGTCAGAAACACGCTTCCAAAACACTGAAACAGCGCTTAAAAATTAGCAAGTGTCGATTCAAGGGCTCGAGAATCAATTAGGTCAGCTTGCTAAGCTGATCTCAGAAAGACCACAAGGTATCTTGCCTAGCAACACCGAAACTAACCCAAGAGAGCAACCTCAAGTAATAACTACTCACGATAGTGAAGGGTTAGATGAACCAAAATTGAAGCAAGAGAATATGGTAGAGGAAGGTAAGGTTGAGGTAAGCCATGATAAACCAAACCCGGTAATTACAGAATACCAACCTCGTATGCCATACCCCAATGCGATAAAGAAAGACCACACAGAGGAACAATTCGATAAATATCTTAAACTTCCAAAGAAATTACATATTAACTTGTCGCTTCTTGAAGCTCTTTCGCAGATGCCAGATTCAAGGAAATTTTTAAAAGAGTTTTTGACAAACAAACGGAAGTTAGACGATACGTTGCATGTGGAGCTAAACGCAGTGTGCCCAGCAATTCTACGAAATAAACTACCACGTGAGCTCACATTTCGTGTAAGTGACAAAACGATCACTCTTCAGGTTCTTGACATGGCTAGGACATCGAGTATTAAAGGTGGAACCAATCACTTCAAAGTTGGGGACCAGGTACTGTCAGATACAACTGACCCTCGAATAGCCGCTTCAGAGCTTGATACAAACGGTGCGACTCCTTTTAGGTACTTAAGGTCTTTCCATATGGAACAGTCGAGGTAACTCATTCTAATTTCAGCACTTTGAGTAAATATTACCCGACTCAAACCATATGTTGATAGAATTGATAGTAAGAAAAAGGAGTTTCGACTCCGTGAACCACCATGGCCATACGAAAAACAGGTAAGTCTAGCTCAATACTTTAAACGAGCGCTTCTCAGGAGGCAACCCGAGCACTAACCCCATTAATTCTCATATTTTCGATTTTTAGCACCTAACTAAAAACTAACCAAATTTTTAAGCGCAGGCTTCCCTACCCACACGGCCTAGCACACGGGCGTGGCCGTGGTCGTGTGGAAACATGGAAAAAACTTTTCCCAAAAACACGGGCTGCGATAAAACACCACGGCCATGCAATTCGACCGTGGTCGAAACTGAGAAATCTACACGGGCGTGCAACACGCCCGTGGGACCTTTGAGTCCATTATTTTTTTCTTTTTCTCTTATTTTCACTTTTAATTTCTTTTATTTTATCTTTCTCGTCTTTAATTTATATTATTATATTTTCATTTCTTTAATTTAGGTTCAAGGGGTTGTTAACGAATGACCACACCACCACCGGAGTATCCTCCCCACCTTCACCTCTCTCCAACTTTTTCGTTTCTTTTCATTGACTCCATCCAAAATTCAGGAAGTTTCACTCCTCTCCCTATCTTATGATTTTTATAGTGTCATTACTTATCTTTGTACATTGAGGACAATGTACATCTTAAGTGTGGGGGGGTAACTAGAGTATTATTTGAAAATCCCTGAATTATGATTTGTCTTTAAGTCTTTAAGTAATTTTCTCATATTACTATTAGAATGAAACTTCTATTGATTTATGATTATCATTGATATGTTTCGGATTAAGTCATAGGTAATTGTGGATTGGTCTTTTATACTTTAAGATACTAGAGAATCAAGCATGATAAGTCTATTTTCAGAACTAAAAATTTTTTAGGTTGTTTCCCTAAATTTAAATATTACTTTGAAGTTTGAAATTTACAAGGTTGACATCAAAAATCATAATTTTTGTGAGATTTTGAGCCTTTTAGAGCATATTCTTTTCTTGCTCACTTTATTAATTATGAGTGTGTCAACATTGATTTGTTATTCTAGAACTTGCTTCGATTATACATGTCGAGACCACACATTTGATTTGATATACAGAGATGATAAAGGCACCTAGGATCTAACCCACTTACTCCATAAAAAGCCTACCTTCATAATTAACCCCTAGTGAACCCCTTTGAGACTAATAAACCGTTTATTGACTCACCCATTAATATTAACCCAAGACCCATTCTTTTTTATTCATTGAGAATTTTTTCTTCTTGTTTTAACCCTTTTTATCAAGATTTGATTTGAGTAGTTGCCTAACTATGTTCTCTATTTCAATTGTTAAAAGTTCTTTATTATTATTTGGATGTACTTATTCTTAAAACAAAAAAAAAACAACAACACTAAGTATATTCATTATTAGTTCTATGTTATTTGAGCTTAAACTGTTAATTTCATTATCTTTAGAAGAAGCTCATGTTATTAGTATTAAGTTTTCAATTGATGTTATTATTCAGTATTAGTCCAATTTTCTAGTTAGGTAATATATCAATTCAGTCTCGATACTAACCCTCTAATTCAGCCTTTATCCACACCTTTAACCCAAGCCCCGTTACAACCCATAAAAGACCTTTTGATTTGTATATCATATCATTTTACAGTGGTGGAGATTTGATTTTCATACAAGCCTATGGGATTAACTTTTCATGTTTGACTCTTGAGTGCTTATTTGTGAACCTTAAACCCCTTGAGTGATTTGAGCGAACCCTTAGTGAGGATGTCAATACTTGTCGATTTTGAATCAGAGGTAATTACTTAGGTAAGGGGAAACACCTATTTTTCGTACTATAAAAACTATGAGTCTGATTGTTTGAATCTTTAGGAACCTTCTGGTTAAATTATCAATGTATGAATTACCTATAAATTATGATGAAACATTATTGATGAAGGTTATGAATTGAGGAAATTTGATTTTAATTGTGAGTTGAGAATTTTGCTTGAGGACAAGCAAATGCTTAAGTGTGGGGGTATTTGATAAACCGTAATATATACATATTTTAATCCCACATTTTGCATACTTTTTGGATGAATTATCCCTTGAATTGTGGAATTTGATGTTCCTAATCCTTTAATTTCATGTTTTATACTTAGGAGAGCATCAGAGGATGAAAAGAACGAGAAACAGGCCAAAAATGGAGAAAATGGGCCAAAGTGAGAAATCAACACGGCCTGGAAGTTCACCACACGGCCGTGCCACCTTAGTAGGACCGAACACGGCCTAAACTCGATTCACACGGGCGTGCTCCACGGGCGTGTCTCTGCCGTGACCCGTTGTAATTCTACTCAAAAAAGGATGCTTAGGGGTGAAGAAAGACATTTCAAAGTCTATATAAACACCCTAAGTATGACCTAAAAGGGGGGGCGAAGCCAGAGAGAGCTGAACATAGGGAATTACTCCAAGAAAGCCAGTTGATCCATCTCAGAAGCCAGAATCACGCTCAAGACGGAAAATCTTCCCTTCAATTTCCTTCAGGGGGTTTTAAGGGTTTTTCTTATGTTTTGTTATTTACTTTCTTCTAATATGTATTCTTTATTAAACATGAACTAAACCCCTCAAATACCTGAAGAGGATGAAACCTAAGACGGATCTTGTTATTGTTTTCTAAACTGTATGATAGATACTTGATTTGTTCTTAATTATGTGTTCTTAATTCTTGTTTTAATATTTCAGGATATTGATTCAAGTATTGATGTGCTTAGGCAGTGGAGCAAAATTCCCTGTTTAAGAGTATATCTAGCATAGTTAAGCGGAGTTGATCGCAACCCTAGAGATAGGATGACGAAAATCTACCAGATTAGGGTCAAACCTAATATGGGAGTCCATAGATCGAGTTAATGCAACACTAGGGGTTTTAATTAGAAAGAGATTTCAATTAATCAACCTAGGGTTAGACGTTATGAGTCTCGAAAGGGATAATAATATAAATTAGGGAATCCTACGGATCAAGTCAAGTGAAAAAATCGTCTGGTTCAGAGTTAAATAACAAGTGAAGTCTAGGTGGATTCTTCCTCGGGTATTGTCTTAATCAACTGGTTTTTCCCAAAAGTATTTTCCCAATTCACTCTCTGTGTCTTAGCAACCTTAGTAATTAGTTAATAAAACATTGATTCTCTTAATACTTAGGCTAAATAATAAAAAGATTGTAACTACTAGTACTCTTGGTCCTTGAGGATACGATATTTCCGGTCTTGCCATAATTATACTACCAAACGATGGGTGCGCTTGCCTCAATCGTGGTGATAGTTAGTTTCTAGGCTCGATCATTCATTATATAAATATTAAAACTCTCAGACACAATCAAGAATCGACTAAACCGTAGCTCTGATACCAATAAAATGTAACACCCTTAACCCAAAACTGTCGCCGGAATAGGGTTAAGAGGCATTACCGATCAATCGAAACATTTCACATCCATTTCACGACACAAATTCAATCATCAATCAAACATATTCAAATATAAACATTTAGTCCCTTATTGAGGTCTACAAGACCTTAATCACGTGTTAAAAAGAGGTCGGGACTAAATCGAACACTTACAAAAATTTTTAGAAATTTAAAGATTTTTTCCAAACTGCAGAGGTCACACGCCTGTATGGAAAGGCCGTGTGCCTCCCACGGCCTCGACACGCCCGTGTGTCTAAGCCATGTCAAAATAGGGCATACATACTGACTTGTCTACACGGCTGCCAAACACGCCCGTGTGCCATGGCCGTTTGAAATTAAGCTAGCTACTGACTTGGTCACACAGCCACCAGGCACGCCCGTGTGCCATGGTCGTGTACCCTGCCCAGGCACACTTTGAAGTGGCCCTTGAGCCACACGGTAGAGACACACGCCTGTGTCTTTAGCCGTGTACGCAAAATAGGCCATTTGCAAGGCCAAAATGCCACCCACACTTGGGTCATACCTACAAGCACATACAAGCCTATTTTCACACACAATTTGGAAACCAAACACATGTCAAATGATCAACATATCATCCCATCCAATCTCATTTCTAATCATGTCAACTTATATACCAAATTGCACAACTGAAACACATGCATAACCAAGCATGATTCATCCACAATATCACTAGATCACAATGGCATCAATCCATCACTAAGCTTACCATTCATAAGACTATTTCATTGCCATCAAACCATACCAAAACATACTTCATATACCATAATCAGTCATGCATATTACCAACATTTATCTAGCCACATCACATGGCTATTTACACATCTCAAACATGTTTCAACACAACTAGCCTATACATGCCATATTCATATATACACATCTTCAAAAGTACCAAAATAGATTACTGATAGTGTGATAGAGATGCTGACGATCCCCGGATCCGAGCTAGCTTTACTGACACTGTAAAACAGAGAAACAAATCACACAGTAAGCTTTCAAAAGCTTAGTAAGTTCGTAATATAATACATATTACTCAATAATACCACATCAATACATAATTAAATCATCACATAGATAAATACACAATTAGGCTCATCATCAATCTCAACCATATGCTCAAGTATCTATTCATTCAAATTTTAAGGCTATCATCAACCACATAGGTTCAAACGTACCTTGATCAACACATAGTTACTCACCATTCATGCTACTCAATTTCTCGATATTACCTCTCGTTCAACCTTTGCTATTCCTTTGATTTATTCGCACACTTAGTGCCAATTTCATAACCAAAACATAATCGTCACCGCACACTTAGTGCCAATATGTTAAACTAAACTTATATCGGTATCCCACACACAGCGCCAATTCGATAAGCCGAAGCTTCTATCTTTTCGCACACACAGTGCTAATCATCTCTGTCTCGTTTCTAATTTCGCACACTTTGTGCCCTCCAATTCAATTCCGCACATAGCATTTCTAATCTCATAGTTATATATATATTCATTCAATTCACATCACATAGATATAGTTTACAACTAGTATTATATCTGAACTTACCTCGGATGTCGAAATACCGAAACAGTCGATTAATCAAGCACTTTGTCTTTGCCTCGATCTCGATCCAAACCTCTCCTTTCTTGGTCTATACACATTCAAATTTAACTGATCCAATAACCAATTCATTCAATTTAGTCCAAACACACATATTTAGGGCATTTTGCAAAATAGCCCTCACATTTCACATTTCGACACTTTAGTCCCTAATTCACAAATTCACAAAATACACCAAATTTCTACTCACACAAGCTTAGCCGAATTCTCCCCCTGCTAATACAAGCCCACAAATTTCATTTATTACACATTTTAGTCCTTCAATTTACACTTTTCTCAATTTAGCCCAAATTACTCAATTTCACTAAAAATTCAAAGACAAAACATGTTCATCCTTCACATGTGTTCCATATTTCACTATCAACTAACACATAGCTCAAGCATTCATCAATGGCATATCTCAAAATCACCATTAATTTCTAAAATTCAAGCATGGGCTAGCTAGAGCACAAAGACACGATTATGAAAACGTAGAAATTATCAAAAAAACGAGCTCAAAACATACCTTGATTGAGCTATAAACCAACCGAAACCCTTAGACTCTTTTTCTCTTCTTTTCCTTGTAAATTTCAGCAATGGTGGATGAACAATCCACTAACTTATTTCATTTGTTTTATTACAACATATATTATTTATCAATTTACAATTTTAACCTTTAATAATAATATAACATAAGACATGATAGTTTTGTTATAATTGTCCAACTACCATCCACTCACTATAAAATGGTTTAATAACCTCATAAGGACCTCTCATTTAGAAATCCATGACAAATAAACACTTAAACAATCAGCACACAGCTTTTGCATTTTATGCGATTAAGTCCTTTTTCCTAATTCAACACATAGTCGATAAAATTTTCACACCAAATTTTTACACATGCTCAATCACATATTATAAACATCAAAAATAATATTAAAATATTTTTATAACCTCAGATTTGTTGTCTCGAAACCACTATTCCGGCTAGGGTCTAAATCGGGCTATTACAAAAGTGATCTTTCCTAGTCGCTTTATTTAGCTTCCGGTAATCGATGTAAATTCTTCATCTCATAACCGTTTTAGTCGGTATAAACTCATTATTCTCATTTTCAATGACCGTAATACCTCTTTTCTTTATCATGTAGTGGACCGGTGTAACAGTCCAGTTTAGACCATCGTCAGAACAGTGGTTTCGAGACTACAAATCCTAGTTTGAATAATATTTTAATATTATTTTCTTTGCCTTTGATATGTGATTAAGCATGTGTTATAGTTTCGTAAGTTAATTTATCCGTCTGAGTGATTAATTTGATAAAAGGATTAAATTGCATTAAATGCCAAACTAGCATGCTATTTGTTAAAGTACCTATGTGTTGTGGCTTTTAAAAAAGGAGGCCTTATGAGGCAATTAGACCACTATTAAGTTAGTGGATGATTAAAAGACATTAGTGACCTTATGCTTATATGTTACTAAATGTTTATTAAAAGGTTAATTTAGTAATTAGATTAATATTATGATAATAATAAAACAAAAAGATGAAAGTGTTCATCTTTTATTCATTCATCTAGCCGAATATTAAAAGAAAAGAAAGAAAAGAGTGAGCAAGAGTTTCGGCCACGGTTTAGGCTTGATTCAAGGTTAGTTTTTGATTCGTTTTTTGATAATTTCTACGTTTTTGTAATCGTTGCTTTGTATGCTATAAAACCCATGTTGTAATTTTGAGAATTGATGTTGTTTATGAAATGTGCCATTGATGAAATGGTGAGTTTTGTGATGAGTTTAGGTTTTAAATGAAAGATATGTGTTTAATGAACATTTTTTGTTCTTGAATTTCTGATGAATTTAGCTAATTAAGGCTAATTTGTGAAAATATCATTTTGAAGGACTAAATTGTAAATTTGATGAAATGTATGGACTTGTATGAGACACATGAATATTGGGCTAAGCATGGGTATATAGAAATTTTGTGTAATTTGTGATTTTGTGAATTAGGGACTAAATTGTCCAAATGTGAAATGTGAGGGCTAATTTGCAAATTGCCCTAAATATTTGTTCTTTGGTTGAAATGAATGATCTAGTGAATAAAAGGGTTAAATTTGAATATGTATAGATCAAGAACCAAAGAAAATGGATTTAGATCGCGGGAAAGCTAAAGTAGTCGAATAACCGAATCCGATCAATCATCCGAATCCGAGGTAAGTTGATATACAAATAAATGTATTTGTATTGAATTATATATGTTCATTTGATTATTGATAAGGATGAATGCATATGAGATTATGTATACATGAATTTCGAGATAGAATCGACATAGTGTCAATGTCCGAGAAGTCCCGTTTAAACCTAGGAATTGATAGGATAGTATATGTCATGACATAGGTGTCCGTTCTGTGATATCATGTAAGACCACGTCTGGAACGTTGGCGTTGATTTGAGATTTTGTGTAAGACCACGTCTGGGACGTTGGCATCGATATGAGAATTACGTGTAAGACCATGTCTGGGACATTGGCATCGTATTTGATTCGTGTAAGACCCTGTCTGGGACAGTGGCATCGATATCTGTTTACATGTAAGACCACGTCTGGGACGTTGGCATTGTACGACTATTTTGAGCACTCTGAGTATCCTATTAGGTTCCGAACGGTTTAACGGGTAAATCTGAGATACGAACGACTATGTGATTTGTATATCCATTTCAGATACGTTTTATATGTACACTAAGTGTGTATGAAAGGTAAGTATCTTTATGAACTTACTAAGATGATTATGTACATGGAAATGATGAGATTATATGTGAAGATATGCTTGAATGAGCCATGTGTATATGTGATATTTGAGTTGAAGAATATGGTAAGATATGGCTAAGTAAATGAGCCAAAGAATATATGTGATGAATTTGTTATGAGAATCAATAATGTTATTGTATCAAATTAGTTATATGCATTTTATGCTAAGTTTATTTGTATATGGCTTACTAAGCTTTTGTGCTTACTCTGTGTGTGTGTTTGCTCTGCTTTTATAGATCGTCAAAGCTCTTCAAGGCTCGGGGACCGTCGAGGATTGTCATCACACTACTCAAACTCATTTTGGTACCTTTTAGAAATGTATATACTAAGTATGGCATGTATAGGCTAGTGATTTGGTATATGTTTGAGATGTAAATAGCCATGTGATTTGGCTAGCTAAATGTTGGTAATGTGCATGAGTGAATATGGTATTTGGTGCATGTTTTGGTATGGCTTGATGGAAATGAAATAGCTTTATGAATGGTAAGCTTATGGATGAATTGATGCCTTAATGATTTAATGAGGTTATGGTTGAATTATACTTGGATTGACATGGGAGTTGATTGTACAAATTAGCATGTCTAGAAATGAGATTGAATGGAATAATATGATGACCATTTGGTGTGCTTTTTGTTGCCATTTGATTGTGGAAATAGGCTTGTTTATGCTTGTAGGTATGACCCTAGTGTGGGTGGCATATTGGCCTTGCAAATGGCATGTTATGCACACACGGTTGTGGTACACGGGCGTGCCTAGTGACCGTGGGATTAAGTCAGTATCTAGCCTAAGAGTACACGGCCATGGTACACGGGCGTGCCTGGTGGTCGTGGGGATAAGTCAGTATATATGCTCTGTTTTGGCACGGCCAGGACACATGGGTGTGCCTAGTAGTCGTGGGAGGCACACAGCCTGACTGCACGGGCGTGTGACCTCTGCAGTGTTCAAAAAGTTTTAAATTTTTGAGAATTTCCATATGTATTCGGTTTAGTCCCGACCCTTCTCTAAAGCATGCTTAAGGTCTCGGTGACCTATCTAAGGGACCCTGTGATTGCAATTGATGACTTGTATTATGAAATGTCTGTAAAAGTTTCTGATATTTCTGGTAACGCCTTTAACCCTAATCTGGTGACGGATACGGGTTAGGGGTGTTACATTTGGTTGGTATCAGAGCTACTATTTAGCCGATTTTCGGAATAACGTAGCGTGTAAGAGTCTAGCTATACATGCCATATATCTTAACTGTGATAGTGTGATGAATCCTGACGTGTAAAATGTTATTTTCGTATAGTAATGGATCCCGAAAGAGCCGTAGCTGACGATGTAGAAAGCAATGCGCCTGCTCCCGCTCAAGGGATAGCGCCCTCTAATCCGAGACTGGCTACGAGCAGTCAAGAGAGAGAAACTAAACAAGCTTTCTTCCAGATGATGAGTGAGTGGTTCACTCAGTTTGTAAGAAATAACCCGTCTGTTTCACAACCTCCACTCCCACGTAATCCCCTCAGACATCTGCTATGCCTCAGACTATGAATTTGAATCTGTTGAACAAGCCTCCGGTTGATAAAATTCGTAAGTATGGGGATGAAGAGTTCAGGGCTACCAGTGATGACGATGCCGAGAAAGCCGAGTTCTGGTTAGAGAATACTATCCGGGTATTTGATGAGATATCCTTGACTCTGGAGGAAAGTATTAAATGTGTTGTATCATTGCTACGAGATGCGGCCTATCAATTGTGGAAGACTCTGATTTCTGTTGTTTTGAAAGAATGGGTGACATGGGACTTCTTTCAGATTGAGTTTCAGAAGAAATACATCATTAAGAGATTCATTGATCAGAAACGAAAGGAATTTCTGGACTTGAAACAGAGCCGTATGTCTGTTACTGGATACGAATGAGAGTTCGTGAGACTGAGTCAGTATGCTCGTGAATGTGTATCCACTGAGGCAATAATGTGCAAAAGATTCGAAGATGGTCTTAACGAAGACATCCATTTACTTGTTGGGATTCTGGAAATAAAAGAGTTTGTGGTACTTGTTGATCGAGTGTGCAAAGCCGAAGCCCTCGGGAAAAATAAAAGGAAAGCTGAGTCTGAAGCTAGAGATGTGATAAAGAGATTTCAGAGTAGATCATTTCAGTCTCCTTCGAAGAAATTCAGAGATGAACAAAGCCGTTCGAGAGTTAATGTGGGATGTTCTAATAGAGATCGAGTTAGAACACAATCGAGTTCCAAAGCTCTGACAACTTCAATGGCAAGTGTTGGAAATGTACAATACGAGCGACCCGAATGTAAGCATTGTGGAAAAAGACATCCGGGAAGTTGTAGATTGAATGATCGAGCTTGCTTTAGATGTGGATCATTAGATCATTTTATCCGTGATTGCCCAAAATCTGTTGAGCAAGAAACTGCCCAAAATCCGAGATCTGATAATGCTCCAATAAGAGGTAGACCTTCACGAAATGTAAGAAATGTCTGTGGTAGTCAGAGAACTACGAGAGATACTGTTGCGAGATCTGAAGTTAGAGCGCCTGCCAGAGCATATGCCATTCGAGCTCGTGAGGAAGCTTCATCTCCGGATGTTATAATGGGTACATTTACACTTTATGATACTTCTGTGATTGCATTGATAGACCCTGGTTCTACTCATTCGTATATATGCATGAATTTGGTATCCAAAGAAGACTTTACACCAGAGAGTCTCACGAGTTTGTTATAAAAGTATCGAACCCTTAGGTAAGAGTGTCTTGGTTGACAAGGTATGCAATAACTATCCGTTAATGTTTAGAGATACCTATTTTTCTACTGATCTGATGCTATTACCATTTGATGAGTTTGACATTATTCTGGGTATGGACTGGTTGACATTGCATGATGCTATTGTGAATTGCAAAAGAAAGACTATTGATTTGAGAAATCATAACAACGAAATAGTTCGAATTGAGTCTAGTGAATTGAACGGCTTACCTGCTGTGACATATGTGTTGAAAGTTCAGAGCTATATGAAAAAGTGTTACGAAGCTTATTTTTCTTATGTAATTGACTCAAAAGTATCTGAGAAGAAAGTTGAATCAGTGCCAGTAGTTTGTGAATTTTCTGATGTATTCCCTGATGAATTGTCGGGTTTGCCTCCGATACGAGAAGTTGAATTTGGAATAGATTTGTTGCCTGGTATGACACCTATTTCGATAGCTCTGTATAGAATGGCACCAACAGAATTGAAAGAATTAAAGTCACAGTAGCAAGAATTGATTGACAGGGGGCTTGCTAGATCGAGTTTCTCACCTTGGGGTGCTCCTGTACTATTTGTGAAAAAGAAAGATGGCACGATGAGAATGTGCATTGACTACCGTCAGTTGAACAACGTGACTATAAAGAATAAATATCCGTTGCCCAGGATTGATGATTTGTTTGATCAGCTAAAAGGAGCCACCGTATTTTCAAAGATAGATCTGAGATCGGGTTACTATCAGTTGAGAGTGAAAGATTCAGACATTTCGAAAACTGCTTTTAGAACGAGGTACGGGCATTATGAGTTTTTAGTTATGCCTTTCGGACTAAAAAATGCTCCTGCAATTTTTATGGATTTGATGAACAAAATTTTCAGACCGTACCTAGATCGATTTGTTGTTGTATTCATAGATGACATTCTGGTTTATTCACGGATGAAACTGAACATGCTGAACATCTGAGAATTGTGTTGCAAACTCTAAGATAAAAGCAATTGTATGCGAAATTCAAAGAAATGTGAATTCAGTTGCGTGAAGTCGCTTTTAGGGACATATTGTATCGGCCTCTGGAATACGAGTTGATCCGAGCAAGATTTTTGCTATTCTGGATTGGAACCCTCCGAAAAATGTGCTTAAGTCCAAGCTTTTTGGGACTTGCTCTGGTTATTATCGAAGATTCGTAAAAGGCTTTTCGATGATAGCTACTCCGTTGACTAGATTGCTTCAAAAAGATGTAAAGTACGAGTGGTCCGATAAATGTCAGAAAAGCTTTGATCAATTGAAAGCTTTATTGACTGAAGCTCCGATTTTAGTACAACCAGAATTGGGTAAAGAATTTGTGATTTACAGTGATGCTTCGTTGAATGGTCTGGGATGTGTATTGATGCAAGACGGAAAAGTAATAGCTTAGGCCTCGAGACAACTAAAGCCTCATGAAAAGAATTATCCGACACATGACCTTGAGCTAGCTGCGATTGTATTCGCATTAAAGGTTTGGCGACATTATCTGTTCGGTGAGAAATGTCACGTGTTTTCAGATCACAAGAGTTTGAAATACTTGATGACTCAGAAAGATTTGAATCTGTGACAGAGAAGATGGCTAGAATTGTTGAAAGACTATAAACTTGTGATAGATTTTCATCCGGGTAAAGCTAATGTAGTTGCCGATGCATTGAGTCAAAAGTCACTGTGTGCATTACGTGCTATGAATGCTCAATTAGATCTGTCTGATGATAGTTCAGTGTTAGCTGAATTGAAAGCGAAACTGTTGTTTATACAACAAATATGTGAAGCTCAGAAAGTTGATAACGAATTATTAGCAAAGCAAACTCAGTGTGATCCGAACTCTGATTCTGAATTTCGAATTGACAATGATGATTGCTTAAGATTTCGAGATCGAATTTGTGTTCCGAGAAACTCAGAGTTAGTTCAGTTGATTTTGAATGAAGCACATAACAGTCGTCTATCTGTTCATCCGGGCAGTACGAAGATGTACCATGATCTGAAGCAACATTATTGGTGGTCTGGTATGAAACGAGACATATCGACTTTGTGTCAAAATGTTTAATCATCGACAAGTTAAGGTGAACATCGTTTCCATCCGGGTTTGTTACAACTGATTTTGATTCCCGAGTGGAAATGGGATAGAGTGACGATGGACTTTGTTTCTGGTTTGCCTTTGACTCTGAGAAAGAAAGATGTGATTTGGGTCGTAGTTGATCGTTTGACGAAATCTGCCACTTTTATTCCGGTGAGATCTGATAATCCACTTGATAAGTTAGCTGAGCTTTACATTTCTGATATTGTGAGATTGCACGGAGTGCCATTATCCATTGTGTCAGATAGAGATCCGAGGTTCACTTCATGGTTCTGGAAGAAACTACAAGAAGCTTTGGGTACAAAATTGCATTTCAATACCGCTTTTCACCCGCAAACGGATGGTCAATCCGAGCGAATTATTCAGATTCTTAAGGATATGTTGAGATGTTGGGAACAGTACTTACCATTAATTGAATTTGCATATAACAACAGTTTTCAATCGAGTATTAAAATGGCACCTTATGAAGCTTTGTATGGACGTAAATGTCGAACACCTCTGTATTGGACTGAGCTCAGTGAAAATAAGTTACACGGGGTTGATTTGATAAAAGATACAGAATAGAAAGTGAAAGTGAAAGTGATCCGAGATAGTTTGAAAACAGCGTCTGATCGTCAAAAATCCTATGCGGACTTGAAGCGAAAAGATATAGAATTCGAAATCAGCGACAAAGTGTTTTTGAAAGTGTCTCTGTGGAAGAAAGTACTTTGATTCGGACGTAAAGGCAAATTGAGTCCGAGGTTCATCGGACCGTATGAAATTATTGAGCGTGTTGGACCAGTTGCATACAAATTGTTGTTGCCACCTGAGCTAGAAAGGATACATAATGTATTTCATGTTTCGATGCTCCGTAGATATCAATCTGATCCGTCACATGTGATTGCTCCTTCTGAAATTGAAATCCGATCTGATATGACTTACGAAGAAGAGCCGATCCATATCTTAGCTCGTGAAGTGAAAGAGTTGAGAAACAAGAAAATTCCGTTAGTGAAAGTGTTGTGGCATCGACACGGAGTGGAAAAGGCTACATGGGAGCATGAAGAATCAATGAGATAGCATTATTCAAATTTGTTAAACGGTAAGATTTTCGGGGACAAAAATCCCAAAGGGGGGAGAATTGTAACAGTCCGGTTTAGACCCTAGTCGGAACAGTGGTTTCGGGACCACAAATTTGAGTCTGAATAATATTTTAATATTATTTTATGTGCATTTTATATGTGATTAAGCATGTGTTAAAGTTCCGTAAGTTAATTTATCCGTCTAAGTGATTAATTTGATAAAAGGATTAAATTGCATTAAATGCAAAACTAGCATGCTATTTGTTAAAGTACCTATGTGTTGTGGCTTTTAAAAGAGGAGGCCTTATGAGGCAATTAGACCACTATTAAGTTAGTGGATGATTAAAAGACATTAGTGACCTTATGCTTATATGTTACTAAATGTTTATTAAAAGGTTAATTTAGTAATTAGATTAATATTATGATAATAATAAAATAAAAAGATGAAAGTGTTCATCTTTTATTCATTCATATAACCGAATATTAAAAGAAAAGAAAGAAAAGAGTGAGCAAGAGTTTCGGCCACGGTTTAGGCTTGATTCAAGGTTAGTTTTTGATTCGTTTTTGATAATTTTTACGTTTTTGCAATCGCTGCTTTGTATGCTATAAAACCCATGTTGTAATTTTGAGAATTGATGTTGTTTATGAAATGTGCCATTGATGAAATGGTGAGTTTTGTGATGATTTTAGGTGTTAAATGAAAGATATGTGTTTAATAAACATGTTTTGTTCTTCAATTTCTGATGAATTTAGCTAATTAAGGCTAATTTGTGAAAATATCATTTTGAAGGACTAAATTGTGAATTTGATGAAATGTATGGACTTGTATGAGACACATGAATATTGGGCTAAGCATGGGTATATATAAATTTTGTGTAATTTGTGATTTTTTGAATTAGGGACTAAATTGTCCAAATGTGAAATGTAAGGGCTAATTTGCAAATTGCCCTAAATATGTGTTCTTTGGTTGCAATGAATGAGCTAGTGAATAAAAGGGTTAAATTTGAATATGTATAGATCAAGAACCGAATAAAACGGATTTAGATCGCGGGAAAGCTAAAGTAGTCGAATAACCGAATCCGATCAATCATCCGAATCCGAGGTAAGTCAATATACAAATAAATGTATTTGTATTGAATTATATATGTTCATATGATTATTGATAAGGATGAATGCATATGAGATGATGTATACATGAATTCCGAGATAGAATCGACATAGTGTCAATGTCCGAGAAGTCCCGTTTGAACCTAGGAATAGATAGGATAGTATATGTCCTGACATAGGTGTCCGTTCTGTAATATCAAGTAAGACCACGTCTGGGACGTTGGCATTGATTTGAGATTTCGTGTAAGACCACGTCTGGGACGTTGGCATCAATATGAGAATTACGTGTAAGACCATGTCTGAGACATTGGCATCGTATTTGATTCGTGTAAGACCCTGTCTGGGACAGTGGCATCGATATTTGATTACATGTAAGAGCACGTCTGGGACGTTGGCATTGTACGACTATTCCGAGCACTCTGAGTATCCTATTAGGTTTCGAATGGTTCAACGAGCAAATCTGAGATACGAACGACTATGTGATTTGTATATCCGTTTCAGGTATGTTTGATATGTACACTAAGTGTGTATGAAAGGTAAGTATCTTTATGAACTTACTAAGATGATTATGTACATGGAAATGATGAGATTATATGTGAAGATATGCTTGAATGAGCCATGTGTATATGTGATATTTGAGTTGAAGAATATGGTAAGATATGGCTAAGCAAATGAGCCAAAGAATATATGTGATGAATTTGTTATGGGAATCAATAATGTTATTGTATCAAATTGGTTATATGCATTTTATGCTAAGTTTATTTGTATATGGCTTACTAAGCTTTTGTAAGCTTACTCTGTGTGTGTTTGCTCTGTTTTATAGATCGTCAAAGCTACTGAAGGCTCAGGGACCGTCGAGAATTGTCATCACACTACTCAAACTCATTTTGGTACCTTTTGGAAATGTATATACTAAGTATGGCATGTATAGGCTAGTGATTTGGTATATGTTTGAGATGTAAATAGCCATGTGATTTGGCTAGCTAAATGTTGGTAATGTGCATGAGTGAATATGGTATTTGGTGCATGTTTTGGTATGGCTTGATGGCAATGAAATAGCTTTATGAATGGTAAACTTATGGATGAATTGATGCCTTGATGATTTAATGAGGTTATTGTTGAATTATACTTGGATTGACATGGGAGTTGATTTTACAAATTAGCTTGTCTAGAAATGAGATTGAATGGAATAATATGATGACCATTTGGTGTGTTTTTGGTTGCCATGTGATTGTGGAAATAGGCTTGTTTATGCTTGTAGGTATGACCCTAGTGTGGGTGGCATATTGGCCTTGCAAATGGCCTGTTATGAACACACGGGCGTGCCTAGTGACCGTGGGATTAAGTCAGTATCTAGCCTAAGAGTACACGGGCATAGTACACGGACGTGCCTGGTGGTCGTGGGGATAAGTCAGTATATATGCTCTGTTTTGGCACGGCCAGGACATATGGGTGTGCCTAGTAGCCGTGGGAGGCACACGGCCTGACTGCACGGGCGTGTGACCTCTACAGTGTTCAAAAAGTTTTAAATTTCTGAGAATTTTCGTATGTGTTCGGTTTAGTCCCGACCCTTCTCTAAAGTATGCTTAATGTCTCGGTGACCTATCTCAGGGACCTTGTGATTGCAATTGATGACTTGTATTATGAAATCTCTGTAAAAGTTTTCGATATGTCCGGTAATGCCTTTAACCCTAATCCAGCGACGGATACGGGTTAGGGGTGTTACAATCGAACTTACCCACGAACTGTCTGAGATGGGGTAAATTATACCCGCATCTAACCACTTAATGATTTCTTTCTTTACCACATCCTTCATGATGGGGTTCAATCTTCATTGTCCATTAATCGTCCCTTTCTGGCCATTTTCTCGGATGATCTTGTACATGCATACAAATGGACTAATGCCACGAATATCAGCTATGGTCCATCCAATAGCCTTCTTGAATTGTTTCAACACTAGGATGAGTTTCTCTTCTTGCTCTTCGGTCAATTTTGCTGAAACAATCACAGGCAAAGTAGAAGCGTTACCTAAATAAACATATTTTAAATGTAGAGGAAGTACCTCCAGTTCTAATTTAGGTGGCTCCTCAGTTGACGCTTTTGGTTTAGCATAATCCCTATTCTCTAACTCCAAAGATTTAAAGCAGGATTGCGGATTAAATCCCCTTTGATTAGCTTCTAGCAAAGCTAAGTATTCATCCCCCTCTTCATCACTTCGAGGGTCTGATGTCAAAATTTGCTCCAACGGGTCCTCAACATAGTTGAGTTCTTTTTCCATGATTAATTCTTCTAAATCGGACACTACAGAACAATCATTAAATGTTACCTGATCGTCTTGAACACGCATAGTAAGCTCGCCCTTCTGCACATCGATAAGGGTCCTTCCAGTTGCTAGGAAAGGTCTTCCTAGGATGATTGGCACCTCTTTATCTGCTTCAAAATCTAGAATAACAAAGTCAGCAGGAAAAATAAATTTATCTACACGTACCAATACATCCTTGATTTTTCCTTCTGGATATGCTAAGTATCGATCTGCTAATTGAAGTGTAACCGTAGTAGGTCTAACTTCACCTATCCCCAATTTTCTGAATATGGACATGGTCAACAAGTTGATACTTGCACCCAAATCACATAGTGTCTTACCACAATATGTTGCTCCAATGTTGCAAGGTATGGTAAAACGTCCAGGATCCTTCAACTTTTGGGGTAGTTTATCTTGAAGATATGCACTACATTCCTTCGTTAAGGCTAACGTCTCAAATTCTCCAAGTCTTCGTTTCTTCGATAGGATATCCTTCATGAATTTAACGTAATTCGACATTTGTTCAAGTGCTTCTACCAACGGAATGTTGATATGAAGTTGCTTGAGTATGTCTAGGAACTTCTTGAACTAGACTTTCTGCATCTGCTTCTGAAGTCTTTGAGGGTAGGGTGGTGGAGGATTCTTTACTTGAATTGGTTGATTCGTCTTCTGTGGCAATTCTGCATCTAACGAAGTTGTTAGTTTATCAGAATTGACTGGTTCAGAAGTTACCTTATCAGATTTTACATATTCTGGTTCTGGTGAAACTGGAATTTCAACAGTCGGTTGAACTTCCATTGAGTCTTGAGCATCAGCTGGCTCTTCTTCTACTTCGACAGTGTTGGGCTGTAACAGCCCATTTTTAGTCAAATCAGAAAAGTGGTTTCAGGACCACGAATTTGATGTCAAAATATTTATTTTATTATTATTTTAATGTTTATAGCATGACTGAATGATTGTGTGAAAGTTTCGTTAAGAAATTTTATCGTTTGGTTGGTCAATTCGATAAAAAGGACTAAATTGCGTAAAGTGTAAAACTTGAGTTCTAATGGCTAAAGGTGTCTAATAGTTATATATGTAACAGTCCGATTTAGGGGCTAGTCGGAACAGTGATCTCAAAATCACTAATTCGAGGTTAGAGAAAATTATTTTCATGTTATGTTATGTGTTATAACATGTTTATAAGGGTGCATGAAAATTTTGGTGCTTTAATTTTAGCGATTTCATGCTTAATCGCTAAAAAGGACTAAATCGCATAAAGTGCGAAAGTTCCATTTTAATTCCTAGAAGTGCTAAATAGCTATAGAGTATTAATTGGAGGCCCCAAATGTGCAATTTGGCCTTGTTAAGTGGCTTGGCCGGTCAAAGGATGACAAAAGGGGACAAGAGCATTAAATGTTGTCATGTTAGGTATTAAAAAGAAAGAAAAAAAGATGAAATAAGAAAAGCTATCATCTTTTTTATTTCTTCTCCTCTTCCACCAAAAATGGGCAGCAAGAATGGGGTTTTGAAGCTCAAAAATTTCAGCAAACATTCCTCCTCATAAGTAAGTGATTTTGATGATCTTTCTTGATAATTTTTACACTTTTGGAGTCCCCAAAGCTTAAGCTAGCTAATGAGGGGACTAATTTGTAATATGGTTGAGAGCCTAGGGACTTGCCATGAGAGAGTTTATGCTAGTTGCTGAATTTTAATGGAAGAAAATGAATGATAGGATGAGGAGAAATAACTTTTGTGAAAGGTGTTGTCATGAAAACACCTAATTTGGGCTAAAATGCAAAAGTTGTAAGTTGTTCATTAAGGCATGAAATGTTTGGGATTGTGGATAGTTGTAAGAGGATTAAATGTTCATCTAGGCTGATTTATCAAGAAAATGTGATAAAAATTTATTTACGAGCCTAAGGGCAAAATCGTAATTTTGCCAAAGTATAGGGGCAAAATGGTCATTTTTGCCCAAGTGGATATTATGTTGTAAAATGATCATTAAGTGATTAAATGAGTAAATTTTATTGTTCTAGATTGAAGAAAATGAGATTCGGACCTAGAACGGGAGAAAAGAGAAATGTGGGCAAAAAGTCCTTTTTGGCCTTTTTGTCATTGAGGTAAGTTCGTATGCAAACCTTGCAAGTATGTACGGGTTATTTAATATTCCAATGTTGTACGGAATGTATAATTATGCAATGAATGTATTAAATAAGTGATTGATGAGTTGTTAAGAGAATTGGAATCTAAGAATAGTAAGAAATGCAAATATTATGAAATGATGATAGTTAAGGTTCCGTGTAAGACCATATTGAAATATGGCCTTGGTGAGAGAATTTGTATAGGACCATGTCGGGAACATGGCATCGATAGGTTATTTCGTGTATGATGTTAATGTGATATTATGAGTACGAGACTTAAGGGAGTTACTTAACGATTTTAGTGACTCGATAAGTAGTTGAGAGTTGAGAATGAATGTGTTGTACATGAGAGGTACAAGGATATGTTAGAACTGAATCGAGGTGGATTCGGTATTGGATGAACCCATAGTGGGTGATATGTAAATGAGGCACTTTAGTTGCTTAAGTTATAATTATTATTGCATTGTGTGAACGCGAACAATTATAGTAGAAAGCTAAGTAAGAATAGTAGTGTGTGAAGAAGTTTCCGGGTAAACATTTTAAATAGATAAATGCATGAGGATAACTATTCAAGAATGTATACTATCGGTGGGCTGTGTGCGTTACCACCTGATATATTATTAATTGATGGGCTGTGTGCGATACCATCAACTATATTGCTATCGGTGGGCTGTGTGCGATACCACCTGATATATTATTAATTGATGGGTTA
The DNA here is from genome assembly GCA_025698515.1 of Gossypium sturtianum. Lineage (NCBI taxonomy): Eukaryota > Viridiplantae > Streptophyta > Magnoliopsida > Malvales > Malvaceae > Gossypium > Gossypium sturtianum. Next base: position 48,707,109 of record CM046943.1, read on the forward strand.
TGTGCGATACCATCAATTATAATACTATCGGTGGGCTTTGTGCGTTACCACCTGATTAATTAGAAATCGATGGGCTGTGTGCGATACCATCGTTTATAAGTGATTGGTGAGCTAAGTGCGAACTCACCATAAGTATAATTGATTGGTGGGCTGTGTGCGATACCACCCTATAAGAGATTAAATGGTGGGCTAAGTATGTAACCATCGAGAGATTAGTAATATGAGTGGCTTATTAAAAATACTTGATGTGTTGTTTTATATGATCTTGTGATGATCAGTGCAGGAATGTATGTATGCTAATTAAACGAGCATTTGGCTTGTGGCATGGTAAGAATATGGTAAGAGATAGAATGAGTAAGCTTTAGGGATGATTGAGTAAGTAACCATGAGTTCATGAGAGAAGCTCATCCTAATAACTTGCAATCATGTATAATCAATGAATATTAGTGTTTATCGGTTGTATGCGATTTAACTTACTAAGCATTTTTGCTTACTCCTTTTATTTTTCTCATCTCTCATAGGTAAATTTATCTAGCTCGGATTGGGGATCGCCGGAGATATTTTCACACTATCGAGTAGACACTCGGTATGAGGTACCAAGTCTCTATAAGTAATGGCATGTATAGGGCTAGTACTTAAGGTTGATTAAGTCATTGTTGATGTAGCCAAATTGTGTTGGCCTAAGAGAGCTTATGTTTGTTTGTGTATAGCCATAGATGATGTCTTAAGTTATTTGTAAATATATGGGAATTAGTTTTCCCTAGTATGTGGATAAAGACCTTATTTCTTTATTAATCAAACCTCTTTAATTCAAGAGTGATATTGATGCTATGTGTAGTAATGTGATGAGGTATGAAATGTATTGAATTGAGCATGAGTTTGATCTTGATTTCAGAGTGGCAATTGGCTCGATAGATAGCCTTTAAGTGCCCACACGGTTAGACACACGGGCGTGTGTCTAGGTCGTGCGTGCCCTGCACCTTCTTATTATTAGATAGAATAGACCACGGGTGAATCCCACGGCCGTGTGCATGAGCCGTGTAAGACACACGGATTGAGCATGGGCGTGTGCCTAGGCCGTGTGGATCAAGTCAGTAGCTCCTCACGGTTGAAAGACACGGGTGTGTCAAGGCCGTGTGGATCAAGTCAGTAGCTTCCCACGATTGGAAGACATGGGCGTGTTAAGGGTTACACGGGCGTGTCCCAAACCACATGGGCGTGTGACCCCTGTTTCTAAGAAAGGTTTTCGATCAAGTTCTGAAAGTTTACGAACATGAGTTTAAGGCCTCGTAGGCCCATGAGATGTGCGAGTTGTATGTGGAAGTGAAGTTTTTAGTTTGGGACGAAATTTTATAGCCCAAAATTTCATGGTTAAGCAAATTTAAGCGTAGTAATGTCTTGTATTCGGTCTAGGCCTCAGACTCGGGTATAGGGTGTTACATTTAGTGGTATCAGAGCATGGTTTAGTCAGTTCTCGGACTAACCTAGCGTGAGTAAGAGTCTAGCTATACATGCCATAGGTGGATTGTGACAGTGTGATATCTCCCGGCACTAACGAAATTATTTTGTTAAGACGGGGTTGGTTCCCAACCGAGCTAAATTCAATAATGGTGTAAGTAATAATGAGGAAATTGAAATGCTCTTATGCATGGATGAGATTCAAAGAGGTATGAGTAGAAGTATATGACGTGTGTGTGAAAATGCATGAAATGAGAGTTATAAAGTGGTAAGCTTATTTGTATTGGCGGAATGCGCATAGGTGTTATATACTCAACCTATTGGGTTAGGTGCATATAATGAGTAAATTTACCCAGAGAATGGGGTATATGTGTATGTATGATTATTTAAATGATGTATGATCAATATGTCCACATAGTTGAATCTCATGTGTGACCATTAAAGTAGATAATTGTATAATGTTTTATTTCGTGATCCTGTATGAAACTACGAGTATTATGGTGTGAGAGTTAAACTGGGAAGTTTGATTAAGTAGAATGCAGGGATGGGTACGGTCGTTCAATGATAAAATGATGAATAAGACCATGGTTGGACCATGGCGGTACATGTGATCCCATATAAGACCATGTCTGGAACATGGCATTGGTGACGATACGTGAGCCAGTGTAAGACCATGTTTGGAACATGGCATCGGTGTTGATATGTGTGCTAGTGTAAGACCATAGCGAGGCTATGGCATCGTGACAACATGTAAAGAAATAGCTGGGCTATGATGTTGTGATACGAGTATCAGGTAAATGACGTACTCAAACCCATAAGACATTCTTTAATTAATAAGTGACGGTAAGAGAAAGTAGAGTTAAATGTTGAGTACTCAAGTAGATAGTAATGTGGAACTTGAGTAATTGAAATCATTTTTCAAAAGTATGAGCGATAGAAACAAATGTAGCATGATAAATGTGGGAACTCACTCGAGATGAGTTATATGACTATGATGATATTTTATTGATGATGAGTATTAAGTCATATGTATGTAGTCACAAGAGTCAAGTTAAGAGGGCCCCATGACCTCACCCTTTTTACCACTGTTGAATTATGATGAGGTGTTATAAAAGTTAAGTTGAGTAAGATTGTATCTGATTAATGCAATAAATATGTCAGCATGATTAATAATGCCTTGTATCACATCGACACATAATACTCTACTAAATAGAGTAATTATGGTTGAACATGAGGTTGAAATCCTAAAGGACTAAAATGAAAAGGTTAGCATTGAGATATGAAATAGATAAGGTCCCGTATAAGACCATGCCTAAGACATGGCCTCGGCACCGAGTTGAGGTTTCGTATAAGACCATATTTGTAATATGGCATCGGTAATGAATATGAGAATCGTGTAAGACCATGTTCAGAATATGGCATCGATACTTGATGTAGAAGTCCATATACCGGGTTATGGCATTGGCATTTAGAGGTGACTCCATATAAGGCCACCTCGGGAGTGTGGCATTGGTTTCATGCCTACATGAATGATGATGAATGTGTGTCTTTGATTATTTCCAGTAATCAATGGGACAGATAGATGAGTCTAGAGGTAGAAAGGAGAATTGTACTAAAGTCATGTGAATGAGTGAATACAGGCACTTGTGAACGAGTCGCAAGGAAATGAATACGGAGTGTGGCACGGTATGTGCTTAATAGAGGAAATTGTAAGTAAGTAGGAAGCCTAAGGTTTATGATTATCGAGGTCTTCTTAAATTGATGTTCATTAATGAAGGAATTGTTAAGGAGTTGAGGACGAAATGGTTAGAGAAACAATGTTTGAACTGTGGGAGTGTTCAATTATGATAACCATAATTGTATGGATCATAATGATCTCTTTAAGTATTACGTGTTAATATCGTTTTCCTTTCAGGGGTGATGTAGTTGTTTATCTCATGAATCGAGATTGTGCGAGAAAGTTAGCTGATTGCAAAATTAGATTAAATGGTTGTCGATTTAGTAATTGGAATTGACATCCCTTTATCTCCTCGTAACCTTATTCGGGTACTTTGAGGATGAAGTTTGTGATGATTCTAGTATAAGGAGTGAAATCGTGAGTTTCACGTTGTGGGATGAGTTTCGGGCAAGCCGAACAGAGTTAATGAATTTGATAGAGAGGTCCCTGCTATCGTAAGGTATGACGATAGTAAAGGTTTTAGATTAGCATAGCAAGAGAAGCTCAGATGAGAATATGCTTAAGATATGTTTTCAGTATGGAGAAAATAGTAAATTAACGTATCGAGATATGATTCAAGTTCTGTGTATATTGGCACGTGAATCAGTGAAGAGAATAAAAATTTTGTGTGCACGAGAGTAGAGAGCATGATACAAGGATGTGCTCATCGAAATGTTCAACCCGTGATGGTTGAGTTGAAAGCTATAAAAGGAACTATTAATTGAAAGTTCTAGTACTGAGTTCAGTCTAAATCGAGAAAAAGAGTTGACCGGTTAGTGATCCAGAGGCGATCACTTTTGTATCCGTGATGTGAGTTAGGTGTTATGAAATGATTCATGGGAAACTTGATGTGTATATTCGAATTTTAATGAGTGGGGTATCCTATGCTACGTGAAGTTTTGGTATGAGATTTAGTAGTAGCATATCTGCTAATGCAAGAATAAGGAAGTACAGTTAGGTGCATAAATGATTTGACAGTAGAGTACATTTTTTGATATGAACGAGTTTATGGTCAGAAGTAGTTGACCGCTAAAAGCTGAGTTTCCAAAGTGTACAAGTCAAGACTATTGCGGTTGGTGAATGCTTTAATGAGAAAGTGAGATGAAACCTGATAAAAGTTCAAATTGGTTTGACAAAATTCCCAAGGAGGGGGATGACATTCGAGCTATAGTGAATCGATCGAAGAAGATCCGCATTTATCATTTAGACATGCACGAGTTCAAATTGGTGGGTTATTGGATATAGTATATGCCCTAGAGGAAGAATAACCTAGGTCTCAAGTTATGTTTCGACCTTGTGTAGCACAGCTTAAGGGTTGTTGGCAAGAGAAACTTGAGGATAAGTGAATTTGTGATTTTGAAGAGTTTATGGAAACGTTTTAAGAATATTGGTAGCAACTCCTCCCGATAAGATTTTCGGGGACGAAAATCCTTAAGGGGGAAAATTGTAACAGTCTGATTTAAGGGCTAGTCGGAACAGTGATCTCGGAAACACTAATTCGAGGTTAGAGAAAATTATTTTCATGTTAAGTTATGTGTTATAACATGTTTATAAGGGTGCATGAAAATTTTGGTGCTTTAATTTTAGCGATTTCATGCTTAATCGCTAAAAAGGACTAAATCGCATAAAGTGCGAAAGTTCCATTTTAATTCCTAGAAGTGCTAAATAGCTATAGAGTATTAATTGGAGGCCCCAAATGTGCAATTTGGCCTTGTTAAGTGGCTTGGCCGGTCAAAGGATGACAAAGGGGGACAAGAGCATTAAATGTTGTCATGTTAGGTATTAAAAAGAAATAAAATAAGATGAAATAAGAAAAGCTATCATCTTTTTTATTTCTTCTCCTCTTCCACCGAAAATGGGCAGCAAGAATGGGGTTTTGAAGCTCAAAAATTTCAGCAAACATTCCTCCTCATAAGTAAGTGATTTTGATGATCTTTCTTAATAATTTTTACACTTTTGGAGTCCCCAAAGCTTAAGCTAGCTAATGAGGGGACTAATTTGTAATATGGTTGAGAGCCTAGGGACTTGCCATGAGAGAGTTTATGCTAGTTTCTGAATTTTTATGGAAGAAAATGAATGATAGGATGAGGAGAAACAACTTTTGTGAAAGGTGTTGTCATGAAAACACCTAATTTGGGCTAAAATGCAAAAGTTGTAAGTTGTTCATTAAGGCATGAAATGTTTGGAATTGTGGATAGTTGTAAGAGGATTAAATGTTCATCTAGGCTGATTTATCAAGAAAATGTGATAAAAATTTATTTACGAGCCTAGGGGCAAAATCGTAATTTTGCCAAAGTATAGGGGCAAAATGGTCATTTTTGCCCAAGTGGATATTATGTTGTAAAATGATCATTAAGTGATTAAATGAGTAAATTTTATTGTTCTAGATTGAAGAAAATGAGATTCGGACCTAGAACGGGAGAAAAGAGAAATGTGGGCAAAAAGTCCTTTTTGGCCTTTTCATCATCGAGGTAAGTTCGTATGCAAACCTTGCAAGTACGTACGGGTTATTTAATATTCCAATGTTGTATGGAATGTATAATTATGCAATGAATGTATTAAATAAGTGATTGATGAGTTGTTAAGAGAATTGGAATCTAAGAATAGTAAGAAATGCAAATATTATGAAATGATGATAGTTAAGGTTCCGTGTAAGACCATATTGAAATATGGCCTTGGTGAGAGAACTTGTATAGGACCATGTCAGAAACATGGAATCGATAGGTTATTTCGTGTATGATGTTAATGTGATATTATGAGTACGAGACTTAAGGGAGTTACTTAACGATTTTAGTGACTCGATAAGTAGTTGAGAGTTGAGAATGAATGTGTTGTACATGAGAGGTACAAGGATATGTTAGAACTGAATCGAGGTGGATTCGGTATTGGATGAACCCATAGTGGGTGATGTATAAATGAGGCACTTTAGTTGCTTAAGTTATAATTATTATTGCATTGTGTGAATGCGAACAATTATAGTAGAGAAAGCTAAGTAAGAATAGTAGTGTGTGAAGAAGTTTCCTGTAAACATTTGAAATAGATAAATGCATGAGGATAACTATTCAAGAATGTATACTATCGGTTGAAATTGTGTGTGCGTTACCACCGATATATTATTAATTGATCGGTGTAATGCGATACCATCAACTATATTGCTATCGGTGGGCTGTGTCGATACCACCTGATATATTATTAATTGATGGGTTGTGTGCGATACCATCAATTATATTACTATCGGTGGGCTTTGTGCGTTACCACCTGATTAATTAGAAATCGATGGGTTGTGCGCGATACCATCGTTTATAAGTGATTGGTGAGCTAAGTGCGAAATCACCATAAGTATAATTGATTGGTGGGCTGTGTGTGATACCACCCTATAAGAGATTAAATGGTGGGCTAAGTATGTAACCATCGAGAGATTAGTAATATGAGTGGCTTATTGAAAATATTTGATGTGTTGTTTTATATGATCTTGTGATGATCAGTGCAGGAATGTATGTATGCTAATTAAACGAGCATTTGGCTTGTGGCATGGTAAGAATATGGTAAGAGATAGAATGAGTAAGCTTTAGGGATGATTGAGTAAGTAACCATGAGTTCATGAGACAAGCTCATCCTAATAACTTGCAATCATGTATAATCAATGAATATTAGTGTTTATCAGTTGTATGCAGACGAACTTACTAAGCATTTTTGCTTACTCCTTTTATTTTTCTCATCTCTTATAGGTAAATTTATCTAGCTCAGATTGGGGATCGCCGGAGATATTTTCACACTATCGAGTAGACACTCGGTATGAGGTACCAAGTCTCTATAAGTAATGGCATGTATAGGGCTAGTACTTAAGGTTGATTAAGTCATTGTTGATGTAGCCAAATTGTGTTGGCCTAAGAGAGCTTATGTTTGTTTGTGTATAGCCATAGATGATGTCTTAAGTTATTTGTAAATATATGGGAATTAGTTTTCCCTAATGTGTGGATAAAGACCTTATTTCTTTATTAATCAAACGTCTTTAATTCAAGAGTGATATTGATGTTATGTGTAGTAATGTGATGAGGTATGAAATGTATTGAATTGAGCATGAGTTTGATCTTGATTTCAGAGTGGCAATTGGCTTGGTAGATAGCTTTTAAGTGCCCACACGGTTAGACACACGGGCGTGTGTCTAGGCCGTGCGTGCCCTGCACCTTATTATTATTAGATAGAATAGACCACGGGTGAATCCCACGGCCGTGTGCATGAGTCGTGTAAGACACACGGATTGAGCATGGGCGTGTGCCCAGGTCGTGTGGATCAAGTCGGTAGCTCCCCCCGGTTGAAAGACACGGGTGTGTCAAGGCCGTGTGGATCAAGTCAGTAGCTTCGCACGGTTGGAAGACATGGGCGTGTTAAGGGGTACACGGGCGTGTCCCAAACCACATGGGCGTGTGACCCCTGTTTCTAAGAAAGGTTTTCGATCAAGTTCCGAAAGTTTACGAACATGAGTTTAAGGCCTCGTAGGCCCATGAGATGTGCGAGTTGTGTGTGGAAGTGAAGTTTTTAGTTCGGGACGAAATTTTATAGCCCAAAATTTCATGGTTAAGCAAATTTAAGCGTAGTAATGTCTCGTATCCGGTCTAGGCCTCGGACTCGGGTATAGGGTATTACAATATAACTTTAAAATGAAGGTCCTTATGTGGCAAATATACCATTAGTATGTTAGTGGATGATAGTGGCATGATTTTTGGTGTAATTAATAAGTTTTATAAAGGTTAATTTTTTTATTAAGTAATTAATGTTAAAATAAGTAAAATAAACCAAAAATTACATTCATTATCATATTTGTTAACTGATTTTAAAGAAGAAAAAGAAGACACTAGGGTTCTTCATTTGGCCAAGTTGAATTCAAGCAATTAGGTATGTGTTTTGTCCCATTTTTAATGATTTCTACGTTTTTGAAATCGTTACAACTAGGTCTAGCTAGCCCAGGGACTATTTTGCAAAACTGTTAAAGATTTTGAATGATTCCATTGATGAATACATGTGTATTTTGAAGTTTCTTGATAGATTTTGAATGTTTGTTGATAGTTAAACAAGTTTTGTAAAGTGATTTTGAGTAAAAATGCAAAATAGGGATTTATTTGTGAAAATGTGGAAATGTGCGGTTAAATGTGTGAATAAATGAAAAATATGGGCTGCTAGGGGCATAATAGTAATCCGACTAGCATGGGTATATTTGGAATTTCATTAATTTGTGATTTTATGAAATAAGGACTAAATTGTGAAAAATGTGAAAGTTTAGGGACAAATGCATAAAATAGCCCTAAAGTATATTTTGGATTGAATTGAATAAAGAGATTATTAAATAAGTTAATTTTGAATATATTTAGATCCAGAAAAGCGAAATTCAGAACTAGATCGATGGAAAACTAAAGTTATCAACTAATCGACTCATTTTGTCGTTTACACATCCGAAGTAAGTTCGTATGTGATAAATTTCAATATAAATGTATTTTATATGCTTTGATATTGCATGAATTGCAAATACGAGACTGTGGATATGAACGATAGTGATTCGATGATGATTCGACATTCGAAATCCCGGTTGAACCTTAAGAATAGTTTAGGATCCTAGTCACATGTCATTAGGGGATACAGTGAGTTGGCTTCGGGCCATGATATAGCACTTCGGGTGCGAGATAAACTGATTTGGCTTCGAGCCATGCATATCGGCTGATTTGGCTTCGGGCCATGATATCAGTATTTCAGATAAGTTACCTTGATTTGGCTTTGGGCCATGGTATAGGTACTTATCGTGTGAGACCCTTGAGTATCCGACTTCTATTCCAAACGGTTCAACGGATAAGTGAAAGACGAGAATGTGTATGAGAATTTTACGAGATGGTACAGGTGTGTGTATAAACTAATTTAGTATTGAATTGAGAAGATGATGAAGGAAGTATACAGTTTTGTAAATGAGTATTTGAAAGGTTTGTTAACTAATATAAGCTACATGTTGTTGTATTCATATTATTGAATTATATTTATGTGATTGTATTAAGTTTATTTCATACGAGCTTACTAAGCTTTATAGCTTACTTTGTGTATTTTCCTGTGTTTTATAGTGATATCGAAGCTAGCTCGGATTCGGGGATCGTCGGAGATCATTTCACACTACCACCTATCACTTGGTACCTTTGAACTTTGGTATATTAAGTATATGGCATGTATAGGGATTTTGAGTCATTTTGGCTATGTTTTGGTATGGATATTGGCCAAAATGGCTTGGAAATGTTTATGTTTTGGCTTGTATATATAGCCATATGTGATGGATTATTTTGGTTTGTTTGGTATGTTTGAATAATGTACATATATGAATAGTTATGTCTTGTAAATTGAGTTGGTTGATAGTTATGTGATGATTGATGATAATAGGTACCATGAATGGTAAATTGATGATTTGTGGATAGGTATGCTTCTGAAATTAGGCCATATATTGCATATTTGATAATGGTCATTTTGATGAATTGAGAAGACAAGAATTGGTGTGAATTAAGATAGCATATTGTGGTATTCATGTGCTTTGAATTGGTTAGTATTGAAATGGTAGGATTTAGGTTTAGCTTGGTTGCTTTGGATTGCATATTATGCTATGCTTTGGTATCATTTGTGTAGGTGAAGATGTGTACCAAATGGGGTGGCAAAATGGCTTGGCAAATAGCCTATTTTTGTCCACACGGACAGAGACACGGGCGTGTGTCTCAGCCGTGTGTGACACACGGTCATGTTACACGATCGTGGGTCCCCTGGTGTTGAAATTGGAGTGAAGTCAGTATGCTCCACATGGTCTCACACACGAGCGTGTGATCGGCCGTGTGGTACAAGTCAGTATACCCCCTAATTGGCACACGGCCTATCACACGGGCGTGTGACTTGGCCATGTTGCATAAGTCAGTATACCCTATAGGTTTGACACGGTCTAACACACGGCCTGGCACACGGGCGTGTGTGGCCACATTGAAGGGCACACGGGCTAGACACACGGGCGTTTGGTTGGCCGTGTGACCCAAGTCAGGAAGCTCACTTGTTTGGAAATGGGGTAGGACACGGGCTGGGACACGGCCATGTGTTCCCATTTCGAAGGTCCACACGGCCTGTGACACAAACGTGTCTGGTGGCCGTGTGAGACACACGGCCTGGCCACATGGGCGTGTGTCCCTTGTTTTGAGAAAAATTTTCAAAGTTTTGTAAAAGTTACTTGAGTTATCGGTTTAGTCCCAAACCACTCCCAAAGCATGTTTAGGGCCTCGTAGGCTCATAATAGGGACCATGTGATTGAAATTGATTGATGATTGCTTGTAATGTGTAAATTTATGCAGAGTTGAATGTTTAATTGTTTTATAAGTCCGGTAATACTCTGTAACCCTATTTCGGCTTTGAATACGGGTGAGGGGTGTTACATGGGCTCTATTGTCTTTCTGCTCCTCAATGTTAAGGCTTTACAATGCTCCTTCCTCGTATTTCTTGGATTCTCCGTATCACTAGGCAAAGCACCTTGTGGACAATTTCTGAGTTCAGTGGCAAGCTAGCCCATTTGGTTTTCCAGGTTTTTCAATGTGGCTACTTGGCTTTGGATTAAGGCATCATTTTTGGCTATGTATGCCTTTAACAACTTTTCTAAGCTATTGGAAGTTTCAGCTTGAGGTTGCTTCTGAACTTGTTGGGTAAAAACAGGTGGCTAGGTCGGTCTAGGTTGGGCATAAGTGTTACTGGGTCCAGCCCCTTGGTTACTCCAAGAGAAATTAGGGTGGTTTCGCTAAGATGGGTTATAAAAATTGGATTGCAGTCCTTGCCTTCCTCGATTCTGGTTCTGATTACCCATGTAATACACGGATTCTGGGTTTGATGGACATTCTTCGAACAAATGTCCTTCCCCACAATAAACACAGGCTATATTTTCAAATTGATTGGGTAGCTGAGCTACAAAACTATTAAACCCATTAGTGGTAAAAATTTTAAGCAATGAAGAAATTGAAGATGCTTGATATGCAAGTGAAGTGAATGGATCCACTTCATGTATTCTAGTGACTCGTCTTCCTGACGCTGCTCGATTGGTTGCCCATTGATAATTGTTGCTGGCAATTCTCTCAATGATTTCATAGGCCTCATTATATGATTTAGAAAGGAGAGCACCATTAGCAGAAGCGTCCACTACCATACTCGTGTGAGCATTGAGACCGTTATAGAACGTATCAAGTTAGATGTTGTAAAAGCCCAATTTAGGGCCTAGTCAGAATAGTGGTCGGGAGACCACAAATCCGAAGTAGAGATATGTGTTTTATGATTTTTATGAGGCTTGTGATATGTTTTCATGATTATGTGAAAATTTCATGAGGAAATTTTATTAATTAGTGATCAATCTGTCAATTAGGACTAAACTGCAAAGATTAGAAAATATGAGATTCTAGAAGATTTAAGTATGAAATACCATTGTAAAAATTATTAGAAGTCCTTATTTAGTAATTAGACTATTTTATATCAAGATGGACAAAAATGGGCATAGGAAGGAAAAATCTTAAGAAATGGGCCTTAAGGGCAAAATGGTCATTTGGTTAATTAATGAATTAAAAAGGGAAAAATAAGTCAAAAATGGTGTCCATCTTCTCTAAGCTTGGCCGAAAATCACAAGAGCGCCATAGCTAGAGTTTCTTCAACTACCAAGCTTGATAGTAAGTGCATCCTAGCCCCGTTTTTAATGTTCTTCGTATTTTTAAGATCCTCGTAGCTCGATTTAGCTATTTCTAGCTATATTTTGAGCTAGGGTTTATGTTCAAAAATTTACCCATGTATGACATGCATGTATCTTGATGATTTATGGAAGAATATGAAAGTTTGATGTATGATAAACATCTTTTTCTTAGTGATTTTCATGAAAAATGCATAAAAAGGACCAAATTGTAAAAGTTATGAAAAAGGTCATACATGAGTGAATTAGTGGAAATTGGGGGCTGTTGTAGTTATGAAAGTGATTCGGCTAGGTTTAAAATACAAGGAAGTTGAATGAAAATCATTTTACGAGCATAAGGGCAACAGTGTAATTATGTAAAAGTTTAAGGACAAAATTGTAATTTTTCAAAGTATGATTCATGGGTTAATTTAGTCAATGTGAGTTTTAAACAAGTGAAATTTTTATTATAGATCAAGAAACACGAAGCCCGGACCAAAACTGAGGCAAGAACAAGGTTGTGGACTAAATCGAACATCTATACATTTTTCGAGTACCGAGGTAAGTTTGTGTGAAATTAAAGCTACAATAATGTTATTATGTTTTTAATTACTTTATATAATGAGAAATGAATATTATTTCTATGAAATCGACTAAAGTTGCCTCAACGAAAATATGATGAGAATATGTTAAGTTGAAGTCCAGGTTGAATATTCGGAATAACAAGGATACCTATGTCACAACATGAGATAAGGAAGGTTCCGTATAAGACCATGTCTAGGACATGGCATCGGCACCGAATAAGGAAGGTCCCGTATAAGACCATGTCTGGGACATGGCACCGGCACCGAATAAGGAAGGTCTCGTATAAGACCATGTCTGGGACATGGCATCGGCACCGAATAAGGAAGGTCCCGTATAAGACCATGTCTGGGACATGGCCTCGGCACTAAAGGAAGATCTCGTGTAAGACCATGTCTGGGACATGGCATCGATATCGAGATATGAGATCCCGTGTAAGACCATATATGGGATATGGCATCGGCATCAAGAGGTGATCCCATGTAAGACCATATCTGGGATATGGCATTGGCATCGTGATACATGTATGATGAGATTGAGTATCCTTCGATATTCCGAGCAGTTCAACGGGCAAAGATTTAAGTTTATGTAAAAGATGACAAAGAGCTAAGTCTATGTTTAAAGATTATAAAAGTACTAAAGTTATGTGATGAAGTGATACGGGTACCCATGAGTAATTTACGAGAAATGCATGCAATATGTGATATGTAATTTGGTAAGAGTATACATGAGTAAGTTATGTTGATGTATTTGAGAATTTGAGTATCATTCGATGAGATAAATGAATGCCATTATAAGTCTTAATGTTGCTATTTATTCCATGCAAACTTACTAAGCTTAATGCTTACCCCTCTCTTTTCCCTTTTCCTTGTAGTATCGCCAAGCTAGCTCGGGGATCGTAGGACGTCAGAGTTCGGATCACACTATCAACTATTCTTTTGGTATAGTTAAGTTGATTTATTTTGGGTATGGCATGTATAGGAACTTGGTCATTTTGTTATGTCATATTTGCTAGTCAAAGTGTTGGATATATTTGTCACTTACTCATTTTGTAAATGGCCATTGAGAATTGGCCAATACTTGTTAAGTTTATATATATCCAATTATGATGATATTCAGGAAGTGCAAGTTCATGCTATTAATTGAGTAAAATGTGAGGTTTATGCATGATGAATTAGAGATTCTTCGCAGTGTATTCTTGCTATGTTATGTGTTGCTTGTGGTGGTATAAGTCTTTTTGTTTTAGGGTGGCAATAGGCTTGGTAAATAGCCTTCTAATTGTCCACACGGGTAGACACACGGGCGTGTGTCTAGGCCGTGTGTGACACACGGTCAGCCCCATGGGTGTGTTGATAGGCTGTGTGTTCCCTGCATCAAATTTACGAGAATTCAATTCATCACACGGGCCAGCACACGGGCGTATGACTAGGCCGTGTGAAGGACACGGGCCATAGACACGGGCGTGTGTCCGGTAGTGTGAAAACCCCTGTAGGTTCGAAGTGAAAAATAAAATACACAAGGGCTAGGAACATGGGTTTGTGTGACCACACAGCCTGCCCACACGGGCGTGTTCCATTCCACACGGACGTGTAGCCCTGTTTTAAGCAAAAAATTTCTAAGTGCGTAAAATTTTCCAGTTGGGTTCCGAACCATTCCGATTGTATGTTTAGGGTCTTGCAGACCCATAATAAGGATGTTATGAATACGAATACAAAAGTTTTTAAGTTGAAACAAAATTTTATGGCCCGTTGTTGTATGTTTAAGCAAGTTAAGTTTGGTAATGCCTCGTATCGGGTTCCGGCGTTGAACACGGGTAAGGGGTGTTACAGATGCAATGAGGGATTCCATGATGAGGGCACTTCCGTAATAATTCTTTATACCTTTCCCATGCCTCATACAAGGACTCATCATCCATTTTTTGTAAAGCACTGATCTCGTTCCTCAACTTAGCATTCTTGCTAGGTGGGAAATACTTCATGAGGAATCTTTCTGCTAACTCTTACCATGTGGAAATGAAATTTTGTGGCAATAAGTTCAACCGAGCTCGAGCTCTGTCCCTTAGCGAATATGGGAACAGCTTTAATCGGAGTGCATCTTCGGGTACTCCGTCTAACTTAAAAGAATCGCTCACCTCTATAAACAGTCTTAAGTGTAGGTGAGGATCTTCGGTAGGTATTCCACTGTATTGACCCACTGTCTGAAGCATCTGGAACATGTCTGGCTTCAGCTCGAACTGTTGTGCCTCGATTTCGGGTCTCCTAATACCAGGATTAAGATCATGAAACACTAGCACGACATACTGTCTTAGAGCTCTATCCCTATCATCAGCAATAATGATAGGATTTTGAGCAGGGTTTGCTTCATTTCCTTGATTTGGATTTATATAGTCCATCTCTTCGGTCCTTCTCTGACTTGCTTGTCTTCTTCGTTGTCGAAAAGTTCTTTTAATCTCATTGTCTACGGAGAGTAAATCGATAATTCAATCAATACTCATAAACACCTGAAACAACATAGAAAAATTGACTAAGTTAAAATTGAACAGAAAAATAAACCAAAATGCAAAATTCACAAATTCACAATTAATGAATTTTAAAACAGTCCCCGGCAACGGCGCCAAAAACTTAGAATGATGGAAATGTGCAAGTGTACACAATCACAACAAGTAATAAAGTTACAAGTAAATGTCAAGTTATCGTACTCATAGGGATTGTGAAAAGAATTTATTTATGAATGCAATTAAAACACTTTGGTGAAGAAAAATATTTTGATTTTGAAGAAGAGATTAAAAACTAAGTAAATAAAATAAAATTTCCAATGCACGATTTCAAAATATGATTTTAATCAAGATACCATAATTTTGTTAGATTAATCACATTTCTTAACTTCGAATTACTAAATTCATGTTCATGTTGTTACGAATAAATTCACGGTAACTTGGTAATTTACTAACTACCACTCATACATACTTATTAAATTAACTAATCTCTTAAACATTTTCCAATGCCAATTCAAACATTTAATCAATCTTCATAAGCACATAAAAGATTAAGTGAGGTAACAATGAATTCCTACCTTGAAACAGTTTAATCACAATAATCTTGCAAGTTATGCAGCCTAATGTATCATCTAATACTGTCGCAAATTTAACCCTCAGCTACCTTAGAAGATTAAACATGCACTGATTAAGTATTGTGTCAATTAATTAAAATGTTAACACTATTAAATAATTAATTCATTAGTTACCTTACAATTATAATGCAAGAATAACGTAATCATGATTTTACTTAGTCAAACAACTTACCAAGGCCTATAACAACACAAACACAATTTTAATAACTTAAGTGGACGAAATACAATCAATCTAACATGAATTAAATTTAAGCCATATTAATTAAATTAAACATATCAACATCACAAGTATTCATAGACATGTTCATAACAACAACAATAAAAACTAAAGGATAGGGATCTAGAATCAAATCCGGTGTTTCTCCGAAGCTTGACTAGTTTGCTCCGCTCCTCCTTCTCCGCTTGTTCTTGTTGAACCGAGGCTTCTACGAGTACTTGAATGCTGCTTCCAACGATGGTTGAAAGGCTCTTTTCCAAGAGGGGAAATCAGCAAGGGAATGGAAGGGAAAAAGAAGAACAAAGGAAGGGGTTTTGAAGAGAGAAAGTGAGAGAGAGGTAAAGGGATGAGAGGTTTTTATATGTGTTTTAAACAGCCAAGGGGGTATTTATAGGTTGAGATGGCTGCTAAAAATAGCAAAAATCAGCAGCCATAGATTCCCCCCATGGCCGGCCACACGTGTGGCAAGTTTGAATGTTTCAATCTTGCTATTTTAAGGTAGGGGCAAATCTAGGAATGCATGATAAGTGGAGGGGTTTGAATGCAAATTCAAGGAGTCTTCAAGGGCTGTTTTTCAAGCCAAATAATCAGTCAAACAAGCTGATTAGGTCAACATGTGGGACGGTTTTGGGCAGCCCAGTGCTCGGTTGGATCGGTTTTCTCAGTTCAGCTCAACTGGGCCTCTTTTCATAATTAATTAATAATAATTATTTAACCCAAAATAATTTGGATTAAAATTAGAATTAATTATATTATGAATTAATATTCATAATTTGGACCGTCTTAGGCTGAAACATTAATTCGCCTTGATGCTTCAAAAATTGCTTCTCGGTTTTATGCTTTCAGTAGTGTCTGCCAAGCCGTTTTTCGCCCTTTGTGCGAATATATCGAAAATAAATCAAAATTTAATATAAAATTAATTAAAATTCAACATGTTCAGAATTTAAGTGTAATTTAATTATTTTATAATTATTATATATTTTTCGACAAGAATTTTACCGAAACTACATGAATTTGAGTATAAAAAGGCATGAAAAATTGTGTATATTTTCGTGTTTCCAGTAATTAATCAAAAGATAAATTTTTTGATCATTGGTCAAAAGTTATATATAATTTGATTTTTGAAAAAGAACTATAACTATTCAAATAATATTACTTGAATAGTTATAAAATTAAAGAATTATTATTATTTTTTTATTTATTCATAAAGACACCTATCGATGTTATGAAAATTCCTCTATAAATAGTAATGGGATTTCATTTGAAAATTACACAAATAGTCAAGTGCAAAACGCAAATAGTCATTGGCTTCATTGTATGCTCGGGGTTAATTTGCTTGAAACTCGTTTGCACACCAAAGATAGGTGGGGACAAATATAACCTTAAAGATAGTGGCTTGATACACGCATTAGAGCCTTATCCTATTTCTACTTTTTCTGTTCGAGTTTTATTCGTGTGTTCGAGATTTTACTCACCGGAAATAATATAAATATTTATAAGGTAGAGATTACAGCCAGAATGATCAGCGGCGGCAAGGAACTTAACAGACTAGCAAGGAAGTGGCAGAAAATGACAGTGAAGGGGAGAAAGAGTTTATTTACCGGGGACATCCAATGCAAAAGTTATAGCAGGCGGTGTCGATGAATCACCGGTGGCTGAAAAAGATCATTTTGTCATCTACACAGCAGATCAGAAGCGGCATCACGTGCCCGTGTCATATCTCAGCAACAACATATTTGTTGAACTCTTAAAGCTTTTCGGAGGAAGAGTTTGGTCTATCAAGTCATGGTCCTATAATGTTGCCCTGTGATTCGGCCTTGCTCGAATACATGATCTTCATTGTTGGACAAGGGTTGGATAGACACCAGGAGAAAGCTCTGCTTAGGTCCATATCTCCAAGTTGCTACTCCCTTTGCACATCTTTCCATCAAGGACAGACGGGTCAACAGTGACTTGTTTGTGGATGGTGAACAACTTACAGTTGAAAAATGTAAATGATTGAAACTACCATAGTGTAATTATAGAAGGTGTTTAACACAACAATCTTAAGATCAGATTATAATCAGTTTAACATTTGTTTTAGTTTAATGTTCCATTTTTCTTAAAACTAACAAAAAAAAAAAAAACTCAGTTGTATGGTTGAATTTAAAGCTAGTCAACTATGGAGCAAATCCTTCGAGGGCAAGAAAAATGGATTACATATTTTGACAAACTCACAATTGAACCCCTTCCTCCCTCCTGTCAACATCTTCATTTTATTTCTCCTTTAGTTTAGGGCATATTTTGGTCGCTTATTTGTTAAGGAATTATATTCTCTATATATAATCTAGACAGTTCTTTCATCAAAACAATATGGAGATTGCAAAGAGCATGGAACTTGCAACCCTTTCACATAAACAATCCAGTTTTGCAGGGCCACCCCATGAGGCTTTGTTTCTTGTCTTGGCCTACCTTCCATTATTTGAACTTCTGTCCATGAGTGAAGTTTGCAGGTCACTGAGAGATGCAGTGGAAAAGGATGTACTCCCATGGCTAAACATCATCGTTGAAAGGCCTTTGAGCTTGAGGTTGTCAGATGAGATTCTGATGAAAATTGCTTCAAAGGCAAATGGTAGGCTAAGAACCTTGGTTCTCATGTACTGTGCCAAAATTACAGATGATGGGCTTCAAAGGGTAATCGACCAAAACCCTCTTATCAGTAAGGTACGAATTTTTTTATTATTTTTTTTCCAAATATACTTCCTTTTAGGATATGGAATGGATAAGATTTCAATGGCAGGGTTTCGTTTTCCTCTATCTTATATATGTGTGGATCAAAAACAACCAGACTCAACTCTAAATTATGATTTTCTTTTCCGTGCAGTAAATACAACTTGTGTAATTAAGACATTAATATAAACTAAGAAGTTGTTTTATATGTTTATTCAGCTTCACATACCAGGTTGCACTGGCTTAACCCCTGATGGAGTAATAAGAGCTCTGCAGAAGCTATCCGACTGCCAAGATGGCCTAAAAAGCCTTTGGATAAACGGCATTGCCAACATGAAGAAAGAACACCTCGAAAGGCTTCAATTTTACCTCCAAACAAACCAAAAACTGCAGCAGATTCAGCAAAAGAGACGGCCTCTCTTATATCATAATTACAGAAGGTTGCGAGCATATAGATCGGAAGAACTTGGGAGAGTTATTGATGTGGAACTTTGTCCCAAATGCAATGAAGTAAGGGTTGTATTTGATTGTCCTAGAGAGGAATGCAAAAGGAAGAGAGAGAATTCAATGACTGGATGTAGGATGTGCATGTTCTGCATTCCAAGGTGTGAAGAATGTGGCAAGTGTGTCGAAAATGGAAACTTGGAAGAAACTGTTTGTGCTGATACTCTTTGCCCAGATTGTTGGATTCAGCTTCCCAAATGCAATTTCTGTAATAAGCCATGCTGTACTCAACATGCCAACATGCAGATAGCTTCAACCGGTTCAATAGGGTGGATTTGTAGTGTTTGCCATGATAAGTCTGATGATTTTGAATAAATTTGAGAGAGATTATTCGAACATGAGATATATGCACTTGAACCAATTACAATCAAATGAACCTCACAAGATAACCTTGATGAAATAAATATCAATGGACACTTTCAAATTTAAGTTTAAAGAATAAGATGGCTACACATCAAAAATCTTGAATAATCTCATAGTTGGTTTGTACAGACTCCAATGACAACGAACCAAATCAATCTAAACACTACTTGCTATCCATATGTTCAGTTAAATTTTCCACCCTTCGACTCGACTCCAATAGGAGAAACAAAATTGGGTTTGCTGCAAGTATTCCAACAGAGATGGAATCGAATTTTCAGAAACGATTGAATGTTGTTAAAACCAAAGGGTAAAGTACAAACAAGTTCTACAAGAAAACAGCAGTCATAAGGAAAGTGCCTATTATCACGGAGGTTGTGAACGAACAACTCCTGTAGAAATATTGTGTTGGGCAGCCTAAACTCGTGTCATTCGACGAAGGAGCCAGTGATGTACCGTTAGTGATGGTGCCGTTTTTTCCAAAACTACAGACAAAAACAAAGTCATACGATCATCAGATTTCATTGAAGCCATTGTATGTTCATCATAATATAGCTTGAACTAGAAATAATTAGGAGCATACCTTCCAGGAAATATGCATGAACCGTGACCTGCACCAATCAATAACGTTCGTAAGTCAATATCTTGAAAACACCAAATCATCAGCAGGTAACAATGATTATCAAAATACCAGTGAGTAATCCATAAAATGAAAAACTACAATATCTAATGTCCTATTCTATAAGAATAAATCTCATAGTCACATACTTGGATCAGTTGTACTGATGGTAGCCACCCCCTTGAAATCACAGGTTCCAGTAGACTTGCCCATCTGTTGGAAGTATGCATTGAAAGCATAAGTTGAGTGGGAAACCACATTATCGGGCTCATAACATGGTTGCCCCTGCAACAAAGGTGAGCAATCAACTTTCCCAGGTCCACAAGCCCAATCAAGAGCTGCTTGTAACATCTTCGGATCAGCACCATCCTTTGCAACACAAAAAGTTTGGTTTGTAGTGTCATTTGCAAAAACAGTACCAGCAGCTGTCAAGTGTAAAATATAAACCGGTGTTCCATTGGCATCAAATAGCCCCCAGTTCTTTTCCGAGAGTGGAGAAGGTCTCAAATCCTCATTGTAAAGCTCATAAATGTAAGTACTAACTGCGATCCCAGGGTGTTTAGGAGTCCCAGTGTTGTTAATTACATGCTTGATCAAGTTACTGTTGTATGTATTAGCATTGTCAACCGTAGCATCAGGCTCAGATGAATCACCCTTAGAAGGCCAACCAGACTCGGTGACTACAATCGGAACATTGGTGATGTTTAAGTATGACATGGAAAAATATGCTGCATCAACAATAGCATCAAAGACATTAGTGTAATGCAGGAGTGTGTTAGCATCCACAGCTTCTTTGTTTGGAGGGAGGGGCCGGAAAAGAGCATAGTCCAACGGGATCACGTCTTTTGATTGCATATAATCATAATACGGATATACATTGAGCATAAGGTACGACCCAGTAGACTGCAAAAACTTTAGCAATGGAACCATGACAGGATCCCATGAACGATTAAAGAAGGCTTGAGAAGGTGGAAAAGAGTCCAGAATAATTGAAGATGAATGTGGTGTAGAGACTTTGATTTGACTGTCAAGATTTGAAGCAACAAGGGCAGAGTGGATAAGCTTTAAGGCAGAAACTAGGACAGGAGCAGCATTTGGAAGCGCAGTTAGTACTTCGGACCCAACAGCTATTGCTGTGATGTTGGTGGCAGGGACATGGGCTACAACATTGCGAGCCACCCAGTTGGCTGCAGTGGCATTCGACTGACCAATACCAAGGAGCTGCTCGTTGGGGACAGAGATAGTCACTTGGATACCTGTGTTGGCAAGTGCAAGGAGCATAGCTCGATCAGCATCATAAAGTCTCACATGCCAGACATTCTGAGCCTTGAGAAGGGCTACCACTTGAGTAGGGCTGGGCATGTCGGAAAGGTCCGTACCAATGTTCACTCCGATAAAGGCTTCTGCATAAAAAGATCCATAGGCCAATGTTAAGACATGATATCCAAGAAAAATGAAAGGTCTTCCATCTTGACAAGAGATTAACAATGTCAATATGTTGATGATATCATTGACTCCATTAACTAGAATATTGCAGTTCATTCCTAAAAGAAATATGTTGATGATATCATGAATATGATTATATTCATCAATATATGTTAACTTCCATAGTGCATATTGCTTCAAACAGTCCTTTTAATAACGAATAGCTGCATATCAGCATGAGTTTGACAAATAGCTTTAGGTTAAACATAGCAACGCAACCATAAGGAATTTTATCTTTTATTGCAGAGATCAACCAAAGTAGGATTACAGTTCAAATATGTGCTTGATCCGGTTATCTCTTTATCACCTTCCACCTTGAGACTTACAAGACAATACAATAATTATAACCAAGTACAGAAGGCACATGTGGCTTAAAGGCGAGTGCTTCTAGAAGGAGAATGCTTCCTCATATTGAAGCAATATCTTGACTTCTGCATGAAGTTCAACATAAGTTACGATATAATCTTTCGGGTCAATCTCATACTTTCCTTCAGCAGTAAGCTTTGACTCAAAGGTTCCCAAGTCATTTTAGGAAAGAAACAGAAGCAAAAATGTTGAATTTGGAGCAAAATTTTGAATATTAAATCGAATTAGCTCAAAGGTGGGTAACATATCACACCATATAAGTAACACAATCCTCCTATACTTGTCTATTCCTCGAAACCAACATTAATATGATATATATATTATAAGAGTTTTCTTTTTCATTACAATTCTCCTAACAACTTAAACAAACATATAATAAGACATCAGACATGTCATAGCAACATCCATCATAAAAAATACCAAAGCACGTGAACTAAGAACTCATTTTAAAATATTTAAATTATTTCCTATAAGAAACGGTTCAGGGAGGTGATGGAACTCAACATATAACATACGGGACCAACTAGGCAAACATGTTAACTATACACCATTAAGATGACAATACTACCCTCCAATGTCCATAAATATTCCTAAGATACCAACACCTTTAACAACTTGGAGATCTTGCATTGAATGAGGTTATTTTGGTCCTCTAAAATATTATGTCAAATGTAAGTGTAAACTGGGGTAAAGGACCATATGAGCTGGAATGCATTATTAGCTGAGATTCCCATTGAAGATAGTGAAAGGAAAGACCAGAAGAAATTCCAACAAAGGGGAAAGACTTTTAAACAGAGGCCCCTGCTTTGACTGCAAAAGGGTAAGACCATTCGCTCTTCCTCACTCTTTAACATTAGAATGTCTAGTTTCTACAGAAAATAAAAACAAAGGTTCATGATAAAATAATTAAAGTAAGATTTTGATTTACAACAACACAATAATTTTTGTTCTTAAAATTCAATATTTCCACTATGAATGAACACAAGGAAACATCAAATGAAGATGATTAGAGTGCTAAACAGAATAAGTAGCACCCTCCCAGGGAAAATACACACTACCCATCACTGAAACAAGGAATTTAAAAGGTTTTTTTCAACAGAGATAAGCAGAAATATCAGCAAAGACAAAAACATAAATATAGAGAGGGAGGTAAAGCCTAAGGATTGGAAGTAGTAAAGTATAGCTTCAAAGAGACTTACTGTCATCACCATAAACAGCTGAGACAAGCAGAGGCAATAGCAGCAGTAAAATAGCCATTTTGAGTGAAAAGCTTCAATCTTTGAAAACTATACAAAGGTATTAAGTTGGAGCGCGAAAAGAACCGGACAGACGCCAAAAACAAAAGAACCCCAGATTGAAAAAACAGTGGGAAAAAGGAGGAGAAATTTTGGAAGTGGAAATAGAAAACAAGTGGCTAGACAGGGGCCTTTATGTTTTTGTTTTTGTTTTTGTTTAGTTGTAAGGAAGCAGGGATTTTTGTTAGTTTGTACAGTATTATTTACCAGTCTGGGATCCTTGATAGATAGATCAGAGGTTGTGTTAGAAATCAGACGGTCCAGATTCAAATAATGTGCACCGTTAGCAACTAATGCCCACCACAGGGGAATACATATATTTGACATTTAATTTCTTTTAATTATGCTTTCCTTCTTTAAAGATTTTTGGGTAAGTGTTAATGCAGAGTAGAGTCACAGTCTACGAGGGGAGTACTGTCTCAGTGATGACGTGGTATGTCAGATTGAATTCAACGGTCATATTCCCCACAGGATTTCTTTTATAAGCTTTGTTATTTTCTTAAAAAGTATTATTAAGATATAAGAGTAGCGTTACTATTTAAGATTATTTTGGATCAACGCTGCAGTAAATGTAAAAACATTGATGGAGATGAAATTTGATATTATAGTGATTTTATAACATGACACAAAAAAAAAAAAAAAAAGTATTGTATTGAAGACATAAAAGTAAGAGTGTTCAGTCGGTTAATCGACTCGAAATAATATTAATTGAATTAATCGACTTTTTAAAATTTTTAACTGTTAACTAAACCGAAATTTTTTCAAAAAAATTAATTGAACCGAAATTTTTTCGGTTAATTCGGTCGGTTAACCAAATTAACCGAAAATTATATGTTTTTTATTTTTGGTTAAAAATTAACCGAATTACCCGAATTAACCGAATTACCCAAATTATCCGAATTAACCGAATTACCCGAAATGAATCACTACATAATTAAAAAGATTACATAATTTTTAGTTTTAGTTTTAGAATTTTATTTTTATTTATTAAATTATTTGTAATTTTTATAATTGGGTTGGATTGGTAATTGGGTTGGGTTGGATATTTGGGTTTGGATTGGGTTTAGAGATTGGGTTTAGGTGAATAGTGGGCCTATTTATATATTATAATTTTATTTATTATTTTTTTCAGTTAAACCGAAAAAATTCGGTTAACCGACCGGTTTCGAACCGAATTAACCGTTAACCGAAAAATCACAAAATAATTAACCGACTCCCGACCGAAAAAATTCGGTTAACTGACCGATTAACCGAATTCGGTCGGTTAACCGAATTTTTTCGATTTTACCCGAATTTTGCACACCCCTATATAAAGGTATTTATAGTTAAAGGTGGTATTGATTATGGTAATATATAAATAATGTAATAAAAAAAATTTCAAGAGTAACTATTATTAAGTTTATACTTTAATCTCTAAACCTCAAAAAATTTAAAATATACTTAATGAATTATTCGAAAGTTTTTATATAAGTCATCAAGTTATTAAGTTTTTTTTCAAAAGTTTAATCGGCTAACTCCAAGCAATGAGTCAATGATCGATATAGTGAAACAGTATCCACCAATGAATAGCAAAGAATACTTTAGATCCAAGTTAATCTAATAGTTAGCGTCAGAGATAGTAAAAGAACAAATTTGCTCGAATTTTGGTTTGTAGAACCATAAAGTTTAAAGACATTTTAAGAAAAAAAAAACTAAACTATACAAGAGAAGGAGAAGGGGAGCTTTCAATTGGTATAGGCAGTGCGAACGAAGAAAGTCATATGACAATAATTTTAATAACCTAGTGACTTAAATAAAAACATCAAAAAATTTAGTGACTATTTTATAAATTTTTTAAAGTTAAATGATTAAAATATAAACTTATTTAATTCAATTAGCTTAAATGTAATTTAATTTTTTAATTGAGGGAAATTAATATGTTAAACTTAACTTTTTATTTAATAAAATTGTAATAAAATATTTACTTGGCGTTTATAAATACCCTTAAAGTGAAACTCATAAATAAATAAATGTATGTAAAAATCAATTTGGGAAATCTTTTTAAAATTATTAATGCACTCTTTACAATCATGATTTTAAAGATATTTTTAATGTATTTTTTACTCTATACTCTTTATATCATTTATTAATATACTCTTTGTATCCTTTAATGTTAGCATGTACCAAAATATATTAGATTCGCTTGACTTGACCAATGGCATTTGTGAAGGACATTACCTTTCTTTTAGAGTATTAAGGACATTATTTTTAACATTTCAACAAACTCATTCGCACTTAATATCTTTATTTTGTTTGAGATTTAATATAGTTAACATTTTGTTATTAAATAATTAGAACAATGGAAATTTGAGTATATTTAAGACTAGTTTATTATTGAAGTTGAAATGTATTTTAAAAAGTGTCGTGAAAAATTTGAAAAATTTGATAGTGTATGTTAATTTTAGACATGATATTGTAATATAAAAGATTTAATGGGCGAATAAAAAGTAAATGCATTGAAAAGCACTTTTGTCTTTTTGGCTTGGGTTAAAATTCTAATTTACCATTGATGTTAAAAATAATTTTCAACTCAAAGCTTGATTTCAAATAAAAAATTTAGACAAACATACATCTTTTCAAACCAAACTTGATTTTAAACTCGAGTTTAAGCCAAGCCTAAACTTAGCTTTTAGAAAAGTGCTTTTTTAATAAAATTATATTTTTATCCCGTCATTAAATCTTTTGCTTTACAATATCATGTCTAAAATAGACATTTTATCTTTCCAAAAGTACTTATTGACATAATGATAAACCCAATTAAATTTTTGAAAAGTACTTTTTCACAACACTTTTCAACCTCAATGGTAAACGAACTCTTAAGAGCATTTTTCTTTTGATTTAAAAATCAAGAAGAGTTATAAGTAGATGTATGCATTTTATCTATATTTGTGTGTATATATATTTATTTTGTTTTTTTTTTCCAATATTTCAATTGAAAAGAAAGTAGGGAAATATCAACTTTTTAAAATTATTTGAGGAAATGGTTCAATTTAGCTAACAGAGCCATTATTAAAGAGTGCATAAAAGTTAAAAACATAAGCACAAGTTGTCATCTTCTCCATTTTGAAATCTCACCACCGAACACCATTGTTGTTAAACCTCCAACCTTCGGCCTTGTTTATAAATTTGCGTGGAAGTTCATTTTCACTCGTTTTTCATGAATTCTATGTTTTTGAAATCGTTGTAACTTAATCTATCTAGTTCAGGGGCTATTTTGTGAAACTTTCAAAATTTTGAAAACTTGCCATTGATGTTCTTGAAGCTTTTTAGATGTTAATGCTTTGGTTTGAAGCTTGATGGTGAGTTTGGACTAATTTGTAAAGTGGTTTTGCTTAGTTTTGAGTTTAGGGACTAAATTGTTAAATTGTTGAAAATGGCATGAATTTCTTGTAAAATTCATGACTTGAGAGCTGTTTTAGGATGATTATGAATTCGACATAATAGTTTTGGGCTTAATTATGAAAAATAAACTTGTTCCTATTTTAGGGACTAAATTATATAAAATATAAAAGTTTAGGAAAATTGTAAAAAATGTCAATAAAGAAGTCATATGCATTAAATGGGTTAGTATAAAGTATTTGGGCTGATAATTGAAATAAATTACTGTTTAGATCAAGAGTCTGTGGATAATTGTGAAAAAGAGAAAATTGTTTATTAGTCTCTGATATTGCAATTTTTGTTGTTTAGCCCTGGTAAGTTCATACGATTTAATTTAGTATAATATATAATACTATATCGACTTGTGATTTATGATTTGTTGAATATGTGTATATATAATTAAATTGTATCAAATTGATTCAATGTGAGAAATGTAATTGAACTGTAAAGTGTTACGTGATTTTATGTATCGAGCCCAGATGAACATAAGATAGGATACAATTGGCATGCCAATAGGTTATTTTGCACGCCGTACGGGATTGCCTTGTGATGAGATGATGATTCTTGACTTGTTATTATTCACTGAATATATCGGAGTCCAGCATTTGTTGCAGATTATAGAGTTATATTTATAGTGATTTTGACATGTTTTTAGGGGCGGATGTAAAGGCTACGGGCTTGGCACTTGGTGCCAAGTATGTTTCTGGAGGGATGTTAGCATACGAGCTAGGCACTTGGTGCCCAGGCGTGTTCTTGGTTGGATTGGCTCGGTTGAGCCTTCTGGCGTGTCTTGAGTGGATAACCGCGTATTCGTATCTGTTTATATCGTTCATCGGGCAGATTTTCAATGGTTAAATGACATGGTGATGATATATAATTGTTATTTGATTATGATGCCTTGTTGATGACTTGTATACGTTTTCATGATTTCTGATATTATATCGTGACTTGATAATGTTCGATATCATACAAATGAGATGATTAAATGACTCGTGTATATGAACCTCACCTGTTGAATGCTTGTGGTTGACAGAGTTAATATTAGTTAAAGAGTTTGTTAATTATTAAACTATGTTTTCAAGGTAACTTATATAATTTCAACCTATGAACTTACTAAGCTCCTTGAAGCTTACTCGTTTTGTTTTTCTTGTTTTCTTGTAGATATCACTTTGAAGAACCGGGCAATCAGATCAATTTGAAGATCACACTATCCAACTATCTTTCGGTAGACTTTGAAAATGTTTATTTTGGGATATGTGGCATGTAATAGGAGTGAAGTTATAAATATAAATGTTTGATGTTGTAACAGCCCGTTTTCAGTGAAATTAGAACAGTGGTTTCGGGACCACAAATCCGAGTCCGAAAGAAAATTTATTTTAATATTATTTTATGGTCTGCATTATGATAGGAATATCATATAAAAATTTCGTTAAGAAAATTTTACCGATTACATGATAAAAGGACCAAATTGCATAAAATGCAAAAGTTGAATTCTAATAGCTAAAAGGATCAAATAGCTATGGAATTCAAAATTGGAGGTCCTTATATGGCAAATAGACCATTAAAAGGAGTTAGTCGATAAGTATGATGATTCATCCATGGAAATTTTGATAAAGAAAATGACTAAATTGGAAAGTTGAAATAATAAAAGATGATAAGTTAATTAAATAATAAAATATCATCTTTTTCATCATCTTTCCCTTTCTTTTTTTTTGGAAACCCTAGCTAAGAGAAGAGAACTCAAGCAACCTTATTTGGCTTAATTGGGTAAGCATTCTTATCATGTTTTTAATGATTTTTATGTTTCCGAGATCGTAATAGCTTAATCTAGCTATCTCGGGGATTAATTTGTAAAGTTATCAAAGTACTAGGGTTTTTCCATGGAAATATGTCTGAATTATGAAATTTATGGTAGAAAATGAAAGGTTGTTGATAGATAAACAACTTTTGTAAAGTGAATTTTGATGAAATTGTGATTTAGGGACTAAATTGTAAAGATGTGAAATTTATGGAAAAATTCTGAATTTTATGAATTACTTGGGTTGTAAATGTTACATGTAAAAATCAGTTAGGCTTGGAATAAGGATTAAATTGCATGAATTTCATTTTCCGAGCCTAGGGACGAAATGGTCATTAATTAAAAGTATAGGGGCAAAATGGTGATTTTGTCTAGGATGTGAATTGAATTGAATTGAATATGAATTGTATTAAATTGAGCTAAATTTACTCGTATAGATCCGGATAGATCAAAAACGGAGCTAGATCGAGGTAAAGAAAAAGTAACAGATTAGTAGTATACAAGTTCACGAACATTGTCGAGGTAAGTTCGTGTAACTAAATTGTGTATATTTATATGTTTGAATTGGATGTTGTATATGTGAATTGTATAAATGCCGTATGTATGAAATTGATCACATATCCGATAATACCTAAAAAATATTAAGTCCCGTTTGAATAAATGAAATTCGATTGGATATTGGGTTCCCGAATTGGTTGTGGTCCTGCATATGTTACGGATACACCACAGCTTGAAAAAGCGTCCCGTTAATAGCCTTCTTGAGCTTCCTGTTATATGGTTCTTGCGAGCTTCCCGTTAATAGCTCTTCTGAGCATCCCGATTGGTTGTGATTCTGGATGTGTTGTAGACATACCACAGCTCTTATGAGCGTCCCGTTATATGGCTTTTCGGAGCTTCCCGATTAAAGGCTCTTTGTGAGCTTCCTGATTAATGGCTCTCTAGAGCTTTTCGATATGGCTCGCTTGAACTTCCCGATATATGTATCTGGAGCTTCTGATTAATGGCTCTTCGGAGCTACCCGTTATTGGCTCGCATGAGCTTCCCAATTATGGCTCTTATGAGCTTCCCGTTATACAGCCCGTATAAGCTTCCCGTTATATGGCTCGAGAGAGAAAACTTCCCATATATGTGCTCGTATGAGCATTCCCGAATATGAATTAACGGTTTACAGTTTTGTACACTTCATGTGTACTACCCTTGTATCTATCGATATTTTAAATGATTCAACGGGTAAAGTTTCGATATAAGATGATATGAATTCAAGATGAATTATTATGAGAAATACTTGAAATACAAAGATATGATGTGTACATGTTCATGGACACTTGAAGTGATAAATACATGTATGTGGAAATTGAATATTGATGAGCTCATTCATGTTTCTTGGTATTTATGTGAATTACATGACTAACAAGCTTGATGAGGATATGTGTTTAGGCAATTGGCCAAATTGGTTTAAGCATGTTTATTTGCTTACTTTAAATGTGGATTAATTGGTAAGTTAATTTCCTATTATATGAACTTACTAAGCATTAAATGCTTACTCTGTTTTATTTCCTCTGTTTTATAGTAACCCAGAAGCTCGTTAAGGTTGGAAGCTGGTCGGAGCCACATCACACTATTAATCGCCCTTTTTCGGTATATTTATTAAATCAACTTTGGTATAATGGAATGTATAGGTTAATTTGGCCATTGATAGCATGTAAATGTTTTGTTGTGAATAGCCATTTGAATGGCTTATGTTTGATACATTTTGATATATATATATATATATATATATATAAGTATATAGTCTTATTTTAGTTGATATGTGTTTTGGTATAATTGATTGATGGTTAATTAATAGGTAAAATGATAACATAGTTTGAGTTGGTTATATATGATGATATGATATGTATAAGACTTGGTTATGGCTTGATTCAAATGTTTTATATTGGTTTGGGAATATGTTTAAGTGTTATTGTAGGTGGAAGACAAGTTTGGGTGAGAAATATGGCTAGGAAATGGCTTTATTTTGTCCATACGGGTAGAGACACGGGCGTGTGTCTCAGCCGTGTGTGACACACGGCCTAGCACATGGGCGTGTGATCTGGCTGTGATCCCCTGCATCTTAAAAATTTCGAAACAGAATGCTCAAAATTGATCACAAGGCCTGGCACACGGGCGTGTGGCTTGGCCGTGTGACCCCTGCACCTATTTAATGTAAATTTTTATGTCCACACGGTCTAGCATGCAGGCGTGTGACCCAAGTCAGAGAGTTACACGGGTACTAACACGGGCTGGGACACAGCCGTGTGTCCTATTTCGAATGCCCACATAGCTTGTGACACGGGCGTGTCTATTGGCCGTGTGAGCCACACGGCCTGACCACACGGGCGTGTGTTCCCTGCACCTTGGAAAAATTTTGAAATTTTGCGAAAATTTTTCTGAGTACTCGGTTTAGTCCCGACTTGTTTCTAATGTGTATTTTGGACCTTGAGGGTTCATATAAGGGACAGTCTGAATAATTTTTCATATGAATGTTAAGTAATATGAATTGTCTTTATTTGATCTGTATATTTTGGTAATACTCCGTAACCCTATTCCGGTGACGGATATGGGTTAGGGGTGTTATAGATGTATTTAAAGTATATTTGAGATTTCCTAGCCATGTGAATTTGTTAATATAATGATGTGGTTGATTATGGTTGATGTGGTATGTGATGATAAAATAGTTGAAAGGGTTTTGAAAGTTTAATTGCATAGTTGATGGAATATTGAATGCCATATATGTATAGTTGGTCTTTGGTTACTTGTTTAATGGTTAATAGATATGACATTGTATTTTGATTGTTGATTTGGGATGTTTTAGTTGATTAAGTGAATTAAAGTTGTTGTTGAATACATGCATATATATATACTTTGATATATGGTTTGTTGGATGTTAATGAATTGGTGACATTTAACATTTTGTATAACATTAATATGCAAGCTTGAATTGGTTAGAAAATGACATTGGATGTTAGTTTGGATTATTGTTTGTGATGTTGTCCTATGGCATATTGGTTAGAACTAGACAAATGACATGTTTTGGTATGTTTTTGGTGTGATTTGAACAGGTTGAATGATTGGTAAACGGTATACTTGTACCTTAAGTAAGCATGAAATGTTTGACTTGTTATTGAAGGTACATGTCAGGTCACATAAGTTGAAACACGGCCTGACACACGGCTGTGTGCCATACACGGGGTCTTAGAATGACCGCGTGGTCTGTGTAATTTAGTTTTTTATTTTGCACACACGGCCACAATTAGCTGCACGGTCAGAAGACACAATCGTGTGTCTCCTTCCACACGGTTTTAGTTCTCACACACAATTAAACAACACGACCATGTTCCATAGCACACACGACCTGGCCACACGGTCGTGTGACCTCTATTTTTTATTTTTACCTTACTTTTCTATTTTGTTTCGAATTAGTCCCTGCTTATATCTGAATTGATTTTAGAGTTTCAGAACCTCGATTTAAACCCTGTTTTTGTATGAAAAGCATGATTATTGACTGATATATAGTGATGATTGATTAAAGATAAATTTTGAATTGAAATAGCATGTGTGTGTCCTATTAATTGTCATAGCATCTCGTAACCCTAATCCGGTGATGGTAACAGACGAAGGGTGTTACATTTAATGGTTTGTGTTGTTCAACCGTGTATGAGAACTAAAACTGTGTGGAAGGAGACACACGAACTAAACTTGTCAGACGGCTTGGCCACATGACTGTGTGACCCCCTATTTTCTATTTTTACCTTACTTTTCTATTTTGTTTTGAATTAGTCCCTGCTTGTTTCCAAATTGATTTTAGAGTTTCAGAACCTTGATTTAAGCCCTATTTTTGTATGAAAAGCATGATTATTGACTGATTATATATTGATGGTTGATTAAAGATAAATTTTGTATTGAAATAGCATGCGTATGTCCTGTTAATTACTGTAGCATCCTATAACCCTAATTCAGTGACAATAACGGGCAAGGGGTGTTACATTTAGTGGTATGGTAGAGACCAAAGAGGTATTTACACCAATATGTTATTCGAATTATTCGAGTTATTTGAATTGTAAAATTCAACTCGACTAGAACTTGAAACTTGAATTACTTGTTTGAGTTGACTCGAAAAAATCGAATAACTTGATTTGATTAACTCGAAATTCTAATTTGTTTTCAATTTTTTCAAATCAGATCAAGTTTTGCTCACCCCTGACTCGAGCTAACTATCTCATTAGCCAAATCGACATTTTTCTATATTTTTTAAGCACTTCAACTATTTAATCCAACTATGAAAAAATCTAATTGTTTGATTTCAAGGTAAACTATACAAATGCTCATCTAATTATGTCTACATTCCTGTTTTGATCACTCAACTTTAAAAAATTTCAATTGAAGAACTAATGTTTGAATTCATTCTGTTTTGATCACCAACAGTTAACTTGATAACGAAAAACCTTTTTCTAATTGGTATAATAACATATTTAGTCCTTAATACTTACCAATTCTATCAATTTGATCTTAATTATAAATAATTTAATAAATTTAACCCTTCACATCTATAAATTCTACCAATTTGATCATCAAACATTCTAACCAAAGCTTTTAGCTTTTAAAGCAAAGGCATTCCACATCTATTGATTGTTTTATTTATAGTTGAATCTATCTAATTTGGTACTTAACCCTATTTGTTTATATTTTAAGAAGTTAGTTTTATAAATTAACTAAACACCATTTAAAAATAATAGAAAATATAATTTTTTAAAATATAATATAAAATAAAATTATATAAATAATTTAATATTTGCAAAAAAATTCACTCTAACTAGCATAATTTTAGTTTTTAATTAATTTGGTAAATGATTTGACACTAAATCAGATTATTAGTGATATGTATTGCTTATTGTGGATTTAAAAATTAAAAACAAATAATTAAAAATAAAAAGAATGCATAATAATCTCTTAATCAATTTATTAAATTAAAAAATCATTATCAATGTATCAAAAGGAAATTCAATTAATTCTTTCATATTTTTTTCATATAAAAATTAAATGTTCATAATTTTTCCTTACATAATTATTGATTGAACAATTGAATTTTTCAAAGCCATATTTTTTAACTCTGGATTTAATTTTCAATTTCAAGGATCAACTTCAAGGACTATTTCTATGTACCTTAAAAGAAATATCATACTCTTAACAACAAGAGTAAATCTATAGTATTTTTTTAAGGGTTTTCCATTTTCTTTATCAAAAAAATTATCAATCAAAGGGTTATAAATATTATATTTAGAAGAAGACTAATAAAAAAGAAAAGGAAATAAAGGCTTCATTTGTTTCACTGAAAATGACTTCCAGAAAATGATTTACTTTTCTGGAAAAATTAATATTTTCTGGTGTTTGGATAAATCTGTGTAAAATATTTTTTGTTGTTTGGTAGATTTGTTAAAAATATTTCATAAAAGTTGTTTTCAATAAAACAAACATACATATGAGATTTTCTTATTTTTTCATTATTTAATTGAATTTATTTTTATCTATAATTTTATATTTTACATTGTTTTTGCATATATTAAAAATATTATGTTAAATTCAGGTTCATTACAACGTCATTTTTTAATTACATGACTACCAAGTGAGTATTTTTTATTTAAAAATGTGACATCAGCAAAATTGAAAAAAAAAATTAATGATGTCAACAATTGGACTTGATTTTCAAATTTGAAAAGTAAAGGGACTAAATTATTGGAAATAAAAGTACAAAGACTAAATTGTAAATCTGTGAAGTGTACATAGACTTATGACATATTTTAACTTTTATACTACAAAAAAATTATTATTAATATATTTATAATTGTAATAAATATTTATTATTAAAATATTAATATTAAATATTTTCAATAATATGTGAATAATATTATTTAAAATTATAATTTTTTAAATTTATTATTAAAATAAAATTGAAATATTAAATAATTTATTAAAATAATAAATTATATTTATTATATTAATAATTTATTATATGACTAAATATAAATAATTAAATATGTATGTTTAATTATATTGAAACATATAATATTTTAAATATTTTAAAAATAAAATTTATTATCAATATAATAATATTAAACTTAATTTAAGTTAATTTTCATACAAAAATAAAATTATCTATTGAGGAGCTTATTTCTGGAAAATGACTTATGCTTTTAAGAGGGTAAGTCATTTTACAGGAAAAATGGCTTATTTTACATTGACTTGTAAGTCATTTTCCGTTGACTAAGCTATTTTCTTTGAAACAAACACAGGAAAATGCAGAAAACATTTTCTGTAAAACCTTTTACATATAAATAAACAGACCCAAAGTTTCAAGTTAAACCCATTAGTATCGGGAATTGGCTCAAAAAACGACTCATTATTTGAGAGATTTTTTTTCTTTTTGGGTTTTACAAATTTATATATGTCGAACACCTCCTGATGAGTAAAATTTCGTTACACAAGTGCATATGTCAAAACAAGTAATAAAGTGATAAGAATATGTTGGGGATAAACACATGTAAGCAATGAACAAGAATGATAACGAAGAAATTGAAAATATCGAACACACAAATTTTACATGGAAAAACTCCTTAAATATGATTAAAAAACCACATACAAAAGGAGATTTCACTAATAAGAGAAAAGTACAAGATGGAGAGAGTCAAAACATAGTAAACTCGAAACCCCGAAAGAAAAACCCTTTTAAACTAAAACACAAAATTCTCTCTTGGTTGTGTTATTTCATATTCTATAAACCTAAGGTAAATAAGGTCTATATATAGGCTAAAATTCGTAGCTTTTATGACTAGAATATCACTAAGTTAATAAGAGTTTAAGTGAGAAACCAAAATAGAGTTTAACTGAGAGAAGAAAATCGAGAAACTTGAGGAACATGTCATCATGTTAGAACGTGGCATTCATTTTATCATGAGGAAGAGGTGTCACGTCGTCGGGACGAAGGCTTTCTTCTCGTTATGACGTTTGCTGCTCGTTGAGACGTCAAGCTTTATCTCGTTGGGACGTCACTTACTGTTTTGTTTGAAATGCGAGGCGTACTCCACAAATCTCTACCTTGACTCGTATTTCACTTAACTCCTTTTCCAAGCCCAATCATGGGCCTAATTGGATCTTCATTGGATACTTCCCAAGTCCAAGCAGTGCTTGAACTTTGAAACTAGAAGACTTTTTGTCAACATGTCGACCAGATTGTGTTCTGTGCCAATTTCATGAATCTGAACATCTCCTTGAGTGACCACCTCTCCAACCAAGTGATAACGAATGTCTATGTGCTCTTTCCTTTCGTGGTGCATCTAATCTTTGGTGAGATGTATGACACTTTGTGTAACACCCCTCACCTGGTCTGGTCGTCGGACTTGAGTAACAAGATGGTACAACAACTATCGGAACTTATACACATGCAAACTACTACAATTAAAATTTAAAGATGAGTTTATGACTAATTAAACATTCAAGCACAACGATCTTATGTCTACAAAATTTTACTCAATATATACTCTTATTTGATCATCAAATCAAATAAACGTAACAATCCATTTCTATTGGCTAAAGCCCATAACTACCTGTAACCCTTTATAAGCTAAGTTAATACAAGACAATATAGCAATCAACATATACACTAATACTAACTCTCCACCTCACTTAAGAGAGTTTATCAATAAACAACCAAGAAAATGGAACACTCAATACAAGAAAATAAACAAGGGTTGGTTACAAAGATCTGCTGAAAGTATTGTAGATTTCCAGCAAAATATCCTCCTTTAATTTAGTTGACGAGTCTTTGAAAAACTCCCATGCTACTATTTTGTCAAACATGTCATAATCAAATGAATCAATCTTAGCCCAACCAAAACCTATATAGAGCTTAAAATGATGGACCAAGCACCAGTTGAGAGACAGATTGGTTATAACCGTATATGGAACAAGCACCAACAACATATCTTTTAAAATTAAATGGCTATTAGATTGGGACGAGCAGCGGCAACAGTTTTTAATTTTTTTGAAATAAATAGACCAAAATTACTAGGCAATTATTTTTGCTCTTCAACCAGTTCTTTCCGATTTTATGATGGTTTTAAACGCTTCATACACCACTCAATTCTCGGCCCGGTTCGATTTCAACAACCCTATTTTAACCTCACTTGTCAACTTTTTTATTCCTAAATGGGGTACAGAAATAAATTTTTTATTCACCAGTCTATCCCTTCAAAAACTGTAATGGGAAAAAAAAATCTTCAATGATTTGAAGAGATTTGCAATTTCCTGCCAAAAGTCACCCCTCTCCGGTGTCTATTCCAACAATTGTAGCCCCTCTCCCACTCTCTCAACTCCTCCTCCATCTTGGAGCTCCCTTTCTCAAGCATGGCGGAAAGTAATCCGAGCCAGCAGCGGCCCGCAGCAGCAAGGCCTACCTGCATCGCCCCTGCCTTCACTTTCCTACAAAAAATCCTATCTCATGCACCCAACACCACCCCTCTTCTCGCTTTCTTATTCATCTTTTTCGTTTCGGCCTTAACTCTCCTAATCCTCACTTCTCTCGCCCTCTTTGCCACCGTTCTCGGGTTCATCTTTTTTATGCCATTGGTTCTTTTTACTAGCCCCATTTGGCTCCCCGGATGCACCCTGCTGTTTCTCACCGCTGCCGGCTTCTTGTTGGCTTGCGGCTTCGGAGGCGCCGTCGCCGCTGGCTCCACTTGGATGTTCCGCCACTTTTGGGGCATGCACCCACCTGGGTCCAACCGGGTTGGTTCTGCACGAACCCGGATTTATGACACGGCTAGCCATGTCAAGGACTATGTTGGATACTTGCAAAGCAAGGTCAGGGATGTTGCTCCTGGTGCATGAGCAATGGATTTTCCCCTTCTTTTATTACTTAGATTTGTGATGATGGTGGTTTTGTGTGTTTGATTAAAAAAAAATGTTGTTGTTTTCAATTGAATTTTTTTTTTTTTTTATAATGGATCGGATGTGTTGATTTGTAATATTTAAGATAGAAAGGTATTGCTGGGTTTCATCGAAAAGCTTATAACACTGACTGAATTTTCAAAGTTCAGACTAACCCTTTTAGTGAATAATGTTGAATTTTGATTAAATATGTATTTGATGTAATGCTGTAAGCAATTTACGTTGGCTCTGTTGCAAGATCATTTTAACTGGGCTTGTATGTAACTTGAAACCAGTGTTACATGCTGAAATCTTCATCCATATGCTGAATTGGTTGGCTTATAGGGATCAAAGACAACAGAGGAATTAAGAATGTGTTGGAAAGTCCTAGAGACCAGACAAGGCTTTAATTGAGTGGTTGCACAGTTGTTTGGGCTTGATTTGGCTGTTGGTCAAGGAAGATAAATGCAGAGTGCCCTTCTATGAATTACTTCAAAGTGGGTTGCAGTTCATAGAAAGCATCCCAGATAATGAAGCATTGTTTATAGTTATCCCGGAAATACATAGGAGGAGAGTTGATGGCTATGCATATATGCCAAGACCTTCATTACCCACTATTGGAACTCATCAGATTTTGTCGCAGACAAACTCCTAATGTTTCACTTGAAGCTGCGGCGAACTTGCAATATTCACCAATTACACATCCATGTTTGCTTGGAGAACTACTACATGGAGAGGTGATGACTATTTAAACTTACAAGTGCTCGTTATAATATTTAAAATATAGTATACTGTTATTAAACTGAAACTGTCTCAAGTTCCCTTTTGTTCTTTTCGGTAGCATCATGAAAGAGAAATAGTACATAAAATGGTTTGGCATGTAATAGCGTGATCCAATGTTGTGTTTTGGGGGCTTTTACTTTGTTTCCTAATCAGAATGAAGGTCAATGATGGCAATGGTGTCTCTTATTTTAAAGAAATATGCTCTTTAATATCTGGTTAAAGGTCTTATTGGTTTCTTTATATGAGGTTGGCATGCATTAATAGTTTCCTTCCTTCGTGTAGGATGTTGCAGCTTCTATCCAGCTCCAGCGGGGTATTTTAGAATGAGAGAGAGCTTTACGTTGTATAAGGAATGCTATTCACTCTACAACTACTCATTGGTGGAAAGGTCTCCTTGTTGCCCCCAAGTACGTACACCTGGTGTTGTTTTTACATCTGATATGATTTGTGAGGCAACAATTGACAGAATTGTTGAGCTGCTGGAGTTGAAAATTTCAGGCAATAAATTCTTCCATATATTTATTCAGTTATTTATTTTCTTAATTTCGACTTTTCTAGGTAGGAGCTCTTGTCCTAATTATCCCCAAATTATCATTCTTGATTTTATTAGCAGTTGCCAAAAACTTGTGCATTGGGAGTTGCAGAAAGGGAAGCAAATAGGTGAATGGTGGAAACAAGTGATTGCAAAGGTACACATCGTGCGCATGGTAACTTTCATATATATTTGGTGAAACTAAAGTCAACTGCGTCCTGCAAACACTGTTTATGCTTTTGTATTTCTTGGTCACTGTTGCAACCAACTCACCATTAACATAGTAACATTGACATGTTGGATCTTCTAAGTGTGCCTATAAATATTAACAACCACCTCATCCATACTGTAAATATAGCACATCATTTTTGTGGTTTTAACACATTCTGGTTTTATTTTAGGGGAATATGCTTGCTTGACGGATTATATGAGATTAGTTAGTAAGAGGGGTTGTTGGATATACTTCTAGAGTGCCATTTTTTTAATTAGAGAAAGGGAATAGGGATTGTTTAGAGTTCTGGCGCCAATTAAAGACTTGATAACAAGTCATTTTCCACTCAACCCGTAGTAGTTCAATCCACTTCTGGTAGATTTTCTCTTCAGTAGAAAGACGAACTAATGCATGGATGATTTTTATCCTAGTTGTGAAAGTTTGTTCCAAAGCTAAACCCTAATTTGGACGAGGCATTTCACTAATCATACCTAAAAAAAATTTCATTCAAATTCCAAGAATTTTGACAATTCCGAGTTATTAGGTGCAGGGACATAAAATACCATTTAAGTTTTGTATGTATAAGAAATTTAACATCATGAATTGGGATTGTTTATAGTCAAAGCCTTGCTTTTAACCCCTTTTTGTGGAATATGCAGTTGATTTTTGGGTGGAATATGCTTGTGCTTCGTAAAATCGGATTGATTTATTTATTTTATTAAGGGAATGATCCACTTACACGAGTAAAAAACTAAAGTGATTTTACACTCTGCATATTTCTTTCTATGATTAATATTTTAACGATTCAATCATTAATTTTATAGATATTTGTATTTGTTATGCATGTGAGTATTTAAATTGATCTTATATTTTTATCATATTGATCTAAAATAGTAATACTATTTATTAAACGGTCGAAAGTTTATTATATAAATCAAGTAATTGGAAATTTTTAATGGGTAAACTACAAAATTAGTCACTCAATTATGTTTTTAGTTCTATTTTGTTCATCTAATTATTAATTTTTTTTATTTAGTCACTCAACTTTTTGAAATCATATATTTTAATATTTTTTCATTAGTTGCCATTAGTTTAGTGATGTAGGCCTTTTTTATTGACCTAATAATAATTTAGTTTTCAAATGTTTACATGTTCTATCAATTATATCATAAATTTGAATTTTCAATAAATTTAACCTTTGATGTTTACAAAATGTTATTTTAGTTCCAATTTTAAAAAATTCAATAACTTTAGCATTCAACATTTATAAAATTTGTCAATTTAGTTTTAGTTCTAAAAAGTTCAAAAAAAAGGAAAATATTTAAAAAAGTTCATTTTTGGATAAAAATTATAAAAGTGATTTAAAAATCTAAAACGCACATATAAATTATAAATAAAAAAATAAAAATATATGTATTAAAAATTTAAAAAATACAAAAAGAAATCAAATGATTAAAAAAATGAACAGGAAAAAGATTAATGAGCATTAGAGAGAGATGAGTTGGACATCTCATTAGACATGGAATTGATAATTTAGCTTATATTTTTTAAATAGTTTAAAAAATTACTAATTTTTGGCTTATTGGTAAAATAAACCCTCAAAACTTTTTTAAAAAATCAGTTAAACTCTTCTGACCTTTTTCACTAGATTGAGCCTTAAACTAGTCCCTTTTATTGACATTGACAGTTAGTACTCAACATTGATGCCTTGACAGTTAGTACTCAACATTGATGTGGCATCTGATAATGGCCACATCAGCATGGCCATTAAATACTAACAATCAACGTTAGTCAAAGAGTTTATTTGATTAGTTTTGTTAGTTTAAAGGATTAATTGTGTGTAAAAAATTTGAAGAGGCTTAATTGATTTTTTTAAAAAGCTAAAGAGCTTGTAATACCATTAAGCATTAATGTTTTGAGAGGAATTTAATTAAATAATATGCTATTAATTTAAAATATGAGACTAAGTTGGATTTAAGCCAACTTGTTTTTTTACAATATTCACGATGGTGGCATTAATTTAAAATGAGCATAATATGAATGATATTAAATACTCTTCTTATTTAGCGGGTTTTGGAAGTACGTTAAGGAATATTTTGAAAAAAAAATTAATTATTTTTTCTTTTTTGAATTATTTAGATTACAACTAAATTGAATTTTTTTTATATGTTAAGGGTTAAATTTATTGGATTTTTATATTTAGGATTAAATTGATAGGATGTGTAAACATTAGAGGGTTAACATTATTATTAGGCCAATAAAAAAAAAGACCTACCTCATCTTTTCGTCACTTATCTAACGACAACTAACGAGAGTGTGATTAAAATATTTGATTTCAAAAAGTTGAGTGACGAAATCTATTAAATTAATAGTTGGGTACCCGACTATTTTTGTAGTTTGCTTATTTTTAATTTACATCAAATTTAACATACATTTTTTATATAAATAAAATATAAAATATGAGGTTAAATTGTTAAAATGCTAATTATATAAAAAAAAAAAGAATGTAAAACTAAGTGGATTCTTTTTTTTTTAATATTACACTTATTAAATTATGTCATATATAATGATTTAATTCTTAAATAAATTTAGAGTTAAAATTTTGCAAAATATGGATGAAATTTAAACATGAACAAACATTAAAAATAATTAAAAAAATATATAAAAGCACAACATAAATATAAAAAATGTTAAAATATTTGTAAAGTAAAGGTTAATATGCTAAAAAAGTCCTTTAAACTACTACATTTTATTCAAATAAGTCCTTATACTATTTTTATAGTTAAATAAGTCCTATGATTTTTGCCCATGAAAGTTTTATATTTTAATATTAAAGTAAAATTATTTTTGGAATTTTAAATTAATTTACATTTAATGCTGATGAGAAAGAAAATAAAATAGTATTTTTAAAATTTCTTGAAAATGCTTATATATATATATATATATATAATTACTCTTTTGAAAATTATGATTACTCTTTTAAATTTTATGTTGGTATTAAAGTGTATATAATTTTTATTGACTTGAAATCAAAGACTTTTATGGGTAAAATTCTTAAATTAGGGGCTTATTTACTACAAAAATGATTTATGGGCTTGTTTAAATAAAGTGTAATAGTCTAAGGGATATTTTAGTATATTAGCCTAAAATATTTTTTTATACAAAGTCTATACCTACTTATAATCTCTCTTAAATGATAAAATAAATTATTAATATATAAACAAATTATTTAAATTTATAAATGAGAATATAATAAAAAGTCAAACACTAACACCTAATTTTTTGTAAATTGAGTTATTATGATAAATTAAAGACAATATTAATAAATAAATTATTTTTTAAATTGAATCATAATGATAATAAATTATGTAAAATACCTACGTGACATGAAAAGTAGCAGAAACATATCAAAACGAATAAAAACATGGTATACAAAATTTTATGCTCCTCATGATTGAAAAAAAAATAAAAAATATTTTCTGTATTAAAATTCTAAATTAAGATAGATATTTAAGATTTTTCCTTTCTTGGTAACTTTCATTAATCATTAAGATTGAGGGTTCAAAATTGATAAATTTATGGAGATAATGGTGGGACACTCATAATTTAGAAATATAATAATATTAGGGAAATTATTTGATAAAATGTCTTGAAATTTTTAAATTTTAAAAGCAGGGTTAAGAGTTTGACAATTATCTTCGAAGAGTATAGTAGTATTTTGTCCACTATAAGTGGAGTTTTTTAACTTCCTAAGTAGGGTTGAACACATTATACGTGTCTGTTTTAATTTATTTTTAACTTTTTTAATATTTTCTCAAGACACATATGCTTGAAATAGTAATAAAATAAATATTTTTTAAAAAAGAGACTTGTCAAATTTTCAAGACTATTGTGGAATAAAAAAAGGTACACTGCTAGTAGACTTGCTCATGAGTCGGGCCGCCAGCACGAAAAATGAAAGGGTTTGGACAAAAATATGAGGCTCAAAAAAAGGGTTTAGGTAAAATTTAAGGTTCGTTTTCTATATGAATTAGGCATTAGACAAGATTTTTTTAGCCCAAGCTCGACCTAAATATATTATATTATAAAAATAAATATATTAATTATATAGGTTGAATAATTATATATTTATATTTATATTAAATTATTAATCCAATGTCAATTAAACTTATTACTCAAAATCTAAAAAAACATACCCAACTAAATAGCCCAACCCCAAATATAAAACTTTAAAAATTATATTTAATACAATAAAACATTTATTACATTTATTTGTGTTTTTAATATAATAAAATTTTTATTATATTTATTTGTGTTTTTAATATAATAAAACATATATTATATTTATAGTAGTGTTTTTAAATATAAATACTTTTTAATGTGTTAGAAAATTTTTATTTTAACTTTTTTAGTGTATTTAGTGTATTATATATATTTTTAAATTTTTTAAATAAAATTTAATCTAAAAAAGTAAAATATAAATGGACTGGATCGAATCCAAACTTAAAAATTTTAATCTAAATATTTTGCATGAACCTAACCCAACTTATAAACACATCTAACTACTATTCTACCAAAAACTAACCCATAACATTAATAGTTACAAATCCATCATACATCAACGACGAATAGCTGCAA
Source organism: Gossypium sturtianum (assembly GCA_025698515.1). Lineage (NCBI taxonomy): Eukaryota > Viridiplantae > Streptophyta > Magnoliopsida > Malvales > Malvaceae > Gossypium > Gossypium sturtianum. The sequence goes on from CM046943.1 coordinate 48,750,591, forward strand.
CATACAACATCGTGGGAAGCACGTAACTAATGACTGGGATTGCATTTATTTATTTTTTCTTTTAATTTCTTTTTTTCTGATTAATATCTCAGTATCAACCTATAGTAGGCACTGTTGAGTGCCACTTGATTTGTCGTAATTCGGTGTAGCAGATTAAACCAGTTTTCGCACTTTAGGAGCTTGAACATGAGCATTTTAGTTAAGTTTTAATTAGTTAAGTTAATAAAATGTGTAATTTGAGTCTTTTATTGATCTTAGGGGCCAAATGAGGCTTAAAGATGAGCTAATATACTTTGTGAGTGTGCAGGAGACCATTAGAAGACGTATTAACTAGACACTGATCGCTAGGTTGCAACACGGTGCATTGGATGTTGCAACATAGGGAGCAGAATAGAAGAATTCTAAGACTGTCTTCAATGTTGCGACACAGAATGAGGATGTTGCGACAAACCCTTGAAAATACCCTGAAGAAGAGTATACTGCCCTCGATGTCGCGACACAGAACTTGATGTGTCGTGACATCGTCTCTGTATGGGAAATTAATACGAGCTAGGGGCATTTTGGTCCGCACAATCCAACTTTAAGCTCGGGAACGTCAGTTGACCTAGGGTTAAGGACAACAACCATTCTAAGTCTATAAATAGGCTTAGCCAACACATGTTATGAACACCTTTTTTCTATTGTATAATTTTCTCTTTAATTTTAGTCTTTAGTTTTTCCCCTTTTTTAGGTTTTAGATTTTATTGTCGTCCTTATCATTTACTTTTGCGAAGAGATCAGATTCTTGAATTATTATCAACCTCTGTGAGGATTTTGCGCTTAATCTTAATACAAGTCAGACTTCTTCTAAACTCTATTCTTGAAATTGTTCTTTATGTTCATTCTTCCATTCAAGTTTATATTGTTTACTAGATTCATGAGGAACTAATTCTTCCGTGGGGGATTAGCAAGTGGAGGTATGAATAATTAACTATTTTGTAAGGATTTCCTAACGGATCATCTGTTAGGAAAGGAAGAATCTAAACCCTAGGCCTGACAACCCTAGGAAGTCATCAATGTGGGAATTAACCCAAATTTGGTATTGCCTATCCGTAAACACCTTAGCCCTGAACCGGTCTGGACTGTGAGGTCAGAAGATAAGTAATTCTTGCTGACTCAATATTTCAGTGGATGTATCAGAAGATCCTGTTGGGGTATTGACTAGTTGATTGAATAAGAAACCTCTAGATGACAGTTGATTATGATTACCAAAGCAAGCTAATCACCCATGCCCATATTTGATTTATATTCAATTATTTGATTTCTTGTTTTTCATTTATTTACTTTTATTTCCTTTCTTATTATTTTTATTATAATTTATCCAACCAAACCCATCTTTTAATTCTTCGTACTATAATTCGATTAGAGTATTAATTAAATCTATTTATGCTTAGATTAGAATTAATTTAGTGCTCGCCTCCCTTGGGTACGATCCTCGAAACACTTACCTACTCTGTTGTAACTATATTACAACCTGATCTGTATACTTGCGGATACCGCTTTTTCACATCTTTTGTGCATGATTTTTACTCTAGACGTTGGTACGTTCGAGGGCGGTCAAGTTGTTGGTGCCGTTGCCAGGGAGGCAACGTCACAATATTAATTTTAATTTTTTTATATTAATAGAATAATTAGGAAATTTTTAGGTTATAGATACAAAATTTAAAGTCTTAGGTTGCTAATATTCCATTATTTCTTTTTAGCTTCAAAATCCGGGAAGTATGATGCAACCGCTAGGGACATTTTTTGATACAGACTGGCTGTGATCTAGTATTACTTGTCCCACTATTTATAGTTAGCACTTTGAGCTAAATCCTTCTTTACTAACGTGGATTGCTAACAACGTCACATTTAATGATCCTAAAATAGAGGATCCTATAGTCTTTTAACAACAACTCGAATATATATGCAGTACTGTCGCTTACACTGGAGTACCACCAAACACTATCAAACTATTACTAATTCTGTTCACATTGGACAGAAAAGCAAAAGCCTGGTTAGATGCACTCCCACCAGATACTATTGCTACTTGGACTGATTTTGTGCAACTATTTCTTCGTCGGGTTCTCCCCATGACTCAAGTACTTAGTGTTTATGAGAAGTTATTTCACTTCAAACAATACATGACTGAAACACAAGACAAGCTTGGGAAAGATTTAAAACCATTATTAGATTAGTGCTGGGTGGAGGCTTACATTTTTCAATTCAAATTCAGCATTTTTATGATGGATTCAATAGTAAGAACAAACGAAAATTTTATATCATGATTGGAGGAATCATCTGGAAGAAAACCGGGAAAGAAGTAATGGAAATATTAGAGAGATTCAGTGAAAATAAATTTTCCTAGGGAATACATCGAGGATTAGAAGTAGAGCAAAACAAAATAGAGGAGCAAAAGTGCAATAAACTGGAAACCAGTAAAACAGAGTTGGCCGATCACAAATATGAATCAGAGGAAGAAAAATGGGATGATATTGAACAAGTGAATGCTCAGACAGTGATTTAGCTAGATTGGTGGCGACAAAGTAAAAGACAAACAGAACAAATTACTTTAAGCACAACAAAAATGATACCGTCCATTATTAAACCTCCGGAATTAAATTTAAAACCATTTTCGGAGCACTTAAAATACAGATATCTGGGAAAGCAAAATACATTACCAGTAATTGTACCGGGCTCAGTTCAGAACAAGAAGAGGCTCTATTAAGTGTTTTAAACACACATAAAAAAGCCATAGGATGGACAATCACTGATATTAAAGGAATTAATCCTGTATTATGTCAACATAAGATTAGATTAGAAGAAGGAAAAAAACTAGTAGTGGACGCATAACGCCGACTTAATCTTGCTATGAAGGAAGTGGTAAAAAAGAATTACTTAAGTGGTTAGATGTAGGAATTGTTTACTCTATTTCTGATAGTGAATGGGTTAGTCCTACACAGTGTGTGCCAAAGAAAGGTGGGCTAACAGTGGTTGGAAATGATAAGAATGAATTAATTCCAACAAGAACAGTTACTGGTTAGAGAGTATGCATGTAACACCCCTAACCCGTGTAACATCCTGATTTTGGGCCTAGTCGGAACAGTGGTTGCGGGACCACAAATCTGACATCAAAAAATTTATTTTATTATTATTTTGATGTCTACAGTATGATACTAAAGTTGTGTGAAATTTTCATAAAGAAATTTCCTTGTTTGAGTGCTCAATTTGATAAAAAGGACTAAATCGCGTAAGGTGCAAAACTTGAGGTCTAATTGATAAAGGCACTAAATAGCTATAAAATTGAAAAGTATGAGAACTTGCATGGTAATTATACCAATACAAAAGTGAGGAGGCAAAGATGGACATGTAGTAGGTGGATTTGGTGAAGTTATTAAAAGGTTAAATTGGTAAATAAGTTAATAGGTATAATAAGACAAAATAGAAAAAGCTATCATCTTTATTTTTATTCTTCTTCAACGGTAATAGAGAGGAAAAAAAAAGAGAAATTGTAGCCATGGAATGGGTTTCATTCGGCCAAGCTTTGGAGCTTGATAGGTGAGTGGTTTTTGCCCCGTTTTTAATGATTTCTATGTTTTCAGAGTCGTGGTAACCCGATTTAGCTATCCCGTACCTTCGTTTTCAAAGATGTTAAAGTTTGTGAATTTTTCCATTGTTGATAAAGTGTGTATTTTGATAATTGATGATAGAAAATACATCCTTGTTGTTGGATAAACAACAATTGTAAAGTGATTATTGATAGAAATGTCGATTAGGGACTAAATTGAGAAATGTGATAAATTGTGTGGTAAAAGTGTGAATATGTGAAAAATGTGGGCTGCTGTAAGTATGATAAATATTCGACTAGGTATGGGTAGCAATGAAATTGAATGAATTTCATTTTACGAGCCCATGGGAAAAAGTGTAAATATCACAAAATTTAGGGGTAAAAATGTAATTTGACCAAAAATATGAAATTGGGCTAATTTGAGTAGCATGATGAATAAATAAATTAAATGTGTTGTTATAGATCAAGGAAGATGAGATTCAGAATTAGATCGGGGGAAAAGCAAGATAATCGAGTAATTGACTTATTTCGTCGTTTCATACCGAGGTAAGTTCGTATGTTAATAAGCATTAAATTTGATATGTTTAAATGCTTAACCGATATCATGTGTTATTTCGTATGTTATTATTGGATCATGAATAATATAAAAATTACGAGATTGTATTGAAAGATCAAATTAAGAGAAATGCAGGGCGGAGTATGATCGAATTTCGACATATGATGAATTGACGGTAAAGACCATGGTTGGACCATGGCAATATGTGTGCCAGTGTAAGACCATGTCTGGGACATGGCATCGGCATTAATATGTGTGCCAGTGTAAGACCATGTCTGGGACATGGCATCGACATTGATATGTGTGCTAGTGTAAGACCATGTCTGGGACATGGCATCGGCCAAGATATGAGAGCCAGTGTAAGACCATGTCTGGGACATGGCATTGGCATGGATATGTGTGCTAGTGTAAGACCATGTCTGGGACATGACATCAGCCATGATATGAGAGCCAGCGTAAGACCATGTGCGGGACATGGCATTGGTACGATACATCATGTACGCGAGTATCCTTAGTATCCCAAGAGGTTCAACGGGTAAATCCAAAGATGATGTCAAAGAAATGACAAAGTATGATCATGTTGAAAGGGTATACAGTATGTACGCAAAATTCATGAGTCTTTGAATTCGATGTATATGAGACATTTGGTAAAAATGTAAATGAGTAAGTCATACCTATGAAAATGATCTTGTGATGACCTTGTGACGATAGGTCTATACTTATGATGTATAAATAGGTGGTAAATTTGATTGATGATCATGTGTGAGGCTTTTCGGCCAAATTAAATTGAGACATGATAAGTTTAAGTTTTGTTGTTGATGTATAGGTTAAAGGGGCAAATGAATGGCATGTAAATATTCGATAATGACTAGCTATTGGAATGACTAGTTAAGGATATGCTTTGGTGTTATGTATGATTAAATGGATGTTAATACAAAGCAATCATGAAAGAGTAAAATTAGCAATAAAACAGTTTTAGATAGCAGCAGTTGTATAACTTTGAAAAATCACCAAAAATTGTGGAAATTGAATTAGAGGTTGAATAAGATATGAAATTAAATCTTATTGAGCCTAGTTTCACGTAGAATAAACAGTGTAAGCAAAATAGTTTCATATTATGAGATGTTTGAATTTTTGTAAGATAGGGTCAGGATGATTTCGAAATCCCCTGTTTTGACTTTGGAAAATCATTAAAAATAGTATAAAAATAATTATGAGTTATAATTTATATTTTTGAAATTATTAATTAATCTATTTTCAAGAGAGTCAAACGGGAACATCATCCGATTCCCGTACAAGGAGATAATTAATTCTTAGTGAAGAAGGGTCGAAACTATCGGACAGCAGAACAAGGACAACTTTAAAGAATAAACTGTACTTATTGGCTAAACCAAAAATTCTGGAAAATTTATGGTAAGGAGATATGTGAGTCTAGTTTTAGGGAAAATTAGAGGAACTAAATTTGGAGTTCTGTAGCTCAAGACATAAATAATTTAGTGACTATGGCTCACGTAGATAGCTTGATATGCTCAAAAGTGAATAGTGGAACTTTGTGCAATTATGATTGTATTATCTTGAGAACTTATTATGAGGATTGTTAAAAGTATGTTAATAAATTGCTTGTTATGTACATACCAACCTACTAAGCTATATAGCTTACTCTATCTATTTTTCATGTTTATAATGTCCTCAGGCTAGCTCGGGTTGGAGAACGTCGGAGATACCATCACACTATCAAGCTATCACTTCGGGTATTGTTGAATTCAAGTAGTTGAGTTGTGGCATGTATAGGAGATTTAATTATGTTGTTAAGTGTCATAGCTGAATTTGCTAAATGTGGGCCTATGCTATTTGATAGATCATTTTGTATAAGGCCATGGATGATGGCTAATATTTGTTATTGTTATATGCATATGATAATGTTTTTCATGAATGTGAAAATTTGCATGGTTGAGCATATGGTATGTTAATGCATGATTGATCAAGTTGTATGATTGAATTGATAAAGAATGTGATAAGTGTTGCATGTGAATGAAGTGAAGTGGCCATGTTGTGTAAATGTCTTAGTTGTGGTGAATTGGTCATGTATTTATGTGTGGATGGGTGTTACTTGATGTTGTGTATGTTGGTGCAAGTAAGGGTGGCAAAAGGCTTGGTAAATAGCCTTGTTTCGTCCATCCACACGAGTAGACACACGCAGCGTGTGTTCGGGCCGTGTGTGACACACTGGTCCGCCCCACATGGGGATGTAGTCCCACGTGTATCCCTGCACCTTAATTGTGTAATTAAATTCACCATACGGCTAGCAGCACACAGGTGTGTGCCTTGGCCTTGTGACCTTAAAGGGTTGATGACGTCAGAAACAGAATGTCAAGGTTTTTTGCACATGGGCTGAAACACGGGTGTGTCACGGCCGTGTGAGGGATACGGGCCATGGACACGGGCGTGTGCCAGGCCGTGCGAAAATCCCTGTAGGTTCGCAAAGAGAAATAAATCCACACGGGCTAGGGACACGGGCGTGTCCCAATATGCTCAGGCCGTGTGAGCTACACGGTCCTTCAGCATGGCCATGTTAAGAGGTCACACGGACGTGTCACTCTTCCACACGGGCATGTGCCCCTGATTTCAATGATATTTTCTAAAGTTTTTCTAAAGTGCTCGGTTTAGTCCCGAACCATTTTCAAAGTGTGTTTTGGGCCTTGTAGGTCCATATTAGGGACTTTAAGGCAAAGTTTAAAAAGTTTTAAAATTGAACAAAATTTTATGACTCAAAAATGTATGTTTGCATGTGTTTAAGATAGGTAACGCCTGCACTCCTCCCCGTCGCGTCGATTACGGGTAAGGGTGTTACAACTCGTGTCCGTCATCGAAAAGCAGAGTTACGAGTATTACCTAAAACTTTCGTAATTTTTAGATAATTCATAACAATTATTATTCATTTCCTGGGATTTATTCATAAAGTCCCTTAAATGGACCCTCGAGGCCCAATATGAGCATTAGAATCGAGTCGGGACTAAATCGAAAACTCTAAGAATTTTTCGCGAAATTTTAAAAAATTTCCAAGTTGCAGGGCTCACACGCATGTGTGACCCTAGGACACGCCCGTGCTATAGGCCGTGTTCGGCCCCATGTAACTCTCTGACTTGTGCACACGGCCATGCCATACACCCGTGTGCTAGGCCGTGTGGTTAATTAAATTCTTTCGAAATTAGGTCCAGGTTTCACACGGCCAAGACACACGCCCGTGTTCCAGGCCGTGTAGCACACACGGCTGAGACACATGCCCGTGTCTCTGCCCGTGTACTAAATTCTGAGCATTCTGTTTCTTAAAATTTAGGTACAGGGGACACACGGCCTAACCACACGCCCATGTACTAGGCCGTGTGTCACACACGGTCTAGACACACGCCCGTGTGTCTGCCCCTGTGGACAAAATAAATCCACTTCTAACTTCATTTCTCACCCAAAAATTTTGCCAATGACCTACACTAGACTTTCATCCAAATACCAACCAATCCAAGCATTGTATTCAAGTAATTTATAACATCTAACATGATATATTGTTACATGCATTCATGCTTTTAATCTTACCTGTAACAGCCCGATTTAGGGCCTAGTCGGAATAGTGGTACGAAGCCACGAGTCCGAGGTGAATTCATGAGTTTTAAGGTTTATGCCATGTTTGCATGCTAGTGTGAAAGTTTCATGAAGCAATTTCGTTAAATTGAAGTTGTTTGGTCCAAAAAGGACTAAATTGCAAGAGTTGTAAAATATGAGTTTCTAGAAGATTTTTTTATGAAATAGCTTTAGAATATTAATTATGAGTCCTTAAATAGCAATTTTCCAAAATTATAATTTTTGGACAAAAATGGACATGAGTTAGTAAAATAGAAATTTTTAAAGAGAAGGGCATTTTAGTCATTTACCATTTAAATGATTAAAATGGGAAAAAAATGATAAAAATTTCATTCATCTTCTTCCTCATTGCCGAAATTTTCCAAGAACCCATAGCTAGGGTTTGTTCATCTTTCAAGCTTGCTAGTAAGTTCATCTTAGCCCTTTTTTAATATTCTTCGTGTTTTTGAAGTTCTCGTATTATGAATTAGCTATTTTTAGCTATAAAATAAGCTAAGATGCATGTTCAAAAATCTACCCAAGAATGACATTCTTGTAAAATGATATTTTATGGAAGTTTATGAGAGTTTGATGTTAGATAAACATCTTTTTCTAAGTGAATTTCATGAAAAATGCTAGTAAGGACTAGTTTGTAAAAATTATGAAATTGGTCATACCTATTAGAAATAATGGGAGTTGATGATTGCTATAGTAGAGAAAATGAATCAGCTAAGCATGAAGTTTAAGAAAGTTGAATGAGATTCATTTTACGTGCCTTTGGGCAAAAGTGCAAATATGAGAAAGTATAGGGGCAAAATAGTAATTTTTCCAAAGTATGAGTTAAGAGTCAATTTAGTCAATGTGAGTTTTAAATGATCTATTTATGATTATAGATCAAGAAAAACGAAGCCCGGATCGAAACCGAGGCAAGAACAAAGTCGAGGACTAAATTGCATATGTACATACATTTTGTATATTGAGGTAAGTTTGTATGATTTCTAAGCTTTATGATTTCTATCATTAAATTGCCTAGTATAATGTACATTATTATCATGGAATGATTAATGTTTTGCTAAACAAAGAAATCAATGAGATTAAATACGAGCAAGTCTCGATTGAAGATGGAATTTCCCAGGATACTCGATCTACCACATGGGATTAGAAAGTCCGTATAAGACCAAGCCAAGGCATGGCATCGGCAATCAAGCAAAGTTATCATGTAAGTCCAAGACAAGCTTGGCATTGAACAAGCTATCATGTAAGTCCAAGGCAAGCTTGGCATTGAACAAGTTATCATGTAAGTCCAAGGCAAGCTTGGCATTGAACAAGTTATCATATAAGTCCAAGGCAAGCTTGGCATTGAACAAGTTATCATGTAAGTCCAAGGCAAGCTTGGCATTGAACAAGATATCATGTAAGTCCAAGGCAAGCTTGGCATTGAACAAGTTATCATGTAAGTCCAAGCCAAGGCATGGCATTGGTGAGAACGAGAAAGACTTCGTATAAGTCCATGTCAAGACATGGCCTCGAAACCAAGATGAGTGATTCCATGTAAGACCGTATTTAGGATATGGCTTTGGCATCGAGCATGTGAGATGAGATTCAGTATCCTCGGTTATTCATGGAAATTCATCGGGCACACAAGTAAAGTTTAAATGAGATAACAAGAAAGTAAGTAAGCAAAGTTATCATCAAGTCGAGAATGAGTATTATACATGTTATGAATGATAAATTAGAGATTATGATTATTATGTTAAAGTATGCTGATCAATGTGATCAAGTGATACAGGTAACTTGTTTACCTCACAAGTATGAGACTAGTAAGTATCATGAGATATGTAAGAATCAGATATGAGTAAGTAAGCCTTATAGCTGAAATTATGATACCATTGTTTATGTCAAATGGGTTATATGAAGCAGGTATGTTGTTACGTGCATTATATGCATACTTACTAAGCTAAATGCTTACGTCTTTTATTCTTTCTTTCCATATAGTCCCACCAAGCTAATCTCGTGGATCATCATCATCGGAGCACGGAGCACACTATCAATCGCTATTTTGGTATAGACGACCCCAGTATTCGGGAAGTAAGGCACAGACGACCTCAGTTGCTAGTGTGGGGAACATCCGATCGGATAGACCCGAATGCCTACATTGTGGCATACGTCATCTTGGAGAATGTCGAGCACATAAAAACGCATGTTTCAGATGTGGTTCCCAGGACCACTACATAAAAGATTATCCAGAGACAATGAAAGAAGATAGAGCTCAGAACCCGAGATCCGGGAGTGTGGTCAGAGGAAGACCGCAGAGGAACCCGGGAAGTGGGGCAAGTGGAAGAGGTAACCCTAGAGAGCAGGTTGCGAGATTCGAGGGTAGGGCGCCTGCGAGGACTTATGCCATTCGCGCTTGCAAAGAGGCATCATCTCATGATGTTATTACGGGTACCTTTTCTCTTCATGATGTTAAAGTTATTGCTTTAATAGATCTCGGATCCACACACTCTTACATTTGTATGAAACTAGTATCCAGTATGAAAATGCCTATAGATTCTACAGAATTTGCGATTAAAGTGTCTAATCCTTTAGGCAAGAGTTTGTTAGTGAATGAAGTATGTAGAGAATGTCCATTAATGATTAGATGTCATTACTTTAAAGCAAATCTTATGTTGCTACCATTTGATGAGTTTGACATCATTCTTGGTATGGACTGGTTGACCACCCATAATGTAATAGTTAATTGTGGGAAGAAATATATCGAGATGAGATGTGAGAATGGGGATACTCTCCATATAGAATCGAGATGAGCAAAGTAAATCGCCAGTGGTGATTTCTCATATGACGGCGCAGAGATATGTAAGAAAGGGGTACGAAGTATATTTGGCCTTTGTGATGAATGATAAAGAAACAGAGTTAAAGATTGAGTTAGTACCGATAGTGTGTGAATACATGGATGTTTTTCCCGAAGAATTACCGGACTACCACATTGTTAGAGAGGTTGAGTTCAAAGATTGAGCTAGCTCCTGTGATCGTACCAATATCTATTACTCCTTACAGAATGGCTCCAACGGAGTTGAAGGAGCTGAAGTCACAGTTGCAAGAGTTGACAGACAAAGGCTTTGCAAGATCAAGTTGTTCACCATGGGGTGCTCCGATTTTATTTGTGAAAAAGAAAGATGACACTATGAGATTGTGCAAAGATTACCGTCAACTTAATAAAGTGACAGTAAAGAACAAGTACCCATTGCCAAGGATTGATGATTTGTTCGACCAATTGAAAGGAGCCACTGTGTTTTCCAAAACAGACTTGAGATCAGGGTACTACCAGCTAAAAGTAAAAGAATCAGATGTGTCTAAGACAACCTTTCGAACAAGGTATGGGCATTATGAATTTTTAGTCATGCCCTTTGGTTTGACCAATGCTCCTGCGGTATTCATGGACTTAATGAACCGCATTTTTAGACCATACCTTGATAGGTTTGTAGTCGTTTTCATTGACGACATACTGATTTATTCCCGAGATGAGAATGAGCATGCTGAGCACCTACGGACAGTTTTACAGATTCTACGAGAAAATCAATTATATGCCAAGTTCAGTAAAAGTGAATTTTGGCTCAAGGAAGTAGGATTTCCGGGACATATTGTCTCGGGAGAAGGAGTTCGAGTAGACCCCAGTAAGATTTCTGGCTATTATGGACCTGGAAGCCACCAAAGAATATCTCTCGAGATTAGAAGTTTTCTAGGCCTAGCCAAAGCTATTACAGACGATTTGTCAAGGGGTTTTCCATGATTGCAACCCGGTGACTAAATTGTTACGAGAAAAATGTGAAGTTTGAGTGGACAGAACGATGCCAACAAAGTTTCGAGAAGTTGAAAGCAATGTTGACAGAAGCCCCAGTTTTAGTTCAACCTGAGACAGGGAAAGAATTTGTAATCTACAACGATGCATCCTTAAATGGATTAGGCTCATGTACTTATGCAACAAGGCAAAGTGATTGCTTATGCCTCCGCATGATTGAAGCCTCATGAGTAGAATTATCCGACGCATGATTTAGAGTTGGCTGCCATAGTCTTCGCATTGAAGATATGAAGACATCACCTATATGGTGAGAGATGTCGGATTTTCACTGATCAAAAAAGTTTGAAGTACTTGATGACGTAGAAAGAGTTGAACTTAAGACAGCGGAGGTGGTTAGAGTTGATAAAAGATTATGAGATGGTCATTGACTACCATCCTGGGAAGGCGAATGTGGTTGCCGACGCTTTAAGTAGAAAGTCTCTATTTTCATTAAGGGCATTGAATTCAAGGATGACCTTATCCGACGATGGTTCTATTTTAGCCGAGTTGAGAGCTAGACCAATTTTCCTCCAAGAGATCATTGAAGCTCAAGAAGAAGATAGTGAATTGCAAGTCAAGAGAGCTCGGTCATGAGACGATGTTGAATCGACTTCCTGGATTAGTCCCAATGGAATTCTGATGTTCAAAGATAGAGCTTGTGTACCGAGAAAAGAAGAGCTTATTCAGAAAATTTTGCATGAGGCCCATAATAGATGTTTTTCTCAGACATCCGGGTAGTACCAAGATGTATAATGACTTGAAACAACGATATTGGTGGCGAGAATGAAGAAAGATATTTCGTAATTTGTTTCAAATACTTGATTTGTCGCAAGTAAAGGCTGAACACTAAGTACATTCGGTTTGCTTCAACCCATTTTGGTTCCGGAGTGGAAATGGGACCGTATTACTATGGATTTTGTAACGGGTTTACCGTTGTCTTCGAGCAAGAAAGATGTTTGTATGGGTCGTGGTTGATAGACTTACGAAGTCACCCATTTTATACCATGCGAGTTGATTACTCACTAGACAAGTTTGCAAACTTGTACGCTTCGTAAATAGTAAGGCTTCACGGTGTTCCGTTGTCAATCATCTCGGATAGAGATCCGAGGTTTGCATCCGATTTTGGAAGAAGTTACAAGAGGCCTTGGGTACAAAGTTGAACTTTAGTACTGCTTTTCATCCTCAAACCGACGGTCGATCGGAGAGGTTAATTCAAGTACTCGAGGATATGCTCGGATGTTGTATTCTCGAATTCCGAGGCGCTTGGGAAAAGTTTCTCCCATTGGTAGAATTTGCCTACAATAATAGTTTTCAATCGAGTTTAAAGATGGCGCCTTATGAGGCTTTATATGGGCGTAAGTGCCGAACGCCTATATTGGATGAACTCAAGGAAAACCAAATTCACGGGTTGATTTGGTTAGAGAAACCGAGGGGAAAGTGAAAGTTATACGAGAAAGTTTAAAAGTCGCTTGAGACAGACAAAAATCCTATTCGGATTTAAGAAGGAAAGAGATAGAGTACCAAGTCGGGGATAAAGTTTTCTTGAAAGTGTCACCATGGAGAAAGGTTCTCGATTTGGCGTAAAGGCAAGTTGAGTCCACGCTTTATCTGACCATACGAGATTACTGAAAGAGTTGGGCGGTAGCTTATCGATTGGCTTTGCCATCGAGTTAGAAAAGATTCACGATGTGTTTCACGTGTCAATGTTGAGACGCTACCGATCAGATCCTTCACATGTAATTACCCCGTCAGAGATAGAGATTCATCCCGACATGACTTATGGTGAAGAACCAATTAAGGTTTTAGCTCGGGAAGTCAAACAAATAAGGAATAAAAATATTGCCCTAGTGAAAGTATTGTGGCAAAGACATGGGATAGAGGAATCTACGTGGGAACCAGAAGAAATCATGAGAAACCAGTATCCAAATCTGTTTGCTGGTAAGATTTCCGAGGACGAAAATCCCTAAGGGGGGAGAATTGTAACAACCCGATTTAGGGCCTAGTTGAAATAGTGGTGCGAGGCCACGAGTCCGAGGTGAATTCATGAGTTTTAAGGTTTATGCCATGTTTGCATGCTAGTGTGAAAGTTTCATGAAGCAATTTCGTTAAATTGAAGTTGTTTGGTCCAAAAAGGACTAAATTGCAAGAGTTGTAAAATATGAGTTTCTAGAAGCTTTTTGTATGAAATAGCTTTAGAATATTAATTATGAGTCCTTAAATAGCAATTTGCCCAAATTATAATTTTTGGACAAAAATGGACATGATTTAGTAAAATAGAAATTTTTAAAGAGAAGGGCATTTTAGTCATTTGCCATTTAAATGATTAAAATGGGAAAAAAGATGATAAAAATTTTATTCATCTTCTTCCTCATTGCCGAAATTTTCCAAGAACCCATAGCTAGGGTTTGTTCATCTTTCAAGCTTGCTAGTAAGTTCATCTTAGCCCCGTTTTTAATATTCTTCGTGTTTTTGAAGTTCTCGTATTATGAATTAGCTATTTTTAGCTATAAAATAAGCTAAGATGCATGTTCAAAAATCTACCCAAGAGTGACATGCTTTTAAAATGATATTTTATGGAAGTTTATGAGATTTTGATGTTAGATAAGCATCTTTTTCTAAGTGAATTTCATGAAAAATGCTAGTAAGGACTAGTTTGTAAAAATTATGAAATTGGTCATACCTATTAGAAATAATGGGAGTTGATGATTGCTATAGTAGAGAAAATGAATCATCTAAGCATGAAGTTTAAGAAAGTTGAATGAGATTCATTTTACGAGCCTTTGGGAAAAAGTGCAAATATGAGAAAGTATAGGGGCAAAATAGTAATTTTTCCAAAGTATGAGTTAAGAGTCAATTTAGTCAATGTGAGTTTTAAATGATCTATTTATGATTATAGATCAAGAAAAACGAAGCCCGGATCGAAATCGAGGCAAGAACAAAGTCGAGGACTAAATTGCATATCTACATACATTTTGTATATTGAGGTAAGTTTGTATGATTTCTAAGCTTTATGATTTCTATCATTAAATTGCCTAGTATAGTGTACATTATTATCATGGAATGATTAATGTTTTGCTAAACAAAGAAATCAATGAGATTAAATACGAGCAAGTCCCGATTGAAGATGGAATTTCCCAGGATACTCGATCTACCACATGAGATTAGAAAGTCCGTATAAGACCAAGCCAAGGCATGGCATCGGCAATCAAGCAAAGTTATCTTGTAAGTCCAAGGCAAGCTTAGCATTGAACAAGCTATCATGTAAGTCCAAGGTAAGGTTGGCATTGAACAAGTTATCATGTAAGTCCAAGGCAAGCTTGGCATTGAACAAGTTATCATGTAAGTCCAAGGCAAGCTTGGCATTGAACAAGTTATCATGTAAATCCAAGGCAAGCTTGGCATTGAACAAGTTATCATATAAGTCCAAGGCAAGCTTGGCATTGAACAAGATATCATGTAAGTCCAAGGCAAGCTTGGCATTGAACAAGTTATCATGTAAGTCCGAGGCAAGCTTGGCATTGAACAAGTTATCATGTAAGTCCAAGCCAAGGCGTGGCATTGGTGAGAACGAGAAAGACTTCGTATAAGTCCATGTCAAGACATGGCCTTGAAACCAAGATGAGAGATTCCATGTAAGACCGTATTTAGGATATGGCTTTGGCATCGAGCATGTGATATGAGATTCAGTATCATCGGTTATTCATGGAAATTCATCGGGCACACAAGTAAAGTTTAAATGAGATAACAAGAAAGTAAGTAAGCAAAGTTATCATCAAGTCGAGAATGAGTATTATACATGTTATGAATGATAAATTAGAGATTATGATTATTATGTTAAAGTATGCTGATCAATGTGATCAAGTGATACAGTACCTTGTTTACCTCACCAAATATGAGACTAGTAAGTATCATGAGATATGTAAGAATCAGATATGAGTAAGTAAGCCTTATAGCTGAAATTATGATACCATTGTTTATGTCAAATGGGTTATATGAAGCAAGTATGTTGTTACGTGCATTATATGCAAACTTACTAAGCTAAATGCTTACGTCTTTTATTCTTTCTTTCCATGTAGTCCCGCCAAGCTAATCTCGTGGACCATCGTCATCGGAGCTCGGAGCACACTATCAATCGCTATTTTGGTATAGCCAAGTTGTTTATATTAAGTATGGCATGTATAGGAATCATTTCATTTTGAGTTATGTTTTAAAATTAGCCAAAGTGTTGGTTATCAAGCTTAGTATTCTTTTTGTATATGGCCAAAGAGATGAGTCATGAATGATTATGTATGTATGTTTTAATCTATCAATGAAGTATGCATCCGTGTTCATGTTAGATGTAATACTTGAGTTGCTGAATTGAGCATGGGATTGATCTTGATTTCAGGGTGGCAGTTGGCTTGGTAAATAGCCTCTAAGTGCCCACACGGATGGACACACGGGCATGTGTCTAAGCCATGTGTCCCCTACACATTAGTGTTTTAAGTCAGGATAGACCATGGGCTAATAACACGGCCGTGTGTTTAGGCCGTGTGTACCACACGGTTAGCACATGGGCGTGTGCCCTGGGCGTGTGAAGTCTGCACTTTACACTTAGTAATTGAATTGTCACACGGCTAATACACACGGGCGTGTGTATAGACCGTGTGAATAAGTCAGAATGCCAAGGTTTGGCATACGGGCCAGGGCCACGGGCGTGTCCAGGCCGTGTGTAATTAGTCAGTGTCGACCACAGTCGGGAGACATGGGCGTGTAAAGGGGTGCACGGGCGTGTCCCAAACCACATGGGCGTGTGACCTCTGCTTTAAAGAAAAGTTTTTGATTAAGTTTCGAAAATTTTTATAGACACATATAAGGCTTCGTAGGCCCATGAAATGTATGATTAGACTGAGAAAGAGAAGTTTTTAATTCGGAACAAAATTTTACAGCCCGTAAGAGCATGATTAAGCAAATTAAAGCATAGTAATTTCTCGTATCCAGTCTAAGCCTTGGACTCGGGTATGGGGTGTTACATTACCCTACAGTAAGCATACTCATTTAACCTTTCTCAATTAATCAATAACATACACTTATGTTATCTCCATAAAATAAACTTAATACATATATATATATACATATACCAAAACATAATCATCACTAGCCATTGCAATGGCTAGATTACCATAATCATTTACATTTACATGCCAATATGGCCAATATAACCTATACATGCCATTATAACCATAATTGATTTACCATATTGTACTGACATGGGCCGATGGATAGTGTGAGTGATCTCCGCCAAGCTTCTAATCCAACGAGCTTCCGATATACTATAAAATAGAGAAATAAAACTAAGTAAGCATTACATGCTTAGTAAGCTCGTATAACATGGTACTTAACTTACCATTCATTCTATTTTGAGGTAACTATGTAAGGCATATTCATTCAATTTGACCTCAAGCCCTACACATATCCTTATTGCCTTTGTTAGTCATATATTCTATAATAACATCAAAACATGTTTGGGCTCAACAACAATCAAGTTTCCAGGCACATATGCTTTCCACAACATGTGTTCATTTAACATGTATAAATCATCTCTTTATATTACAAGTATAATTTCATAATAATTCATCTCGAGTTCAGATTATTTCATATCAAAACTTTACTCATATTACTCGAAATATCAATTTCACACGAGTAGTAGTACACTCAAAGTATACAAGTCTATAATCAAGGATGAACATATTCATAAAATGAATTCCATGTACAAATATCATCATATCATGTCTTCATATATCAATTGTCATGTATCATCATTTTCATGTATTTCAGACAAATACGTGTAACAACTCATTTCTTATTCATATCTTCTCATGTCAGGATTTTTACCCGTTGAATTTATTCAGAATATCGATGGATACACAGGTAGTACACACAAAGTGTACAAATCAGTAAATCAGTCAATTCATATTCAATGGTACCCATAAGGTACTATTTCAGAGAGTACACTCTCGAGCCACACATATATACAACATGATTACCAGTTCAGGCTAAATCCTTTTTATGACATATGCTCTAAAGAGCTTGATCTGGATTACCCTTCCGGGCTAAATCCAATCCATAACATATGCTCTAGAGGACTTATATAAGGATTACCCGTCTGGGCTAAATCCTTTTTATAATGAGGTAAATGGAATTACTCGTCCGAGCTAAATTCTGTCAGCAACAAATGCAGGACCTCCTTCATTTCGGGTAATCACATATCCATCGAATTTTCCATTTATTCAAATGGAATTTGACATTTTCCAAGAATTATCAGGTATGTGATTATTTCATACATTTATAATATTCACATAATTCAAATAGACACATTCCACATTCATTTCAAGTACATAAGTAACATTTTTATCATTTATCATTTATCGGGTCTTATTATTGATATGGCTTCGTCAGGTATATTTCCAATGTCATATACATATAATATTTATACAATTCACAAGCACAATATTTAATTAAAGCATATAAATATACACAATTTAATTACATGAACTTACCTCGACAAATGTTCGTGTACATATAATCTACTAATCCGACATTTTTCTCTTTTCCTCATTCTAGCTTCGAATTTGGTCTATCCGGATCTATACGAGTAAGTTTAACATCAATTTATCACATTTCATATACAAGTGGACTCAATTTACATCCTAGGCAAAATAACCATTTTGCCCCTAACTTTTCCATAAATTCTAATTTCGTCCCTAGGCTCGGAAAATGAAATTTATGCAATTTATTCCCTATTCCAAACCAAACCAAAATTTCAATATACATTTTACAGCACATATATTCTATAAATTTCAGAATTTTTCTTCAATTTTCACAACTTTACATTTTAGTCCCTAAATCATGTTTTCATCAAAAATCACTTTGTAAAAGTTGTTTATCTATCAACAACCTTTCATTTTCTAATATAAATTTCAAATTTTCAGCATATTCATCCATGACCTAATTTTCATACTTTGATAACTCTTCAAATTAATCCCCCAAATAGATAGATTTAGCTATCCCGGTTTCAAAAATATCAAAATTACTAAAAACGAGACAAGAAAACTTACCCAATTTGACCAAGAAAGCTTGCTTTCTCTTTTCTAGGGTTTCCATGGAATATTTTTGGGAAGAAGATGAGAAAATAAGATGATAATTCTTTTCTCATCTTTTAATTAATTAAATTATTTCAATTTCCAATTTAGTCCTTAGCCTTTTTCTAAATTTCCATGGATGAGTCACCAAAAATATCTACATACTTTTCATTTATGGTCTAATTACCATATAAGGACCTTAAGTTTTGAACTCCATAGCTATTTGATCATTATAGCTACTAGAATTCAACTTTTGCATTTTTTGCGATTTGGTCCTTCTCGTAATTAAGCACATAATTGGTAAAATTTTTTTATCAGAATTTTCACATGACATTTCTATCATATTATGGACCATAAAATAAAATTAAAATAAATTTTATTTTCGGCTTGGATTTGTGGCCCTGAAACCACTGTTCCGATCTCACCGAAATTGGGCTGTTACAATGCATTGATTATCGAAAGCTAAATGATGTAACAAAAAAAGATCATTTTCCACTTCCTTTTATTGATCAAATGCTTGATAGGATAGCAGGAAAATATTATTATTGTTTCCTTGATAGATATTCAGGACATCATCAAATCCCAATACATCCGGATGACTAAGAGAAAACTACTTTCACATGTCCTTTTGGTACTTACACTTTCAGACGAATGCTATTTGGGCTTTGTAATGCCCCGGCAACCTCTATGAGATGTATGACAGCTATTTTTGCTGACATGTTAGACGAAGGCTTGGATGTATTTATGGATGATTTCTCAGTATATGGAGATTCATTTCAAGAATTTTGGACGATCTTAAAAAAGTCTTGCAGAGATACGAAGATACCAACCTTTATGAGATGTATGGCGGCTATTTTTGTTGACATGTTAGAACAAGTCTTGGATGTATTTATGGATGATTTCTCAGTATATGAGATTCATTTCAAGAATGTTAGGACAATCTTAAAAAAGTCTTGCGGAGATGAGAAGAAACCAACCTTGTATTAAACTGGGAAAAATGTCATTTCATGGTCAAAGAAGGATTGGTTTTAGGGCATCAAATATCAAGAAAGGACTTAGAAGTCGACAAGGCTAAGATTGAGGTTATAAGAATCTTCTAAATCCTACAACAGTTCGGGGAGTAAGAAATTTTCTAGGTCATGCCGGGTTTTATAGGCGATTTATCAAAGTTTTGCTCATATTTTTAAGTCGTTGAATCAATTACTGCAGAAAGAGACACCGTTCATATTTGACCAGGAATGCATCAAAGCTTTTGAGGTAATAAAAGAAAAACTTATTTCTGCCCCTATAATTATTACTCCTAACTGGTCAGAACCTTTTATTATAATGTGTGATGCTAGTGACTATGTTGTAGGGGTAGTACTAGGACAAAAAAGAAATAACCTATTCGGAGCTATCCATTATGCAAGTAAAACACTCAATTCAGCACAGTGCAATTACACTACAACTAAAAAGGAAATGCTTGCCGTTGTGTTTTCTTGTGAAAAATTTCGGCTGTATTTGATGGCAAACAGAGTTTATGTGTACATTGGTCATTCAAAATTGAAATATGTTATGAATAAAAAGGAAATGAAAGCTAGGTAATGAGGTGGTAATTACTGCTTCAAGAGTTTGATTTATGGATAATGGACAGGAAATGAATAGAAAATCAAATTGCAGACCATATATCCATAATAGAGAATGACATAGAATAACTGAAATCTGAAGGAATAAAAGAGACTTTTGTTTTGTTAACGAACAATTGTTCAGAATAAATATCCACAAAGCAAAGTTCAAAAGTAATGGTACTCCATGGTGTGCTGATTATGTAAACTATATTGCTAAGGGCGTCTTTCCACCAAAATTGTCATGGCAACAAAAGAAAAGGATCATGCATGAAGCAAAAAATCATATATGGGAGGATTCGCATGTTTTCCGACAGTGTGCTAACTAGTTAGTAAGAAGATGTGTAGCTGATATCTTACAGGGATGTCATACATCCCCATGTGGAGGACATTTTGACGAGAAACGGACAACCCATAAAGTACTCCAATCGGGGTTTTATTGGCCAAGCATGAACAAGGATGAATATGAGTTTGTACAAAAATGTGACAGATGTTAAAGAACTGGGAGTATATCAAGAAAGGATGAAATTTCGCAAACAGGGGTACTTGAGGTAGAAGTATTCGATGTTTGGGGGATTGACTTCATGGGACCATTCCCAAGTTCTTTTGGGAACCAGTACATTCTATTAGCTGTCAACTATGTTTCAAAGTGGGTTGAGGCTGTGACTTTACCCACTAATGACACAAAATCAATAGTTAAGTTTTTGAGAAAAAATATTTTTTTCCAGATTTGGAACCCCACGTGCATTGGTAAGTGACGAAGGATTCCATTTTTGTAGTAAAAAAATTGAGGCTACTTTGGCTAAATACAGTGTACGACATCAAATGACAATGGATACCACCCCTAGGCTAATGGTCAAGTAGAGGTATCTAACCGAGAAATTAAACAAATTTTAGAAAACAAACAGTGAAACCAAATAGGAAAGATTGGGCGGCAAGATTGGACGATGCATTATGGGCTTACAGGACAGCATATAAGATGCCATTAGGTATGTGTAACACCCTAAAATAGGGCCTAGGAGTTTAAGGGTTTTTTGAAAATTTTAGCCTTAGAGTGCTTGGAATTTTGCAACATGGTTTATCAGTAATGTTTTCAATTATGATTTTTAGAAAATTAAATTAATTTCTAAAAATGAGTTTTAAATACCTTTAATTTTGAAAATAGGACTGATTTGCAAAAGAGTCAAAATTGCGAGTCTTTATGAAGCAATTAAACCAAAATTTAATTACCAACCTATTTCTTCCTTCCCACATACAATTTTGACGTTAACTCCTCCCCACAATTTGTGTTTGCCATTCCTTGATTCTCTCTTGCTATTCTAATCAATTTTGAACTCCAATTCCTAATCCTATTTAATTTCTATCACCCTTGAACCTTAAACCTCTATAAAAGACCAAGAAAAACACCCAAAAATACCATAGTTCCTCCATTGTCAAGCTATCGGGTTTTTTGGGTTTTCGATCAAACACTCAATTTTTCATCAACTAAGGTAACGATTCATCTTCCTATTAGTTTTAAATGTTATTTAGTCTTTAAAACCAAGTTTTTAGCCATTAAATTGCATCTTTTAAGTAAAAGCCGAAAACCAGGTCTTTAATGGTGAATTTTGGGTTCATGGATAAAAACATGGTTTCAAAGTGTTTTTCAACTTGTTTTAACATGATTAGAAGGTTTCTAAACTTACTTTGACATTTCGTTAAAGATTTCTTGAGTTTCAATGAATTTTCAGAAAATAGCCATAAAACATGTCGAAAAAAGTTGATATATTAAATCGAGTAAGTTTGTGTAGTTTAAATGTTGAGAATTAGTCGTAGGTGAATTATAAGATGAACAAAATTGGTTTTAGGTGAAAAGATTAAGTCTAGATAGAGATATTCGAATATAAAGTTTGCTATGTTATAAGTTTCAGTTATATGAGAACTTAGTTTAGGCTTATGTTTTGTATGCTTGTAATAAGTCCTTGGCTGTTTTTTGGATGTATTGTTGTGTGAATTTGTTGTGTTGAAGTTTCAGATTCGATAGAACCTTCTACGAGTAGAGATAAAGGCAAGGAAAAGCTAGTTTGAGCTTTCAGCTTTTCGACTAAAGCGTAATTGGTGAGTGTTTGGAATAATTACTTGTGGACATGATTCAATGCATTATTTGGAAATTTAGTAGTAGCCTAAATCCCTACTCTAAATTTCGAGTGTAAGCTTTCTCATACCTATGTTATCTTGTGAATAAAGTGCTTATGTGTTTGTGAATATGTGAATTGAGATGAGCTGCTATAACATGTGATATGTGGTTATGATAACTGTTGTGAAAGTGCGAATATATATACGTTATGTTTATGTCAAATTTTAGTGACAATGTTTTGCTAAAGATGCAAATATGCAGTTATTGTGCACGGATAATCGGTAAGTGATATGTGTTTGACTTCGGGTATTTTGACCTTGTGATCTTAAAATTGTTGGATATAGTTGGCATGCCATAGGATTGTGAGTACTTACCTATATGTACAGTGATTTTGGGCGTTAAGGCCCATGTTGGAGGGATAAGGGAATGTGAGCTAAGCTCTATTCAACGGGACATGTGAAGCGAAATAAGGAGAATGTTAGCTTTATGCTTCACTTTTGGGACATGTTTGACTCTATGAGTCTATGTTTGGTGTGTTGGAGATTTGTGTATCTGATGAGTGATGATAGAGCTCACTTTTATGTTTCATAGCTCAAGTGCCAAATTATCTTAAATTATGAATATATGTGTATTGTGATATGTGTTTATATGACATGTGACCATAATGTAATTTATCTATAAACATGTTGTTGAGTATTGTGATATATGATTAAATGTTATATGTGTAATGTGATACATGCTTAACAGTGAATATGACTACCATGTAAAGAACTAAAAAATAATACACGAATAAGTATATCATAACACTAAAGTTGGAATTGTTGAGGTTGTGCTATACGGTTCTTTCATTGATGTTTGATGAATTGTTGCATGGTAGTTATTCTGGGCATTCACTGAGTTTGTTAAGCTCACCCACTCCCTTCTTAAACTTTGCAGATTAGTTGTGTGTCGGTGTGAGCAGCGTGGTTTCCAAGAGGTGATCCAATCAAGACTTTTGCATTATTTCGTAGGTGTTCTATTTTTTATTTACATTTTGGGAAAAAGGCAATGTGGTAGACTTGTTTAGTGCCATGATATGTTTGGGATATTTATTGACTTTGTTATTTCATTTTTGGAAATTTGCGAGTTTATATGGTTGCTTATGTTCATGAATTTCAATGATAGCTTGATATATCTTGTTTGGACTCGTTTAGACAGTTTGAACTAATAAATTTAGTCGTAGGATGATTATTTATCGAAGTAAGCAATGCATGATACTTAGAATCTAATTTGGAACGAGTTCATTGCATATGTATACTGTATTTTGATGTCTAAGGACAGAGGTATCGGTATTCGGGATTTAAAATTGATACCTCTGTGTTTTAAATCATGCAGGGTGTCAGAATAGAGATTTTGTATCGATACCTATGCTCGAGTATCGATACTCGGGGGCAAAATTATCGATACTTGTTTAGTGGTACCGATATTTTTCGATAGTTGGGTTTTTAATTGAGAAATAGAAAGAAAGTTTGGTATCGTTTTTCCAAGTGGTATCGATACCACTTAGAGAAGATATAGATACCTTAGTGTCAGTATCGATACCTACGGACATGTTTTGGGAATTTTACTAAATGGACATTGTGCATGATTTTAATTGTTTATAAGCCTAATTATTGTAAAATTAGCATTTAGAAATGGTAACTATCTTGAATGATTGACTTAAAACCTATATGTACAATAAGATTGTAACAACCCGTTTTTCAGTAGTGTCGGAAACAGTGGTTTCGGGGCCACCAAATCCGACGAGTAAGTTCGTAAGTATTATTATTTAATATTTACGAGTCAAATATGATTTTGAAAAGGTTTTTGATTTGATAATTTATGTTATTTAAGCGATTTATTAAGTTCGAGTGGTAATACCCTAAGGTCAAGTGGTTTTAGAAAATGAGGTATATCAAGACCTCATTTTTATAAACCGAGCTGTAAATATTTTTATAAATAATTACGGAATGTCATTAAGGTGGTATTAAAGTTTACTTAAGTTATGGATGAATTTATCTAGGTTATGGATAAATACCCTAATTTGTGAGCTGATAATGTCATTTAAGCTAAAGTAAGTAAATGGAATGGAAAGTAAGTAAATGGAAGGTTTCAAAGTCTTATGAAAAGGGTTAATGATTGTGTAAAATGTCTTATAAAATCTTACTATGTTAGGAATGATAAATATATGTGGTGTTGATGGACTTACTCATTTGTGATTCGATGATTATGGTTTGATAAATCTTGTGGCATTGGTATAGGTTTATGATTACCTTATAAAGTTCATTATTGAAATGAAATGTTATGTTTAAAATTTATACGAGCTTACTAAGCATTTATTGCTTACGTAGTTATTTTTCCTTTACTTTTCAGATTACCAAAAGCTCGATCGGTTTGGAAGCTAGTCGGAGATCTATCACACTATCCAGCGATTAAATCGGTAGTTTTTAATGTTTTAGTAAAGGTTATAATTGCATGTATAATTGGACTTGTGTTTGATGTTTGTTTAAATGCTTAGTCATTAATTTGGTATGTATATATGTTGGTTGTTGGAACCATTTGAAAATGGCTAGACTTGTAACATTTAAATGGTTGATGCATGTGAGAAGTGGTTCAAATGATAAGGTGATTTTGATATGGATACAAGTAAATAGATAAATGGTTAAATATGCATATATTTAGGTATGTTTAAGGTATGTGTTGAGGTGCCCTAATGGCATATTGGTTGAATGAAATTTGGTCATTTGAAAGTGGTCATTTAATGCATGGTTGAACATGCTTTGATACATTGGTCATAAGTGCAAATGACTTTTTTAGGTGTGCTTGAATTGGGCGAAAGAAATGGCTTGAATTTGGCCTATTTCTTGTCCACACGGCCTAAGACACGGCCGTGTGTCCCCTGTAGGTTTTTAAAGGTTGCATTTCGAGAGTTACACGACCTAGCACATGGGCGTGTGGCTTGACCGTGTGACCTAATTCAAAGAGTTACAAGGGCACAGACACGGGCTGGGAAACGGCCGTGTGTCCCTACTTCGAATGTCCACACGGCCGTGTGACCTCTACAATGTGAATTTTTCCATCTTTTTCCATGAAGTTTTAAATGTTTTCGATTTAGTCTTGAATTGTTTCTAAAGTGTTTCTCAGGCCTTGAGGGCTCGAATTAGGGACGTTATGCATGTGTTAGATTGGATTTTGCAATGATTGTTAAATGTTGGAAATGAATGATTTGAGACACATTTTTACAGTAATGCTCCGTAACCCTATTCCGGCGACGGACACGGGTTAGGGGTGTTATAAAGATGATGGACGTTTTGCTTGTAATGAGCTTTCTACTTGTTGTATGTGACATAAGATGGTGGTGTGGCATCCCATATTCGGGCTTAGCAACCAAGACGGGTACAGGGTGTTACAATATGTCTCCCTACAAGTTAATTTACAGAAAAAATTGCCATGTAAAATAGTTTTAATTGACTTTAATGTTTAAGGACTAAATTGTTAAAATAGTGAAATTGCATGAAATTCTTGTGAAAATGTGATAAATATGGGTTGTATAGGGATTATAGGAATTCAACTAACATGAATTGGAATTAAATGTGGTTAATTTGAAAGTTTCGGGTTTAAGGACTACATTGAATAAAAAGTAAAAGTTTAGGGTAAAAGTGTAAAATGAAGATTAATGGTCAAATATATGAATTTCAGTATTTTATGATATTTGAATTGGTTAATTTAATAAAATTATTACATTTAGATCAAGAAACAGATCAATCGTTGGACAAATGCGAAAAAAAAAGAAAAATTACTGATTAGTCTTTGGAGTCATGTTTGTTGTAGAATCAGTTTAGGTAAGTTCATAGTAATGAAAAAAAAATATATATTTATAACTTGTGATTTTATATTTTGGTTAAATTGTTTTTAGATTGAATTATGATATCAAATTGAAATTATAAAATGTCTACTATTAAGTACAGGTGAGAAATGATTATTCGGTAGTTGGTGAATAATATGGTTAGTTCATATTCAAGTGAACATAATTGATTTAATGCATGTGTATGGATATTGTGGAAGTTCCTCTGATTTACAATGTTAAGAATTATGTTAAGTGCCCGTTTGAACGTAGTAAACTATTAGGATACAATTGACATGCCAATAGGGTTAGAATGCGCGCTTGTACAGGATTGCACTTTGGTGCCTCTATTTGCACTTCGGTGCTTCTGTTACGCATCTTTGATGCCTTTGGTGTGGTGTAGTTACCTGAGTATCCAAGTCATATTGCTATAGTTTATCGAGCTATGAAAATATGTGTTTAATGTTGAAATATTGATATATACTATTTGAATATTGTATTAAGAATAATTTTGTAATATGTTTCATATATGAATTAGTTTGGATTGAATTATTACAGAACATGAAGCATATGATGAACCATTTTTAAACTAATCCCATACGTGTCTCGTAAGTGATTGACAAGTATGATTAATCTAATTTATTTAGTTTTCACATTATTTAATTGAAGTAAGTGATTCGGGAATGATATGTTTATATGAACTATTGAACGAATGTGATATACAGAATGATTATGAGTTCAATGTGTAAATGAAATGGTTATATATATATATATATATATATATATATATGAAACGGTTTTATGAAGTGTTATACAAAATATTTATGAGAATATAAATATGGGAAAATGGACATTTGAAATGAGTATTAGAAATAAAGATGTTAAATGTTAAATGAATATTTGATGGTTGGTTTGTGTACCAAATGTGTTTTTCATGTATATGTTTGATAATATGATAAACTTATAAGTTTCATATATGAACTTAATAACTTTATGCGACTTGTGTTGTGTATCGGTAATTAAGGAACTCATGACCATGATATTGAAATATCTTGTAAAATGTTTAATCTATATCATTTATAGTAAGTTAAAGTTAAAGTTTATTTCGAACTTAGTAAGCTTTACGCAAGGTTACCTCGTATTGGTTTTTCTTCATTGTAGATCGTCGGATGCATGCTGTCGATTGGATTGACTTTGGAGATCACACTATTCGTCAACTTGATCGGTAACTATCTATTCACTTTGGTCCGGTTATAAGTGGCATTATATATATGTCATAAACATTATGGTTATGTTTTATGTCAATTGGAGTATGAGATGAGTTTATTGATGTAAAGCTTAATTAGTATGTTGGTTGAATGTGGTGTGGGATGACAATGGTATGTCTCTATAAGTGCTTTTGACCATTTGCTATAAGCGTTATGAAAGTGGTTTGATGCTTGGTTCATTGGATATAAAAGAAATATATGAATAAATATGTTTATTGGTTTATAAAATAAGAACATGTGTATATTGAATGTGAATTTGGAATAGTATTTAAATTGTGGTGCCAATGTAGGCATATTGGTTAGGCACATAGGTTGTATGTTTTTGGTATATTTTTGGCATGTTTAGATGTGTTTTGAATAGGTGAAAAGAGTTCGAAATGGTTTGATTTGGTTCTTAAGAAAGGGCGCATGAAATTGTTTGTTTTGGAAGTTATTTTAGGTGCACACAGCTTGAGACACAGGCTGCTACATGGTCATGTGCCACACACGGTCAGTTCACATGGCTGTGTGTCTTGTTAATTTTAGGTGGAAGATTGACACGGTTTACGACACGGTCGTGTGACCATATTTCGAACACTCACATGGGCAGACACACGGGCTGAGACACGACCGTGTGACCCATATTTTGAATTGTACACCATTTAGCCACAAGACCATGTCCCTAAGCCGCATGACCTAGGCTCTGTCACACGGCTTGACCACATGGCTGTGTGACCCCTATTTTCAAAATTATTCATGTTTTTTGTTTTAATTCAAAATGGTCCTGGATGTTTTCAAAGTCATTTTTAAGTCCTATATGCTCGTTTTAAAGCTCGTAATTGCGATTATGCTGTGAATGAAATGTAGATTCAAATGTTGTTATTTAATTTAATAAATGAATTGTTTAATGATGTAAATTATTTTGTTATGTGTTGTAATACTTTGTAACCCAAATCCGATGATGGAAACGGGTTAAGGGTCTTACATATACAAAGTATATTTATGTAATTCATGAATTTTTTATTAACCAATCTGTTCGAAAAATTTACAAGTGTACATAAATGAAAATACTACACATAAGGCATTAGATCCAACAGTGGAAGCATTGGACATCATCAACACCTTGGTGCCTTGGATGTATGGGAGCTTCGGACACCATCGACAAAGTAGGCCATTGGTGGTGTGGGAGCATCGAAACCTTGGTGCCTTGGCTGTGTGAGAGCCTCTAACACCATCGATAATGCAGGCCCATGGTAGGGCGGGAGCATCGGGCAACACCGACACCTTGGTGCAAACTGGCTCGATTTTTAAATTTTTAATTTTTTGTTGTGATAGAAAATCATTTTTAAATCAGATTTTTTCCAACAAGGGGTTCATTAGAATTGCTCTAAGTGGTTTCATTGATATTAACCCCCCCATATTCTTGGAGTACATTTTTCAGGGCTTGCATTTTCTCCTCAAAGGAGATGTCATTATCATGGTGGCCTTGGCCTAGGGAACCAGCCGGACGTGCATTGTCAATGGGTGGTGCATTCTGTTGCGTTTGGTCTCGTTGTTTATGGAAGGAGGACTGGGCGGTGTCCTCGTTTGAGGTTGTTGGTTCTCTCGGTTTGGATTCTACCTGTTCTGAGTTCTTGAATTAACAGTTCATTCTGAGCGTTCTTTTGGTCCTACAGGCATTAGCGCTCTTGTTGTTCTTGAAAAAGGCATTGTTGCTAAAAAAGCTGCACCTCTAGGTGGCGTATTTTTTTCTTGCATTTGAGTAAATTGCTACTGAGGGCTTATTTAGTCGTGCTTAAAAAAGCACTTTTTGCTCCAAAAGCACTTTTAGAAGAAAAATTGTGCTAAACAAGTTACTTTTGACTGAAATTTTTGACTTTTCAAAAGCACTTCTGGAAAGGAGAAGCTAAAATTTTTAGCTTTTCCTCTCCCAAAAGCACTTTGGGTGTTTAATTACTTTTTTACCCCTCCAATAACATAGTACTTTCCCTTCTTTTTTTTTCTTGGTGCTTAATTACTGTGTTAAAATTATTAATTAAAAATAAAAAAATATTTTTGTAAAATAATACAAATGTGTTAGTATCTAAATAAAAATATTTAATGGTTATATTTAAATAATTAAGATATAGTTTATATATTCTAATTAAATTTTATAAATAATTAATATTTATTGCTTAAAAATATTTAAAATTTATGTTTCATATATTAAAATAT
Organism: Gossypium sturtianum; assembly: GCA_025698515.1. Classification (NCBI taxonomy): domain Eukaryota; kingdom Viridiplantae; phylum Streptophyta; class Magnoliopsida; order Malvales; family Malvaceae; genus Gossypium; species Gossypium sturtianum. Next base: position 48,780,350 of record CM046943.1, read on the forward strand.
TAACAAGTTATAATAAAATTTTTTATATTCTTACTAAAATATAATAATATTAACTAATTTAAACATTATTTAAATGCATATTTATTACTTGATAATAACATGTCTAAAATAGACATTTTATTTCTCAAAAATACTTTTTGACAATAATACTAAACAGTCAAATCTTAAACTAAACTTTTTAGAAATACTTCTTAAAAATATTTTTTTACGATATTTTTTAAAAGCATTGCCAAAAAACCTTGGTGTGAAGCGATAGTGTTAGGGTTATAGTGATATGAGGCAGAGGGTGGTCCGTGAGTATTTCCTGATAACTTTTCGCGATCCCATGTACTCCCATTTCTGGTAGAGATATAACAAATTAAAATTACAATTAAATACATGTGTATCACAACAAACAGGATAAAAATGTATAATATATAAACAAAATTATAAATATAATCAACCATCAAAACCAATTATTATAATGCAAAAAAGATAAACTAGTAAATCAAAATAAATATCAACTTAAAAATCCATACATTGTGATAATGTTAATCAATCTTAACGTGTAGCCAAAACTGTTTCGGTGGAAAGCAAAATGTTGAAGATTAGAAAATGGGAAGAACATATATAAACATCAAACAATGCCAACATTTGCACGTGTCGGAAAAGCTCAAGAGATAAGCATAAAAATATACAAATAAATAATAACCTAGATACAGACAAGACAGGTGGTAAATCCCAGGCCAAAATAAATAAAACCTTCATGTTTGACGAATACTGTACAGTTGCTTTTGTTCACACAACTTCATGTGGGCGTGGCCTAAACCATTTGAAAAAAAAATAAATTTACATTTAAAACGTGACTAATGATAACAATCCACTTGCAACCCGGCTGGATATTTATGTCTTCATATTTATCTCAAACCACTCATTTCTATTAATCTTTTTTATCATAAAATAGTATGTTAATAGTTTTATTACTTTTATATCTATCTACTTATATATAAAAGGATTGTTCATGTTGTTGTTTGTCCATGTGCCCTTTACTCTCTCTCTCTTTTACATTTAAAAATAATTCAATTTTATTTTTTGTCCATTTTTTATATTTATATTTAAGTTTTAATTTTTATATTTTAGCTTTTAATATAATCTATTTTCTAAATTTTATAATATTATTAATTAATTCATACCATTCATTTTTTTATTAAAATATTAAGTAAATATATATAATTTGAATGTCTCGATTTCTCATTTCTTTTAATATTATAAGATAATGGACAAATTTTAATTTTGACTTATAGACTATATTGTAGTTTGCGATTTAGTCTATATATTTTAATTTTTAGCATAATTCAATTCCTTTACTTTTATAATGTTATTAGTTAGTCTACATAATTGCATTATTGTTAGCTATTTCTTTCAAAATATTGATGTTAACTTTTCTTTAAAATGCTCTTTCAACAAAAGAAAAAATTGTTTTATCATGATTAATTGGAATGAGTGTTTTTAGGAAAAGAAATTCCTATTTAACATTTTCAACATTATTTTTTTTATTATTACATGACTATTAAGTGTATGCTTTTTTTTTTAATTTTAAAATATGATACCAGAAAATTTAATAAAAGATTTTAACGATAGTAACAATTGAAGTTAATTTTTAAATTTAAAAATGAGAGGAACAGGGTTAAATTTTAAAAATATAAAATATATAAAAAATCTTTAAATTTTTATTTTATAATTTAACATAAATAAATGGAAAAAGTATACACCACCAATTTAAAAGAGAAAGAAGGAGCATGTACATTTCTCCATTGTCCTATTACAAATAAGGTAAGGTTTCTTTTTTTTTTTTTTTTCTTTCTTGTAGTTTTAAGACACAACATTTAGTAAAAAAAGAAAAATCATATCATGGATGAATCATGAATAATAGGATATGAAGGTGATAGTTGTGGTCTCTATTAAAGATAAGCTTTTCTTTTAATTAAAATTTAACCACACCTTTCAAAATCGTATAACTAACACGTGTTACCAATTCCTTTTTTTAGGTTATATATTTCTTACAAATATTCAAAAATAAAATCCAGACTAACCTAAGACGTTTCTATGAAGTTTTTTTGAGAGCAACGTTTCTTTAGGGTTTAAAAAAAAAGAAAATTTGTGTAGGTATGGTTGTATGTCACCGACAAAATTACTCACTTCTTTATTGTCTTATTTATTAAAATATTAATGTTTAATAGATATTCAAATATAAATATCTCATAATAAGCACTAAATCATGAGACACCCAAATATATATTTATAAAAATAATAATATTAAAATCAATTGAAATAATTAACAGCTTAATATATTTATAAATTATAGATATAGATATCCAATTTTTAAAAGAAAAAACCAAGCATAGAAAGATTGGGTTTTAAAACAATTCAAAAGTAAATAGAAGAAAATACAAATTCTTATTAATGCATTATTTCTACCATGTAACAGCAATTGAATGGGTTACAAAGAAGCTAAAACATCCAACATTAATATAAACCAAAAAAAAAAAAAAAAACCATGATAACCTTAAACCACCACCTACTGATTAAACTCTAGTTGATGGTAATCAAGCATAGTCAACATTACATATATTTTTTCATTAGAGAAACAAAATGCCAAACATAAACTTTGCATTCATTCCCTTCCAATGCCAAATCATAAATCATGGAGTTTCCCCTCCTTAGTTGCTGCAGAGATCGCCATAAAGTTTGTTTATGCATTCTATTCCATGGTAGTTGCATAATCTGGAGTCTTCTTGCTAATAAGATTGTATGGTGATGCTGTACTCATTATCCTACAAAAGCAAATAATCGGGCTTTATTCGAGCACAATATCAGACGTTGAGCTTTAATTATTTGTATTTAACCATAATCACATATTGAATTGATATAGCAAATGTTCTTCCGGCAGGATTTTCACGATTCGCTCCCTTCAAACCAAACTTGCTCATAAGCATCAATCCCTAGGCCAATAACTAAATAACAAGGTGAAGCAGCCATTGAACCCAGAAATAATCTGGATTCATGCCTAAATCATATTCAAACCATGTAACACTTGAGTAGAGGATTAATATATTGCATCCTATTCTTGCTACTTTTGGCTTTTTACAACAATTCAATCTAAACATAGTCAACTACTAGTTTGAAAGAGTATCAAGAACCACATTTAGGATGTAAGAACAAAAATATCTTCTAAAAGAACTAACCTCCCCTTGCGCTTCTCCAAAAACCGAGCCAAGGAAGCTTTGCGAGCCTGTGGAACTGGAGGCAAAACAATTCAAAGTCATTTATAAATGAAATTCATCGATAAGTCATGGTCCAAAAAGTAAATGTAGCTAAAAATTGCATTCAGATGTCAAAAAATCTTTGTCATCACAATTTTTTTCCTGCAAGCCAACACAAAGAATGGAAAATCTTTAAGAGCATAAGGGTGGATACCAGAAGGCATCATGCCGGTGGCAGCATCAGATCCCATGGTATTCACCAAATTTGGACTCTCCAATTTGCTAATAGGGGTAGATGGAGTTGGAGGTACTGAGGCCTTGCATATTATCTGTTCTTCGGTACTAGTGGACCCACTCCAAGACTGCGTACCAGCATGAGATGAAACAGGTAAAGGGCTTGGCATACCGAAGCTCAGTTGTGTATTTATGAGCTGGTTCGCAGGAAAACTATCAACTTGAACTGGTTTCAAAATAGGTGTCTGGACCGGGGTTTTTGGATAAGCTGAATTAGAAGCCATGGAAGACCCGTTCCCAGCCAAAAACATGATAGCTTGAGCCTAGACAAGATAAAAAAAAAAAAAAATCCGTTCTAAGCTTTCCACTGACTTAAAGATTGTAATAAACAAAGCAATTTTCTGAAAAGGGAAAGAAATTGGAGCACCTTCTCAGGGGTAATATCATCAAAGACATTCACTTCACCCGCATAAAAGATAGTCAATTGAGCAGGTGATCCAGAGGCCTTGGCGCTTTTTGTAATTATAAAGTAAAATTAGGGCCAAGTCTCAATATCGTATTGTCAACAATTTTGATGAAGTAACATAACTTTAAAACTTTAAATTTACCATGGTTCAACACTTCCACCAACAGAGCCAAGGGTGGGAAGAACTGAATGTGGAGTTGTCACTGGAACCCCTCCAAGAAATTGTGGTTTTATAGTATTAGCAGGAAAGTTTTGACCAGTGGTAGTGAAATGATTCTTCACGAACGGGTCGCTCCCAGAAACAGAAATTGTCTGGTTTGATGCCAGAAACATGTTCGTGTTGTGTTGAACATGAGAATCAGTCAATGAAAAATGACTCCCACCATTCCAATTGTGATTGAACGATTTCTAGATAGTAAAGGCCAAGGGGAAAAGTGAAGAAATAGATTTTTCATTTTAGAATAGGATTTAGGAAAGCTGTGAACTAAAGACTCAATTGAAATGGTCATGAAACAGCAATTCCACAATACTGAATGCAAGGGATAGTGCCAAACCTGAAGTTCAGCAGCATCCATTGTTGATATAGGCATGAAGAGAGGGGATACTTTTGAATCATATCCAGTCTTTTTGGTTTTATCCCCTTGGGCAAAATTAAAGTTCATCAGCTGTGGAACAGCGAAAACTTTGTTTGAAAAGGGCCATTGTATCCCTGAGCTTTTAGTAAAACCTAAAATGCAAACAAAAATCATTGTCAAACATCACCAAATTTAGATAATTGCATAGCTATATGTAATCTTAACTACTTGCAGTAAATGTCTAAAGTCTAAACAAATTCATGCTATCTGTGACCAATCACCAGTAACCAAATCTATCTGGGTATTTTTCTCATACAATTCCTTACAAGATTCCAATCCTGTAATAGATTTATAACAACAAAAGGGAAAACAATACAAATTGTTTTCAGGGCAGATGCTAATGATTGGATTTTTTAAACAATTTGAAGTAAACAAACACTTCTTTTAAGAAACACCAGTCGCTTAACTAATCAAAAAAGAAAAGAAAGAAGTTCAGTTATTTAATCCCTTCTAATTTTCCACTAGAACGTCTCAATTCCACTATCCATGATACAAAGAACAAAAAGAAAAAACTCCAAATTCAAAACTAACCCAAATTAAACCCAAAAGAAAAGCAAAGAGAAGAATCACACCTATTTCTTTGTACTTATCAGTGTTAACATCATCCTTAACCACAGCCAATGGTTCATTTGAATTCAAACCCAGAAAATCTCTCTCCATTATTCTTTCACCCTCTTAATTAAAAATTCAAGCAAAACCCAGCTTAAAAATCCAACCAAAAAACCCACATAAACAAATATATTTCACTTCCTCAAATCCCCTCTTCACTTTTTTGCTTCGTGCTTTCTTACTACAGAAAAAATAATAATAAGAGTGAAGAAGGAGAGTAGTTTTATAGCATAAATTTACGCATGTTAAAGAAAGAAGTAGTAGTTTACAATTTCACAATACAAAAATACTTTCCCACATCAGAACAAAATTTATTGACCCAACACGTTTTCCTCGTGTAATACCCAAAACGATCTTGACTTTAAGATGGAAAAAGTTATTTTCATTAGCCCTATGTTTTGCATTGCACAACTGAAGTCCACAATAATTTTCTAAGGTATTAGATTGGACTTGCTCGTATAATCCTAAAAACCACACATTATCCATATTTATTAGAATTTTTATAAAAAAAATTGTGATTCCAACTTAAACTATTTTTGGGGAATATATTATAGTTTAATATATATTTATACTAATATTTAAAGTTTTAACTTAGTTGATGTTATTGTCAATCAGATTTCAACTTAGCTATAAATGTACTAAAATTTTTATTCTTACAAAGTTTTAAATATTATTTTGAATTTATTTTTATCGTTTATATTTTATATAAAATCTAAAAAATACAGGTATATAATTAGATTTAAACCCAAAACGTCATAAACTCTATTATCTCAATTTTACCATTTCAATTAAAGGCATATTTAATACCTATATCTATCTATACTATATTTAAATTATTTTATTGAATTGATGTCATGAGTAAATGGAATATCGACTCGGTTGGAAAATGATTGAAAAACCATTCTTTTTATAATGTAATCAATATTACTATAAAAATATTTTTTTTGTTTTTTTATTTTTTATATAAGATTTGTAAAAATAATTTAAACTTATAATAAATTTAAAGAAAAATTTACACGTATTTAAACCTAAAACATTGTGATTTTTAAAGTCTCAACATTACCATTTCAACTGAAATATCATTTACTTTTTTACATAATTTTTTATAAATATATATTTTTTACATAAATCTTTTTCACCTACATCACAATGTGTTATAATATAGTATACTTAAACATTTAGACACTAATGATTTTAAAATTCAATGATAATTTAGATATAAATATTTATTTTTAGTAAAAGAAATGGGTTTTTAAATTTTACTTTCAAGATTACAAAATTTTTAAATTATATAAAGGGATAAATTTTAAAGAGTTAATAACAATGAGGTACCTGAATTTGGTAATTTATATCTACTTAGTATCTAAATTTTTTTGGACATAGCTGATACTTGAACTTGGAAATCGTCAACTAACTTGGTACCTGACTAACACTGTTAAAATACACTAATATGGCGTTGATGTGGCACCAGTGACCAATAGCATGGTGACACATGGTAGTCTCATATTTTGACACATGGAAAATTTTTTATTATTATTTTTTAAAAAATTATTTTTTTGCCATTTGTCAAAATGTGAAGTTGCCACGTGTCATCATGCTATTAGCCGTCAGTGCTATGTTAATGTATTTTAACGGTGTTAGCCAGATACATAAAAAAGGTACTAAATTGGCTCACGATTTCCAAGTTTAGGTAACAATTAAGTCCAAAAACTATACATGAATTTTGGTTTAATGTGTAATTGTATATATGAACTTTGATCTTGTGTAATTTTATACATGAAATTCTAATTTGATTCAATTCTCACAAATTATTAACATAATTTTTTATATAACATCATTTTATGTTTATATATATTGCATACAAAATAATTATATTTAGCCAATATAAAATAAATTGATGTATTTATTTCTTTACATGTGTATGATTTTTTTTTTGTACAAGACAAGAAAGGAAAGATAAAGTTAGGGCCAAGTAAAACTAATAAATGTTTCTGAAGCAGTCTTAGCCTAGCGGATAGTTTCTCTTTTCATGCTGCAAATTGCTTGAAGATTGCAAAATAACTTTTAGGTCCTAAAGGAAGAGTTTGATGTATTCAAAGGCTAGGTGCAGTTTTCATCCTACTTTGGAGCGTCCCATGATAATATCTCTCCATTTGTTGTTACCGTTGATTAACTTGCATTGATTAACACTAAAGGATCTAAGGAGTAATATAATAGCTTTGAGGATGAGGATGTGTACAAAGAGCTTGCTGAAGGATCTAAAGCTACAAACTTATATAATCTGAAGGTCGTAAGGATCTTGGGCAAAACCAGCTCCTCCTATTAGGTTATTTTTTCTGTTGTGGACAACGAAGAGGGAGAGCTCCCATTGAGGAGTGGAGGTAATCATCGAATAAGGCATGAGGTCTTTAATGAAGAGTGGGAGAAATGTTGCTTGGGAAGGAGCTGAGGATTGTTTTAGTCATATTTGAGATTACCTTGGTTGCCACCAGAGGACATGGATTGGAGTTTTTGAAAATGAGATTGTTTCTTTGTAATAGCCCGTTTTTAGTTAAATCGGAATAGTGGTTTCGGGACCACAAATCCGAGTTAGAAAGAAAATTTATTTTAATAATATTGCATGGTCTGCATTATGATAGGGATGTTATATGAAAATTCTGATAAGAAAATTTTATTGATTATGTGTTTAATTAGGGAAAGGACCAAATTGCATAAAATGCAAAAGTGGAGTTCTAGTAGCTAATAGGATCAAATAACTATGGAATTCAAAATAAGAGGTCCTTATATGGTAATTAGACCATTAAAGAAAAGTTAGTAGATATTTTTGATGAATCATCCATGGAAAAATTAGAAAATGTTAAGGACTACATTGGAAATGAAAATAATTAAAAGATGATAAATAATTAAAAATAAATATCATATTATTATTATCATCTTCATCCCCAAAATTCTATGGAAACCCTAGGAAAGAGAAAGCAAGCTTTCTTGGCTTAATTGGGTAAGCATCCTTGTCCCGTTTTTAGTAATTTTTATATTTTTTGAGATCGGAATAGCTTAATCTATTTATTTTGGGGATTAATTTGTAAAATTATCAAAGTATCAAAGTTTTTCCATGGATGAATATGCTGAAATTTTGAAATTTATGGTAGAAAATGAAAGATTGTTGATAGATAAACAACTTTTGTAAAGTGAATTTTCATGAAATTGTGATTTAGGGACTAAATTGTAAAGATGTAAAATTCATGGAAAATTTTTGATTTTTATGAAATATATGTGCTGTAAATTTTATATGTAAAAATCGGTTAGGCTTGGAATAAGGATTAAATTGTATGAATTTTATTTTCCGAGGCTAGGGACGAAATCGTCATTTATGGAAGTATAGGGGCAAAATGGTAATTTTGCCTAGGATGTGAATTGAATTAAATTGAGTATGAAATAGATTAAATTGATGTTAAATTCATTTATATAGATCTGGAAAGATCAAATAAAGAGTTAGACCGAGGAAAAGAAAAGGTGCCGGATTAGCAGACTTTTATATACGAACAAGTGTCGAGGTAAGTTCGTTTAACTAAATTGTGTTTATTTTTATGATTGAATTGAGTGTGGTATTTATTTATGTGAATTATATAAATGTTATAAATGTATGAAATAATCACATGTCCGATAATGTCCGAAAAATGTTAAGTTCCGTTTGAATAATGAAATTCGATGGATATATGATTTCCCATATTGAATGTGGTCCTGCATATGTTGCGAACAGAATATAGCTTGGACGAGCAATCCTATTATAAGCCCTCTTAAGCATCCTGTTATATAGTTCCTGCGAGCATCCTGATCGGTAGTGATCCTGCATGTGTTGCGCACTACCGCAGCTCTTTGTGAGCGTCCTGTTACATGATTCAATTGGTTGTGATCCAGCATTTATTGCGGACACAAACGCAGCTCTTCGTGAGCGACCTGATATAGGCTTTTATGAGCTTCCTGACATGGCTCACTTGAACTCCCTGTTATGCTATCCAGAGCTCCCTGTTAATAACTCTTTAGAGTTACCTGTTAAGCTCAATGAGCTTCCTGTTCTAAACTCTTATGAGTTTCCTGTTTAGCCCGGATAAGCGTCCTGTTACATGGCTCATCTGAGCATCCTGATATGTGGCTCGAGAGTGTGCTCCCTGATTAAGTGCCCTAATGGGTACCCCTGAACATGAATTGACGTATCACTGATGTGTATACCTCGTGTATACTACCTGAGTATCCATCGAAATTTTAATGGTTCAACGGATAAAACTCTTAAAATGAGAAACTATAAGTTAAATGAATTATATTTCAAATGTTACTGAAATACCTGGAAATTTGTAGCATGATGAGTTCATCTCTATGTTATTGAAATTATATGTTATTTATATGACTAACTTGTTGGATGAGTGCATGTGATTAGGAAATTGGCCAAAATTGATTTGGTTGCATGTTTTGTATGTTTACTTTAAATAAATAAAAATGGTAAGCTAAATTTCTGTTATACGAACTTACTAAGCATTAAATGCTTACTAGGTTTATTTTCTCTTGTTTTATAGTGCTCGAAAGCTCGTAAAGGTTGGAGATCGGTCGGAGCATCATCACACTATCCTCCAGCTTGTTTTGGTATAAATAGAAAACTTACTCTGATATAATGGCATGCATAGGCTAATGGTAACAAGAGAGGGAATGTAAATGGTTGTTTGTAATCTAGCCATTGGAATGGCTAGAGTGATATGTTTTGGTATATAATTATAAGGCCATATCATGTTTGATGTGTTTTGAAATGGTTAAGTAGTAGATGATATATGTATTAAATGGTAAATGAATTTGAGTTAGTATAAATGATACAAATTTACTTAAGTACATAAATGAAAATTTGGTAAGCTTAATCATTTAAATATACATGCTAATATATCTTACACAATACTTGTATTAGGCTTGATTATAATGTCTTGAATTGGTTGGTGAATGTGTATAAGTGTTGTTGAAGGTTAATGGCAAATTTGGGTGAGAAATAAAGCAAGGAAATGGCTTTATTTTGTCCACACGGGTAGACACACAGGCGTATGTCTTACCGTGTGTGACACACGGCCTGGTACATGGGCATGTGGTCTGGCCGTGTGTCCCCTGCATCTTAAAATTTAGAAACAGAATACTCAGAATTAGGCACACGGGCAGAGACACTGGCATATGTCTCAGCCGTGTGTGACACATGGCCAAGAACACGGGCGTGTGTCTTGGCCGTGTGAATCCTGCACCTAATTTTTGAAAATTAAATTGGTCACACGGCCTAGCACACGAGCATGTGGTTGGCCGTGTGACCCAAGTCAGAGAGTTACACGGGTAAGGAAACGGGTTGGGACACGGCCGTGTGCCTAACATCGAATGCCCTCATGGCCTAAGACATGGGCATGTCACCTGGCCGTGTGAGTCACACGGCCTACTCACACGGGCGTGTGACTCCTGTATATAAGATTTTTTTTTGAAATTTTGTGAAAAATTCTCTGAGATCCCGATTTAGTCCCAATTTGTTTCTAATGCTTAAATTGGTACTCAAGGGTCCATTCAAGGGACGATATGTTTAGTTTCAGATATGAATAGTAAATGACATGAATTATCTTTAATTGTTCTGTAAACTCCGGTAATGCTCTGTAACCCTATTTCGGCGATAGGTACGGGTTAGGGGTGTTAGAGTTATTGGTATCAGAGCTACAGTTTAGCCGATTCTTGGATTAACGTAGAAAGTATGAGGTTAGCTATACATGCCATTATATTATTTGTGATAGTGTGATATCTCCTGACCATTTTAAATATGTTATTCATATAGTAATGTCATCTAACCAAGCTAGAGCTGAATCCGAGGAAACTGAGAGCACTACTCAAGCTTCTGTTCAACGAGCTGCATCTAGTAGTAGTAGAAGGCCCGTATCTGAGGGCCGAGGTGAGGAGGCAAAAGAAGCCTTCTTTCAAATGATGAATGAGTGGTTCACTGAATACTTGAGAACAAATCCTACTGTACAACAACCTTCCCCACCTGCTCCTCAACCGGTTCCAGAGATGCCACAGGCTGCTGAACCTGTTAGAGTCGGTAAGCCTCCGGTGGATAAAATCTATAAGTATGGGGCAGAGGAATTTAGGGCTACTGCCGATGATGATCTAGAGAGAGCTGAATTTTGGTTGGAAAATACTATCAGGGTTTTAGATGAATTATCATGTACACTAGTCGAATGCTTGAAATGCGCAGTATCTTTACTGAAAGACACAACCTATCAATGGTGGAATACTATAAGTTCTGTTGTACCAAGGGAAAATGTTACATGGGAATTCTTCCAGACAGAAATTAGAAAAAAATGCATTAGTCAGAGAATTCTAGATCAGAAAAAGAAAGAATTTTTAGAGCTCAAATAGGGAAACATGACTGTATCTGAGTACAAACGAGAATTCGTTAGATTGAGCAAGAATGCCAGAGAATGGGTTCCGACTGAGGCTGATATGTGTAAGCGTTTTGATGAAGGATTAAATGAAGATATCAAGTTATTGATTGGGATTCTTGAATTAAGGGAATTTGTAGTACTGGCTGATCGAGCACACAAAGCCGATGAATTAAATAAAGAAAAGAAACAAGCTGAGAGAGAAGCCCGGTTTTCTGGTAAAATATTTATGGGCAAGTCACAATCATCTGCTTCAAAGAAATCAAAGAAGTACCATGATCATTTTACCGCATTTGTGGGATATTTCAGAAAAGAGCGGGGCTCTCAACGCTCTAACCCGAGATATTCGTCTCCATATGTAACAAGTATAGGAAGTGTTGGTAACCCCAAATCAAAATGTAAACATTGTAATAAATTTCATTTTGGGGAGTGCCATATGAGAAGTGGAGCCTGCTATAGATGTGGTTCTTTTGACCATTTCCTTAAAGGTTATCCAAAAAGGATTAAAAAAGATACTGATCAGACTTCGAAGCCGAGTAATCCCACATCGAGAGGTAGACCACCCCGACACCCTGGAAATGTCAGTGGTAGTCGAAGTGATACAAAAGATTTAACAGTTAAATCTGAGGCACGAGCACCAGCAATGACATATGCTATACGTGCTAGAGAGGATACCTCTACACCAAACGTCCTTACTGGTACATTTTCTCTACTTGATACTGATATTACTGCTTTGATTGATCCTGATTCAACACATTCATACATATGCACAAATTTAGTATATGTTAAAAATTTACCTATTGAATTCACTGAATTTGTGGTTAAAGTTTCAAACCCTCTGGGCCGATATGTTATGGTGGATAAAGTTTGTAAAAACTGCCCGTTGATGGTAAAGGGTAATTATTTCTCAGCTGATTTGATGCTACTGCCCTTTGATGAATTTGATGTAATTTTGGGAATAGACTAGCTAACTTAACATGATGTAGTGGTAAATTTTAAACATAAATACATTGTGTTGAAATGTCAGAATGGTGAATTACTCCATGTTGAATCTGATAAGTTGGATGAGTTATCTAATATGATTTCAGCTATATCAGCATAAAAATATGTCAGTAAAGGGTATGATGCTTATATTGCATATGTGTTGGATACTAAAGTATCAGAATCGAAGATTAAATCAGTACCAGTTGTTTGTGAGTTTCCTGATGTGTTTCTAGAGGAATTACCTGGTTTACCACCGGTTAAAGAGGTAGAATTTTCTATAGATCTTGTTCTGAGAACAACATCGATATCTATAGCACCTTACAGAATGGCTCCAACAGAGTTAAAAGAATTGAAAATATAGTTACAAGAATTGACAGATAGGGGCTTTTCTTGACCTAGTCATTCACCTTAGGGTGCACCGGTTCTGTTTGTAAAGAAGAAAGATGGATCGTTGAGGCTATGTATTGATTACAAGAAGCTCAATAAAGTCACACTAAAGAATAAGTATCCACTGCCTCGTATTGATGACTTGTTTGACCAATTGAAAGGTGCCACTGTATTTTCAAAGATTGATCTTCGTTTCGATTATTATCAGCTACGGGTAAAAGAATCCGATGTACCAAAGACAACTTTCAAAACCAGGTATGGGCACTATGAGTTTCGTGTGATGCTGTTTTGTTTGACAAACGCACCTGCAGTATTTGTGGATTTGATGAACAGAATTTTTAGACCGTATCTAGACAGGTTTGTAGTGGTATTTATTGATGATATTCTGGTTTACTCCCGAGATGAAAATGAACATGCTGATCATTTGAGAATAGTGCTGCAAACACTGCGGGAGAAACAATTGTATGCCAAATTTAGTAAATGTGAATTCTGGCTTAGGGAAGTTGGTTTCCTTGGACATATAGTATCTGCAGAAGGTATTCGGGTGGATCCAAATAAAATTTCAGCTATTGTTAATTGCAAGCCACCAAAAAATGTGTCAAAAGTCAGAAGTTTTCTGGGATTAGCCGGTTATTATCGAAGATTTGTACAAGGGTTCTCGATGATAGCTTCTCCGATGACTCGATTGTTGTAGAAAGATGTGAAATTCGAGTGGGCTGATAAATGCCAGCAGAGTTTTGATAGATTAAAAGCCTTGTTAACTGAAGCACTTGTGTTAGTTCAACCTGAATCGGGTAAGAAATTTGTAATTTATAGTGATACGTCATTGAATGGTTTAGGCTGTGTATTAATGCAAGAAGGTAAAGTAATAGCCTATGCTTCTAGACAGCTAAAACCACATGAAAGAAATTACTCGATACCTGACCTTGAATTGGCTGTCATTGTGTTTGCATTGAAAATCTGGCGGCATTACCTGTTTGGTGAAAAGTGTCACATTTTCACCGATCATAAAATTTTGAAGTATTTGATGTCGCAAAAAGGCTTAAGCTTGAGACAGCGTAGGAGGCTTGAATTATTGAAAGATTATGATACGGTTATTGACTATCATTCAAGAAAAGCCAATGTGGTTGTAGATGCTTTGAGTAGAAAATCTCTATTTGCTTTACGAGCAATGAATACTCGGTTATCATTATCTGAAGATGGTTCAATCATAGCTGAGTTAAAAGCTAGATCAATATTCTTGCAACAAATCTGTGAAGCTCAGAAAGATGATAGTGAGTTACAAGCAAAACAAATACAGTGTGAATCAACTTTTGATTCAGAATTTCAGATTGGGTCCGATGGTTGTCTGTTATTTAGAGGCAGAATATGTGTACCGAAGAATTCATAACTTGTACAGAAGATTTTATCTGAAGCTCATAATGGTATAATGTCTATTCATCCTGGTAGTAACAAAATGTACAATGATTTGAAAAAGATGTACTGGTGGCCCGGGAATGAAACGAGATATTTCTGAATTTGTATCTAAATGTTTGATATGTCAGCAAGTAAAAGCTGAACATTAGGTGCCTTCGAGATTATTACAGCCAGTTACAATACTGGAATAGAAATGGGAAAGAATTACCATGGACTTTTTATCAGGGTTACCCCTGTCTCCGAAGAAGAAAGATGCCATTTGGGTAATCGTCAACCGGTTGACAAAGTCTGCACACTTTATTACGATACGTATGGATTTTTCTTTGGATAGATTAGCTGAATTATGTATTTCTGAGATTGTCAAATTGCATGGAGTGCCAATCTCTATTATTTCAGACAGAGATCCTCGATTTATGTCCCGATTTTGGAATAAATTGCAAGAAGCTCTGGGTACACAGTTACATTTCAGCACTGTATTCCATCCTCAGACTGATGGACAATCCGAATGTGTTATACAGATTTTAGAATATATGTTTCGGTGTTGTATTCTGGAATTCGAAGGTAACTGGGAAAAGTATCTGCCTTTAGTTGAATTTGCTTACAATAACAGTTACCAGTCTAGTATTAAAAAAGGTACCGTATGAGGCTCTGTATGGTCGTAAATGTAGAACTCCAATGTATTGGACAGAGCTTAGTGAGAAAAAGATAAACTGAGTTAACTTAGTTCGTGAAATCGAAGAAAAGATAAATGTGATTCGGGATAGTTTGAAAGCAGCCTCAGATCGTCAAAAGTCTTATGCCGATCTTAAACGAAAAGAAATAGAATTTCAGGTCAGCAATAAGGTATTCTTGAAAGTATCACTGTAACACCCTGAAAATTTGAGTAATTTATTTTCTATGTGTGCTTTGAGTAATTATTCTAGAAAGTAAAATTTTCTGATTTATTTTCGTGGTTAGTATAGTCCTGAAGAAGGATTTAAAATTTTTTAGAAGGAATATTATTAATTTTAAGAAATTATTTATGGAAGTGGATTAAGTGACTTTGACACATAAATTAATTTAAGTGTCAAAGTGAGGCATAAGATGAATTATTGGACAAGTGGTGATGGCGCATGAGCTTGTGCATGAGGTTGAAGGTTCGAATCCCATGTTTAGCATCTAGGTGAATTTTATTTTGAATTTTTATGCACCAATATAGCAAGTGTCGGCCAAGAGCTTTTATGGAAGGTGTTGACTTGTTATTTTTGGTTAAAATATCAAAGGAATAAGGAAATTTTGAACTTAAGGAAGGGTATCAAAAGAATAAGGAAAATGTGAAGATATGAGGCATGAATCAAGGAAGAATTTTTGAAACAATATCTTGGCCTAAAGACCATGTACTTGGACTGGCAATATGGCTATAGGGGAGCCGAATTTTGGTGATAGTTTTGGCTAGGAATTTTAGTCTTGTTTTGGTCATTTTTGTTAGTTTGTGCAAGTTTTGAAAACTCTCTCAACCTTTTCTCCCTTTGGCGAATTTGAGCATTGGTAAGTCCTAAAGTTTTTGACCATTTGGTCATTTTTGCACATCAATTGGTATTCTTTTGTGCCTTATTTCATTTGAGTGCCGAAATCACCTACATCAAATGACCATTCCTTTCTTTTCTCTTTTTCTTCATTCATTGCCGAATGTGTCTTGATTCTAACCTCCTCTCTTTCTTTCTCTTTTATTTTCTTTGAAAACCGAATTCATCATCATCTCCATTTTCTTATTTTTATTCATTATCAATCAATATTTCTCTCAATATTTCTCTCATGGCCGAATGCTAAGGTGTTCATAAGCCAAATTATTTCCCTTTCTCTTTAATCTTTCATAGCCGAATCCTCCTTAAAACCATACTATTCTCAAATCCTTTCTTTTGACGTGGAATATAGGTAAGAGTTCTTTTTGTTTCGATTAGTTATTAGTGGTTAGTGCCGAATATTAATGTTGGCTTGAAGGCATTATTTGGATCAAAATAAACGCTTATTTTATTAACGCTTTATTTTGTTAAACTTTAGTGCGATAACGGAAAGTTGGAATCAAGAAGTGGTGGGTGACAAAGCATAGGAATCGATTCTCGTGGTAAGGAAATCACATCTTTTAAACTTTAGAAATTTTTTCGATATCATTAGATTAATGTTCTTTGCCTTTGAAGACATTCAACATAGGGAAGAAACGGGCGGTGTTTAGCCTTCGAAGAAGGGAGGTTCTGTTATTCCCTAAGTACAAGCAAAGGACTATTTCGAATCCGGGATTTTCCACCGGGTTGCGGACGCTCAACCGAGGAAAATCAACTGCTTGAAAGTCGTTCGTACTCCGAACCATTATTTGTTCGTGGATTCGATTCGGTTAGCGAACCATCAATCTGGAGAAAATCGCAAGTAGAAGTCTTACGAAAATCCGAGGGTAAATATCTAGATCGCTATATTTAGATCGGTTTTATTATAGATTATAGTGTTTTAATTAACACAATACGTATAGGTGTTGAAGAGCGGGAAAGTTTAGTTCTCTCCATAACCAGGTGTGTAACTTCACATTCATTTTCGGGCTAGACATCAAGTTGTGAGTGCTATGCTAAAATCGTAAAATAGTAAAAACGGGAAAAATACGTAGTAACTCATATTTTTGAGTAAATGCATGAAAACGGTTAAAACCGAGAAAAAAAAAATACGATAATACTCTAGTTTGATAAATGGACCGATAATACTCTAGTTCGATAAAATGGGCGATAATACTCTAGTTCGATAAAATGGGCGATAATACTCTAGTTCGATAAAATGGGCCGATAATACTCTAGTTCGATAAAATGGGCCGATAATACTCTAGTTCGATAAAATGGGCGATAATACTCTAGTTCGATAAAATGGGCCGATAAAACTCTAGTTCGATAAAATGGGCGATAATACTCTAGTTCGATTAAATGGGCAGAAAATACTGCTTTGATAAATTGGGCTAAAATGGGCCAAAGTCACTAAACTACTAAATGGGCTAGTTGTTAAATTGTTTATATGAGCCTAATGAAAGGTTAATTGATAAGCCCACCATGATATGGATTAATGAAAATCATTATATGATTATATTTTGTTATATACGCATGATTGCATGGGGTGGGTTATATGAAGAGAAGAATGGCCATTGCCACAAATTTGGCTCATTGCCTCTAGTTCGGTGGCTCGCCACAATATGGCTCAATGCCTCTAGTTCGGTGGCTCTCGCCACAAATTCGCTAAATGCCTCTAGTTCGGTGACAATGTCACAATCTAGTTCGATAGTGCACTACAAAATTATTTAAGGGCTTTAAGCCCATGATTGGTGTGTTTGGCGGGGTGGGTTGACTTGATCCCCACAGGTGTGTTGGTTGGTGCGGGGTGTTAGCGGATGGATACTAGGTTGGTTTGGGAAATTCATATTTCATGCATTCTTCTCTTTAAATTATGTTACTTTACGATGTATGGTTGAAATCATTAATGGGCTCAAGCCCAAAGATGATATCTTGACGATCCGGCCTAAAAATGGTGGTAAGTGAGTTGCACACCGAGTTCTTGTAACTCACCCAATTTTTATTAACCATTTCGTAATGGAAATTGACGTGGACTTGGGCGAGATGACTTGGTGGAGGCCATACTACGAATTTGGGTTTTTTTTTTTTATAAACTATGACTTTATTTAAGTTTTTATTTTAATTGCTATTATTGGGTTGATGTAATAAGGCCTCTAAGTATGTTTTATGGATTTTATCGTGTGGATGGTTTTATAATTTTTATTTTGAGACTTTAATTATGAGTTTATGTTAAATCATTTGGTTTTTCCTAAAAATATCGTTTATTTAATATTTTGACAATTAGACGATTTTCTTTAAAATTTTCCTCCAAATTCTTTTAAGAAGTTTTAAAGTTTCGATAAACATTTTATTTAAGATAAGTTTTAAACAAGTATATTCTTAAATTATTTTCAAAACCTCGTACTACATCTTTAACTCGATTTTCAAAAGTTTTTGCATCATTATTTTATCGTAAATCTTGAAAAGAAACGAAAGTATGTTTGGTGTGACAAACCAAATCTCGCCTAAACGCATAGACCGGTTTGGGGTGTTACATTTAGTGGTATCGAGAGCCCGCTTTCAAAACTCGTGTGGGTTTGGGTTCAATAAAGAAATTTGTTTGAAAATAATTTCTAGAGTTTTGATTAAAGGTAGTATGGCACCATGAGCATCCCGCCCAAGTCAAGTAAGTATCAGATATCTTTGTATGTTTATTATCATTGTGATATGATTATAAGAAACACTCTAGAACTTCTAGTTTTAGGTGTTAAAACCGTAGAGATTGAGACAATAGGATATTGATGCGAAAACACTCTATCTCTTTCATATCATAAGACATCGTTAATAAACAATCAAATATTATTCGATTTATAAAACTCTTAATCGATTAAATCGAATTAGTCGCCATGAGCACTAGAGGACGTGGTCGTGTGGGCGCGCGGTAGGCGTGGCCGTGGTAGAGGACGCAGGTGTTAGGGCGCAACCGATGTGCCGGGTCATATGTCGGAAATGGATGCACTGCGTCACTCGAGAGTGAGACGGGATCGCACGACCATATGGAAGAGGATAATCTTTGTGACACGAGCAATGCCGCGAGTACTTGAAAGGGTCATCGGATCGAATCTGGACCAACCGCTCGTGGGTCGATATCGGAGCGGCATCAAATCCGGTGGGCTGAGGTTTTCGTGAGGTGTCTGCAGTGTAGCTCCCAATGTCGCTGAATATTGGCTTGAGGCAGATAGAGCGAATTATGGGCGATCTTGAGTGCACTTTGTGGAACAAAAGTTAAGAGGAGCGGTATCTTTGTTGAGAGACGGCTTACCAATGGTGGCTTACTATCCGAGATGGCAATCGATGTCGCTTTGATTAATCGGGAATTTTTCAAGGCTTCCTTTCAAGGGAAATATGTGGGAACAAGCTATGTGGATGCCCGAAGGAAGGAATTCTTGAACTGGTGCAAGGAAATAAGACGGTGGCGACATATGAGGTGAGTTCTTACGTTTGAGTCGCTATGCTCGAACGATAGTGGCAACGGACCATGAGCTTGTTGTGTGCGCTTGAGGACGGTTTGAAAGGCGAGTTGCGGGTTACGATAGCCCCACAACAAGTTAGAACTTTTGCCGCTCTTGTGGAGAAGGCCAAGATAGCCGAAGAGGCTAAGAACTCGAACGTCAAAATCGGGAGCAAATTCGAGGCAAGAAAGATCTCAAGCATTCGGGTTCTTGAGAAGATTCTGAAGAGGCCGGAATGAGGAACCAGCTCAAGGAAGAGCACCGATGGTCATTAATCGTAGTCGGGATTGTCTTTGAATGTGGGAAAAGACATTCCTGAGAATGTTGGAGGAAAACGGTGCTTGCTATAAATGTGGATCGACGGAGCATCAATATAGGAGTTGCCTCGACGTATGGATACAACTCAAGAAGTTCGTACTCGATGCACCACCGGCAGAGGGAGTTCAAAAACCACCGAGAGGTCGGGACCAGGTCGTGGTGGTAATGGGGCCGACGTGGTCAAGGTGCGCCGGTCGAGGCAATGGTCCTAGAGGCAACGCGGATGCAAGACGGCCGAGATTGGTGTATGCGGTCGACGTCGTGAGGATGGCAATGCACTGATGTGATAACCGCATGCGTTCTTCATTTCGATGTACCGTTATTGCCTTGATAGATATTGGTTCTACTCATTCGTACATTGCTAGCACCATAACCGAAACTTGAAATTAGACTCAAATTTCCGATAAAGAGATGAGGGTGATTAGTCCCTTAGGTCGATCGGTGGTGGTTAATAAACTGTTTAGAGACGTGCCCTTAGTTATTCAAGGAGAAACATTCTTGGCAAATTTGATGGAATTGCCTTTTGGCGAATCGATATCATTCTGGGCATGGATTGGTTGGTTAAGCACCGCGCGCAATTGGATCTTGGCTGAAAGCGGATGTTGATAAGAATCATGGAGGATAAGGAGATAGTTATGATAGGCGGCGGAGAAATTTCTTGACAAACGTGATTTCTGCGTTAAAGGCGCGAGAAGTTGGTACGAAAAGGATATGGAGCATTTTTAGCATTTATTAGTGCTTTAGATGCCAAAGAGCTGCGATGGAAGATGTGAGAACGGTGAAGGAATTTTGGATGTTTTTCTGAAGAACTTCCTGGTGTACCTCCGGATCGGGAAGTGGAATTTGGTATTGAGCTTTTGCCCGAATCGCTCCGGTGTCCATTGCTCCTTATAGAATGGCACCGAAGGAGTTGTCGAGCTTAAAGCCCAAATTCAAGAACCGCTAGATCGGGGTTTTATTCGACCGAGTGTGTCTCCGTGGGGAGCACCGGTTTTGTTTGTTAAGAAGAAGGATGGGTCAATGCGTATGTGTATTGACTATAGGCAATTGAATAAGTCGACGATCAAGAATCGGTACCCTCTGCCGAGGATTGACGACTGTTTGATCAATTGAAGGGAGCTCTGCTTTCTCAAGATTGATTTAAGGTCGGGTTACCACCAACTTAAGGTGAAAGAAGCGGATATTCACAAGACAATGTTCGAACCCGCTTACGGACACTATGAGTTTTTAGTGATGCCGTTTGGGTTGACCAATGCACCACCGCATTTATGGATATGATGAACCGGGTCTTTCAACCATTCTTAGATCGGTTTGTGGTGGTATTCATAGATGACATTCGGTTTTATTCGAGGAGCGAAGAAGAACATGACTCGCATTTGCGGATTGTATTGCAAGTGCTTGAGATAATCAGATTGTATGCCAAATTCGAGAAATGTGAATTTTGGTTAAGAGAAGTGACTTTCTTGGGTCATGTGGTATCACCAGAAGGAATAAGGGTGGATCCTCGGAAGATTGAGGCGGTATTGGATTGGAAACCACCAAGTCGGTAGTCGAGATTCGGAGTTTCTTGGGTTTGGTGGATATTATAGGCGCTTTGTTGAGGGGTTCTCATTGATTGCTTTGCACCTCTAACTAAGCTTTTGCGGAAGGGAGTGTTGTTTATATGGACGATAAGCGGCAAGAAAGTTTCGAGCTACCAAGAAGGTTTTAATGGAAGCGCGTATTGATTCAACTCGAGGTCGGGAAGGAGTTTACGATTTATTGTGATGCGTCACATACGGGTTTAGGCTTGCGTATTGATGCAAAGTGGGAAAGTTGTAGCTTACGCTTCTCTCGTCAATTGAGACCGCACGAAGTGAACTACCCTACTCATGATTTGGAGTTAGCAAAGCGGTGGTCTTTGCCTTAAAGATTTGGAAGCATTACCTCTATGGTGAAAAGTCTATCATCTATACGGACCACAAGAGTCTTAAGTATCTTCTTACTCGTAAGAGTTAAACTTGAGACAACGAAGATGGGTGGAGCTGTTAAAGGACTATGATTTCTCTATTGAGTATCATCCCGGAAAGGCTAATGTAGTGGCGGACGCATTAAGTCGTAAGGTGGTATCTGATTTGAGAGCTATGTTTGCCCATTTGAGTTTGTATGAGGATGGTAGTTTGATAGCGGAATTTCAAGTGAAGCCTATGTGGTTGGAACAAATTAAGGAAAAACAGATTTTAGATGAGAAGTTGAGACTTTTATTTCACAAGTGGAAAATGGTGAAATAGAGGATTTTGGTATGAACATGGAAGGTGTGTTGTGCTTTCGTGGAAGAGTCTCAGTATGCCTAGGGACTCGGATATGAGGCAAATGATTTTATGGGAGGCGCATAGTAGTCCTTATGCTATGCATCCCGAGGAAATAAGATGTATCGGATCTTCGTGAACGGTTTTGGTGGCACAGATTGAAACGGAGATTTGAAATTTGTGGGAAAATGCTTAACTTGTCGCAAAGTGAAAGCGGAGCATCAATTGCCGCCGTCTCTTTTGCAACCGCTAAGATTCCCTTTGGAAATGGGAGCGGATAACAATGGATTTTGTTAGTGGGTTACCTTTAACACCTACTAAGAAAAATTCTGCTTGGGTAATTGTTGATCGTTTGACGAAAGACCGCTCATTTTCTACCAAAGTCGTCACGGACTACTCGTTGCGAAGTTAAGCGAAACTGTATGTATCTGAAATCGTGAGGTTGCATGGGGTACCAGATATCGATTATATCGGATCGGGATCCTAGGTTTACATCTCGATTTTGAAAGCTTTGCATGAAGCCTTGGGTACAAAGCTTAATTTTAGTACGGCTTTTCATCCTCACCCGATGGTCGATCGGAGAGAGTGATTCGATTCGGAAGACATGTTAAGGGGATGTGTAATCGACTTCAAAGGTAGTTGGGAGGATTTTCTACCGTTAGCGGAATTTGCGTACAACAACACTACCGATCTAGCATTCGGATGGCACCCTACTAGGCATTGTATGGTCGTAGGTGTCGTTCTCCTATTTGCTGGATCGAGTTGGGTGATCGGCGATTGTTAGGACTCGAGATGATTTCAAACGGAAGAAAAAGTGAAAGTTATTCGAGCACGGTTAAAGGAAGCTTCGGATAGACGAAGTCGTATGCGGATCTGAAGCGTAAAGAGATCGAGTATGCCGTAGGAGATCAAGTCTTCTGAAGGTCTCACCTTGGAAAAGATATTCGATTCGGGAAGAAGGGCAAGTTGAGTCCTAGATACATTGGACCGTATCGTGTGGTGAAACGAGTTGGTCCAGTGGCCTATCAAATCGAATTACCTCCAGAATTGAGTCAAATTCATAATGTTTTTCATGTGTCCATGTTGAGGCGCTATAGATCGGATCCTTCGCACTTAGTACCGGTAGAAGAAGTGGAGTTGAATTTGGATTTGTCTTTTGAGGAGGAACCAGTGGAAATCTTAGACCGAGACGTGAAGGTGCTAAGAAAGAAGACTGTGCCGTTGGTCAAAGTGTTGTGGCGTAACCACGGAGTGGAGGAAGCTACGTGGGAGCCTGAGGATGCAATTCGGCAACAATACCCTCACCTTTTTCAGCCAGGTAAATTTCGAGGACGAAATTTTCTTTTAGAGGGTAGAGTTGTAACACCACGAAAATTTGAGTAATTTATTTTCTATGTGTGCTTTGAGTAATTATTCTAGAAAGTAAAATTTTCTGATTTATTTTCGTGGTTAGTATAGTCTGAAGAAGGATTTAAAATTTTTTAGAAGGAATATTATTAATTTTAAGAAATTATTTATGGAAGTGGATTAAGTGACTTTGACACATAAATTAATTTAAGTGTCAAAGTGAGGCATAAGATGAATTATTGGACAAGTGGTGATGGCGCATGAGCTTGTGCATGAGGTTGAAGGTTCAATCCCATGTTTAGCATCTAGGTGAATTTTATTTTGAATTTTTATGCACCAATATAGCAAGTGTCGGCCAAGAGCTTTTATGGAAGGTGTTGACTTGTTATTTTTGGTTAAAATATCAAAGGAATAAGGAAATTTTGAACTTAAGGAAGGGTATCAAAAGAATAAGGAAAATGTGAAGATATGAGGCATGAATCAAGGAAGAATTTTTGGAAACAATATCTTGGCCTAAAGACCATGTACTTGGACGGCAATATGGCTATAGGGGAGCCAATTTTTGGTGATAGTTTTGGCTAGGAATTTTAGTCTTGTTTTGGTCATTTTTGTTAGTTTGTGCAAGTTTTGAAAACTCTCTCAACCTTTTCTCCCTTGGGCCGAATTTGAGCATTGGTAAGTCCTAAAGTTTTTGACCATTTGGTCATTTTGCACATCAATTGGTATTCTTTTGTGCCTTATTTCATTTGAGTGCCGAAATCACCTACATCAAATGACCATTCCTTTCTTTTCTCTCTTTTCTTCATTGCCGAATGTGTCTTGATTCTAACCTCCTCTCTTTCTTTCTCTTTTATTTTCTTTGAAAACCGAATTCATCATCATCTCCATTTTCTTATTTTTATTCATTATCAATCAATATTTCTCTCCAATATTTCTCTCATGGCCGAATGCTAAGGTGTTCATAAGCCAAATTATTTCCCTTTCTCTTTAATCTTTCATAGCCGAATCCTCCTTAAAACCATACTATTCTCAAATCCTTTCTTTTCGACGTGGAATATAGGTAAGAGTTCTTTTGTTTCGATTAGTTATTAGTGGTTAGTGCCGAATATTAATGTTGGCTTGAAGGCATTATTTGGATCAAAATAAACGCGTTTATTTTATTAACGTTTATTTTGTTAAACTTTAGTGCGATAACGGAAAGTTGGAATCAAGAAGTGGTGGGTGACAAAGCATAGGAATCGATTCTCGTGGTAAGGAAATCACATCTTTTAAACTTTAGAAATTTTTTCGATATCATTAGATTAATGTTCTTTGCCTTTGAAGACATTCAACATAGGGAAGAAACGGGCGGTGTTTAGCCTTCGGAAGAAGGGAGGTTACATTATTCCCCTAAGTACAAGCAAAGGACTATTTCGGGAATCCGGGATTTTCCACCGGGTTGCGGACGTTCAACCGAGGAAAATCAACTGTTCGAAGTCGTTCGTACTCCCGAACCATTATTTGTTCGTGGATTCGATTCGGTTAGCGAACCATCAATCGGAGAGAAATCGCAAGTAGAAGTCTTACGAAAAATCCGAGGGTAAATTTCTAGATCGCTATATTTAGATCGGTTTTATTATAGATTATAGTGTTTTAATTAACACAATACGTATAGGTGTTGAAGAGCGGAAAGTTTAGTTCTCTCCATAACCAGTGTGTAACTTCACACTCATTTTCGGGCTAGACATCAAGTTGTGAGTGCTATGCTAAAATCGTAAAATAGTAAAAACGGGAAAAATACGTAGTAACTCATATTTTTGAGTAAATGCATGAAAACGGTTAAAACCGAGAAAAAAAAAATACGATAATACTCTAGTTTGATAAATGGACCGATAATACTCTAGTTCGATAAAATGGGCGATAATACTCTAGTTCGATAAAATGGGCGATAATACTCTAGTTCGATAAAATGGGCGATAATACTCTAGTTCGATAAAATGGGCGATAATACTCTAGTTCGATAAAATGGGCGATAATACTCTAGTTCGATAAAATGGGCGATAAAACTCTAGTTCGATAAAATGGGCGATAATACTCTAGTTCGATTAAATGGGCCGAAAATACTCTGTTTCGATAAATTGGGCTAAAATGGGCCAAAGTCACTAAACTACTAAATGGGCTAGTTGTTAAATTGTTTATATGAGCCTAATGAAAGGTTAATTGATAAGCCCACCGATGATATGGATTAATGAAAATCATTATATGATTATATTTGTTATATACGCATGATTGCATGGGGTGGGTTATATGAAGAGAAGAATGGCCGATTGCCACAAATTTGGCTCATTGCCTCTAGTTCGGTGGCTCTGCCACAATATGGCTCAATGCCTCTAGTTCGGTGGCTCTGCCACAAATTCGGCTAAATGCCTCTAGTTCGGTGACAATGTCACAATCTAGTTCGGTAGTGCACTACAAAATTATTTAAGGGCTTTAAGCCCATGATTGGTGTGTTTGGCGGGGTGGGTTGACTTGATCCCCACAGGTGTGTTGGTTGAGTGCGGGGTGTTAGCGGATGGATACTAGGTTGGTTTGGGAAATTCATATTTCATGCATTCTTCTCTTTAAATTATGTTACTTTACGATGTATGGTTGAAATCATTAATGGGCTCAAGCCCGACATGATATCTTGACGATCCGGCCTAAAAATGGTGGTAAGTGAGTTGCACACTGAGTTCTTGTAACTCACCCAATTTTTATTAACCATTTCAGGTAATGGAAATTGACGTGGACTTGGGCCGGAGATGACTTGGTGGAGGCCATACTACGAATTTGGGTTTTTTTTTTATAAACTATGACTTTATTTAAGTTTTTATTTTAATTGCTATTATTGGGTTGATGTAATAAGGCCTCTAAGTATGTTTTATGGATTTTATCGTGTGGATGGTTTTATAATTTTTATTTTGAGACTTTAATTATGAGTTTATGTTAAATCATTTGGTTTTTCCTAAAAATATCGTTTATTTAATATTTTGACAATTAGACGATTTTCTTTAAAATTTTCCTCCAAATTCTTTTAAGAAGTTTTAAAGTTTCGATAAACATTTTATTTAAGATAAGTTTTAAACAAGTATATTCTTAAATTATTTTCAAAACCTCGTACTACATCTTTAACTCGATTTTCAAAAGTTTTTGCATCATTATTTTATCGTAAATCTTGAAAAGAAAGCGAAAGTATGTTTGGTGTGACAAACCAAATCTCGCCTAAACGCATAGACCGGGTTTGGGGTGTTACATTTAGTGGTATCGAGCCCGGTTTCAAAACTCGGTGTGGTTTGGGTTCAATAAAGAAATTTGTTTGAAAATAATTTCTAGAGTTTTGATTAAAGGTAGTATGGCACCATGAGCATCCCGCGCCAAGTCAAGTAAGTATCAGATATCTTTGTATGTTTATTATCATTGTGATATGATTATAAGAAACACTCTAGAACTTCTAGTTTTAGGTGTTAAAACCGTAGAGATTGAGACAATAGGATATTGATGCGAAAACACTCTATCTCTTTCATATCATAAGACATCGTTAATAAACAAGCGAAATATTATTCGATTTATAAAACTCTTAATCGATTAAATCGAATTAGTCGCCATGAGCACTAGAGGGCGTGGTCGTGGGCGCGTAGGCGTGGCCGTGGTAGAGGACGAGGTGTTAGGGCGCAACTGATGTGCCGGGTCATATGTCGGAAATGGATGCACTGCGTCACTCGAGAGTGAGGCGGGATCGCATACGACCATATGGAAGAGGATAATCTTTGTGACACGAGCAATGCTGCGAGTACTTGAAAGGGTCACTGGATCCGAATCTGGACCAACCGCTCGTGGGTCGATATCGGAGCGATGAAATCCGATGGAGCCGAGGTTTTCAGAGGTGTCTCGGTGTAGCTCCCAATGTCGCTGAATATTGGCTTGAGGCGATGAGAGCGAATTATGGGCGATCTTGAGTGCACTTGTGGAACAAAAGTTAAGAGGAGCGGTATCTTTGTTGAGAGACGAAGCTTACCAATGGTGGCTTACTATCCGAGATGGCATCGATGTTTGCTTTGATTAACTGGGAATTTTTCAAGGCTTCCTTTCAAGGGAAATATGTGGGAACAAGCTATGTGGATGCGAAGGAAGGAATTCTTGAACTGGTGCAAGAAATAAGGCGGTGGCGACATATGAGGTGAGTTCTTACGTTTGAGTCGCTATGCTCGAGCGATAGTGGCAACGGACCATGAGCGTTGTGTGCGCTTCGAGGACGGTTTGAAAGGCGAGTTGCGGGTTCGATAGCCCCACAACAAGTTAGAACTTTTGCCGCTCTTGTGGAGAAGGCCAAGATAGCCAAGAGGCTAAGAACTCGGAACGTCAAAATCGGGAGCAAATTCGAGGCAAGAAAGATCTCAAAGCATTCGGGTTCTTGAGAAGATTCTGAAGAGGCCCGGAATGAGGAACCGACTCAAGGAAGAGCACCGATGGTCGTTAATCGTCAGTCGGGATTGTCTTTGAATGTGGGAAAAGACATTCCTGGAGAATGTTGGAGGAAAGCGGGTGCTTGCTATAAATGTGGATCGACGGAGCATCAATATAGGAGTTGCCCTCGGCGTATGGATACAACTCAAGAAGTTCGTACTCTTGATGCACCACCGGCAAGAGGAGTTCGGCCAACCACCGAGAGGTCGGGGACCAGGTCGTGGTGGTAATGGGGCCGGGCGTGGTCAAGGTGCAATGGGTCGAGGCAATGGTCCTAGAGGCAACGCGGATGCAAGACGGCCCGGGATTGGTGTATGCGGTCGGGCGTCGTGAGGATGGCAATGCACTGATGTGATAACTGATGCGTTCTTCATTTACGATGTACCCATTATTGCCTTGATAGATATTGGTTCTACTCATTCGTACATTGCTAGCACCATAATCGAAACTTGAAATTAGACTCAAATTTCCGATAAAGAGATGAGGTGATTAGTCCCTTAGGTCGATCGGTGGTGGTTAATAAAGCTGTTTAGAGACGTGCCCTTAGTTATTCAAGGAGAAACATTCTTGGCAAATTTGATGGAATTGCCTTTTGGCGAATTCGATATCATTACAGGCATGGATTGGTTGGTTAAGCACCGGCGCAATTGGGTTTGTCTTTGAAAAGCGGATGTTGATAAGAATGCGGAGGATAAGGAGATAGTTATGATAGGCGGCGGAGAAATTTCTTGACAAACGTGATTTACTGCGTTAAAGCGGAGAAGTTGGTACGAAAAGGATATGGAGCATTTTTAGCATTTATTAGTGCTTTAGATGCCAAAGAGTCATCGATGGAAGATGTGAGAACGGTGAAGGAATTTTGGATGTTTTCTGAAGAACTTCCCCGTGTACCTCGGATCGGAAGTGGAATTTGGTATTGAGCTTTTGCCGAATCGCTCCGGTGTCCATTGCTCCTTATAGAATGGCACCCAAGGAGTTGTCGGAGCTTAAAGCCCAAATTCAAGAACCGCTAGATCGGGGTTTTATTCGACCAGAGTGTGTCTCCGTGGGAGCACCGGTTTTGTTTGTTAAGAAGAAGGATGGGTCAATGCGTATGTGTATTGACTATAGGCAATTGAATAAGTGACGATCAAGAATCGGTACCCTCTGCCGAGGATTGACGACTGTTTGATCAATTGAAGGAGCTCTGCTTTCTCCAAGATTGATTTAAGGTCGGGTTACCACACGGCTTAAGGTGAAAGAAGCGGATATTCACAAGACAGCGTTCGAACCCGTTCACGGACACTATGAGTTTTTAGTGATGCCGTTTGGGTTGACCAATGCACCAATTGCATTTATGGATATGATGAACCGGGTCTTTCAACCATTCTTAGATCGGTTTGTGGTGGTATTCATAGATGACATTCTCGTTTATTCGAGGAGCGAAGAAGAACATGACTCGCATTTGCGGATTGTATTGCAAGTGCTTCGAGATAATCATTGTATGCCAAATTCGATAAATGTGAATTTTGGTTAAGAGAAGTGACTTTCTTGGGTCATGTGGTATCACCAAGGAATAAGGGTGGATCCTCGGAAGATTGAGGCGGTATTGGATTGGAAACCACCAAGTCGGTAGTTGAGATTCGGAGTTTCTTGGGTTTGGTGGATATTATAGGCGCTTTGTTGAGGGGTTCTCATTGATTGCCGCACCTCTAACTAAGCTTTTGCGGAAGGGAGTGTTGTTTATATGGACCGATAAGCGCAAGAAAGTTTCGAGCGGTGAAGAAGGTTTTAACTGAAGCGCCGGTATTGATTCAACTTTGAGGTTTGGGAAGGAGTTTACAGCTTTATTGTGATGCGTCACATACGGGTTTAGGGCTGCGTATTGATGCAAAGTGGGAAAGTTGTAGCTTACGCTTCTCGTCAATTGAGACCGCACGAGTGAACTACCCTACTCATGATTTGGAGTTAGCGCAGTGGTCTTTGCCTTAAAGATTTGGAGGCATTACCTCTATGGTGAAAAGTCTATCATCTATACGGACCACAAGAGTCTTAAGTATCTTCTTACTCGAAGGAGTTAAACTTGAGACAACGAAGATGGGTGGAGTCATGTTAAAGGACTATGATTTCTCTATTGAGTATCATCCTGGAAAGGCTAATGTAGTGGCGGACGCATTAAGTCGTAAGGTGGTATCTGATTTGAGAGCTATGTTTGCCCATTTGAGTTTGTATGAGGATGGTAGTTTGATAGCGGAATTTCAAGTGAAGCCTATGTGGTTGGAACAAATTAAGGAAAAACAGATTTTAGATGAGAAGTTGAGACTTTTATTTCAGCAAGTGGAAAATGGTGAAATAGAGGATTTTGGTATGAACATGGAAGGTGTGTTGTGCTTTCGTGGAAGAGTCTGTATGCCTAGGGACTCAGATATGAGGCAAATGATTTTGCGGGAGGCGCATAGTAGTCCTTATGCTATGCATCCCGGAGGAAATAAGATGTATCGGGATCTTCGTGAACGGTTTTGGTGGCACAGATTGAAACGGAGATTTCGAAATTTGTGGGAAAATGCTTAACTTGTCGGCAAGTGAAAGCGGAGCATCAATTGCCGTCGGTCTTTTGCAACGATTAAGATTCCCTTTGGAAATGGGAGCGGATAACAATGGATTTTGTTAGTGGGTTACCTTTAACACCTACTAAGAAAAATTACATTTGGGTAATTGTTGATCGTTTGTGAAGACTGCTCATTTTCTACCGGTCGCGTGCGGACTACTCGTTGCGAAGTTAGCAAAGCGTATGTATCCGAAATCGTGAGGTTGCATGGGGTACCAGATCGATTATATCGGATCGGGATCCTAGGTTTACATCTCGATTTTGGAAAGCTTTGCATGAAGCCTTGGGTACAAAGCTTAATTTTAGTACGGCTTTTCATCCTCGATCGATGGTCGATCGGAGAGAGTGATTCAGATTCTGGAAGACATGTTAAGGGATGTGTAATCGACTTCAAAGGTAGTTGGGAGGATTTTCTACCGTTAGCGAATTTGCGTGCACAACAACGCTACCCGATCTAGCATTCGATGGCACCCTACTAGGCATTGTATGGTCGTAGGTGTCGTTCTCCTATTCTTTGGGATCGAGTTGGGTGATCGGCGATTGTTAGGACACGAGATGATTTCTGAAGCGGAAGAAAAAGTGAAAGTTATTCGAGCGCAGTTAAAGGAAGCTTCGGATAGACGAGTCGTATGCGGATCTGAAGCGTAAAGAGATCGAGTATGCCGTAGGAGATCAAGTCTTCCTGAAGGTCTCACCTTGGAAAAAGATATTCAGATTCGGGAAGAAGGGCAAGTTGAGTCCTAGATACATTGGACCGTATCGTGTGGTGAAACGAGTTGGTCCAGTGGCCTATCAAATCGAATTACCTCCAGAATTGAGTCAAATTCATAATGTTTTTCATGTGTCCATGTTGAGGCGCTATAGATCGGATCCTTCGCACTTAGTGCCGGTAGAAGAAGTGGAGTTGAATTTGGATTTGTCTTTTGAGGAGGAACCGGTGGAAATCTTAGGCCAGAGGCGTGAAGGTGCTAAGAAAGAAGACTGTGCCGTTGGTCAAAGTGTTGTGGCGTAACCACGAGTGGAGGAAGCTACGTGGGAGCTGAGGATGCAATTCGGCAACAATACCCTCACCTTTTTCAGCCGGTAAATTTCGAGGACGAAATTTTCTTTTAGAGTAGAGTTGTAACACCACTGAAAATTTGAGTAATTTATTTTCTATGTGTGCTTTGAGTAATTATTCTAGAAAGTAAAATTTTCTGATTTATTTTCGTGGTTAGTATAGTCTGAAGAAGGATTTAAAATTTTTTAGAAGGAATATTATTAATTTTAAGAAATTATTTATGGAAGTGGATTAAGTGACTTTGACACATAAATTAATTTAAGTGTCAAAGTGAGGCATAAGATGAATTATTGGACAAGTGGTGATGGCGCATGAGCTTGTGCATGAGGTTGAAGGTTCGAATCCCATGTTTAGCATCTAGGTGAATTTTATTTTGAATTTTTATGCACCAATATAGCAAGTGTCGGCCAAGAGCTTTTATGGAAGGTGTTGACTTGTTATTTTTGGTTAAAATATCAAAGGAATAAGGAAATTTTGAACTTAAGGAAGGGTATCAAAAGAATAAGGAAAATGTGAAGATATGAGGCATGAATCAAGGAAGAATTTTTGGAAACAATATCTTGGCCTAAAGACCATGTACTTGGACGGCAATATGGCTATAGGGGGAGCCGAATTTTGGTGATAGTTTTGGCTAGGAATTTTAGTCTTGTTTTGGTCATTTTGTTAGTTTGTGCAAGTTTTGAAAACTCTCTCAACCTTTTCTCCCTTTGGCCGAATTTGAGCATTGGTAAGTCCTAAAGTTTTTGACCATTTGGTCATTTTGCACATCAATTGGTATTCTTTTGTGCCTTATTTCATTTGAGTGCCGAAATCACCTACATCAAATGACCATTCCTTTCTTTTCTCTCTTTTCTTCATTGCCGAATGTGTCTTGATTCTAACCTCCTCTCTTTCTTTCTCTTTTATTTTCTTTGAAAACCGAATTCATCATCATCTCCATTTTCTTATTTTTATTCATTATCAATCAATATTTCTCTCCAATATTTCTCTCATGGCCGAATGCTAAGGTGTTCATAAGCCAAATTATTTCCCTTTCTCTTTAATCTTTCATAGCCGAATCCTCCTTAAAACCATACTATTCTCAAATCCTTTCTTTTAGACGTGGAATATAGGTAAGAGTTCTTTTGTTTCGATTAGTTATTAGTGGTTAGTGCCGAATATTAATGTTGGCTTGAAGGCATTATTTGGATCAAAATAAACGTTTATTTTATTAACGTTTATTTTGTTAAACTTTAGTGCGATAACGGAAAGTTGGAATCAAGAAGTGGTGGGTGACAAAGCATAGGAATCGATTCTCGTGGTAAGGAAATCACATCTTTTAAACTTTAGAAATTTTTTCGATATCATTAGATTAATGTTCTTTGCCTTTGAAGACATTCAACATAGGGAAGAAACGGGCGGTGTTTAGCCTTCGGAAGAAGGGAGGTTACATTATTCCCCTAAGTACAAGCAAAGGACTATTTCGAATCAGGGATTTTCCACCGGGTTGCGGACGTTCAACCGAGGAAAATCAAGCTGTTCGGGTCGTTCGTACTCCCTGAACCATTATTTGTTCGTGGATTCGATTCGGTTAGCGAACCATCAATCGGAGAGAAATCGCAAGTAGAAGTCTTACGAAAATCCGAGGTAAATTTCTAGATCGCTATATTTAGATCGGTTTTATTATAGATTATAGTGTTTTAATTAACACAATACGTATAGGTGTTGAAGAGCGGGAAAGTTTAGTTCTCTCCATAACCAGGTGTGTAACTTCACACTCATTTTCGGGCTAGACATCAAGTTGTGAGTGCTTTGCTAAAATCGTAAAATAGTAAAAACGGGAAAAATACGTAGTAACTCATATTTTTGAGTAAATGCATGAAAACGGTTAAAACCGAGAAAAAAAAAATACGATAATACTCTAGTTTGATAAATGGACCGATAATACTCTAGTTCGATAAAATGGGCCGATAATACTCTAGTTCGATAAAATGGGCGATAATACTCTAGTTCGATAAAATGGGCCGATAATACTCTAGTTCGATAAAATGGGCGATAATACTCTAGTTCGATAAAATGGGCGATAATACTCTAGTTCGATAAAATGGGCGATAAAACTCTAGTTCGATAAAATGGGCGATAATACTCTAGTTCGATTAAATGGGCCGAAAATACTGCTGTTTGATAAATTGGGCTAAAATGGGCCAAAGTCACTAAACTACTAAATGGGCTAGTTGTTAAATTGTTTATATGAGCCTAATGAAAGGTTAATTGATAAGCCCACCGATGATATGGATTAATGAAAATCATTATATGATTATATTTGTTATATACGCATGATTGCATGGGGTGGGTTATATGAAGAGAAGAATGGCCAGTTGCCACAAATTTGGCTCATTGCCTCTAGTTCGGTGGCTCTGCCACAATATGGCTCAATGCCTCTAGTTCGGTGGCTCTGCCACAAATTCGACTAAATGCCTCTAGTTCGGTGACAATGTCACAATCTAGTTCCCAGAGTGCACTACAAAATTATTTAAGGGCTTTAAGCCCATGATTGGTGTGTTTGGCGGGGTGGGTTGACTTGATCCCCACAGTGTGTTGGTTGAGTACGGGGTGTTAGCGGATGGATACTAGGTTGGTTTGGGAAATTCATATTTCATGCATTCTTCTCTTTAAATTATGTTACTTTACGATGTATGGTTGAAATCTGTTAATGGGCTCAAGCCCAGCATGATATCTTGACGATCTGGCCTAAAAATGGTGGTAAGTGAGTTGCACACTGAGTTCTTGTAACTCACCCAATTTTTATTAACCATTTTAGGTAATGGAAATTGACGTGGACTTGGGCCGGAGATGACTTGGTGGAGGCCATACTACGAATTTGGGTTTTTTTTTTATAAACTATGACTTTATTTAAGTTTTTATTTTAATTGCTATTATTGGGTTGATGTAATAAGGCCTCTAAGTATGTTTTATGGATTTTATCGTGTGGATGGTTTTATAATTTTTATTTTGAGACTTTAATTATGAGTTTATGTTAAATCATTTGGTTTTTCCTAAAAATATCGTTTATTTAATATTTTGACAATTAGACGATTTTCTTTAAAATTTTCCTCCAAATTCTTTTAAGAAGTTTTAAAGTTTCGATAAACATTTTATTTAAGATAAGTTTTAAACAAGTATATTCTTAAATTATTTTCAAAACCTCGTACTACATCTTTAACTCGATTTTCAAAAGTTTTTGCATCATTATTTTATCGTAAATCTTGAAAAGAAACGAAAGTATGTTTGGTGTGACAAACCAAATCTCGTCTAAACGCATAGACCGGGTTTGGGGTGTTACAATCACCTTGGAAGAAAGTTCTCCGGTTTGGATGTAAAGGAAAATTGAGTCCACGGTTCATCGAGACATATGAAATCATAGAAAGAATCAGACCTGTTGCGTACCGATTAGCATTACCACCAGAGCTTGATAAAATTCAATATGTTTTTCATGTGTGTAACAACTCAATTTCAGTGAAATCAGAACAGTGGTTTCGTGACCACAAATTCGAGCTGAAAAGATAAATTATTTTAATATTATTGCATGATTAGTGACATGATAGGAAGGTTATATAAAAATTTTGAAAAGAAAATTTTATCGATTATGTGTTAATTAGAGAAAGGACTAAATTGCATAAAATGTTAAAGTTGAATTCTATTAGCTATAAGGATTAAATAGCTATGGAGTTCAAAACTTGATGTACTTATATGATAATTAGACCATTAAAGAAAAGTATGTAGATATTTTTAGTGAATCATCCATGGAAATTTAGAAAAGGGCAAGGACTAAATTTGAAATTGAATTAATTTAATTAATTAAAAAATGATAAAAGAAATATCATCTTATTTTCTCATCATCTTCCCCAAATAATCTATGGAAGCCCTAGGAGAGAGAAAATGAACTTTTCAAGCTTAATTGGGTAAGTTTCCAAGTCCCGTTTTTAGTAATTTTTATATTTTTGAAATCGAGATAGTTTACTCTCTTTATTTTGGGGATTAATTTGAAAAGTTATTAAATTATGGAAATTGTGCCATGGATGTAAATGCTGAATTTATGAAATTTATGAGAGAAAATGAAAAGTTGTTGATAGATAAACAACTTTTACAAAGTAAATTTTGATGAAAACATGATTTAGGGACTAAATTAAAAACTTGGAAAATTCCATGGAAAATTCTGATTTTTA
Source organism: Gossypium sturtianum (assembly GCA_025698515.1). Taxonomy (NCBI): domain Eukaryota; kingdom Viridiplantae; phylum Streptophyta; class Magnoliopsida; order Malvales; family Malvaceae; genus Gossypium; species Gossypium sturtianum. Next base: position 48,816,130 of record CM046943.1, read on the forward strand.
TGAAATATATGTGCTGTAAGTTGTTTATTGAAATTTTGGTTAGTCTTGGAATAGGGAGTAAATTGCATGAATTTTATTTTCCGAGCCTAGGCACAAAATTGGAATTTATGGAAAGTTTAGGGACAAAATAGTAATTTTTCCTAGAATGTAAATTAAGTTCAAATGAATATGAAATGTGAGAAATTTATAATTAAATTTATTTATATAGATCCGGAAAGATCAAATAAGGAGTTGGATCGAGGAATCGAAAAAGTTTCGGATTAGTAGTTTTCAAACACAAACGAATATCAAAGTAAGTTCGTGTAACTTAAATGAGTATGAAATTATGTTGAATTGAATGTTATGTTTAAGTTATATGTGAATTATGTTTATGTAAATGATAAAAATGCAAGAAATGGATACATGTTTGAAATTAAATGAAAAGGGATTAAATTCCGTTTGAACATTGGATTTCGATGGATAAATGCGATTTCCCGAAATGAATGAGGTTCTACATTTGTTGCTGATGGGATTTAGTTCGGATGAGTAATCCTTTGACCTCATTTCAGAAAGGATTTAGCCCGATGGGTAATTCTGATATAAGTCTCTCGAGCATATGTTATGGATTGGATTTAGCCCGGACAGGTAATCCAGATCTAACTCTTTAGAGCATATGTCATAAAAAGGATTTAGCCTGGACTGTTAATCCTATTGTATAGATGTTGCTCGAGAGTGTGCTCTCTGAAATAGTGCCTTATGGGTATCATTGAACATGAATTGACGGATATACTATTTTGTACACTTTGCGTGTACTACTTGAGTATCCATCGAAATTTCAATGATTCAACGGATAAAATAAATGGCATGATATGAGAGATATGGCATGATGAGCTCATCTATGTTTATTTGATGTATATGAAAATTATATGACTAACTTGTTTGATTGAGTGAATATGTTTAGGCAAATTGCCAATGTTATGGAAATCATGTTGTTGTATGTTTGATATTAATGAAAGTAAATGGTAAGTTTAATTCCAGTTATATGAACTTACTAAGCATAAAATGCTTATTAGGTTATATTTTCCCTGTTTTATAGTGCTCGAAAGCTCGGGAAGGTCGGAGATTTGTCGGAGCAATCATCAGACTATCTACTCGTTGACTTTGGTATAAATAGTAAACTAGCTTTGGTATAATGGCATGTATAGGATAAAATGACCAAATTATAGTTTGTAAATTATGGATGTAATCTAGTCATTGGAATGGCTAGTAATAGTTATTTTGGTATACTTAAGGTTATGCTATAACAATTATCTATGAATTGAGAATGTTAAGTATAGTTGACTAAGTTTTGCATAAGAAATAGATTAAACAAAGGTAAGGTTATGAACATGATTGCATGTGATATTATATCATATTGGTTGTTGGAATTTGGCTTGGAAATATGCTTGAATTGGTTGGTATATGGTGGTTTGTTTTGGTGTTGGTAAATGGCAAAGTTTGGGTTAGAAATAAAGCTAAGAAATAGCTTTATTTTGTCCACACGGGTAGATACACGGGCGTGTGTCTTGACCGTGTGTGACACACGGCCTGGTACATGGGCATGTGGTCTGGTCGTGTGTCCCCTGCATCTTCAAATTTAGAAACAGAATGCCCAGAATTGAGCACACGGGTAGAGACACGGGCGTGTGTGTAACAGCCCGATTTTGGGCCTAATCAGAACAGTGGTTTCGGGACCAGAAAATTGACGCAGCAAAGTTCATTTTTATTATATTTTTATGGTCTATAGTTTCTAGGAAAGATTTCGTGAAAATTTCGTTCGAAAATTTTGACGTTTGGGCACTCAATTTAGTCAAAAGGATTAAATTGTAAAAAAGTGCAAAAGTTGAGTTCTACATGCTAGAGGTGTCTAATTGTTATGAAATTTTAAATTGAAGGTCCTTAGTTAGTAATTAGACCATTGGATAAATTAGTGGACAAAAATGGACATGGTGAGATAAAATTTCAAAGTTTTAAGTGAATAGCATTTTGGTCATTTGGTAAATAAAAGAATAAAAAGGGAAAATAAAGCCAAAATTTTCTCATCTTTCTTCAACCTTGGCTGAAACTTGGGAGAACACCATAGCTAGGGTTTTGTCATCTTTCAACCTTGATTGTAAGTACATCCTAGCCTTGTTTTTAATGCTCTTTATGTTTTTGAAGTCGTTATCATCCGATCTATCTATTTCTACCGTTAATTTAAGGAGAGATCAAGGTCTAGGGTTTGACCCATGTTGGATATTTGTGTATTTTGATGTCAATTGGTAGATTATGCATGTTTGATGTGTGATAAACAACTTTTGCTAGGTGGTTTTTGATGAAAATGTCAAAAGGACCTATTTGTAAAGAGATTATAAAATGTATGTAAAAGCATGATTAAATAAAAAATGTGGATTGCTATAAGTATAAAAGAGGATCGGTTAGGCTTGGGAATCAAAGAAATTGAATAGATTTCATTTTCCGAGCCTAGGGGAAAAATGTAAATATGTTAAAGTTTAGGGGCAAAAATGTAATTTTTCCATAATGTGATTTTTGGACTGAATTGAATAATTTGAATAATAAACGAGTTAAATTTGCTATTATAGATCAAGAGAAACGAGGTTCAGACCTAGATCGGGGGAAAAACAAAGTATTTGACGATTAGGTCCCATTCCTACTATTTTTGTACCGAGGTAAGTTCGTATGTAAATAATGCATTATTATTTATGCTTTAATTGCTTTATATTTGTATGAATTATGATCGACTCCTTGAACGTAATTGATAAAGTTTGACAAGCGAGAAAATCCCGGTTGAACCTTAGGAATAGGTAGGATACAAATGTCATGACATTAGGGTTATTTAAGATTTCGTGTAATACCATATCTGGGATATGGCATCGATATGAGATCCCGTGTAAGACCATAGCTGGGCTATTGGCTTCGATATGAGATCCCATGTAAGACCATATCTGGGATAAGGCATTGGTATGGTACTATGTGTGAGAGATTTCCCGAGTATCCTTTAGTATTCCAAGTGGTTCAACGAGAAACGTAACGGAAATGTTAACGTTGCGAAAGACCATGGTATATTGCTAATTGGTACAGGTATGTACATAGAACTTATGCCTAATGAGCTCGATATGTGAAGAATCTCTCGATAAGGTTATGGTTGTGCAAGATATGATATTAAGGTTTCTAATAATATCCATGCCAAGTTGGACTATGAGATTTATAATGACATCTATGTTAATCCATTTCATGTTAGTTGCATGATAAATGTGTGTTTATGATGCTTATTATTTGCATAGGAACTTACTAATCTTTAAAGCTTACTCCCCTTTCTTTCCCTTTGTCTTATAGTGTCACCAAGCCAGCTCGGGGATCAGAGACTGTCGGAGATCCATTCACACTATCAAATTATCATTTTGGGTACTTATGATTACAATATTTTGAGTTATGGCATGTATTGGGACTTGGTATTTTTGTTACGTGTCATAATTGATTTGGCCATATGTGTTGGCTTCAATAGTTGATAATTCATTTTGTAAATGGCCATTTGATAATGGCTAATATTGGTTAAGTATATATACATATGATGATGTTTTCATGATTGTGGGAAATTGCATGGTTTGAGATGCAAAGTATGTGATATTTGTATGTGATAAATGATAGCATGTAAATGATATGTGGATGCCTTGTGTATGGCTGATTGGGTTGAAAGTATATGCTTGGATTGGTGCTATGTTTTGTTGTGTAGGTTGGTGCATGGAAAGGTGGCAAAAATGCTTGGTAAATAGCCTTATATTTGTCCACACAGGTAGACACACGGGCGTGTGTCTAGGCCATGTGCGACACACGGTCTGCCCCACGGGCATGTGTTTCGGCCGTGTGTCCCCTGCACCTTAATTGTTGTAAAACAAAATGCTCAGTAATAAGTACACGGGTAGAGACACGGGCGTGTGTCTCAGCCGTATGGACGGCACGACCTCGAACACGGGCGTGTGCCCTGGCCGTGTGAAGTCTGCACCTATTTTATGAAAAATTATGAAAATTTAATCGATCACACGGCCTAAGCACACGGGCGTGTGACTTGACCGTGTGACCTCAATTTGATGATGATGTCATAAACAGAAAGCTCCCTAATTTGAACACGGCTTGAAGCACGGGCGTGTCTTAGGGTTACACGGGCGTGTCCCGAACCTACACGGGCGTGTGACCCCATTTTCATGAAAAATTTCTAAGTTTTTCAAAAGTTTCCAAAGTTTTTGATTTAGTCCCGAACCACTTCTGATGCATGTTTTGGGCCTCATAGGCTCGTTTTAGGGACGATATGAATGTTTTTGAAAAGTTTTAGATTTGAGTGGAAAGTCATGTCTCAGTTTTGAATGTTTTCTTGTGAATAAGTCCAGTAATTCCTCGTACCCTATCCCAGCGTCGAATACGAGTAAGAGGTGTTACAGTGTGTCTCAGCCGTGTGAAAGACACGGCCTAGAACGCGGGCGTGTATCTTGGCCGTGTGAAAATTGCACCTATTTTATGAAAAAAATTAACCACACGGCCTAGCACACGGGCGTGTGGTAGGCCGTGTGATACAAGTCAGAGAGTTACACGGGGAAAGACACGGCCTGTAGCATAGGCATGTCTAAGGGTCACACGGGCGTGTCCCTAGACCACACGGGCGTGTGAGCCCTTCACATAAGAAAAATTTTGAAATTTCGTGAAAAATTCTCAGTTACTCCGAATTAGTCATGATTTGTTTCTATTATTCATATTAGGCCTCGAGGGTCAATTCAAGGGACATTATGGTTGTTTTTGGATATGAATAATATTTTGGCACGATATATCTGTAATTATTCTGTAATTATTCTGTAATGCTCTAAAACCCTATTCAGATGACGGGTACGGGTTAGGGGTGTTACATTTGTTGGTATTAGAGCTACGGTTTAGCTGATTCTCGGATTAACGTAGCAAGTATGAATTTAGCTATACATGCCATTATATAATATATGATAGTGTGATATCTCCTAACTAAGTTTAAATGTGTTTTTCATATAGTAATATCTTTCAATCGAGCTAGAGCTGAATCTGAGGAAGCTGAGAGTACTGCTTAAGCTTCTGTACAACGAGCTGTATCAGTAGTAGTAGAAGGCTCGTATATGCGGGTCAAGGTGAGGAGGCAAAACAAGCCTTCTTTCAAACAATGAATGAATGGTTTTCTAAATACTTAATAACGAACCCTGCTATTCAGTAACCTCTCCCACCTGCTCCTCAACATGTTCCTGAGATGCCACAGGGTACTAAACCTGATAGAATTAGAAAGGCTCCGGTAGATAAAATAAAAAAATATGGGGCAGAGGAATTCAGGGCTATTGTTGATGATGATCTAGACAAGGCTGAATTTTGGCTGGAAAATACTATCTGAGTTTTAGATGAATTATCATGTACGCCAGTCGAATGTTTGAAATGTGCAGTATCTTTATTAAAAGACACATCTTATCATTGGTAGAAAACCATATCTTCAGTTGTACCGAGAGAAAATATCACCTGGGAGATTTTCCAGACAGAATTCAGAAAGAAACATATCAGTTAAAGACTTCTAGATCAGAAAAGAAAAGAATTTTTAGAGCTCAAACAGGGAAATATGACAGTATCTGAATATGAATGAGAATTTGTTCGGCTGAGTAAATATGCCAGAGAATGGGTCCAGACTGAGGTTGAGATGTATAAATGATTTGAAGAAGGTTTAAATGAAGACATCAAGCTGTTGATTGGTATTCTTGAATTAAGAGAATTTACAGTACTGGCTGATCGGGCACATAAAGCTGAAGAATTGAGTAAAGAAAAGAAACAAGCTGAAAGAGAAGCTTGGGTTTCTAGTAAAAGAATTATGGGTAAGTTCCAATCATCTGTTTCAAAGAAATCAAAGAAATACCAGGATCGTTTTACTTCATCTGTTGGATATTCTGGAAAAGAGTGAAGTTTTCAACGCACTAACCCAAGGTCTTCATCCCCATCAGTAACAAGTGTTGGGAGTGTTGGTAATCCCAAACCAAAATGTAAACACTGTAATAAGTTTCATTTTGGGGAATGTCGTTTGAGAAGCGGGGCCAGTTATAGATGTTGTTCATTTGACCATTTTATCAGAGATTGCCCAGAAAGGGTTGAAAAAGATGTTGATGAGACTCTAAAACCGAGTAATCCTGCCTCGAGAGAAAGACCGCCTCGACATTCTGGAAATGTTAGTGGTAGCTGAAGTGCTACAAAAGATTCGGCAGTTAAATCTGAGGCACGAGCACCGGCAATGACATATGCCATACGTGCGAGAGAAGATGCTTCTGCACCAGACGTCATTACTGGTAAATTTTCTTTACTTGATACTGATATTACTGCTCTGATTTATCCTGGTTCTACACATTCATATATATGCACAAACTTAGTGACTATTAAAAATTTGCCAGTGGAATTCACTGAATTTGTGGTTAAAGTTTCCAATCCCCTAGGTTAATGTGTTATGGTGGATAAAATCTGTAAAAACTGTCCGTTGATGGTAAAGGGTTACTGTTTTTCGGATAATTTGATGTTACTGCCCTTTGATGAATATGATGTGATTTTGGGAATGGATTGGTTAACTCAGCATGATGCATTGGTGAATTGTATAAAAAATATAGTGTTGAAATGTCAGAATGGTGAATTACTTCATGTTGAATCTGATAAATTGGATGGCTTATCTAATGTGATCTCAGCAGTTTCAGCTTAGAAATGTATCAGAAAAGGGTATGATGCTTATCTTGCATATGTGTTGGATACTAAAGTAACAGAATCAAAGATTTAGTCAGTGCCAGTTGTTTGTGAGTTTCCTGATGTGTTTCTGGAGGAATTACCTAGATTACCACCAGTTAGAGAAGTGGAGTTTTCTATAGACCTTGTGCCGGGAACAACTCCAATATCTATTGCACCTTATAGAATGGCTCCTACTGAATTGAAAGAGTTGAAAACATAATTGCAAAAATTGATTGACAGAGGTTTTGCTCGGCCTAGTTTTTCACCCTAGGGTGCACCGGTCTTGTTTGTAAAGAAGAAAGATGGATCTTTGAGATTATGCATTGATTACAGACAGTTCAATAAGGTCTCAATAAAGAATAAATATCCATTGCCTCGCATTGATGACCTGTTTGATCAGTTGAAAGGTGCCACTGTATTTTCGAAGATTGTCTTCGTTCAAGATATTATCAGCTACGAGTAAAAGATTCAGATGTTTCAAAGATATCTTTTAGAACCAGGTATGGACACTATGAATTTCTTGTGATGCCATTTGGTTTGACAAATGCACCCGCGGTGTTTATGGATCTGCTGAATAGAATTTTCAGACCGTACCTAGACAGCTTTATGGTAGTTTTTATTGATGATATTTTGGTTTATTCCAAAGATGAAAATGAACATGCTGAACATTTGAGAATAGTGTTGCAAACACTACGGGAGAAACAATTGTATGCCAAATTTAGTATGTGAATTTTGGCTTCGGAAAGTTGGGTTCCTTGGACATATTGTATCTGCTGAGGGTATTCGGGTGGATCCGAGTAAAATTTTAGCCATTTTTAATTGGAAGCCACCGAAGAATATGTCTAAAGTCAGAAGTTTTCTGGGACTAGCTGGATATTTTCGGAGATTTGTTAAAGGGTTCTAGATGATAGGTTCTCCGATGACTCGATTGTTGCAAAAAGATGTGAAGTTTGAGTGGTCTGATAAATGTCAGCAGAGTTTTGATAGGTTGAAAGCTTTATTGACAGAAGCACCTGTGTTAGTTTAACCTGAATCGTGTAAGGAATTTTTAATTTACAGTGATGCATCATTAAACGATTTAGGTTGAGTCTTGATGCAAGAAGGTAAAGTAATAGCCTATGCTTCAAGACAGCTAAAACCACATGAAAAGAATTACCCGATACATGATCTTAAATTAGCAGCCATTGTGTTTGCATTTAAAATTTGGCGGCATTATCTGTTTGGTGAAAAATGTCACATATGCACTGATCATAAAAGTTTGAAGTATTTGATGACATAGAAAGATTTGAATTTGAGACAACGCAGGTGGCTTGAATTGTTGAAAGACTATGATCTTATTATTGACTATCATCCGGGAAAAGCTAATGTAGTTGCAGATGCTTTGAGTTGTGTAACACCCCTAACCCGTTTCCGTTGCCGAAATAGGGTTATGGAGCGTTTCCAAATTTTTTTGAAATATTTACAGACTTTTCATGTTAATCACTATTCAATCACCGAGATTGTTCAAAACATCCCCTTAATTGGACCCTCGAGGCCCAATACGAGCATTTGAATCGAGTCGAGACTTAATCGGGAACTTTAAGAAATTTTCACGAATTTTCAAAAATTTTCCAAGGTGCAGGGCTTACACGCCCGTGTGACCCTAGGACACGCCAGTGCAGGAGGCCGTGTTCGACCCCGTGTAACTTTTTGACTTGCGCACACGGCCATGCCACACGCCCGTGTGCTAGGCCATGTGGTCAATTACTTCATTTCAAAATTAGGTGCAGGTTTCACACGGCCAAGACACACGCCCGTGTTCTAGGCTGTGTAGCACACACGGCTGAAACACACGCCCATGTCTATGCCCGTGTGCTCAATTTTGAGCATTCTGTTTCTCAAAATTAAGGTGCAGGGGACACACGGCCTAACCACACGCCCGTATACTAGGCCGTGTGTCACACACGGTCTAGACACACGCCCGTTTGTCTGCCCGTGTGGACAAAATATAGCCATTTCCTAGCCTCATTTGTCACCCAAATTTACCATTACATGCATATGTGTTTATAAACTTACCTTGGATTAACTTAGGCTCTAGCATCTTTTGATCACATATACTTAACATAACACATATGAATATATCATAATAGCCTACTTAATCATACCAAAATAAGCCATCACTAGCCATTCCAATGGCTAGGTTACAAAACATCATTTTCAAGCCACTATTAGCCAAGTTGTCCTATACATGCCATTATACCAAAATGATTCTACTAAGTACCAAAATAACGAGTTGATAGTGTGACGATGCTCCAATGATCTCCAACCTTCGCGAGCCTCCGAGCTCTATAAAACAGGGGAAAATAAAATGGAGTAAGCATTACATGCTTAGTAAGTTTGTATAACGGAAACTAAACTTACCAAATCCGTTTATTAAATCTAAGTATACAATATCACGTTTTCCATCCATTAGCAAAATTTCCTAAACACATGCATTCAATCAAACATGTTAGTCACCAAAATCTTCATATCAATCAAGTAGACATAAATGAGCTCATCAAGCAATATTCTTTCAAGTCATTATCATTTCATCTCAAAAATTTTCATACTAGGTCAAGAGTTGTGTCCGTTGAATCATTGAAATTCTAATGGATGCTCAAGTAGTATACTCGAGGTGTACGATTCAATAATCCATCAATTCTTATTCTAGGGTACCCATTAGGGCATTTAACTAAGGAACACACTCTCGAACCACATATCGTATAACAGGATTACCAGTCCAGGCTAAATCCTTTATATAATGTATGCTCAGAGGAGCTTGATTAGGATTACCAGTCCAGGCTAAACCATAATCATAACATATACTTGAGAGGTATTATATCAGGATTACCTGTCTGGGCTAAATCCTTTCTATAATGAGGACAATAGGATTACTCATCTGAGCTAAATCCCGTCCGCAACAAATGCAGGACCTCATCCATTTCGGGGAAGCACATATGTTCATCGGAATTCAATATTCAATTGGGGCATAACCCCTTTTTCACCATTTTCAAGCGTGTATTAAATTTTCCATTATAGCATTCAAGCAATGCATATCAATATAAGTCACATTACATACATACACAACATTCAATTAACATAATTACATGCTCGATTAAGGTACACGAACTTACCTCGACACTTGTTCGTGTATATAATCTACTAATTCGAAACCTTTTATTTTCTTCGGTCTAACCTCGAATTTGTGTTGTCCGGATCCAATTAAGCATTGAAAGTTTCTTCTCTCTCTCCTAGGGTTTCTATATAATTTTGGGGCTGAAGATGACAAAATAATAATATGATATATTTTATCATCTTTTTAATTAATTAATTATTTTCATTTCCAATTTAGTCATTGCCCTTTTCTAATTTTTCCATGGATGAGTCACCAAAAATCTACATACTTTTCTTTAATGGTCTAATTACCATATAAAGACCTCTAGATTTGAATTCCATAGCTATTTAGTCCTTATAGCTACTAGAATTCAACTTTTTCATTTTATGCGATTTAGTCCTTCTCGTAATTAAACACTTAATCGATAAAATTTTCGTATCAAAATTTTCACACGACACATCTATCATAATACAGACCATATAATAAAATAAAAATAAACTTTATTTTCAGATCGAATTTGTGGTCCCGAAACCACTGTTCCGATTTTACTGAAAAATGGGTTGTTACAAGTAAAAAATCTCTATTTGCTTTACGAGCAATGAATACTCGATTGTCTTTATTTGATGATGGTTCAATCATAGCTGAGTTAACGGCTAGATCAACATTTCTGCAACAGATTTGTGAAGCTCAGAAAGATGATAATGAATTACAGTCTGAACGGGTACAATGTGAATCAAATTCTGATTCAAAATTTCCAATTAGTTCTGATGGTTGTTTGTTATTCAAAGTCAGAATGTGTGTACCGCAGAATTTAGAATTGGTACAGAAAATTTTATATGAAGCTCATAATGGTAAAATGTCTGTTCATCCTAGTAGTAATAAAATGTACAATGATCTGAAAAAGATTTGCTGGTGGCCAAGAATGAAAAGGGATATTTCTAGATTTGTATCCAAATGTTTGATATGTCAGCAAGTAAAAGCTGAGCATCAGTTGCCTTCGGGACTGTTACAACCAGTTACTGTACCAGAGTGGAAATGAGAAAGGATTACTATGGACTTTGTATCGGGATTGCCCATGTCACCAAGGAAGAAAGATGCCATTTGGGTAATTTTTGATCGATTAACAAAGTCTGCACACTTCATACCGGTACGTATGGATTTTTCCTTGGATAAATTGGCTGAGTTATATATTTCTGAGATTGTCAAATTACATGGGGTACCAGTTTCTATTATCTCTGATAGAGATCCCCAGCTTACATCCTGATTTTGGAATAAATTACAAGAAGCATTGGGTACACAGTTGCATTTTAGCACTGCATTTCATCCTCAAATAGATGGTCAATCCGAACATGTTATACAGATTTAGAAGATATGCTTCAGTGTTGTGTACTTGAATTTGAAGGTAAATGGGAAAAATATTTGTCTCTAGTTGAATTTGCTTATAATAATAGTTATCAATCCAGTATTAAAATGGCACCGTATGAGGCTTTATATGGTCGAAAATGAAGAACTCCATTGTATTGGACAGAGCTCAGTGAGAAGAAGATACATGGATTTGATTTAGTCTAAGAAACTGAAGAAAAGGTAAAGGTGATTCGAGATAGATTAAAAGCAGCCTCAGATCGTCAAAAGTCTTACGCTGATCTTAAACGGAAAGAAATAGAATTTTAGATTGGTGATAAAGTATTTCTGAAAGTATCACCTTGGAAGAAAGTTCTCCAGTTTGGTCGAAAAGGGAAACTGAGTCCACGTTTCATCGGACCTTATGAGATTGTTGAAAGAATTGGACCTGTTGCATATCGATTAGCATTACCACCGGAACTTGATAAAATCCATAATGTCTTTCATATATCGATGTTGCGACGGTACCGATCGGATCCTTCACATGTTATCTCTCTGACAGAAGTTGAAATTCAGCCTGATATGACATATAGTGAAGAACCGATTAAAATCTTAGCACGAGAGACAAAAGAGTTAAGAAATAAAAAGGTAGATTTGGTAAAAGTTCTTTGGCAGAAACATGGTATAGAAGAAGCTACATGGGAACCGGAAGATACCATGAGAAAGCAGTACCCAAATCTCTTTACTGGTAAGATTTTCGAGGATAAAAATCCTTAAGGGGGGAGAGTTGTAACAACCTAATTTCAGTGAAATCGAAACAGTGGCTTCGTGACCACAAATCTGAGCCAAAAAGATAAAATATTTTAATATTATTGCATGATTAGTGACATGATAGGAATGTTATATAAAAATTTTGAAAAGAAAATTTTATCGATTATGTGTTTAATTAAAGAAAGGACTAAATTGCAAAAAATATTAAAGTTGATGATATGTTCTTGTAACATCCTGAAATTCGGGATTTTATAATTTACTTCACATCATGCGTTAGACTAGTTAAGAATGTTAATTGTGTATGTTTAGGGGTTCTAAAAAGGCTCGGGGTTAAGTTGGGCCTTAGCAAAATTTTTGTGTTTAAGCACTTTAAGGAGAGAAGGTAAGTGGCATCAAGACTTAAGGAAATAAGTGTGCATTTTGCTAGCACAAGGAGTCTATTGGTAAAAGTGGAAAGTGGCATGTGGAGTGTACTAATGGTCTGAGGTTCGAATCCCATCTATTGCAAAATTTTGGATTTATTTTTGTGTTCCTATTCCAAGTGTCGGCCATGGTTCTAATTATGGTATGGGAGACTTTTTATTTTTGGAAAGATGGCTAAGAAATAAGGGAAGGAGGAAAACAAGGGAAAAGGAAGGAAAGAATTAAAGGAAAGGAGCAAGAAGGGGGATATGTTGGCCGAATGTTTGGAAGGTGTTTGGGATAGAATTTTGGTCAACATTCATCCTTTTGGCTAATGGGATACACGGTTTTGGGAGGGGGTTTTGGTAGCCGAATTTTGCATTAGTCATTTGGCAAATTTTGGTACTTGTAAGGCTTGTTTTCTCTTAGCATTTTTTTGGTACTCTTTTCCAACCTTCCTCCTTTGTTGCCGAAACACCCAACTCTTTATGTTCAATTCACTTTGCTCATTTTTTCCTTGGATAGCCGAAACCATCTAGTACTCTCCTCCATCTCTTCTTTTATTTTTGCCATTTCTTCAACTTTCTCTCTTTCACTCAAAACAACATTACCTTGTGGCCGAATCTTCTTGCTCATTTCTCTCCTTATCCGAACTTCTTAACCTTTCATTTCTTCTTCATTATTTCTTTCTTGTTCGTGTTGGCACTCAATTCTTTGATCGAATAGGTAAGTGGTCTTATTTTTTTTTTTTCATTTTCTTTTCTCCCTAGCCGAATGTGTGTCTATTAACATTCGAATGTTTCACTTTTTTTCAAAACTGAAATATCATTCTCTCATAATCCTTCATATCGTGATCATCTTCTAATGTAGTGTTATAGTGGAAAGCCGAATCTCATACCCTTGTCTCATCCGTAGCCATAAGTCAATCGGTGGAAATCAGATTCATCATCGTTAAGGGAAGGGGGTTTCTTCTTGGATTTTTTTTGTTATATCTCTATTCGGTGATGTTGCTATCGGATCGAAGTTTCGACTTATCAATTATTATTTTTTTGGGACGAAATCACTCGATATTCTCTACTTGTTAATCCTTCGGAAATAGTGGTACGACGAATCCTATCCCTAAACAACCACTCGCACTCATCATAGTATCTTTCTAACCGAGACTTTTTCAATGGAGGCAAGTGGTATCGATTTGAAAGGAAAAGCGTTAGGAGAACACAAAAGGAGTGGATTTGCAATTCCTACTCCTAAGTTCAAACGAAGAGCGATATCGGAAGTTCAGGATTTTCCACCGGGTTGTGGACCATCATCCGGTGAAAATAGACAAATCGTGGTCGTTCACGATATTAAGGGTAAGCGTTTCATTAGATCGTCTGATTTAGATATTAGATTAATAAAATCTTGTTTATTGGTTAATTGAATGTAATGGTGATTTAGGTGCTGACGATCAAGAAGGTTTAATCCTTACCGTAATCAGGTGTGTAATCTCACACCGAAATCCCGTAGATTTATGATTCGATGTCATGTTGGAAAATAGATCGTTATTATTTACAAGGCTAGAAATTGTAATATGGCATAGATCGAGTAACTTGCTTAAATTACATTATTTCTAAAATCTGTTAAAATCGGTATAAAATTTGTAAAGTTACCAAAATGCCCCTATGGGCCGATTTACCAAAATGTCCCTATGGGCCGATTTACTAAAATGCCCCTATGGGCCGAATTGCTAGAATGTCTTAGTGCGCCGAATTATTATTGCTTTAATGGGCCGATTCTATGTAATAAATTACTAGATTAATGGTTGTTATTTATATGTGAACACTTTATTATGTATGTTGCATTTCCATATCTTGCATGGGATGGGAAAATGTATGGAGAGCAAGTGTAGCTCTGGTGACATTGCCACAAAATGTCCATTATTATGCTTACATATGATTTCGTGGCATGGCCACAATAAAAATATATGATAGCAGCTTGACCGCAAATTTTGGTGTGAGCGGCGGGGTGGGTTGACTTGATCCCCACAGTGTGTGATTGGTGGCTCGGGGGTGTGATGGATGGATGGGTTGGGCTTTTGCATACATGTCATTTTAAATACTATTATGTAAATGGGCTTAGGCCCAAGTTATTGCTATATGGATTCGAGCCCAAAGTGGATGACTAGTAAGGGATTATTCACCGAGTTCTAGTAACTCACCCCCTTTTTTTCCTTAACCCTTGCGGTAATGCTCGATGATGTGAACTTACCATGGATGACTCAAAGAAGGCCATACTTTAGAAATGGTGTTTTCGAACTTAGTAAATTCCTTTTTCGTTTATTTTCGTTACTTTTACTATATTGGGTTAAAGTTGTAATAAAGCCTCTGGGATTTTAAATTTGGATTTTATGTTTCACTATTTACTTTCTATCATGGTTTGATTTAAACGGGGATTTTTCTGAAAATCATAAACAACAGTTTTTCATAAAATTTATCAACAAACGAATTTCATAACAAATATGTTCGAATAATTTAACTTGGACTTTCCTTCGAAATATCAATATTATTTTCAAAAATTACGGATTTAAAATATCACTAATTCAATTATCGATTCTTCAATTAAACTTTCAAGAATTGTAGTATTTCTATCAAATATTTTCGATCAAAATTTGTTTTCTTAAACTAAATTCTAATCTTTAGTAAGAAGCACAAGTTCTTTACTCGTTTTCTTCATGTGACATGTCAGATCCGGTCATATCGCATAGGCCGAGTTTGGGGTGTTACATTTTATGGTATCAGAGCCGGTTACAAAACTCGGCTGTGGTTTGGGTTTAAAAGCATTTTTCAAAGCTGTTTAAAATTTTAAATTATAAATGCATGATCTAAAGGAAGTATGGCACCACGGGTATCCGGCACCAAGTCAAGTAAGTTTATGTTTTCATTTTATGATTATTTTGGTATGACTGTAGAAATACTCTAGAACTTTTAGCTTTAGGAGCTGAAACTATAAAGATTGAGACCTTAGGATATGTTTTGCGAAAATGACTTTACTTCCTATACTTCATAAAACATTGTTTAATAAACATTGAGTAATATACTGATTCATAAGACTTGTAATCAGATTAAATCGATTTAGTAAACATGAGCGCTAGAGGACGTAGACGCGGTAGACGTGGCCGTGGTAGAAGCCGAGGTGCTAGAGTTGTATCTGAGGCATCGGGACATATGCCAGAAATGGACGCCCCTACGTCACCAGTGACTGAAGCTGGGTCACATGATCAATGAGAGATGATGACGCTCTATCACAAGCGATGTTGCGAGTCCTAGAAAGGGTTGCTGAGGCGAGAACTGGGTCGAAAGCTCGTGGGTCGATATCGGAATGACTCAGATCAAATGGGGCTGAAGTTTTTAGGGGTATTTCGAGTGTAGCCCCAAGTGTAGCGGAGTACTGGCTTGAGGCGGTGGAGCGGATTATGGACGGCCTGGATTGTACCGCCGAGCAGAAACTGAAGGGGGTTGTGTCATTACTGAGAGACGAGGCGTACCAGTGGTGGCTCACTGTTCGAGAAGGCACTCAGGCTGATCGTATTACATGGGAATTCTTTAAGACAACATTCCAAGGAAAGTATGTCGGGGCTAGCTATGTGGATGCTTGAAGAAAGGAATTTATGAATCTGGTCTAAGGAGGTAAATTTGTGGCAGCTTACGAGGCAGAATTTTTGCGTCTAAGTCGGTATGCCCGAGGAATAGTGCCGACTAATTATGGACGCTGTGTGCGTTTTGAGGACGGGTTGCGTGATGAGTTACGGGTACTGATAGCCCCATAGAAGGAGAGGAATTTTGCCACACTTGTGGAAAAAGCTAAGATAGCTGAGGAGGTTAAACACTTGGAGCGGCAAAACCGAGACAAGGATAGGGGCAGGAACAATAGAGACTCTGGGTACTCAGGTCCTGCTAGAGGGTTTCAGAAAAGACCCAGAATGAGGAGCCACTGAGTGAGAGTTCAAGCTACTACTAATCGCCATGCTTTGCGTGGATTGTGGGAAACTTCACTCGGGTGAATGCCGGAAGAGAACCGTGGTTGTTTCGCATGTGGATCCAAGGACCATCGGTTTAAGGATTGCCCTCAAAGCTTTGATCAAACTCAGCAGCTTCATAATGATTTACGCAGATCGGTGGAGGCGCCAAGAACCGCCGAGAGGCCGTGGGCTAGGTCGAGGTGGTAATAGTGTAGGACGAGGTCAAGGTGCACCGGGTAGAGGTACAGGTAACAGGGGTAACACGGAGGCGAGACAGCCAGGGTTGGTCTATGCGGTCAGGCGTCGAGAGGATGGCGATGCACCGGATGTCATAACCGGTATGTTGTTCATATCTGATATACCTTTTACCGCTTTGATAGACATTGGATCCACCCATTCGTATGTTGCTTGTGCTGTGTCTGAAACTTTGAATATTAGATCTGAGATTACTGCTAGAGAAACAACTGTTATTAGCCCTTTAGGATAGTCGGTGGTAGTAAATAAGTTGTTTAGGGATGTGCCCTTAGAAATTCAAGGGGAAGTATTTCTGGCGGATTTGATGGAACTGCCATTTAGCGAGTTCGATCTTATTTTAGGCATGGATTGGCTGGTTAAACACCGTGCGAATTTGGATTGTGCTGCAAAACGGATGGTACTAAAAACTTTAGAGGATAAGGAAGTAATGATGATAGGCGAAAGAAGAAACTATCTGTCTAATGTGGTATCTACTTTAAAGGCAGAAAAGTTAGTGCGAAAGGGGTGTGGAGCGTTCTTAGCCTTTATCAGTGCTTTGGAGGCCAAAGAGTTGTCGGTTGAGAGTGTTAGAACGATGAAAGAGTTTTCAGACGTCTTTCTCGAGGAGCTTCCAGGATTGCCTCCGGATCGGGAAGTGGAATTTGGCATTGAGTTGTTGCCAGGAACGGCTTCGGTGTCTATTGCTCCTTATAGAATGGCGCCGAAGGAGTTAGCAGAGCTTAAAGCTCAAATTCAGGAGTTGTTGGATCGCGGATTTATTCGACCAAGTGTGTCACCGTGGGGAGCACCGGTTTTGTTCGTTAAAAAAAAGGATGGGTCGATGCGTATGTGCATCGACTATAGACAATTGAATAAGTTGACGATCAAGAACAAGTACCCGTTACCAAGAATCGATGATCTGTTCGATCAACTGCATGGAGCTTCAGTTTTCTCGAAGATAGATTTGAGATTGGGATATCACCAGTTAAAGGTCAAGGAGGCAGATATTCATAAGACTGCATTTCGAACTCGTTATGGACATTACGAGTTCTTAGTGATGCCGTTCGGGTTGACAAATGCACCAGCTGCATTTATGGACATGATGAACCGAGTCTTCCAACCCTATCTAGATCAGTTTGTGGTTGTGTTCATAGATGACATCCCGGTGTACTCAAAGATCAAGAAGAGCGTGATTCGCATCTCACGGGTAGTATTGCGAGATATTAAGGAGAAGCGGTTGTATGCCAAATTCGAGTAAGTGTGAATTTTGGCCGAGAGAAGTGACCTTTTTGGGGCATGTTATGTCCGCCAAGGAATTAGAGTTGATCCCCTAAGTTCGAGGTCAGAGTTAGACTGAAGCCACCAAGTCGATGGCTGAAATTCGAGTTTTCTAGGTTTGGTAGGTATTATAGACGCTTTTGTTGAGGGTTTTTGTTGATTGCTTGCACCCCTAACTAAACTGCTGCGTAAGGGAGTACCGTTTGTGTGGTCAGATAAGCAGCAAGAGAGCTTTGAGAAATTTAAGAAGATTCTGACAGAGGCGCCAGTATTGATTCAACCTGAGGCTGGTAAGGAGTTTATCATTTATTGTGATGCGTCACACACGGGCTTGGGTTGGGTGCTGATGCAAGGGGGAAAAGTGGTGGCTTATGCATCTCGTCAATTAAGGCCGCATGAGATAAGTTATCCCACTTATGATTTGGAGTTAGCTGCAGTGGTGTTTGCTCTGAAGATTTGGAGACACTATCTCTACGGGGAGAAGTCGATTATCTATACGGATCATAAGAGTCTGAAGTACCTCCTTACCCAGAAGGAGTTGAACTTAAGACAGTGAAGGTGGATAGAACCGTTGAAAGATTATGACTTCTCAATCGAGTATCACCCAGGTAAAGCTAACGTAGTGGTTGATGCGTTGAGTCGTAAGGTGATATCGGATTTGAGAGCAATGTTTGCTCATCTCATCCTTTATGAAGATGGTAGCTTGCTAGCTGAACTTCAGGTGAAGCCGGCATGGGTAAGTCAGATTAAGGAAAAGTAATTGTTAGATGAAAGGTTGGGTTCTCGGCTTCAACAAGTGGAAGGTGGTGAGATAGGGGATTTTGGGTTGAATAGTGATGGAGTATTGTGTTTCCGCGGAAGAGTTTGTATGCCCAGGAATTCAGAATTGTGGCAAATGATTCTGCGTGAGGTGCATAGTAGCCCATATGCTATGCACCCCGGGGGAAATAAGATGTACCGAGATCTCCGTGAGCAGTATTGGTGGCCAGGGTTGAAACGGGAGGTTACCGACTTCGTGAGCAAGTGCTTAACATGTCAGCAGGTGAAGGCGGAACATCAACTGCCGTCAGGGTTGCTACAACCGGTGAAAATTCCACTATGGAAATGGGAAAGGATAACGATGGACTTTGCTAGTGGGTTACCCTTAATGCCTACTAAGAAAGATTCCGTATGGGTGATAGTGGATCGGTTAACGAAGTCTGCCCATTTCCTACCTGTTCGTACGGATTATTCGTTGCAGAAGTTGGCCAAGTTGTATATAGCAGAAGTCGTGAGGTTGCATGGGGTACCAGTGTCGATTATATCGAACAGGGATCCTAGGTTTACATCACGGTTCTGGAAGGCTCTACATGAAGCTTTGGGTACAAGGCTAAATTTCAGCACGGCGTTTCATCCGCAGACTGATGGTCAGTCGGAGAGAGTAATCCAGATTCTAGAAGACATGCTAAGAGGCTGTGTGATCGATTTCAGGGGTAATTGGGAAGATTTTCTACCATTGGCAGAGTTTGCATACAACAACAGCTATCAATCCAGTATACAGATGGCACCCTACGAGGCGTTGTATGGTCGTAGGTGTCGTACTCCTACTTGTTTGACTGAGCTGGGGGAGCGACAATTATTGGGTCCTGAGTTGATCTCGGTGACGGAAGAAAAAGTTAAGGTAATTCAGGCCCGATTAAAAGAAGCTTCGGACAGACAGAAATCATACGCGGACCTGAAGCGTAAGGAGATAGAGTTCTCGATGGGAGATCGTGTCTTTTGAAGGTCTCACCTTGGAAAAAGATCTTAAGATTTGGACGGAAGGGCAAGTTAAGCCCTAGGTTCATCGGACCATACCGTAATCAAGCGTGTTGGGCGGTGGCTTATCGATTGGAGTTACCTCCGAGTTAAGTCGATACATAGTGTATTCCATGTCTCGATGTTAAGGCGTTATCGCTTCGGATCCATCTCATATCGTACCAGTGGAGGAAGTTGAGATAAGACCTGACTTGTCTTTTGCAGAGGAGCCAGTACAGATTTTAGATCGAGATATTAAGGTGCTAAGAAGGAAGTCCGTTCCGTTAATCAAAGTTTTATGGTGTAATCACGGGTCAGAGGAAGCTACATAGGAGCCAGAGGACATTATCCGGTAGTAATATCCTCATCTCTTTTAATCCGGTAAATTTCGAGGCCGAAATTTCTTTAAGGGGGTAGAATTGTAACATCCTAAAATTCGGGATTTTATAATTTTCTTCACATCATGCGTTAGACTAGTTAAGAATGTTAATTGTGTATGTTTAGGGGTTCTAAGAAGGCTCGGGGTTGAGTTGGGCCTTAGCAAAATTTTTGTGTTTAAGCACTTTAAGGAGATAAGGTAAGTGGCATCAAGACTTAAGGAAATAAGTGTGCATTTTGCTAGCACAAGGAGTCTATTGGTAAAAGTGGAAAGTGGCGTATGGAGTGTACTAATGGTCTGAGGTTCGAATCCCATCTATTGCAAAATTTTGGATTTATTTTTGTGTTCCTATTCCAAGTGTCGGACATGGTTCTAATTATGGTATGGGAGACTTTTTATTTTTGGAAAGATGGCTAAGAAATAAGGGAAGGAGGAAAACAAGGGAAAAGGAAGGAAAGAATTAAAGGAAAGGAGCAAGAAGGGGGATATGTTAGCCGAATGTTTGGAAGGTGCTTGGGATAGAATTTTGGTCAACATTCATCCTTTTGGCTAATGGGATACACGGTTTTGGGAGGGGGTTTTGGTAGCCGAATTTTGCATTAGTCATTTGGCAAATTTTGGTACTTGTAAGGCTTATTTTCTCTTAGCATTTTTTGGTACTCTTTTCCAACCTTCCTCCTTTGTTGCCGAAACACCCAACTCTTTGTGTCCAATTCACTTTGCTTATTTTTTCCTTGGATAGCCGAAACCATCTAGTACTCTCCTCCATCTCTTCTTTTCTTTTTGCCATTTCTTCAACTTTCTATCTTTCACTCAAAACAACATTACCTTGTGGCTGAATCTTCTTGCTCATTTCTCTCATTAGCCGAACTTCTTAACCTTTCATTTCTTCTTCATTATTTCTTTCTCGTTCATGTTGGCACTCAATTCTTTGATCGAATAGGTAAGTGGTCTTATTCTTTTTTTCATTTTCTTTTCTCCCTAGCCGAATGTGTGTCTATTAACATTCGGATGTTTCACTTTTGTTCAAAATCAAAATATCATTCTCTCATAATCCTTCATATCGTGATCATCTTCTAATGTAGTGTTATAGTGGAAAGCCGAATCTCATACCCTTGTCTCATCCGTAGCTATAAGTCAATCGGTGGAAATCAGATTCATCATCGTTAAGGTAAGGGGGTTTCTTCTTGGATTTTTTTTCGTTATATCTCTATTCGGTTATGTTGCTATCGGATCAAAGTTTCGACTTATCGATTATTTTTTTTTGGGATGGAATCACTCGATATTCTCTACTTGTTAATCCTTCGGAAATAGTGGTAAGACGAATCCTATCCCTAAACAACCACTTGCACTCATCATAGTATCTTTCTAATCGAGACTTTTTCAATGGAGGCAAGTGGTAGCGATTTGAAAGGAAAAGCGTTAGGAGAACACAAAAGGAGTGGATTTGCAATTTCTACTTCTAAGTTCAAACGAAGAGCGGTATCGGCAGTTCGGGATTTTCCACCGGGTTGTGGACCATCATCCGGTGAAAATAGACAAATCGTGGTCGTTCATGATATTAAGGGTAAGCGTTTCATTAGATCGTCTGATTTAGATATTAGATTAATAAAATCTCTTTTATTGGTTAATCGAGTGTAATGGTGATTTAGGTGCCGACGATCAAGAAGGTTTAATCCTTACCGTAATCAGGTGTGTAATCTCACACCGAAATCCCGTAGATTTGTGATTCGATGTCATGTTGGAAAATAGATCGTTATTATTTAGAAGGCTAGAAATTGTAATATGGCATAGATCGAGTAACTTGCTTAAATTACATTATTTCTAAAATCTGTTAAAATCGGTATAAAATTTGTAAAATTACCAAAATGCCCGTATGGGCCGATTTACCAAAATGCCCCTATGGGCCGATTTACCAAAATGCCCCTATGGGCCAATTTACTAAAATGCCCCTATGGGCCGAATTGCTAGAATGCCTTAGTGGACCAAATTATTATTGCTTTAATGGGCCGATTCTCTGTAATAAATTACTAGATTAATGGTTGTTATTTATATGTGAACACTTTATTATGTATGTTGCATTTCCATATCTTGCATGGGATGGGAAAAAATGTATGGAGAGCAGTGTAGCCTGGTGGCATTGCCACAAAATGTCCATTATTATGCTTACATATGATTTCGGTGGCATGGCCACAATAAAAATATATGATAGCAGCTTGACTACAAATTTTGGTGTGAGCGGCGGGGTGGGTTGACTTGATCCCCACAGGTGTGATTGGGTGAGTGCAGGGTGTGATGGATGGATGGGTTGGGTTTGCATACATGTCATTTTAAATACTATTATGTAAATGGGCTTAGGCCCAAGTTATTGCTATATGGATTCGAGCCCAGTGGATGACTACTAAAGGGATTATGCACTCGAGTTCTAGTAACTCACCCATTTTTTTTTCCTTAACCCTTGCAGGTAATGCTCAGTGATGTGGACTTGGGCCATGGATGACTCGGTGGAGGCCATACTTTAGAAATGGTGTTTTCGAACTTAGTAAATTCCTTTTTTGTTTAATTTCGTTACTTTTACTATATTGGGTTAAAGTTGTAATAAGGCCTCTGGGATTTTAAATTTGGATTTTATGTTTCACTATTTACTTTCTATCATGGTTTGATTTAAACGGGGATTTTTCTAAAAATCATAAACAACGGTTTTTCATAAAATTTATCAACAAACGGATTTCATAACTTCGAATAATTTAACTTGGACTTTCCTTCGAAATATCAATATTATTTTCAAAAATTACGGATTTAAAAGATCACTAATTCAATTATCGATTCTTCAATTAACCTTTCAAGAATTGTAGTATTTCTATCAAATATTTCCGATCAAAATTTGTTTTCTTAAACTAAATTCTAATCTTTAGTAAGAAGCACAAGTTCTTTACTCGTTTTCTTCATGTGACATGTCAGATCCGGTCATATCGCATAGGCCGGGTTTGGGGTGTTACAGTTCTGATATATCCGGTAATGCCTCTTAACCCTCGTCCGGCGACGGATACGGGTTATGGGTGTTACAGTTGAATTCTATTAGCTATAAGGATTAAATAGCTATTGAATTCAAAAATTGAGGTCCTTATATTGTAATTAGACCATTAAAGAAAAGTATGTAGATATTTTTGGTGAATCATCCATGGAAATTTAGAAAAGGGCAAGCATTAAATTGGAAATTGAATTAATTTAATTAATTAAAAGATGATAAAAGAAATATCATCTTATTTTCTCATCATCTTCCCCAAATAATCTATGAAAGCCGTAGGAGAGAGAAAATGAACTTTTTAAGCTTAATTGGGTAAGTTTCCAAGTCCCGTTTTTAGTAATTTTTATATTTTTGAAATCGGGATAGTTTACTCTCTTTATTTTGGGGATTAATTTGAAAAGTTATTAAATTATGGAAATTGTGCCATGGATGTAAATGCTAAATTTATGAAATTTATGATAGAAAATGAAAAGTTATTGATAGATAAACAACTTTTACAAAGTAAATTTTGATGAAAACATGATTTAGGGACTAAATTGAAAACTAGGAAAATTCCATGGAAAATTCTGATTTTTATGAAATATATGTGCTGGAAATTGTATATTGAAATTTTGGTTAGGCTTGGAAAAGGGAGTAAATTGCATGAATTTTATTTTTCGAGCCTAGGGACGAAATTGAAATTTATGGAAAGCTTAGGGGCAAAATAGTAATTTTGCCTAGAATATAAATTAAGTTCAAATGAATATGAAATGTGAGAAATTTATAATTAAATTTATTTATATAGATCCGCAAAGATCAAATAAAAAGTTGGATCGAGGAAAGGAAAAAGTTTCGGATTAGTAGTTTTCAAACACAAACGAATATCAAGGTAAGTTCGTGTAACTTAAATGAGTATGAAATTATGTTGAATTGAATGTTATGTTTAAGTTATATGTGAATTATGTTTATGTAAATGATAAAAATGCAAGAAATGGATACATATTTGAAATTGAATGAAAAGGGATTAAATTCCATTTGAACATTGGATTTCGATGGATAAATGCGATTTCCCGAAATGAATGAGGTTATGCATTTGTTGCTGATGGGATTTAGCTCGGACGACTAATCCTTTAACCTTATTTCAGAAAGGATTTAGCCCAGACGGGTAATCCTGATATAAGTCTCTCGAGCATATGTTATGGATTGGATATAGCCCGGATGGGTAATCCAGATCAAACTCTGTAGAGCATATGTCATAAAAAGGATTTAGCCTGGACTGGTAATCTTGACTAAGATCTATTGAGTATATATTGAAGACAGGATTTAGCTTGGACTGGTAATCTTGTTGTATAGATGTGGCTCAAGAGTGTGCTCTCTGAAATAGTGCCTTATGGGTACCATTGAACATGAATTGATGGATATACTATTTTGTACACTTTGTGTGTACTACTTGAGTATCCATCAGAATTTCAATGATTCATTGGATAAAATAAATGACATGATATGAGAGATATGGCATGATGAGCTCATCCATGCTTATTTGATGTATATGAAAATTATATGACTAACTTGTTTGATTGAGTGAATGTGTTTAGGCAAATTGCCAATGTTTATGGAAATCATGTTGTTGTATGTATGATATTAATGAAAGTAAATGGTAAGTTTAATTCCAGTTATACGAACTTACTAAGCATAAAATGCTTACTAGATTTCTTTTCCCTGTTTTATAGTGCTCGAAAGCTCGGGAAGGTTGGCGATTGGTCGGAGCAATCATCACACTATCTATGAATTATAGTTATTCCAATGACTAGATTACATCCATAATTTAAAAACTATAATTTGGTGATTGCTAGTAATAGTTATTTTGGTATACTTAAGGTTATGCTATAACAATTATCTATGAATTGAGAATGTTAAGTATAGTTGACTAAGTTTTGCATAAGAAATAGATTAAACAAAGGTAAGGTTATGAACATGATTGCATGTGATATTATATCATAATGGTTGCTGGAATTTGTCTTGGAAATATGCTTGAATTGGTTGGTATATGTTGGTTTGTTTTGGTGTAGGTAAATGGTAAAGTTTGGGTGAGAAATAAAGTTAAGAAATAGCTTTATTTTGTCCACACGGGTAGACACACGGCAGTACACAAGGCGCGTGTGTTGGCCAGGTGGAATGTGGTCCGCCGCAGGTGTCCCTGCATCTTAAAATTTAGAAATAGAATGCCCAGAATTGAGCACACAGGTAGAGACACAGGCGTGTGTCTCAGCCGTGTGAGAGACATGGCGTAGAACACGGGCGTGTATCTTGGCCGTGTGAAAACTGCACCTATTTTATGAAAAATAAATTAACCACACGGCTTAGCACACGGGCGTGTGGCAGGCCGTGTGGTACAAGTAAGAGAGTTACACGGGGTAAGACACGGCTATAGCACGAGCATGTCTAAGGGTCACACGGGCGTGTGAGCCCTGCATATAAGAAAAATTTTGAAATTTCACGAAAATTTCTCAATGACTTCGAATTAGTCCTTATTTGTTTCTACTGTTCATATTGGGCCTCGAGGGTTCATTTAAGGGACATTATGGTTGTTTTCGGATACGAATAATAATTTGACACGATTTATCTGTAATTATTTTGTAATCTTCTGAAACCCTATTTAGACGACAGGTACGGGTTAGGGGTGTTACATTTGTTGGTATCAGAGCTACGGTTTAGCCGATTCTCGGATTAACGTAGCATGTATGAATTTAGCTATAGATGCCATTATATAATATATGATAGTGTGATATCTCCTGACCAATTTCAAATGTGTTTTTCATATAATAATGTCTTCCAACCGAGCTAGAGCTGAATCTGAGGAAGCTGAGAGTACTGCTTAAGCTTCTGTACAACGAGCTGTATCTAGTAGTACTAGAAGGCTCGTATCTGAGGGTCAAGGTGAGGAGGCAAAACAAGCCTTCTTTCAAACAATGAATGAATGGTTTTCTGAATACTTGAGAACAATCCCTGCTGTTCAGCAACCTCTCCCACCTGCTCCTCAACCTGTTCCTGAGATGCCACAGGGTACTGAACCTGATAGAATCAGAAAGGCTCCGGTAGATAAAATCAGAAAATATGGAGCAGAGGAATTCAGGGCTACTGTTGATGATGATCCAGAAAAGGCTTATATTTGGCTGGAAAATACTATCTGAGTTTTAGATGAATTATCATGTACGCTAGTCGAGTGTTTGAAACGTGCAATATCTTTATTAAAAGACACATCTTATCATTGGTGGAAAACCATATCTTTAGTTGTACCGAGAGAAAATATCATCTGGGAGTTTTTCCAGACAGAATTCAGAAAGAAGTATATTAGTCAAAGATTTTTGGATTAGAAAAGAAAAGAATTTTTAGAGCTCAAACAGGGAAATATGACAGTAACTGAATATGAACGAGAATTTGTTCGGCTGAGTAAATATATCAGAGAATGGGTCCAGACTTAGGCTGAGATGTGTAAACGTTTTGAAGAAGGTTTAAATGAAGACATCAAGCTGTTGATTAGTATTCTTGAATTAAGAGAATTTGCAGTACTGGCTGATCGGGCACATAAAGCTGAAGAATTGAGTAAAGAAAAGAAATAAGCTGAAAGAAAAGCTCGGGTTTCTGGTAAAAGAATTATGGGTAAGTTTCAATCATCTGTTTCAAAGAAATCAAAGAAATACCAGGATCATTTTACTTCATCTGTTGGATATTCTGGAAAAGAGCGAAGTTTTCAACGCACTAACCCTAGGTCTTCATCCCCATCAGTAACAAGTGTTGGGAGTGTTGGTAATCCCAAACCAAAATATAAACACTGTAATAAGTTTCATTTTGAGGAATGCTGTTTGAGAAGCGAGGCCTGTTATAGATGTGGTTCATTTGACTATTTTCTCAGAGATTGCCCAGATCGGGTTGAAAAAGATGTTGATCAGCCGAGTAATCCTGCCTCAAGAGATAGACCGCCTCTGCAACAGTCCGAATGTGACCCTAATCGGAACGGTAGTTTCGGGACCATGAATTCGAGTCCAAAAATTTTTTAAATATTATTTTCTGTGTTTATTATATGTGAATTATTATGTGTAAAAGTTTCGTATGAAAATTTGATTGTTTGTGTGCTTAATTGAATAAAAGGACTTAATCGCGTAAAGCGTAAAAGTTATAAACTATAGTGAAAAGTACCCATTTGATAGTGGCTTTTAAAAATGGAGTCCTAAAAGGGAAATTAGCCCATGTTACATGATAGTGGACGGCATGGTTGTTTAAGTAATCATTAATATGTTTTATTATTTATTTATTTATATTATAAGTTAACTTTTATATTATATTATATGTTAAATATATATAACATCATAAAAATAAAAGACACATGCATTATCTTTCTCCTTTGGCCGAATATGAGATGAGAAAAGCACCATAGTTGAAGCTCAAGGTTTCAGCAAGAAGGAAAGCTTAATTAGGGTATGTATTTTGTTTAGTTTTCGATAATTTTTACGTTTTTAAGATCGTTGCTTAGTATACTATTAAACCCATACCCTAATTTTAGAATTTAATGAAGATTTTGTGATATGCCATTAATGGTTAGTTGTGATTTTTGTTGTTAATTGAAGAAATATGAAATATATGTTTTAGATTTACATGTTTTGTATTGAGATTTTTGGTGATTTTGAGTATTTTGGGCTATATTGAAAAAATAAATTCTTGAGGGACTAAAAATGTGAAAAAAATGAAATGAATGGACTTGTATAAACTCTATGAATATTCGGCCCTTAGGTTGTGAAATCAAATTTTGTGTATTTTGTGTTTTGTGCAAAAAGGACTAAATTGTAAAAGTGTGAAACATTAGGGGTAAAATGGTAATTTATCCATTTATCTGTTTTAGGACTAAATTGAATTGAAATGTGTTTGAATGAGCTTAAATTTAATATGTTTAGATCAAGAACAAAGAAAAAACGGACTTGGATCGGGGAAAAGCGAAAGTTAACGAATAACCGGTTCTTGTCGTCCGACGATACTCGAGGTAAGTCCTTAAGCAAGTTAATACCGTAAGTATCGATTATAACCTAGTATACATGCTGAATTTATGAATTTGTGGATTGAATTATGACAAAGCCGAAAGTGTTAAAGTAATTTATCAATGAGATGTAGTTGAATTAATTGAGTTCACTATGTAAATGTGATGTGAATTATATGTGATATAAGTGATATTGCTAATGTGTAATGTGAATGAGTTGGCTCAGTAATATGAATTATATCGGGCTTCGAGCCTAGCAGGCCTTGTGCCGGTGAACTATATCGGGCTTATTGCCTAGCAGGCCTTGTGCCGGTGAATTATATCGGGCTTATTGCCTAGCGTGCTAAATGCCTGTTTAAATTTCGGACCTCGGGTCTAGCGTGCCTAATGCCGGTGTGTAGTTCAGCCGACGCAGAGCGGTGTTTTATACTGGTGATTTACAATTCCGAGTTTAGACTACTTAAATGGTTAAGTTATGGAACAAATCAAGTAAGCCTAAGCTTATGCAAATGAATTTTTGTTAATTCGATGGTAAGGTATGTATTTACATACTTATATGTTATATGTGATGTCAATGAGCAAATAACATGATGAAATAAATGTGTTGTACATTTGGTTGATGGGATATGTGGATAAATTATGTTATGTGGATGTTGTTTACTTGAAAACATGAGAGTTGTTTAAAGATGTCCATGTATGTATATCTATATACACAGATATGTATATAGATATATATAATCGGTTATATGAGATAATTTGTATATTCATCGGGTCATGTGGAATATATGTATATGTGTGTTATCGAATGTGTGGGATTGTATTTAGATACTTTCGGTTATAGGAGCTTACTTTATATGTACAGGAAGGTGTTATTCAGTATATATATAAATATATATATAACTTTCATGTGATGTGTCTTTGATGAGTTCTACTTTTAAGTAGATGATGATAAATATTTTGTTATATATATGGACACCGATATTTGACTATGATAGCATATAAATGTCATATTATTTATTTATGTTAAGAATTGCTTTTGATTTAACTCCGATTGAATAATTAGTCGAATTATTAAATTTGCTTAAGACTTACTAAGCTAGTTGGCTTACTCTGTGTGTTTTTCACTGCTTTATAGATTTTGATCAAGCTACAAGCTCGTGGGATCGTCATCGAAGTCACCCGCACTATCAACTTATTTTGGTACCTTAAAAGTTGAATTTTTGAATTTAAGGCATGTGTAGGCTAGCTTAATGCTTGAATGACATTTTGTTGATGTATATAAGCCATGCGAAAATGGCTTGTCTTAATATTAAATAACCTAAAGTTATGCAAGTCTTGATTAAGGTAAGAGTACAAGTTTTGCTTGGATGATGAGTGTGAATGTGTTATAAATCATACCAAGTATTTATGTTTGTATATGTAGGTTTGATATGAATCTTTGCTAGCTCTTTGGAAAGTGAATATATGTGGTAGTTCATCAAGTATGGGATAAGATTGGGTATACATTACTTTTGATGTTTTATATGGAAACACGAATATGTTTTATAAACTTTGCATTCGGCAATATGTGGAATTAATGGATATGTACTTGGATAGCCTATTCGGTTATGAATGAAATTGGTGCATGTGTATCAAATTCAATTTATGTGATTTAGTAATGAAATGGCTAAATTATGATACTATGGTCTTGATTGTATTCGGCCTTATGCTTGCTCATTATAATGGTAAAATCAGCATTGTAAGCAAGCATGCTTAGTAGTTTGGTTAATTAACATGTCTATTATGTCATGCATTTTATTTAGTAAATAGCTCATTTTAGAATTTTGTCATATAGTATATTATATGTGATGGATATTCATGTGGCTTGATTTAAATGTTAATGATGTAACGCCTAAATGATTGGGTTCGTAAAATGCATATGTTTTGCTTTAACTTCGAATATAAAATGTTGATATTAGTGCATGATAAGTATATTTATATATATATGTATATGATTTAGCATGAGGTTTTAGTTTATGACTTATACTTACTATCCTTGGAAAGTTGACGTTTGTGAACTTGCATATGTTTGAGTTAGGGATTAATGAAGGCTACTAATGAAGTGAATAATTGAAATGTGGATAAAGTAGAAATCATTTATATGGTATATTGCATATTCGGTTATAGTGACAATCATGCATGTGTATTAAGGTCATTATATGTGTTTGGGCAATGAGAGAAATGTTTGGTATTTTAATTCGGTTTTGTTCTTACAAATGAGTAGTATTCTTGTTACTTATTGCAAATTGTAAATCCATGAATTTGCTAGAGGGAATTACGGTATGCATATTATTGATTAAATCTATTTTTAAAAAAAAAACTGTTCAAAATAAGTTCGGTTGTGATTATGTGAGTTATGGATGTTGTGGTGACTTGTGCTATGTTCAGTGATGCCTTGTAACCCTAGTCCGGCGACGGATACGGGTTAAGGGTGTTACAGCCTCGACAGTTTGAAAATGTTAGTGGTAGTCGAAGTGCTAAAAAAGATCCGACTGTTAAATTTGAGGCACGAGCACCGGTAAGGGCATATGCCATACGTGCGAGAGAAGATGCCTCTGCTCCAGGCGTCATACCTGGTACATTTTCATTACTTGATACTGATATTACTGCTCTGATTTATTCTGGTTCTACACATTCATATATATGCACAAACTTAGTGACTATTAAAAATTTGCCTGTGGAATTCACTGAATTTGTGGTTAAAGTTTCCAATCCCCTGGGTCAATGTGTTATGGTGAATAAAATCTGTAAAAATTGTCCGTTGATGGTAAAGGGTTACTATTTTTTGGCTAATTTGATGTTACTGCCCTTTGATGAATTTGATGTGATTTTGGGAATGGACTGGTTAACTCAGCATGATGCAATGGTGAATTGTAAAAAATCTTGGCACGTGAGACAAAAGGTTAAGAAATAAAAAGGTAGCTTTGGTAAAGGTTCTTTGGCAGCGACATGGAATAGAAGAAGCTACCTGAGAATCAGAGAATATCATGAGAAAGCAATACCCAAACCTCTTTACTGGTAAGATTTTCGAGGATGAAAATTTTTAAGGGGGGAGAGTTGTAACAACCCATTTTCAGTGAAATCGGAACAGTGGTTTCGGGACCACAAATCCGAGCCAGAAAGAAAATTTATTTTAGTAAAATTGCATGGTCTGCATTATAATAGGAATGTTATATGAAAATTCTGATAAGAAAATTTTACTGATTATGTGTTTAATTATGGAAAGGACCAAATTGCATAAAATGCAAAAGTGGAGTTCTAGTAGCTAGTAGGATCAAATAGATATGGAATTCAAAATAAGAGGTCCTTATATGGTAATTAGAACATTAAAGAAAAGTTAGTAGATATTTTTGATGAATCATCCATAGAAAAATTAGAAAAGGTTAAGGACTAAATTGGAAATGAAAATAATTAAAAGATGATAAATAATTAAAAAGAAATATCATATTATTATTATCATCTTCATCCCCAAAATTCTATGAAAACCCTAGGAAAGAGAAAGTAAGCATTCTTGGCTTAATTGGGTAAGCATCCTTGTCCCGTTTTTAGTAATTTTTATATTTTTGAGATCGGAATAGCTTAATCTATCTGTTTTGGGGATTAATTTGTAAAATTATCAAAGTATCAAAGTTTTTCCATGGATGAGTATGCTAAAATTTTGAAATTCATGGTAGAAAATGAAAGATTGTAACATCCTAGAATTAAGGGTTCTACATTTTGCACTATTTCAGGCGTTTGGCTAGCTATGCTTGATGATTTGATGTGTTTGGGGGTCTTGGGGAGGCTCAGGTTCGAGCCAGAGCTTTGGTAAATTTTTCTCTTTAGGGCACTTTAGGGGGAGAGCTTGTGGATGCAGGCCTTAAATATGTTTGGTTGTAATTTGATGTCACAAGGAGCAAGGTGGCTAAGTGGTTGGTGTCACAAGGGAGTACGGAAGGAGGAGTGGGTTCGAAACCCACAGGTTGCAATTTTGGAGTATATATTTTGTGCCAGGATGGGGAAGAGGTGGAGTTCGGCTTGGACTCTGAGGGGTGGTTGTTGAATGAGTCAACCAGTTTGAAATGGATGGAGGAGAGGAGCTTGAGGTGTTGAATCGGTCAAAGCAGTTTGAAAGGGTGATGGAGAGGGCTTAGTGGAGTAAAACAAGGAGCAAATCAAGGAAGTGGGGAGGTGAGTGAGAGTTGGCCGAATGTTGGAGAATTGGGAGGAGAATTTTGGCTATGTGATGTTGTGGCTAGGGAGTTTCGGCATCTTGGTGTGAGTTAACAAAACCGAACCTTTTTGGGAGTGATGTGCCGAATTCTATAGTTTCTTTAGCATTCTTTTTATGTTTTGTGCTTTTGACATAAGGCATTTCGAGTCTCTTTTCCTTCATTTTATTTTTTTTGCTATCAACCGACCCCCCCTCATTCATATCATCTTTCCTTTCATTTCATTTCAATTCTCTTCTTTTGTTTTTCTACACTCCTTTTTCCATAGCCGAATCTCTACTTTCCATTTTCCTTCCCTCTCGTTTCTTTCGTGTTCTAGTCTTTTCTCTCCTTTGAGCCGAATGTTCTCAACACTTCATCTCCTCCATTTCTTCTTCTTTTGACCGAATCACTCTTCTTCCACACTTCTTCTATTTTCTTCATCTTTTCTTCTTGCACCTTTATTTCTTGCGTAACTAGCCGAACATCTGGAAGCACCCCTTTTGGTTTGCCGTAAGTCTCTTCTCAATCAGCTTTGATTGTTGCAAGGTAATGGGTTCTCTCCTCAGATGTTTTTCTTTTCTCTTTTCGTTGGACCGAAGCGATCATTCTCTTACTTCTTCCTTTTTAGGCCGAATATAAGTACTCTCTCCGCCTTAAAGCGTGTTTGTTCGTTCATAGGAAGTCGGAACTCGTGTCAGCAGTGGCCGAACCTAAGACATCTTGGTAAGTTAGTTTTGGCCGTTTATGGGTGATGGTTGGACGTTCTTAATAAGAGTATTTAGGCCGAAAGGCCATTTCTTCTTTATTTTATTAGGAAACATCTTTTCTAACTCGTGAGTTATTTAGGAACTCAGTCAAGAGGATAGAACTAAGCGGCATTGATAATTAAGGTAAGGAGTTTTTCTCTAGTCCTATACGATTAGACTCTCTTTCGTTTTACTCTGCCATAACCCAATCTCTTTGTTAGACAATCATCGATCTCTCCAAAATCTTCAGATCGATCAAAGATTCTCTTCATGGATGCGAGTGCTAGCCAATCTAGGGAGGGGAGTAGACTCGTAGTCCCTACTCTTAAGTTCAAGCGACGTGCTGTGTCGGCGGTTCGAGACTTTCCGCCGGGTTGTGGTAGAGAGCCGACATCTATTTGGGATAGACAGATCGTAGTTGTTCGTGATAGTGAGAGTGACGACGATCAGGAGTGTTTAGTCCTTCGCGTAATTAGGTGTGTAATCCACACGCCTTCATTTGTTTGTTTAGCATTAATATATGTATTGACTAAAAGCCGGAATAACCGAAACGGCGAATGAGATACCCATGGGTATGGTTGGAGATATCGTAAGTAAATCAAGTTATGATTATGCTATTCGGATAACTTGGTATGTTTATTTGGGTGATCATATTATCCGACATACATTGTTATATGTTTGCATTCATCACATTATGATTATATGTTGCATGGGATTGGGATATGATAATGATGAAAAGGGGCAGTGTATATCGGTGACTCTGTCACATTGTTTCGGTGGCTAGGCCACATATATATATCGGTGACTCTGTCACATTGTTTCAGTGGTTTGGTACCACATATACCAGTGACTCTGTCACATTATATCGGCTTTGAGCAGCATGACTGTCAGCATGACTGCCAATGAGAAGTGTAGCAGATGGAGGGTTGATTGTAGAAATCCCCATAGTTGTGTTGAGGTTGGACATATGGAGTGGAGTGTAGAGGATGGAATACTAGGTTGGGCTGGGTTGCATTGCATTCACTATTTGATATGCCATGTTGTTAGGGCTAAGGCCCAAT
This sequence comes from Gossypium sturtianum, assembly GCA_025698515.1. NCBI lineage: Eukaryota > Viridiplantae > Streptophyta > Magnoliopsida > Malvales > Malvaceae > Gossypium > Gossypium sturtianum. Next base: position 48,850,290 of record CM046943.1, read on the forward strand.
ATGCTTCTGTGGGCTTAGGCCCAGTTATCGTTTGTAAGGGGAATTACACACTGAGTCCTCGTGACTCACCCCTCTGCTTAATTTTGCAGGTAACCCCTAGTTTGAGGATTTGGAGCCGAGGTGGACTCTGTGGTGGCCATCCATTACTTCTTTCGTAAACTCCGTTTTCTTTATCTAAACTTATTTTTAATTTGGGAATTTGTTATGTAATAAGGCCTCCGAGATTTTAATTTGGTTTTTGATTTAATGCGGTTATTCTATATATTATGAAATGTTAAATATGGAGTTTTTCTAAAAATATAAACAATCTTTTTTCCAAAATATTAACAAACGGATCACAAGCAATAAATAATTAAACTCGAGATTTTCTTAGAACTACAAACATTATTTTCAAAAGGTCACGATTCTGAAGTCCACTAGTTTCGGTTGTTCGTATCACAAAACACGTTTTCGATAGTTAGTGTTATTAACTACATTTTGCAAGAAAACCATTAAGTAAATTCTATTTTTTAAATGGAACCAAATCTTCGGGGTTTTTTTTTAAACGAACACAAGTTTCTTTAACAACCTTTCCATGTGACATGACAGATCCGGTCGAAACGTCTAGGCCGGGTTTGGGGTGTTACAAAGATTGTTGATAGATAAACAACTTTTGTAAAGTGAATTTTCATGAAATTGTGATTTAGGGATTAAATTGTAAAGATGTAAAATTCATGGAAAAATTCTGATTTTTATGAAATATATGTGCTATAAATGTTATATGTAAAAATATGTTAGGCTTGGAATAAGGATTAAATTGTACGAATTTCATTTTCCGAGCATAGGGACAAAATCATCATTTATGAAAAGTATAGGGGCAAAATGGTAATTTTTCCTAGGATGTGAATTGAATTAAATTGAGTATGAAATGGATTAAATTGACGTTAAATTCATTTATATACGAACAAGTGTCGAGGTAAGTTTGTGTAACTAAATTGTGTTTATTTTTATGATTGAATTGAGTGTGGTATGTATTTATGTGAATTATATAAATGTTATAAATGTATGAAATAATCACATGTCTGATAATGTCCGGAAATTGTTAAGTTCCGTTTGAATAATGAAATTCGATGGATACATGATTTCCCATATTGAATGTGGTCCTGCATATGTTGCAGACAGAATATAGCTCAGACGAGCAATCTTGTTATAAGCCCTCTCGAGCGTCCTGTTATATAGTTCCTGCGAGCATCCTGATCGGTATTGATCCTGCATGTGTTGCGCACTACCGCAGCTCTTTGTGAGCATCTTGTTACATGATTCGATCGGTTGTGATCCAGCATTTATTGCAGACACAAACGCAGATCTTCGTGAGCATCCTGATATAGGCTCTTATGAGCTTCCTGACATGGCTCGCTTGAACTCCCTATTATGCTATCCGGAGCTCCCTATTAATAACTCTTCGGAGTTACCTATTAAGCTCAATGAGCTTCCTGTTCTAAACTCTTATGAGTTTCCTGTTTAGCCCAGATAAGCGTCTTGTTACATGGCTCATCTGAGCATCCTGATATGTGGCTCGAGAGTGTGCTCCCTGATTAATTGACCTAATGGGTACCCCTGGACATGAATTGACGAATCACTGATGTTTATACTGATCGTTGTTTTCGCAATGTCAAAGTCTTAAAATTTATAAAAAGAATGATCGAACACGAAACTAACTATGACAACGATTTGAGGCAAGCACACCTATCGAACAAAGAGTATAGTTTAGTGGCAAGACCAGAATGTCGAACCCAAAGGAACTAAAAGTACTAATACTAACTCTCTTTTTATTATCTAGACTAAAATAAAGGGAATTTGTTGTTTAATCTAAATTAATTAACTACTAAACTAAAGACTCTAAGACAGAGAAGAATGAATTTGGGGAAAATAACTTGAGGAAAAACCAATTGATTAAGACGACACCCAAGGAAGAATCCACCTAGACTTCACTTGTTATCTAACTCAACTGCACGATTTATTCATTTGACTTGATCCGTAAGATTCTCTAATGTATATTAAACCCTCTCTCAGAAAGCGAATAATGTCTAACCCTAGGTTGATTAATTGAAATCTCTTTCTAATTAAAACCCTAGAATTGCATTAACTCGATCTATGGAATCCCATATTAGGTTTCACCCTAATCCGCAAAAATCTCGTCACCCTATCTCTAGGCGCGCGATCAACTCCGCTTAACTATGCTAGATCTACTCTTAGGTAGGGACTTTTGCTCCTCCACCTAAGCACATCAAACTTGAATCAATATCCCGGAAATATCAACACAAGAATTAAGAACACATAATTAAGAACAAGTCAAATATTTATCATATAGTTCAAAGAAACGATAACAAGATTCATCTAAGTTTCATCCCCTCGTATATCCGAGGGTTTAGTTCATAACAATAAAAGAAAACATCTCAGAAGAAAAGATGAAACAAAACATAAGAAAACCCTAAAACCCCCTGAAGGAATTGAAGGAGAGTCCCTCCGTCTTGAGTATAATTCTGGCTTCTAGAGATGAATCAACTGGCTATCCTCGAGTGAATCCCCACAAATCTGCCTTCTCTGGCCTAGCAAGACGCCCCTAGACGATAGCCTTGGGCTCCCCCTTTTAGGTCATACTTAGGGTGTATATATAGGCTTTTGGAATGTGTTTCTTTGCCCCTAAGTATCCAAATCCGAATGAAACTTCTCTTTACCACAGCAGGGGCACGACCATGGCACACGCCCATGTGAATCGTGGCCAGGCCGTGTTGGACTTCATTAATGAGGCACGGCCATGTGGTCTTGGGCTCAGGCTGTGCTTATTTCGTGCTTTGGCCCATTTGGCCCGTTTTAAGCCCGTTTTCTATTCTTTTCACCCTCCGGTGCTTTTCTGAGTATAAAACATGAAAATAAAGGATTAAGAGCACCAAATTACATAAAATAAGGGATAATTCATCCAAAAGCATGCTAAACGTGGGATTAAAATATGTTACTTTTATGGTTTATCAAATACCCCCACACTTAAGCTTTTGCTTGTCCTCAAGCAAAATTCTCAACTCATAATTAAAACGAACTTCCCTCAATTCATAATAGTCATTGATAGTGTTTCATCATAATTCAAGGATAATTTATACATGGATAATTCAACTCAAAGGGTCCTAAAGATTCAAACAATCTATTGCATACATTTGTAGCATAAAACATAGGTGTTTCCCCTCATCTAAATAATTACCTCTGATTCAAAATCGATAAGAATTGACATCCTCCCTAAAGATTCACTCAAATCACTAAAAGTGTTTAAGGTTCAGAATTAAGTACTCAAAAGTCAAACATGAAGAGTTAATCCTATAGGCTTGCATGAAAATCAAATCTCCACCACTTTAATATGAAATGATGCACAAATGAAATGGTCTTTATCAGGGTTGTAACGGGGCTTAGGTTAAAGGTGTGGATAAAGGCTGAATTAGAGGGTTAGAATCGAGATTGAATTGACAAATTACCTAACTAGAAACAATGAACTGAATAAAAGTAATTACATCAATTGAAAACTAATAATATGAGCTTCTTCTTCAATAATTGGAATTTAACGTATAAGCTCACCTAATCAAAAAACTAATAATGAATATACTTCGATTTTTTTTAAGAACAAGTAATCAAATATTTACAATAATAAAAAAGTACTTTAACAACTGAAATATAGAACATAGTTAGGCAACTGCTCAAAATCAAATCTCGACAAAAACGGGTAGTAAAAAAGGATGGTGATAACAAATACAAAGGGTTTTGGTTGAAAATTAGCGGGTAAGTCAATAAAAAGGTTTGTTAGGACTCAACGGGGTTCACTAGGGGTTAATTATGAAGGTAAGTTTTTTTAGTGGAGTAGGTGGGTTAAAACCTAGGTGCCTTCATCATCTCTGTATATCAAATCAAAGGTGTGGTCTCGACATGTATAATCGATGCAAGTTCTAGAATAACTAATCAATGTTGACACACTCATAATAAAAAAGTGAGCAAGAAAAAGAATATATGCTCTATAAGGCTCAAAATCTCACAAAAATTATGGGTATTTTGATGTCAGCCTCGTAAATTTCAAATTTCAAGGTAATATTCAAATTCAGGTAGACAACCTAGAAAAAAAATTTTATTTCTGAAAAATAGACTTATCATGCTTGATTCTCTAGTATCTTAGAATTTAATTATCAATGCACAATTATGAATGACTTAATCTAAAACATATCGATAAAAATCATTAATCAAAGGAAATCTTATTCTAATGATAATATGTGAAACTTACTTTAGAAACAAGACATAATTCAGGGATTTGAGAATAATGCAAAAAGTTTGGCAGCTAATTTCAGGAATTTGAGAATATTGAAAAAAGTTAGGCAAAAGTTAGGAACCTTTTTAGGTTGTTCACCCCCCACACTTAAGATGTACATTGCCCTCAATGTACAAAGATATATATATATATAGACAATTAAGTAGAAATTCAAAAGGTATGGAGAGAGGTGAAACTCCCTGAATTATGGATGAAATCCTTGCGTTGGAGGTGAAAGATAAGTTGGAGGAGTCGTTCTTGATGACGATCCTGTGCTAGATGAAGAAATTGGGTAGCTCATGGAGGATTAGCCAGGATATAATAATAATAATTAAAACTATACTAATTAAATAATTAAAGAAAAGCAAGCTAAAGTGACGAAAAATAAAAAATAGAATAAAATTAAAGGAAAAGATAAATGGACAAGAGAATCCTTATTGTTGGATGGTTCATTAGGTGGGCGTGATTTCTAAGGTCATGTGAGTTGGTGGTCGTGGTTCCTGCAGGATTCCCTAGCGACTGTAGAACCTAAAATTATGAAACTAAAATAAAATAAACTAAATTAAACATAAGAAAAATAAAGAAAAGGGAAATAAAGAAGAAGAGTAAAGAAGAAGAAAAATTAAATGGTCTCAAAGACCCTTGGCTTGTCGAGTAAATGAAGCGGCCGACATGAACTTATGTAGATCGGTCTCCCATGGGGAGATTGTGCTTGGTTCCTTCCGTTTCTTCGACATCGATGTGGTAGATCAAGGGTTTTGTTAGGAGAGGAATGGGAAAAATGAAAATGGTGGAAAGTTGAGAGTTAGTAGGAGAAGAGAAAAAGGAGGGGGTTTAAATAGATTTTCAAGCCTGGTACAACCCCACGCCCGTGTACCATGGGCATGTTGATTCACACAGCCGCCTCGCACGGCCGTGTTATGCATCGTATCGTTTCTCCCACGTCCATGTTCTGGTTGCCACGCCCGTGTGTAAACTACCAGTGTCGACCACGGCCGCATCGCACGACCGTGTTGGGCGTCGTTCATGTCTCCCACGCCCATGTTCAAGTCACCACGCCCGTGTCCAATCTAACAGTGTCGGCCACAGCTACGTCGCACGGTCGTGGCGGGGTAGTTGGGTCCGTGACTCGAAGATATGATTCGTCCTGACTCGTACCATCTCTGCAGTGTCAGTACGGAGATTCGGTACTTCCACACGGCCACGGCTGTGTGTAAGGCCGTGTGGTCTGGAAATTGGCCTTTGGTTAGTTTATAGTTAGTTGCTTCAGATGAGAAATAAAAGTGAAAAGAAAATAAAATAAACTAAAATATAAGAAAAATAGAGTTAGTGCTCGGGTTGCCTCTCGAGAAGCGCTCGTTTATAGTCTTAAGCTAGACTTACCTCTCACTCGCATCATCAGGGTGGTTTGAGGAGTTGAAAGTCCTTTCTCATGCTATCGGTTTCATTATCATGATAGAGTTTAAGTCGAGATGCATTTATATTGAAAGTACCAAAAATGAGATTACTTACCTCGACTGTTCCGTATGGGAAAACACTGGTTACCCTAAAATGGATTTCTTTGTTAGTGTTAGGGTCAGGAGGAGATATTCGAGGGCCTGCTTTATCAATCAATACTTGATCTCCAATTTTGAACTTGTTTGCCGCGTGGAGTGGCTCTGGTTCTGCTTTGTGTATCCCTAATTTTTCCTTAAAATGTGTTTTCCACTCGTCTAGATCATCGATCTGAATCCCTTGTTCTTCGTGTGTTATTTCTTTGTTGGCACATGGTATACGATCGGGTTCAGTTGTATTCTTTTGTGGTGCTTCCTGAAAAGAAGGGTTAACCGAATGGTTATCATTCGAATTTATTTTCTCACCTTGATTATTCGATGTTCTAGTTGAATCGAGGGCTTGAAGAGTGACTGTCTCATCACCTACACAGAATATAAGTTTGCCTGCATCAACATCGATTTTTGTTCTAGCAGTTGCTAAGAAGGGTCTTCCTAAAATTAGGGGGATCGCGTTGTCCTCATCCATGTCTAAAATGACAAATTCTACTGGGAATACAAATTTGTCAATTTTTACGAGTACATCTTCAATTATGCCCCTAGGAATTCTAACAGTTTTATCAGCTAATTGAATGCTCATCTAGTTTGTTTGGGCCTCCCTAGACCTAGTTGTTTAAACAATTTATAAGGCATGACATTTATGCTTGCCCCTAAATCACTAACGATTATCAATAGATAAACTACCGCTAAGCATGGAATTGTAAAACTCCCTGGATCTTTTAATTTCCGTGGTAGTCTATTTTGCAGTATTGCCGAGCACATTGCGTTTAGTTCCACATGTGATGTTTCGTCTATCCTTCGCTTTTTCGTCAACATCTCTTTTAGGAATTTTCTAGAGTCTGGCATCTACGTAAGAGCTTCAAGTAACAGATAAGTTAATATGTAATTTCTTTAAAAGTTTAAGAAACTTACCGAACTGCTTCCTCTGTGTCGCTCTCCTTAATGCTTCGGGATATGGTATGCGAGGTTGGTACTCTTTCATTACCGATTTTGGCTTATTATTACTTACCTCAACCTTACCTTCTTCGACCACGTTCTCTTGCCTCGAATTGGGCTCGTCTAACCCTTCACTATCTTGAGTCATTATGGCTTGAACTTGCTCCTTGGGTTAGTCTCTGTGTTGCTCAGTAGTCTTCCATGTGGTCTCTCGTAGATTTGCTTAGCGAGTTGCCTGATTTGATCCTTGAACTCTTGTGTCAATGCCTCAAGTTTTGTTTCTATATTTTCGAAACGTGTTTCTGTATTTTGGGAACGAATTTCTGAGGCTACTATGAAGTTTGTCAGCATCTCTTCAAGGTTTGGCTTCTTTTCCTGTGGGTAGGGCTGTTGTTGGAAGTTTTGGGATGGTTGTTGCCTTTGATTTCTTTGACCGCCCCATGAGAATTTGGGGTGGTTCTTCCAACCCGGATTATAAGTATTACTATAAGGGTTATTGTTAGATCAAAAATTGTTACCCATATAGTTCATTTGCTCGCTCTCCATGCCCTGTCCGTAGGGTGGGTACTCAAGATTCACCACTCCTTCACTTGCGTCGCACTGCATAACTGGATGTGCCTGCGAAGAACCATATAAACCATCAAATTTTTTATGTAGTAATTCTACCTGGTTTGAAAGCGCGGTTACTGTATCGATGTTGAAAACTTCGGCTGCTTTGGCTGGCCTTGTCCTTGTAACTTGCCACTGATAGTTATTCAGTGACATCTCTTCTATAAACTCGTAGGCCGCTTCAGAGTTTTGTTGTTTAGGTTCACGCCGGCAAAAATTGAATCGATTAGTTGCCTTGTTGAAGGGTTCACACCATTGTAAAAGTTTGGACTCAGAGCCACAAAGGTAATCCGTGGTGTGGGCACCTCCTTAACAAATATTTGTATCTCTCCCATGCATCATAAAGTGTCTCTAAATCCATCTGCACAAAAGAAGAGATATCATTCCTTAACTTGGCCGTTTTGGCCGGTGGAAAATATTTTAGTAAAAATTTTTCTGGTCATTTGATCCCATGTAGTGATTGACCGTGGAAGAGAATGCAACCACTGCTTGGCTTTATTCCTCAAAGAAAAGGGAAATAACCAAAGACAGATGGCATCATCAGTAACGCCATTTATCTTGAAAGTATCGCAAAATTCTAGGAAATTTGCCAAGTGATTATTTGGATCTTCATCCTGCAAACCATCAAACTGAACAAATTGTCAGTATCATCCGAATTGTGTTAGGTTTCAGTTCAAAATTATTTGCAAAGAAATAGCGAGTCTAACAATACTTGACTCAGCCTCTGTTAAACTAGGTTTAGCATAATCATACATAGTTCGTGGAGCATTATTTTTGGCCATCTCTGGAGGTGGCGGATGATTCTCACCATCCCTTCAAAGAGGATTGGTTTCGCCTTCTTGCTCTCCTTCTATGTAGTTTAAGCTTCGCTTATCTCTCTACGATTTCTCGCTGAACTGCTCTTTCAATATCACCATTTGTAGATTAGGGGTCCTATCGGGTTCCTTCTAGTCATAAACTAGAGGTACCGAAAGGAGGAAACAATAACAGAATAAAAATTAGCTAAGTTAAAAATTAAAATAAAATTAAATTTCAAAAAATAAAAAATGACTAAAGTAATAAAAATTAAGCTTTCTTAATACTTTAGTTCCCTGGCAACGACGCCAAAAACTTGATCGTTGTTTTTGCGATGTCAAAGTCTTAAAATTTATAAAAAGAATGATCGAACTTGGAAACTAACTATGACAACGATTTGAGGCAAGCGCACCTATCGAACAGTAGTATAGTTTAGTGGCAAGACCGGAATGTCAAACCCAAAGGAACTAAAAGTACTAATACTAAATCTCTTTTTATTATCTAGCCTAAAATAAAGGGAATTTGTTGTTTAATCTAAATTAATTAACTACTAAACTAAAGACTCTAAGACAGAGAAGAATGAATTTGGGGAAAATAACTTGAGGAAAAACCAATTGATTAAGACGACACCCAATGAAGAATCCACCTAGACTTCACTTGTTATCTAACTCAAGGCATTTATTTATTCATTTGACTTGATCCTTAAGATTCCCTAAAGTATATTAAACCCTCTCTCGAAGCGAATAACGTCTAACCCTAGGTTGATTAATTGAAATCTCTTTCTAATTAAAACCCTAGAATTGCATTAACTCGATCTAGGGAATCCCATATTAGGTTTCACCCTAATCCAAAGAAAAATCTCGCCACCCTATCTCTAGCGCGCGATCAACTCCGCTTAACTATGCTAGATCTACTCTTAGCGTGGACTTTTTCTCCTCCACCTAAGCACATCAAACTTGAATCAATATCCCTAAATATCAACACAATAATTAAGAACACATAATTAGGAACAAGTCAAATATTTATCATATAGTTCAAAGAAACGATAACAAGATTCATCTAAGTTTCATCCCCTCGTATCCGAGGGTTTAGTTCATAACAATAAAAGAAAACATCTCGTAAGAAAAGATGAAACAAAACATAAGAAATCCCTAAAACCCCCTGAAGGAATTGAAGGAGAGTCCCTCCGTCTTGAGTATAATTCTGGCTTCTAGAGATGAATCAACTGGCTATCCTCGAGTGAATCCCTACAAATCTGCCTTCTCTGGCCTAGCAAGACGCCCCTAGACGATAGCCTTGGGCTCCCCCTTTTAGGTCATACTTAGGGTGTATATATAGGCTTTTAGAATGTGTTTCTTTGCCCCTAAGTATCCAAATCCGAATGAAACTTCTCTTTGCCACAGCAAGGGCACGGCCATGGCACACGTCCGTGTGAATCGTGGCCAGGCCATGTTGGACTTCATTAATAAGGCACGACCATGTGGTCTTGGGCTCAGGCCGTGCTAATTTCGTGCTTTGGCCCATTTGGCCCGTTTTAAGCCCGTTTTCTGTTCTTTTCATCCTCCGGTGCTTTCCTGAGTATAAAACATGAAAATAAAGGATTAAGAGCACCAAATTACATAAAATAAGGGATAATTCATCCAAAAGCATGCTAAACGTGGGATTAAAATATGTTACTTTTACGGTTTATCATATACCTCATGTATACTACCTGAATATCCATCGAAATTTCAATGGTTCAACGGATAAAACTCCTGAAATGAGAAACTATAAGTTAAATGAATTATATTTCAAATGTTACTGAAATACCTAGAAATTTGTAGCATGATGAGTTCATCTCCGTGTTATTGAAATTATATGTTATTTATATGACTAACTTGTTGGATGAGTACATATGATTAGGAAATTGGCCAAAATTGATTTGGATGCATGTTTTGTATGTTTACTTTAAATAAATAAAAATGGTAAGGTAAATTTCTATTATACGAACTTACGAAGCATTAAATGCTTACTAGGTTTATTTTCTCCTATTTTATAGTGCTCGGAAGCTCGTAAAGGTTGGAGATCGGTCGGAGTATCATCACACTATCCTCTATCTTATTTTGGTATAAATAGAAAACTTACTCTGATATAATGGCATGTATAGGCTAATGGTAACAAGAGAGGGAATGTAAATAGTTGTTTGTAATCTAGCCATTGGAATGGCTAGAGTGGTATGTTTTGGTATATAATTATAAGGCCATATCATGTTTGATGTGTTTTAAAATGGTTAAGTAGTAGATGATATATGTATTAAATGGTAAATGAATTTGAGTTAGTATAAATGACACAAATTTACTTAAGTACATAAATGAAAATTTGGTAAGCTTAATCATTTAAATATACATGCTAATATATCTTACACAATACTTGTATTAGGCTTGATTATAATTTCTTGAATTGGTTGGTGAATGTGTATAAGTGTTGTTGAAGGTTAATGGCAAATTTGGGTGAGAAATAAAGCTAGAAAATGGCTTTATTTTGTCCACACGGGTAGACACACGGGCGTGTGTCTTGACCGTGTGTGACACACGGCCTGGTACTTAGGCATGTGGTCTGGCCGTGTGTCCCTTGCATCTTAAAATTTAGAAATAGAATGCTTAGTATTAGGCACACGGGCAGAGACACGGGCATGTGCCTCAGCCGTGTGTGACACATGGCCAAGAACACGGGCGTGTGTCTTGGCCGTGTGAATCCTACACCTAATTTTCAAAAATTAAATTGGTCACACGGCCTAGCATACAGGTGTATGGCTGGCCATGTGACCTAAGTCAGAGAGTTACACGGGTAAAGACACAGGTTAGGACACGGCCGTGTGACTCCCACACGGGCGTGTGACCCCTGTATATGAGAATTTTTTTTGAAATTTTGTGAAAAATTCTCTGAGATCCCAATTTAGTCTCGACTTGTTTCTAATGCTTAAATTGGGCCTCAAGGGTCCATTCAAGGGATGATATGATTAGTTTCAGTTATGAATAGTAAATGACATGAATTATTTGTAATTTTTTTGTAGACTCTGGTAATACTCCGTAACCCTGTTCTTGCGACGGGTACGGGTTAGGGGTGTTACATTCTTGCTTTCCATATAATCCAAAGGATGAATGACATGGTCGTATATTTGAGGAGTCCATGAAGAACTCATTATCCTGTAGCCATTGAAGAATCTAGCTTGATATGGGAGTGCCATTCAAGGAGTTTGTTCAAAGGACAAGAGGTGATCCAAACCAGACTGCTCTCGCAAAGAAACAATTGAGAAAGAAATGATAAGTGGTTTCTCTATCAGCTTTACATAGCGAACAAAGAGAATTTTAGAAAGTTTGTTGGCAATGAGCTCTTTGGTGGGAAAATTATTTCTACAAAGTATCCATAGGAAGATTGAAAGGGAACTCCATGCAGCCTACCTTGGGGCATGTGAATCAACAATGAAAACTTTCGAAAAATTGAGAGTAAGAATTTTTTTACCGAGAAAAAGCTACTGAAATCATTTTTCCAGATGATTTTATAGGGTCTGCCTTGAATGGAGGTTGTTCTATTGATTAGATCAATAACTTTACCAAGGTAAAAAAGGTCAAAGGCCTTTGATTGGTCAACTATAAATCTGTTGGGAAGGATGAATGTAACATCCCAAATCTGGATAACCTAAATTTTAGGCGTATAGATGAGAAGATGTCTATTCTGGCGTACTCTGAAAGTTAGTTCGCCAAATTATAGCTTCTGATGAATAAATGTTTTGGGCGAATTGAGTATCCACCCAAGGAAGTATATAGAGATTTAGCCTTCGATGTGTTCTTTAATAAAAGAAAGAGTTCGACAAAAGGGAAAAGTTTGTTTAAATACTGTGAAGGGCAAGTTTCATTAGCTAGATCTAGTTATAAACCAACTAAACTGATTGGACAAATAACATATGAAAAAGACTTACATTTATGTTTCTTTCGGATTTTGTAGGCCAATATGAAGGGCATATTCTAAAATTTTGGGACACTTGTCAAGTTCCATTGAACGGAAGTAGGTATATATATGTGTGAGAAAAGCCCGTGTGAAGGTATTTCTCTTCCTTTAGAGTAATTCTTTAATTCTTTTTTTCTTAAGTACTAAATGTTATTGCTGGTTACTTTTCATATGAACACTAGAAGCTAAGAGTTCTCAGAAAATATAGAGGTATTCTATCTCCTGGTAAGTCTGATAACTTTACATGTTAAGAGTAAAAATGCTATGAAGTCTACAGGTAGTAAGATACGAATAAGAAGCCTTGAATGGGGATTCTCTGTTATTGAAATGTTAGCAATCTGTTTGTAAATGGGTTTAATAGTGAATTCATATTCTTTAAGTAGTTGTTTCCACTGGTTCGACCTAGACGTCTGAGTCAGGAGTTGGAAGCTACTGTAGGTGAGTTCAGGTGAGTCTTTAATATTGACTCCTATAAGTTCTTTTAGAGTAATCTCTTGTGAATGATGTTTCAAAAATGGTGAAAGAGTACATGAATAATTGCTGAAAATAGGTATATATGTTCGAAATAGGTATTTGTGAGTCCAGAATATATCGAATTATGTGTATAGGTGTATGTTATTTTGATAAGAAACTAAGTGTATTTGTTTGGAATGTACACTGTGAGATATGACCGTGTTGATATGTGTGAATCATGTAATGAAGTATGCTTACCTAATGTATTGTATATGGACCTGTCCACCTTGATTTCAGTTTCCCAGGAAATAATTTCAAGCGAGAGTTGAATAGTAAAACTTTCTGCCCAGGTACAAATTCTTGCTTTCTAATATTTGCATCGTGTCAAAGTGTACTCCTTTCTTTATACATTTTAGTATTTTTATAGGCTATGAAACAGAAATCTTCTAATTCTTGGAGTTGAAATAATCTTTCTTTCTTTGTTAATTCTAGATCTAAATTTAACTCCTTAATTGCCCAGTATGCTTTCCTTTCTAATTCAATTGGTAAATGACAATTCTTACCATAGACTAGCTTGTACGGAGGCATTCCCAATGGAGTTTTATATGTTGTTTTATAAGCCCATAAGGCATCATCTAGCTTAGCCACCCAATCCTTTCGGCTTGGATTTACTGTTTTCTCAAGAATCTATTTTATTTCATGGTTGGATACCTCTACTTATCCATTTGCCTGTGGATGATATGTTGTGGTCATTCGGTGCCTTATGTTGTATTTAGCCAACGTTGCTTCAAACTGCTTGCTACAAAAGTGAGATCCTTCGTCGTTGACCAACGCTCGTGGGGTACAAAATCTGGCAAATATGTTTTTTTCTCAAGAATCTTACAACTAACTTTTTATCATTAGTGGGCAGTGCAATAGCTTCGACCCATTTTGAAATGTAGTCAACAGCCAAAAGGATATACTGATTACCAAAAGAACTTGGAAAAGGTCCCATGAAATCAATCCCCCAAACATCAAACACTTCGACTTCAATTATCCTTGTTTGTTGCATTCCGTCTCTTTTAGATATGTTCCTGATTCTCTAACATCTATCACATCCTTGTACGAATTCGTAAGCATCTTTATTCATAGTGGTCCAGTAAAATCCTGATTGTAATATTTTCTAGGCTATCCGTTTTCCACCAATATGTCTTCCTATGCTACACACCATCGAACTAAGTGATCTGCACATTGTCGAAACACATATGGTTCCTCCCACACATAATTTTTGGATTCGTGAATTCTCTGTTTTTTCTGCTACCAAGATGCTTGAGCCGGGAAGACCTCTCGTGCAATATAATTATCATAGTCCGCATACGACAGTGTTCTATGCTTACCATGTCTTGGTTGATTGATGACTACCCTAAATAGTTACTCATCTGCGAAGGTCTCCTTAATCTCTTTCGTATCTTCTCCTTGTAGATTGTCCTCAATTCTGGGTAAATGATCTGCTATTTGATTTTCAGTTCCATTTCTGTCCATAACCCATAAATCAAATTCCTGAAGTAACAAAACCCATCTCATTAATCTGACTTATATTTCTTTTTTTTTCATAACATATTTTAGGGCAAGAGTGATCCGTGTACATATAAACTCGGTTTGCCATTAAATAAGGTCAAAATTTTTTACAAGTGAACAATACTACCAACATCTCTTTTTTAGTTGTAGTGTAATTACACTATGCTGGATTCAACATTTTGCTGGCATAATGAATAGCTCTAAATAAATTATTCTGCTTTTGTCCCAAAATTGTACCTACTGTATAGTCACTAACATCACACATATTAATAAAGGGTTCTGTCCAATTTGGAGTTATTATTATAGGGGCAGATATGATTTTTGCTTTTATTACCTTAAAGACTTCAATGCAAATTTGGTTGAAGACGAAAGGTGTTTCTTTTTGAAGAAGTTGATTGAAAGGTTTAGAAATACGAGCAAAATCTTTGATAAATCTCCGGTAGAATCATGCATGGCCTAAAAAATTTCGAACACCTTTCATGTTAGTTGGATGTGGAATATGTTTAATCACCTTAATATTTTCTTTATCAACTTTCATACTCTTTCCTAATATTTGGTGCCCTAGGACCATTCCCTCTTCTACCATAAAATGACATTTTTTCCAATTGAGCACTAGGCTAGTTTAAGGAAAACCCGATCCCCCACATTGAACTCGATGTCCTTGTGCTTTAAATCAGTATATGACTTTTGTCTATTAGAAGTTGCATTCAATCTATCATGAATGAACCGAATTTTATCCTTGGTCTCTGAAACCGAGACCATAAAGAGCTTTGTAAGGTTCCATTTGGATACTTGATTGAAAACTGTTACTGTAGGTGAAATCTACCATCGGTAGATGCTCTTCCCAACTACCCTAAAAGTCAATTACACATCTCATCAACATATCTTCCAAAATTTGACTAACTCTCTCTAATTGACCATAGAATTGTGGATGGAAATATGTACTGAAATCCAACCGAGTACCCAAGGCCTCGTGCAATTTATTCCAAAATCAAGACGTAAATCGAGGATCCCAATTTGAAATAATCGACACTAGTACTCTATGCAATCTCACTATTTTGGTAATATAGAGCTTAGCTAACTTTTGAAGAGAATAATCAGTGTGAACAGGAATAAAATGGGTGGACTTCGTCAATCTATCCACTATGACCCAAATTGAATCTTTATTAGTAAGTGTCGAAGGCAACCCACTAACAAGATCCCTTGTCACTCTCTCACACTTCAACTGTGGAATTCAAATTGGTTGGAGCAACCCTGATGGAAACTAATGCTCAACCTTAACTTGTTGGCAAGTTAAACATTTTGATACAAACTTCATTACTTCCCGTTTAAGACCCGACCACCAATACACTTCTCTCAAGTCATGGTACATTTTATTACTACTAGGATGCATAACATAAGAGCTACTATGAAGTATAGAATGTCTCAAATTATGATCATTGGGCACACAGTAGCTCCCTCTAAAATACAAAATTCCATCACAATTAATCCCAAAGTCCTTAGTCGACCCATTATCAACCTGTTTAAACCAAAGTACTAAAGATTAATACAAATTCTGTTTATCTTTCAATTCCTGAATCCAAATAGGCTTTACTTGCAATTTAGCCAAGATACCTCCATAATTATAAAGATTGAAGCGTGCAAACATAACCCTCAAGTCAGACATAACCTTTCTACTTGAGGCATCGACCACTACATTAACCTTTCCGGGGTGATACTCAATCATAAAGTCATAGTCTTTCAACAACTCAATCCACCTACGTTGTCTCAAATTAAGTTCGTTTTGGGTAAGGAGGTATTTGAGACTTTTGTGGTCGTTGTAGATAATACACTTTTCACCATACAAGTAATGTCTCCAAATTTTAAGAGCAAATATAACAACTGGCAACTCCAAATCGTGAGTAAGATAATTGCATTCATGTGGCCTAAGCTATCTCAAGGCATAAGCTACAACCTTACCATCTTGCATTAAGACACATCTAAGCCCAACATGCGAGACGTCGTTATACACCACATACTCCTTACCAGATTCTGGTTGAATTAGAAGGGGAGCTTCCATCAACACAGATTTTAACTTCTTAAAACTACCTTGTTCCTCTTCGCCCCACTTAAAAGGAGTGTTCTTCCTCAACAACTTAGTTAATGGGGCAGCTATTAAGGAAAAACTCTCAACAAACCTTCGATAATACTTGATAAAACATAGAAAACTCTGAATCTCTGAGACATTTTTTGGTTGCTTCCAACCTAATATGGCTTTAAACTTTTTGGGATCTACGTGAATACCTTCAGCCGATACCACGTGACCTAGAAACATAACTTCTTTCAACCAAAATTCACACTTATTAAGTTTAGCAAAAAGTTACTTTTACGAAGTACCCATAGAATCACCGTAAAATGTTCATCATGCTTGATTTTTGTCTTGGAGTACATTAGGATGTCTTCAATGAATACAACAACGAACTGATCAAGGAAGGGCTGAAAGACATGATTCATAAGATCCATAAAGGTTGCCAGCACATTAGTTAACCCAAAAGGCACGATAATGAACTCATAATGTCCATAACAAGT
The DNA here is from genome assembly GCA_025698515.1 of Gossypium sturtianum. Lineage (NCBI taxonomy): Eukaryota > Viridiplantae > Streptophyta > Magnoliopsida > Malvales > Malvaceae > Gossypium > Gossypium sturtianum. The sequence goes on from CM046943.1 coordinate 48,867,066, forward strand.
CCTAAAGGCGGTCTTGAGAATATCAAATTCTTTTACCTTAAGTTGGTAATACCCTGATCTCAAGTCAATTTTTAAGAAGACAGTTGCACCTCTAAACTGATCTAAAGGTCGTCAATTCTTGGTAGATGATACTTATTCTTGATAGCCAATTTGTTCAGCTATCGGTAATCAATGCATAACCAAAGTGTACCATCCTTTTTCTTCACAAACATAATTGGTGCACCCAATGACGAAACACTGGGCCTAAAGAAACCCCTATCAAATAATTCCTGTAATTGAACCTTCAACTCCATAATATCTTTAGGTGCCATGCGGTAGGGAGTAATGGAAACTGGTTTCATTCCTAAAAATAATTCAATATCGAATTCCACGTCTCGATCCAGAGGTAACCTTGGCAGTTCCTCGGGAAAAAATCAAGAAATTCCCTTACTGTACGAATGCTATCAATTGAAGGATCAACTATGCTTGCATCTTGGACATAAGCCAAAAACACTTCGCACCCTTTTCGCACCATCTTTTCTGCTACAATGACAGAGATCACATTGGACAAATAATTTCGACACTCCCCAACCATAATAATTTCCTTCCCAGTTACTACCACTAAAGTTACCCTCTTCAGTGCACAACCCAAACGAACTTGATGCTCTACCAACCAGTCTTTCCCTAAAATTAGATCGAATTCAGTAAAAGGAAGTTCCATTAAGTCAGCAGGAAATATCTCTCCTTGAACCTCTAAAGGACATCTCTTATTAATTTTATTCACAAGTATTGAGGATACTAAAGGATTGACTACAATAACAGTGTTTTTAGTTCTCTACCCCAATCCCCAATTTTACAGCCACATTACAAGCAATATATGAATGGGTAGACCCTATATTAATTAAGGCAAAGTAAGGTACCGAGTAAATAGTAAAGGTATCAGTAATGACGTCAATTGAATCTTTGTCCTCTCAGCGTCTAACTACATAAACCAAGGCAGGTTGCCTAGCCTCAACTCGATTCGTATTGTTGCTCTATGACCTTGACTACCATTTTCATTTCGGTTTTAATTACGACCCCTACAAACACCTTGATTACCCCTCTAATTTTGACCCCTAACTGGGCCTTGATTCTGAGCTGAAGCTTGCACCTGATCATTCGGACGAGGACAATCCTTATTCTTATGCTCCATCGAGTCACAAACAAGACAAACACTGTAACACCCCAAACCCGGCCTAGACGTTACGATCGGATCTGGCATGTCACATGGATAAGTTGTTTGAAAACTAAGTGTTCGTTACAAACTTCATATTCTTTTTGGAGCCTTCGAGCTATGTTGTGTGTGAAATTCAAATATGCTTTTAAGGTGTTGTTGTAAAAACGTTGTTAATTCTTTTATTTTGAAACTTTGTTTATAACAGAAATCAGATTCAGTGATTTGCGAAATTGTGATATCTTGAAAACTGTTTTCGACGTTTAAGAGAACCCAGTATTTTCTCAATTATAGTTTGTAAACCGTTCGTTAACATTTTGGAAAACAGATATTAATGGTTTAGGAAAATCCCGTATTGAACATTTAATAGTAAATATCAACCGAATTAAAAGCTAAAGCCAAATTAAAATCCCAAAGGCCTTATTACAAAACATAACCCAAATTAAATAATCTTAAAATAAAGTAAAACAGAATTTACTAAAGTTACGATGTGTGGCCACCACAGAGTCCGCCTCGGCTCCAAATCCTCAATGGGGATTACCTGGAAGATTAAAGCAGAGGGGGTGAGTTACAAGAACTCAGTGTGTAATTCCCTAATCGAACATTAACTGGGCCCGAGCCCAGAAGACATCAATCTGGGCCTTAGCCCTTACGGAAACAAACTGGCCTGAGGCCCATTCAGAATCAAACTGGGCCTTAGCCCTATTAGTATGGTTATACAGATAATATATGCAATGCAACCCAGCCCAGCCTAGTAATCCATCCGCTACACACCACCCGTACTAGCCCAACACACCTGTGGGGATTTCTACAACCAACCCTCCATCCGCTACACACCTCGATGGCAGTCACGCTGCTCATCGTCGAAATTGTGGCAAAGCCACCAGAATAACAGAATATACGTGGCATAGCCACCAGACAAAATGTGACAGAGTCACCAGAATATGTGGCAGAGCCACCGGATTACACTTCCCCGATCATCAATATCCCAATCCCATGCAACATACCATGACATAATAATATAGTGCATGCATGAATATACCAATATAGCAGATAAACAGAATACACAGTCATGCCAAATCTACCCGTAAGGGTATAATCATAAATTACTCACCTGAGCTATTTCCAATTCACCCACTAGGGTATCTTATTAGCTCACCCATTAAGGGTATTTAAGCTTTAAACCGACACACAGAATAATACATAACAAAACGAATAAAGGTGTGAAATTACACACTTGATTACGTAGAGTACTAAACACTCACAATCGTCGTCACCTTCACCAAACATAACATACAATTAAATCTATAACAACAGAGATGGGAGATCTTAAATCCAAGCACAAAAACTATACTATTTACTAACACTTACCTTTACTAGCGCAATCTACTATGATTTGCTTAACTAAACTAGATGTCGCCGCCCTTCCGCAGCCAGGCGAAAAATCCCGAACCGCTGATACCCTACGCTGCTTAAACTTGGGAGCACGAGTCATGAGTCCACTTTTATTAAGCACCCTTCCTGATTCCCCCTCAGATCGGCTATTTCCTGCCTCCATGATGAACTAGACGAGACCCGGGATGGAGAAGAGAACTTAAATTCGGCCTCAGACAAGAAGAGGAAAAGATTAATTTCAGCTTGTCCAAACAGAAATCAATAGGTGGAGTACTAAGGGAGAATAGATTCGGCACTTACTAAATACTTTCGAACCCGAACGTTGGGTGAGCAGAGAAGAGAGTAGACTTGCTCCTTACAATAATCGGCCTGGATCCCAAGAGAGCCGAATAACAAGATAGATTCGGCTAAAGCAATGAAATGAAGAACCGTTTAAAATGGGAGAAAAGAGAAGATTCGGTTGAAGGAGAAAGTAGAGGAAAGCAATGGAAAAGAAGAAAGGTTTCGGCTTTAAAATAGAACAAGAAGGAAAAGAAAAGAAAGTAGGGAAAGATAAGATTCGGCTATAGGTGTTTGGCTATCAACAATGGAAAGATAAGTGTTTGAAAAGAAATGAGAGGAAGTGGAATGCAAGGTTGAGGTTTCGGCAAAGCCAAATGCAACAAAGGAACCCGAAATGCTCAAAAGAAAGATGCACAAAATTGGAGGAAGAAAAACAAAAGAATAGCCAAAAGAACCTAAAGGAATTTCGGCATACAACCTCCTCACTTGACCGAATATGATACCCAACACCCCCTAGCCAAATTTTCACCCCCTCCCAAGTTCCCTATTTTCGGCCAACTATCACCACACTCCCAAATCCCCTTGATTTACTCCCCATTTCAATCCCCATCACCCATTCAAACTATTTGACCAAGTCTCCCCTCTCTCCTACAGAGTTTGATCCAGACTCAGCTACTTCCCCTTCCTGAGCATAAAAATAAAAGCCTTCATTTGTGACCTGAGGAATTCGAACCCCTTCTCCCTTGCTCTACTATTGACGCCACCACCACTCCACCATCTGCTTACTTGTGCCTCCTAAATGCACCTAATTATACTTAAGCCCTTCTACCAACAGCCCTATCCACTAAAGGCCAAAATCCAATATTTCTCCAATGGCCTAACTTGAACCCAGGACTTCATAGAAGCCTCCTAACCTTCCAAAATCACTCACCTAACAGGTCCAACTTGCATTAATGTCATTCTCATGTTCTCAAAATCTTTAAACGCTACTACTCTCAAGGCCCATTGGGCCCAATTCTACTAGGCCCAAATTCGAGATGTTACAAACACCCTTCTCCAACATTCGCTCGGATGGCACCTCTGACAATGCTGACAAACCAGGATTTGCCCTTCTTTAGGGTCCACTACTTCGCTATTCAGTGGTGGTCTAACCTCTCTGGCCCGCTTAACTGGTCGCGGATTTGGACCAATAGGGCCCATCTCTCTATTGGGCTGATCCCTTTCGTTTTCCTTTTTCTCGCGCTCCACGCGCTTAATCTCTTCTATAATCTTGGTCTTCTCGGCCAAAGCCTCAAACACATGCTCCTGGTGTGGAGCTACCTGAACCTTAAGGTCCTACCTTAGATCTTCCTGAAAATGGAAACTCTTCTCCTACTCAGATGCCACTATACTAGGTGCATAGCGGATCAATACCAGAAATTCTGACTCATACTCAGAAACAGTCCTATCACCTTGCTCCAACATAATAAATTCCAACCACTAGGCCTCCACATAACGAGGGCGCACAAACTTACCCTAAAAGGTCTCCTAGAAATAAGCCCAATCAATACGCTTTAGCAACGTACCCTTAACCACTGATTGCCACAACCGATACGCCTAATCCCTTAACAAGGATACGACACCCTTAAGTTTTTGCTCAGAAGTGCAGTCCAAATCATCCAAAATATGTTCAGTGGTTTCCATCCAATACTCAGGCACTCTAGGAGTAGTTCTAGCAATACTCCTGAACAATTCTACCCCACTAGAGAGGAGCCTCTTAGCAATCGTCCCACAACTAACACTACCAATTGGGGCCCCAACAACTCGATTTTGTAACACCCCTAACCCGTAACCGTTGCCGGATTAGGGTTAAGGAGTACTACCGAACAAACTGAAACGTTTACAATCATTTTACAACACAAAGTATTTCATCATTCAAACATATCAAAATATAAACATATAGTCCCTTAACGAGGTCTACGAGACCTTAAACAAGCACCAGAAAGGGGTTGGGACTAAACCGGGATCATACAAAATTTTTTCAAAAATTAAACATTTTTTTTCAAAGTTACAGAGGTCACACACCCGTGTGGGCAGGTCGTGTGCCTCACACGGCCTCAGACACACCCGTGTGTCCAAGTCGTGGCAAAACAGGGCATACATACTGACTTGTCCACACGACCCGAGACACGCCTGTGTGTCTCACCCGTGGTCGACACTGACTTGTACCACACGGCCAATCACACGCCCGTGTGTCTAACCCGTGGTCGAGCCTGACTTGTATCAATTTTGCAAACTCGAAAGACACGGTCGAGCCACACGCCCGTGTGCTCAACCGTGTGGGCAATTATAGGCCATTTGCAAAGCCAAATTTGCAACCCACACTAAGGATCACCTACAAGCATCTTAACATATGCATTTATATCTCAAATGGAAACCAGAACATACCAATACATGCACCAAATTATCATCATACACACCATCTACTTCCATGCTCAAACTCAACTTAATTAAGTCCATCCAAAATATCAATATCACATATCAAAACTTGTAAACTATTCAACATTCATTTCTTACCACTTCTATCATAAAACTTATCATTTCCATGTTACTAATTTATGCAACAATAATCACTCACATAGATTATACACATACAATTATAAGTTATTTATTTCATATGTTCACAACATATCACAACCGTTTAAACTACCAAGCCAAATCACATGGTAAGGTTTATACACTTCAAAACATGCCAAATCAACTAGCCTATACATGCCATATACCATATATATACATCTTCCAAAAGTACCAAAATAGATAGCCGATAGTGTGATTGAGTCACTGACGATCCCCGAATCCGAGCTAGCTTTAGATACACTGTAAAACAGAGAAACACTTCACACAGTAAGCTCTAAAGCTTAGTAAGTTCGTAATATAATACAATTAACTCATTGAATCAAATCAATATACAAATTAAACCATCACATAGATAATTTAACAAAGATACACATGCTTAATTATATCCAATACTCACATAACCATCCATTCATTTACTTTCAAATTTATCAACCACTTAGGTTTCATACATACCTTTGCCAACACCTAGTTTACAACCAATTTTGCTACTCAATGCTTGATACCACATTTCGATCAATCTTCATTATCTCTTCGATTCAATCGCACACTTAGTGCCCAATTCATAGCCGAAGCTTAAATAACATCCCACATTTAGTGCCTCTATATCAAACCGAACTTGATTCGTATCACACACACAGTGCCAATTAGTATAGTCGATACTTTCTCTATTTCGCACACACAGTGCCATTTATTACTGTATAAATTCTATTTCGCACACTTAGTGCCATATTTCTCAAATTCACAATTAACATTAATAATTCATCAATCACATATTCATTCATTTCATAGTACATGATTATAATTTATACGATTTGCATTATACACGAACTTACCTCGGACGTCGAAGTAACAAAACGGGTCGATTAATCGAGCACTTTATCTTTGCCTCGATCTCGATCCAAATCCCTCTTTTCTTGATCTATACATATTAAAATTTAACTCATTCAATTACCAAACCATTCAATTTAGTCCAAACACACATATTTAGGGCATTTTAAAAAATAGCCCTCACATTTTCACATTTCGACACTTTAGTCCCTATTCCATAAAATCACAAAATACACCAAATTTAAATATTCCCATGCTTGAACGAATTCTCCTTATGCTCATACAAGCCCATATATTTCATTTATTTCACATTTTAATCCTTCAATTTACATTTTTCTCAATTTAGCCCAAATTACTCAAATCCACCAAAAATTCAAAGATAAAATATGTTAATCAATCACATATCTTTCATATTTCATCACCAACTATCACAAAGCTCAAACATTCATCAATGGCATATCTCAAAATCTTCATCAAATTCTAAAATTAAAGCATGGGTTTGATAGAACACAAAGCAACGATCACAAGTAGAAATTATAAAAAATTGAGCTCAAAACATACCTTGATTGAGCCAACTTCTAGCTGAACCCTATTGTTCTTATTCTTTTCTTTTTCCTTAGAAAATTCGGCAATGGAAGATGATAATGGTCTTTTATTTCTTATTTGTTTTATTTTATTACACATTAATAAGCTTTTTACCATTTTACCCTTAATGAATATTAATAATAACACCACAAACCATGCCATTATCATCCATTTACTATCAAATGTTTTATTAACAACATAAGGACCTTTCATTTAAGAAGTCATGACAATTAAGCACTTTAACTATAACGGTCCGGTTTAGACCCTAGTCGAAATAGTGGTTTCAGAACCACAAATCTGAGTTAGAATAATATTTTTATATATTTTCCATGTTTCTGATATGTGAATTAGTATGTGTGAAATTTCTGTGGGTTAATTTTTTTCGTTTGTATGCTCAATTTGAGGAAAGGATTAAATTGCATTGAATGCAAAACTTGCACGCTTTATGAAAAGACACCTATTGTAGATGGCTTTTAAATGGGGGAGGCCTTATGAGGTAGTTATTCCATTAATAAGGATAGTGGAAGACTATGGACGATTATGCCATTTATTTTATAAGTTATATATGTTTTATGTTAATGTTAATTTTGAAAATGGAATAATAACATAATATTAATTAAACAAAAGCCTTAATAAAACATTTGTTCATCTTTTTGACTCATCCACCACCGAAATTCATAAAGAAAAGAAAGGGTTTGAACTCTTCAAACATTCGGTTAGCTTGTGGTCAAATTCAAGGTATGTTTGATTTTAGTTTTTGATAATTTCTACGTTTTTACAATCGTTGCTTCGAGAACTACAAAACCCATGTTTTAATTTTAAGAATTGATGATATTTATGAGATGAGCTATTGATGAAATGGTGAGCTTTGTGATGAGTATTGGTGTTAAATGAAAGATATGTGTTTAATGAACATGTTTTGTTCTTGAATTTTTGGTGAATTTAGCTAATTAGGGCTAAATTGTGAAAATAATATTTTGGAGGGCTAAATTGTAAATTTTATGAAAAATATGGACTTGTATGGTCCTTAGGGAGTTTCGGCTATGCATATGTGTGAACAAATTTTGTATATTTGATGTTTTGAGAAAAATGGACTACATTGATAAAATGTGCAAATGTGAGGGCTAATTTGCAAATTGCCTTAAATATGTGTTCTTGGATTAAATTGAATGAATTAGTGAATAAAAGGATTAAATTTGAATATGTTTAGATCAAGAACCGAAGAAAACGGACTTAGATAGCGGGAAAGCGAAAGTAGTCGAATAACCGAATCCGATCAAATATCCAAATCCGAGGTAAGTCGATATACAAATAAATGTATTTGAATTGACTTATTTGTGAATATATGAAATTTGAATTGATATAAATAATACTCGAAATGATGAATATATGAATTTCGAGAAAGTATCGAAAGATGATTAATGTCTGAGAAGTCCCATCTAAACCTAGGAATAGATAGGGTAGCATATGTCATGACATAGGTGTTCGATATTTGATATCATGTAAGACCACGTCTGGGACGTTGGACTTGATTTGAGATTTCGTGTAAGACCATGTCTGGGACGTTGGCATCGATATGAGATTTACGTGTAAGACCATGTCTGGGACATTGGCATCGCAATGATTCGTGTAAGACCCTGTCTGGGACAGTGGCATCGATATCTGGTTACATGTAAGACCATGTCTAGGACGTTGGCATTGTACGACTATTCTGAGCACTCTGAGTATCCTATTTAGTTTCAAACGGTTCAACGGGCAAGTATGAGAAACGAATGACTATGTGATTTGTATATCGATTTCAGGTACCTTTGATATGTACACATTGTGTGTCTAAGAAGGTAAGTATATTCATAAGCTTACCTAGATGAGTTATGTATTTGAATAAGAGATTGTAAATGTGTTACATGAATGGACAAGCTATGTTCCAACAAAGTATATGGTGATATGCAAGATTGAATGATGAATGGCTAAGTAAATATGCCAAAAAGAATTATGGCTATGCAATTGAACTATTAGTTAATTCATATTGATTATATGTTTTGAATGTTTATATGCTAAGTTTATTTGTATATGGCTTACTAAGCTTTTGGAAAGCTTACTCTCTGTGTGTGTGTTTACTCTGTAACAGATCGTCAAAGCTACTGAAGGCTCGGGGACCGTCGAGAAATGTCATCACACTACTCCAACTTGTTTTGGTATTTTGAAAATGTGAATATAGCTAAATATGGCATGTATAGACTAGTCATTTGGTATAAGTTTGAGATGTAAATAGCCATGTGATTTGGCTAGATAAATGTTGGTAATATGCATGAGTGAATATGGTATATGATGCATGTTTTGGTATGGCTTGATGGCAATGAAATGGTCTAATGAAAGGTAAGCTTATTGATGAATTGATGCCATAGTGATTTAGTGAAGTAATGGATGAGTTATGCTTGGATTTACATGTGAATTGATTGTGCAAATTGGCATGTTTAGAAATGAGATTGAATGGGATAATATGATGACCATTTGGTGTGTTTTTGGTTGCCATTGGATTGAGAAATATGCTTGTTTATGTTTGTAGTGATGACCCAAGTGTAGGTGGTATTTTGGCCTTGCAAATGGCCTATTTTGCATACATGGCCAAGAGACACGGGCGTGTGTCTCTTCCGTGTGGCTCAAGGGCCACTTCGAAGTGTTCCTGAGTAGGTTACACGGCCGTGGCACACGAGCGTGCTTGGTGGCCGTGTGAATAAGTCAGTAGCTAGCCTAATTTTACACGGCCATGGCACACGGGCGTGTCTGGTGGCCGTGTGGATAAGTCTGTATACATGCTCTGTTTTGGCACGGCCAGGACACATGGGTGTGTCTGGCAGCCGTGGGAGGCACACGGCCTGCTCACACGGGCGTGCGACCTTTGTAACTTAGAAAAGTTTTAAAATTTCTGAGAAATTCCATATGTGTTCGGTTTAGTCCTGACCCTATTCTAAAGCATGATTATGGTCTCGTTGACCTATAAAATGGATATTTTGATTATGATTGATGAATTGTATTATGAAATGTCTATAAAAGTTTCCGATCTATCCGGTAACACCTTTAACCCTAGTCCGGTGACGGATACGGGTTAGAGGTGTTACATTTGGTTGGTATTAGAGCTATGGTTTAGTCGATTCTCAGACTAACGTAGCGTATAAGAGTCTAGCTATACATGCCATATATCTAAATTGTGATAGTGTGATGAATCCTGACATGTAAAATGTGATTTTTGTATAGTAATGGATCCCGAAAGAGCCGTAGCTGACGATGTAGAAAGTAATGCGCTTGCTCCCGCTCAAGGGAAAGTGCCTTCTGATTCGAGATCGGCTACGAGCGATCAAGAGGGAGAATCTAAACAAGCTTTCTTCCAGATGATGAGTGAGTGGTTCACTCAGTTTGTGAGAAATAATCCGGCTGTTTCACAACCTCGGCCCCGCCTAATCCCCCTCAGACATCTACTATGCCTCCGACTACGAATCTAAATCTGTCGAGTAAGCCTCCGGTCGACAAAACCCGTAAGTATGGGGCTGAAGAGTTCAGGGCTACCAGTGATGATGATGCTAAAAAAGCCAAGTTTTGGTTAGAAAACACTATCCGAGTGTTTGATGAGATGTTACTGACACCGAAAGAATGTATAAAATGTGTTGTATCTTTGTTACGAGACGCGGCCTATCAGTGTTGGAAGAATTTGATTTCAGTTGTTCTTAAAGAGAGAGTCACATGGGATTTTTTTCAGATTGAGTTTCGGAAGAAATACATTAGTCAGAGATTCATTGATCAGAAATGAAAGGAATTTCTGGAATTGAAGCAAGGCCGCATGTCTGTCACTGAATATGAACGAGAGTTCGTGAGACTGAGTCAGTATGCCCGAGAATGTGCATCGTCGGAAGCAATTATGTGTAAGAGATTTGAAGATGGCCTCAATGAAGACATCCGTTTGTTAGTCGGAATTCTTTAGATAAAAGAGTTTGTTGTACTTGTTGATCGGGCATGTAAAGCTGAAGCACTCGGGAAAGATAAAAGAAAAGCCGAATCTGAAGCTAGAGATGTGAGAAAGAGATTTTCGAACAAATCATTTCAGTCTGTTTCGAAGAAATTCTGAGATGAACAAAGTCGTCCGAGAGTTAATGTGGGACATTCTAGTAGAGATCGAGCTAGATCACAGTTGAGTTCCAAAGCTCCGGTAACATCAATGTCAAGTGTTGGAAATGTTCGATCTGAGAAACCTGAATGTAAGCATTGTGGTAAAAGACATCCGGGAATTTGTAGATTGAATGATCGAGCTTGCTTCAGATGTGGATCATTAGATCATTTCATTCATGATTGCCCGGAGCCTGTTGAGCAAGAGACTGCCCAGAATCCGAGATCCGATAATGCTCCAGTGAGAGGTAGACCTTCCCGAAATATAAGAAATGTCAGTGGTAGTCAGAGAACTATGAGAGATACTATTGCGAGATCCGAAGCTAGAGCACCTGCCAGAGCGTATGCTATCCGAGCTTGGGAGGAAGCTTTATTTCCAGATGTTATAACGGGTACATTTACACTTTATGATACTTTTGTGATTGCATTGATAGACCCTGGTTCTACTCATTTGTATATATGCATGAATTTGGTATCCAGTAAGACTTTGCCTGTAGAGTCTACTGAGTTTGTTATAAAAGTATCGAACCCCTTAGGTAAAAGTGTCATGGTTGACAAAGTATGCAAGAACTGTCCCTTAATGTTTCGCGATATCTGTTTTCCTACTAATTTGATGCTATAACCATTTGATGAGTATGATATCATTCTGGGTATGGACTGGTTGACATTGCATGATGTTGTGGTGAATTATAAAAGAAAGATTATTGATTTGAGATGTCCGAATGATGAAATAGTTCGGGTTGAGTCTAATGATTTGAATGGATTGCCTGCTGTGATATCTATGTTGAAAGCTCAAAGATATGTGAAAAAGGGATATGAGGTATATTTTACTTATGTGATTGATTTGAAAGTGTCTGAAAAGAAAGTTGAATCAGTGCCAGTTGTTTGTGAATTCTCTGATGTGTTTCCTGAAGAACTACCGGGATTACCTCCAATACGTGAAGTTGAATTTGGTATTGATTTGTTTCCTGGTACAACTCCTATTTCGATAGCTCCGTATAGAATGGCACCAACAGAGTTGAAAGAGTTAAAGTCACAGTTGCAAGAGTTGACTGACAGAGGGTTTGCAAGACCGAGTTTCTCACCTTGGGGTGCTCCTATTCTGTTTGTGAAAAAGAAAGATGGCACAATGAGAATGTGCATTTATTATCGTCAGTTGAACAAAGTGACCATAAAGAACAAATATCCGTTACCTAGGATTGACGATTTGTTTGATCAGTTAAAAGGAGCCACTGTGTTTTCTAAGATAGATTTGAGATCGGGATATTACCAGTTGAGAGTAAAAGATTCAGACATTCTGAAAACTGCTTTCAGAACGAGGTACGGGCATTATGAGTTTTTAGTTATGCCTTTTGGACTAACAAATGCTCCTGCTGTTTTTATGGATTTGATGAATAGAATTTTCAGACCGTACCTAGATCGATTTGTTGTTGTATTCATTGATGATATTTTGATTTTTTTCACGTGATGAAATTGAACGTGCTGAACATTTGAGAATTGTGATGCAAACTCTGAGAGAAAAGCAACTGTATGCAAAATTCAGCAAATGTGAGTTCTGGTTGCGTGAAGTAAGTTTTCTGGGACATATTGTACCGGCCTCTGGAATACGAGTTGATCTGAGCAAGATTTCTGCTATTCTAGAATGGAAACCTCTGAAAAACGTGTCTGAAGTTCGCAATTTTCTGGGACTTGCTGGTTATTATCGAAGGTTCATAAAAGGCTTTTCGGTGATAGCTACTCAATTGACTAGATTACTTCAGAAAGATGTGAGATTTGAATGGTCTGATAAATGTAAGAAAATTTTTGATCGATTGAAAACTCTTTTGACTGAAGCTCCAGTTTTGGTACAACCAGAATCAGGCCAAGAATTTGTGATTTACAGTGATGCTTCATTGAATGGTCTGGGATGCGTACTGATGCAAGAAGGCAAAGTTATAGCTTATGCCTCGAGATAATTGAAGCCACATGAAAAGAACTATCCAACACACGATCTTGAGCTAGCTGCGATTGTATTCGCATTAAATATTTGGCGTCACTACCTCTTCGGTGAAAACTGTCACGTGTTTTTAGATCATAAAAGTTTGAAATACCTGATGACTCAGAAAGATTTGAATCTGCGACAGAGAAGATGGCTAGAACTGTTGAAAGACTATGAGCTTGTGATAGATTATCATCCGTGTAAAGCTAATGTCATTGCCGATGCATTGAGTCGGAAATCATTGTTTGCATTACATGCAATAAATGCTCATTTAGACCTGTCCGATGATGGTTCAGTGTTGGCAGAATTAAAAGCGAAGCCGTTGTTTTTACAACAAATTTGTGGTGCTCAGAAAGTTGATAATGAAATGATAGCAAAACGAGCTCAGTGTGATTCGAACTCTGATTCTGAATTTCGAGTTGATGTTGATGATTGCTTGAGATTCCGAGATCGAATTTGTGTTCTGAGAAACCCAGAGTTAATTCAGTTGATTTTGAATGAAGCACATAACAGTCGTCTATCTGTACATCCGGGAAGTACGAAGATGTACCATGATCTAAAACAAAGCTATTGGTGGTCTGGTATGAAACAAGACATTTCTGACTTTGTTTCAAAATGTTTAGTCTGTCAGCAAGTTAAAGCTGAACATCAGGTTTCGTCTGGTTTGCTACAACTGATTCTGATTCCCGAGTGAAAATGGGATAGAGTGACGATGGATTTTGTTTCTGGACTGCCTTTGACTCCGAGAAAGAAAGATGCGATTTGGGTCGTAGTTGATCGTTTGACAAAATCCGCCCAATTTATTCCGGTAAGATCTGATTTCTCACTTGAAAAGTTAGCTGAACTTTACATTTCTGAGATTGTGAGATTGCACGGAGTGCTATTGTCTATTGTGTCTGATAGAGATCCGCAATTTACATTAAGGTTTTGGAAGAAATTGCAAGAAGCTTTAGGCACAAAATTGCATTTCAGTACAGCATTTCATCCACAGACGGATGGTCAGTCTGAACGGATTATTTAGATACTCGAGGATATGTTGAGATGTTGCATTCTTGAGTTTGACGGTATGTGGGAATAGTACTTACCACTGATTGAATTTGCATACAACAATAATTTACAGTCAAGTATCAAAATGGCGCCTTATGAGGCTTTGTATGGATGTAAATGTCGAACACCTCTGTATTGGACTGAGCTCAGTGAAAGTAAGTTACACGGGGTTGATTTGATAAAAGACACTGAACATAAAGTAAAAGTGATCCGAGATAGTTTGAAAGCAGCGTCTAATCGTCAGAAGTCTTATGCGAACTTGAAACGAAAAGACATTGAATTTGAAATTGGTGATAAAGTTTTCTTAAAAGTATCTTCGTGGAAGAAAATACTTCGATTCGGACGTAAAGGCAAGTTGAGTCTGAGGTTCATCGGACCGTATGAAATTATTGAGCGAGTTGGTCCAGTTGCGTACAGATTATTGTTGCCCTCAGAGCTAGAAAAGATACATAATGTATTTCATGTTTCAATGCTCCGTAGATATAGATCTGATCCGTCACATGTGATTACTCCGTCTGAGATTGAAATCCGATCTGATATGACTTACGAAGAAGAGCCGATCTGTATCTTAACTCGTGAAGTGAAAGAGTTGAGAAACAAGAAAATTCTGTTAGTAAAAGTGTTGTGGTATCGACACGGAGTGGAAGAGGCTACATGGGAGTCTGAAGATTCAATGAGACAACAATATCCGAATCTGTTTAACGGTAAAATTTTCGGGGATGAAAATCCCTAAGGGGGAGAATTGTAACAGTCTGGTTTAGACCCTAGTCGAAACTGTGGTTTTGAAACCACAAATTTGTGTTAGAATAATATTTTTATATTATTTTATGTGCTTCTAATATGTGAATTAGTATGTGTGAAATTTCTGTGGGTTAATTTGTCCGTTTGTATGCTCAATTTGAGGAAAGGATTAAATTGCATTGAATGCAAAACTTGCATGCTTTATGAAAAGACACCTATTGGAGATGGCTTTTAAATGGGGAGGCGTTATGAGGCAATTATGCCATTAATAAGGATAGTGGAAGACTATGGACGGTTATGCCATTAATTTTATAAGTTATATATGTTTTATATTAAGGTTAATTTTGTAAATGGAATAATAACATAATATTAATTAAACAAAAGCCTTAATAAAACATTTGTTCATCTTTTTGACTCATCCACCACCGAAATTCATAAAGAAAAGATAGGTTTTGAACTCTTCAAACATTCAGTTAGCTTGTGGTCAAATTCATGGTATGTTTGATTTTAGTTTTTGATAATTTCTACGTTTTTACAATCGTTGCTTCGAGAACTACAAAACCCATGTTTTAATTTTAAGAATTGATGATATTTATGAGATGAGCTATTGATGAAATGGTGAGCTTTGTGATGAGTATTGGTGTTAAATGAAAGATATGTGTTTAATGAACATGTTTTGTTCTTGAATTTTTGGTGAATTTAGCTAATTAGGGCTAAATTGTGAAAATAATATTTTGGAGGGCTAAATTGTAAATTTGATAAAAAATATGGACTTGTATGGTCCTTAGGGAGTTTCGGCTATGCATATGTGTGAACAAATTTTGTATATTTGATGTTTTGAGAAAAATGGACTAAATTGATAAAATGTGCAAATGTGAGGGCTAATTTGCAAATTGCCCTAAATATGTGTTCTTGGATTAAATTGAATGAATTAGTTAATAAAAAGATTAAATTTGAATATGTTTAGATCAAGAACTGAAGAAAGCGGACTTAGATCGCGGGAAAGCGAAAGTAGTCGAATAACCGAATCCGATCAACTATCCGAATCCGAGGTAAGTCGATATACAAATAAATGTATTTGAATTGACTTATTTGTGAATATATGAAATTTGAATTGATATAAATAATACTCGAAATGATGAATATATGAATTCCGAGAAAGTATCAAAAGATGATTAATGTCTGAGAAGTCCCATCTAAACCTAGGAATAGATAGGGTAGCATATGTCATGACATAGGTGTCCGATATTTGATATCATGTAAGACCACATCTGGGACGTTGGCATTGATTTGAGATTTCGTGTAAACCATGTCTGGGATGTTGTCATCGATATGAGATTTACGTGTAAGACCATGTCTGGGACATTAGCATCGTAATGATTCGTGTAAGACCCTGTCTGGGACAGTGGCATCGATATCTGGTTACATGTAAGACCACGTCTAGGACGTTGGCATTGTACGACTATTCTGAGCACTCTGAGTATCCTATTTAGTTCTGAACGGTTCAACGGGCAAGTCTGAAAAACGAACAATTATGTGATTTGTATATCAGTTTCAGGTACGTTTGATATGTACACATTGTGTGTATAAGAAGGTAAATATATTCATAAGCTTACCTAGATGAGTTATGTATTTGAATAAGAGATTGTAAATGTGTTACATGAATGGACAAGCTATGTTCCAACAAAGTATATGGTGATATGCAAGATTGAATGATGAATGGCTAAGTAAATGTGCCAAAAAGAATTATGGCTATGCAATTGAACTATTAGTTAATTCATATTGATTATATGTTTTGAATGTTTATATGCTAAGTTTATTTGTATTTGGCTTACTAAGATTTTGGAAAGCTTACTCTGTGTGTGTGTTTACTCTGTAACAGATCCTCAAAGCTACTGAAGGCTCGGGGACCGTCGAGGATCGTCATCACACTACTCCAACTTGTTTTGGTATTTGAAAATGTGAATATAGCTAAATATGGCATGTATAGGCTAGTCATTTGGTATAAGTTTGAGATGTAAATAGCCATGTGATTTGGCTAGATAAATGTTGGTAATATGCATGAGTGAATATGGTATATGATGCATGTTTTGGTATGGCTTGATGGCAATGAAATGGTCTTATGAAAGGTAAGCTTATTGATGAATTGATGCCATAGTGATTTAGTGAAGTAGTGGATGAGTTATGCTTGGATTTACATGTGAATTGATTGTGCAAATTGGCATGTTTAAAAATGAGATTGAATGGCATAATATGATGACCATTTGGTGTGTTTTTGGTTGCCATTTTATTGAGAAATATGTTTTTTTATGTTTTTAGTGATGACCCAAGTGTGGGTGGCATTTTGGCCTTGCAAATGGCCTATTTTGCATACATGGCCAAGAGACACGGGCGTGTGTCTCTTCCGTGTGTCTCAAGAGCCACTTCAAAGTGTGCCTGAGTAGGTTACACGGCCGTGGCACACAAGCGTGCTTTGTGGCCGTGTGAACAAGTAGTAGCTAGCCTAATTTTACACAGCCATGGCTCACGGGCGTGTCTGGTGGCCGTGTGGATAAGTCTGTATACATGCTCTGTTTTGGCACGGCCAGGACACATGGGTGTGTCTGGTAGCCGTGGGAGGCACACGACCTGCTCACACGGGCATGCGACCTCTGTAACTTAGAAAAGTTTTAAAATTTCTGAGAAATTCCATATGTATTCGGTTTAGTCCCGACCCTATTTTAAAGCATGATTATGGTCTCGTTGACCTATAAAAGGGACATTTTGATTGCGATTGATGAATTGTATTATGAAATGTCTATAAAATTTTTTGATCTGTCCGGTAACACCTTTAACCCTAGTCCGGTGACAGATACGGGTTAGGGGTGTTACATTAACAATTAGCACACAGCTTTTGCATTTTATGCGATTAAGTCCTTTTTCAAAATTAAGCACACAAACGTTAAAATTTCCACACAGAATCTTCACACATACTCAATCACATATTGTAAACACCAAAAATAATATTAAAATATTTTTCCGACCTCGGATTTGGGGTCCTGAAACCACTGTTTTGACTAGGGTCTAAACCGAGCTATTACAACTCTCCCCCCTTTAGGGATTTTCGTCCCCGAAAATCTTACCAATGGATAGATTCGGATATTGCTTTCTCATAACATCTTTAGACTCCCATGTAGCCTCTTCAACTCCGTGCTTGTGCCACAATACTTTTACTAAAGGAATTTTCTTGTTTCTCAACTGTTTGATCTCACGTGTCAGAATTCGCATCAGTTCTTCACTATACGATAAATCTGATTGAATCTCAAGCTCAGAAGGAGTAATCACATGAGATGGATCAGATTTGTATCGTCGAAGCACCGATACGTGAAACACATTATGAATCTTTTCTAACTCAGGTGGCAACAACAATCTATAAGCAACTGGTCCAATTCTTTCAATAATCTCATACTGTAATATCCCGGGTTGGGGGCTATTTTTATTATGGCATGTTTTGCATGTGTTGGCTTGCTATGTGGCTATTTTGGTGTTTTAGGGGCTTAATTGTAGACTAGGGGTAAGTCTGAGTAGGTGGGAAACTTTTTGTTTTTAGGCTTAAGTAAGAGGAGTTGATGAAGCTGGGGTATAAGAATATTATTTGGTGTTCTTGAGCACAAAAGAAAAGCTAGTGGAGTGGCAAGGCATGCGTCACTTGGGGGCTTGAGTGTGGCGTCATCTGCAGGGGGAGAGGTCTTGTGTTCAAGCTGCGGAGTGGCCACTTTTTGGCACTCATTTTGACGGCTTGGAGGGAGGAGTTTGTGGCAGTTCAAACTCTGCCTAAGACTAAGTCTTCCCATTTGAATGTAAGGTGGAGAGCAAAATGTGGAGGAGGACTTGGTCCACTCATTTGAAATGAGTGGTGGTGAGTGTGTTTGGGGATTATGGCGAATTTAGGGGAGTTGGAGGGGAGTGACGGCTTAGTGTGGGGGGAAGGAGTGTGCCGAAATTCAATTGGCACTTTGGGGTGTTTTTCGGTCACTTTTTGGTATCAAACAAAGTTCCCTCATTTCGTCAACAAGCCGATTTTTTTCATAGAAAATTCTCTCATTCTTTCCACCCCTTGAAACCAAAACACCTAGTCCCCTAGTTGCCGAATTTTGTAGGTGGTTTTTTCTACATCTTGTGTTGGCTAGCCGAATGCCCTCCCCACTCTCCTTCTTTCTTTCATTTTGAGTTAAGCCGAAACCCATCCTTCAAAACTCTCTCTTCTCATTTCTTCTTTTGGGAAAACCAAAAACTACATTCTTCTCACACTTCTTTTCTTTCTCTTCCACTCAAGCCGAACGCTAGAGGTGATAAACACTTAAAGCCGTTTTCTTTCTTCTTTCTTTGGAAGCCTTGACCGAATCTATCCCCTCTTCTAGTGGTGTTTACGTTGGCGATTAAGGGTTAGTGATTGAGGTAAGTGCTAGCCGAATATTTTCTTTCTTTTCTCACTCTATTCTCATCTCACATTTGTTTCCTCTCTTCTCTCATTCGTAAACCGAACACGGGGGTGTTAAACATCTAAAGACAATTCTCTTTTCTTTCTTTTAAGGTGTTGGCGAATCTTTTCTCCCTTCTAATAGCTCCTCTCTTGACCGAATATTGGTGAAGGGTGATCTTGTTGGTTGATCGACCTTGGGTGTTGGGTAAGTGTTTGGCCGTATGGCCATTTCTTTTCTCTTCTGTTCTTAATTGATTCGGGTTTGATTAAGAGCCGAATATGGTAACTTTGGAAGAGTGTTAATCCTTTGTGAATCATCTCGTTATAGGATCCTTGGACTTTGGAAGCAACGAGAGAAGTCTCTGTTTGTTAGGTGATTGGTTGGCCGATTGTCTAAGGGAACCACTTTTGGTTCGGGATTTGGTAGGAAACCAAATCAGGTGAAAGGTAAGGGCTTTCGACAAACCCTTTTTGGTCTAGATGTTGTTGGCCGAATGTGTAGATGCCTAATCCCTATGCTTTGGCCGATTGTAGGAGCTAGTACTCGAGGGACTTAGATCGCTTTTGTCAGGATTTTTAGACTTGCGATTTACCAGGTGTGTAAACTAACACACTATACTTAGTAATATTGTTATTAAACCTGTTTGCCTACTAAAAACCATGACAGTATGGTGGATTATTGGATACCCAAATGGGGTATGTGTACGTATCCGGGTAAGTCTAATTTATTACAAGTTCTATTATGGATACCTTGGGTATTATGATCTACGATATGTATGCTATGAGAGGTAATGCTAGACATGTTGGCATGATATGCATGACTTGTATGATATGCATGATTACATGAGTATGGTATGTTGATGGGTGATATGAGTGGAGGGAGCATGATATTTTGTCTTTGTGAGCACCGGTGTTTTAGTAACACACCTTGTGACTTTGGGTCACGGTGCTTTGGTAGCACATTTGTGTCTTTGGGACACCGAGGTTGGGCACCTCATTGCGACTTGTCCCCGTGGTTAACACCACCGTGGTTTGGCCCCACATGAGATATGGGATCGTCGCTAGTGATTGGGTATCACACGATGGGTTGGCCCCATCATTCTATTATTGTGACTACGGTCACGGTGCTTTGGTAGCACATTTGTGTCTTTGGGACACCGGAGGTTGGGCACCTCATTGCGACTTGTCCACTGTGGTTAACACCACCGTGGGTTGGCCCCACTTTGAGATATGGGATCGTCTGCGCTAGTGATTGGGTATCACACGATGGGTTGGCCCCATCATTCGATTATCGTGACTACGGTCACGGTTGCTTGGGTAGCACATTGTGTCTTTGGGACACCAGTGCTTTGGTAACACATTGTGACTATATGTCACCGGTGGTTTAGCACCACCAGGTGGTTTGGTACCACATGGGGTAGAAAAAGGAGATACGGATGGTTAGGATCGGGTTGCATTAATTATGTTGCTATGTATGATGTGTGTTAGCATGTTGTTTCATCGGAGCGGGATTTATGCATTTGAGTCACTCGACTCACCCTCTCCTTTGACATTTCAGTGACTCGTGAAGCGCGGACATGGAGCCGGATGGACTCGGGGTGCTCATGCCATGCTTAATAAAGTTTTACTCCAACTCCATCATTTGGGTACTTTAGTTTAATTACTGTTACTTGAGTTTTAATTTGGATTTGTAAAAGGCCTTTAAATTATGTTTTATGATGGGTATGTTTTAATTAGATTCTCAACCTGCTTAACAAATAACTTAGCATGAAATTTTACTAAAACTTGGAAAGACAACGTTTTCAAAATTATATCGAAATGTGTTTTAAACTATACCATCGGGTATCTCGCTATGTGTTGTCATTCAATAAACTCAAATGAATTTCAAATCAAACCTGATTGGCTACTAAGTCTAAAATGTTTCAAAATGGCACTAGGAAATTATTGGAAGTCCTAAATGAATTAACTCGTTTTAACTATATACTTGGACAAGTTTTCAAAATCTAATCTAACAAGCCTACTCAAACTTTCCTCAAAATCACTATGTTTTCACCCCACTTCTAAATGAAAAAAAATCGATCACTCAAAGACGTTTTCCCCGTAACAAACCCAGATTCGGGCGTGGTGTCTTGTCCGAGTTTGGGGTGTTACAATTGTGGTATCGAGCCAAGTTCAAAAGCTTTACTGTGGGCACAGGCCCCAAATGTTTTCAAAAGGTTGTTTTGTTAGTCTTTATTCTCAAAGTATGGTTTGAAAGGCATGGCACCGAGTCTCCAAAGACCAGTTCGCCTGTAAGTACCCTGCACTATTGCTTGTGAATTGATTGGGTGTGATATGATTTGATGAATAGCAATAGTATACTACTTTAGAGATTGAAACCGATAGGATTTTGTAAACTCGCGAGAACAAATCCTCCTTAATATTCATAAGACTTGCTTTTAAACAAGTGGAATAAGTCTTGATGCATAAAAATTCTTAATCGAATACGTAGAAAGGTTAGTCATGAGCGCTAGAGGTGGACGTGGTCGTGGGCGCAGGTCGTGGTAGGATGACTGCTTTCGAGAGCGTAGGATCCGGTCGTGGTTCGAGAAAATGAGATACTCGGTTCCACCACCGGAGGTGGTGAGTTCGAGATCGGGGCCGGGGCACGCCGCAGCGTCACAGCGCGATCTTTGCGAGTGTTGGAAAGAGTAGCTGTGTTGGTGGTAATGCGAGGAGTTAGGAAATCTGCTCTGCGACGACTTGGGCCAATGGGGCCGAATTCTTCCGAGGTGTTTCTGGTGTTGCTCCCAAAGATCGCTGAATATTGGCCGAGGCGCATCGAGCGGATCATGGACGATCTGGACTGACAATGCGAAGAGAAGCTGAAGGGCATCGTATCGCTTCTCCGGATGAGTCATATCGGTGGTGGCTCACGGTTCGAGACAAAGTGGCGTGAGGATCTAACATGGGATTATTTCGTACGCATATCAAAAGAAGTACATCGGAGCTAGTTATGTTGACTCCCAACGGAAGGCATTTACGAGGCTTGTTTAGGGAGTAAATCGGTTTCGAGTACGAGGTGAGTTCCCGGTGAGTAGGTATGCCGGGGCATTGTGGCCACCGAGCATGAGAGGTGTGTTCGTTTCGAGGATGGTCTCGAGACGACTTGAGGTCGCGATTGCTCCTCGCCAGGCGCGAGTTCTTTGTCTTAGTTGAGAAGGCTAAGGTAGCCGAGGGTGTTAAGGAGTCGCGAGGCGGTATGGACGTAAATAGGCATAAGAGGAGCTTTGGGTCTTCCGGATCGTCCGGTAATCCGCAGAAAGGGCTAGACCGAGTGGGCCGAACCAGCTGCTAGGTTTATTCTTTGCGGCGAGGACCGCCGCAGCGGTGATCGATGTGGGAAATCTCATTGGGGTAGTTCTTTGGACCGGAGGGAAAGGTTGCTTCGAGTGTGGTTCTCTGGAGCACCGTGTGAGGGACTGTCCGCGTAGGATGGCTAGGATTCGATCGAGAGTCGGGCCGTGTCGGTTCAGAGGGAGGACCGCCACCGCAGAGGGGCCGTGGTAATGGCGCAGGTGGTAATGGTTCTGGTCGGGCCGTGGAGCACCGGCAGAGAGTGCGAGTAGCTCGATGCTAGACACTGGATTAGTGTATCTTTGCGAGGCGCCGAGAGGAGGCGGCCTTGCCGGACGTCATAACCGTGCGTTTTTGATTTTTGGTTCTCCTTATACTACTTTAATTGATGTGGGTTCGACGCACTCTTATGTTGCCGATGAGTATAGTAGAGACCATGGATTTAGACTCGAGATATCTTCTAGGCGGATGACCGTGATTAGCCCTCTAGGTCACTCAGTAGTAGTAGATAAACTGCTTTAGAGGTACCCTTAGAACTCCAAGGGGTAGTGTTTGCTCTTTGATCCGATAGAACCGCCGTTTGGGGAGTTCGATCCGATTCTTAGGATGGATTGGTTGGTCAAGTACCAAAGCGAGGTTGGATTGCGCGCCAAGCGCATGGTTCTTAAGACGGTCGAGGGTGAAGAGGTGGCTATGATAGGTAATAGGAGAGATTACTTATCAAATGTGGTATCCGCTGGCGAGAAGATGGTCGAGAAAGGTCGTGAAGCGTATGTAGTTCATGTGTATGCCTTGGAGGCTAAAGAGTCTGCTGTGGAGAAGGTTAAATGCAGTTAAGGAGTTTGCTGATGTTTTTCCCGAGGAGCTTCCGGGCTTGCCGCGGATCGCGAGGTGGAGTTCGGGATTGATCATTGCCCGGAATGCGCCAGTGTCTATTGCTCCGTATAGGATGGCGCCAAAGGAGTTGGTGGAGCTTAAGGCTTAGATCCAGGAGTTATTGGATCGAGGTTTTATTAGGCCAAGTGTTTCGCCGTAAGTGCGCGCCAGACTTTGTCAAGAAGAAAGATGGCACGATGCGGATGTGTATAGACTACCGCCAGTTGAACAAGCTGACGATTAAAAACAAGTATCCGTTGCCACGGATAGATGATTTGTTTGATCAGCTGAAGGGTGCTGCGGTATTCTCGAAGATCGAATTGAGGTCTGGGTATCATCAGTTGAAGGTTAAGGAGGCGGATATCCATAAAACAGCGTTTCGGACTCGGTATGGGCACTACGAATTTACGTAATGCCGTTCGGGTTGACTAACGCACCGGCAGTGTTTATGGATATGATGAACAGGGTGTTTCAGCAGTATCTGGATCAGTTCGTCGTGGTTTTCATAGACGACATCTTGGTGTACTCAAGGACAGAGGAAGAGCATGATAAGCATTTGCGAGTGGTGTTGCGATTTTGAGGAAAAAGCGACTCTATGCTAAGTTCGGTAAGTGTGAGTTACGGCTTAGAGAAGTGACTTTCTTGGGTCATGTAGTGTCACCGAGGGGATTCGAGTAGATCCTCGTAAGATTGAGCGATTTTGGATTGGAAGCCGCCTAGGTCGATGGTGAGAGATTCGGAGTTTTCTGGTTTGGCCGGATACTACCGAAGGTTTGTTGAGGGTTTCGTTGATAGCAAATACCGATGACCAAGTTCTTTGAGGAAAGAAGTTCCGTTTGTATGGACCGAGAAGCGGCAGGAAAGCTTCGACAAGTTAAAGAAGATTTTGACCGAGGCTCGGTTCTAATTCAACTTTGAGGCCGGTAAGGAATTCACGATTTATTGCGATGCATCACATACGGGCTTGGGTTGTGTCTTGATGCAAGAGGGTAAGGTTGTGGCTTACGCTTCTCGACACCGAGGCCGCATGAGGTCAACTATCCGACGCACGATTTGGAGCTAGCAGTTGTGGTCTTTGCTTTAAAGATATGGAGGCACTACTTATACGGAGAGAGATCGATAGTCTACACGGATCACAAGAGTCCAAGTATCTACCGACTCGTAAGGATTTGAATTTAAGGCGCGCAGATGGGTTGAGTTGCTTGAAAGATTACGATCGCTCGATTGAGTATCATCCGGCAAGGCTAACGTGGTGGCGACGCGCGTTGAGCCGCAAGGTTGTTTCGGACTTAAGAGCGATGTTTGCCCATTTGAGTTTGTATGACGACGGGAGTATTCTCGCGAGTTGCGGGTTAAGCCTACTTGGGTTGAGCGGTCGAGAGAAAAACGATTATTGGATGAGGTTACGAGTGCGCGAAGGTTACAAGTGCGTAGAATGGTGGTTTGGAGGGTTACACCTGTCTAGTGACGAGGTTCTGTGTTTTCGGTAAGGCTTGTATGCCTAAAGATGTTGAGTGAGGCGAAAGATTCTTCAGACGCACATAGCGATCCATATGCTATGCATCCTGGAGGTAGCAAGATGTATAGGGATCTTAGAGAGCGATTTTGGTGGCACGGCTTGAAGAAGGAGGTTACTGAGTTTGTTGGGAAGTGTCGACTTGTCGGCAGGTCAAGGCTGAACATCGATTTGCCGTCGGGTTTGCTTCACTGTGAAGATTCCTCGATGGAAGTGGGAAAGGATAACCATGGATTTCGTCGGTGGGTTACCGCTTCGCCTAGCAAGAAAGATTCCGTTTGGGTAGTGGTGGATCGATCGACTAAATCGACTCACTTTATTCCGGTGAGGGTTGACTACTCACTTGAAGCTAGCGGTTATATATTTCGAGAGATAGTGAGGTTGCACGGTGTGCCGTTTCGATAATCTCGGATAGGGATCCTAGATTCACGTCAAGGTTCTGGAAAGCACTGCATCAAGCTCTGGGTACTCGTTTGGATTTCAGCACGGCTTTTCACCCGCAGTCTGACGGTCAATCAGAAAGGGTCATTCAGATCTTAGAGGATATGCTGAGAGGTTGTGTCTTGGATTTCAGAGGTAGTTGGGAGGAGTTTCTACCATTAGTCGAGTTTGCCTACACAACAACGATTACCAAGCGAGCATCAAGATGGCACCGTATGAGGCGTTGTATGGTAGGAAGTGTCGCTCACCTACGTGTTGGGCGGAGTTAGGTGAACGTCGCTTGTTGGGACCCGAGTTGGTTCTTTGAGACCGAAGACAAGGTTAAGTCGATTCAATCTAGATCGAAGGAAGCTTCGGACCGGCAGAAGTCTTATGCCGATCTTAAGCGAAGAGATATAGAGTTCGCTGTGGGGGATCGAGTGTTCCTGAAGGTCTCGCCTTGGAAAAAGGTGTTGAGGTTCGGGAAGAAAGGCAAGCTAAGTCCGAGGTTTATTGGGCCGTATAAAGTTTTGAGGCGAGTTGGACCAGTGGCGTATCAGCTTGAGTTGCTAGCGGAGCTTAGTCAGTTTCACGATGTTTTCCATGTTTCGATGCTTCGGAGGTATCGTTCAGATCCGTCGCATGTGGTAGCAATGGAAGAGATCGAGGTAAATCCAGATTTGACCATGGAAGAAGAACCTGTGCAGATTCTAGATCGGGATGTGAAAGTTCTACGTAAGAAGTCTGTGCCTTTGGTTAAGGTTCTTTGGCGGAATCATGGCGTGGAAGAAGCGACGTGGGAACCCGAGGATATGATGAGACAGCAATACCCGCAACTCTTTTGATCAGGTAATTTCGAGGTCGAAATTATTTTAAGGGGGGTAGAACTGTAATATCCCGGGTTGGAGGCTATTTTTATTATGGCATGTTTTGCATGTGTTGGCTTGCTATGTGGCTATTTTGGTGTTTTAGGGGCTTAATTGTAGACTAGGGGTAAGTCTGAGTAGGTGGGAAACTTTTTGTTTTTAGGCTTAAGTAAGAGGAGTTGATGAAGCTGGGGTATAAGAATATTATTTGGTGTTCTTGAGCACAAAAGAAAAGCTAGTGGAGTGGCAAGGCATGCGTCACTTAGGGGCTTGAGTGTGGCGTCATCTGCAGGGGGAGAGGTCTTGTGTTCAAGCTGCGGAGTGGCCACTTTTTGGCACTCATTTTGACGGCTTGGAGGGAGGAGTTTGTGGCAGTTCAAACTCTGCCTAAGACTAAGTCTTCCCATTTGAATGTAAGGTGGAGAGCAAAATGTGGAGGAGGACTTGGTCCACTCATTTGAAATGAGTGGTGGTGAGTGTGTTTGGGGATTATGGCCGAATTTAGGGGGGAGTTGGAGGGGGAGTGACGGCTTAGTGTGGGGGGAAGGAGTGTGCCGAAATTCAATTGGCACTTTGGGGTGTTTTTCGGTCACTTTTTGGTATCAAACAAAGTTCCCTCATTTCGTCAACAAGCCGATTTTTTTCATAGAAAATTCTCTCATTCTTTCCACCCCTTGAAACCGAAACACCTAGTCCCCTAGTTGCCGAATTTTGTAGGTGGTTTTTTCTACATCTTGTGTTGGCTAGCCGAATGCCCTCCCCACTCTCCTTCTTTCTTTCATTTTGAGTTAAGCCGAAACCCATCCTTCAAAACTCTCTCTTCTCATTTCTTCTTTTGGGAAAACCGAAACTACATTCTTCTCACACTTCTTTTCTTTCTCTTCCACTCAAGCCGAACGCTAGAGGTGATAAACACTTAAAGCCGTTTTCTTTCTTCTTTCTTTGGAAGCCTTGACCGAATCTATCCCCTCTTCTAGTGGTGTTTACGTTGGCCGATTAAGGGTTAGTGATTGAGGTAAGTGCTAGCCGAATATTTTCTTTCTTTTCTCACTCTATTCTCATCTCACATTTGTTTCCTCTCTTCTCTCATTCAGAACCGAACACGGGGGTGTTAAACATCTAAAGACAATTCTCTTTTCTTTCTTTTTTAAGGTGTTGGCGAATCTTTTCTCCCTTCTAATAGCTCCCTCTCTTGACCGAATATTGGTGAAGGGTGATCTTGTTAGTTGATCGACCTTGGGTGTTGGGTAAGTGTTTGGCCGTATGGCCATTTCTTTTCTCTTTCTGTTCTTAATTGATTCGGGTTTGATTAAGAGCCGAATATGGTAACTTTGGAAGAGTGTTAATCCTTTGTGAATCATCTCGTTATAGGATCCTTGGACTTTGGAAGCAACGAGAGAAGTCTCCTGTTTCTGTTAGCTGATTGGTTGGCCGATTGTCTAAGGGAACCACTTTTTGGTTCGGGATTTGGTAGGAAACCAAATCAGGTGAAAGGTAAGGGCTTTCGACAAACCCTTTTTGGTCTAGATGTTGTTGGCCGAATGTGTAGATGCCTAATCCCTATGCTTTGGCCGATTGTAGGAGCTAGTACTCGAGGGACTTAGATCGCTTTTGTCAGGATTTTTAGACTTGCGATTTACCAGGTGTGTAAACTAACACACTATACTTAGTAATATTGTTATTAAACCTGTTTGCCTACTAAAAACCATGACAGTATGGTGGATTATTGGATACCCAAATGGGGTATGTGTACGTATCCGGGTAAGTCTAATTTATTACAAGTTCTATTATGGATACCTTGGGTATTATGATCTACGATATGTATGCTATGAGAGGTAATGCTAGACATGTTGGCATGATATGCATGACTTGTATGATATGCATGATTACATGAGTATGGTATGTTGATGGGTGATATGAGTGGAGGGAGCATGATATTTTGTGCTGACGAGCACCAGTGTTTTGGTAACACACCTTGTGACTTTGGGTCACCAGTGCTTTGGTAGCACATTTGTGTCTTTGGGACACCAGAGGTTGGGCACCTCATTGCGACTTGTCCCTGTGGTTAACACCACCGTGGGTTGGCCCCACATGAGATATGGGATCGTCTGCTAGTGATTGGGTATCACACGATGGGTTGGCCCCATCATTCTATTATTGTGACTACGGTCACGATGCTTTGGTAGCACATTTGTGTCTTTGGGACACCAGAGGTTGGGCACCTCATTGCGACTTGTCCTCGTGGTTAACACCACCGTGGGTTGGCCCCACTTTGAGATATGGGATCGTCTCGCTAGTGATTGGGTATCACACGATGGGTTGGCCCCATCATTCGATTATCGTGACTACGGTCACCAGTGCTTGGGTAGCACATTGTGTCTTTGGGACACCAGTGCTTTGGTAACACATTGTGACTATATGTCACCGGTGGTTTAGCACCACCAAAGGGTTTGGTACCACATGGGGTAGAAAAAGGAGATACGGATGGTTAGGATCGGGTTGCATTAATTATGTTGCTATGTATGATGTGTGTTAGCATGTTGTTTCATCGGGAGCGGGATTTATGCACTCGAGTCACTCGACTCACCCTCTCCTTTGACATTTCAGGTGACTCGTGAAGCCTTGGACATGGAGCCGGGATGGACTCGGGGTGCTCATGCCATGCTTAATAAAGTTTTACTCCAACTCCATCATTTGGGTACTTTAGTTTAATTATCATTACTTGAGTTTTAATTTGGATTTGTAAAAGGCCTTTAAATTATGTTTTATGATGGGTATGTTTTAATTAGATTCTCAACCTGCTTAACAAATAACTTAGCATGAAATTTTACTAAAACTTGGAAAGACAACGTTTTCAAAATTATATCGAAATGTGTTTTAAACTATACCATCGGGTATCTCGCTATGTGTTGTCATTCAATAAACTCAAATGAATTTCAAATCAAACCTGATTGGCTACTAAGTCTAAAATGTTTCAAAATGGCACTAGGAAATTATTGGAAGTCCTAAATGAATTAACTCGTTTTAACTATATACTTGGACAAGTTTTCAAAATCTAATCTAACAAGCCTACTCAAACTTTCCTCAAAATCACTATGTTTTCACCCCACTTCTAAATGAAAAAAAAAATCTGATCACTCAAAGACGTTTTTCCCCGTAACAAACCAGATTCGGGCGTGGTGTCTTGTCCGAGTTTGGGGTGTTACACATACGGCCCGATGAACCTCAGACTTAACTTGCCTTTTCTGCCAAAACGGAGTATTTTCTTCCACGGAGATACTTTTAAAAACACTTTATCGCCGATCTCAAATTCAATTTCTTTCCGTTTCAAATTTGCGTAGGACTTCTGACGATCTGAAGTCATTTTCAAACTGTCACGGATCACTTTCACTTTCTGCTCGGTCTCTTTGATTAAATCAACCCCGTGAATCTGATTCTCACTAAGCTCAGTCCAGTACAATGGAGTTCAGCATTTTCGACCGTAAAGAGCCTCATATGGTGCCATTTTGATGCTAGATTGAAAACTATTATTGTACGTGAATTCGATCAACGGCAAATGCTTTTCCCACGTGCTATCAAATTCAAGAATGCAGCATCTCAACATATCTTCCAGAATCTGAATAATCCGCTTGGATTGACCATCCGTTTGCGGATGAAATGCAGTACTGAAATGCAGCTTTGTGCCTAAAGCCTCTTGCAACTTCTTCCAAAACCGCGAGGTAAATCTCGGATCTCTGTCAGATACAATGGATAATGGCACCCCGTGCAATCTCACAATCTTAGAAATATACAATTCATCTAATTTATCAAGTAAATAATCTATTCTCACTGGAACAAAATGAGCTGATTTCGTCAATCTGTCAACTATCACCCAGATTGAATCTTTCTTTCTCGGAGATAAAGGTAATCGCGACACAAAGTCCATCGTGATTCTCTCCCATTTCCACTCAGGAATCATAATTGGGTTGTAAAAAATCGGATGGAACCTGATGTTCAGCTTTAACTTGCTGACATATTAAACATTTCGAAACAAACTCTGAGATATCTCGTTTCATACCATGCCACCAATAAAACTGTTTCAGATCGTTATACATTTTTGTACTTCCTGGATAACAGCCAAACAACTATTATGAGCTTCGTTCAAAATCAACTGAATCATCTCTGAATCCCTCGGAACACAAATCCGATCTCTGAATCTTAAACAATCATCACTATCCACTCCAAATTCTGAATCAAAATTTAAACCACATTGAGCTCGTTTTGTCATCATCTCATTATCACTTTTCTGGGCATCACAAATCTGACGTATAAACATCGGTCTCAATTTCAACTCAGCCAAAACCGAACCATCATCACATAGATCTATTTGAGTACTCATTGCTTGCAAAGAAAATAAAGACTTTCTGCTCAAAGCGTCGGCAACAACATTAGCTTTTCCCGGATGATAATCAATTACTAATTCATAACCTTTTAGTAAATCTAACCATCTCCGTTGTCTCAAATTTAATTCTTTCTGAGTCATCAGATATTTCAAACTCTTGTGATCAGTATAAATGTGACATTTCTCACCAAATAGGTAATGACGCCAAATCTTCAATGCAAATACAATCGCAGCTAATTCAAGATCGTGCGTCAGGTAGTTCTTTTCATGCGGCTTTAACTGTCTCGAAGCATAAGCTATAACTTTGCCCTCTTGCATCAACACACAGCCCAAACCATTCAACGATGCATCACTGTAAACTATAAATTCTTTACCCAATTCAGGTTGAACTAACACTGGTGCCTCTGTCAACAATGTTTTCAACAGTTCAAAACTCTGCTGGCACCTTTCTGACCACTCAAATTTAACATCTTTTTGTAGCAATTTTGTCAACGGAATCGCAATCACCGAGAAGCCTTTCACAAACTGTCTATAATATCCCGCTAGTCCTAAAAACTACGGACTTCAGACACATTCCTCGGAGGCTTCCACTCCAGAATAGCTAAAATTTTGCTTGGATCAACTCGTATACCAGATGCTGACATAATATGTCCCAGAAAACCAACTTAATGCAACCAAAACTCACATTTGCTAAACTTTGCATACAATTGCTTCTCACGCAGAGTCTGTAACACGATTCTCAAATGCTCGGCATGTTGCGTTTCATCACAAGAATAAATCAGAATGTCATCAATAAACACCACGACAAATCGATCCAAATACGGTCTGAATATCCGGTTCATCAAATCCATAAACACTGCAGGAGCATTCGTTAGTCTGAAAGGCATAACTAAGAATTCATAGTGTCCGTACCTCGTTCTAAAAGCAGTTTTTGGCACATTTGATTGTTTAACTCGTAGCTGATAATAGCCCGATCTCAAATCTATTTTCAAAAACAATGTAGCTCCTTTCAACTGATCAAACAAATCATCGATTCACGGTAGAGGGTATTTACTCTTTATCGTCACTTTGTTCAACTGTCGGTAGTTAATACACATTCTCATTGTGCCATCTTTCTTTTTCACAAACAACACATGAGCACCCCAGGGTGAGAAAGTCGGTCGTGCAAATCCTCTATCTGTCAACTATTGCAACTGAGATTTCAATTCTTTTAATTCTGTCGGTGCCATTCTATACGGAGCTATAGAGATAGGAGTCGTACCCGACACTAATTCAATACTAAACTCAACTTCTCGTATCGGAGGTAATCTCGGTAGTTCTTCAGGAAACACATCTGGGAACTCACATACTACAGGTACAGATTCAACTTTCTTTTCAATCACTTTTGGATCTATCACATACGCAAGATAGGCTTCGTAACCTTTTTTCACATAATTCAAAGCTTTAATCGATGATATAACAGCCAGTAGCCCATTCAAATCTCTGGATTCAATTCGAACTATCTCACCATTCTGACTTCTCAAATCAATACTCTTCTGTTTACAATTCACAATAGCATTATGCAAAGTGAGCCAATCCATACCCAGGATTATATCAAATTCATCGAATGGTAGCAGCATCAAATTAGCCAGAAAACAAATATCCCGAAACATCAACGGACAGTTCTTGCACACTTTATCAACCAGAACACACTTGCCTAAGGGGTTCGATACTCTAATTACAAATTCAGTAGACTCAACAGGCAGAGTCTTACTAAAGACTAGATTCACACACACATAGGAATGAGTAGATCATGGATCTATCAATGCAATCACATCAGTATAAAATAGAGTAAAAGTACCAGTAATGACGTCTGGAGATGACGCTTCTTCTCGTGCGCGAATAGCATAGGATCAGGCAGGTGCTCTCGCCTCAGATCTCATAACTGTGTTTGATGTTCCTCTCTGACTACCGCTTACATTCCCGGTGTTTCTGGGTGGTCTACCTCTAGTTGTCACATTACTCGGTCTCGCATTCTGTACATTGTCTTTCTCAGCTAACTCTGGGCAATCATGAATAAAGTGATCTCGTGATCCACATTTATAGCAAACTCTATTATTATACTTGCCCCAGCATTCTCCAACATGTCGCCTCCCACACTGTCTACACTCAGGCTTGTTGCTTTTGACACTTCCAACACTCGATTCAGTCAGAATTTGAGTTCTTGGACCAACACTTTGTTTCACACGATCTCTACCCGAATGTCCAAACGAAACATTTGAACGATTAATTGCATCTCAGAATCTCTGGGACGAAGGTTGATACGACTTTCTCATCGACCTATTTCTTTCATCGCTAGCCTCTGAATCCGCTTTCTTCTTTTCTTTGCTTAGTTCTTCAGCTTTGCAAGCTCTTTCAACTAACACTACAAATTCATTCAAATCAAGTATTCCAACCAACAATGTAACATCCTGGATTAGACCCTAGTCGAAATAGTGGTTCGAGACCATAAATTCGAGGTCGTAAAAATATTTTAATGATATTTTCTGTGTGAATATTATGTGACTTAGCCTGTGTGAAAATTCTGTGTGATAATTTGATTATTTGTGTGTCGAATTAAAAGAAAGGACTTAATCGCATAAAGTGTTAAAGCTAAGTGCTGATTTATAAGTACCTAAATGTTGTTGACTTTATAAAGTGGAAGATTTATGAGGCAATTAAGCCATTATTAAGTTAGTGGATGGTGGATGGACATTTTTAACCAAATTATAATGTATGTTATAATGTTTTATAACAAGGGTAAAATGGTAAAGTTGGTATTACTATGTATTAAATAAAACAAAAAAAATCTTCTCATCTTTTACTCATCTTTGCCGAAATTTGCTAAAGAAAAAGAAAGGGGAAAGGTTTTAGGGTTCGGCCATTGTTGTCCTTGATTAAGGTATGCTTCAAGCTCGATTTTTGATAATTTCTACATTTTCGTAATCGTTGCTTTGTGCTTTACAAAACCCATGCTCAAATTTCATGTATAGATGATGTTTGTGAGATATGCCATTGATGAGATATTGAGTTTTGTGATAGTTGATGATGAATTATCAAAGATAGGTGAAGGATTAACATGTGTTGTTCTTGAATTTTTGATGAATTTCACTAATTAGGGCTAAATTGTGAAAATGAGAAATTGAAGGGTAATTTGTGAAATAAATGAAATGTGTGGAGTTGTATATGCATAAGAAGAATTCGGCTAAGCACATGTATATTGAAATTTTGTGTATTGGATGATTTTGTGAGATAGGGACTAAAGTGTCGAAATGTGAAAATGTGAGGGCTATTTTGTAAAATGCCCTAAATGTGTGTATGTGGACTAAATTGAATGAAATGATGATTGAATGGATTGAATTTGAATGTGTATAGACCAAGAAAGGAAAGGTTCAGATCGAGATCGAGGCAAAGAGAAAGTGCTCGATTAATCGACCGTTTCGGTATTTTGACATCCGAGGTAAGTTCGAATAATATATGTTATTAAGATATGTTTTTGTATTATGAAATGAATGTGTATATGTGTATGAAATTGAGTTGCTATGTGCAAGATTTAGTTAAGAGCACTAAGTGTGCGATATTAAAATCGAAACAGAAATGAATAGCACTGAGTGTGCATTGTTTTGAAAGATTTGGCTTATAGTATTGGCACTGTGTGTGCGTTACCAAGATAAGTCGGTTAAAAGAATAGGCACTAAGTGTGCGATGACAAATATGCTACGAGCATGTATATAGCACTAAGTGTGCGATCAAATTGAATGAAAATTAAAGGGTGATCGACAAATAATATCGAGCATTGAATAGCTTGGAGGTTTAATAACTGTGTGGTTAAGGTACGTATTGAACCTTTGTGGTTGATGAGTATAATCGAGCTATGATTGAAGAAATGAGTATTTTAGCTATGGATGAGAAGGCATGAATATGAGAAAATAGATTTATGTGATTGTTTATTATATACATTGGTTTAATTTGGCATGATAATTGTATTGTATGTCGAACTTACTAAGCTTTAGAAAGCTTACTGTGTGATTTGTTTCTCTCGCTGCGATTGTCGATTATAGTTAGCTCGGATCGGGGATCGTCAGCATCTCAGTCGCACTATCGGCAATCTATTTTGGGGTATTTTGGAATGATGTATATAGTTAAATATGGCATGTATAGGCTAGTTATTTGAATCATGTTTGATATTTGTAAGTAGCCATGAGATGTGGCTAGATATGTGCTAGTTTTAGCAAGAATGGTTTTGGTATATGTGATGCATCTTTTGGTATGGTTTATGAGTTGAGAAATTGACTTATGAATGGTAACTTTGTGTTGATAAAATGATAGTATGAATTAGTGAAATTGAAAAAGGATGATGTTTGGTAAAGAATGAATTATGCTTGTGATGATATGAGTTTTAGTCTTTGAAATTGTCATGGTTGGAATTGGTATTGAATGCATGGTTTGAATGACTATTTTGGTATGTTTTTGGTGGTAATGTGTGCATGAGATGTCTTGGTTAATATGGCTTGTAGGTTTGACCCTTATGGGTGGCATTTTGGCCTTATAAATGGCCTATAATGTCACACGGTCGAGGCGCACGGGCGTGCCTAAAGACCGTGGGAAAATTGGCAGAATGTGGCTTAGTATCACATGGCCTCGACACGGACGTGCTTGGTGGCCATGGTGGGGAAGTCAGTATATGGCCTAGTAGCACACGGCCATGGCGCACGTGCGTGCCTAGTGACCGTGTTGATATAGTCAGTATAACGACACGAATGGACACACGGGCCTGTTTAGAAGCCGTAGAGAGCACACGGTCTCCTGCCACGGGCGTGTCTCCCCTGTATCTTAGAAAAGTTTTTAAATTTCTGAGAATTTCTGTATGTGTTTCAATTTAGTCCCGACCCCTCTTTAGCATGTGAATTAGGTCTCGTAGACCTTGATAAGGGACACCATGATTGTAATTGAATGAGATTGAAGACGATTGACTTTGTGTCGTAAATTCTAGTTGTTAAATGTTCTGATTGATCGGTAATACTTCTTAACCCTATTCCGGCGATGGTCTCAGGTTAGGGGTGTTACATTTTATTGGTATCAGAGCTACGGTTTAGTCGATTCTCGGACTAACGTAGCGCGTGTGAGTCTAGCTATACATGCCATATATGAAATTGCGATAGTGTGATGAATACTGACAGTTGAAAATGTGTTTTCTTATAGTAATGGATCCCGATCGAGCAGTTACTGATGACGTAGAGAGTAATGCGCCTGCTCCCGCTCAAGGGATAGCACCGGCCACATCTAGGCCCAATGAAGGTAGTGAGGGAGGAGAGGCTAAGCAAGCCTTCTTCCGTATAATGAGTGAATGGTTTACGGAGTTCGTTTGAACGAATCTGGCTGCTCCACAACCTCCACCCCCACAAGTACCTATTATGCCACAAGTTGTAGACCCAATCAGATTGAATAAACCACCTGTAGATAAGATTCGAAATTACAGGGCCGAGGAGTTTAGGGCCACATCTGATGACGATGCTGAGCGAGCCGAGTTTTGGCTTGAGAATACAATCAGAGTATTCAATGAGATGTCGTGAAATCCTGATGAGTGCATTAAGTGTGCAGTTTCCTTGTTGAGAGACACGACTTATAACTGGTGGAAAACATTGATATCTGTAGTTCTGAGAGAGAGAGTCACCTGGGACTTCTTTCAAGTTGAGTTCAGAAAGAAATATATTAGTCATCATTTCATTGATCAGAAACGTAAAGAGTTTCTAGAGTTGAAACAGGGCCGTTTGTCTGTTACTGGGTACGAACGAGAATTTGTAAGATTGAGTCAGTACGCGAGGGAATGTGTTTCGACCGAAGCTACTATGTGCAAATGTTTCATCGAGGGATTGAATGAAGACATTAAATTGTTGGTTGGGATACTTGATATAAATGAATTTGTTGTGTTAGTCGAAAGAGCATGTAAAGCTGAGGAGCTCAGTAAAGAGAAGAAGAAAGCCGATTCTGAGGCTCGTGATGAAAGAAAGAGATCGATGAGTAAGTTCTCTCAACCTTCAGCAAAGAGATAAAGAGATGAAAGAAATCGTTCAAATGTTTCGTTGGGACATACAAGTAGAGATCGTTCGAGACAAAGTACTGGTTTACGAATTCAAGCTCCGAATGAACCAAGTGTTGGTAGTGTTAAGAGTAACAAACCTGAGTGCAGACAGTGTGGAAGACGACATGTGGGAGAGTGCTGGGGCAAGTTTAACAATAGAGTTTGTTATAAATGTGGATCTCGAGATCATTTTATTTGAGATTGCCCAAAGATAGTCGAAGAGGAGAATATTCAGAATGAAAGACCAAGTAATGTGACGGCTAGAGGTAGACCACCCAGAAACAACAGAAATGTGAGCGAAAGTCAAAAGGGGACAACTGACACAGCTGTGAGGTCAGAAGCGAGATCACCTGCCCGAGCCTATGCTATACGTGCACGAGAGGAAGCATCATCTCTAAACGTCATCACCGGTACTTTCACTTTATTTGATATTGATGTCATTGCATTGATAGATCCTGGATCAACCCATTCCTATGTGTGTATGTGTAATATCCCGGGTTAGGGGCTATTTTGTTGCTGCATGTTACTGTATGTGTTTAGTGTGCTGTGTTGTTGTTTGTGTAGTTTCGGGGTTTAAATGTAGGCTAGAAGTGTGCCTGAGTAGGTAGGAAAAATTTGATTTTTGGGCTTAGGTGAGAGGAGTTGGAAGAGCTGGGGTTTAAGAATTTTAATGGGTGTTTTAAAGCGCAAGTGAAGAGATGGCAGAGTGGCAAGGGAGGAGCTTGGTGTGGCGTCATCTGCATGTGAGGGAGGTCCAGAGTTCAAGCAGCAGAGTCCCCTTTTTGTCACTTATTTTGGACGGCATGGAGGGAGGAGTTTGTGGCAGTTCAAACTCTGCTTAAGACTTGGTCAAGTGATGAGGTGGTGGGAAGAGAGGAAAAAGGGGAGTGTGACTTGGTCCACTCATTTTAAATGAGTGGTGGTGAGTGTGTTTGGGGATATGGCCGAATTTGTGGGGTGTTGGAGTGGGGGAGTGGACGGCATGGTGTGGGTGTGAGGTAGTGCCGAAAATTCACTTTGAGTTTTGGGGTGTTTTCGGTCAAAATCTTTAGAAGCAATTCTCTCTTTGTGCCTTACCAAAACCGAAAGTCTAAGCATCTTTTTTGGCATATTTTTCTTAGCATTTTCGGTCACTAGCTTGGTAAACCAAATTCTCTCTTTTGTCTTCTAGCCAGCCGAAACTTCAATTTCTTTCTTACCCTCTTTACTTCTTGAAAACCGTAAGACCAAAGCAAACATACATTGTCGTTTTCTTCTCATTTCTTTTGCACTTAGCCGATTGTGCATTTGTTCTCTCAACACCTTTTGGTAGCCGAAATTGCTTTGGTTTCCTCTACTTTGTGTTTAATAATACTCTCTTCTCTCCCTTACATAGTTCTTCATTTTCTTAAGAGCCGAACTTACCATTTTCTTCCCAACCGATTCTTCCATTCATCCTTCTCAATTCTTGCCAAACTTTGCTCCCATTTCATATCGATTTTTTCCTTAAAACCGAAAAGCATCTACCTCATAATCACTTTCTTTCTTCTTCTCAAAACCTTGGCCGAATCTTGTTGGTGTTGTGGTTTTGCTTCAATCGTTGGAGATTGGTAAGTCCTTGGCCGAATGGCCATCTCCTTTTTCTCCTTATACTTTGTCGATGTTGGTTGTTTAAGAGCCGAATATGGCAACCATTGATGGGTGTTATTCCTCTTTGTTAAACCGATTTCTTGTTGGGATATTCGTGAGTTTGAAGCAATCAAGTGGAGCCTTCGTTCTCTCGATTAGCCAAGTGGGGTAAGTATTGGTGTGGGCCAAGACTATTAGTTAATTCTTTTATCTCGTTTAGCCAAGCTATTAAGGATTAATGGTTCTTCTATTTAGGTGTAGCCGATTGTTAAAGGAGAACCACCGCTTGGTTCAGTTTGGTAAGAACCGATCATCTTCAAGGTAAGGGTTCGATATTAACCCCTTTGGTTAATTAGTGATGGCCGAATGTCATAGATGCCTAACCCCTATGTTGGCCGATTGTAGGAGCTAGTCATCAAGGGATTTAGATCGTTTTCGTTGGGATTCTAGACTCGTATTTACCGGTGTGTAACTAACACACCCATACTTAGTGATAATGTTATTAAACCCGTTTGCCTATCAAAATCATGGCGCTTTGATGGATTGGTATGATACCCTTTTGGGTATGATCTTGGACTCGGGTAAGTCGAAGATCATTAATATTATGAGTTTAATGATGATCTATATGTTACCATGGTCAGGATATATGTGACATGGGATATGAAATTAGACATATTAGCATGATATGCATGATTGGATGATATGCATGATTACATGAGTATGGTATGTTGATGGGTGATACGAGTGGAGGGAGCATGATATCTTGTCTTTTGAGCACCGTTGTTTTGGTAACACACTTTGTGACTTTGGGTCACCAAAGCTTTGGTAGCACATTTGTGTCTTTGGGACACCGAGAGGTTGGGCACCTCATTGCGACTTGTCCCTGTGGTTAACACCACCGTGGGTTGGCCCCACATGAGATATGGGATCGTCTGCTAGTGATTGGGTATCACACGATGGGTTGGCCCCATCACCAGATTTGTGACTACGGTCACCAGTGCTTTGGTAGCACATTGTGTCTTTGGGACACCAGAGGTTTGGCACCTCATTGCGACCTGTCCCTTGTGGTTTGACCACCGTGGGTTGGCCCCACTTGAGATATGGGATCGTCTGCTAGTGATTTGGTATCACACGATGGGTTGGCCCCATCATCATTGGATTTGTGACTTCGGTCACCAGTGCTTTGGTAGCACAATTGTGTCTTTGGGACACCAGTGGTTTGGTACCACATTGACGGACATTGTGTCTTTGGGACACCAGTGTTTTGGTAACACATTG
The DNA here is from genome assembly GCA_025698515.1 of Gossypium sturtianum. NCBI lineage: Eukaryota > Viridiplantae > Streptophyta > Magnoliopsida > Malvales > Malvaceae > Gossypium > Gossypium sturtianum. The sequence goes on from CM046943.1 coordinate 48,906,731, forward strand.
TGACTATATGTCACCAGTGGTTTGGCACCACCAGTGGTTTGGTACCACACGGGGTAGAAAAGGCGATATGGATGGTTAGGAACGGGTTGCATTAATTATGTTGCTATGTATGATGTGTGTTAGCATGTTGTTTTATCGGGAGCGGGATTTATACACTGAGTCATTCGACTCACCCTCTCCTTTAACATTTCAGGTGACTCGTAGACGCGGACATGGAGCCGGGATGGACTCGGGGTGCACATGCCATGCTTTAATAAAAGTTTTGCTCGGACTATAGAATTTGGGTACTTTAGCTTATTTACTTTCATTTGGGTTTTAAATTGGATTTGTAAAAGGCCTTTAATTTATGTTTTATGATGTTTGATGTTTTAATTAGATTTTAATATGCCTTAACAAAATAAGTTGGTATGAATTTTACTAAAACTTGGAAAGATAATAATTTCAAAATCATAACGCAATGTGTTTTTAAACCATACCATCGGGTATCACACTAAGTCTGTATGTTAAACAAATACAAATGGTTTTCAATCCAAACTTGTATTTCTCCTAAGTCTAAAAATGTTTTAAGTAACATTAAGAAACTGTTGAGGTTTTAAATGGCTTAAACTCGTTTTAACTACACATTTTGGTTAAGTTTTCAAAATCTCCGAGTTTCAAATACACCAACCGTTTTTCAAACAAGTCTACTCAAATTTGTTTCAAATACACTGTGTTTTCACTCAGCTTTAAACGGAAAATCTAACTTTTCAAAAACGATTTCCCCGTAGCATACCAGTTTCGGACGTGGTGTCCTGTCCGGGGTTGGGGTGTTACAATTGTGGTATCAGAGCCAAGTTCAAAGGCTCGGCTGTGGGCCTGAGGCCCAAAATGTTTTCAAAAGTCCATTTTAAGTGTTTGTTTTGAAAGTATGGTTTGAAAGGCATGGCACCGAGTCTCCTGCACTGGGCCGCCCAGTAAGTACCCGTCATCATTACTTGTGATTTGATTGGATATGATATGATTTGATGACTAGCAATAGTATACTACTTTAGAGATTGAAACTGATAGGATTCTGTGAACTCGCGAGAACAAATCCTCTTTAAATATTCATAAGACTTGCTTTTAAAAACAAGTGGAATAAATACTGATGCATAAAATTCTTTAATCAGATACGTAGAAAGATTAGACATGAGCACTCGAGGCGGACGTGGTCGTAATACTCGTGGTAGAGGTAGGGGTAGAATGACGGTTTCTGAGCCCGTAGGATCTGGGCAGGGTTCAGAAAATGAGACACCGGTTCCGCCACCAGCTGGAGGTGGTGAGTTCCAAATCGATCGAGACGACGCGTGTCACGAGCGATCTTTGCGAGTGTTGGAAAGGGTAGCTGGGTAGGTGGTGGTGCAGGAGTTAGGAAATCTGTGCCTGAGCGACTTCGGGCAAATGGGGCCGAATTCTTCCGAGGTGTATCGGGTGTTGCTCCTAGCACTGCTGAATATTGGCTGGAGGCAACTGAGCGGATCATGGATGATCTGGACTTGACGGCTGAAGAGAAGCTGAAGGGCATCGTATCGCTTTTCCGGGATGAGTCATATCAGTGGTGGCTCACGGTTCGGGATAGTGTGGCCGCAGAGGATTTGACATGGGATTATTTCAGGGCTGCTTATCAAAAGAAGTACATCGGGGCTAGTTATATCGACTCCCAGAGAAAGGCATTCCTGAGGCTTGTTCAGGGGAGTAAATCTGTTTAGTCACGAGGCCGAGTTCTGGTGAGTAGGTATGCCGGGGCATTGTGGCCACCGAGCATGAGAGGTGTGTTCGTTTGGAGGATGGTCTCGCGAGAAGAGTTGAGGTCGCGATTGCTCCACAAATAGGAGCGCGAGTTTGCTGTCTTAGTTGAGAAGGCTAAGGTAGCCGAGGGTGTTAAGGAGTCAGTGAGGTAGGGCATGGACAGGAGTAGGCTTAAGAGGAGCTTTGGGTCTTCTGGATCGTCGAGTAATCCGCAGAAGAGGGCTAGACCGAGTGGGCCGAATCAGTCTGCTAGGTTTGTTGCTGCTAGACAGGGACCGCCGCAGTGTAATCAGTGTGGGAAATCTCATTGGGGTGGTTGCTGGACTGGTGGAAAAGGTTGCTTCGAGTGTGGTTCTCTGGAGCATCGCGTTAGGGACTGTCCGCGTAGGATGGCCAGGATTCATCCGAGAGTCGTACCGTAATCGGGCCGGAGGTAATGGACCGCCACCGCAGAGGGGCCGTGGTAATGGCAGAGGTGGCAATGGTTCTGGTCGGGGCCGTGGAGCACCGGGCAGAGGTGCGGGTAGTTCTGATGCCAGACAGCCTGGATTGGTATATGCTGCGAGGCGCCGAGAGGAGGGCGAGGCACCGGACGTCCATAACCGCAGCGTTCTTGATTTTTGGTACTCCTTATACTGCTTTAATTGATGTGGGTTCGACGCACTCTTATGTTGCCAGTAGTATAGTAGAGACCATGGACTTAGACTCTGAGATATCTTCTAGGCAGATGACTGTGATTAGCCCTCTAGGTCACTCTGTAGTAGTAGATAAACTGCTTTAGAGAGGTACCCTTAGAACTCCAAGGGGTAGTGTTTGTCGCTTGATCCGATGGAACCGCCGCTTTGGGGAGTTCGATCTGATTCTTGGGATGGATTGGTTGGTCAAGTACCAGGCGAGGTTGGATTGCGCGGTCAAGCGCATGGTTCTTAAGACGGTTGATGGTGATGAGGTGGCTATGATAGGTAATAGGAGAGATTACTTATCAAATGTGGTATCTGCTTTGAAAGCGGAGAAGATGGTCAGGAAGGGCTGCGAAGCGTATGTGATTCATGTGTATGCCTTGGAGGCTAAAGAGTCTGCTGTTGAGAAGGTTCGTACTATTAAGGAATTTGCTGATGTGTTTCCTGAGGAACTTTCGGGTTTGCCGCCAGATCGAGAGGTAGAGTTCGGGATTGATCTGTTACCCGGGACTGCGCCAGTGTCTATTGCTCCGTATAGGATGGCACGAAAGGAATTGGTGGAGCTTAAGGCTCAGATCCAGGAGTTATTGGATCGAGGTTTTATCAGGCCAAGTGTTTCACCGTGGGGTGCGCCGGTTCTTTTTGTCAAGAAGAAAGATGGTACAATGCGGATGTGCATAGACTACCGCCAGTTGAACAAGCTGACGATTAAAAACAAGTATCCGTTGCCACGGATAGATGACTTGTTTGATCAGCTGAAGGGTGCTGCGGTATTTTCGAAGATCGACTTGAGGTCTAGGTATCACCAGTTGAAGGTTAAGGAGGCGGATATCCATAAAATAGCGTTTGGACTCGGTATGGGCACTCACGAATTTACGTAATGCCATTCGGTTGACTAACGCACCGGCAGTGTTTATGGACATGATGAATAGGGTGTTTCAGCAAAGATCCTGGATCGGTTCGTGGTGGTTTTCATAGATCGACATCTTGGTGTACTCAAGGGACGGAGGAAGAGCATGATGCGATTTGAGGTGGTGCTGCAGATTCGAGGGGAAAAGCAACTCTATGCTAAGTTTAGTAAGTGCGAGTTCGCTTAGAGAAGTGACGTTCTTGGGTCATGTAGTGTCTACCGAGGGGATTCGAGTAGATCCTCGTAAGATTGAGGCGCTTTTGATTGGAAGCCGCCTAGGTCGCTGGCGGAGATTCGTAGTTTTCTGGTTTGGCCGATACTACCGGGTTTGTTGAGGGTTTCTCGCTAATAGCAGCCTTGATGATGACCAAGTTGCTAAGGAAAGAGGTTCCGCTTATTTGGACCGAGGAACAAAGAGAAAGCTTCGATAAGTTAAAGAAGATCTTGACCGAGGCTCGGTTTAATTCAACCCGAGGCTCGGTAAGGAATACACGGTCTCATCGCGATGCATCACATACTGGTCTGCAGGTTGTGTGCTGATGCAAGAAGGTAAGGTTGTGGCTTACGCTTCTCGGCACCGAGGCCACATGAGGTCAACTATCCGACGCACGATTTGGAGCTAGCGGCTGTAGTTTTCGCCTTAAAGATTTGGAGGCACTACTTATATGGAGAGAGATCGATAGTCTACACGGATCATAAGAGTCTGAAGTATCTACTGACTCAGAAGGATTTGAATTTGAGGCAGCGTAGATGGGTTGAGTTGCTGAAGGATTATGACTGTTCTATTGAGTATCATCCGGGCAAGGCTAACGTGGTGGCAGACGCGTTGAGCCGTAAGGTTGTTGCGGACTTAAGAGCTATGTTTGCCCATTTGAGCTTGTACGACGACGGAAGTATTTTGGCAGAGCTGCAGGTTAAGCCTACTTGGGTTGAGCAGATCAGAGAGAAATAGTTGTTGGATGAGGTTCTGAGTGCGCGAAGGTTGCAGGTACAAAATGGTGGTTTGGAGGGTTACAGCTTGTCTAGTGATGAGGTGTTGTGTTTTCAGGGTAAGGCTTGTATGCCTAAGGATGTTGAGCTGAGGCAGAAGATTCTTCAGGACGCACATAGCAGTCCTCATGCTATGCATCCTGGAGGTAGCAAGATGTATAAGGATCTCAGGGAGCAGTTTTGGTGGCCTGGTTTGAAGAAAGAGGTGACAGAGTTTGTTGGGAGGTGTCTGACTTGTCGTAGTCAAGGTCGAACATCGCTTGCCGTCGGGGGTTGCTTCACTGTAAAGATTCCTCGATGGAAGTGGGAAAGAATAACCATGGATTTTGTCGGTGGGTTACGCTTACGCCAAGCAAGAAGGATTCAGCTTTGGGTAGTGGTGGATCGTCCCGACTAAATCACCACTTTATCCCTGGTGAGGGTTGACTTCTCACTGCGCAGGTTAGCTAGCGGCCGTGTATGTTTCGAGAGATAGTGAGGTTGCACGGTGTGCCGCTGATAATCTCGGATAGGGATCCCGAGTTTACGCCAAGATTCCGAAAAAGCACCGCATCGCCCGGGTACTCGCTTGGATTTTAGCACGCTTTTTCACCCGCAATCGACGGGCAATCGAAAAGGGTTATCCAGATCTTCAAGATATGCCGAGAGGTTGTGTCCTCGGATTTCGAGAGGTAGTTGGGAGGAGTTTCTACCATTAGCCGAGTTTGCCTACAACAACATTACCAAGCGAGCATCAAGATGGCACCGCACGAGGCGTTGTATGGTAGGAAGTGTCGCTCACCTACGTGTTGGGCGGAGTTGGGGAACGTCGCTTGTTGGGACCCGAGTTGGTTCTTTGAGGTGACGAAGACAAGGTTAAGTTGATTCAGTCTCGCTTGAAGGAAGCTTCGGACCGGCAAAAGTCTTATGCCGATCTTAAGCGAAAGAGATATAGAGTTTGGCCGTTGGGGATCGAGTTTTTCCAAGGTCTCGCCTTGGAAGAAGGTCCCGAGGTTCGGGAAGAAAGGCAAGCTAAGTCCGAGGTTCATTGGGCCATATAAGGTACCGAGGCGAGTTGGACCAAAGAGCGTATCGCCTTGAGTTGCCGCCAGAGAGCTAAGTCGATTCACGACGCTTTTCACGCTTCGATGCTTGAGGTATCGTTCGGATCCGTCACATGTGGTAGCAAAGGAGGAGATCGAGGTAAATCCAGACTTGACCATGGAAGAGGAACTCGTGCGCGCATTCTTGAGCGAGATGTGAAAGTTCTGCGCAAAAAAGTCCTGTGCCTTTGGTTAAGGTTCTTTGGCGGAATCATGGCGTAGAAGAAGCCACGTGGGAACCCGAGGATATGATGAGACAAAGAATACCCGCAACTCTTTTGACCAGGTAATTTCGAGGCCGAAATTATTTTTAAGGGGGGTAGAACTGTAATATCCCGGGTTAGGGGCTATTTTGTTGCTGCATGTTACTGTATGTGTTTAGTGTGCTGTGTTGTTGTTTGTGTAGTTTCGGGGTTTAAATGTAGGCTAGAAGTGTGCCTGAGTAGGTAGGAAAAATTTGATTTTTGGGCTTAGGTGAGAGGAGTTGGAAGAGCTGGGGTTTAAGAATTTTAATGGGTGTTTTAAAGCGCAAGTGAAGAGATGGCAGAGTGGCAAGGGAGGAGCTTGGTGTGGCGTCATCTGCATGTGAGGGAGGTCCAGAGTTCAAGCAGCAGAGTCCCCTTTTTGTCACTTATTTTGGACGGCATGGAGGAGGAGTTTGTGGCGCTTCAAACTCGCTTAAGACTTGGTCAAGTGATGAGGTGGTGGGAAGAGAGGAAAAAGGGGAGTGTGATTTGGTCCACTCATTTTAAATGAGTGGTGGTGAGTGTGTTTGGGGATATGGCCGAATTTGTGGGGTGTTGGAGTGGGGAGTGGATGGCATGGTGTGGGTGAGGTAGTGCCGAAAATTCACTTTGAGTTTTGGGGTGTTTTCACAAAATCTTTAGAAGCAATTCTCTCTTTGTGCCTTACCAAACCGAAAGTCTAAGCATCTTTTTGGCATATTTTTCTTAGCATTTTCTGGTCACTAGCTTGGTAAACCAAATTCTCTCTTTTGTCTTCTAGCCACCAAAACTTCAATTTCTTTCTTACCCTCTTTACTTCTTGAAAACCGTAAGACCAAAGCAAACATACATTGCCGTTTTCTTCTCATTTCTTTTGCACTTAGCCGATTATGCATTTGTTCTCTCAACACCTTTTGGTAGCCGAAATTGCTTTGGTTTCCTCTACTTTGTGTTCGAATACTCTCTTCTCTCCCTTACATAGTTCTTCATTTTCTTAAGAGCCGAACTTACCATTTTCTTCCCAACCGATTCTTCCATTCATCCTTCTCAATTCTTGCCGAAACTTTGCTCCCATTTCATATCGATTTTTTCCCTTAAAACCGAAAAGCATCTACCTCATAATCACTTTCTTTCTTCTTCTCAAAAACCTTGGCCGAATCTTGTTGGTGTTGTGGTTTTGCTTCAATCGTTTGGAGATTGGTAAGTCCTTGGCCGAATGGCCATCTCCTTTTTCTCCTTATACTTTGTCGATGTTGGTTGTTTAAGAGCCGAATATGGCAACCATTGATGGGTGTTATTCCTCTTTGTTAAACCGATTTCTTGTTGGGATATTCAGGAGTTTGAAGCAATCAAGTGGAGCCTTCGTTCTCTGATTAGCCAAGTGGGGTAAGTATTGGTGTGGGCCAGTACTATTAGTTAATTCTTTTATCTCGTTTAGCCAAGCTATTAAGGATTAATGGTTCTTCTATTTAGGTGTAGCCGATTGTTAAAGGAGAACCACTGCTTGGTTCAGGTTTGGTAAGAACCAGATCATCTTCAAGGTAAGGGTTCGATATTAACCCCTTTGGTTAATTAGTGATGGCCGAATGTCATAGATGCCTAACCCCTATGTTGGCCGATTGTAGGAGCTAGTCATCAAGGGGATTTAGATCGTTTTCGTTGGGATTCTAGACTCGTATTTACCAGGTGTGTAACTAACACACCCATACTTAGTGATAATGTTATTAAACCTGTTTGCCTATCAAAATCATGGCGCTTTGATGGATTGGTATGATACCCTTTTGGGTATGATCTTGGACTCGGGTAAGTCAAGATCATTAATATTATGAGTTTAATGATGATCTATATGTTACCATGGCTGTGGATATATGTGACATGGGATATGAAATTAGACATATTAGCATGATATGCATGATTGGATGATATGCATGATTACATGAGTATGGTATGTTGATGGGTGATACGAGTGGAGGGAGCATGATATCTTGTGCTGACGAGCACCAGTGTTTTGGTAACACACTTTGTGACTTTGGGTCACCAAAGCTTTGGTAGCACATTTGTGTCTTTGGGACACCGGAGGTTGGGCACCTCATTGCGACTTGTCCTCGTGGTTAACACCACCGTGGGTTGGCCCCACATGAGATATGGGATCGTCGCTAGTGATTGGGTATCACACGATGGGTTGGCCCCATCACCGATTTGTGACTACGGTCACCAAAGCTTTGGTAGCACATTGTGTCTTTGGGACACCAGAGGTTTGGCACCTCATTGCGACTGTCCCCGTGGTTTGACCACCGTGGGTTGGCCCCACTTGAGATATGGGATCGTCTCGCTAGTGATTTGGTATCACACGATGGGTTGGCCCCATCATCATTGGATTTGTGACTTCGGTCACCAGTGCTTTGGTAGCACAATTGTGTCTTTGGGACACCAGTGGTTTGGTACCACATTGACGGACATTGTGTCTTTGGGACACCAGTGTTTTGGTAACACATTGTGACTATATGTCACCAAAGGGTTTGGCACCACCAAAGGGTTTGGTACCACACGGGTAGAAAAGGCGATATGGATGGTTAGGAACGGGTTGCATTAATTATGTTGCTATGTATGATGTGTGTTAGCATGTTGTTTTATCGGGAGCGGGATTTATACACTGAGTCATTCGACTCACCCTCTCCTTTAACATTTCAGGTGACTCGTAGACGCGGACATGGAGCCGGGATGGACTCGGGGTGCACATGCCATGCTTTAATAAAAGTTTTGCTCGGACTATAGAATTTGGGTACTTTAGCTTATTTACTTTCATTTGGGTTTTAAATTGGATTTGTAAAAGGCCTTTAATTTATGTTTTATGATGTTTGATGTTTTAATTAGATTTTAATATGCCTTAACAAAATAAGTTGGTATGAATTTTACTAAAACTTGGAAAGATAATAATTTCAAAATCATAATGCAATGTGTTTTTAAACCATACCATCGGGTATCACACTAAGTCTGTATGTTAAACAAATACAAATGGTTTTCAATCCAAACTTGTATTTCTCCTAAGTCTAAAAATGTTTTAAGTAACATTAAGAAACTGTTGAGGTTTTAAATGGCTTAAACTCGTTTTAACTACACATTTTGGTTAAGTTTTCAAAATCTCCGAGTTTCAAATACACCAACCGTTTTTCAAACAAGTCTACTCAAATTTGTTTCAAATACACTGTGTTTTCACTCAGCTTTAAACGGAAAATCTAACTTTTCAAAAACGATTTCCCCGTAGCATACCAGTTTCGGACGTGGTGTCCTGTCCGGGGTTGGGGTGTTACAGTATGAACTTAGTATTGAATAAGACTCTACCTGTTGAGTCTACTGAATTTGTGATTAGAGTATCGAACCCCTTAGGCAAGTGTGTTTTGGTGGATAAGGTGTGCAAGAATTGCCCATTGATGTTTCGTGATTTATGTTTTCCGGTCAATTTGATGTTACTACCATTCAATGAGTTTGACATAATTCTAAGTATGGATTGGCTTACTCTGCATTACGCCATCGTGAATTGTAAAAGAAAGAGTATTGAGTTGAAGAGTCAGAATGGTGATATAGTTCGAATTGAATCCAATGATATGAAAGGATTACTAGCTGTTGTATCTGCGATGAAAGCTATGAACTATGTGAGAAAAGGTTGTGAAGCTTATTTGGCGTACGTGATTGATACAAAGGTGTCGGAAAAGAAAGTTGAATCGTGGTCATGGTTTGTGAGTTTTCGATGTATTTCTGAAGAGTTACTGGATTACCTCCAATTCGAGAGGTGGAATTTGGTATTGAGTTAGTGCCGGGAACTGCTCCTATTTTGATAACTCCTTACAGAATGGCCCTAACCGAATTGAAAGAGTTAAAATCACAGTTGCAAGAATTAACTGACAAAGGTTTTGCACGACCGAGTTTCTCACCCTAGGGAGCTCCTGTGTTATTTGTGAAAAAGAAAGACGAAACTATGAGAATGTGTATTGATTATCGACAGCTGAATAAAGTGACAATAAAGAACAAATACCCGTTGCCTCGTATCGATGATTTGTTTGATCAGCTGAAGGGAGCTAAAGTGTTTTCTAAAATAGATTTGAGATTAGGTTACTATCAGTTAAGAGTTAAAGAGTCTGATGTGCCGAAGACTGCTTTCAGAATGAGGTACGGACATTACGAATTCTTAGTGATGCCTTTCGGATTAACAAATGCTCCTGCAGTGTTTATAGATATGATGAACCGGATATTCAGATCATATTTGGATCGTTTTGTTATGGTATTTATTGATGATATTTTGATCTATTCGCGAGATGAGACGCAGCATGTCGAACATTTGAGAACCGTGCTACAAACACTACGTGAGAAATAGTTGTATGCAAAGTTTAGCAAATGTGAATTTTAGTTACATGAGGTCAATTTTCTGGGGCATATTGTATCAGTTACTGGGATACGAGTTGACCCGAGTAAAATCTATGCTATTTTAGAATGGAAGCCTTTGAGGAATGTGTCTGAAGTCTGTAGTTTTCTGGGACTAGCGGGATATTATAGACGATTTGTGAAAGGCTTCTCGATGATTGCAACTCCATTGACGAAGTTGTTACAAAAGGATGTTAGATTCGAGTGGTCGGAAAAGTGCCAACAGAGTTTTGAGCGATTGAAAGTGTTGTTAACTAAGCACCGCTTTGATTCAACTTTGAATCGGGCAAAGAGTTCATAGTTTACAATGATGCATCATTGAATGGTTTGGGCTGTGTCTTGATGCAAGAAGGAAAAAGTCATTGCTTACGCTTCAAGACGATTAAAATCGCATGAAAGGAACTACCTAACGCATGATCTTGAATTGGTTGCGATTGTGTTCGCATTGAAGATTTGGCGTCACTATCTATTCGGGAGAAATGTCACATCTATACTGATCATAAGAGTTTAAAGTACTTGATGACTCAAAAGACTTGAACTTGCGACAGAGAAGATGGTTAGAGTTATTGAAAGATTACGAACTTGTGATAGATTACCATCCGGGTAAGGCTAATGTTGTAGCTGATGCCTTAAGCCGAAAATTGTTATATGCTTTGCGAGCTACGAGTAATCCGATAGATCTATGTGATGATGGTGTGGTTGTAGCTGAATTGAAAGTAAAGATGATGTTTGTACAGCAAATTAGTGATGCTCAGAAAAAAGATGTTGAAATGATGGCTAAACGAACTCAATGTGAATTGAATGTTGAATCAGAATTTCGAGTCGATAGTGATGATTGTTTGAGATTCAGAGATCGGATTTGTATTCTAATAAATTCAGGGTTGATTCAAACGATTTTGAATGAAGCTCACAATAGTCATTTGACTGTGCATCCAGGAAGTACGAAAATGTATAATGATTTGAAGTAGTTCTATTGGTGGCATGGCATGAAAAGAGACATTTCTAATTTTGTATCGAAATGTTTAGTTTGTCAGCAAGTCAAAGCGGAACATCAAGTTCCATCTGGGTTGTTACAACCGATTATGATTCCTGAGTGGAAATGGGAGAGAATTACGATGGACTTTGTGTTGGGTTTGCCCTTATCTCCGAGTAAGAAAGATGCAATCTGGGTGATAGTAGACAGATTAACGAAATCAGCTCATTTCGTTTCGGTGAGAACCGATTATTCTTTAGATAAGTTAGTTGAACTGTATATTGATGAGATTGTAAGATTGCATGGACTACCGTTATCTATAGTGTCTGACAGAGATCCAAAATTTACCTCGCGATTTTGGAAGAAATTGCAAGATGCTTTGGGCACTAAATTACATTTCAGTACTGCATTTCATCCGCAAACGGATGGTCAATCCGAGCGAATCATTCAGATTCTCGAAGACATGCTGAGGTGTTGCATACTTGAATTTGAAAGTACGTGGGAAAAGCATTTATCATTGATTGAGTTTGCGTATAACAATAGTTATCAATCTAGTATCAAAATAGCACCATATGAGGCTCTTTATGGTCGAAAGTGTCGAACTCCATTGTATTGGACTGAGCTGAGTGAGAATAAGATTCACGGGGTTGATCTGATAAAAGAGACTGAATAGAAAGTGAAAGTGATTCGTGATAGTTTGAAAGTAGCCTCAGATCGTCAGAAGTCTTATGCTAATTTGAAAAGAAAAGATATTGAATTCGAGGTTGGTGATAAAGTGTTTTTGAAAGTGTCTCCGTGGAAGAAAATACTTCGATTTGGCCGAAAGGGCAAGCTGAGTCTGAGGTTTATCGGACCGTATGAGATTATTGAACGAGTTGGGCCAGTTGCTTATAGATTGAGATTGCCATCTGAGTTAGAAAAGATTCATAACGTGTTTCATGTGTCCATGCTTCGACGGTACAGATCAGATCCGTCTCATGTAATTGCTCCTACTGAGGTTGAGATTCAATCAGATTTATCGTATGGTGAAGAACCTATCCAAATTTTGGCACGGGAGACTAAAGAGTTGCGAAACAAAAGAATTTCCTTAGTGAAAGTATTATGGCACAAACAAAGAATTGAAGAGGCTATATGGGAGCCTGAGAACGTTATGAGAGAGCAGCATCCACAACTATTCACTGGTAAGATTTTCGGGGACGAAAATCCCTAAGGGGGGAGAGTTGTAACATCCCGGTTTAGACCCTAGTCGGAACAGTGGTTCGAGACCACAAATCCGAGGTCGTAAAAATATTTTAATGATATTTTCTGTGTGAATATTATGTGACTTAGCCTGTGTGAAAATTCTGTGTGATAATTTGATTGTTTGAGTGTCGAATTAAAAGAAAGGACTTAATCGCATAAAGTGTTAAAGCTAAGTGCTGATTTATAAGTACCTAAATGTTGTTGTCTTTATAATGTGGAGGATTTATGAGGCAATTAAGCCATTATTAAGTTAGTGGATGGTGGATGGACATTTTTAACCAAATTATAATGTATGTTATAATGTTTTATAACAAGGGTAAAATGGTAAAGTTGGTATTAATATGTATTAAATAAAACAAAACAAAAAAAAATCTTCTCATCTTTTACTCATCTTTGCCGAAATTTGCTAAAGAAAAAGAAAGGGGAAAGGTTTTAGGGTTCGACCATTGTTGTCCTTGATTAAGGTATGCTTCAAGCTCGGTTTTTGATAATTTCTACATTTTCGTAATCGTTGATTTGTGCTTTACAAAACCCATGCTCAAATTTCATGTATAGATGATGTTTGTGAGATATGCCATTGATGAGATATTGAGTTTTGTGATAGTTGATGATGAATTATCAAAGATAGGTGAAGGATTAACATGTGTTGTTCTTGAATTTTTGATGAATTTCACTAATTAGGGCTAAATTGTGAAAATGAGAAATTGAAGGGTAATTTGTGAAATAAATGAAATGTGTGGATTTGTATATGCATAAGAAGAATTTGGCTAAGCACATGTATATTGAAATTTTGTGTATTTGATGATTTTGTGAGATAGGGACTAAAGTGTCGAAATGTGAAAATGTGAGGGCTATTTTGTAAAATGCCCTAAATGTGTGTATGTGGACTAAATTGAATGAAATGATGATTGAATGGATTGAATTTGAATGTGTATAGACCAAGAAAGGAGAGGTTCGGATCGAGATCGAGGCAAAGAGAAAGTGCTCGATTAATCGACCGTTTCGGTATTTTGACATCCGAGGTAAGTTCGAATATAATATATGTTATTAAGATATGTTTTTGTATTATGAAATGAATGTGTATATGTGTATGAAATTGAGTTTCTATGTGCAAGATTTAGTTAAGAGCACTAAGTGTGCGATATTGAAATCGAAACAGAAATGAATAGCACTGAGTGTGCATTGTTTTGAAAGATTTGGCTTATAGTATTGGGACTGTGTGTGCGTTACCGAGATAAGTCGGTTAAAAGAATAGGCACTAAGTGTGCGATGACAAATATGCTATGAGCATGTATATAGCACTGAGTGTGCGATCAAATTGAATGAAAATTAAAGGATGATCGACAAATAATATCGAGCATTGAATAGCTTGGAGGTTTAATAACTGTGTGGTTAAGGTACGTATTGAACCTTTGTGGTTGATGAGTATAATCGAGCTATGATTGAGGAAATGAGTATTTTAGCTATGGATGAGAAGGCATGAATATGAGAAAATAGATTTATGTGATTGTTTATTATATACATTGGTTTAATTTGACATGATAATTATATTGTATGTCGAACTTACTAAGCTTTAGAAAGCTTACTGTGTGATTTGTTTCTCTCGCTGCGATGTGTCGTGATAGTTAGCTCGGATCGGGGGATCGTCAGCATCTCAGTTGCACTATCGGCAACCTATTTTGGGGTATTTTGGAATGATGTATATAGTTAAATATGGCATGTATAGGCTAGTTATTTGAATCATGTTTGATATTTGTAAGTAGCCATGAGATGTGGCTAGATATGTGCTAGTTTTAGCAAGAATGGTTTTGGTATATGTGATGCATCTTTTGGTATGGTTTATGAGTTGAGAAATTGACTTATGAATGGTAACTTTGTGTTGATAAAATGATAGTATGAATTAGTGAAATTGAAAAAGGATGATGTTTGGTAAAGAATGAATTATGCTTGTGATGATATGAGTTTTAGTCTTTGAAATTGTCATGGTTGGAATTGGTATTGAATGCATGGTTTGAATGACTATTTTGGTATGTTTTTGGTGGTAATGTGTGCATGAGATGTCTTGGTTAATATGGCTTGTAGGTTTGACCCTTATGGGTGGCATTTTGGCCTTATAAATGGCCTATAATGTCACACGGTCGAGGCGCACGGGCGTGCCTAAAGACCGTGGGGAAATTGGCAGAATGTGGCTTAGTATCACACGGCCTCGACACGGACGTGCTTGGTGGCCATGGTGGGGAAGTCATTATATGGCCTAGTAGCACACGGCCATGGCACACGGGCGTGCCTAGTGACCGTGTTGATATAGTTAGTATATAGACACGAATGGACACACGGGGGTGTCTAGAAGCAGTGGAGAGCACACGGTCTCCTCCCATGGGTGTGTCTCCCCTGTATCTTAGAAAAGTTTTTAAATTTTTGAGAATTTCTTTATGTGTTTCAATTTAGTCCCGACCCCTCTTTAGCATGTGAATTAGGTCTCGTAGACCTTGATAAGGGACACCATGATTGTAATTGAATGAGATTGAAGATGATTGACTTTGTGTCGTAAATTCTAGTTGTTAAATGTTCTGATTGATCGGTAATACTTCTTAACCCTATTCCGGCGATGGTCTCGGGTTTGGGGTGTTACAAACAATTTGATGTCTTCATCCTGCCCTTCAATGAAGCGTTTACACATAGTAGTTTCAGTCGAAACTCATTCCCGCGCATATTGGGTCAATCTCACAAATTTCCGCTCGTACTCAGTAATAGACATGCGGCCCTGTTTCAGCTCTAGAAACTCTTTACGTTTCTGATCTATGAATCGTTGACTGATATACTTCTTCCGGAATTCAACTTGAAAGAAATCTCAGGTGATTCTCTCTCTCAGAACCATTGATATCAACGTTTTCCACCAAATATATGCCGTATCTCTCAACAAGGAAACAACACATTTAATGCATTTATCAGGAGTTAATGACATCTCATCAAACACTCGAATTGTATTCCCAAGCCAGAACTCAGCTCATTCAGCATCATCATCAACTGTGGCTCTAAACTCTTCAGCCCCGTACTTTCTGATCTTATCCACATGAGGTTTATTCAATCAGATCGGATTTACAACTTGTGGCACTACAGGCACTTGCGGGGGTGGAGGTTGTGGAGCAGCCGGATTCATTCAACGAACTCTGAAAACCACTCACTCATCATTCGGAAGAAGGCTTGTTTAGCCTCTCCCTCTTGGCTACTAGCAATCGGCCTAGATTCGGCCGGCGCTATCTCTTGAGCGGGAGCAGGCGCATTGCTATCAACATCATCAGCAATTGCGCGTTCGAGATCCATTTACTATACGAAAACACATTTTTAACTGTCAGGATTCATCACACTATCGCAATTATATATATGGCATGTATAGCTAGACTCACACACGCTACGTTAGTCCTAGAACTGACTAAATCGTAGCTCTGATACCAATAAAATGTAACACCCCTAACCTGTAACCGTCGCCAGATTAGGGTTAAGGAGTACTACCAAATAAACCGGAACGTTTACAATCATTTTACAACACAAAGTATTTCATCATTCAAACATATCAAAATATAAACATATAGTCCCTTAACGAGGTGTACGAAACCTTAAACAAGCATTAGAAAGGGGTCGGGACTAAACCGGGATCATACAAAAATTTTCTAAAAATCAAACTTTTTTTTTCAAAGTTACAGAGGTCACACGCCCGTGTGGGCAAGCCGTGTGCCTCACACGGCCTCAGACACGCCCGTGTGTCCAAGCCGTGGCAAAACAGGGCATACATATTGACTTGTCCACACGGCCTGAGACACGTCCGTGTGTCTCACCCGTGGTCGAAACTGACTTGCACCACACGGCCAGTCACACGCCCGTGTGTCTAACCCGTGGTCGAGCCTGACTTGTATCAATTTTGCAAACTCGAAAGACACGGTCGAGCCACACGCCCGTGTGCTCAATCGTGTGGGCAATTATAGGCCATTTGCAAAGCCAAATTTGCCACCCACACTAAGGATCACCTACTAGAATCTTAACATATGCATTTATATCTCAAATGGAAACCAAAACATACCAATACATGCACCAAATAAATAATCATCATACACACCATCTACTTCCATGCTCAAACTCAACTTAATTAAGTCCATCCAAAATATCAATATCACATCTCAAAACTTATGAACTATTCAACATTCATTTCTTACCACTTCTATCATAAAGCTTATCATTCCCATCTTACTAATTTATGCAACAATAATCACTCACATAGATTATACACATACACTTATAAGTCATTCATTTCATATGTTCACAACATATCACAACCATTTAAACTACCAAGCCAAATCACATGGCAAGGTTTATACACTTCAAAACATGCCATATCAACTAGCCTATACATGTCATATACCATATATATAAATCTTGTAACACCCCTAACCCGTGTCCGTTGCTGGATTGAGGTTACGAGGCATTACCGGTCATATCACAGTTCATACAGATATTCATTACATTTCACAACTAAAAATTCAATCACATCAAGGCTCGTAACTTAATCAAATATCAAATTTAAAAAAAAAAATCAAAACATTCAAAACATTGCGTAGTTAAAACATAATCCGGCATCTATCTAAACATATCATATAAAGAACGTGTGACAAAACAACTATTCCATTAATCGTATATCAAATTTATTATTATAATATATAAATACTCTTGCACAAATACAAATTTAAACTTCAAACAAACCAAACTTTACTATTAAAATTTTTATTTATTCATTTATACGGCATTGGTAATATAAAACATAACCAAACATGCTTTATTTACTATAATATCATGCGCATATTTTCTAATGTCTAAACTATATCTACGCATAATTACCAAATCAATATTAACTTATTCCATTTATTAACCACACGGCATACTAGTCATACATACACATATACTCATCTAAACAAGTATCATTTCAATGACCAAATATATTTCTTCTCTTGACACAAGTTCATTGCGCAAATGACCATATTGATTTGAACCATTCGAGCAAAAATTACACTAAAAGTACACCCAATTCGCATTCTTTAAATACATACATAAACCAATCACTAACTATATATTCAGTCATCTAAGATAACTTCAATACATAACATAAACCATATCACATATCCATTTGTATGAGTCTAATACTTTAGCCGAATATTCTTATACACACATTCCACCATTTCAAAACCATTTCACCAATGCAAACATACCATTTCAAATTGACTCAAAGTAACTATATCAAATTGTCAAATTCCCATAGTATAGCATATTTCACACATAACAAATTCAACCAATTTCAAATTTTACCAACCGTAACTATTTAGCCAATCATTCAAGCATAATATAATATATATATGCATACATTACCAATACAAACCTAATCAATATAACCTATACACATTCGGAATTATAATCATCCAACCCATACACATTCGGACATATAAATAGCTTCTAACCTTTATATACGTAGCTCATTTTATAAGACCTCACCAAACTCACTTAAATACCAAATCCAAACATACCACACATTATATATATATCAAAACATTTACCACAATATTAACTAACATAACAACCATATACCGCATATAATTAAGCCATGGTCAAAATGATAAAACCAAACACATTAAACATTTAAACAAGAACTTATATAACTGAACCTAAACAAAGTCATCAAGCCAATTTCGCATGGCTTTACATATATATACATGTCTCAAAATCAAACATTCCATCTATGCTATACATGCCATATGCCAAAAATCAACTTAGTAGAATACCGAAAGAAACAGTCGATAGTGTGTTAGACTTTGCTGACGATCCCTGAGCTCATAACGTGACTCCAAAATCTATAAAACAGAGGTAAACAAGAACACACACACATTAAGCTATTTAAGCTTAGTAAGTCTTAAGCAAAAACATATATATCAACAATAACATATTAACAATTTGTTAACAAGGCCGAATATGCATAATATCAAATACAAATTATCATTTACTACTAAATCACATTTGAACTTCACATACATATACCATATGGCCGAATCATTTATATGTCCAAATAGGTTAACACACAATTCTTATACAAACCTTTTATCATTTCAAATAACCAACTTACCTTGTTTCCATATAAACAAATAACTAACACATACCTGAACCTGTAATTCAATTTCACATTCGGTCTTTACTTCACATTGCCTGTTGAACCGTTCGGAATTAAAAAGGATACGCGGATAGTCGAAAGCTCGTACAATGCCAACGTCCCAGACGTGGTCTTACATGTAATCACATATCGATGCCACTGTCCCAGACAGGGTCTTACACGAATTAAATACGATGCCAATGTCCCAGACATGGTCTTACACGTAAACACAAGTCGATGCCAACATCCCAGATGTGGTCTTACACGATAACACATATCAGAAATCCTATGTCATGACATATGTATCCTATCTATTCCTAGGGTTCGTACGGGGCTTTCGAACGTTGAATCTCGATCGTATCGAACTCGAAACATAGTTCCCTATCTCATATTCACATTCGGCCAAGGCTTATATATATTCAAACAATTCAATTTATCACATAACACTTATATATTCGTGAATATAACAACATTTAAATGCTTATAGGCTTACCTCGGATATCGACGGACTGTATATTCGACTATTCGACTACTTTCGACTTCCCCCGATCTAATTCTGTTTTCTTCCGTTCTTGATCTAAATAAATTCAAATTTAACTAATTTAAACACACATTCATTCAATTTAATCCAAAAACACATAAATGGGCAAATTACCATTTTGCCCCTGACATTTCACACTTTTTGTAATTTAGTCCCTATTGCATAAAACACAAAATACACAAAATTTCACATCACCATAGCTCGGCCGAATATCACCCATGCCCTTACAAGTCCATACATTTCATTTATTTCACATTTTAGTCCCTCAAAAATTTATTTTCACAATTTAGTCCAAATTACTCAAATTCATCAAAAATCCAAAGACAAAACATGATAATCTAACATATATCTTTAATATTTCATCATCAAACAACAAAAATCACAAGCTATCATCAATGGCAAAACACAAAATCTTCATCAAATTTAAAAATTAAGACATGGGCTTTGAAGATAACTTAGCAACGATCTCAAAAACGTAAAAATTATAAAAAACCGAGCTAGTTACATACCTTAATCAAGCATGGCTATGGCCGAATGTGGCTTGTTCTTCTGATTTCTTTTTTTTTTCTTTTAGTTTCGGCACAAAAATATGAATATGGCCACTTTCTTATGTTTTCTTTTATTATAATAACCTTATAATATATTATTTATTATTTAAACATTTATAATTAATATCAAAACTATATAATATAAATATGTGCCATCCATTCACTAATTAAATGGAAAAATTGAAACATAAAACCTCCATATTTAAAGAACATCCACTATTCAGCCCTTCTAAAAATAACCACTAAATTTTCTTTTTACGCGATTTAATTCTTTTATTAAATCGAGCACTCAAACGACGACATTAAAACACGAAAATTTCTATAACAGTCTGGGTTTGACCCTATTCGAAATAGTGGTTTTGGGACCACAAATCCAAGTCAGAAAAATATTTAAATATTATTTTCTGTGTCTGCAGTATATGAATAAGCATGTGTGAAAGTCTCGTATGAAAAATTTATCGTTTGTGTGTTTAATTTGCAAAAAGGATTAAATTGCATTAAATGCAAAATTAGCATGCTATATAAAAAGGTATCTATTTGATGTGGCTTTTATTATATGAAGTCCTTATGATGTTATATTGCCATTATTAAGTTGATGGACAATTATGTCCATAGTTTAAATGGTTAACTTCATTAAGGGCAAAAATGGAAATGAATTAATAACATGTTTATAATAAAACAAAGCTTAAAATAAGCCTTTTAATTAGTGTTCATCCACCGAAAATTGGAAAGAAAAAGAAGGCTTTAAGCTTTGTGAAATTCGGCACCTATCTAGCTTGAATAAGGTATGATTTTGCTTCGGTTTTTGATAATTTCTACATTTTTGCAATCGTTGCTTCGTATACTTCAAAACCCATGTCTTAATTTTGAGAATTGATGATGATTTTGAAATGTGTCTTTGATGAACACATGAGTTTTGTGATGTTTAATAGTGAAATATGAAAGATATGTGTTTGATTATCATAGTTTGTCTTTGGAATTTTGTTGATTTTGAGTAATTTGGAGTAAATTGAAAGAATAATATTTTGAGGGACTAAATTGTGAAATAAAGGAAATGTATGGACTTGTATGAGATACATGAACATTCGGCCAAGCATGGGTATAAGCAAATTTGGTGTATTTGGTAATTTTGTGAAATAGGGACTAAAATGTTAAACTGTGAAAATATGAGGGCTAATTTGTAAATTGCCCTAAATATGTGTTTTTGGATTGAATTGAATGAACTATTGAGTAAATGGATTAAATTTGAATGTGTATAGATCAGGAACCGAAGAAAACGGTCTTAGATCACGGGAAATCAAAAGTTATTGAATAGTCGTTTATCTCCGTTCTTCCTGTTCGAGGTAAGTCGATATACAAATAAATGTATTTGAATTGAACTATTTGTGTATATATGAAATTTGAAATGCTAAGAATATCCATCGAGATGGAATGTATGTGAAATTCGAGTTTACGAATAAGTCGACAAGTTGTTAAAGTCTGAGAAGTCCCGTATGAACCTAGGAATAGATAGGATTGCATATGTCATGACATAGGTGTCCGAAATGTGAAATCATGTTAGACCACGTCTGGGACATTGGCATTGATTCGAGATTACGTGTAAGACCACGTCTGGGACGTTGGCATCGATATGAGATTTACGTGTAAGACCATGTCTGGGACTTTGGCATCGTATTGATTCGTGTAAGACCTTGTCTACGACAGTGGCATTGATATCTGGTTACATGTAAGACCACGTCTGGGACGTTGGCATTGTACGACTATTCCGAGCACTCTGAGTATCCTATTAGGTTCTGAATGGTTCAACAGGCAAGTCCGAGAAATGAATGACTATGTGAATTATACATTCGTTTTAGGTTCGTTGATATGCATACTATGTATAGGCTAGTCATTTTGGAACATGTTTGAGATGTGTAAATAGCCTTGTGATGAGGCTAGATAAATGTTGGTAATATGCATGAGTGATTATGGTATATTAAGTATGTTTTGGTATGGCTTGATGGTAATGAAATGGTCATGATAATGGTAAGTTTATGGATGCTTAGTAAGCATGTATTTGATGAATGGTTGTCATAAGGAAATGGTATGTTTGTGATGAAGTATACTTGGAAATGATCGTTAATTAGTTGAGCTACTTGTTGCATAAGTTGTTGAGTTTGATAGGCTTTTGAATGCTTGAGAAAGTTGGTTATTTTTGGCATGAATTGAAATGGTATGATGCTTGTAGGGATAACCCAATGTGTGGGTGGCATTTTAGCCTTGAAAATTGCCTATAATTGCTAATACGGTTAAGCATTCGGGCATGTGGCTCGACCGTGTCCCTCGTGGTTGAAATTCAAGGCAAGTCAGGATCGACCACGGGCTAGACAAACGGGCGTGTGACTGGCCGTGTGGCGCAAGTCAGAATCGACCACGGGTGAGGCACACGGGCGTGTCCACTGTCGTGTGGACAAGTCAGTATGTATGCCCTGTTTTGACATGGCTTAGACACACCGGCGTGTCTGAGGCCGTGGGAGGCACACGGCCTGTCCACACGGGCGTGTGACCTCTGTAACTTAGAAAATTTTTAAATTTCTGAGAATTTCCGTATGTGATCGGTTTAGTCCTGGCCTTATTCTAAAGCATGCTTAAGGTCACGTTGACCTATTTAAGGGACACTTTGATCTGATTAGTTGAGTTTATTATGAAATATCCGTAAAAGTCTCCGTTCGTTCGGTAACGCCTCTTAACCCTATTCTGGCCACGGATATGGGTTAGGGTGTTACATTTGGTTGGTATCAGAGCTACGGTTTAGCCGATTCTCAGACTAACGTAGCGTGTGATAGTCTAGCTATACATGCCATATATCTGAACTATGATAGTGTGATGAATCCTGACGTGTAAAATGTGATTTTCGTATAGTAAATGGATCCTGAAAGAGCCATAGCTGATGATGTTGAAAGCAATGTGCCTGCTCTCGCTCAAGGGATAGTGCCCTCTGATTCGAGACCGGCTACGAGTGGTCAAGAGGAAGAAGCTAAAAAAGCTTTCTTCCAGATGATGAGTGAGTGGTTCACTCAGTTTGTAAGGAATAATTCGACTGTTTCACAACCTCCGCCCCTGTCTATTCCCCCTCAGACTTCAGTTGTGCCTCCGATAATGGGTATAAATCTATTGAATAAGCCTCCGGTTGATAAAATCCGCAAGTATGGGGCTGAAGAGTTCAGGGCAACTAGTGATGACGATGCTGAAAAAGCCGAGTTTTGGTTAGAAAACATTATCCGAGTATTTGATGAGATGCCTTTGACTCCGGAAGAAAGTCTTAAATGTGTTGTATCTTTGTTATGATACGCGGCCTATCAATGGTGGAAAACTTTGATTTCAGTTGTTCCGAAAGAGCGGGTCACATGGGATTTCTTTCAGATTGAGTTTCGAAAGAAATTTATCAGTCAGAGATTTATTGATCAGAAACAGAAAGAATTCTTGGAATTGAAACAAGGTCACATGTCTGTTACTAAATACGAACGAGAGTTCGTGAGGCTAAGTTAGTATGCCCGAGAATATGTATCGTCGGAAGCAATAATGTGTAAGAGATTTGAAGATGGCCTTAACGAAGATATCCGTTTGTTAGTCAGAATTCTAGAGATAAAAGAGTTTGTTGTGCTTGTTGACCGAGCGTGTAAAGCTGAGGCACTCGGGAAAGACAAAAGAAAAGCTAAGTCTGAAGCTAGAGATGTGAGAAAGAGATTTCTGAGCAAATCATTTCAGTCTACTTCGAAGAAATTCCAAGATGAGCATAGCCGTTCAAGAGCTAATATGAGACAATTGAGTAGAGATCGAGCTAGATCACAGTCGAATACCAAAGCTCCAGCAACTACAATGGCAAGTGCTGGAAATGTTCGATCCGAGCGACCTGAATGTAAACATTGTGGTAAAAGGCATCCGGGAAGTTGTAGATTGAATGACCGGGCTTGCTTCAGATGTGGATTGTTAGATCATTTTATTCGAGACTACCTAGAGTCTGTTGAGCAAGAGATTGTTCAGAATCCGAGGTTCGATAATGTGGAAGCTAGAGGTAGACCCTCCCGAAATACAAGAAATGTTAGTGGTAGTCAGAGAACTACGAGAGACACTATAGCGAGATCTGAAGCTAGAGCGCCTGCCAGAGCATATGCCATCCGAGCTCTTGAGGAAGCTTCATCTCTGGATGTTATGACGGGTACATTTACTCTTTATGATACTTCTATGATTGCATTGATAGACCCAGGTTCTACACATTCGTATATATGCATGAACTTAGTATCCAGTAAGACTTTGCCTGTAGAGTCTACTGAATTTGTTATTGGAGTATCGAACCCCTTAGGTAAAAGTGTACTGGTTGATAAAGTATGCAAGAACTGTCTGTTGATGTTCCGAGATATCTATTTTCCTGCTGATCTGATGCTATTATCGTTTGATGAGTTTGATATAATTTTGGGTATGGACTGGTTGACTTTACATGATGCTGTTGTGAATTGCAAAAGAAAGACTATTGATTTGAGACGTCAGAATGATGAAATAGTCCGGATTGAGTCTAATGATTTGAATGGATTACCGGCTATGATATCAGTAATGAAAGCTCAGAATTATGTGAAAAAGGGTTATGAAGTTTATTTTGCTTATGTAATTGATTCGAAAGTGTCTGAAAGGAAAGTTGAATCAGTGCCTATTGTCTGTGAATTCTCCGATGTATTCCCTGAAAAACTACCGGGATTGCCTCCGATACGTGAAGTGGAGTTTGGTATTGATCTATTGCCTGGTACAACTCCTATTTTGATAGCTCCGTATAGAATGGCACCAACAGAGTTGAAAGAGTTAAAGTCACAGTTGCAAGAGTTGACTGACAGAGGGTTTGCAAGACCGAGTTTCTCACCTTGGGGTGTTCCTGTTCTGTTTGTGAAAAAGAAAGATGGCACGATGAGAATGTGTATAGATTATCATCAGTTGAACAAAGTGACAATAAAGAACAAATATCCTTTGCCCAGAATTGATGATTTGTTTGATCAGCTAAAAGGAGCCACCGTGTTTTCAAAGATAGATCTGAGATCAGGATACTACCAGTTACGAGTAAAAGATTCAGACATTCCGAAAGCTGCTTTCAGAACAAGGTACGGGTATTATGAGTTTTTAGTTATGCCATTCAGATTAACGAATGCTCCTGCAATCTTTATGGATTTGATGAACAAAATTTTCAGACCGTACCTAGATCGATTTGTTGTATTCATTGACGATATATTGATTTACTCTCGAGATGAAGTTGAACATGCTGAACATCTGAGAATTGTGTTGCAAACTCTACGAGAAAAGAAATTGTATGCAAAGTTTAGTAAATGTGAATTCTGGTTGCGAGAAGTTAGTTTTCTAGGACATATTGTATCAGCATCTGGAATACGAGTTGATCCGAGTAAGATTTCTGCTATTCTGGAATTGAAACCTCCTAAGAATGTGTCTGAAGTTTGCAGTTTTCTGGGACTTGCTGGTTATTATCGAAGGTTCATAAAAGGATTTTCGATGATTGCTACTCCGTTGACTAAATTGCTTCAGAAAGATGATAGATTTGAATGGTCCGATAAATGTCAGAAAAGCTTCGATCAGTTGAAAACTCTGTTAACTGAAGCTCCAGTTTTGATACAACCAGAATCAGGTAAAGAATTCGTGATTTATAGTGATGCTTCGTTAAATGCTTTAGGATGTGTTTTGATGCAGGAAGGGAAAGTTATAGCTTATGCCTCGAGATAACTAAAACCGCACGAAAAGAACTATCCGACTCACGATCTTAAGCTAGCCGCGATTGTGTTCGCATTAAAGATTTGGCGTCACTACCTCTTCGGTGAAAAGTGTCATGTGTTTTCGGATCACAAAAGTCTGAAATATTTGATGACCCAAAAAGATTTGAATCTGCGACAGAGAAGATGGCTAGAGCTGTTGAAAGACTATGAGCTTGTGATAGATTATCACCCAGGTAAAGCAAATGTCGTTGCTGATGCATTGAGTCGGAAATAATTGTTTGCATTGTGTACTATGAATGCTCATTTAGACCTGTCTGATGATGGTTCAGTGTTAGCTGAATTAAAAGCGAAACCGTTGTTTTTACAACAGATATGTGATGCTCGGAAAGTTGATAATGAAATGCTAGCGAAACGAGCTCAATGTGATTCAAACTCTGATTCTAAATTTCGAATTGATGTTGATGATTGTTTGAGGTTCTGAGATCGAATTTGTGTTTCGAGAAACCCTGAGTTAATTTAGTTGATTTTGAATGAAGCACATAACAGTCATTTATCTGTTCATCCGGGAAGTACAAAGATGTACCATGATCTAAAGCAACACTATTGGTGGTCTGGTATGAAACGAGACATTTCTGACTTTATTTCGAAATGTTTAGTTTGTCAACAAGTTAAAGTTGAACATCAAGTTCCGTCTGGGTTGCTACAACCGATTCTGATTCCCAAGTGGAAATGGGATAGAGTGACGATGGACTTTGTTTCTGAATTGCCATTGACTCCGAGAAAGAAAGATGCAATTTGGGTCGTAGTTGATCGATTGATGAAATCTGCCCATTTTACTCCGGTAAGATCTGATTACTCGCTTGATAAGTTAGCTTAGCTTTACATTTCTGATATTGTGAGATTGTACAGGGTGCCACTATCCATTGTGTCAGATAGAGATCCGAGGTTTACATCACGATTCTGGAAGAAATTGCAAGAAGCTTTAGGTACTAAATTGCATTTTAGTACAACATTTCATCCACAGACGGATGGTCAGTCCTGTAACACCCCGAACCCGGCCTAGAAGTTAGGCCCAAATCTGGTGTGTCACATGGAAGTAAAAACTTGCTTGAGAAATACAGCCTCTTTGTTAAAAACCCAAAACACTTAAGCAATTCATGTCTCATTGAAAACATAATTATCTTTAAAAACCCTTTTCGTTTGCGGAAGCATATTTGAAATAAACAATTTACGAAAATATGACGTCTAGAAATAGAGTTGCAGAAGCATTTTGAAAATGTTGCGGAAACGTAGATAAAATGCAAGTATTTTTGAGAGGTTGTTTGATAAATCGATAATCGAACTAGTAATCTTTTAAAACTGTGACTTTTGAAAATGTCGTTGATAATTTGAGAGAAAATTTCCAATGTTAAAAATATTTGTAAAAGTTTGTTATGAAATCCATATGTTAATCAATTTTGGTAAACCTTTATTTAAGTTTTAGAAAATTCTCGTTTTAAACAATTTAAGCAAAATAACAAGTATATCAATCATAGAGCAAATAATAAAACACTCCAGAGGCCTTATTACAACATAAAAACCCAAAATAGTAAAGTGAACGGAATTAAAAATCTAAAGTTCAAAATAAAACACCGTTTCTGAAGTATGGCTTCCACCGAGTCATCCATGGGCCCAAGTCCTCATTACAGAGAATTACCTACAAGTGTTAAGAAAAAGGGGGTGAGTTACAAGAACTCAGTGTGAAATCCCCTTACTGTCATCCACTGGGCCTGAACCCGCTTAGAAATATCTTGGGCCTAAGCCCATTTAAGATAATCTTGGGCGAAGCCCAATTACAAAGCAAAGATATATATATGAATGCAAAGTATGCAACCCAACCCATCCATCCAATCTCTCCCCCGTACCAGCCAGTCTCTCCTGTGGGGATCAAGTCAACCCACCCCGCCAGTCTCTCCAAATCGCAGGCAAGTTGCCATTTAATTTGCAGGCAAGATGCCATTTAATTCGCAGGCAAGATGCCATTTAATATATTTTTATTGTGGTCAAGCCACCGGAATCATAATGAAACATAATAACAAACATTTTTGTGGCAATGCCACCGGTCTATACTTCTCTTCATTCAAATTTTCTCATCCCATGCAATATGTAAAGATGCATCATACATAATCGTAAAACATCCATATAAAAATAACATCCATTAACCTATTGAATACTTTTTATGAATCAGCCCATTAAAGCAATACGATCATTCGGCCCATAGGGGCATTTCAGTAAATCGGTAATTTTACCCAATAAGGGTAATTCGATAATCTCGCAACCCAGGGGTATTTCGGTAATTTACCCTCCAAGGGTATTTTGGTAACCTAGACTTAACTACTAATGTGAGGCATAAAAATTGAAACTATCCATCTGCGTCATACTGACTAAATTGACTATAACTCGAGTTAGGAAACTCGAAATTTAGATCCGTAAATTTTCCTTGAAACTAGACTCATATATATTCTTACTAAAATTTTTCCATAATTTTTAGCTTAGCCGTTTAGTACAGTTTATTCATTAAAAAATTCCCTTGTTACACTGTCCAACGGTTTTGACCTCTCTTACCCAAAATTCAAATATCTCACTGTACGGTTTTTATATGTTGCTCCCACTTCTTTCTATTGAAAATAGGCTCACTAAGGAATCTATACATATAACTTATAACTCATAATTCACTTTTTAAAATTTTAAACGATTTTTCCAAGACAGAACAGGGAACCACAAAGTCAATCAGAACCAGTCTCACTAAAATTAAGATATCCCAGAATATAGAGTTCCTCTTCCTCCTCTGTTTCTTTCATATAAAAATAGACACAGTAATATTTATTTCGATATCTTATTCGCTTTCCAATTCCCTTTCTCCTATTTTTCGTGATTTTTCCAAAATCACGTCACTGCTGCTGACCAAACTGTTTCTTTGCAAAATATGGTTACTACTATGAACATACGCACTCCCGAGTGGTCTCGGATGCCGGTTTTCAAATTTCTTCGATATTTCGACCGAATCATAGAACATTTCATAAAAACATCCAGAGAGGTATGATATTACACACCATTTTAAACATATATTCGGAAGGGTACAGGATTACACACCATTTCAAACATGTATTCGGAAGGGTACGGGATTACACACCTTGATTACAAGTTGTGCTTTCTACCGTTTCAACACCTATAATGATAATTGATAGAAGGTTAGTCTCTACTTTGATAATCGTAACCAAAAACACTTTACTAGGCTAACTCCACTTACCACGAATGTGATCTCCCTTAGTGCACCAAAAATCGATACTACCCTTTGGTTACTGAAATCCCGTCCTAACAATATTTGGTGAGTGAAAGAGTTGTTAGCAATTATCCCACCTTTGGCCAAAACAAATCTCATAACAACGTTCTTACCCCACTTGCTTGACGAGTCGACGATAATGATTTGGTTAATACAAATCACTTGTGCTCCTTTACCTTGAAGATTTTTAGGACCGATTCCCAACGATTGTACGATAACTTCGGAAGATTCAAATTTTCAGCCTTCCACTATATCACTACGAAGAAGGAAAATAATCTCGTTTGAGAGAGAATAAGGTGATGGTCTCGGTCAAAATGACCATCCCAAACCAAAACATAGATTCGGTATTAAGAGAAAAAAAATAAGAAATGTTGAGATGAACACTTACCGATTAATCAAGGATTGAGTGTAAATACGGATGAGAAGAAAAGATAGAAAAGAGATGAAGGTTCGGTTATAGAAGAAAATGAATATTGATATTCGGCTATGGAGGATAATCAAACAAGAAAATGTGATTTTATGGTGGTGTCGATTTAGAGAAGAGAAAAGATCAGAGGAATGGTTAAAAGAAAAGGATGGAAGGTTGGATGGATGCTAGGTGATTCGGCTATCAAAGGGAGATGAACATGTTGCACAAATGTGCTAGGAGGTTTCGGCAAAGAAGAAAGAAAGAAGAAAAACTAAAACTCACAAAGAGTAGCAATTTGGAGAAAATGACACTATTGAAGCCAAATGTATTTTTGACCAAAACAAACACAATAGTTTTACCAAAACACCAAGTAAAATTCGGCTACCTCCCTTTTACCACAAAACCATCCATATTCATGACCATAATGGTAAAAAATTGGCCAACCACACTTTCCATAACACTTCCCTTGAAAAAAGGCCACATGTTCCCCTTACTTTCCCCTTTCTCTTGATTTCTTTCCTCACCTTCATCCTTTCCTATTTTCCTTAGCCATCTTGCTAAAAATAAAAAGTCCACCTTGCCTTATTTACATGCTTGGCCGACACTTAGGGAAAGAATGCAAAAATAATAGTCAAAATTTTGCATCAAGGGGATACGAACCTCTTCCCTCCATACTCTTCACTTAATGCCATAACCTCTTTGCCATATGCTCAATTATGCTAGCAAATTGAATACTTATTTTCATAAGTATTGATGCCACTTACTATTTCTCTTAAATAGGCTTAAACACCAAATTTTTACTAGGGCCCAATTAAACCCCGAGCCTTCATAGAACCCCGTAACTTTCCAAAATCACCTTCCTAATAAGTCCAACTTGAAATAATGTCGTTCTCAAATTCCCATAAATTTTAAAACGCTTCTACGCTCAAGGTCCAATGAGCCCAATAGGTCCAATTCTACTAGGCCCAATTTTGGAATGTTACAAGTCCGAACGGATTATTCAGATACTCGAAGATATGTTGAGATGTTGCATTCTTGAGTTTGACGGTACGTGGGAACAGTACCTGCCATTGATTGAATTTGCGTATAATAATAGTTTTCAGTCGATCGTTAGAATGGCACCTTATGAAGCTTTGTATGGATGCAAATGTCAAACACCTCTGTATTGGACCGAGCTCAGTGAAAATAAGATACACGGGGTCAATTTGATAAAAGATACATAATAGAAAGTTAAAGTAATCCGTGACAGTCTGAAAGCAGCGTCTGATCGTCAGAAGTCTTATACGGATTTGAAACGAAAAGATATTGAGTGTGAAATCGGTAATAAAGTGTTTTTAAAAGTATCTCCGTGGAAGAAAGTACTTAGATTCAGACGTAAAGGCAAGTTTAGTCCGAGGTTCATTGGGCCATATGAGATTATCGAACGTGTTGGGCGATTCTTGTGCATGATTGTTGTTGCCACCTGAGCTAGAAAAGATTCATAATGTATTTCATGTATCAATGCTTAGACGATACAGATCTGATCCGTCACATGTGATTACTCCGTCTGAGATTGAAATCTGATCTGATATGACATATGAGGAGGAACCGATCCGTATCTTAGCTTGTGAAGTGAAAGAGTTGAGAAACAAGAAAATTTCGTTAGTGAAAGTGTTGTGGCATCGACACGGAGTGGAAGAGGCTACGTGGGAGCCTGAAGATTAAATGAGACAGTAATATCCTTTATCTGTTTAACGGTAAGATTTTCAGGGACGAAACTCCCTAAGGGGGGATGGTTGTAACAGTCTGGTTTTAACCCTAGTCAGAATAGTGGTTTCGTGACCACAAATCTGAGTCAAAAAAATATTTAAATATTATTTTCTGTGTCTGCAGTATATGAATAAGCATGTGTGAAAGTCTCGTATGAAAATTTTATCATTTGTGTGTTTAATTTGCAAAAAAAAAGGATTAAATTGCATTAAATGCAAAATTAGCATGCTATATAAAAAGGTATCTATTTGATGTGGCTTTTATTATATGAAGTCCTTATGATGTTATATTGCCGTTATTAAGTTGATGGACAATTATGTCCATAGTTTAAATGGTTAACTATTAATGTTTCATTAAGGGCAAAATGGAAATGAATTACTAACATGTTTATAATAAAACAAAGCTTAAAATAAGCCTTTTAATTAGTGTTCATCCACCAAAAATTGGAAAGAAAAAGAAGGGTTTAAGCTTTGTGAAATTCGGCACCTATCTAGCTTGAATAAGGTATGATTTTGCTTCGGTTTTTGATAATTTCTACGTTTTTGCAATCGTTGCTTCGTATACTTCAAAACCCATGTCTTAATTTTGAGAATTGATGATGATTTTGAAATGTGTCTTTGATGAACACATGAGTTTTGTGATGTTTAATAGTGAAATATGAAAGATATGTGTTTGATTATCATAGTTTGTCTTTGGAATTTTGTTGATTTTGAGTAATTTGGAGTAAATTGAAAGAATAATATTGAGGGACTAAATTGTGAAATCAATGAAATGTATGGACTTGTATGAGATACATGAACATTCAGCCAAGCATGGGTATAAGCAAATTTGGTGTATTTTGTAATTTTGTGAAATAGGGACTAAAATGTTAAAATGTGAAAATGTGAGGGCTAATTTGTAAATTGCCCTAAATATGTGTTTTAGGATTGAATTGAATGAACTATTGAGTAAATGGATTAAATTTGAATGTGTATAGATCAAGAACCGAAGAAAACGGACTTAGATCGCGGGAAATCAAAATAGTCGTTTATCTCCGTTCTTCCTGTTCGAGGTAAGTCGATATATAAATAAATGTATTTGAATTGAACTATTTGTGTATATATGAAATTTGAAATGCTAAGAATATCCATCGAGATGGAATGTATGTGAAATCTGAGTTTACGAATAAGTCGACAAGTTGTTAAAGTCCGAGTAGTTCCGTATGAACCTAGGAATAGATAGGATTGCATATGTCATGACATAGGTGTCCGAAATGTGAAATCATGTAAGACCACGTCTTGGACGTTGGCATTGATTCGAGATTACGTGTAAGACCATGTCTGGGACGTTGGCATCAATATGAGATTTACGTGTAAGACCATGTCTGGGACATTGGCATCGTTTTGATTCGTGTAAGACCCTGTCTGGGATAGTGGCATCGATATCTTGTTACATGTAAGACCACGTCTGGGACATTGGCATTGTACGACTATTCCGAGCACTCTGAGTATCCTATTAGGTTCTGAACGGTTCAACGGGCAAGTCCGAGAAATGAATGACTATGTGAATTATACATCCATTTCAGGTACGTTGATATGCATACTATGTATAGGCTAGTCATTTTGGAACATGTTTGAGATGTGTAAATAGCCTTGTGATGAGGCTAGATAAATGTTGGTAATATGCATGAGTGATTATGGTATATGAAGTATGTTTTGGTATGGCTTGATGGTAATGAAATGGTCATGATAATGGTAAGTTTATAGATGCTTAGTAAGCATGTATTTGCTGAATGGTTGTCATAAGGAAATGGTATGTTTTTTATGAAGTATACTTGGAAATGATCGTTAATTAGTTGAGCTATTTGTTGCATAAGTTTTTGAGTTTGATAGGCTTTTGAATGCTTGAGAAAGTTGATTATTTTGGCATGAAATGAAATGGTATGATGCTTGTAGTGATAACCCAATGTGTGGGTGGCATTTTGGCCTTGAAAATGGCCTATAATTTCCCATACGGTTGAGCATACGGGCGTGTGGCTCGACCATGTCCCTCATGGTTGAAATTCAAGGCAAGTCAGGATCGACCACGGGCTGGACACACGGGCGTGTGACTGGCCGTGTGGTGCAAGTCAGGATTGACCACGGGTGAGGCACACGGGCGTGTCCACGGCCGTGTGGACAAGTCAGTATGTATGCCCTGTTTTGACATGGCTTAGACACACCGGCGTGTCTGAGGCCGTGGGAGGCACACGGCCTATCCACACGGGCGTGTGACCTCTGTAACTTAGAAAATTTTTAAATTTTTGAGAATTTCTGTATGTGATCGGTTTAGTCCCGGCCCTATTCTAAAGCATGCTCAAGGTCACGTTGACCTATTTAAGGGACACTTTGATCTGATTAGTTGAGTTATATTATGAAATATCCGTAAAAGTCTTCGTTCGTCTGGTAACGCCTCTTAACCCTATTCTGGCCACGGATACGGGTTAGGGTGTTACATTTGGTTGGTATCAGAGCTACGGTTTAGCCGATTCTCGGACTAACGTAGCGTGTGATAGTCTAGCTATACATGCCATATATCTGAACTGTGATAGTGTGATGAATCCTGACGTGTAAAATGTGATTTTCGTATAGTAAATGGATCCTGAAAGAGCCGTAGCTGACGATGTTGAAAGCAATGTGCCTGCTCCCGCTCAAGGGACAGTGCCCTCTGATTCGAGACCGGCTACGAGTGGTCAAGAGGAAGAAGCTAAAAAAGCTTTCTTCTAGATGATGAGTGAGTGGTTCACTCAATTTGTAAGGAATAATCCGACTGTTTCACAACCTCCGCCCCCGTCTATTCCCCCTCAGACTTCAGTGTGCCTCCGGTAATGGGTATAAATCTATTGAATATGCCTCCGGTTGATAAAATCCGCAAGTATGGGGCTGAAGAGTTCAGGGCCACCAGTGATGACGATGCTGAAAAAGCCGAGTTTTGGTTAGAAAACACTATCCGAGTATTTGATGAGATGTCTTTGACTCCGGAAGAAAGTATTAAATGTGTTGTATCTTTATTACGATACGCGGCCTATCAATGGTGGAAAACTTTGATTTCAGTTGTTCCGAAAGAGCGGGTCACATGGGATTTCTTTCAGATTGAGCTTCGAAAGAAATATATCAGTCAGAGATTTATTGATCAGAAACGGAAAGAATTCTTGGAATTGAAACAAGGTCGCATGTCTGTTACTGAATACGAATGAGAGTTCGTGAGGCTAAGTCAGTATGCCCGAGAATGTGTATTGTCGGAAGCAATAATGTGTAAGAGATTTGAAGATGGCCTTAACGAAGATATCCATTTGTTAGTCAGAATTCTAGAGATAAAAGAGTTTGTTGTGCTTGTTGACCGAGCGTGTAAAGCTGAGGCACTCGGGAAAGACAAAAGAAAAGCTGAGTTTGAAGCTAGAGATGTGAGAAAGAGATTTCCGAGCAAATCATTTCAGTCTACTTCAAAGAAATTCCAAGATGAGCATAGTCGTTCAAGAGCTAATATGGGACAATTGAGTAGAGATCGAGCTAGATCACAGTCGAATACCAAAGCTCCAGCAACTACAATGGCAAGTGTTGAAAATGTCCGATCCGAGCGACCTGAATGTAAACATTATGGTAAAAGGCATCCGAGAAGTTGTAGTTTGAATGACCGGGCTTGCTTCAGATGTGGATCGTTAGATCATTTTATTCGACACTGCCCAGAGTCTGTTGAGCAAGAGATTGTTCAGAATCTGAGGTTCGATAATGTGGCAGCTAGAGGTAAACCCTCCCGGAATACAAGAACTATTAGTGGTAGTCAGAGAACTACGAGAGACACTATAGAGAGATCTGAAGCTAGAGCGCCTGCCAGAGCATATGCCATCCGAGCTCGTGAGGAAGCTTCATCTCTGGATGTTATAACGGGTACATTTACTCTTTATGATACTTCTATGATTGCATTGATAGACCCAGGTTCTACACATTCGTATATATGCATGAACTTAGTATCCAGTAAGACTTTGCCTGTAGAGTCTATTGAATTTGTTATTAGAGTATCGAACCCCTTAGGTAAAAGTGTACTGGTTGATAAAGTATGCAAGAACTGTCCGTTGATGTTCCGAGATATCTGTTTTCCTGCTGATCTGATGCTATTACCGTTTGTTGAGTTTGATATAATTTTGGGTATGGACTGGTTGACTTTACATGATGCTGTTGTGAATTGCAAAAGAAAGACTATTGATTTGAGATGTCAGAATGATGAAATAGTCCGAATTGAGTCTAATGATTTGAATGGATTACCGGCTGGGATATCAGTAATGAAAGCTCAGAACTATGTTAAAAATGGTTATGAAGTTTATTTTGCTTATGTAATTGATTCGAAAGTGTCTGAAAGGAAAGTTGAATCAGTGCCTGTTGTCTGTGAATTCTCCGATGTATTCCCTGAAGAACTACCGGGATTGCCTCCGATACGTGAAGTGGAGTTTGGTATTGATCTATTGCCTGGTACAACTCCTATTTCGATAGCTCCATATAGAATGGCACCAACAGAGTTGAAAGAGTTAAAGTCACAGTTGCAAGAGTTGACTGACAGAGGGTTTGCAAGACCGAGTTTCTCACCTTGGGGTGCTCCTGTTCTGTTTGTGAAAAAGAAAGATGGCACGATGAGAATGTGTATAGATTATCGTCAGTTGAACAAAGTGACAATAAAGAACAAATATCCTCTTCCCAGAATTGATGATTTGTTTGATCAGCTAAAAGGAGCCACCGTGTTTTCAAAGATAGATCTGAGATCAGGATACTACCAGTTGGGAGTAAAAGATTTAGATATTCTGAAAGCTGCTTTCAGAACGAGGTACAGGCATTATGAGTTTTTAGTTATGCCATTCGAATTAACCAATGCTCCTGCAATCTTTATGGATCTGATGAACAGAATTTTCAGACCGTACCTAGATCGATTTGTTGTTGTATTCATTGACGATATATTGATTTACTCTCGAGATGAAGTTGAACATGCTGAACATCTGAGAATTGTGTTGCAAACTCTACGAGAAAAGAAATTGTATGCAAAGTTTAGTAAATGTGAATTCTGGTTGCGAGAAGTTAGTTTTCTGGGACATATTGTATTAGCATCTGGAATACGAGTTGATCCGAGTAAGATTTCTGCTATTCTGGAATTGAAACCTCCGAAGAATGTGTCTGAAGTTCGCAGTTTTCTGGGACTTGCTGGTTATTATCGAAGGTTCATAAAAGGATTTTCAATGATTTCTACTCCGTTGACTAAATTGCTTCAGAAAGATGATAGATTTGAATGGTCTGATAAATGTCAGAAAAGCTTCGATCAGTTGAAAACTCTGTTCACTAAAGCTCCAGTTTTGATACAACCAGAATCGGGTAAAGAATTCGTGATTTATAGTGATGCTTCGTTAATTGCTTTGGGATGTGTTTTGATGAAGGAAGGCAAAGTTATAGCTTATGCCTCGAGACAACTAAAACCACACGAAAAGAACTATCCGACTCACGATCTTGAGCTAGCCGCGATTGTGTTCGCATTAAAGATTTGGCGTCACTACCTCTTCGGTGAAAAGTGTCATGTGTTTTCGGATCACAAAAGTCTGAAATATTTGATGACCCAAAAAGATTTGAATCTGCGACAGAGAAGATGGCTAGAGTCATTGAAAGACTATGAGCTTGTGATAGATTATCACCTGTAAAGCAAATGTCGTTGCTGATGCATTGAGTCGGAAATAATTGTTTGCATTGTGTGCTATGAATGCTCATTTAGACCTGTCTGATGATGGTTCAGTGTTAGCTGAATTAAAAGTGAAACCGTTGTTTTTACAACAGATATGTGATGCTCAGAAAGTTGATAATGAAATGCTAACGAAACGAGCTCAATGTGATTCAAACTCTGATTCTGAATTTATCTGTTCATCCGGGAAGTACAATGATGTACCATGATCTGAAGCAACACTATTGGTGGTCTAGTATGAAACGAGACATTTCTGACTTTATTTCGAAATGTTTAGTTCGTCAACAAGTTAAAGTTGAACATCAAGTTCCATCTGGGTTGCTACAACTGATTCTGATTCCCAAGTGGAAATGGGATTGAGTGACGATGGACTTTGTTTCCGGATTGCCATTGACTCCGAGAAAGAAAGATGCAATTTGGGTAGTAGTTGATCGATTGACGAAATCTGCCCATTTTACTCCGGTAAGATCTGATTACTCGCTTGATACGTTAGCTGAGCTTTACATTTCTGATATTGTGAGATTGTACAGCGTGCCACTATCCATTGTGTCAGATAGAGATCCGGGGTTTACATCACGATTCTGGAAGAAATTGCAAGAAGCTTTAGGTACTAAATTGCATTTTAGTACAACATTTCATCCACAGACGGATGGTCAGTCCGAACGGATTATTCAGATACTCAAAGATATGTTGAGATGTTGCATTCTTGAGTTTGATGGTACGTGGGAACAGTACCTACCATTGATTGAATTTGCGTATAATAATAGTTTTCAGTCGAGCATTAAAATGGCACCTTATGAAGATTTGTATGGATGCAAATGTCGAACACCTCTATATTGGACCGAGCTCAGTGAAAATAAGATACACGGGGTCGATTTGATAAAAGATACGGAACAGAAAGTGAAAGTAATCCGTGACAGTCTGAAAGCAGCGTCTGATCGTCAGAAGTCTTATGCGGATTTGAAACGAAAAGATATTGAGTTTGAAATCGGTGATAAAGTGTTTTTAAAAGTATCTCTGTGGAAGAAAGTACTTAGATTCAGACGTAAAGGCAAGTTGAGTCCGAGGTTCATTGGGCCATATGAGATTATCGAACGTGTTGGGCCAGTTGTGTACAGATTGTTGTTGCCACCTGAGCTAGAAAAGATTCATAATGTATTTCATGTATCGATGCTTAAACGATACAGATCTGATCCGTCACATGTGATTACTCCGTCTGAGATTGAAATCCGATCTGATATGACATATGACGAAGAACCGATTCGTATCTTAGCTCGTGAAGTGAAAGAGTTGAGAAACAAGAAAATTTCGTTAGTGAAAGTGTTGTGGCATCGACACGGAGTGGAAGAGGCTACGTGGGATCCTGAAGATTAAATGAGACAGCAATATCCTTTATCTATTTAACGGTAAGATTTTCGGGGACGAAAATCCCTAAGGGGGAGAATTGTAACAGTATGGTTTTGACCCTAGTCGGAATAGTGAATTCGTGACCACAAATCCGAGTAAAAAAAATATTTAAATATTATTTTCTGTGTCTGCAATATATGAATAAGCATGTGTGAAAGTCTCGTATGAAAATTTTATCATTTGTGGGTTTAATTTGCAAAAAAGGATTAAATTGCATTAAATGCAAAATTAGCATTCAAAGCATTGCATAGTTAAAACATAGTCCAGCATCTATCTAAACATATCATATAAAGAACGGGTAACAAAACAACTATTCCATTAATCGTATATCAAATTTATTAATATAATATATAAATAATCTTGCACATATACAAATTTAAAATTCAAACAAACCAAACTTTACTATTAAAATTTTTATTTATTCATTTATACGGCATTGGTAATATAAAACATAACCAAACATGCTTTATTTACTATAATATCATGCGCATATTTTCTAATGTCTAAACTATATCTACGCATAATTAGCAAATCAATATTAACTTATTCCATTTATTAACCACACGGCATACTAGTCATACAAACACATATACTCATCTAAACAAGTATCATTTCAATGACCAAATATATTTCTTCTTTTGACACAAGTTCATTGTGCAAATGACCATACTGATTTGAACCATTCGAGCACAAATTACACTAAAAGTACACCCAATTCGCATTCTTTAAATACATACACATAACCAATCACTAACTATATATTCGGTCATCTAAGATAACTTCAATACATAACATAAACCATATCACATATCCATTTGTATGAGTCTAATACTTTAGTCGAATATTCTTATACACATATTCCACCATTTCTAAACCATTTCACCAATGCAAACATACCATTACAAATTG
Organism: Gossypium sturtianum; assembly: GCA_025698515.1. NCBI lineage: Eukaryota > Viridiplantae > Streptophyta > Magnoliopsida > Malvales > Malvaceae > Gossypium > Gossypium sturtianum. Next base: position 48,945,567 of record CM046943.1, read on the forward strand.
ACTCAAAGTAACTATATCAAATTGTCAAATTCCCATAGTATAGCATAGTTCACACAAAACGAATTCAACCAATTTTAAATTTTACCAACCGTAACTATTTAGCCAATCATTCAAGCATAATATAATATATATATATGCATACATTACCAATACAAACCTAATCAATATAACCTATACACATTTGGAATTATAATCATCCAACCCATACACATTCGGACATATAAATAGCTTCTAACCTTTATATACATAGCTCATTTTATACGACCTCACCAAACTCACTTAAATACCAAATCCAAACATACCACACAGTTTATATATATCAAAACATTTACCACAATATTAACTAACATAACAACCATATACCACATATAATTAAGCCATGGTCAAAATGATAAAACCAAACACATTAAACATTTAAACAAGAACTTATATAACCGAACCTAAACAAAGTCATCAAGCCATTTTCGCATGGCTTTATATATATATATATACATGTCCCAAAAGAAAACATTCCATCTATGCTATACATGCCATATGCCCAAAATCAACTTAGTAGAATACCGAAAGAAACAGTCGATAGTGTGTTAGACTTTGCTGATGATCCCTGAGCTCGTAACGTGACTCCAAAATCTATAAAACAGAGGTAAACACGAACACACACACTCTCCCGATTAGGCTCAAAATCGGGCTGTTACAACTCTCCCCCCTTAGGGATTTTCGTCCCAGAAAATCTTACCGGTGAATAGGTTCGGATAACGCTCTTTCATTGCTTCCTCAACTCTGTTCTTATGCCACAGTACCTTAACTATCTTATTTCGTAATTCTTTAATCTCGCGAGCTAGAATACGAATCGGTTCTACTTCATATGTCATATCGGGCTTAATCTCAACCTCTGTCGGACTAATCATATGTGAGGGATCAGATCGATATCTACGGAGCATCGAAACATGGAATACATTGTGAATCTTTTCTAACTCAGGTGGCAACAGCAATCTATAAGCAACCGGCCCAATACGCTCTATAATCTCATACGGCCCAATAAATCTCAGACTCAATTTGCCTTTACGACCGAATCTGAGTATTTTCTTCCACGGTGATACCTTCAAAAAGACTTTGTCTCCAATCTGAAACTCTATATCTTTTTGTTTCAAATCTGCATATGATTTCTGATGATCCGATGCTGTTTTTAGACTGTCGCGAATTACTTTCACTTTCTGTTCAGTCTCTTTGATCAAATCGACCCCGTGTATCTTATTTTCACTGAGCTCAGTCCAATACAATGGTGTACGACATTTACGGTCATACAAAGCCTCGTAAGGTGCCATTTTGATACTAGATTGAAAGCTATTATTATAAGCAAATTCAAGCAGAGGTAAGTATCGTTTCCACGTACCTTCAAACTCGAGAATGCAACATCTCAACATATCCTCAAGTATCTGAATGATTCGTTCAGACTGACCATTTGTTTGCGGATGGAAAGCTGTGCTAAAGTGTAGTTTCGTACCTAAAGCATCCTGCAATTTCTTCTAAAATCGCGATGTGAACCTCGGATCTCGATCCAAAACAATAGAAATAGGCACTCCGTGTAATCTCACAATCTGAGAAACATATAATTCAGCCAGTTTATCAAGCGAATAATCTGTATGAACCGGAATAAAGTGAGCCGATTTAGTCAATCTATCCACAATAACCCAGATTGCATCTTTCTTGCTCGGTGTCAACAGCAAACCAGATACAAAATTCATCGTGACTCTGTCCCATTTCCACTCGGGTATCATAATCGGCTGAAGTAACCCAGAAGGTACCTGATGCTCGGCTTTTACTTGTTGACAGACTAAACATTTCGAAATAAAGTCAGAGATGTCTCGTTTCATACCATGCCACCAATAAAGCTGTTTCAGAGCATTATACGATTTCGTACTCCCAGGGTGAACAGACAACCGACTGCTGTGAGCTTCGTTCAAAATCATCTGGATCAACTCTGAATTTCTCGGAACACATATTCGATTTCTGAACCTCAAACAACCATCAGTATCAACTCGAAACTCGGATTCAACATTCGATTCACATTGAGCTCGCTTTGCTAACAAATCATTATCAACTTTCTGAGCGTCACAAATTTGTTGAACAAATAATGGTCTTGTTTTTAATTCAGCTATTATCGAACCATCATCAGATATAACCATATGCACATTCATTGCATGCAAAACAAATAATGATTTTCAACTTAAAGCATCAGCAACAACATTAGCTTTTCCCGGATGATAGTCAATCACAAGCTCGTAGTCTTTTAACAACTCTAACCATCGACATTGTCTCAAATTCAGATCTTTCTGAGTCATCAAATACTTCAGGCTTTTATGATCAGAATAAACATGACATTTTTCACCGAACAGATAGTGACGCCAAATCTTCAATGCAGACACAATAGCTGCCAATTCCAGATCGAGCGTCGGATAGTTCTTTCCGTGCGGCTTTAACTGTCTCGAGGCATAAGCTATGACTTTGCCTTCTTGCATCAAAACACAACCTAGACCACTCAAAGATACATCACTATAAATGACAAATTCTTTACCCGATTCTGGTTGAACTAATACTGGAGCTTCGGTCAAAAGAGCTTTCAACTGATCAAAACTTTTCTGACACTTTTTTGACACTCGAACTTAACATCTTTCTGTAACAATTTAATCATCGGTGTTGCGATCATAGAGAAACCTTTCACAAATCGTCTATAGTAACCAGCAAGTCCCCGAAAACTCCGAACTTCAGAGACATTTCTCGGAGGTTTCCAATCAAGTATAGCTGAAATTTTACTCGGATCAACCCGAATACCCGATGCTGATACAACATGGCCCAGAAAACTAACTTCGCGTAACCAGAACTCACATTTACTGAACTTTACATACAACTATTTATCTCGCAAAGTCTGTAACACAAGTCTCAGATGTTCGGCATGCTCGGTTTCATCACGAGAGTAAATTAAAATGTCATCTATGAATACTACCACAAACTGATCCAGATACTGTCTGAAGATTCGATTCATCAAATCCATGAAAATAGCAGGTGCATTAGTAAGTCTGAAAGGCATAACCAGAAACTCATAGTGTCCGCACTGCTCGAAAGTCGTCTTTGGCACATCGTAGTCTTTAACTCGCAACCGATAGTAGCCTCGATCTCAAATCTATTTTTGAAAACACAGTAGCCCTTTCAACCGATCGAACAGATCGTCAATCCGTGGTAACGGATACTTATTCTTTATAGTCACTTTATTGAGCTGTCTGTAGTCGATATACACATTCTCATAGTTCCGCTCTTTCTTTTTCACAAATAAAACTGGTGTGCCCTGTGGAGAGAAACTCGGCGCGCAAGCAAAACCTCTATCTCACAACTCTTACAACCGAGCTTTCAATTCTTTTAATTCCGTAGGTGTCATTCTCAGACGAGCTATCAATATCGTAGTCGCCCCCAAAGACTAATTCAATACCAAATTCAACTTCTCGAATAGGTGGCAAACCCAATAATTCTTTAGGAAACACATTCGGATACTCGCACACAACAGGTACTGATACAATCTTTCTTTCAGTTACTTTACTATCAAGCACATACGCAAAGTAAGCTTCGCAACCTTTTCTTACGTATTTCTGAGCTAACATCGAAGATATCACTGCTGGTAAACTTTTCAGATCATTAGATTCAATCCGAATAATCTCATCATTCTGACACCGTAAATCAATAGTCTTTCATTTGTAGTTCACAATAGCATCATGCAGAGTTAACCAATCCATACCCAGAATAATATCAAACTCATCGAATGGCAGCAACATCAAATCAGCCGGAAAACATGAATCTCAAATCATCAACGGACAATTCTTGCACACTTTATCAACCAAAACACACCGGCCTAAGGGGTTCGATACTTTAATCACAAACTCAATAGACTCTATAGGCAAAGTCTTACTTGATACTAAAGTCTCACACATAAGAATGAGTCGAACCAGGATCAACCAATGCAACAACACTAGTATCATAGAGAGTGAAAATACCAGTAATAACATCCGGGGATCAGGCCTCCTCGCGTGCGCGAATAGCATAGGCTCTGGCAGGTGCACGAGGCTCAGATCTAATAGCTGTATCTTTGGTCCCTCTCTGACTGCCCCTCATATTACCCGTATTTCTGGGTGGTGTACCTCGAGCTGTAGTGTTACCCGATCTCGTATTCTGTACCAGATTTTGCTCCGCTAACTCTGGGCACTCACGAATGAGATGATCCTTCGATCCACATTTAAAACAGGCTCGATCATGCAATCTGCAACTACCGGGATGTCATTTACCACAATGTTCATACTCAGGTTGATTTGATCTGACATTACCCACACTAGCTACTGAGGTAGCTCTCGAGCTCACGGGTGGTCTATCCCAATCACGTCTAGAATAACCCGCAGTAGTCTTTAAATGGCTAGTATCATCTCGGAACTTCTTTGATGTCGACTGGAATGACTTACTGAATGGTGTCTTACATGAATCTCTAGCTTCAGAGTCAGCTTTTCTTTTCTCTTTCCCAAGCTCTTCGGCTTTGCAAGCTCGCTCAACAAGTACCACAAACTCTTTTATCTCAAGTATGCCAACTAACAGTTTAATGTCTTCGTTCAGACCATCTTCAAATCTTTTACACATTATAGCTTCGGTCAAAACACACTTTCGGGCATACCGACTGAGTCTCACAAATTTTCGCTCATACTCTGTCACTATCATCCGACCCTGTTTCAATTTAAGAAATTCTTTGCGTTTCTGGTCGATAAATCTCTGACCGATGTATTTCTTACTTTAACTCGATGCCCGAGAGAATTCCTAGGTCACTCGTTCTTTCGGAACCACCGATACTAGTGTATTCCACCAGTGATATGTAGTGTCTCGTAGTAAAGATATGGCACAGTTTAAGCACTCACCAGGGGTGCAAGATAACTCATCAAACACTCGAATAGTATTATCGAGCCAGAATTAAGCTCGCTCAGCATCATCATCATCAGTAGCTCTGAACTCTTCGGCTCTGTGTTTTCTGATTTTATCAAAAGGAGGCTTAGGCAATCTCAACGGATCACTCACTTGAGCTATAACAGGTATCGAAGATGGATTAGTCGGGGTGGAGGTTGTTATGCAGCCGGATAAGTCCGGATATATTGAGTAAACCAGTCATTCATCATTTGATAAAAGGCTTGTCTACCCTTTCCCTCCTGGTTACTCGAAGTCGATCGAGAATCAACCGGCGCTATCCTTTGCGTGGGAGTAGGCGCTATACTCTCGACATCATCAGCTACGGCTCGATCCGGATCCATTACTATACGGAAACACATTTTTCAGATGTCAGAAGTCATCACATTATCGCAGTATATAAAAAATATGGCATGTATAGCTAGTCTCACACACGCTACGTTAGTCCTAGAATCGACTAAGCCGTAGCTCTGATACCAATCAAATGTAACACCTCTAACCCGTGTCCGTCGCCGGATTAGGGTTACGAGGCATTACCGGTCATATCACAGTTCATACAGATATTCATTACATTTCACAACTCAAAATTCAATCACATCAAGGCTTGTAACTTAATCAAATATCAAATTTAAAAAAAAAAATCAAAACATTCAAAGCATTGCATAGTTAAAACATAATCCGGCATCTATCTAAACATATCATATAAAGAACGTGTAACAAAACAACTATTCCATTAATCGTATATCAAATTTATTAATATAATATATAAATACTCTTACACATATACAAATTTAAACTTCAAACAAACCAAACTTTACTATTAAAATTTTTATTTATTCATTTATACGGCATTGGTAATATAAAACATAACCAAACATGCTTTATTTACTATAATATCATGCGCATATTTTCTAATGTCTAAACTATATCTATGCATAATTACCGAATCAATATTAACTTATTCCATTTATTAACCACACGGCATACTAGTCATACATACACATACACTCATCTAAACAAGTATCATTTCAATGACCAAATATATTTCTTCTCTTGACACAAGTTCATTGCGCAAATGACCATACTGATTTGAACCATTCGAGCACAAATTACACTAAAAGTACACCCAATTCACATTCTTTAAATACATACACATAACCAATCACTAACTATATATTCGGTCATCTAAGATAACTTCAATACATAACATAAACCATATCACATATCCATTTGTATGAGTCTAATACTTTAGCCTAATATTCTTATACACATATTCCACCATTTCTAAACCATTTCACCGATGCAAACATACCATTTTAAATTGACTCAAAGTAACTATATCAAATTGTCAAATTCCCATAGTATAGCATAGTTCACACATAACGAATTCAACCAATTTCAAATTTTACCAACCGTAACTATTTAGCCAATCATTCAAGCATAATATAACATATATATGCATACATTACCAATACAAACCTAATCAATATAACCTATACACATTCGGAATTATAATCATCCAACCCATACACATTCGGACATATAAATAGCTTCTAACCTTTATATACATAGCTCATTTTATACGACCTCACCAAACTCACTTAAATACCAAATCCAAACATACCACACATTTTATATATATCAAAACATTTACCACAATATTAACTAACATAACAACCATATACCGCATATAATTAAGCAATGGTCAAAATGATAAAACCAAACACATTAAACATTTAAACAAGAACTTATATAACTGAACCTAAACAAAGTCATCAAGCCATTTTCGTATGGCTATATATATATATATACATGTCCCAAAATCAAACATTCCATCTATGTTATACATGCCATATGCCCAAAATCAACTTAGTAGAATATCGAAAGAAACAGTCAATAGTGTGTTAGACTTTGCTGGTGATCCCCGAGCTCGTAACGTGACTCCAAAATCTATAAAACAGAGGTAAACAAGAACACACACACAGTAAGCTATGTAATCATGGCCGAATCATTTATATGTTCAAATAGGTTAACACACAATTCTTATACACATAACCTTTTATCATGTCAAATAACCAAGTTACCTTGTTTCCATATAAACAAATAACTAACACATACTTGAACCTGTAATTCAATTTCACATTCGGTCTTTACTTCACATTGCTCGTTGAACCATTCAAAATTAAAAAGGATACGCGAATAGTCGGAAGCTCGTACAATGCCAACGTCCCAGACGTGGTCTTACATGTAATCACATATCGATGCCACTGTCCCGGGTCTTACACGAATCAAATACGATGCCAATGTCCCAGACATGGTCTTACACGTAAACACAAGTCGATGCCAACGTCCCAACGTGGTCTTACACGATAACACATATCAGAAATCCTATGTCATGACATATGTATCCTATCTATTCCTAGGGTTCGTACGGGGCTTTCGGACGTTGAATCTCGATCGAATCGAACTCGAAACATAGTTCCCTATCTCATATTCACATTCGGCCAAGGCTTATATATATTCAAACAATTCAATTTATCACATAACATTTTTATATTCGTGAATATAACAACATTTAAATGCTTATTCGGATATCGACGGACTGTATATTCGACTACTTTCGACTTCCCCCGATCTAATTCCGTTTTCTTCCGTTCTTGATCTAAATAAATTCAAATTTAACTAATTTAAACACACATTCATTCAATTTAATCCAAAAACACATAAATGGTCAAATTACCATTTTGCCCCTGACATTCACACTTTTTGCAATTTAGTCCCTATTGCATAAAACACAAAATACAAAAAATTTCACATCACCATAGCTAGGCCGAATATCACCCATGCCCTTACAAGTCCATACATTTCATTTATTTCACATTTTAGTCCCTCAAAAATTTATTTTCACAATTTAGTCCAAATTACTCAAATTCATCAAAAATCCAAAGACAAAACATGATAATCTAACACATATCTTTAATATTTCATAATCAAACAACAAAAACCACAAGCTATCATCAATGGCAAAACACAAAATCTTCATCAAATTAAAAAATTAAGACATGGGCTTTGAAGATAACTTAGCAACGATCTCAAAAACGTAAAAATTATCAAAAACCGAGCTAGTTACATACCTTAATCAAGCTTGGCTATGGCTGAATGTGGCTTGTTCTTCTTATTTCTTTTTTTCTTTTAGTTTCGGCACAAAAAGATGAATATGGCCACTTTCTTATGTTTTCTTTTATTATAATAACCTTATAATATATTATTTATTATTTAAACTTTTATAATTAATATCAAAACTATATAATATAAACATGTGCCGTCCATTCACTAATTAAATGGCAAAATTGCAACATAAAACCTCCATATTAAAAGAACATCCACTATTCAGCCCTTCTAAAAATAACCACTAAATTTTCATTTTACGCAATTTAATCCTTTTATTAAATCGGGCACTCAAACGACGAAATTAAAACACGAAAATTTCACACAAGCAAATTCACACATAATAAACACTATAAAGAATTTTAAAATATTTTTCGGACTCGGATTTGTGGTCCCGAAACCACTGTTTTGGTTAGGGTCAAAATCGGGCTGTTAGACATCTTTCAAAAGTACCAAAATAGATAGCCGATAGTGTGATTGAGTCGTTGACGATCCCCGAGTCCGAGCTAGCTTTAGATACACTGTAAAACAGAGAAACGCTTCACACAGTAAGCTCTAAAGCTTAGTAAGTTCGTAATATAATACAATTAACTCATTGAATCAAATCAATATACAAATTAAACCATCACATAGATAATTTAACAAAGATACACATGCTTAATTATATCCAATACTCACATAACCATCCATTCATTTACTTTCAAATTTATCAACCACTTAGGTTTCATACATACCTTTGCCAACACCTAGTTTACAACCTATTTTGCTACTCAATGCTCGATACCACATTTCGATCAATCTTCATTATCTCTTTGATTCAATCGCACACTTAGTGCCCAATTCATAGCCGAAGCTTAAATAACAACGCACACTTTGTGCCTCTATATCAAACCGAACTTGATTCGGTATCACACACACAGTGCCAATCAGTATAGTCGATACTTTCTCTATTTCGCACACGTAGTGCCATTTATTACTGTATAAATTCTATTTCGCACACTTAGTGCCACATTTCTCAAATTCACAATTAACATTAATAATTCATCAATCACATATTCATTCATTTCATAGTACATGATTATAATTTATATGATTTTCATTATACACGAACTTACCTCAGACGTCGAAGTAACAAAACGGGTTGATTAATCAAGTTTTTGAGTTAGGACCCACACCATATTTTTCACTCTTCTGCAGCACACTTGTAAATCTCGTGATTTCTCTAATAAGCCTTAAAATTAACCTAAAATAAAAATTAGCATTAAAATCGATTATTACACCTACTAAAAAGCCCCCAAACACCCACTTATGGGTTCAATCCAATCTTTACAGTTATAACTATTTTTCAAATCCAAAATAGTTAGATTTCTTACACTGATTTGATGCAAACCGTACGCGCGAATGTCTTTCAGCTTCACTGTTGGTTTGGGGCATTTAAGTCGGCACCTAACAAATTTAAATACTATAAAATAAGTACCTAATCCATGATTAAAATTATTTATTTAATCAATTAACAATCTTTTCCCAATATCTAAACCAAAACTATAAACTAGTTTACAATCAACCGCACATACACTTCCCGAATTGTCAGATCAGAATTGCTGATTGATCAAGATTTATTTTTCCTAATTAACACATAATTAAAGGCTGATTAGAAGGGGTTGAAGAACCCAAGATAATTCTGGAAAAATATGGGAAAACTTAAAGAAGTAACAACCCCCTTTCTTGCCCATAGGGTGTGATTAAAAACCACCTTTAAGATCACTTAAAAAGGTGGAAAAATTCCCTTTAAATCAGTAAAGATCCCTCAAATTTTAGATCTGGAAGTTTGGGTTTTTAACTCACAATATTAATCAAGAAACTTAGAAAAAAGAACTTACATAAACTAAGTGATAGAGGTAGCAATGGCGTTTGTTGGCAACAATGGGAATCGATCTTAGAGATCCTAAATTTCAGATTTAGGGCTGGAAAATTAAGGGGAAAATGGAAGTGAGATTAAGAACAAGATGGTGCAAGATCTTGTGGAAAAATGAAAGAAAAATATGGTAGATCAAGAAGCTATGGGCGGTGACAACAACGATGAAAGTAAGAAAAATTGAAAAGAGAGGAGGAGAGGAGAAGGGTGGGACGACTAGGGTGCAGAAAATGGGATTAAAGGTTGATCAATTTGTTTAAAAATAATATTTACTCAAGGTTAAGGGTAACAAGTTCAAAGTCCAGGTTCCTGCTCGTATCCCAATATCTGATGCATGTCCAAAATTGCACAAAATATCAGAACTGATACGTTGAATAATGAATTTATGTCTGTGAATGGAGGGCTATCAGAGGTTAGCGTTGCTGGTGCTTCTTTTATTTAAAATTATTTGGTCTTCTTCTTTCTTTTTGATTATGATGTTACCGAATGTTTTCGTGTGGAATTGTCAATGGGGAGCTACTCCTAAATTTGCTAAAGTAGTTAGAAGTTATTTGTTTGATTATGATTTTGAGATTGCAGCCTTTCTTGAGACTAGAATTAGTGGTCTAAAGGCTGATAAAATTATCTCCAAGCTTGGGTTTGATTGCTCGCACAGGATTGAAGCTCAAGGCTTCTCCGGAGGTTTGTGGGTTTGCTGGAAAAAGAGTGTTCAGGTTCATGTTATTTATAATGATCCACAGTTCGTACAGTACTAAATCAAGAAAACTTGATTTTGCAGAATTTGTTTGTGACTTTCGTTTATGGTATCCCAGACAAGCGATTACGTAGTTTTCTTTTGGAAAGGTTGGATCACTTCGCTCAATCGATTAAGGACCCTTGGGTGTTGTTAGGGGACTTCAACTCAATTTTATCATCGAATGAGAAGAAAGGGGGTCGGCCAACAATCTCAGGTTGTAAGTTGTTCCAGAAATTCATTTAAGATAATGGATTACGGGACCTTGGTTTTAAGGGTCCAGAATTTACTTGGCGAAGAGGTGTTGGTTTTGAAAGGTTGGACAAGGAAATTTGGAACAATGAGTGGTTTTTTTTCCCAGACACTATTTTGTTTCACCTTCCTCAGCTTAAATCAGATCATCGTCCCATTTTAATCTCTACTAAGTCGACGAAACATATTCGGTACAACAGGCCATTTCATTTTTTAGCTTATTGGATCTAATACCCTTCCTTCTTGCAACTTATTCTGGATAGTTGGAAAACGAGTTTAGATATGCCAACCATTCTTATTTCTCTTATTGTATATCTAAGAAACTGTAATAAAGAAGTGTATGGACATATTGCCATTAAAAAGCGTTTGCTGGCTTGTAACACCCCAAACCCAGTCAATACGTTACGACCAAATCTGGTATGTTACAGGAAAGGTAGTTTTGAATTTTTTAACAGAACATCGTATTTTAATAAAATCTTTTCGTTTAGTGATTCCATTTTAAAGATAATTTAGAATTCTGTTTGAGAATATCTTACCAACTTCGTATTTCAATAACTAAGAGTTGAAAACGGGTTTATTTTGTAAAAGTCGTACTTAGGGAAATTTCAGAATGGTGACAGTTGAAAACATTGTTGCGGTTTTAATAAAAAGCTCCAAATTAATTAGTTAATCGCATGTCATCTTTTGTTATCACCTTTTTAGGAAAATGATGGTATTTGTTTTTATTTTAGGAAAACCCCCCCTTTTTGACGGTTCAGAAAAAAAATGTGATAACTGAATTAAAGCAAAAACCCAAATTAAAGTTAAAGTGGCCTTATTACATAACAAAATCCCAGTAATCAATAAGTTTATAGAAGAGAAACGAGTTTACGAAAAAGACATTTCATGGCCACCACGAGTCCGCCTCGGCTCCCAAATCCGCGATCTATTGATTACATGCAAAATTAAGCAGAAGGGTGAGTCACCAAGACTCAGTGTGCAATTCCCCTTTATAACGCAATCACAACATGGCATATCATAATGTGTATGCAATGCAGCCCAGCCCAACCTAGTTTTCCATCCTCTACACACCTGAATCATCCAAACGCCTGTGGCACCAAGCCACTATGGTACCAAACCACTGGTGGTTCCAAACCACTGGTGACAGAGTCACAAATTATAATATATGTGGGGCAACCCACTTGTGGTACCAAACCACTGGTGACAATCTCTGATAAATATATGTGGGGCCAACCCACTGTGGTACTAAACCACTGAGACGAGTCACTGAAATAGTATATGTGGTGCCAAAATATGTGGGGCCAACCCACTTGTGGTACGAAACCACTGGTGACAGTCTTAGAATCACACTTCCTCTCTTCACATATCCCAATCCCATGCACATATTAACATACTGTGATGGATGCAACATTTATGAATGTGTAATCATATAGCCAACTCATACAAACATTAACCCGAAAGTATCGTTATAACAGAACTTACCCGGAGTCTCCAACTTTACCCACAAGGGTACCTCGACTGTCGAGACAGTCGTTTCGGCTTTCAGCCAACACAGTTAATAACGTGATTTAATAAACAAAGTGTGAACATTACACACCTAATAACACGTAACACTAGGCTCTCTATGTCAACACTTTCACTAGCAGGGACAACGGCTATTTGCCTATCCCAGGTAGACGTCGGCTCTCTACCACAGCTCGGCGGAAAATCTCGAACCGTCGACACAGCACGCCTCATAAACTTAGGTGTAGGGATTACGGATACACTCGTCTCCTTGGTTTGACTTACACTTGCATCCATGGAGTAACTTGATCAGGAGATTGGGTTAAGGCAACAAACAACGAAGATAGAAAGTAGTCGTATAGGACTAAAGAGAAACTTCTTACCTTGATCCACGGAATCCGAACACTAGAAGGCTTGGCCTATGGAACCGAATGAGTCCCTATATAGCATCAATGTTAGAATCGATTCCCCAAAACCAAACAAAGGAAACAGCCTTTCGGCCAATCAAACGAGAAAAACCCCTTACTACCCATTCAGCCAACATCCATACTTACCAGATACTTCCCCAAACACAGGCTAAACGAAGAAGAGAAGAGTAGAGTGAGTCTCTCTACATTCAGCCAAAGTCCCAAAAGCAGCGAGTCAACACCTTCGGTTAATTGCAACAATAAGAGAAAAAGGAAAAGAATGAAAGGAAATCGGAGAAGAAGAATCCTTATCGAAACAAGGAGATGCCAAATAGGAAAGGCTATACTCGGCTTCTGGCAAAACAATAGAAAGAATGCCTTCAATAGACACAAGAAGAGGTTCAGCTTCCACCAAATATGAATAAAGAAGAGAGAAGAGAAAGTAGAGGTGAAGGATAAGATTCGGCTAAGGCACTTACAGGTTCGGCTATGAAGAAGAAGCAAATAACAAATGGTGGAAAAGAAAATGAAGGAACCAAGTTCGGTTGAAGGGAAAAGATGAGAGGAGAAGGAAAGATCGAAATGGCCTTGATCAGCTCAAAAAGAAAATGATGCGAAAAGGAGAACACTAAGAAATTCGGCAATGCTCACAAGTGAAAGAGAATGAAAATTGGAAGAAAAGAAAGAGAGCAACCACAAGCACCTATTTGGGAAAATTTCGGCACTTCACTCTAGTTGACCGAAACTGAAAAAAAAACAAGAATGATTTGCCTCCACATCCAAAGAAAAATTCGGCCCTTACTACCCAAGCTAAACCGTCCATACACCTCACACACCTTCCCACATTCGGCCACAACTCTCCCTCTCTCCACATCCCACAATTTTCTCCCCCAAGCACTCTCCACTCCTCATTTGAAATCTTCCAACAACCTTGACTCATTCAAACCTCCCACAATCCCTCTTGGTCATCCATTCAAAAATTTTGACTCATTCAACTCCCACATACAAGAGCCCAAGCCGAAAGCTACCACCTCTACATGCTAGCGCAAAAATAAAGCCCCTTTGTGTGGCATGCAGGATTCGAACCTTCACCCTCTCTGCTTCCCTTGAGGCATCATCCCCCCTTGCTCCCTAGGCGTCACTTACCACTCTTCCATACCCCTTTTGTGTCATCAACTACACCCAAATATACATAAGACCTACTTTTACAAGCTCTCCCCCCTAAAGTGCCCTAAAAACAAAATTTTCACCAAAGCTCAAGCTTAACCCCGAGCCTTTCCAGAACCCCCAAACACACCAATTTAACACACAAAGCAAGCCAAACAGACAAAACATAGAAATGCAAAAACCCCTAATTTTTAGGATGTTACAGTTCTACCCCCTTAAAGAAATTTCGGCCTCGAAATTTACCTGGTCAAAAGAGGTGAGGGTATTGCTGTCGCATCACATCCTCTAGCTCCCACGTGGCTTCCTCTGAATCGTGATTCTGCCACAACACTTTAACCAATGGAACCGTTTTCCTCCGCAATACCTTAACATCTCTGTCTAAGATCTGTACTGGTTCCTCTTCAAAAGATAAATCAGGTCTCACATCAATTTCCTCCATTGGCACTATGTGAGATTGATTCGAACGGTAGCGCCTTAACATTGAGACGTGGAATACATCATGTATCTACCCCAATTCCGAAGGTAACTCGAGCTGATAAGCTACTGGTCCCACACGCTTCAACACACAATAAGGCCCGATGAACCTGGGGCTCGACTTGCCCTTTCGTCCAAACCTTAAAACTTTCTTCCACGGTGAAACTTTCAGAAAAACCCGATCACCCACTGCAAATTCTATATTCTTACGCTTCAGATCTGCATAAGATTTTTGCCTGTCGAAAGCTTCCTTCAACCGAGTCCGAATTAACTTAACCTTTTCCTCTGTTTCTGAAACCAGTTTCGGACCCAACAACTGTCGCTCACCCAACTCTGTCCAGCAAGTTGGAGTGCAACACTTTCGACCATACAACGCTTCATAGGGTGCCATCTGAATGCTGGATTGGTAGCTTTTGTTATATGCAAATTCTTCCAACGGTAGAAAATCCTCCCGGCTACCCCTGAAGTCGATAACACAGCCTCTCAACATGTCTTCTAAGATCTAAATTACCCTCTCGGTGACCATCGATCATGGATGGATGAAACGTCTTTGAAATCCGATCTTGTACCCAACGCTTGATGCAACGCCTTCCAGAATCGCGATGTAAACCTAGGGTCTCTGTCTGATATGATAGACACTGGTACTCTATGTAATCTCACAATTTCCGCTACATATAGCTTAGCTAACCTCTGCAACGAGTAGTCAACACGAACCGGTATGAAGTGAGCAGACTTCGTCAACCAATTGACAATCACCCACACTGAATCTTTCTTAGTAGGCGTAAGAGGTAGCCCACTAACAAAGTCCATCGTTATCCTCTCTCACTTCCAAAGTGGAATATTCACTGGCTGAAGCAACCCCGACGGCAACTGATGTTCCGCCTTCACCTGCTGACACGTCAAGCACTTACTCACAAACTCAGTCACTTCTTGCTTTAGGCCCGGCCACCAAAACTATTCGCGTAGATCCCGATACATTTTTCTTTCGCCAGGATGCATAGCGTATGGGCTATTATGCGCTTCCTGCAGAATCTTCTGCCTTAACTCAGAATCCTTGGGCATACAAGCTTTTCAACGAAAGCACAATACTCCATCACCATTCACAATAAAATCTTCTGTCTCACCATCTGCCACTAGCTGAAATCTAGAACTTAGCGATTCATCTGATAATTGCTTCTCTTTTATCTGATTGACCCAAGAAGGCTTCACTTGCAGTTTAGCTAGCACACTTCCATCATCATACAAACTGAGATGGGCGAACATTGCCCTCAAGTCCGATATCACCTTACGACTCAACGCGTCTGCTACTACGTTAGCTTTACCCGGGTGGTACTCGATCGAACAGTCATAGTCCTTCAGCAATTCAATCCACCTCTGCTGCCTTAAATTCAACTCCTTCTGGGTAAGGAGATATTTCAGGCTCTTGTGGTATGTGTAGATAATGGACTTCTCCCCATACAGGTAGTGTCTCCAGATCTTCAGAGCGAACACCAGCGCAGCTAACTCCAGATCATGCGTGGGATAATTCACTTCATGCGGTCTCAACTACCGAGACGCATATGCTACCACCTTCTCCTCTTGCATCAGCACACATCCCAACCCTGTGTGCGACGCATCACAGTAAACGACAAACTCCTTTCCAGCCTCAGGCTGAATCAACACTGGAGCCTCAGTCAAGATCCTCTTCAACTTCTCAAAACTTTCCTGTTGCTTATCTGACCAAACAAACGGTACCCCTTTCCGTAGCAACTTGGTTAACGGTGCAGCTGTTAACAAGAACCCCTCAACAAACCTTCTGTAGTACCCATTTAACCCAAGAAAACTCTGAATTTCTGCCACAGACTTGGGCTGTTTCCAATCCAACACGGCTTCAATTTTCTGGGGATCAACCCTAATTCCCTCAGCAGACACTACATGCCCCAAAAAGGTAACTTATCTCAACCAGAATTCACACTTACTAAATTTGGCATACAATTGTTTTTCTCTCAGAATCTGCAGAACCACCCGAAGATACGAATCATGCTCCTCTTTCGTCCTTGAATAAACCAAAATATCATCTATGAACACCACGACAAATCGGTCCAGATAGGGTTGGAATACTCGGTTCATCATGTCCATAAACGCAACTGGTGCATTCGTCAACCCAAACGGCATCACTAGAAACTCGTAGTGACCATAACGAGTTCGAAAAGCTGTCTTATTAATATCTGCCTCCTTGACCTTAAGCTGGTGATAACCTGACCTCAAATCTATCTTTGAGAAAACCGAAGTGCCTCGCAGTTGATCTAACAAGTCGTCAATCCTTGGCAACGAGTACTTGTTCTTAATTGTTAGCTTGTTCAACTGCCTGTAGTCAATGCACATCCGCATCGACCCGTCCTTCTTCTTAACAAATAACACCGGCGCTCCCCAAGGTGACACACTTGGTCGGATAAAACCCCGGTCCAATAGTTCCTGAATCTGGGCTTTAAGTTCCGCCAGCTCCTTCGGCGCCATTCTATATAGAGCAATAGACACTGGAGCTATTCCCGGAAGAAGATCAATACCGAGCTCCACTTCGCGATCCAGAGGTAACCCTGGAAGCTCTTCCGGAAAGACGTCTATAAACTCCTTCACTGTTCTAACATCCTTTACAGTCAACTCCTTGGCCTCCAAAGCACTGATGAAAGCTAGGAAAGCCTCACATCCTTTTCTCACCATCCTTTCAGCCTTGAGAGCAGACACAACATTAGCCAAATAATTCTTTTTTTCGCCTATTACTAGCACCTCATTATCCTCGGTAGTCTTCAACACCATACGCTTAGCGGCACAATCCAAATTTGCTCGATACCTCACTAGCCAGTCCATGCCTAAAATCAAGTCGAACTCGCCGAACGGTAGTCCCATCAAATCAGCCGGAAAAATTATCCCTTGTACTTCTAAAGGCACATTCCTAAAGAGTTTGTTCACCACTACGGATTGTCCTAAAGGGCTAAGCACAGTCATTTCTCTAGAAGCAGTCTCAGATTCTATGTTCAAAGTTCCAGACACAGTACTAGCGACATAGGAATGCGTAGACCCAATATCAATCAATGCAAAAAAAGGCAAACCGAAAATAAGGAACGTACCGATTATGACGTCTGGCTGCATAAACTAATCTAGGCTGTCTTGCATCTGTATTCCCAGCACCTCTGCCCGGTGCTCCTCGCCCTCGACCAAAGCCATTTCCTCCTCTGGCCGGACCATGACCTCTCGGTGGTTGCTGCCCACCTCTTCTGAATTGCGCATATCCTTGACCTTCTGACCGCACCCTGACTGGCTCTCGTGGACAATCCCTTATCCGATGATCCATAGATCCACACCTGAAACATCCTCTATTACCTGCCCAACACTCCACCGAATGAGATTTTCCACATCGAGCACATCGAGAAGGCCAATTATCAACAACAGGTTTCGCAACACGACTCGGCCCATCTAACCTAGGCCTTTTTTGGAAACTTCCAGCAGATCCTGACACCCTAAAATTCCTTTTATTCCTACTTCTGTCCCTATCCTGATTCTGCTTTTCAGACCGCTTCACCTCCTCGGCTATCTTAGCCTTCTCAACTAAAACAGTAAATTCTCTTTCCCGTTGCGAAGCTATCAGTACTCGCAACTCGTCCTTCAGACCATCCTCAAATCGGACACAATGCTTGTGATCTGTTGCAATAATACCCCAGGCATAACGGCTTAGACGTAAGAATTCTGCCTCATACTCGGCCACTGACTTATTCCCCTGAACCAAGTTTAGAAATGCCTTTCTCTGAGCGTCCACATAGCTCAACCCAATATACTTTCCTTGGAACGCTGACTTAAAGAAGTCCCAGGTAATTCGGTCTACCGCTGTACCATCCCTTACCGTAAGCCACCACTAGTATGCCTCATCTCGGAGAAGAGACACCACCCCTTTCAATTTTTCCTCTGCAGTACAATCCAAATCGTCCATGATCCGTTCAACTGCTTCTAACTAGTACTCAGCTACGTTAGGAGCCACCCCAGAAACGCCCCTAAACATTTCAGCCCCATTAGCTCGAAGTCGCTCCGACACAGATTTTCGAGCTACTGATCCCGAGCTCGCTCCAGTAACTCACTCCAAAACACGTAACATAGCTTGAGACACAGCATCGTCTCCACCAGTTTGATCCTAAAATTCTACCTCCATAACTGGTGATGCTGGCACTTCACCCTCCGGCCCATATCCTAATTCCGAAGGTTTAGACCCAACACCCCGGCCTCTACCACAGCCGCGCATACCCCGTCCACGTCCTCTAGCGCTCATGACTACCGATTCGACTTAATCTGATTACAAGTTTTATGAATTAGCAATTTATTCCACTTGTTTTGATAACAGATATTTTATGAGTTCAGATCTAAGAGTGGTTCTCGCAATCATATGTCTAAAGGTCTCAGTCTCTAAAATTTGATCTCTTAATACTAACAGTCACAGCATAATCTTTTTCATACAAATTAACCAATAGTCAGAAGACTTATCGTGCGGATTTGAGGCCGGTAGACTCGGGTGCCATACTTCCAGAAAACATGTATTCTTCTAAACCATATTCCAAACCAACTTTTGAAAATATTTTCGAACCCCAAACCCACAGCCGAGTTTTGCAATCTAGGCTCTGATACCATAATTGTAACACCCCAAACCCTATCAATACGTTACGATCAAATCTGGTATGTTACAGGAAAGGTAGTTTTGAAATTTTTAATAGAACATCGTATTTTAATAAAAGCTTTTCGTTTAGTGATTCCATTTTAAAGATAATTTAGAATTCTATTTAAGAATATCTTACCAACTTCGTATTACAATAACTAAGAGTTGAAAACGGGTTTATTTTGTAAAAGCCGTACTTAGGGAAATTTCAGAATAGTGATAGTTGAAAACATTGTTGCGGTTTTAATAAAAACCTCCAAATTAATTAGTTAATCGCATGTCATCTTTTGTTATCACCTTTTTAGGAAAATGATGGTATTTGTTTTTATTTTAGGAAAACCCCCCTTTTTGATGCTTCATAAAAAAAATGTGATAACTGAATTAAAGCAAAAACCCAAATTAAAGTTAAAGTGGCCCTATTACATAACAAAATCCCAGTAATCAATAAGTTTACAGAAGAGAAACGAGTTTACGAAAAAGACATTTCATGGCCACCACGAGTCCGCCTCGGCTCCCAAATCCGCGATCTATTGATTACCTGCAAAATTAAGCAGAGGGGTGAGTCACCAAGACTCAGTGTGCAATTCCCCTTATAACGCAATCACAACATGGCATATCATAATGTGTATGCAATGCAGCCCAGCCCAACCTAGTTTTCCATCCTCTACACACCTGAATCATCCAAACGCCTATGGCACCAAGCCACTGTGGTACCAAACCACTGGTGGTTCCAAACCACTGGTGATAGAGTCACAAATTATAATATATGTGGGACCAACCCACTTGTGGTACCAAACCACTGGTGACAATCTCTGATAAATATATGTGGGGCCAACCCACTGTTGTACCAAACCACTGAGACGAGTCACTGAAATAGTATATGTGGTGCCAATCCACTGAAACATAGTCACTGGATAAAATATGTGGGGCCAACCCACTTGTGGTACCAAACCACTGGTGACAGACTTAGAATCATACTTCCCCTTTTCACATATCCCAATCCCATGCACATATTAACATACTGTGATAGATGCAACATTTATGAATGTGTAATCATATAGTCAACTCATACAAATATTAACCCGAAAGTATCGTTATAACAAAACTTACCCTGAGTCTCCAACTTTACCCACAAGGGTACCTCGACTATCGAGACAGTCGTTTCGACTTTCAGCCAACACAGTTAATAACGTGATTTAATAAACAAAGTGTGAACATTACACACCTAATAACGCGTAACACTAGGCTTTCTATGTCAACGCTTTCACTAGCAGGGACAACGGCTATTTGCCTATCCCAGGCAGACGTCGGCTCTCTACCATAGCCCGGTGGAAAATCTCGAACCGCTGACATAGCACGCCTCTTAAACTTAGGTGTAGGGATTACGGATACACTCCCCTCCTTGGTTTGACTTACACTTGCATCCATGGAGTAACTTGATCAGGAGATTGGGTTAAGGCAACGAACAACGAAGAGAGAAAGTAGTCGTATAGGACTAGAGAGAAACTTCTTACCTTGATCCACGGAATCCGAACACTAGAAGGCTTGGCCTATGGAACCGAATGAGTCCCTATATAGCATCAATTTTAGAATCAATTCCCCAAAACCAAATAAAAGAAATGGCCTTTCGGTCAATCAAACGAGAAAAACCCCTTACTACCCATTCAGCCAACATCCATACTTACCAAATACTTCTCCAAACACAGGCTAAACGAAGAAGAGAAGAGTAGAGTGAGTCTCTCTACATTCGGCCAAAGTCCCAAAAGCAACGAGTCAACACCTTCGGCTAATTGCAACAATAAGAGAAAAAGGAAAAGAATGAAAGGAAATCAGAGAAGAAGAATCCTTACCGAAACAAGGAGATGCCAAATAGGAAAGGCTATACTCGACTTCTGGCAAAACATTAGAAAGAATGCCTTCAATAGACACAAGAAGAGGTTCAGCTTCCACCAAATATGAATAAAGAAGAGAGAAGAGAAAGTAGAGGTGAGGGATAAGATTCAGCTAAGGTACTTACAGGTTCGGCTATGAAAAAGAAGCAAATAACAAATGGTGGAAAAGACAATGAAGGAACCAAGTTCGGTTGAAGGGAAAAGATGAGAGGAGAAGGAAAGATCGAAATGGCCTTGATCAGCTCAAAAAGAAAATGATGCGAAAAGGAGAAGAACACTAAGAAATTCGGCAATGCTCACAAGTGAAAGAGAATGAAAATTGGAAGAAAAGAAAGAGAGCAACCACAAGCACCTATTTGGGAAAATTTCGGCACTTCACTCTAGTTGACCGAAAATGAAAAAAAAAACAAGAATGATTTGCCTCCACATCCAAAGAAAAATTTGACCCTTACTACCCAAGCTAAATCGTCCATACACCTCACACACCTTCCCACATTTGGCCACAACTCTCCCTCTCTCCACATCCCACAATTTTCTCCCCCAAGCACTCTCCACTCCTCATTTGGAATCTTCCAACAACCTTGACTCATTCAAACCTCCCACAACCCCTCTTGTCCATCCATTCAAAAATTTTGACTCATTCAACTCCCACATACCAGAGTCCAAGCCGAAAGCTACCACCTCTACATGCTAGCGCCAAAAATAAAGCCCCTTTGTGTGGCATGCAGGATTCGAACCTTCACCCTCTCTACTTCCCTTGAGGCGTCATCCCCCCTTGCTCCCTAGGCGTCACTTACCACTCTTCCACACCCCTTTTGTGTCATCAACTACACCCAAATATACATAAGACCTACTTCTACAAGCTCTCCCCCCTAAAGTGCCCTAAAAACAAAATTTTCACCAAGGCTCAAGCTTAACCCCGAGCCTTTCTAGAACCCCCAAACACACCAATTTAACACACAAAGCAAGCCAAATAGACAAAACATAGAAATGCAAAAACCCCTAATTTCCAGGATGTTACATGGCTTGTCAGATCGAAAGTGTCCAAGCTGTTCTAGATCGTAAGTACTCAAAGTTTCTTTTGAATCTTGAAATGGACCTGCATTTTGAATTTGAAAAATTTCTTGATGAATAAGAGCTACTTTGGTTGCAAAAATCCTGGGTAGATTGGATTCAACAAGGATACAGAAACACTAAGTTCTTTCCTAACAAAATTCTCTCCAAGCGTAAGTTTAACAGGATCTCTGCTTTGAATATCGATGGTGTTTGGTGTTATGATGATAATGAACTTCAGTTAGAAGCTGCCAGTTTTTTCTCATTGTTGTATTCTTTGTCTAACAAAAACCAAACTATGTTTCTTTTACATGGGGTCTTCCTTCGCATAAATCTACATGATATGGAGTCTCTAAGTATAAAAGCGATAGTTGAGGAGATCCGTAACACTGTATTTAGTATGGGACCCTTGAAGGCTCAAAGACTTGATGGTCTCCATGCTTTATTCTATCAGAACCAATGGGAGACTGTTGGACAGGATGTGTGCAATTGGGTCTGTGGTGTGTTCTCGGGCCAGCCTATTGATCGAAGTATTAATAATACTCTTTTGGTTCTTATTCCAAAAAGCCAAACCTCTGAGTCCATTTCCCACTTTTGTCTAATAAGCCTTTGTAATGTCTTATTTAAGATCGTGACAAAGACTATTATCAATCGTTTCAAGCCTATTTTTCCCTCACTTATTTTACAGAACCAAGTGAGCTTTATCGCTAGAAGGCATATTACAGATAACATTATTGTGGCTCAAGAAATAGTGGATTCGATGCGCATCAAGAAAAGAAAAAAGGGCTGGATGGCTATAAAAGTAGACTTGGAAAAGGCGTATGATTGATTTCGATGGGACTTTATTGAAGATACCTTGTTGGATGTTTGTTTTCTAGTGCCATTGGTGAGAGTGATCATGGAATGCTTATCTTCTGTCTCTATGCAGGTTGTGTGAAATATAATCTTTCGGATGTATTTTACCCATCGAGAGGTACACGTCAAGGCTGCCCACTTTCACCATACATTTTTGTTCTTTGTATGGAAAGGTTGGGACACCTTATCCATAAAAGTGTAGATGATAAGGCTAGAAGGCCTATTTCTTTAAGGAAGAATGGACCAAAAATTTCACACCTATTCTTCACTGATGACCTATTTTTGTTTACTAAAGCAAATATCGAACAAGCAAGGATTATTAGGGATGTTTTGGACATTTTTGGATGGGCATCGGGACATAAGGTTAATGCCCAAAAAATAAATGTTTTCTTTTTTAAAAAAAATTGCATTTGGTGCTACTACTGAGATCTGTAGTGTTCTTGGGTTTAATGCAACAAATGACTTGGGAACTTACTTGGGCATACCTTCGTTACATCAACGAGTGATAACTAGTACCTTCAAATTTGTGATTGATAAGGTTCAGAGGAAACTGGATGGATGGAATGCTAAATTCCTTTCTTTGACAGAGAGAGTTACTCTTGCTCGGTCTGTTATTCTGGCTATTCCCAATTATTTTATGCAAACTATCAAGATCTCTGTAAGTGTCTGTGCAACCATAAAAAAATAGCCTAGGACTTTGTTTGGGGAAAATCATCAACCAGTCATAAGCTTTCCTTTGTTAATTGGTTGGATTGTTGTCAGCCAATATTGATTAGGGGATTAGTTATTCGCAGCCTTAAGACTCAAAATGACTCATTCTTGCTGAAATTGGGTTTTAACCTACTTACGAGGAGGCATGCATTATGGGCTAGAGTTCTTCGATCTAAGTATAAGCTTACGGATGAGGTCCCTCTTTATATTTCGAGAAGTCAGTGTTCATTTGTTTGGAGATCTCTTGCGAAAAGCTGGTCACTTGGATGTCAAAAAATTGGATGGTCAATGGGTGATGAAACTCTTATTAAATTCTGGATAGATACTTGGATTATGGATATTGGTCCTCTAATCAATTTCTGTCTTAATATGAATCTTATTGACTACTCGGCTACGCTTCGCAATATGACTACGATTGATGGTAACTATAATTAGACCTATTTGAACAGGATTTTGGATAATAATTCTTATATTGCAGGTCTCCCTATCCCAAACCCATTAGTTGATCCTGATGCTTTGGTTTCGATATGCTTGGCTAATGGAGTTTTTACGATTAAGTCAGCCTATAACTCTCTCATGGTAATAATTTATGTCATGTGGAAGGAAAATGGAGGCTTGCTTGGAACTTTGATGGCTTACAATGTGTCCAACAATTCCTTTGGCTAGTTTTTAAAAAATGATTACTCACTAATGCTAAACGTTACAGAAGAGGTATGTCCGATAACCCTTCCTATAAGCTTTGTGGTAGTGTGAATGAATCTATTATTCATGTTCTTCGGGACTGTTGTAAAGTTATGGATGTTTGGAGGCAATTTATTCCTTCAAGGATTATGATGAAGTTTTTCTCCTATCCTTTGGAATGTTGGATTACTGCAAATTTGGAAAATAAATTTGGGCTAGTCTTCCATGAGTTTGATTGGCAATCCCTCTTTGGGATTTTATTCTGGAAAATATGGAAACAAAGAAATCTATTTGTTTTCCAAGATGAGCAGTTCAACAGTACTAAAATTGTCCAATCTAGTTGGTGTTAGATGAAAGCCACCAAGCAAAGGTTGGGACGAATAGAGGGTTTAAATGTGCAACAATTCCAAAAACAACAATGGAAACTACCAATGCCAGGATCCATTAAATTGAATACAAATGGGGCACATAATCCTTATTCGGGGCTAGCGTCTTCGAACAACTGTGGCTAGGGATGATTACGACAATTAGATTTGGGGAGTTGAAAGAAACATTGGGAGATGTAACATTGAGCAAGCCGAGTTATGGGCTATTTATGATGGCCTCCAACATGCATGCAATGCAAAATGGAAAAAACGTCATCGTAGAAACAGATTATGTTCTTACTATTTAATCTATCCAAGGTAGATTTCAAGGTCAACTGAATAGAGACTTAGCTACAAGAATTATTGAATTATGTCGAAGACAATTGAAGGTAAAGATCCAATATATGTTGAGGGAGGCTAATACGACTGCACATACTCTTGTCGGCTTGATGAAGCAATTTCCTGTTGGCCTACATGTTTTTTAAATATTTCTTTAGTGGTAGTAGATCAATTACGAAGAAAGAACTTTACATCCAGATTTGGATACGATGGTTCATTTGTAATTGTTTTATTTTATAAAAAAATATTTATACCTAGGTCTACAAGGGTATGGACGACACACACATTAAAAAAAGGGATTTTGCAAAATTTAATTATTTTACAAGGGAAGGGATTTGAACTTGGAACCTTAATCTACTTTCAATGCTTTTCCATTTATTAATTAACCACCAGGCTATTTCCTTATTTTTGAAATAATTTTGCATTCTCATTAACCTAAAATTCGATATGTTACAAGTACAAGATGGAGATAATCTCAATAGACAACCCTAAATCCCGAAAGAAAAAGCACTCTTGCTAAAACACGAAATTCCCTAAAACTCGCAAAATTCTCTTAATCTCAAAGATGATCAAGATTGTTACTTTAAGTTACAACAACCCCTTTTATAGGCTAAATCCATAGATTAAATATGACTATAATAACCTAGACTAATCAGAGTTTAAGTAGGAGAAGAAAACCCGGTTGAATTGGTGAACACTTCGCCACGTCGCAACATCGCATGCTCCTCATCAGGACGTCATTCTTCGGGTCATTGAGATGTGGCCAATCTTCTCGTCGAGACGTCGTGGTTGTCTTGTCACGACGTCGTCTCTTCTTCGTCGAGACGTCGACTCGTAAATACAAGGCACACTCCACAGATTCCATTTTTGAGAAATGAGAGTTTTAGGTGTTAAATTGATAGATTTTAAGTTTAGATGTGAAAAAAAGACTAAATTGTAAAGCTTAATTGATAGTTTTGTACATTAGGGAATAAATTGAATAAATTGTAAAATTGACAGTAGGAATAGTAAATAGGAGGTCCCTAATTAATTATGGTGAAATCAAATTTCAATTTGGAGCTTTAAATATAAAATTATGCTAATCTCGATTTTTGGACTAAATTGTAAAATATCTGTGAGTTAAAAATTGATTGTGATTTAAGCTAGAATTTAATATTATGTATTGTCAGTTTTTAGCTAAAGGCGACGTGTGAACATTAAGAGAGAATGGAAAGACGAGATTCGACCATGAGTAACCCGAGTATTCGGTTTGTATTTCTATAATTTGAAATACTTGAATTGTTGCATATTTATATTATTTTGAATGGTATGATTTTGAGGTGATTCAAATATTATTGACCGAATTGTATTAGTATGAATTTGATTAATTATTGAGATAGAAGACTAAATTGAATAAAATTAAATATAGTATAACTTGATGAAAATGTGAAATTGGCTTTGAATTGAGATGACTCATTTTATGCCATATATATATATATATATATATTAATGAATTGGTTAATGATTTGGAAGTATGAAATGCAAAATTGAGCTATATTATGAATTGGATGATTTGTTACCCTATTACTTGTTCGGACAGAGTCAGATATAGTTGGCATGCCATAGGATAGATTGAGTACGAGTTGCTTCGACTATAGGTCGATGAGTGCTAGGGAAAATATTTACTTTGGTTATAAAAATGAACGCTGGGCACAAATTTATGTACTTCGGATTTTCCGATGAGGCACTAGTGCCAAATTGGTATGTTGGTTGGATCCGTGTATCCATTCGAGTCCGAGTTAGGTTAATAGGGAAATAATAATATGAGTATTCATTGCCAATTGGTTAAATGATGATTGGAATTGTTTATATGCTACTAAGTTGATTTACAGACATTTATATACGACATTAAATGTCAAGGCATGCAAAAAAATTACGCAAAATGAATAATGATCCGGAAAGCCAATCTGATAAGATATGAGATTTTTCATTTGCCTTGGTAATGGATTGAAGCATGATTATATGTTATTTGGTCTATTTGCATTGATCAATTCTATAAGCAGGGACATTGCATGTTATTGACTATTGCATAAGTTATATCGTTTGCATTATAGAAATATCACTAAGTTTTATCGCTCAACGTATAATTTTATTTTCTCGTGCGCAAGTTAAGTATAAAGCGTGATACTGAGCAACACCTTTAGCATCCAGACAAGATCCTAGACTCAACAAAGTTTGTATAAACCTCTTTTATCATTTATAAAGCATGTACCAACATTGAGTGAAAACAATATAAAAACCTAAGTATAAACGCACCTATTGTCTTATGGTTAATGTATGAGTTTTGGTTAAATGTATATATCTTGCAATGATGTTAAAGGTAGTTTACTTTGGTATGATTTGTGGCAAATGCAAATGAACTTTGGAATAGGTATTTGTGTGAATGTTTTTAAATGATTTGCATTAAGAAAATGACGTGTGTGTGTTAGGGTATTAGTCTAATATTATATAAGGTATTGGATGTCAGGAATTGACATTATATAGATTTCAAGCACCTTCTTAATTGAGGAAAAAAACCGAACTTGTCAAACTCCCAAATGAGTCCATCAAGTACGCCTTCCCAATCATCACATTAGTATCCTTGACCACCCGAACCTTTTTATTTAGAAGAGTCCTAGTAAACATATCATTGACTTAAAATAAGTCGAGCCTACTATTGGAAGATAGTTCCCAACCTTGGCCAATTTGTTCCTAGCCAGCCTAAAGATTCTCGGGAACAAAGATTTCAAGGGTTTGTCAGACACCCATTTATCAAACCAGAATTAATTGCTTTTCCCGTTGCCAACTCACCAACGACACCCTTCATTACCAATAGATTGTCGGTTTTCTCATGGAATACTATACATATTCTTCTTCTCAGCACAATAGGAAATTCACGCTTGATTGCCTATCCCATACTTAGATATTGACGTAGAGCCACCATTGCTTAGAGAGAAGGGATTTATTATTTTTTTTTCTAAATTACCAACACCAAGCAAATTTTTTATTTAATGTTGATTTTTGTATGATTATTATTTAACCATCATAATTTCAATTTTGATTAAATTTTAAGTATTTAACTATTTTTAATATAAAAACTTTAAACCATTAAATATATATTAATAAAAATGGTATTCTTGATTGAAATAGTAGAGATTTTAGATTAATTTGAAACTATACTTACATGACAAATAAAATAATAAATTCAACTGTTTAATAGTTAAAAACACTAATTAAATTTTATTTGTTAATAATTTGTTTATCTAAGTTTTTACACATTTATCTAGTTGGATTGTGATTATATTATTTATTTATTTTTATCTTTTTTATATTATTTACGAAAATAACCATATTTAAAAAAAAAATCATAAAAGCAAAAACATTGACATAAAAAAATTCCCACACAATTAAATGGAAAAAATGGAAAAAATTATTATTTAATTAAGTAATATAAATTTATCCCTCACAAATAGTAGCTGAATGATTATTACTGTAAGAAAATTAATTTATTCAAAAGTCAGCATTAGTTACTACAAAGGCCGTTTACGTGTATTTGAAGCAGAACTGGTTCCAGGTTTATAAGCTTTAAATTAGGTGTAAGGTGGTGGCGGCCTTGGCATGCTTTCCACAACACCGCAAACTAGTGCACCATCAGGCATGTTGTATTCGTCCTTGAGTGATTTGTTAGGGGAAACAACACTAGCATAAAGCTGTTGCCCAAGGTAACGCCTGTCCCATACCTCTGACCTGATGTTCCACATTCCACAGTTGTCGAATGTCAACAGGATAGCTGCCCAGGACTTGGGGAAAACCTGTATGGTGTGTCTGCTCACGGCATCAAGGAGATTGTAGTTCTTCCTCTTCTCAGGGCTCCAGTTCCCAGTCTCGATACTGCAACAAATGATTATAGAATTTAGTTAAACGGAAAGTAATGACTATCTATTAGAAGGATTCGAAGGTCAAATACTTACGCTACAGCAAAGAAGGAATAGCCATCCAAGTGATAAGACTGAATGGCTGTTTCGCGATTCTCGAAGATGATTTCGACGAAGTTTCTGTGTGTCATGTTGAGGACAATAGGTTCCACGGTTACTTTAGTGATCTCAGCTGGTGGGTCATCAGGAATGTTATCATACTTGAAAACCTTGTCAGCTACGTTGTAGTATTGTGCAAGTTTTAGTGGAGTGGTTGGTTCGACATAGGAGACTCCATTAAGAGCATATCGAAGCTTGCCATCTACTTTGTGAGCAGTGTTGGCAAGCTTTATGGTACGGGTAATGTTAATGGAACCATATTTGTAGGAGCCCTGAGGGTTAGGCCTAGCAGCGCTAGCAGTCAAGTTCCACCGGAAGGTACGGAATTGATTGAGTGACCAAGCCCAACCAACTGGTGGTGGTGGCAACTTAGGTGAGGGTGCGCCCTTGCCATTATTGTAACGGATGACACCAGTTGCTATAACCTCACGTTTGGTAAAACGGGTAGAGGCCACAACAAAGTAATCCTTTGGTTCTTGGTTGGCAGTAACAAGCACACTGAAGCACTGTCCAACATGAACATCAAGGGATTCATAGTCATTTTGCACTGTGTGGGAACCTTCCATCTCAACCAATTTCATGGTGTGGCCTTGGAACCTGACGTTAAGAGATGTCTTGATACCCGCATTGCAAATCCTATACTTGTAGGTTTTGCCTGCTTCCATGGTGAAGAGAGGTTCATCGTTACCATCACCTTTAGCAACTTTTCCATTAATGTGGACACCATCACATCTACCAAGGTTGCGACCACTCTCAAGAACTTTCTTGAGACTGGTGTGTCCCTTGTTGAAAAAATCTCCTGCTATTAGAGTATAGTCATCAGCTGGATCAGCATAGGGGACGGGAATGAGTAAACGACTGTTAATACGAAGACCACCGAAACCACCAGCGGCCTTATGCATAGCCGTCACTGGATAATACATGTAGCTGCCGATTTGGTCCTTTACCTGGAATTTATAGGTGTAATTCTTCCCGGGGGGGATAGGACAGTTGGTTCCAAGCACACCATCTTGCCATGGATTTTTCCTATGCTGCACGCCACTCCTGCAACAAATTTCATTTCCATATATAATTAAGCTCAACTCTTTACTAATACAATCAAATGGGACAAAAGTACTCTTGCTTACCATGTCAAAAGGAATGGCTCATCAAGGTTGTTAAACACATTGACTATAACATTATTGTTGGTGGTAGAGTTAATATTTGGCCCAGGGAATTGCCCATTAATAAGAATACCTTTTACAGGAACACCCAAAGGAGATATAGTGCCATAAGTGACCTTCCACTCGAAAGTAATGGTGGGATCTCCACCTTGAACCGTAAGCATTGATCTTGCCCAGAGAAAAAACATCGTTATTATCGTTAATGGAGTCATTTTATTGCTTTCAAAGTCTCCTATGTAATTTTATAAATTAAGATTGTTTATCCCCTCTTAGAGGAAGAAGATTTGTTTGAGATGATTTGAGATGCATGTTAGCTTACCCTTCTTATACAATCTTTCTTCACCATTCAATTTTTGTCTTCAATTCTTAAATTGCGCACATCCATTCGTTTCTTTACTTTCTTTTAGCATGTACTATTTTTAACATTAACCAATTTGGTTTTATCGTGATTCTCTTTTGTTCTAATAAAATATTTGCACATTCACATAGTGAATGGCTAACATTTCATAACTAATACCTCTTGATTAAACAAGTTCCAAAATATTTAATCTTTACTATAATCATTTATCTCATTACATGGATGATATAACCATGAAAAAAACACATAAGAATTTAACATGAAACCAAATCAACATTAGAGCAAAAACATGTATAAACAGTAGATGTAGCTAGTGGAAGATGCATGGCTTCAAAGGGTTCTTCATAAACATCTTTTACTTAGTTCGCCTATGAAAAAAAAAACAATTAAATATAATGTAAACTAGTAAATTAAATTTCAAAATAACTTAAAAGATTAGCATTGAAAGTATTTCCAGTTGATGATAGAGTTACGAATGCTTTGCATTGGTAGTCAACTTATTATGATAAAAGTTTTAATACGAAGCTTTGAATTGAGTTATAAAAGTGGGGATTTATTGTTGATATTGGACTTGTGTTTGTGTTTAGAGTTTAGTTGAAATGATGTGTGAAGGGAGGTGGACAATTTATTTGAAATATCAGCAACTGTGAATTTAAGGGAGATTATCATTAGGGAGAATAATGCTAGTAAGATTTTTTTTTTAAAAAAAATTATATACGTTTAAATAGGTTTGGGTTTGTTTGTCCGCACTCGTAAGTCGATCTAGGATACATATTTAAAATTTTTGGAATTTTTAAATGATATACATTTAAATAAGTTTTTTTTTTTTTATAATTATTTTGTAAACTTTCAGTGTAATGAAAAATTTCATAAATGAATGTAGGATGTTGTCATATATAAGGACATACGATAATATTCTACACTTGCATCTGAATTTCTTTTATTTTATTTGTTGTGCATAGAATAATTATTTTTTTAATAAAATCTTTTTAATAAGTAATTTCATATAATCATTCGCAAATTTGCCTATTTTATTGAAATTATTTATTCCAATGGATTGACACTCGTTTAAAGGGTCGGACCAATTATACATTCATTTAATTTCATATTATTTTTATGTCAGAATTTTTAAACTCTTTCATATTGTACTTTTGTTGAATCTCGAGTAAATATTTTTATAATTATTAAATTTTAAATCTAAATTTATTTATATAAAACATACAAATATTTACTATTGAATATGATTAAAATTAAATTTGAGCATAAAATCTAGTTTATATAAAAGTAAGATACATGTGTAGCATTATGGTATTGAATATGAAAATTTAGTATTTGTTTTTGTGAATTTTTATGTATATAGTATTGTAAAATTATTAATTTTTATAAAAGGTAAGGTGCACGGATAGAACTGTAGTTTGTAGATGTGGTTACCCATGTAGACCCTTTTCTATTTTAAGGTTTCGGAATAGAAGGAAATATATAAAGTAAAGAAGGAAAAGAGTGGGAAGAGAAAAAAAAAAATTGAAAATTTTGTATTTGTTTTTGTGATTTTTTTTATGTACTTATAGTACTGTAAATTTATTAATTTAAATTTATAAATATATATTATTTTTATATATTCACATGATGCTCAATTTTTTTTCTATATTTTTAAAAGTAAAATTCTAGTGTCGAAACCATTTTTATATATTTTTTGAAAAACGGGGATCGACTTTAAAAATGAAAATGGAGTCGCCACCAATCTTTTTTCGAGGTGTGATCAGGTCACCTTGAAATTGATTATTTTAATAAAAAACATTTTGATTTATTAAAACAATAATTTTGGTCTACTAAATTCGAGAAAACGGGTTC
Source organism: Gossypium sturtianum (assembly GCA_025698515.1). Classification (NCBI taxonomy): domain Eukaryota; kingdom Viridiplantae; phylum Streptophyta; class Magnoliopsida; order Malvales; family Malvaceae; genus Gossypium; species Gossypium sturtianum. The sequence continues at coordinate 48,978,173 of CM046943.1, forward strand.
GGGAGTCGGTTACGCACGAGGAAGGATAAGCACCCTCGTAACGCCCAAAATTGGTAGCTAATTGATTAATTAATGTCTTAATGTCGAAAATATGAGAAGATTTTAAAATATGACCCTTTTGATTTTTCAAAACTTATAACCTTTAAAAAGACATTAAATTATTTGGATAAAAGAAAAGTCGAATCTCAGTAAGTTAGAGCACGACCTTTCAAATTTCCCAAACACCAAATATCCTTTGTTTTATTTTCCTTTTTTTTTTTTTTGAAATCCCTATCTCAAAATATCAAAATGTCACATCCAATAAGTTAGGACGCAACATCTTAAATTCACAAAGATAGGTTTTTATATTTGAAAATCATATATTTTAATTTCAGAAAGGGTATTTGATCATTTAGACTTAATGAGAAAAATCGAAGCCCAGTAAGTTAGGGCACGATTCCCTCAAAACTCCAAATGTCAAATATTGCCTTATTTTAAGAAATAAAATTTTGGATAAAAAGTGGCAATTAAATGAGATATATTTTAAAACAATGATTTGAGTAAAATGTATCATTAATACATTACAAAACACAAATACCAAAGCAATATACTACAATTACATGATATAATAACATTTAATACTAATATAGGCAATTAAGAGAGAGAATAACATAAAATAGCAAATGATACAAGTAATAAAACGACCATGCTAAAGCAAACATAAGAATAATAAACAAATAAAAGAACGTGAATAACAAATAAAAGATATAAAGTAAGTAATAAAAATTCAAAAGATCTATGCGAAAGATAAAAAAAACTAAGAAATGAATACGAAACTTTACATATGAGATCAAATATAAAAGTAAAATAACAATATAAGATAAATGATATATGCAAAACAATAAAGGGATATTATAACAATTTTTTTTTTAAAAATAGAATAATAAAAAAATAAAAAAACGATATGGCAAAATCTAAAATAGTTAATATATACATAATAAAATGAATAAATATAAAAAACTTTGAATAAAAATGTATAAGGAATAACTTATAATAAGTATATAATATACCATTTAAAAATAGATAATATACATATTTTAAATAAACAATATATGGAAAATTTTGCCTTAATAATAAAACAATTTAGATGATGTACAACATACAAATTTTCAAATAATACATAATATGATTAAAGTTAAATAATATATAATATATAGATAATATATAACAAAAAAATAATATATATGATAAAACAATTTAACGTAAATAGGGAAAAGGAAAAAAGGAAAAAAAGTTTAAAATAATTAAAATAAATGAATAAATAATGATTAAGCAATTAAATGGATAAATAAATAAAAAGAAGAAGCATAAGTCAACCTAACTCCCGCAATATGAGGATTCAACGAAATTCCTCCACCAAAATCTAACTCGAACGGAAGCAACTTAAAAAGAAACGAAGATGAGCGAAGAACAAAATAAGAACAAGTCACAGAAAATAAGAACGCAAAAGAGAGAGAAATTTGAGTGAATGCTCACAAGAATTTTTATTACTCAAAACTCAAGTCTGTTACAATGAAGGGAGAGGCCTCTATTTATAGTTGAGCCTCCTAAAATCCAACGGTACAGATCAATTACATCAACGGCTAAGATTAAAAGGTATCTACAAATTAAATCTCTAAGATTACAAAATCATATCTTCTAAGATTGCATATCATATCTTCTAGGATTGCATATCATATCTAAGATTTGCATATCATATCTAAGATTGCATATCCTTGAAGATTATGTTTCCATATACGTCAAGCTTGTAGATGGACCTTCAATCTTTTCAAGTAATGGGCCATTCCGATCGGGCCAAATGATATATTTTGGATTGGACTTGAACTTTATTTTATTATTTTGAGTTTATTATTTTTTTGTATGGGCCCGGGCTAAATTGGCCTATTACATCTAGTTTTATATAAATTTTGATATATTTCTCTATACATTAATTTATAAATGTACATATATTATTTTTATATATTCACATAGAGCTCAAATTCTTTTTGCTATATTTATTTTTAAATGTTAATTTTTTTGGTGTTTGTTTCTAATAACACGTTTTTTAGTTTGTTTTTAATTAGGGGTGAGCATTCGATCGAGTTGAATCGAATCGAGTAAAAAAATTTTGAGTTAGTCAAGTTGAAGAATCCTATTTTAGCAACCGAACTCAATTTGAATTTTTTTCGAATCCAATTGAGTCAAAAAATTTCGAGTCCAGACGAGTCGACTTAACAAATCCTATTATTTATACTCAATGTTGTGTTTACATGGACTGATTATTTAACTAGTAAACTAAGTATAAGATTATTTAACTACAAAAACAATATAATGGTTTTGCCTTTTAACTTAATGAGTAAACGTATATCAAAACGACGTAGTTTTGCCTTTTAAATTAATGGTTTTGACTTTTAACTTTAGAAAAGGTAAACATTTATCAAATCAACGTAGTTTTGCCTTTTCTTATTCGGATTTTCAGATAACTCGAATTGTATAATTCATATTCGATTTAAACCGAAAAACTTAATTTTTTTATTCGAGTTGATCCAAATAACTTGATTAACTCAAATAACTCGAACTATTTAATTCAAAATTTGAAATTTTTATCGAGTTTTTCGAATCAAATCTAATTTTACTCACCCCTACTTTTAATAGCACATATTTTAGTTTTGTTGGGTTTTTGCTGTTGTTTCTCTCGCTAGGCAGAAAGGGTGAAATTGGGGTTTGGAGGTGTTACGACAGAGATGGAGGAAGAGTTTGCGGCGCTTTCCATTGAGAGCGAGGAGGATGAGGCATGGAAAATCAATATGGGAGAAGAGGTGTAACCTCTCTAACCCAGCCTAAACGTTATGGTCGAATTCTGAAGGCTACATTGACCACCAAAATGGCTCAAATAAACTTTTGTAATTTCAAACATATTTTAAAACATTTTCCTTTATATTTAAAACTAGTGAAATTTGATATTTGTCTTTATTTCACGAAAACATGCTAATTTTAGAAATGAAGTGTCTTTAAAATTTGATTTGTATAGAATAATCATTTTAAAAATTAAGTTGAATTTTATTAAAAACTTATTTTTAGTATAGCAGCAGAAAAGAGTGATTTAATAAGACCCTTATTAAAAACTAATTTTATGTGTAATAGGCCCAATTTGCCCGAGCCCATACAAAATACAAAAACAGAAAATAAAACAATTTTAAAATCAAAATGTCCAGTCCATTTACAGCCCAATAAAACAAAAATTACAAGATTAAACTACCCTCAAGCCCAAAACATTAAGCCCAAACTAAAATAGGCCCGAGTGGCCCAAGTGATCAGGCAAGTTAGAAACCTAGGGTTTTCTGGAACCCTAGGCGCCGCAAGCGCCCAACGCAGCCCCTAGTCGCGCCGTAGTCAGCGCGAGTCACGCCTTAACACCGCCGTGTTACTCTCCATTCACCTGCAAAATAAGGAAAGAACGCAAGACAGTATCTTTGTATTCATTTTTCAATTTATTTTTTTGGGCTATAAAAACCCTAATGGAATCTGTAAAAGGGGGACCTTTTTTAATTAGATACGGATATACACCCTGCAATTTTACAAACACAGAGAATAAATAGAAAGTAGAAACTCAACAAAGGTTTCTTTTTACTTTTTTTTTTCTTTTCCCAAATCTGTTCTTGTTTTTTTATTTTCTATTTTAGTTTTTTTTCCCACATCAAAGGTTTAAAATATATTAAAAAGGGAGGAAAAAACTCACACATCGCGTGATGGCGTGTGTGGTGACCAATCGAAGTTCTCATTGAAAATCATTGGGGCGGCGAGAGAATGAAGAGAGAGCTTCTTTTTTTTTTTTTTTTGAAATAGAAAGAAGAAATGAAAATTTTACAAAAAAAATTTGGCTTTTATAGCCTATTGGAACGGCGCCGTTTTGGGTAGCCTCCCTAACGCCTGAAACAACGTCATTTCAACCCCTTTAGCCTGCGCGTTGACCCGACCCGGGGAGGATCTGCGTGTTTCTGTAAAATGGGATATATACCGTTTTAGCCCCTCCGCATTTTTTTTAATTCAGTTTTTTTAAATTATAATTTACCCCAGTAATTTTCTTGCCGATTCATTTTAGTCCCCCTTGATGCCGCGCGTTTTGGATTGGGGGAATAATTTCCCAATTAGTCCCTATCTCTTTGGGGCGCGTTACAATTTGGTCCCTTTCCTTTTACTTATTTTTAGATTTGCCCCAAGTTTTTATTTTAAGCTTAATTTAGTCCTTTTTCTTATTTTCTTTTATTATTTTTCGATTACTGTCATTTTTTTTATTATTGTTATTATTTTTAATATTATTATTATTGTACTTATCATTATTATTATTACTTTTCTTATTATTAATATTGTTATTGTTATTGTTATTCTTATTATTATAATTATTATTAATATTATTATTACTTTTAACATTACCAGTATTATTATTTTAATATTACTACTACTATTATTTTTTATTTTATTTATAATTGACTTTATTATTATTATTATATTCATTAATATTATTATTATTATTTTTATTATTAACACTATTTTTATTTTCACTAGTACTATTATTACTATTTTTATTATTATTAATATTATTTTATTTTTATTTTTTTTCCATTATCATTATTATCACTATTTATCATTACTGTTACTATTATTTTTATTATTAATACTATTGTTTATTTTAAATATTTTTTCTATTATTTTTATTATTACTAATATTATTTTTATTATTTTTATTATTTGTTTATTAATACATTTTATTATTGTTATTATTGCATTTTTGTCACTATTTTTCTTTTATTACATATTATTTGTTTGAATTTTCATTTATTTTTGCTTTTATTTTGTAATTTATAGTATCTCCCTCATTTCTACCCTAGTATGCATGTCTACTATAATTCGTCTTTCATTCTATTACGGCCATATCACATTTTATTCAAGGCCTTACATTTTATCCGATTTTCAAAATAAGCAAACACTCCGCGTTTTAGGGTTAGAAAGAAATCGTACCCTAACTTACTGGGTTTCGATTGTTCTCTTCGAGTCCAAAGAACCTATTACTTTCTTTTTAAAAGTTAAATAAAAACTTATTCTCGAGAATTCAGAATTGTCGTATCCTAACTCACTGGATATGACATTTTGTTATCTCGGGATAAGGATTTCAGAAAACAAGGCAATATTTCATGTTTGGAAGTTCGAGAAATTGTGCCCTAACGTGCTGGGTTTCGATTTTTCGTTCGTCCAAATAACTAAATATCCTTTTAATTTCGTGTTTTGAGAAATTAAGGGACGATCTTAGTTTCGGGGGTTATAATTGCACCCTAACGTACTGGATGTGATATCTTATCCTTTTGGAACAAAGGAGTCTTAATATTTCAAAATGGGTTATACAAACATTTTTAAAATGAATTGTATCTTAAAATCTTTTCAAATTCTCGACATAAGGACTTTAATTAATCAAATCGGTACCAATTTTGGGCGTCACGAGGGTGCTAATCCTTCCTCGTGTGTAATCGACTCTCGAACCCATTTTTCTAAATTTCGTAGACCAAAACTGTCGTTTTAATAAATCAAAATATTTTAACGATAAATCTCAAGGTGGCCCGATCACACCTCAAAAAGGATTGGTGGCGACTCCATTTCCGTTTTTAAATTCGACTCCGTTTTCCAAACAAAAAAATGGTTTCGACAGCTTGGCGACTCCGCTTGGGACCAATAAGAGAGTCAAGCCGTAAAATTTATTATTTCCTGTCCTTTTGTCTAAATTTGAAAATCCGATTTGAAAAATTACGATCCTTTTTATCGCATGTTGTTCTAATCTTGTAAAGTATTTCTGCATTGCATTGCATGACCGTTGTGGTCACACCCTTTTAAGTAGGAGTGAGAAGCTACTCCTTCGTGAGGTTTTCACCTCCGTCCAGGATAGCAGATCACTTTCGGGATACATCCGTACCTATGTCTTTGTGAGATTTTCATCTCCGTGCAGCCATAGGGAAATGTATTCCCCTAAACTGAACTCGGTCCGTATGAGCCTATAATGGGTGATGATCGAGGAATCTGCTGGTTCAGGTACCTCAACTTTAGAGCTAAACCACATGTAGAAAACCTAAGGGCTTACCCTAGGTAGAACTATGCCAAACCCTAGTGGTCACCCAGATAGGTGCCCTATTTTGTTATCTATTTCTCTTGTGCTAACGTGTTCTCTTTTGTTTTGATTGCATTGCATTCACATCATAGAAAAGAGCTGTTGATTCAAATTTGATTGCTAAATAGAAGAGTTTGTCATGAGAAAATGGATTTCTTGATAAAGTGGATTATAATACGGTCGTCTGAATATGGTCCAAGTAAATACAACTAGAGAAGACTGATAGTCCGTGAAGGAATACAAGACTTTATTGCCCAAGGATTCAAGTTGACAATGACTATTCGAGAATCACCACGTCTCAGCTTTCTTGAAGAGGCTAACGAGTATTGTGGAAATAAGTGAGCAGTGAGTCGCGGCCCAGATCAAGTAAAAAGTGCTAGTAGAGACATTTATTAGAAAGTTCGCGAGATTGGACCTTAACATCCGGATAAGAAGAAAGGGATCAATGTCTTCGCTTGGAATATGAGGGAAAGGCCGTATAAATATCCGTTTTATGTAAAGGAATTTATTTTCTAGAAAAGTTGTTCTAATGAAATTGAATTCAGAATCAACGCCTCTCTTTCTTTTTGCATTCATTTCATGCATTTGCATTATATCACATCATATGCATTAAAATCCATAGAAGGACCCTAATTAGTTGAAATTATTTCAGAAAAAGAGAGAAAGAGAGAAAGTTAATCTAGAAACTAAACATCGTTACGGTACTCGCGCTAAGACAAAAGATATGGATCAAAGACTTGAACAATTTCAAAGAGATATGCAAGACCAGCTGCAAGAGCAGTTGGCAAAGATCCAACAAGATATGAGGGAACAAATGATGGAAGCCCAAAGGAATATGGTGGCTCAAATGACTCAGCTACTGAATAGGGCAATAGACAAGGGAAAAGGCCCCATGATTAATGCTGGAGAAGATAATGAGGATTATCCTCCGGGTTTTACCCCACCGCATGCACAAACACAACCTGAAGCATATCCTTGAAGGCCGTCCGTTACAATTAGGCCTCAACAAGGTCTAGCTGATACTGGAGTGCCCATGAACTTCCAAGTTGGCACAGGATCTAACCCAGGAGATAACCCTGCTAATCCTGTTATCCCTGATTTAGATATAGCAGAGAGGGAAGGGACAAGAATTGAATCCTTAAGGCAGTTAGAGGATCGTTGTAGATGGTTGGAAGAAAAGTTCAAGGCCTTGGAAAATGCTGATAATCACCATGGAATTGATGCTAAAGATTTGAGCTTGGTTCCAAATTTGGTGCTTCCTCATAAGTTCAAAGTTCAAGAATTTGAGAAGTACAATGGGACTAGCTGCCCTGAATCCCACATTACCATGTTCTGTAGACGGATGACCGGCTATGTTAATAATGATCAACTCTTGATTCATTGTTTCCAAGATAGTTTGGTGGGGGTAGCGTCCATGTGGTACAATCAACTGAGCCGTGCTAGGATTAGTTCCTTGAGGGACCAAGCCCAAGCTTTTATGAAGCAATATAATCATGTCACAGACATGACGCCTGATAGAATCACTTTGTAGAATATGTAGAAGAAGTCAAATGAAAGCTTCAGGCAGTATGCGCAAAGATGGAGGGAGGTTGCCATGCAAGTTCAACCACCGCTCCTAGAAAAGGAAACTACAATGCTTTTTATCAATACCTTAAAGGCCCCATTCATTACTCACATGATAGGAAATACCACAAAGAGTTTTTCGGATATAGTAATGGTGGGAGAAATGATTTAAAATTGCATAAGGGGTGGCAAGATAGAAACAGGGGAAAACACCAAAAGGTTAACTCCAAGGAAAAAAGAGAACGAGGTGAATAATACGAGTACATATAATAAAGGGTACTCGAATTCAATTACTGTCAGTCAACCAAAAGTAACCACTAGCTATCAAAGCTCTTCAAGGCAGGAATCCAATTCGAGGCCAAATACAGAAAAGCTCAAGTTCACACCCATCCCGATGACATATAAGGAGCTGTATCAGAATCTTTTTTATGTGCATGTGGTGTCTCCATCCTACTCGGAACCCGTTCAACCTCTATTCCCAAAATGGTATAATGAGAATGCCCAGTACGAGTACTACGCGGGAATAATGGGTCACTCAATTGAAAACTATACTATGTTTAAAAAGTTGGTCGAAAGGTTTATTAAAATAGGAATTGTGAAGTTCAACGCTTCATCAGAACATGATCACTTTGACGAGGCAATAAGTACGATAATTGAAGGAGGAGACAAGAAAGTTGCAACTCCTTGAAGAAGTCAAAAGCGAGGAGGGAACCGGGGAACGAAGTTTCCAGGCCCTTGCATACTTGGGAGTGTTTTGAATAATGGGACTGTGGAAGAGATCCCTATATTTTTAGAGCTAATCTAGAGTAATATTCAAAACACGCTTGTTGACTTAAGCCTAGAGGCAATAAGAACCCATTTGTGAAATAGGCTTGTGTCCGAAATTTTTATTTTGATAAAATGCATCTTTTTGAGCAAATATTCTTTTATTTTTTTCCATTTCATACTGTACAAATAATTGTTCTTAGTTTTTTTATTTTGTTTGTTCTTTGGACTTTCTTTCAAGTATTTTTTCATTCTTCATTCATGACCATACAAATAATCATTCTTTGAATCATTTATTCTTTGGAATCTTCCTTCGAACCTACAATAGGTCTCCAGATATCAACGATATGAGTAACGCTATTACTGACTCAGAGTCTCCTTTCGAGTAAGATATGTGTCTAGAGGGATCTCAGGACTTTGAAGATGACAGAGATTGTAACTTATCTTCTGATTTGTTAAGAATGGTAGAACAAGATGAAAAATAGACCCTACTCTACGAAGGGTCAGTGGATATTATGAGCCTAGAAAAGAGGTGAAGATTGTAGCCTAGCTCACCACAGAAATAAGGCGTGGCATCATTGAGTTATTTTCAAGAACTCAAAGATGTTTTTACATGATCATATCAGGACATGCCTGGGCTACTAAGACGCGGGCTAAACATGAGGATCGAGCACTGTTAGTCTACCATGGAAGGGGATTGTATCGCTTATATACATTAAATATCTGAATTGAAGAAGACGAGATTTATGTGACTCCTCCATTTTCTTCACAGACTTTTCTATATGTAGGGCATGGATGTTATGGGGCCGATCTCGTCAAAAGCTTCTAATTGAAATTGAATTATCTTTGTGGTCATCGATTACTTCACTAAGAGGGTGAATGTCGCTTCATATGCCAATATTACAAAGTCGACAGTCATCAAATTTCAAAAAAAAAAGCAAAAAGGAAAGGATCAATTGCCGGTAAAGAATGCCAAAAAGGATCATGTTTAACAATGCATAACTGTACAATGTTAAAGTTTACAGTTTTTTCAAAGATCAGTTAGCATATCACAGTGCAACAAAGGTTGCCAAAAGAAAAAGTACAAAAATAAAAAAACAACAAAAAAATATGAAATGTGACCAAGACTTGTAAAGATTGGCATAAGAAGCTACCGTTTACTCTCTATGCTTATCAAACGTTGACCAGGACTTTTGCTGGGGCAACATTTTTCCCATTGGTTTATGGAATAGAAGTGGTTTTACCCATGAAAATCGAGATTCCTTTGCTCCAAGCTTTGGTTGAGTCAAGAATTGGATGAAGTAGAATGTCTCCAGTGAACTTGGCTGAAGAAAAGGGTTTGAAAGTATTCATCATAGTCAAAAAATGAATGATGCTAATTTATGTCGAAAATGGTCCACCCAAGGGAATTTCATGATGGGGACCTAGTATTGAGGAAGATCCTTCTTATACAAAAGGATTTCAGAGGAAAGCATATGCCAAATTGGGAAGGACCTTATGTAGTAAAAAAGGGTCTGTTCTAGAGGAGCATTGATATTGACCGAGACGGATGGAAAAAACTTGCCCAATCCAATGAATTCAGGTTCAGTCAAGAAGTATTTTACCTGAAAGGGGAAAGGCCAATGTGAAAACCTGTAAAGGGCGCCTTGAAAAAAAAAGAGGAGAGGCTAAGGCGAAAACCCGCAAATGGCACTTTGAGACCAAATGGGGTTTTGAGCCGAAAACCCAAAAAGGGCGGCTCAAATTTTGATCAAAGGTAGGGCATGTGGAAGTCTTGCTATGCTTGAATTAACAATAAGTAAGTATGCTATGTCTTGGGGCATTAACAAAGTACTCCGGATCCTCTAAACACATCTTGAGCTCAAAATGGTCCTCAAGAAGTTTGTACAGAGAAGCTCAGGCTGCGATATCTGGGGCACCTAGCTTCTATCTTACCCATTTTGAATTTGCTATCTTTGATTACTTTATTCTTTTCAAGATACACCCCAATAAATTTTCTTTTATGGCCTTGGCTATCTTTGATTACTTTATTCTTTTCAAGATACACCCCAATCAATTTTCTTTTATTGCCTTGGTTAGCTTTGATTAACTTATTTGTTTCGAGCTATGCTCCTGATTAATTTATTTCTTGTCCATTGTTGTGATCTTTTTCAAGCATTTTATATTGAAATAACAATTAATGGACTAATAATACTTTCATAAAAGAAGTTTCGTATATTACTCTAGAAGCTTCTAAATAATATGAGAATATGAAACATGACTATTGTTTAGAACTCACCAAGCCTAAGGGTTGGAAATATTGAAAGATGATTATCTTTTTGGATTTTTATCGGTTGAATAAAAAAGATAAGACATTTCATCAGTGATACCTTCTCGACAAATAACGAGCAATGTCAACCCAAGTGTAAAAGTGGATCATTTTTGGGAAAGGAAAAATGATACTCTGCATTCATACAAATTTCAAGCATATACATCTGGTCATTACACCCAGGGAATGGTGTAACAGATCAAATTGATTGAAGATGATACAAATTCTATACCTCTGAGTGGCAGCAGGATGGATGGAAGAAACCAAATGTTATTCCCCTGAAGTTGCAGTGGGAGGTACAAACTTTATGTCCCAAGGTTCAAGTGGAGTGGGCTCAGAATTACCATGGGGCAAATTATTTGAGCAGAATATGATACTTTGAGAGGAACGAGGATGAAGAACAAATGAGTGATGACACCTTAAGTAGGAATCATTCTCATAACATTTCTGCATTCATATATCATAGTGCGTCTAATTAGGAGCATTTGATTCATTTTGATCAGGGCATCCTAATCATTCGGCTTAAGCATATACCCATTCTACAGGTCATGTTCTCTATAGGACAATGTAGTAGGGTAGATTAACGCTTTCAGCCTGACCTCCCTGAAGTTGCAGTGGAGCAGACTAAAATAGCAGATCTGGCCTTCCTGAAGTTGCAGTGAAGCAGATCAAAGACATCAGCCTTGTCTCCCTAAGTTTGCAGTGGAGCAGGCTAAAAGATAGCAGATCCTGCCTTTCTGAGGTTGCAGTGAAGCGGATCAAAACATCGATCGCATCCCCGAGTTTGCAAAGTGGAGTAGATCAAGACATCGATCTTATCTTTACGAAGTTGCGAGAAGCGGATCGAAGATATTAGCTGCCTCCTGAAGTTGCAACAGAGCCGATCAAGACAAGCAGATCTTATCTTCCTGAAGTTGCAGGAAGTAGATCGAAGATATTAGCCTGCCTCCCTGAAGTTGCAACAGAGCCAACTGAAGACATCAGATCTTATCTTCCTCAAGTTACAGGAAGCAGATCGAATATATTAGCCTGCCTCCCTGAAGTTGCAGCGAAGTAGACTGAAGATAGCAGATCTTATCTTCCCCGAAGTTGCGAGAAGCGGATCGAAGATATTAGCTTTGCCTCCTCGAAGTTGCAAAATGAGCGGCATCGAAGACATCAGATCTTATCTTCCTGAAGTTGCAGGAAGCAGATCAAAGTTATTAGCCTGCCTCCCTGAGTTTGCAGTAGAGCAGACTAAGATAGCAGATCTTGTCTTCCTGAGATTGCAGTGAAGCAGATCGAAGATACTAGTCTGGCGTCCCTGAGTTTGCAGTGGACTAGACCGAAGATAGCAGATCTTGTCTTCTTGAGTTTGCAAATGGCGGTCGAATATACCAGTTTGCGATGGAAATGCATCAATATAGCAGATCTTGTCTTCCTGAGTTTGCAGTGAAGTGGATCGAAAACATCAGCCTGGCATCCCTGAGTTTGCAGTGGAGCAGACTGAAAATAGTAGATCTTGTCTTTCTGAATATTGCAGTGAAGCAAGATCAAAGATACTAGTCTCACTCTCCTTGAAGTTGCAGTTGGGTTAGAGACTACTTGAAGAAAACGAGGGCCAAGAAGTCAAGACTCGGCAAGACCGGGCAAAATTGGTCTTTTTTTAGTCTTTGCTCTATTCTCGTTACACGACAATGAGCAAAGAGGGGCAGCTGTAATAGGCCCAATTTGCCCGGGCCCATACAAAATACAAAAACAGAAAATAAAACAATTTTAAAACCAAAATGTCCAGTCCATTTACAGCCCAATAAAACAAAAATTACAAGATTAAACTACCCTCAAGCCCAAAACATTAAGCCTAAACTATAATAGGCCCGAGTGGCCCAAGTGATCAGGCAAGTTAGAAACCTAGGGTTTTCTGGAACCCTAGGCGCCGCAAGTGCCCAACGCAGCCCCTAGTCGCGCCGCAGTCAGCGCGAGTCACGCCTTAACACCACCGTGTTACTCTCCATTCACCTGCAAAACAAGGAAAGAGCGCAAGACAATATCTTTGTATTCATTTTTCGATTTATTTTTTGGGGCTATAAAAACCCTAATGGAATCTGTAAAAGGGGGACCTTTTTTAATTAGATACGGATATACACCCTGCAATTTTACAAACACAGAGAATAAATAGAAAGTAGAAACTCAGCAAAGGTTTCTTTTTACTTTTTTTTTTTATTTTCCCGAATCTGTTCTTATTTTTTTATTTTTCTATTTTAGTTTTTTTTCCCACATCAAAGGTTTAAAATATATTAAAAAAGGGAGGAAAAAACTCACACATCGCGGTGGCCGGCGGTGGCGGTGACTGGTCGGAGCTCTCGCCAGAAATCGCTGGGGGAAGAGAGAATGAAGAGAGAGCTTCTGTTTTTTTTGAAATAGAAAGAAGAAATGAAAATTTTACAAAAAAATTTGGCTTTTATAGCCTGTTGGAACGGCGCCGTTTTGGGCAGCCTCCCTAACGCCTGAAACGACGTCGTTTCAACCCATTCAGCTCGCGCGTTGACCCGACCTGGGGAGGATCCGCATGTTTCTGTAAAATGGGATATATACCGTTTTAGCCCCTCCGCATTTTTTTTATTTTTTTAATTCATTTTTTTAATTATAATTCGCCCCAATAATTTTCTTGCTGATTCATTTTAGTCCCCCTTGATGCCGCGCGTTTTGGATTGGGGGAATAATTTCCCAATTAGTCCCTATCTCTTTGGGGCGCGTTACAATTCAGTCCCTTTCCTTTTATTTCTTTTCAGATTTGCCCCAAGTTTTTATTTTAAGCTTAATTTAGTCCTTTTTCTTATTTTCTTTTATTATTTTTTGATTATTGTCATTTTTTGATTATTGTTATTATTTTTAATATTATTATTGTATTTATCATTATTATTATTACTTTTCTTATTATTAATATTGTTATTATTATTCTTATTCTTATTCTTATAATTATTATTAATATTATTATTACTATTTTAGTATTATTATTACTATCATCTTGTTATTACCACTATTATTTTTATTAATCTTATTATTATTATTACTTTTAACATTACCAGATTATTATTTTAATATTACTACTACTATTATTTTTATTTTATTTATAATTGACTTTATTATTATTATATTCATTAATATTATTATTTTTATTTTTATTATTAACACTATTTTTATTTTCACTAGTACTATTATTACTATTTTTATTATTATTAATATTATTTTTTATTTTAATTTTTTTCCATTATCATTATTATCACTATTTATCATTACTGTTACTATTATTTTTATTATTAATACTATTGTTTATTTTAAATATTTTTTCTATTATTTTTATTATTACTATTATTTGTTTATTAATACGTTTTATTATTGTTATTATTGCATTTTTGTCACTATTTTTCTTTTATTACATATTATTTGTTTGAATTTTCATTTATTTTTGCTTTTATTATTGTAATTTATAGTATCTCCCTCATTTCTACCCTAGTATGCATGTCTACTATAATTCGTCTTTCATTCTATTACGGCCATATCACATTTTATTCAAGGCCTTACATTTTATCCGATTTTCAAAATAAGCAAACACTCCGCGTTCTAGGGTTAGAAAGAAATCGTACCCTAACTTACTGGGTTTCGATTTTTCTCTTCGAGTCTAAAGAACCTATTACTTTCTTTTTAAAAGTTAAATAAAAACTTATTCTCAAGAATTCAGAATTGTCGTGTCCTAACTCACTGGATATGACATTTTGTTATCTCGGGATAAGGATTTCAGAAAACAAGGCAATGTTTTGTGTTTGGAAGTTCAAGAAATTGTGCCCTAACGTGCTGGGTTTTGGATTTTCGTTCGTCCAAATAACTAAATATCCTTTTAATTTCGTGTTTTGGGAAATTAAGGGACGATATTGGTTTTGGGGGTTATAATGTCGCACCCTAGCGTATTGGATGTGATATCTTATCCTTTTGGAACAAAGGAGTCTTAATATTCCAAAACGGGTTATACAAACATTCTTTAAAATGAATTGTATCTTAAAATCTTTTCAAATTCTCGACATAAGGACATTAATTAATCAAATCGATACCAATTTTGGGCGTCATGAGGGTGTTAATCCTTCCTCGTGCGTAATCGACTCCCGAACTCGTTTTTCTAAATTTCGTAGACCAAAACTGTCGTTTTAATAAATCAAAATATTTTAACAATAAATCTCAATGTGACCCGATCACACCTAAAAAAGGATTGGTGGCGACTCCATTTTCGTTTTTAAAGTCGAACCCATTTTCCAAACAAAAAAATGGTTTCGACATTATGCATAGTCATTTAAATATCAATTCAAGCGGTTTAAAAATTAATGCCATGCAATTCAAAATGAATCCCAAAATTAAAGTCCCATGACATAGTCTGAATAAAAATTAATAGAGGCCCAAAACAATTATTAAAATTAAATTTCAAGTACTTAAAAAGTGAAAACATCTGAGAAGCTGTAACAGCCCGTTTTTGGGTCAAATCAAAATAGTGGTTTCGGGACCACAAATCTGAAGTAGAAATATTTATTTTAATATTTCTTTAAGATATACAACATGATTGAATGATTTTGTGAGAATTTCGTTAAGAAATTTTATCGATAGAGTGTCCAATTTGACTAATAGGACTAAATTGCAATAGGTGCAAAATGTGTGTTCTAGATGTTAAAGGTGTCTAATTGCTATGAAATTCTAAATTGGAGGTCCTTAAATGGTATTTAGACCATTATACTTTAGGATGGACAAGAATGGACATGGAGTAGGTAAATTTTCAAAGTTTAAGTGAAGGGCATTTTGGTAATCTAGTAAATAAAGACAAAATAAGTAAAATAAAAGTGTCCATCTTCTTAAATTAGTCCCCCCATAGTTGAATTTGAAGAATAAGACATAGCTAGGGTTTTTTCCACTTTCAAGCTCGATTGTAAGTCCGTTCTTGCCCCGTTTTTAATGATTTTTATGATTTTGAAGTTGTCTCAACCTAATCTAGCCTTTCCAAGGACTAATTTGAAAGAAAATAAAAGTATAAAATTTTACCCATGTAGAATATGTATGTATTTTGATGTTTTATGGTAGAAAATGCATGTTTGATGTTAGGAAAACAACATTTACAAAGTGATTTTCGATGAAAATGTCAAAACGGGACCTCTTTGTAAAAAGTTGTAAAATGTGTAGAATAGTGTGAATAAATGAAAATTGTGGGCTATTATGAGTATGAATAAGTTTTGGTTAGGCTTGGGTTTTTAGGAAATTGAATGAAATTCATTGTACGAGCCTAGGGACTAAAATGTAAAATGTCACAAGTTTAGGGGCAAAAATGTAATTTTTGCCATAGTGTATTTTTGAGTTGAATTGAATAATGTGATGAGTAAAAAATCTAAATTTGATATTATAGATCAAGAAAAACGAAGTTCGAGTTTAGACTAGGGAAAGAACAAGGTTGTGGACTAAATCGAACTAATAGCTGTTTTTGTAACCGAGGTAAGTTCGTATGTTAAATAAGCTTTAATATAATTGTAATTAAATGATTTAATATTGCATGAACTGTATGATTGATTATGTTGACGAGTCTAATTCTATGGACGATTCCGATGACGATTCGACAAATAAGAAATCTCGTTTGAACCTTAGGAATAGGTTAGGATACAAGAGATGTAACAACCTGTTTTGGTCAAATCAGAACAGTGGTTCCGGGAAAAAAAATTTGAAGTCAAAATATTTATTTTATTATTATTTTAATTTCTATAGTATGATTGAGTGATTGTGTGAAAATTTCGTTAAGAAATTTTATTGTTTGAATGGTTAATTTGATAAAAAGGACTAAATCGCGTAAAGCGTAAAACTTGAGTTCTAATAGCTAAAGGTGTCTAATAGATGTAGAACCTTAAATTTAAGATCCTTATGTGGTAATTAGACCATTATTCATTTGAGTGGACATATATGGACATATTAACACATGTATTAGTGGTTTATTATAAAGGTTAAATTGGTGATTAGTAATATAAGTTAATTAAATTAAAACAAAACCATTTTCATCCACCATTGTCATCTCTTTCACCAATTTTTAAAGGAGAAAAAAGCCATGGGAGCATGTTAGGGCATTCGGCAAAGCAAATCATCTTGAATTGGTATGATTTTTCATCCCGTTTTTAATTATTTCTATGTTTTTGTGATCGTTACAACTAGTATTAGCTAGCCTAGGGACTAATTTGCAAAACTCTTAAAGATTTTGAATGATGCCATTGATGAATATGTATGAGTTTTGATGTTTGATGATAGATTATAAATATTTGTTAAGAGTATTATAAGTTTTGTTAAGTGATTTTTGGTGAAAATGCAAATTAGGGGCTAAATTTTGAAATGTTGAAAATGTGTGGTTGAAATGTGAAATAAATGAAAAATATGGACTGCAAGGGGTACTATGGTAATTCGGCTAGCATGGGTCTATGGTGAATTTCATTAATTTTTGATTTTGTGAAATAAGGACTAAATTGTAAAAGTTGTGAAATATTAGGGGCAAATGTGTAAAATTGTCTAAATAAGTGTTTTGGACTAAATTGAATAGAGAGATGATTAAATAAGCTGATTTTGGTTACTTATAGATCAAGAAAAGAGGAATCCAGACATAGACCGGGGAAAAGGCAAAGTAATTGAATAGTCGGTCTGTTTCATCATTTCCGTACACGAGGTAAGTTTGTATAATTGAACTTGAATGTGTAATTATTCAATTGATGGATGGTATTGAGATTTTATTTATTCTATGGTTAAATGTGATGAATTTGATCTAAATGTACGGTTTAAGTCGACGAGATACTGGATAAGACCATAGCTGGGCTATGGCAATCAGATAATAAGACCATAACCGGGTTATGGCATGTGAATGTAAGACCACGAAAGGGCCTTGGCAATGTTTGTGTAAGACCATAGTTGGACTATGGCATCAGAAAATTGACGTACTTATATCGTAAGCATTTATAAACTCGAAGTGATTCAATAAGTGAATTGGTGAGAATAGATATGTATCAGTACATGTATGTACAGAAAACTATTCGAATGATGAATTAAAAGAAGATGAGAACTTAAGAGTTGCTTTGTAGTTAAACTTTATGTTATCTCATTGATTGAGGTTTTAATTGCAAATTATGTATCTATTTGGAATTGTTAATGAATGTTGAGTTTAATTCATATTCACATACAAACTTACTAAGCTTTATAGCTTACTTTATTTATTTTCTTCTATGTTTTATAGTATTTCGAAGCTAGCTTGGATCCAGGGATCGTCAAGGACTTCATCGCACTATCGGACATCTAATTTGGTACTTTTGAATTGTATATTTATGTTATATGGCATGTATAGGCTTGAGTCATTTTGGTATGTTTGATGAACATGTATTTTGGGCCATTTAAGTTGGCTTGTGTTGATAATTTTGTTAATGTATAAAGATGTGTAAATGGCTTTGTTTTGAATTAGGTAATTGACCTATAATGAATGAATGAGGTTGAATTGATAATACATATTTGGAATGGTTTTATTTAATGAATCATATATGTGAATTATGTCTAGTAAAATAAGATGAGTTGATAGGTATTTGAATAGGTAAATGGCATTGAATTGAGTATTGAAATGGTGGAAATAGATATAGTATGAATTGTGTATTGGTTGATGACCTTTGGCTGCATAATTGTGTCTTGAATTGGCACCATTTGGGGTTATGTAGGTATATGCAAAGGTGGGTGGCAAATTGGCTTGGTAAATAGCCTATTTTTGTCCACACGGGCGTGTGTGACACACGGTCTGGTTACACGGCCATGTGTCCCCTGGTGTTGAATTTAAAATAAAGTCAGTATGCTCCACACGGTCTCACACACGGGTGTGTGATCGGCCTAGCACAATGGTTTCATTATTCTGACATTTCAACTCAATGGTCTTTCGTCTACAATTTACTACTGCATCATGCAACGTCAACCAGTCCATACCCAGAATAACATCAAACTCATCAAACGGAAACAACATCAAATCAGCCATAAAACAGTAACCCCGAGTCATTAACAGACAATTCTTGCAAACTTTGTCAACCAGGACATATTTGCCTAAGGGGTTCGACACTTTTATAACAAACTCAGTAGAACCAACATGTAAATTCTTACTAGACACTAAGTTCACACATATATATGAATGAGTTGATCCGGGATCTATCAATACAACTACATCAGTGTCATAAAGAGAGAATGTACCGGTAATAACATTTGGAGATGATGCTTCTTCACGAGCGTGAATAGCATAAGTTCTGGCAGGTGCTCTAACCTCGGATCTCACAACAGTATCTCGTGTCGCACCTCTACCACCACTCACATTTCCAACATTACGGAATGGTCTTCCTCTCGCAGTTTTGTCTTGCACTCTGAGATTTATCTTTCTCATCTAACTCAGGACAATCTCGAATGAAGTGTTCGTGCAAACCACATCTAAAAAAGGCTTTATCATTCTGTCTACACTCTCTAAAATGTCGTTTTCCACATTGTCCACATTCAGGTTTATACGATCTAACATTACCCACACTTGCCACTGTCATGGCTGGAGTTTTTGAACCCGTAAATTGTTTCCCACGATCTCTATTAGAGTACTCCACTGGTGCATTTTATCGACTATACGAATCTTGGGATTTCTTTGATGAAGAATGATAGGGTTTATGCATCAATCTCTTTCTCGAATCTAGCCTCAGAATCAGCCTTTCACTTTTCTTTGCCTAGTTCTTCAGCTTTGCAGGCATGCTCAACTAACACAATGAATTTTTTTAAATCCAATATCTCGACCAAAAGTTTAATATCTTCGTTCAACCCGTCAACAAACCGCTTTCACATTATCTCTTCAATTGAAACATATTCTCGAGCATATTTACTTAACCGTACAAATTCTCTCTCGTACTCGGTTACAGTCATGCGGCCTTGTTTTACTTCTAAAAGCTTTTTATGCTTTTGATCCAAAAATCATTGACTTATGTACTTTTTTCGAAACTCAATCTAAAAGAACTCCCAGGTGACACACTCTCTCAGCACCATAGATATTAATGTATTCCACCACTGGTATGCAGTGTCTCTCAAAAGGGATATAGCACACTTTAAACATTTAGCCGGTGTGCAGGAAAGTTCATCAAACACTCGGGTCGTATTTTCAAGCCAAAACTCAGCTCTCTCAGGATCATCATCAACATTAGCCCTGAACTTTTCAACCCCATGCTTACGAATTTTATTGACTTGCAGTTTGTTCAATAGTATTGGATCAATAACTTGAGAAACTATAGGGATTGGTTGAGGATTTGGCAGGGGTGGAGGTTGTTGAGCAGCCGGATTTGTCCGGACATATTGAGTTAACCACTCGTTCATCATCTTAAAAAAGGCTTCTTTAGCCTCACCTCCATGGCTACTCGACACGGGTCTAGATTCGGAAGGCGCTGTCCCTTGAGTGGGAGCTGGCACATTACACTCAACATCATCTGCTACAGCTCGTTCGGGATCCATTACTATACGAAAAAATAGTTTATAATGTTAGGATTCATCACACTATCACAGGTTATATATGGCATGTATAGCTAGACACTCACACATGTTACATTAGCCCTAGAATCGACTAAACCGTAGCTCTGATACCAATAAATGTAACACCCCTCACTCGTATTCAACGTCGAAATAAGGTTACAGAGCATTACCGAACTTACATCACTTAAAAAGATACATTTCATATACAATTTATCATGTAAAAATACAATTCAATTACAACCAATGATAGTGTCCCTTAATCGAGCCTACGAGGCCTTAAACATGCTTTAGAAATGGTTCGGGACTAAACCGATTGCTCAGGAAATTTTTGTGACACTTAAATTTTTTTTTCTTCAAACAGAGGACACACGCCCGTGTGACCAGGCCGTGTGTCTCACACGGCCACCAGACATGCCGTGTCATAGGCCGTGTGAAAAAGGGGGTACATACTGACTTGGGCCACACGGCCAACCACACGCCCGTGTGTCTTGCCCGTGTGTCCTTCGAAGTGGCCACACACGCCCAAGTGCCAAACTGTGTACTAGACCGTGCCAAACCTGTAGGGTATACTGACTTATGCAACACAGCCAAGTCACACGCTCATGTGCTAGGCCGTGTGCCAATTAGAGGTGCGACACGAGATACTGCTGTGAGATCCGAGGTTAGAGCACCTGCCAGAACTTATGCTATTCGAGCTCGCGAAGAAGCGTCATCTCCAGATGTTATTACTGGTACATTCTCTCTTTATGACACTAATGTAGTTGTATTGATAGATCCCGGATCAACTCATTCATATATATGTGTGAACTTAGTGTCTAGTAAGAATTTACTTGTTGATTCTACTGAGTTTGTTATAAAAGTGTCGAACCCCTTAGGCAAATATGTCCTGGTTGACAAAGTTTGCAAGAATTATCCGTTAATGACTCGGGGTTACTGTTTTATGGCTGATTTGATTTTGTTGCCGTTTGATGAGTTTGATGTTATTCTGGGTTGGACTGGTTGACGTTGCATGATGTAGTAGTAAATTGTAGATGAAAGACCATTGAGTTGAAATGTCAGAATAATGAAACTCTCTGAATCGAATCAAATGATTTGAAGGGTTTACCAGCTGTAATCTAGTCGATGTTAGCTCAAAAATATGTGAAAAAGGGATGGAATGCATATCTTGCATATGTACTTGATACAAAAGTGTCAGAAACAAAGATTGAATCAGTACCAGTTGTTTGCGAATATCCGGATGTGTTTCCAGAAGAGTTACCGGGTTTGCCACCGATCAGAGAGGTTGAATTTACTATTGATTTAATACTAGGAACTTCACTAATATCGATAGCTCCGTACAGAATGGCTCCGACAGTGTTAAAAGAGTTGAAAGCTCAGTTGGAAGAATTAACTGGTAGAGGATTTACAAGACCGAGTTTCTCGCCCTGGGATGCACCAGTGTTGTTTGTAAAGAAAAAGGATGGTTCTATGAGAATGTTCATAGACTATCGACAACTCAACAAAGTGACAATCAAGAATAAATATCCTTTACCGAGAATTGACGATTTATTTGATCAGTTGAAAGGTGCAACAGTGTTTTAAAAGATTGATTTGAGATCTGGTTATTATCAGTTGTGAGTTAAAGACTCAGATGTGCCGGAGATAGCATTCAGAACGAGGTACGGACATTATGAATTCCTTGTTATGCCTTTTGGATTGACTAATGCTCCTGCTATTTTTATGGATTTGATGAATCAGATATTCAGACCGTATTTAGACAGATTCGTGGTTGTATTTATTAACGACATTTTGATTTACTCTCGAGATGAGTCTGAGCATGCCGAGCATTTGAGGATAGTGTTACAGATATTAAGAGATAAGCAGTTGTTTGCAAAGTTCAGTAAATGTGAGTTTTGGCTCTGAGAGGTTGGAT
Organism: Gossypium sturtianum; assembly: GCA_025698515.1. Lineage (NCBI taxonomy): Eukaryota > Viridiplantae > Streptophyta > Magnoliopsida > Malvales > Malvaceae > Gossypium > Gossypium sturtianum. Next base: position 49,000,454 of record CM046943.1, read on the forward strand.
TTCTGGGGCATATTGTTTCAGCCAAAGGTATTAGAGTTGACCCGAGCAAGATTTTTGCAATTATAGATTGGAAACCTCCAAGAAATGTATCTGAAGTCTGAAGTTTTCTAGGACTAGCCGGTTACTATCGATGTTTTGTGAAAGGATTTTCTGTGATTGCAACACCGATGACTCGATTACTTCAGAAAGATGTAAAGTTTGAATGGTCTAAGAAGTGTTAACAAAGTTTCGAACAGTTGAAAGCATTATTGACAGAGGCACCAGTGTTAGTACAGCCCGAATCGGGTAAAGAATTTGTAATTTTCAGCGATGCGTCATTGAACGGTCTGGTTTGTGTATTGATGCAGGAAGGAAAAGTAATAGCTTATGCTTCTAGACAGTTGAAACCGCATGAAAAGAATTACCCGAAGCATGATTTAGAGTTGGCTGCGATTGTGTTTGCGTTAAAGATTTGGCGACAACACTTGTTTGGTGAGAAATGTCACATTTATACAGATCAGAAGAGCTTAAAATATTTAATGACTCAAAAAGACTTGAACTTGCGACAACGAAGATGGCTTGAATTATTGAAATACTATGAGCTAGTAATTGATTATCATCTCGGGAAAGTGAACGTAGTTACTGATGCTTTGAGTAGAAAATCATTATTTGCTTTGCGTACAATGAACACACAGTTAGCTTTGTCTGATGAAGGTTCGATTGTAGCTGAGTTGAAAGCGAGACCGTTATTTCTTCAGCAAATCGGTGAAGCCCAAAAATGTGATAAAGAATTACAAGTTAAACGAGTTCAGTGTGAGTCGACTTCTAATTCAGAGTTTCAAATCGGATCTGATGATTGTTTGATGTTCCGAGGTAGAATTTGCGTACCGAGAAATCCCGAAATTATTCAGAAGATTTTAAACGAAGCACATAGTGGTTGTTTATCCGTACATCCGGGAAGCACTAAAATGTACAACGATTTGAAACAGTTATATTGGTGGTCTGGCATGAAAAGAGACATTTCGGAGTATGTGTTGAGATGTTTGATTTGTCAGCAAGTGAAAGTCGAGCATCAAGTGCCTTCGGGTTTGCTTCAACCTGTGATGATACCTGAGTGGAAATGGGATAGCGTTACAATGGATTTTGTGTCGGGATTACCCCTAACTCCAAAAAAGAAAGATGCTATTTGGGTTATCGTTGATCGACTAACGAAATCTGCTCATTTCATACCGGTACGTATAGAGTTTTTGCTTGATCGACTAGCTGAGTTGTATATCTCTGAGATTGTGAGATTGCACGGGGTGCCTGTTTCTTTTATTTCGGATAGAGATCCGAGGTTTACGTCGCAGTTTTGGAAGAAATTACAAGAGGCTCTGGGTATAAAGTTGAATTTTAGTACAGCTTTTCATCCGCAAACTGATGGACAGTCTGAATGAGTAATTCAGATTCTCGAAGATATGCTCCGATGTAGTGTTTTGGAATTCGAAGGCAATTGGGAGAAATATTTGCCGCTAGTTGAATTTATGTATAATAACAGCTTTCAATCGAGTATAAAGATGGCACCGTACAAAGCTTTGTATGGTCATAAATGTCAAACTCCGTTGTACTGGACCGAGCTTAGCGAGAAACAAATTCACGGGGTTGATTTGGTTAGAGAAACCGAAGAAAAAGTGAAAGTAATTCGCGACTGTTTGAAAGCAGCTTCAGATCGTTAGAAATCGTATGCAGATTTAAAACGGAAAGATATTGAATTTCAGATCGGTGATAAAATGTTTCTGAAAGTGTCCCCGTGGAAGAAAATACTTCGATTTGGTCGTAAAGGCAAATTGAGTCCGAGATTCATCGGGCCGTATGAAATCATTGAAAGAATAGGGCCAGTGGCATATTGGCTATCTCTACCATCAAAGTTAGAAAAGATCCACAACGTGTTTCATGTATCGATGCTACGCCGGTATAGATCTGATCCATCGCATGTGATTTCTCCATCAGACATTGAAATAAAACCTGATATGACGTACAACGAAGAACCGATCAGAATTTTGGCTTGAGAGATCAAAGAATTGAGAATTAAACGTATATCCTTAGTGAAAGTATTATGGAAACATCACGGAGTTGAAGAGGCTACGTGAGAACCCGAGGAAGCCATGATAAAACAGTACCCTAACCTATTTACTAGTAAGATTTTTGGGGACGAAAATCCCTAGGGGGAGAGTTGTAACAGCTCGTTTTTGGTCAAATCAAAAAAGTGGATTCAGGACCACAAATCCAAAGTCAAAATATTTATTTTATTGTTATTTTAATGTCTATAGTATGATTGAGTGATTGTGTGAAAATTTCATTAAGAAATTTTATTGTTTGAATGGTTAATTTGATAAAAAGGACTAAATCGCGTAAAGCGTAAAACTTGAGTTCTAATAGCTAAAGGTGTCTAATAGCTATAGAACCTTAAATTTAAGGTCCTTATGTGGTAATTAGACCAGTATTCATTTGAGTGGACATATTAACATATGTATTAGTGGTTTATTATAAAGGTTAAATTGGTAATTAGAAATATAAGTTAATTAAATTAAAACAAAAACATTTTCATCGACCATTGTCATCTCTTTCACCGATTTTTAAAGGAGAAAAAAACCATGGGAGCATGTTAGGGTATTCGGCCAAGAAAATCATGTAACACCCCAAACTCGGCCCAGACGTTATGGCCGAATCTGGCGATATCACATTGAAGTGTTTTTCGAAAACATCGTTTCTTTGGAAAAATCCATGCTTATTATTAAATCTCGTTTATGAACCTTAACAGAAATTTAAGGTATCAAGTTCTTTTAAAACTCAAGTTGTTTTAGTAGAACGTTGATCATATTAGTTTGTTACTATACTTTAAAACCATGTTCAATGCGGAAGCTTTCATAGTAAGTTACGAAAACGTGGTGTTTTGAAAACCAATTATCTTTTAAAAACTGCGTCCTACTACTACTCAGATGTGAATTAAAATAAGTAAAATCCCCAAATTAAAAGTTACAATTTAAAGAGGCCTTATTACATAACAAAAACTCAAATTAAATTTATTGGAAATAAACTCAAATATAAAAATAGGTGCGGTTGTGTGGCCACCTCCGAATCCCTCACAGCACCAATCCCCCTAAGACTGGGGATTACCTGTACAGATAAATAGAGGGGTGAGTTTACAAAAACTAAGTGTGTAACCCCATATAAGCAAATAGCCAAACATGTTATAGGCAAGTACAGACTGGGCCTAGGCCCAAATCAACAACAATTCAGATCAGTTGGGCCCTAGCCCATTACAATATCAATATCAGTGTGGGCCTTAGCCCACAACAGTATCAGTATCAGTGTAGGCATGCAATCAGAAATCCTACCCATCCAGCCTCTACACTCCACTCCGTCCAGCCCAACACTCCATGTGGGGATAAAATCACCCACCCATCCCTACACTCCAATATTAGCACCGACATGCACTAAATGATATTTACAAAGAGCTTCCAAAGACAAAGACACTTCCTCCAATCATAATAATCCCATCCCCATGCAACATATCATACATTGATACAATATATATATATCATGGCATGCTCATATACAGTCATACATAACATAAGGCATACAGTCAAATAATATTATAGGGGAATAACAGTCATTTTACCATAAGGGCATAACAGTCATTTTATTTGTTTGGGGTCTAGGTGTACTTACGAACCCATCAGTAGGCCCACAGTTGTCTCGGGCGACCCGTGCAACCTTTATAGTCAAATAGCGAAAATGGGCCCAAGGCCCATAATGCAGGCTCACACGCCCGTGTGGCCCACATAGCCCAGAATCGGTCTCGGTCATGAAAATTACACAGTTTGGCCATATTTTCTCCACACGCCCGTGTCGTTTACCCGTGTGGGGCCCATAAGCCCGTTGGGCCCACATGGCCCAGCGTGGCCCAAAACGGCCTAAGACCACGAAATCGCTCATGGTGGCCTCAACAGTCTGACGCCCACGTTTTAGGTGTTTGGTTTACCACGCGAGCGAGCGTATGTTCGTGTAGCTTCAATTGTCATATTTTTCTGGCTTTTACCGGTTTACGATTTGGGCAGTGTTTACACACACTTTTCGGCATTTCACCGATATCGTTTCTATAGTTCTGTTACACACTTGGGTTCTATTTGCTGAGAAAACCACCCACGCCTTTGAAACCTACACTTGACCAACAATCCTCAATTAATCACTTAAGCAGTTACTTAATCGAATAAGCGTAAGTTATCCCAATCGTTATACTCACAACAACTTACCTTTGATCGAGTGAAGAGGGAAGTTTCGCCTACCCAAACATTAATTACGAACCTTCAACCCCTTCGAAAAGTTCCTAGGCACCAACCGAAAAAAGTAAGCACTTATTCAACAAGCCACAAGATAATACTATACCATCTTCACTTACCAACAACGCGAGAAGAGTACCCACTACGAAGTGTAAGACTTACCGGAAAATAGAGAATGATAACCAGAACAATAGAGAAGTGAAAGCAGTCAACTGCAAGGGAAAGAAATGGGTCACCAAAAAGAAATGAAAAGGGAAGGATGAAAAAGGGGGAGAAGATTCGGCCAAGGGGAAAAGAAAACATTTGCTCACCTTTTTCAGAAGATTAGTATTTGGGAAGTCAATAGAGAGAACATAGGAACACTAATCGGCAGGAAGCAGTAAGAACAGAATCGGCACAATGAGGGTAAAAAGAGAAGAGAATCTGCATGGAAGAAATAACAGCAATTGACAAAAATATTTGGGAAAAGAAACAAAGAAGAGGCAATGAGGTGAAGACGGTGTATTCGGCCAACAGCAGGAAAAAGAGAGAAGAGGAGATGACAATAAGAGAAAAGGTATATTCGGCCAAAGAAAAGGTTTTCAAAATTGTAACAGAAGAATATGCAAACACCTCTACCACATTCGGCTTCAAGCAAAAGAGAGAAAAACACCAATACAAAAAACCAGAAATGCAGAGTACCACTCTGGCCAAAATTCTTGAGTGCCAGAGTCCATTTTCGGCATAACTCTCCCTCTCCCCTCATCCTTTGATTTTCTCTTAAAATCCCTCCTCAAACCTCTCCATCTGATCACACCTCCTCTCAACCACTCAATTTGAATTCTTATCAACCACTTCAGTGTTTCAGTCAAACTCCATCACCTCCCACTGCACAGCAGCAAAATAAATACTCCCTTGCCTCTACCAAGATTTGAACCTCAGTCCTCTGGCCTAGGTAACACGCCACTTACCCCCTAGACCAGCAGGCTTTTTATGTATTTTTATACACACAATAATTTAAAAGCCTACTAACTATAGGCAAGGGTTTTATTTCTAAAAACAAAATTTTTGCGTAAGCCCAGGCTTGAACCCAGGACATCTCAGACACTCCCAAAAACACCCAAATCACTTAACCACTGAATCAAATACACAGGTGTGATAAAAACATGCAAAGATAAATACTTAGATTTTTGAGGCGTTACAACTCTACCCCTCTAAAAGAAATTTTCGGCCTCGAAATTTAACTGATCAAAACAGATGAGGGTATTGTTGACGCATCGCCTCTTCGGGTTCCTACAAGGCCTCCTCTGAGCTGTGATTGCGCCAAAGTACCTTAATCAGTGGAATAGACTTCTTCCTCAAAACTTTCACATCACGATCTAAAATCTGAACCGGTTCTTCCTCAAAAGTCAGGTCCGGTCTAACCTCAATCTCTTCAGTCAAAATCACGTGTGTGGGATCAGAGTGGTAACGCCTCAGCATAGATTCATGGAACACATCATGAATCCGATCCAACTCTAGAGGTAACTCAAGTTGATAGGCAACCCGTCCCATACGTTTCAGTATGCGATAAGGCTAAATAAACCTAGGGCTCAACTTGCCATTCCGTCCAAATCTTAGTACCTTCTTCCATGGCGAGACCTTAAGAAACACGAAGTCCCCCACAGAATACTCAATTTCCTTGCGCTTCAAATTCGCATACGACTTCTGTCTGTCTAATGCCGCCTTCAATCGATCCTGAATTAATCTAACTTTGTCCTCGGTATCAGAAACCAATTAAGGGCCCAGAACACGCCGCTCGCCCAACTCAGTCCAACACGTAGGAGTACGACACCTACGGCCCTATAATGCCTCGTAAGGTGCAATCTGTATGCTAGACTGGTAGCTATTATTATATGCAAACTCTGCCAATGGTAAATAGTCTTCCCAATAGCCTCGGAAATCTATTACACAACTCCTTAACATGTCCTACAGTATTTTAATCACCCTCTCTAAGTGACCATCAGACTGAGGATGAAACACGATGCTGAAGTCCAATCTTGTACCCAATGCCTCGTGTAACTTCTTCCAGAATCGAGATGTGAAACGAGGATCTCTATCTGATATCATGGAAACTGGTACCCCGTGCAGTCTCACTATCTTAGCCACATACAGTTTAGCCAGCTTCTGCAAGGAGTAATCCGTACGAACTAGTATGAAATGGGCTGACTTGGTCAACCGATCCACGATGACCCATACTACATCCTTCCTAGTAAGCATTAGGGGCAGCCCACTAACGAAGTCCATAGTTACCCTCTCCCACTTCCAAAGTGGAATTTTAACTGGCTGAAGCAACCCTGAAGGTAACTGATGTTCGACTTTAACCTGCTGGCAAGTCAGACACTTACTCACAAAGTCGGTAACTTCACGCGTAAGACCTGGCCACCAATACAACTTACGAAGGTCTCGGTACATTTTATTCCCATTGGGATGCATAGCATAAGGACTACTATGCACCTCTAGCAGTATAGACTACTTTAAATCAGTATCCCTTGGTACATAGACTCTCCCACGGAAACACAGTACCCCTTCGCTATTCAGTCCAAAATCTGAAGTTTCCCCATTCTTAATCTGTCGGAATCGAGGACCCAAAGACTCATCCTCCAACTGTTTACCCTTAATATGTTCAATCTATGATGGTTTAACTTGAAGTTCAGCCAACAAACTACCATCATCAAACAAGCTGAGACGAGCAAACATCGCCCTCAGATCCGTCATAGCCCTACGGCTCAGTGCTTCAGCCACCACATTGGCCTTACCAGGATGGTACTCAATCGAATAGTCATAATCCTTAAGCAGCTCAATCCATTTATGCTGCCTAAGGTTTAGCTCTTTCTGAGTGAGGAGGTATTTGAGGCTCTTATTGTAACAGCCCGATTTAGGGCCTAGTTAGAATAGTGGATTCGAAACCACAAATCTAAAGTAGAAATATGTGTTTTATGATTTTTAAGAGGCTTATGAAATGATTGCATGATTATGAGAAAATTTCATGAAGAAATTTTATTAATTAGTGAATAATTTGTCCATTAGGACTAGATTGCAAAAAGTGGAAAATAAGAGATTCTAGAAGATTTATGTATGAAATAGAAGTAAAAAAATGACTAAAGGTCCTTATTTGGCAATTAGACCATTAAATGTTAAGGTGGACAAAAATGGACATGGGAAGGAAAAATCTAAAGAAAGGGGCCTCAAGGGCATTTTTATCATTTGGTTAATAAAAGAATTAAAAGGGAAAAAGAAGCCAAAATCATGTCCATCTTCTTCCTCCTTGGCTGAAAATCACAAGAGTACCATAGTTAGGGTTTCTTCAACTTCCAAGCTTGATAGTAAGTGCATTTTAACCCCGTTTTTAATGTTCTTCGTATTTTTGAGATTCTCGTAACTCGGTTTAGCTATTTCTAGCTACATTTTGAGCTAGGCTTTATATTCAAAAATTTACCCATGTATGACATGTACGTATTTTGATGTTTTATGGAAGAATATGAAAGTTTGATGCATGATAAACATCTTTTTCTAAGTGATTTTCATGAAAAATGCATAAAAGGACCAAATTGTAAAAGTTATGAAAGTGGTCATACATGGGTGAAATAGTGGAAATTAGGGGCTATTGTAGTTGAGAAAATGATTCGTCTGGGCTTAAAATGCAAGAAAGTTGAATAAAAATCATTTTACGAGCATAGGGGAAAAGTGTAATTATGTGAAAGTTTAGGGGCAAAATTGTAATTTTGCTAAAATATGATTCATGAGTCAATTTAGTCAATGTGAGTATTAAATAAGTGGAATTATTATTGTAGATCAAGAACCACAAAGCCCGGATTGAAACCGAGGCAAGAACAAAGTATTGGACTAAATTGAACATCTACGTACATTTTTGGGTACCGAGGTAAGTTTGTGTGAATTTGTAACTACATAATGTTATTATGCTTCTAATTAAATTATTTTATGAAATATGTATATTTATTCCATGAATTGATTTATGATGATTTGATGAAATTGAAATGAGAATATATATTAAGTTAAAGTCCCGATTGAAGATTCGGAATAACGAGGATACCTATGTCACGACATGAGATAAGGAAGGTCTCGTATAAGACCATGTCTGGGACATGGCATCGGCACCGAATGTAGGTCCCGTATAAGACCATATCTGGGATGTGGCATCGGCACCGAACGTAGATTTCGTATAAGACCATGTCTGGGACATGGCATCAGCACCGAATGTAGGTCCCGTATAAGACCATATCCGGGATGTGGCATCGGCACCGAATGTAGATTCTGTATAAGACCATGTCTGGGACATGGCATGGGCATCGAATAAGGAAGGTCCCGTATAAGACCATGTCTAGGACATGGCCTCGGCACCAAAGGAAGATCTCGTGTAAGACCATATCTGGGATATGGCACCGACATCTATGTACAATCTCGTATAAGACCATGTCTGGGACATGGCATCGACATCGAGCTAAGAGATTCTGTGTAAGACCATATCTGGGATATGGCTTCGGCATCGTAATATATGTGTGATGAGATTGAGTATCCTCCGATATTCCGAGTAGTTCAATGGGCAAAAGAGCTAAGTATGCAAAGACGGCAAGAGCTAAGCTATATAAAGATGATAAAGAGTTACATTTAAGTGAAAGATGATTACGATTTAAGTTTATGTTTATGAAAGCATAAGTGCTAAATAATGTGATGAAGTGATACAGGTACCATGAGTAAAATACGAGTTATGATACCCTAATGAGGTATGAAATGGGTAAGAGTAAGTATGAGTAAGAATGCCTAAATAGTTGAGAGATTATGACGTTATTGTCTTATGAGATGAATGGATTTTTACCATGAATACTTATGTTGTTATATTAATTCATGCAAACTTACTAAGCTATATGCTTACCCCTCTCTTTTCCCTTTTCCTTGTAGTTTCGCCAAGTTAACTCGGGGATCGTAAGACGTCGGAGCTCGGATCACACTATCTACTATTCTTTTGGTATAGTAAAGTTGATTCATTTTGAGTATGGCATGTATAGGAATTTGGTCATCTTGTGTTATGTCATATTTGGGAAGCCAAAGTGTTGGCTACTAATGTTATACACTCATTTTGTAAATGGCCATAGAAAATTGGCCAATATTTATCAAGTTTCATATTTAAATGATAATGAGTTTCTTACAATGAAAGTTCATGAAATTGATGGTTTAAAATGTGAAGTATATGAATAATTATTTGGGATTCTTCATAGTATATTATTGCCATGTTATATGTTGCTTGAGTTGGTATATATGTGTTTATGTTTCAGGGTGGCAATAGGCTTGGAAAATAGCCTTCTAATTATCCACACTGGTAGACACACGAGCGTGTGTCTCACACACGGCCAACCCCATGGGTGTGTTGATAGGCCGTGTGTCCCTTGCATCAAATTTGTGAGAATTTGATTCGCCACATGGGCTAGCACACGGGCCTGTGGCTAGGCCGTGTGCACTTAAAAGATTGCTAACGTCATAAACAGAATGCAAGGGTTTTCTCACACGGGTGAGGACACGAGAGTGTCTAGGCCGTGTGGAAAACACGGGCCGTAGACACGGGCGTGTGTCCAGTCGTGTGGAAACCCCTGTAGGTTCGAAATGAAAAATAAATTCCACACGAGTTGGGAACATGGGCGTGTGTGACCACACGGCCTGCCCACACGGGTGTATGGCCCTATTTTAGGTAAAAAAATTCTAAGTGCACAAAAGTTTTCGGTTTGGTCCTGAACCATCTCGATTGGATGTTTAGGGCCTTGTAGGCCCATAATAAGGATGTTATGTTAATTTATGAGAAGTTTTAAGTTGAAAGGAAATTTTGCAGCCCAATGTTGTATGTTTAAGCAAGTAAAGTACGATAATGCCTCGTTTTCAGTTTCAGTGTGGAACACGGGTGAGGGGTGTTACATTTAGTGGTATCAGAGCTATAGTTTAGTTGATTCTCGGACTAACATAGCGTATGTATGAGTCTAGCTATACATGTCATACGTATGAGTAATTGTATTATGATAGTGTGACGACTTCTGACGATTTAAATTGTGTTTTTATATAGTAAATGGATCCCGAAATAGCTGTGGCGGATGATGAAGAAAGTAACGCGCCAGCTCTTGTGGAAGGGACGGTGCCTACTGAAAATGAAAATAGACCGGCTACTGTAAGCCAGGGAGGAGGAGAAGAGGCTAGGGAAGCCTTTCTCCACATGATGAACACATGGTATACGGAGTTCGTTCGTACGAACCCGAATGCACAACCCCCTCCTCCCCCACCTATTCCTCAGCCTACCCTTGTAGCTCCCCAAGTGGTAGAAGTAGTAAGGAGAGAAAAGCCTCCGGTTGACAAAATCAGGAAATAAGGGGTCAAGGAATTTCGAGCCAGTAAGGATGACGAACCAGAAAGAGCGGAATTTTGGCTTGAAAATACCATCCGTGTATTTGATGAATTATCTTGCACCCCTGAATAGTGCATGAAGTGTGTGGTGTCTCTTTTGTGAGATTTCGCTTATCAGTGGTGGAACACCCTTGTGTCGGTTGTACCAAGGGAAAGGATAACATGGGAGTTTTTCCAAGAAGAATTCTGGAAGAAGTATATTAGCCAAAGGTTTATCGACCAGAAAAGAAAGGAATTCCTTGAACTGGAACAAGGAAAAATGACAGTAACTGAATATGAGCGTGAATTTGTAAGGCTCAGCAAGTACGCTCGAGAATGTAATGACCCGATACCCGAGTCTGAAACTGAGACTGGATACGAGACATTACTATACTTGAACTTACTAAAACATGTACTTTCGGGCTGCAAAATTTCGTTTCGAATTAGAACTTCTCTTTCTTAGTCTAATCATACATTTCATGGGCCTACGAGGCCTTAAACTCACGTCCGAAAACTTTCGGAGTTCAACCAGAAACTTTTACTCACTTTGTAAACTTTTCCTCAAAACAGGGGTCACACGCCCGTGTGACTTGGGACACGCCTGTGTATCCCTAAGACATGCCCGTGTCTTCCACCCGTGGTCGACACTGACTAATTCCACACGGCCTTGACATGCCCGTGGCCCCGGCCCGTGTGCCAAACCTTGGAATTCTGACTTATCCACACGGTCCATACACACGCCCGTGTGCTTTAGCCATGTGGCAATTCAAATTCCAAGTGCAAGGTGCAGACTTCGCACGGCCTGGGCACACGCCCATGTTCTAGCCGTGCCTCCCACACGGTCTAGACACACGCCCGTGTCTCTACTCCTATGGGAGATTAGAAGGCTATCTACCAAGCCCTTTTTTTTTCCACTCTGAAATCAAGATCAATTTAATACCTTATTCAACAACTCAAGTACTACATGAAAACATGAACAATAGTGTATAATCATCAACATTGGTATAAATAATTTGGAAAATATTGGCCAATCTCTTTAGCCATATACAAAAGAATACTAAACTTGATAGTCAACACTTTGGCTCTTCTTAAAACATAACTCAAAATGAAATGCTTCCTATACATGCCATACTTAATATAAACAACTTGGCTATACCAAAATAGCGATTGATAGTGTGCTCCGATCTCTGACGTCAATGATTCACGAGTTAGCTTGGCGGGACTACATGGAAAGAAAGAATTAAAGACGTAAGCATTTAGCTTAGTAAGTTTGCATGTAGTGCATATAGCAACATATTTGCTTAACATAACTCATTCATCATAAATAAAGGCATTGTCGAACTCATATGCTTAAGCTCACTTACGCTTAATAATTCTTACATATCTCATGGTACTTACTAGTCTCATGCTTGTAAGGTAAACAAGGTACCTGTATCACTTAATCACATAGATTAGCATACTTTGCTATGGTAAGCATAATCTTAACTTCATAATTCATAACATGAATAATACTTTTAGTTAACTTTAACTAGCATATTTTGATGATAGCTTTACTTGCTTAACTTTCTTGCTTTCTCATTTATTCTTTACTCTTTTGCCCGATGAATCACTATGAACAACTGAGGATACTGAATCTCATCTCACATATATCTCAATGCCAAAGCCATATCCTAGATATGGTCTTACATGGGATCTCTCAACTTGGTATCGATGCCATGTCTTGACATGGACTTACACGAAGTCTTCCTTGTGTGTTCCCTTGGAAACTTACCATTGCCATGTCTTGACATGGTCTTACTTGGTATTTTTACTCATTAACTGGTCAATGCCGAGCCTTGGCTTAGACTTACATGAAATCTTCCTTGTTACTCACCAATGCCATGCCTTGGCTTGGACTTACATGGGTTCTCTATCTCATGATAGCTTTTCAATGCCATGACTTGCCTTGGACTTACATGACATCTTTGCTTGGAGACTCACCAATGCCATGCCTTGGCTTGGGCTTATATGGGCCTTCATCTCATAATAACTCTTCAATGCTAATACTTGTCTTGGTCTTACATGATAACTTGCTTGATTGCCGATGCCTTGCCTTGGCTTGGTCTTATACGGGCTTTCCTGTCTCATGTGATAGATCGAGTATCCTAAGTAATTCAACCTCAATCAGGACTTTCTCATGCTTAATCTCATTGATTTCTTTGTTTAACATAGAATAAAAAAAATCTCATGGAATCAAGATATATTCAACATCATACTAAGCAATTCAATTATATTAATCATAAAGCTTAGAAATCATACAAACTTACCTCAATATACAAAATGTATGTAGATATGCAATTTAGTCCTCGACTTTGTTCTTGCCTCGGTTTCGATCCGGGCTTCATTTTTATTGATCTATAATAATAATTTAGCTCATTTAATACTCATATTGACTAAATTGACTCATAACTCATACTTTGGCAAAATTACCATTTTGCCTCTAAACTTTCTCGTAATTACACTTTTGCCCCTAGGCTCGTAAAGTGATTTTTATTCAACTTTCATGAGCTTCATGCATAGCTGATTCATTCTATCAACTATAGCAACAATCAATTTTAACTATTTCTATTATGTAAGACCAATTTCATAACTATTACAAATTAGTCCATACTAACATTTTTCATGAAATTCACTTAGGAAAAGATGTTTATCTAACATCAAACTCTCATAATCTTCCATAAAACATCATTTTACATGCAATTCATACATGGGTTTATCTATGGACATGAATTCTAGCTCAACTTATAGCTAAAAATAGCTAATTCATGCTACGAGGACTCCAAAAATACGAAGAATATTAAAAACGGGGTAGGATGCACTTACTAGCAAGCTTCAAAAATTGAAGAACCCTAGCTATGGAGTCTCTCTAATTTTCGGCACAAGGGGAAGAAGATGAATAAGATTTTTGTCATCTTTTTCCCTTTTTAATCATTTAATTGATAAATGACCAAAATGCCCTTCTCACTAAACTTTCAAAATTTCAAACTCATGTCCATTTTTGTCCAAAAATTATAATTTGGGCAAATTGCTATTTAAGGACTTCTAATTAATATTCCAAAGCTATTTCATACTAAAAGCTTCTAGAATCTCATATTTTGCAACTTTTGCAATTTAGTCCTAATGGACCATTCAATGACAATTTCATAAAATTTCTACATGAAACTTTCATACTATCATGCAAACATATCTTAAACATCAAAACTCATTTTACTACTTTGGATTTGTGGTCTCGCACCACTGTTCCGACTAGGCCCTAAATCGGGATGTTACAATTCTCCCCCAATAGGGATTATCTTACCAGCAAATAGGTTTGGGTACTGGTTTCTCATGGTTTCTTCTGGTTCCCGTGTAGCTTCCTCTATCCCATGTCTTTGCCATAAAACTTTAACAAGGGAGATATTCTTATTCCTCAGCTGTTTGACTTCCCGAGCTAAAATCTTAACTGGTTCTTCACCATAAGTCATGTCGGGTTGAATCTCTACCTCTGACGGAGTAATTAAATGCGAAGGGTCTGATCGGTAGCGTCGTAACATAGACACGTGAAACACATCATGTATCTTTTCTAACTCAGACGGCAAAGCCAATCGATAGGCTACCGGCCCAACTCTCTCAGCAATCTCATATGGTCCAATAAAACGTGGACTCAACTTGCCTTTCCGACAAAATCTAAGAACCTTTCTCCATGGTGACACTTTCAAGAAATCTTTATCCCCGACTTGATACTCTATCTCTTTTCTTTTTAAATCCGAGTAGGATTTTTGTCTGTCAGAAGCAGCCTTTAAACTTTCTCGAATTACTTTCACCTTCTGTTCGGTTTCTCTAACCAAATCAACCCCGTGGATCTTGTTTTCCTTGAGTTCAGTCCAATATAAAGGCGTTAGACACCAACACCCATATAAAGCCTCATAAGGCGCCATCTTCAAGCTCGACTGAAAGTTATTATTGTAGGCAAATTCTACTAATGGGAGGAACTTTTCCCAACTACCTTGGAATTCAAGAATACAACACCGAAGCATATCCTAGAGTACTTGAATTAACCTCTCTCGACCGACCGTCGCTTTGAGGATGAAAAGTCAGACTAAAACTCAATTTTGTACCCAAGGCCTCTTGCAACTTCTTCCAAAATCTGAGGTGAATCTCGGATCTCTATCCGATATGATTGACAAAGGAACTCCATGAAGCCTTACTATTTACAAACATACAAGTTTGCCAACTTGTCGAGTGAGTAATCCACTCGCACAGGTATGAAATGGGCCGACTTCGTGAGTCTATCGACTACCACCCATAAAGCATCTTTCTTGCTCGGTGACAATGGTAAACCCGTTACAAAGTCCATAGTGATACGGTCCTATTTCCACTCGGGAACCATAATTGGTTGAAGCAAACCTGAAGGTACTTGGTGCTCAGCCTTTACTTGCTGACAGATCAAGCATCTTGAAACGAATTCTGAAATATCTTTCTTCATTCTCGGCCACCAATACTGTTGCTTCAAATCATTATACATCTTGGTACTACCCGGATGTACAGATAGACATCCATTATGTGCCTCATGTAACATTTTCTGAATAAGCTCTTCTTTTCTCGGTACACAAACTCTATCTTTGAACATCAGAATTCCATTGGAACTAATCCGAAAATCAGACTCAACATCTGACTCGCACTGAGCTCTCTTTGCTTGCAATTCACTATCCTCTTTCTGAGCCTCCAAGATCTCTTAGAGGAACATTGGTCTAGCTCTCAACTCAGCTAGAATAGAACCATCGTCGGATAAGGTCATCCATGAATTCATTGCCCTTAATGCAAATAGGGACTTTCTACTCAAAGCATCAGTGACCACATTCGCCTTTCCGAGATGGTAGTCAATAACCAACTCATAGTCTTTTATCAACTCTAACCATCTCCGTTGCCTTAAGTTCAACTCTTTCTGCGTCATCAAGTACTTCAAACTTTTGTGATCGATAAAAATCTGACATCTTTCACCATATAAATGGTGTCTCTAGATTTTCAATGCGAAGACTATGGCAGCCAACTCTAAATCGTGCGTTGGATAATTCTTCTCATGGGGCTTTAGCTGTCTTGAGGCATAAGCAATCACTTTGCCTTATTGCATAAGTATACAGCCTAATTCGTTTAAGGATGCATCACTGTATATCATGAACTCTTTCCCTGACTCGGGTTGTACTAAAATTGGAGCTTCTGTCAATAATGCCTTCAGTTTCTTGAAACTTTGTTGGCATCTTTCTGTCCACTCAAACTTCACATTTTTCTGTAACAATTTCGTCATCGGAGTTGCAATCATGGAAAACCCCTTGACGAATCGTCTATAATAGCCAGCTAGGCCTAGAAAACTTCTAATCTCAGAGATATTCCTAGGTGGTTTCCAGTCAACAATAGCCGAAATTTTACTTGGGTCCACTCGTACTCCATCTCCCGAGACAATATGTCCCAGAAATCCTACTTCTTTAAGCCAAAATTCACTTTTACTGAACTTGGCATACAACTGATTTTCTCGTAGAATCTGTAAAACTATCCGTAGGTGCTCAGCATGCTCAGGCTCATCACGTGAATAAATCAATATGTCATCAATAAACACGACTAAAAACTTATCGAGGTATGGCCTAAAAATACGGTTCATGAGATCCATGAATACCGCAGGAGCATTGGTCAAACCAAAGGGCATGACTAAAACTTCATAATGCCCATACCTCGTTCGAAAAGCGGTCTTTGACACATCTGAGTCCCTTACTCTCAGCTGGTAGATCCCAATCTCAAGTCTATTTTTGAGAACACAGGGGCTCCCTTCAATTGATCGAACAAATCATCGATCCTTGGCAATGGATACTTGTTCTTCACTGTCACTTTATTAAGCTGATGGTAATCTCTGCGCAATCTCATGGTGCCATCTTTCTTTTTCACAAATAAAACTGGAGCACCCCATGGAGAACAACTTGATCTTGCAAAGCCTTTATCTGTCAACTCTTGCAACTGTGACTTCAGCTCTCTCAACTCCGTTGGGGCCATTCTGTAAGGAGTAATAGATATTGGTACAGTACCGGGAGCTAGCTCAATGTTGAACTCAACCTCTCTTACCGGAGGCAGTGCTGGTAATTCCTCAGGAAAAACGTCCAAGTACTCACATACTATCGGCACTGACTCAATCTTTAGCTCTGTTCCTCTAGCATTCATCACAAAAGGCAAGATACGCCTTATACCCTTTTCTTATATATCTCTGTGCCATCATATGAGAAATTATTACCGGCGATTTATCTTGTTCATCTGATTCTACATGAAGAGTGTCCCCATTTTCACATCTCATCTCAATATATTTCTTCCCACAATTTACTATTACATCATGAGTGGTCAACTAGTCCATACTAAGAATGATGTCAAACTCATCAAATGGTAACAACATAAGGTTTGCTTTAAAATAATGACCTCTAATCATCAATGGACAATCATTACATACTTTATCGACCAGCACACTTTGGCCTAATGGATTAGACACTTTAATCATAAATTTTGTAGACTCTATAGGCATACTCATACTGGATACTAGTTTCATGCAAATGTAAGAGTGTGTGGATCCGGGATCTATTAAAGTAATAACTTTAATATCATGAAGAGAAAAGGTACCCGTAATAACATCAGGAGAAGATGCCTCTTCACGAGCGCAAATGGCATACGTCCTTGCAGGTGCCCTACTCTCGGGTCTCGCAACCTGCTCTCTAGGGTTACCTCTACCACTTGCTCCACTACCTGGGTTCTTCTGCGGTCTTCCTCTGACCATACTTCCGGATCTCAGGTTTTGAGTTCTCTGTTCTTTCATCATCTCAGGACAATCTTTTATAAAGTGATCCTGAGAACCACATCTGAAACAAGCATTTTCATCCGCTCGGCACTCACCAAGATGATGTCTACCGCACTGTAGGCATTCCGGTCTATCAGATCAAATGTTCCCCACACTAGCGACTGAAGTAGTCTGTGCCTTATTTCCCGAATATTATTTACCCTTGTTTCTACTTGAAAACCCAGTGGATGAAGCCGATCGGGTGGAGAAATCTCTTGACTTCTTAGAAGAGGGTTGGAATGACTTATTCCACTGTCTCTTTCTCGAGTCACGAGACTCCATTTTAGATTTTTTCTTCTCTTTTACTAGCTCTTTGGCTTTACAAGCCCGCTCCACTAACACGACAAATTCTTTTAATTCTAGGACAGCAATAAACAACTTAATGTCCTCATTTAGTCCATCTTCGAATCTCTTGCTCATGATGGCCTCGGTGGATACACACTCTCAAGCGTATTTACTGAGTCGTACAAACTCGCGCTCATAATCAGTCACAAACATCTTGCCTTGCTTCAGTTCTAGGAATTCCTTTCTTTTCTGATCGATAAATCTTTGACTGATGTACTTCTTTCTGAACTCTTCTTGAAAGAATTCCCATGTAATCTTTTCTCTTGGTACAACCGACACCAAGGTGTTCCACCATTGATAGGCAGAATCTCTTAAAAGAGAAACTACACACTTCATGCATTCCTCCGAAGTGCATGACAACTCATTAAATACCATGATGGTATTTTCTAACCAGAACTCGGCCTTTTCCGGATCATCATCCTTTCTAGCCCAAAATTCTTCTGCCCCATGTTTCCTGATCCTATCAACCGGAGGTTTGTCTCCTCATACCACCTCTACTACTTGAGGGGCTACTGGGATAGGTTGAGGAATAGGTGGGGGTGGAGGGGGTTGTGCATTCGGGTTCGTACGAACGAACTCCGTATACCATGTGCTCATCATGTGGAGGAAGGCTTTTCTAGCCTTTTCTCCTCCTCCTTGACTCACCGTAGTGGGTCTATTCTCATTCTCGTTCGGCACTGTCCCTTCAGCGGGAGCCGGCGCGTTACTTTCTACGTCATCCACAACAGCTCTTTCGGGATCCATTTACTATATGTATAAACATAATTTAAGTCGTCAGGAGTTGTCACACTATCATTATAAAAACATTCTAACATATGGCATGTATAGCTAGACTCGTGCTCATGCTACGTTAGTCCTAGAACCGACTAAACCGTAGCTCTGATACCATTAAATGTAACGACCCGATACTCGAGTCCAAAACTGAGACTGGATACAAGACATTACTATACTTGAACTTACTAAAATATGTACTTTCGGGCTGTAAAATTTCGTTTCGAATTAGAACTTCTCTTTCTTAGTCAAATCATACACTTCATGGGCCTACGAGGCCTTAAACTCACGTCCGGAAACTTTTGGAGTTCAACCGGAAACCTTTACTCACTTTGTAAACTTTTCCTCAAAATAGGGGTCACACGCCCGTGTAACTTGGGACACGCCCGTGTACCCCTAAGACATGCCCGTGTCTTCCACCCGTGGTCGACACTGACTAATTTCACACGACCTTGACACGCCCATGGCCCCGGCACGTGTGCCAAACCTTGGAATTCTGACTTATCCACACGGTCCATACACACGCCCGTGTGCTTCAGCCGTGTGGCAATTCAAATTCCAAGTGCAAGGTGCAGACTTCACACGGCCTGGGCACACGCCCATGTTCTAGCCGTGCCTCCCACACGGTCTAAACACACGCCCGTGTCTCTACTCCTGTGGGAGATTAGAAGGCTATCTACCAAGCCCTTTTTTTTTCCACTTTGAAATCAAGATCAATTTAATACCCTATTCAACAACTCAAGTACTACATGAAAACATGAACAATGATGTATAATCATCAACATTGGTATAAATAACTTGGAAATTATTGGCCAATCTCTTTAGCCATATATAAAAGAATACTAAACTTGATAGTCAACACTTTGGCTCTTCTTAAAACATAACTCAAAATGAAATGCTTCCTATACATGCCATACTTAATATAAACAACTTGGCTATACCAAAATAGCGATTGATAGTGTGCTCCGAGCTCCAGCGTCAATCATCCACGAGTTAGCTTAGCGGGACTACATGGAAAGAAAGAATTAAAGACGTAAGCATTTAGCTTAGTAAGTTTGCATGTAGTGCATATAGCAACATATTTGCTTAACATAACTCATTCATCATAAATAAAGGTATTGCCGAACTCATATGCTTGAGCTCACTTACTCTTAATAATTCTTACATATCTCATGGTACTTACTAGTCTCATGCTTGTAAGGTAAACAAGGTACCTGTATCACTTAATCACATAGATTAGCATACTTTGCTATGGTAAGAATAATCTTAACTTCATCATTCATAACATGAATAATACTTTTAGTTAACTTTAACTAGCATATTTTGATGATAGCTTTACTTGCATAACTTTCTTGCTTTCTCATTTATTCTTTACTCTTTTTCTCGATGAATCACTATGAACAACCGAGGATACTGAATCTCATCTCACATATATCTCAATGCCAAAGCCATATCCTAGATATGGTCTTACATGTGATCTCTCAACTTGGTATCGATGCCATGTCTTGACATGGACTTACACGAAGTCTTCCTTGTGTGTTCCCTTGGGAACTTACCATTGCCATGTCTTGACATGGTCTTACTTGGTATTTTTACTCATGAACTGGTCAATGCCGAGCCTTGGCTTGGACTTACATGAAATCTTCCTTATTACTCACCAATGCCATGCCTTGGCTTGGACTCACATGGGATCTCTATCTCATGATAGCTTTTCAATGCCAAGACTTGTCTTAGACTTACATGACATCTTTGCTTGGAGACTCACCAATGCCATGCCTTGGCTTGGGCTTATATAGGCCTTCATCTCATAATAACTCTTCAATGCTAATACTTGTCTTGGTCTTTCATGATAACTTGCTTGATTGACGATGCCTTGCCTTGGCTTGGTCTTATACGGGCTTTCCTGTCTCATGTGATAGATCGAGTATCCTAAGTAATTCAACCTCAATCGGGACTTTCTCATGCTTAATCTCATTGATTTCTTTGTTTAACATAGCATAAAAAAAACTCATGGAATCAAGATATATTCAACATCATACTAAGCAATTCAATGATATTAATCATAAAGCTTAGAAATCATGCAAACTTACCTCAATATATAAAATGTATGTAGATATGTAATTTAGTCCTCGACTTTGTTCTTGCCTCAGTTTCGATCCGGGCTTCATTTTTCTTGATTTATAATAATAATTTAGCTCATTTAATACTCATATTGACTAAATTGACTCATAACTCATACTTTGGCAAAATTTCCATTTTGCCTCTAAACTTTCTCGTAATTACACTTTTGCCCCTAGGCTCGTAAAGTGATTTTTATTCAACTTTCATGAGCTTCATGCTTAGCTGATTCATTCTCTCAACTATAGCAACAATCAATTTCCACTATTTCTATTATGTATGACCAGTTTCATAACTATTACAAATTAGTCCATACTAACATTTTTCATGAAATTCACTTAGGAAAAGATGTTTATCTAACATCAAACTCTCATAATCTTCCATAAAACATCATTTTACATGCATGTCATACATTGGTATATTTATGGACATGAATTCTAGCTCAACTTATAGCTAACAATAGCTAATTCATGCTACGAGGACTCCAAAAATACGAAGAATATTAAAAACGGGGCTAGGATGCACTTACTAACAAGCTTCAAAAATTGAAGAACCCTAGCTATGGAGTCTCTCTAATTTTTGGCACAAGGGGAAGAAGATGAATAAGATTTTTGTCATCTTTTTCCCCTTTTAATCATTTAATTGATAAATGACCAAAATGCCCTTCTCACTAAACTTTCAAAATTTCTAACTCATGTCCATTTTTGTCCAAAAATTATAATTTTTGCAAATTGCTATTTAAGGACTTCTAATTAATATTCCAAAGCTATTTCATACTAAAAGCTTCTAGAATCTCATATTTTGCAACTTTTTTAATTTAGTCCTAATGGACCATTCAATGACAATTTCATAAAATTTCTACATGAAACTTTCATACTATCATGCAAACATATCTTAAACATCAAAACTCATTTTACTACTT
The DNA here is from genome assembly GCA_025698515.1 of Gossypium sturtianum. Classification (NCBI taxonomy): domain Eukaryota; kingdom Viridiplantae; phylum Streptophyta; class Magnoliopsida; order Malvales; family Malvaceae; genus Gossypium; species Gossypium sturtianum. The sequence continues at coordinate 49,022,199 of CM046943.1, forward strand.
CGGATTTGTGGTCTCGCACCACTGTTCCGACTAGGCCCTAAATTGGGATGTTACAGAGAATGTGTGTCCTCCGAAGCCATCATGTGTAAGAGGTTCGAGGACGGATTAAATGAAGGTATCAGATTATTCGTTGCTGTCCTTGAATTGAAGGAATTTGTTGTGCTAGTGGATCGGGCTTGTAAAGCCGAGGAATTGGTGAAAGAGAAAAGAAAAGCTGAGATGGAGTCTCGTGACTCAAGAAAAAGATAATTGAATAAGTCGTTTCAGTACTCGTCCAAGAAGTCGAGAGACTTCCCTACCCGATCAGCTACTTCAGCCGGGTTTTTGAACAGAAGTAAGAGTAAACAATACTCGGGGATTAAAGCTCAAACTACTTCAGTTGCTAGTGTTGGGAACACACAACCTAATAGGCCGGATTGTCCACAGTGTCGCAGACTACATCCTGATGAGTGTCGAGCCCATGAGAGAAACAACAGAGAAACCTCGGAAGTGGAACAAGTAGTAAGAGTACACCCAGAGAGCAGGCTGCAAGATCTGAGGGTAGAGCGCCTGGGAGGACTTACGCCATTCGCGCTCGCGAAGAGGCGTCATCCCCTGAGGTAATTACGAGTACATTTTCTCTCCACGATACTAATGTTATTGCTTTAATTGATCCAGGATCTACCCATTCATACATTTGCATGAAATTAGTATATAGTATGAGCATGCCCGTAGAGTCCATAGAGTTCGTGATAAAAGTGTCCAATCCTTTAGGCAAAAGTGTATTAGTTGACAAAGTATGCAAAGATTGCCCATTGATGATTAAAGGTCATTATTTTAAGGCAAATCTCATGCTATTTCCATTTGATGAATTTGACATAATTCTTGGTATGTGTAACATCCCCAAACCCGGCCCATTCGCTACGACCGAATCTGGTTATGTCACTGGGAAAAGACGGTTGAAAATCTCAAAATAAAACATCGTAGTTTGCTGAATTTTGGAAAACATATCTTTGGAAAAAAACTCATTCATTTTTAAAACTTTAGTTTATAATATCCAATTTGAATAAATAGGTTGCAAACCATAAATCATTTTCACGTAGCAATTTAATTTAAATAAACCATAGTTAAAGTAATACCAAAACATAAAATGGCCTTTATTACAACCCAACAATTCAAATAAAGTACTTATATCAAAATTTAGCATGGAATAATTGAACATCATCCTCGGCATGGGCCACCTTGTCCTCTCCGATCCCGGTCCACTTTATGCACTACCCGAAATGGTTAATGAAAAGAGTGAGTCCACCGACTCGAGGCATAACCACAACACATATTTCCATCCGTATGGGCTTGGCCCATACCCACACAACCATCGAAACAAATCATGCAAGAATGCATCTCACCCCAACCTACTATCCAACCGTGACACCAACCTTAGCGGACTCCGCGCCTAAGGCCGTGGCTAATCCACCGATCACAACCGAGTGATCCCACATATGTTACCTCGCGGACTGCTTTGCACAAGGCCGTGGTCGAGCCACCGATCACATCGTGATCCATAAATCTTACCTCGGCATTCTCGCCGCCGAGGCCGTGGTGAGCCACCGATCAACCAAAGTGATCCAAATATCGTAATCGTCTCACGGTGATGCACATAGCAATCAACCGCCGAGATGGGCACCTAGCCAACACCTCCCTTGAGGTAGCACAAAGCTAACCCTCAAGCGCTAATGTAGCCTGAGCTATCATTAGACCACGTACATCCTGTGTACACTTCTTCCTTCTTCAATCCAATCCCATGCCTATGTGTCAATAAATCATGCAAGAATATCATATAGAATGAGTATTTATCACTTATCACTACCACATTGTACATATATAAATGTATATCAAGATTAACTTACCATCACCGATTATTCATCACTTATGCCATTATAAACGGCTATTACACATAATACACACATAAACATGTTAGCAAACCAAACCACGTAAATAGTGCGATGATTACGCACCTAAATGATACCAAAACCCAAACGCTATTCGCTTCGCACTGGCAGTACTAACGGACTTACAAAAGGTTCCCAAATGATGTGCTCTTCTTCCTACAATCGGCCTTGGCATAAAAACAATGAACACTTAGGCCATTCGGCCAAGACAAAAACTATAGCACAAAGAAAACTAACACGCCCCTACCTTGCTAATCAACCTTTAAGGGTAAAATCGTAATTTTACCTACTAAGGGCATTTTCGTAATTTACCCACCAAGGGTATATCGATAATTTCGTGACCGGAATGGCCTTTCTAAAGGCCCGATGTCGCCTCGGCGACCCAACTACCATTTCTCGTCGAAATGGACTATTGGGCCTAAAGCCCAATTTCGGCCCATCCGGGCCCACACGCTCGTGTGGCCCACCTAACACAAATCTAGCCACGCTTTATGAGATTCACCTAGTCTAGTTCACTATATACTACACAATCGCACAATTTACTCATAAGGGCCCACGGGCCCATTGGGCCCACTTCGCCCATCGAGGCCCAGCGACCCCAACCCACGATAATACTACTATGGCCTCAACTATCGCGTGCCGGCCCCACACGCGCGCCGCACGCTCGTGTGGCTACTATTGCCGTGGCCTCGCACTTCCGGCATTTGCCGCTCTACAACTAGAGTAGAGAGAGTTACACACCGATAGGACTGCAGGGCTAATCCGCGCTCCGATCACTCTTGTGCCCAAACGCCTCCAAGATGTGTTTACTCTCCTCCTAGGATGCTCCTTATATAGCTAGCACTTCACCTTCATTCTTTGTGTCTTTCCGATGTGGGATCCCTCGTCGAGAGTTTAAATTCAATCAAACTCTTGCCGTCAATCCGCAAAATAAATACTCCATTGCTTGTCATGAGATTCGAACCTGTGCTCCTTGCAACATAATCCACGCCGCTAGCCACTTGACCACAAGCTCCTCTTGTGTCCTAAACCATGCGCAACTAAATATAAACTATAGCCAAATTCTCGAGGTCCAAGTAAAAAGAAACCAAAATGCAAAAGCCAAGACTTGAACCTTGGACCTCCTTCCTTCCCTTGTGGCGTCACTCCCTTGCCTCTTATGTGGCGTCACTTTGCCACTACACCACACACTCCTTTTGTGTCATTTTCCTCTACATTTTATTCTTAAGGCCTACTCACTTAACTTCCAGGTTTTTTGCACCTAAAACCAAAATTTCCCCAAAGCTAATATTTGATCCCGAGACTTCATAAAAGCCCTCTAACCTTCCAAAATAACTTACCTAATAAGTCTAACTTGCATTTAAGCCGGTCTCTTGTTCTCCAAAAATTTAAACGCTACTACGCCTAAGGCCCATTGGGCTCAATTCTCCTAGGCCCAATTCCTTTTTACCCTAAAAATCTAAATTTTCCAAAGCCTTCCCTTCTCATCCCAACATTCTTAGAGCCTCTAAAACTCAACCAAGCACTCCCAAAAACCTACTAACACTTGATTTATACCCCATACGCACCCCTAAACGGGGTGTTACAATTCTACCCTCCTTAAAATAATTTCGTCCTCGAAATTACTTGTCTAAACTAATAATCCAATTCTCTCCACTACGCTATCGCTGCGCACTCGATCTCCAAGAGCTAACATACTTTACGAGCAACAAAACAAACAAATCACAAAACGCCTCTACCATGTCCACGAGAAGTACGCGACCACGCCCCTAGAACTCATATCTAGCGTCGCGATTTAAATCGATTAAAAGTTTTATGCATTAGAAATTTTGTTCCACTCGCTTAATCCACGAGCAAATTTTATGAATGCAGTTTCGGAAGTCGTTCTTTCGAGCAATCAAAGTTTCAGCTTTCCTATCCTAGTTCACACAAAGAGGTCCATGCATCCATTCCTTAATACTTTCCATACCTATTCACTCATCGGACATTTCTGCCCATTTCTAACCCAGGGTATTTTCGTCTTTTTCCTACTGAGGTATTTTCGTAATTTTCCAACCAAGATATTTCACTGATGATTTCCAAGGCTAAGTTATTGAATATTTAATAAAATAGTTGAAATTTTTAAGCAAAACCGTCGAATTAATATTTTATGGGTCAGGGGCATTTTGGTAATTTTACTCCTAAGGGTATTTTTGTAATAAATCAAGTTTTCCGAGAAAAACATTGTATACGTAGTGTTCCGTGGTTTAATAGGGTTATTGGACAAGTTTTGAAAACATTAGGGCTTGTTGTTTCCTTCTTTTTCAAAACATGGTGATTCCCTTTTTCGGTTTTAATCATTGTGTTTAGCCTATGACCGAGCCTTCCCGGTCGGGGTGAACCAAAGCTACGCACTGTGCGAAATTCAAGTGAAGAGGAGGTGGGTCACGCGGACCGCTTAAATACCAAGCTCTCACCGAACCTTTCTAGACATGCGCATGCAGGTTACCACACCACCGAGCCTTCCGAGTTAGGGTGAACCGGCTACGCACTGGTAGGATACTGCGAAGAGGAGGTGAGTCACGAGGACCGCTTAAATACCGTGCTCTTCCGATCCAATCCTAGACATGCGCACGGGGTTACCACACCCTAGCTCACCGACTAAGTCATAGGTTGGTTTAGTTCCTTAAGTCTTATGCTTCATTTGTGTTTGAGTAGTCTAACCCTAGGGTCCAAGTCCTATAAGTCTATCTACGTTCCATGCTTCCTACCCTTCTACAGAATATAATTCACGAAAGGTTTAGATGTACTTACAGGGCGGATCGGTCGTTGAGACTCGGGCCATGCCGCTTAAAACCAGAAATCATACCATAAGGCCTACCAAAAACATTTTTGGGCCTTGGGCCCCCACAGCCGAGCTTTGAACTTGGCTCTGATACCAATTCTGTAACATCCCCAAACCCGGCCCATTCGCTACGACCGAATCTGGTTATGTCACTGGGAAAAGACGGTTGAAAATCTCAAAATAAAACATCGTAGTTTGCTGAATTTTGGAAAACATATCTTTGGAAAAAAACTCATTCATTTTTAAAACTTTAGTTTATAATATCCAATTTGAATAAATAGGTTGCAAACCATAAATCATTTTCACGTAGCAATTTAATTTAAATAAACCATAGTTAAAGTAATACCAAAACATAAAATGGCCTTTATTACAACCCAACAATTCAAATAAAGTACTTATATCAAAATTTAGCATGGAATAATTGAACATCATCCTCGGCATGGGCCACCTTGTCCTCTCCGATCCCTGGTCCACTTTTATGCACTACCCGAAATGGTTAATGAAAAGAGTGAGTCCACCGACTCGGTGCATAACCACAACACATATTTCCATCCGTATGGGCTTGGCCCATACCCACACACCATCGAAACAAATCATGCAAGAATGCATCTCACCAACCTACTATCCAACCGTGACACCAACCTTAGCGGACTCCTGCCTAAGGCCGTGGCTAATCCACCGATCACAACCGAGTGATCCCACATATGTTTCCTCGGCGGACTGCTGCACAAGGCCGTGGTGAGCCACCGATCACATCGTGATCCATAAATCTTACCTCGGCATTCTCGCCGCCGAGGTCGTGGTTTGAGCCACCGATCAACCAAAGTGATCCAAATATCGTAATCGCCTCTGGGTGATGCACATAGCAATCAACCGCGAGATGGGCACCTAGCCAACACCTCCCTGAGGTAGCACAAAGCTAACCCTCAAGCGCTAATGTAGCTGAGCTATCATTAGACCACGTACATCCTGTGTACACTTCTTCCTTCTTCAATCCAATCCCATGCCCATGTGTCAATAAATCATGCAAGAATATCATATAGAATGAGTATTTATCACTTATCACTACCACATTGTACATATATAAATGTATATCAAGATTAACTTACCATCACCATTATTCATCACTTATGCCATTATAAACGGCTATTACACATAATACACACATAAACATGTTAGCAAACCAAACCACGAAATAGTGCGATGATTACGCACCTAAATGATACCAAAACCCGAACGCTACTTCGCTTCGCACCCGCAGACTAACGGACTTACAAAAGGTTCCCGGCGACGATGAGCTCTTCTTCCCTACAATCGGCCTTGGCATAAAAACAATGAACACTTAGGCCATTCGGCCAAGACAAAACTATAGCACAAAGAAAACTAACACGCCCCTACCTTGCTAATCAACCTTTAAGGGTAAAATCGTAATTTTACCTACTAAGGGCATTTTCGTAATTTACCCACCAAGGGTATATCGGTAATTCGTGACTGGAATGGCCTTTCTAAAGGCCCGATGTCGCCCGAGCGACCCAACTACCATTTCTCGGTCGAAATGGACTATTGGGCCTAAAGCCCAATTTCGCCCATCCGGGCCCACACGCTCGTGTGGCCCACCTAACACAAATCTAGCCATGTTTATGAGATTCACCTAGTCTAGTTCACTATATACTACACAATCGCACAATTTACTCATAAGGGCCCACGGGCCCATTGGGCCCACTTCGCCCATCGAGGCCCAAGCAAACCCAACCCACGATAATACTACTATGGCCTCAACTATCGCGTGAAGCCCCACACGTGCGCCGCACGCTCGTGTAGCTACTATTGCCGTGGACCGGCACTTCCGGCATTTGCCGCTTCTACAACTAGAGTAGAGAGTTACACACCGATAGGACTGCTGGGGCTAATCCGCTCCGATCACTCTTGTGCCCAAACGCCCTCCAAGATGTGTTTACTCTCCTCCTAGGATGCTCCTTATATAGCTAGCACTTCACCTTCATTCTTTGTGTCTTTCCGATGTGGGATCCTTCACGTCGAGAGTTTAAATTCAACTGAAACTCTTGCCATTCAATCCGCAAAAAATAAATACTCCATTGCTTGTCATGAGATTCGAACCCAGGCTCCCTTGCAACATAATCCACGCTGCTAGCCACTTGACCACAAGCTCCTCTTGTGTCCTAAACCATGCGCAACTAAATATAAACTATAGCCAAATTCTGAGGTCCAAGTAAAAAGAAAACCAAAATGCAAAAGCCAAGACTTGAACCTTAGACCTCCTTCCTTCCCTTGTGGCGTCACTCCCTTGCCTCTTATGTGGCGTCACTTTGCCACTACACCACACACTCCTTTTGTGTCATTTTCCTCTACATTTTATTCTTAAGGCCTACCTGCCAACTTCCAGGGTTTTTTGCACCTAAAACCAAAATTTCCCCAAAGCTAATATTTGATCCCGAGACTTCATAAAAGCCCTCTAACCTTCCAAAATAACTTACCTAATAAGTCTAACTTGCATTTAAGCCGGTCTCTTGTTCTCCAAAAATTTAAACGCTACTACGCCTAAGGCCCATTGGGCTCAATTCTCCTAGGCCCAATTCCTTTTTACCCTAAAAATCTAAATTTTCCAAAGCCTTCCCTTCTCATCCCAACATTCTTAGAGCCTCTAAAACTCAACCAAGCACTCCCAAAAACCTACTAACACTTGATTTATACCCCATACGCACAGTCCCTAAACCAGGGTGTTACAGTATGGACTGGTTAACCACTCATGATGTGACAATAAATTGTGGAAAGAAATACATTGAATTGAGATATGAAAATGGGGACACCCTTCGTGTTGAATCAGATGAGCAAGACAGACTGCCTGTAGTGATCTCTCATATGTCTACCCAGAAATGTGTAAGAAAGGGATACGAGGCATATCTTGCCTTTGTGATGAATGCCAAAGAAACTGATTTAAGAATTGAATCAGTACCGATAGTATGCGAGTACCCAAATGTATTCCCAGAAAAGTTGCCAGGGTTACTTCCAGTGAGAGAAATTGAATTTGGCATTGAGTTAGCCCCTGGTACTTCACCTATATCATCTGCTCCGTATAGAATGGCTCCAACCGAATTGAAAGAATTAAGAGCACAGTTGCAAGAGTTAACGGACAAGGGTTTTGCTAGACCTAGTTATTCTCCGTGGGGTGCTCCAGTGTTATTTGTCAAAAAGAAAGATGGTTTCATGAGATTATGTATAGATTACCGGCAGCTTAATAAGGTTACTGGGAAGAATTAGTACCCATTGCCAAGGATCAATGATTTGTTTGATCAATTGAAGGGAGCCACTGTGTTTTCCAAGATTGGTTTAAGGTCTGGTTATTACCAATTGAGGGTCAAAGACTCAGATGTGCCAAAAACTGCATTTCGGACAAGGTATGGGCACTATGAATTTTTAGTCATGCCTTTCGGTTTAACAAATGCCCCTGCCATGTTTATGGACTTAATTAATCGTATCTTTCGGCCATACTTGGATAAATTTATGGTGGTTTTTATTGATGATATACTGATATATTCTCGTGATGAGAACGAGTATACCAAGCACTTGAGGATGGTTTTACAGATTTTACGAGATAATCAGTTGTATGCCAAGTTTAGCAAGAGTGAGTTTTGGCTCAAAGAGGTTGGATTTTTGGGGAACATTGTCTCGTGAGATGGAATCCAAGTTGACCCAAGCAAGATTTCAGCTATTGTTGATTGGAAGCCACCAAGAAATGTATCAGAGGTCAGAAGTTTTCTAGGCCTAGCTGGCTATTACCAACGATTTGTTAAGGGATTTTCCATGACAGTGACTCCGATGACGAGACTATTACAGAAAGATGCAAAGTTTGAATAGACAGAAAGGTGCCAGCAGAGTTTCGAGAAACTAAAATCATTGTTGACTGAGGCTCCAGTTCTAGTACAACCTAAACCGTGAAAAGAATTTGTGATTTACAGCGATGCATCCTTGAATGGATTGGGCTGTGTGCTTATGCAAGAAGGCAAGGTGATAGCGTATGCCTCTAGACAGTTAAAACCGCACGAGAAGAATTACCTGACACATGATTTAGAGTTGGCTTCCATTGTGTTTGCATTAAAGATATGGAGACACCATTTGTATGATGAAAAATGTCAGATATTCACTGATCATAAAAGCTTAAAGTACTTGATGACTCAGAAGGAATTGAACTTAAGGCAGCGGAGATGGTTAGAGTTGATCAAGGATTATGAGCTAGTCATTGATTACCACCCGGGAAAGGCGAATGTAGTCGTCAATGCTTTGAGTAGAAAGTCCTTATTTGCATTAAGAGCTATGAATACACGAGTGACTTTTTCAGATGATGGTATTATTCTAGCTAAGTTGAGGGCTAGATCGATGTTTCTTCAAGAGATTTATGAGGCTCAGAAAGATGACAGCGACTTGCAAGCCAAAAGAGTACAGTGTGAGTCGGAAGTTGAGTCTGACTTCCGGATTAATTCTGATGGATGCTTGATATTCAGAGACAGAGTCTGTGTACTGAGGAATGATGAGCTTATTCGGAAGATCTTATACGAGGCACATAGAGGATGTCTATCTGTACATCCGGGCAGTACAAAAATGTATAACGATTTGAAGAAATGGTATTGGTAGCCGAGTATGAAAAAAGATATTTCTGAGTTTGTATCAAGATGTTTAATTTGTAAACAAGTGAAGGTGGAACACCAAGTACCTTTGGGTTTGCTTCAGCCTATCATGGTTTCTGAGTGGAAATGGGACCGTATTACGATGGACTTTGTGACGGGTTTGCCGTTGACACCGAGTAAGAAAGATGTTGTATGGGTTGTCGTAGATAGACTTACGAAGTCAGCCCATTTCATACTGGTACGTGTCAATTATTTGCTTGATAAGTTGGCAGACTTGTATATTTCTGAGATTGTAAGGCTTCATGGCGTGCCTATATCGATTATATCAGATAGAGATCCATGATTCGCATCCCACTTTTGGAAAAAGTTACAAGATTCTTTGGGCACAAAGTTGAGTTTTAGTACGGCTTTTAACCCCCAAACCGACGGACAGTCAGAGAGATTAATACAAATACTTGAGGATATGCTCCGGTGTTGTATTCTTGAGTTTCAGGGCAACTAGGAAAAGTATTTACCGTTGGTAGAGTTTGCATACAATAACAGTTTTCAGTCGAGTTTGAAAATGGCACCTTATGAGGCTTTGTATGGGTGTAAATGTCGAACGCCTTTGTATTGGACTGAACTTAAGGAAAATCAGATTCACAGGGTCGATCTAGTTAGAGAAACCGAGGAGAAGGTAAAAATAATTCGTGATTGTTTAAAAGCTGCCTTTGATAGACTGAAATCCTACTCGGATATGAAATGAAAAGAGATTGAATTTCAAGTTGGTGATAAGGTATTCTTGAAAGTGTCACCATGGAAGAAAGGTCTCAGATTTGGCCGGAAAGGCAAATTGAGTCCGCGTTTTATCGGACCATATGAGATTACCGAGAGGATAGGACCAGTAGCCTATCGTTTGGCTTTGCCATTTGAGTTAGAAAAGATGCATGATGTGTTTCACGTGTCTATGTTGCGACGTTACCGATCAGACCCTTCGCATGTGATTACACTGACAGAGGTTGAAATTCAACCCGACATGACTTATGGCGAGGAACCGATTAAGATTCTAGCACGGGAAGTTAAACAACTAAGGAATAAAAGTATAGCTCTTGTGAAAGTATTATGGCAAAGACATGGGGTAGAAGAGGCTACATGGGAGCCCGAGGAGGCTATGAGAAACCAGTACCCAAACCTCTTTATCGGTAAGATTTTCGGGGACGAAAATCCCTAAGGGGGAGAATTGTAACAGTCCGATTTAGGGCCTAGTCAGAATAGTGGATTCAAAACCACAAATCTGAAGTAGAAATATGTGTTTTATGATTTTTAAGAGGCTTATCATATGATTTCATGATTATGAGAAAATTTCATGAAGAAATTTTATTAATTAGTGAATAATTTGTCCATTAGGACTAGATTGCAAAAAGTGGAAAATAAGAGATTTTAGAAGATTTAAGTATGAAATAGAAGTAAAAAAATGACTAGAGGTCCTTATTTGGCAATTAGACCATTAAATGTTAAGGTGGACAAAAATGGACATGGGAAGGAAAAATATAAAGAAAGGGGCCTTAAGGGCATTTTTGTCATTTGGTTAATAAAAGAATTAAAAGGGAAAAAGAAGCCAAAATCATGTCCATCTTCTTCCTCCTTGGTCGAAAATCACAAGAGTACCATAGCTAGGGTTTCTTCAACTTCCAAGCTTGATAGTAAGTGCATCCTAACCCCGTTTTTAATGTTCTTCGTATTTTTGAGATCCTCGTAACTCGGTTTAGCTATTTCTAGCTATATTTTGAGCTAGGCTTTATATTCAAAAATTTACCCATGTATGACATGCATGTATTTTGATGTTTTATGGAAGAATATGAAAGTTTGATGCATGATAAACATCTTTTTCTAAGTGATTTTCATGAAAAATGCATAAAAGGACCAAATTGTAAAAGTTATGAAAGTGGTCATACATGGGTGAAATAGTGGAAATTAGGGGCTGTTGTAGTTGAGAAAATGATTCGGCTGGGCTTAAAATGCAAGAAAGTTGAATAAAAATCATTTTACGAGCATAGGGGAAAAGTGTAATTATGTGAAAGTTTAGGGGCAAAATTATAATTTTTACCAAAATATGATTCATGAGTCAATTTAGTCAATGTGAGTATTAAATAAGTGAAATTGTTATTATAGATCAAGAAACACGAAGCCCAGACCGAAACTGAGGCAAGAACAAAGTATTGGACTAAATTGAACATCTACGTACATTTTGGGTGCCGAGGCAAGTTTGTGTGAATTTGTAACTACATAATGTTATTATGCTTCTAATTACATTATTTTATGAAATATGTATATTTATTCCATGAATTTATTTATGATGATTCGATGAAATTGAATTGAGAATATATATTAAGTTAAAGTCCCGGTTGAAGATTCGGAATAACGAGGATACTTATGTCACGACATGAGATAAGGAAGGTCTCGCATAAGACCATGTCTGGGACATGGCATCGTCACTGAATGCAGGTCCCGTATAAGACCATATCTCGGATGTGGCATCGGCACCGAACGTAGATTCCGTATAAGACCATGTCTGGGACATGGCATCGGCATCGAATAAGGAAGGTCCCGTATAAGACCATATCTGGGACATGGCCTCGGCACCAAAGAAAGATCTCGTGTAAGACCATATCTGGGATATGACATCGACATCTATGTACGATCTCATACAAGACCATGTCTGGGACATGGCATCGACATCGAGCTAAGAGATCTCATGTAAGACCATATCTGGGATATGGCTTCGGCATCAAGAGGTAATCCCATGTAAGACCATATCTGGGATATGGCATTGGCATCGTAATATATGTGTGATGAGATTGAGTATCCTCCAATATTCCAAGTAGTTCAATGGGAAAAAGGGCTAAGTATGCAAAGATGGCAAGAGCTAAGCTATATAAAGATACATTTAAGTGAAAGATGATTACGATTTAAGTTTATGTTTATGAAAGCATAAGTGCTAAATTATGTGATGAAGTGATACAGGTACCATGATTAAAATACGAGTTATGATACCCTAATGTGATATGAAATGGGTAAGAGTAAGTATGAGTAAGAATGCCTAAACACTTGAGAGCTGATGATGTTATTGTCTTATGAGATGAATGGATTTTTACAATGAATACTTATGTTGTTATATTAATTCATGAAAACTTACTAAGCTATATGCTTCCCCTCTCTTTTCTCTTTTCCTTGTAGTTTCGCCAAGTTAACTCGGGGATCGTAGGACGTCGGAGCTCGGATCACACTATCTACTATTCTTTTGGTATAGTAAAGTTGATTCATTTTGAGTATGGCATGTATAGGAATTTGGTCATCTTGTGTTATGTCATATTTGGGAAGCCAAAGTGTTGGCTACTAATGTTATACACTTATTTTGTAAATGGCCATAGAAAATTGGCCAATATTTATCAAGTTTTATATTTTAATGATGATGAGTTTCTTACAATGAAAGTTAATGAAATTGATGGTTTAAAATGTGAAGTATATGAATGATGATTTGGGATTCTTCATAGTATATTATTGCCATGTTATATGTTGCTTGAGTTGGTATATATGTGTTTATGTTTCAGGGTGGCAATAAGCTTGGAAAATAGCCTTCTAATTGTCCACACGGGTAGACACACAGGCGTGTGTCTAGGCCCTGTGTGACACACGACCAACCCCATGGGTGTGTTGATAGACTGTGTGTCCCCTGCATCAAATTTGCGAGAATTTGATTCGCCACACGGGCTAGCACATGGGCGTGTACCTAGGCCGTGTGCACTTAACAGATTGCTGACATCATAAACAGAATACAAGGGTTTTCTCACACGGGTGAGGACATGGGCGTGTCTAGGCCGTGTGGAGGACACGGGCCATAGACACGGGCATGTGTCCGGCCATGTAGAAACCCCTGTAGGTTTGAAACGAAAAATAAATTCCACATTGGTTTGGAACATGGGCGTGTGTGACCACATGGCCTGCCCACACGGGCGTGTTCCATTCCACACGGACGTGTGGCCCTGTTTTATGTAAAAAATTTCTAAGTGCACCAAAGTTTTCGGTTTGGTCCCGAACCATCTCGAATGGATTTTTAGGGCCTTGTAGGCCCTTAATAAGGATGTTATGTTAATGAATGAGAAGTTTTAAGTTGAAACGAAATTTTACAGCCCAATGTTGTATGTTTAAGCAAGTAAAGTACGGTAATGCCTCGTATCCGCTTCCGGTGTGGAACACGGGTAAGGGGTGTTACACTTGTGATCTGTGTAAATGATACACTTTTCTCCATATAGGTAATGCCTCCAGATTTTCAGTGCGAATACCATCGCGGCCAACTCCAAGTCATGCGTCGGATAATTCGCCTCATGAGACTTAAGCTGGCGAGACGCATATGCCACTACCTTACCCTCTTGCATCAACACACATCCCAAACCGACATGTGATGCATCGCTGTAGACAATGAATTCTTTCCCAGACTCTGGCTATATTAAGATAGGGGCCTCTGTCAGAACCTTCTTAAGTTTCTCAAAACTCTCTTGCTGCTTATCAGTCCAGACAAACGGTACCCCTTTATGCAACAATTTAGTCAGTGGTGCAGCAATAAACGAAAACCCCTCAACAAAACGTCTATAATACCCTGCCAGACCCAAAAAACTTTGAATTTCAGATACCGTCTTAGGCGGTTTCCAATCGAAAACAGATTCAATTTTCCGAGGATCAACTCTAATCCCTTTAGTAGATACCATATGGCCCAGAAATGTTACCTCTCGTAGCCAGAATTCACACTTGCTGAACTTAGCGTATAATTGTTTCTCCCTCAGAATCTGCAGAACTCGGAGATGTGCGTCATGTTCATCCTCCGTTCTCGAATACACTAAGATGTCATCTATGAAAACCACTACGAACCGATCCAAATAAGGCTGGAACACTCGGTTCATCAAATCCATGAAAGCTGTTGGTGCATTCGTCAATCCAAGCGGCATCACAAGGAACTCGTAATGACCATAACGAGTCCTAAACGCTGTCTTGTGAACATCAGCCTCTTTGACTCTCAGTTGATGGTACCCCGATCGAAGATCAATCTTAGAGAAGACCGAAGCTCCTCAAAACTGGTCGAATAGATCATCAATCCTCGGTAGGGGATACTTATTCTTAATAGTCAATTTATTCAGTTGCCGGTAGTCGATGCACATACGCATGGATCAATCCTTCTTTTTCACAAATAACACGGGTGCTCCCCATGGAGACACACTAGGGCGGATGAACCCTCGATCCAGTAACTCTTGAATCTAAGCCTTAAGCTCCACTAGCTCTTTCGGTGCCATTCTATAGGTAGCGATGGACACCAGAGCTGTACCCGGTAAGAGCTCAATCCCAAATTCAACTTCACAATTTGGAGGTAGTCTAGGTAGTTCGCCGGGAAAAACATTTGGAAAATCTTTGACTGTTCTGATGTCTTTAACATACAGAACCTCAGAATCAACACCACTGATGTAGGCTAGATAAACCTCACACCCCTTACGAACCAACTTCTCGGCCCTCAAGGCAGAAATCACATTTGACAAATAATTCTGACACTCACCTATTACTACCACCTCATCACCCTCCACAATTTTCAGTACTACCCGCTTAGTAGCACAATCCAAATTCACTTGATGCTTAACCAGCCAATCCATGCCCAGTATTAAGTCGAATTCTCCAAAAGAAAGTTGCATTAAGTCCGCCAAAAAGATGGTTCCTTGCACCTCAAAAGGTACATCTCCGAACAATTTGTTTACTTTAACTGACTGCCCTAAAGGATTCAACATAGTAACCTCACTCGCAGTGGTTGCAACCATTAAATCCAAAGTTTCAGATATCGAGCATGCTATATACAAATGCGTAGACCCAACATCAATCAATGCCGTATAAGGTACATTATAGATAAAGAACATACCGATAATAACATCTGAGGCGTCTCCATCCTCTCGGCAACGTGCAGCATAGACCAGAGCTGGCTGCCTCGCCTCAGTATGACCAGCACCTCTGCTCGGTGCTCCACGACCAGCGCCTCAGTACCACAACCTCTGCTCGGTCCTCTCGGTGGCTGCTGCACACCTCTCGGCAGCTAAACAGTACCCGACCTGTAGCTTGCATCTGGTCGGGCCTCCATGGACAATCTCTGATACGGTGCTCTAATGATCTGCACCTCAAACATGCCCCAATCCGTTTCCAGCACTCGCCCTGATGGCGTCTACCACAATTAACACATGGCTGTGGTCCAGTAGTAGTAATAGGGGCCCTAACTCTGACCGGCCCATCCACTCTGGCCTTTTTATTCGGCCTCTGAACGGAACTTGAGGGCTCCGAATCCCTCTTATTCCTACCCTTTCTCTGTTCAGACGCTCAGTACGCTTTACCTCCTCGGTGATCTTCGTCTTATCTACCAGTGTGGAAAAATCTCGCTCCCTCTGTGGATCTATCAAAACTCTCAGACTATCCCTGAGGCCGTCCTCGAAACAAACACACCGCTCATAATCAGTTGCCACCATCCCACGTGCATAGCGGCTTAATCGCAAAAAAATAGTTCATATTCAGCCACTGATTTACCCCAGCCGCTCGATCATGAAACCCAGTCTCAGTCACAGGTGAAGCCGTTGCCTCTCTAGCTTCAGCACTAGGCATTTGGCCCGATAACGAAGACCCAACCCGAGCACCTCTACGGCCTCCGCCACGGCCTCTTGTACCCCTTCCACGAGTACCTCTAGTGCTCATTATCTATTTGCGTATTATCTATTTTTAACAATTTTATGCATCAGTTTACAGTTCCAGTGTAGATTAACAGATATCTTATGGAAAGCAATATTTGTAACACCCCAAACCCGACCCAGAAGTTAGGCCCGAATCCGGCGTGCCACATGGAAGTGTTTTAGCGAAAATCTTATTTTCATTGAAACCATTCTAAAGAAAAGTTAAAAAGGACAATTCCAAAACGAATTTGCGTAAGTTTAAGATTTTAAATTTTTTTTATTTAGGTTTAATGATTAAACAGTCAAACAATAATTAAAACCCAAATGTAAAATCAAATTGGAGGTACACGGCCTTATTACATCCCAATGAAAATAAAGTAAATAAAATAGAGTAATTCGAAACATATAAAAAAAACTTTTAAGTAGCTTGTAGTGTGACCACCTCCGAGTCCTCTTCCACATCGAGCCGTTTACTGAGGGTCACCTGAAGCATTAAATAAAAAGGGTGTGAGTTTCGAAACTCAGTGTGTACGACCCTTGGTAATCAAATCAACATGCAATTATCACGTTGGGACTAAGCCCTATCAAAATCGGTGGTCTTGGGCCTTAGCCCACAATGACCTCATATCATACCAATATGACATGAATGCAATGCACCCATCCCAAATCCAACACTGCACTCCACCCGTACCAACCCTACACTCCTGTGGGGATATAAATATCAACCCACCCATCCCTACACTCCAAAGGTAGCACCAACAGCGGCACTACTCAACGTTGCAGCAAGGCTGCTAAGCATATAATAGGCTTAAAGCCACTGGTGGATCCACGGTCGTCAAGTGACTATGCGATCCTCACATATCTTCATCCGTATAATCAAACCCACCCAAGTGCAACATATATTTCATGAATGCAACATACACATTTTCACACAGTAATCACCTAGGGATATTTTAGTCATTTCACTACCCAGTGGTATTTTCATAATTCTACCCTACAGGGGTATTTCCGTAATTCCTACCCTACAGGGGTATTTCCGTAATTTCTACCCTACAGGGGTATTTCTGTAATTTCTTTCATCTCGGGTTTTAGTTATGAACTTTGGCCCATCAACAAGTCCTCGCGATTAAAGTGAACAAACACTAATCACCAGGTAGGATCTCAAAGAAGAGGAGGTGGGTCACTAGGACCGCTTAAGTACCAAGCTCTCCCTCGATCCAATCCTAGACATGCATATGTCGGTTACCACACTCTAACTAATCGACTTGTCCACAGACATGTTTGATTAATAAATTAAGTCTTATGCAATTTTAAGAATTTATTAGAACTAGGCCTAGAGTCCATTAAACCCTAACATGCATTCCTAGCATCCCATAAAGCCCACTCATGTTCATATAGCCCATTAGGCCCCAATCATATTCGTATAACCCATTAAGCACAATCTTGTCTATGTAGCCCATTAGGTCCGATTATAAACACATCATACAACCGTTCATGTCAATTCATACTCAAGTTCACATATCAACCATTGCCGATTTGGGCCCACGAGCTCGGTAGGCCCATTTAGCCACTTTCAGCTTTTCAGCTTTCCGGCGTTGCCGCCATCGTGTGTGTGTAATGTTTGTACACACCTTGTAATAACGCGTGCTGCAAACCCCTTAATCATGAACCTACAATAGACATCACTTAACGATTAATCATGGCTTAATACACACTTTATCAAAACCCAAAACCTCACCGTAACCTTACCGTGTGCCACCAGTTCTAGTAGCCCTTCCTTAGCTACTATTTGCGAATATCCCCTAGATCTACACCCAACATATATCATCAGAATCAAGTGACTCATATTCCACATAAGTCACCTCTATAAGCCATACTTACATTCGGCCATCCACTAATCCATAACTGAGACGAGAACATTTACCACTTTGCTAACGATCCTTACCACGCTTGCAATCTTTGAACCCTACCCTTGTTAATACAAGGTTAACGACAAGGAGAGGTTAGATAGCCCTTCGGCTTTTACCAAAACAAACTAAAGGAGATTGAATAAGTACTTACCGAATCCAACCTTTGATCCTGCGGCCTAGATAGCTACTGAACGAGATTTGACTTTTAAACTTGACTAAGAGTAGGTAACAGCAACCGATTTGTGATGTATGAAAAACATCAAGGAATCGGCAAAAATATAGGGCTATTCGATTATAAGGGAGTATTCGGCTTTCAGAGAAAGAAGAAGAACGCAATACGAATAGGGATTTTGACAAAAAGGAGTGATGGTTTTTCGGCAATGGAAGAATTCAGCAACGGAAGAAATAGAGTGAGGGGGAGAAAAGTAAAAGATCAAATGTGCTTGTGTGAGGGTAACTACAGGTTATTCGGTAAAGAAAAAAAAGACTGTCTTATTTTCAAAAATCTCCAAATGCCGAAAGCCACAATGAAAATTCGTAATACCCTCTAAAAGACCCAAAAACGACACTGATTTACCCTCCTAAGCCGGATTTATACACTTTCCACTTCCCAAAACGGCACCCACTCTTCACACTTCTCAGCTCCTAACTTTTCTCCCTGATAACTCCTCAATCTCATCCTAAAATTTCTTTAAGATAAGCTCCTTTATCCCTTCCTTAATTTTCTCTTATGAACACTTCCTTCAGAGTTCACATCCAACGCCACTACTAACTATCTAGAAGGCAAAAATTAAATTCCCAACAAAATACCATGCCACTACTCGAACCTTGGACTCCCTTGCCTGCTAATGACGCCACCTCCCTGCTCCCTAAGTGGCACCACTTTGCCACTACACCACAAGCTCTTTTGTGTCATTTTTCCTCTTCATTTATTTAAAAGGCCTACTAACTGAAGTCACAGTTCCCTTGGTCTAAAACCAAAATTTTTCCTATACCCTTACTTAATCCCAGAACATCTCTAACACCCCTAGACACTCCAAATTCATTAACCCTCAAAGCCCACATGCCAATTGTCATTTTCTCGCTCAATTAAAAATTTTCTGAGATGCAAAGCCCAAAGCCCAAAGCCCAATAGGCCCAATTCTACTAGGCCCAAATTCGGGGCGTTACAACTCTACCCCCTTAAAGAAATTTCATCCTCAAAATTTCCAACTAACTATTAATCGCACCGCTCAAGTCACACCACTATGCTTTCGCTGCGCACTCTGATTTTAATAACACTAACACACTTTAACTCTAATCACGATGCCGACGGTTCAGCCCTAACACTTCCACGGCCTCTGTCGCGGCATCTTGCACCTCTTCTAGCGCTTATCGTTGCGTGCGTATTTCTGGATTAGAGTTTTATGAAATTAGTTCATAGTTCCACTGTTTAAAGGACATATCTTATGCAAGTAACAATTTAAAAGTGGTTTCGCAGTCGTAAATCCACTACAGGTTTAAGTTTCCTACGGGCTTTAGTCTCTAAGAACCTATTGTTTAAAGTAGCTCGATATCTAAATATAGTTTAGTAATTTAAACAACTGTAATAACAGAAAAACTTACTTGGCTCGGCGTCGAAGGCTCGGTGAACCACACTTCAAGAATCCTGCAAAAAACTATTTAATCTGCTTTTTTTTAAAAAACCCAAAATCTAAGGCCCATTTCACAGCCCGAGCTTTGCAACCGGGCTCTGATACCAATAAATGTAACACCCCAAACTCGGCCCAGAAGTTAGGCCTGAATCCGGCGTGCCACATGGAAGTGTTTTAGCAAAAACCTTGTTTTCATTGAAACCCTTGTAAAGAAAAGTTAAAAAGGACAATTCCAAAACAACTTTGCTTAAGTTTAAGATTTTAAAAAAAAAATTTATTTAAGTTGAATGATTAAATAGTCGAACAATAATTAAAACCCAAATGTAAAATCAAATTGGAGGTACACGGCCTTATTACATCCCAATGAAAATAAAGTAATTAAAATAGAGTAATTCGAAACATATAAAGAAAAACTTCTAAGTAGCTTGTAGTGTGACCACCTCCGAGTCCTCTTCCACATCGAGCCATTTACTGAGGGTCACCTGAAGCATTAAATAAAAAGGGTGTGAGTTTCGAAACTCAGTGTGTACGACCCTTGGTAATCAAATCAACATGCAATTATCACGTTGGGCCTAAGCCCTATCAAAATCGGTGGTCTTGGGCCTTAGCCCACAATAACCTCATATCATACCAATATCACATGAATGCAATGCACCCATCCCAAATCCAACCCTGCACTCCACCCGTACCCACCCAACACTCTTGTGGGGATATAAATATCAACCCACCCATCCCTACACTCCAAAGGTAGCACCAACAGCGGCACTACTCAACGTTGCAGTAAAGCTGCTAAGCATATAATGGGCTTAATGCCACCGGTGGATCCACGGTCGTCAAGCGACTATGCGATCCTCACAAATCTTCCTCCGTATCATCAAACCCACCCAAGTGCAACATATATATCATGAATGCAACATACACATTTTCACACAGTAAGCACCTAGGAGTATTTTAGTCATTTCACTACCCGATGGTATTTTCGTAATTCTACCCTATAGGGGTATTTCCGTAATTCCTACCCTACAGGGGTATTTTCGTAATTTCTACCCTACAGGGGTATTTTCGTAATTTCTACCCTACAGGGGTATTTCCATAATTTCTACCCTATAGGGGTATTTTCATAATTTCTACCCTACAGGGGTATTTCCGTAATTTCTTTCATCTCGGAGTTTAGTTATGAACTTTGGCCCATCAACAAGTCCTCGCGGTTAAAGTGAACAAACACTAAGCACCAGGTAGGATCTCAGAGAAGAGGAGGTGGGTCACTAGGACCGCTTAAGTACCAAGCTCTCCCTCGATCCAATCCTAGACATGCATATGTCGGTTACCACACTCTAACTAATCGACTTGTCCACAGGCATGTTTGATTAATAAATTAAGTCTTATGCAATTTTAAGAATTTATCAGAACTAGGCCTAGAGTCAATTAAACCCTAACATGCATTCCTAGCGTCCCATAAAGCCCACTCATGCTCATATAGCCCATTAGGCCCCAATCATATTCGTATAACCCATTAAGCCCAATCATGTCTATGTAGCCCATTAGGCCCAATTATAAACACATCATACCACTGTTTATGTCAATTCATACTCAACTTCACATATCAACCATTGCCGATTTGGGCCCACGAGCTCGGCAGGCCCATTTAGCCACTTTCAGCTTTTCAGCTTTTCGGTGTTGCCGCCATCGTGTGTGTGTAGTGTTTGTACACACCTTGTAATAACGCGTGCTGCAAACCTTTTAATCACGATCCTACAATAGACATCACTTAACGATTAATCATGGCTTAATACACACTTTATCAAAACTCGAAACCTCACCATAACCTTACCGTGTGCCACCAGTTCTAGTAGCCCTTCCTTAGCTACTATTTGCGAATATCCCCTAGATCTACACCCAACATATATCATCAGAATCAAGTGACTCATATTCCACATAAGTCACCTCTATAAGCCATACTTACATTCGGCCATCCACTAATCCATAACTGAGACGAGAACACTTACCACTTTGCTAACGATCCTTACCACGCTTGCAATCTTTGAAGCCTACCTTTGTTCATACAAGGTTAACGACAAGGAGAGGTTAGATAGCCCTTCAGCTTTTACCAAAACACACTAAAGGAGATTGACTAAGTACTTACCGAATCCAACCTTTGATCCTGCGGCCTAGATAGCCACTGAACGAGATCCGGCTTTTAAACTTGACTAAGAGTAGGTAACTGCAACCGATTTGTGATGGAGGAAAAACATCAAGGAATCAGTAAAAAGATAGGGCTATTCGATTATAAGGGAGTATTCGGCTTGCAGAGAAAGAAGAAGAATGCAACACCAATAAGGATTTCGGCAAAAAAGAGTGATGGTTTTTCGGCAATGGAAGAATTTGGCAACCGAAGAAACAGAATGACAGGGAGAAAAGTAAAAGAGCAAATGTGCTTGTGTGAGGGTAACTACAGGATATTCGGTAAAGAAAAGAAAGTCTGTCTTATTTGAAAACTCTCTAAATGCCGAAAGCCACAATGAAAATTCGTAATACCCCCTAAAAGACCCAAAAACGACACTGATTTACCCTCCTAAGCCGAATTTATACACTTCCCACTTCCCAAAACGACACCCATTCTTCACACTTCTCAGCTCCTAACTTTTCTCCCTGATAACTCCTCAATCTCATCCTAAATTTTCTCTAAGATAAGCTCCTTTATCCCTTCCTTAATTTTCTCTTATGAACACTTCCTTCAGAGTTACATCCAACGCCACTACTAACCATCTAGAAGGCAAAAATTAAATCCCCAATAAAATACCATGCCACTACTCGAACCTTGGACTCCCTTGCCTGCTAATGACGCCACCTCCCTGCTCCCTAAGTGGCGCCACTTTGCCACTACACCACAAGCTCTTTTGTGTCATTTTTCTTCTTCATTTATTTAAAAGGCCTACTAACTGAAGTCACAGTTCCCTTGGGCTAAAACCAGAATTTTTCCTCTACCCTTACTTGATCCCAGAACATCTCTAACACCCCTAGACACTCCAAATTCATTAACCCTCAAAGCCCACATGCCAATTATCATTTTCTTGCTCACTTAAAAATTTTCTGAGACGCAAAGCCCAAAGCCCAATAGGCCCAATTCTACTAGGCCCAATTCTACTAGGCCCAAATTCGAGGCGTTACAATATCAGTATTTGAGAGTTTGTTTTCGCAGAACGCAGTCTTACTACAGTTTTAGTTTTCCCTATCCAGAATATTTTAGTACAGTCTACTACCTATAGTAGTCTCAATATTTCACTTTAAACAAACAGAAGTCTCAGAGGACTTACTAGATCGGCGCCGGAGATTCGGTGTACCACACATTCGGTAAAAATATTTCAAAAAACTTCCAAATCGTTTGGAACAGTTCTTTTTGGAAATTTTGAGTTTTTAGAAGATACCCAAAACCATAGTCGAGTTTTGCAACCTAGCTCTGATACCACTAAATGTAACACCCCAAACCCGGCCCAGACGTTATGGCCGAATCTGGCGATATCGCATTGAAGTGTTTTTCGAAAACATTGTTTCTTTGGAAAAATCCATGCTTATTATTAAATCTCGTTTATGAACCTTAACAAAAATTTAGGGTATCTTGTTCTTTTAAAACTCAAGTTGTTTTAGTAGACCGTTGATCATATTAGTTTGTTACTATACTTTAAAACCATGTTCGATACGGAAGCTTTCATAGTAAGTTACGAAAATGTGGTGTTTTGAAAATAAATTATCTTTTAAAAACCGCGTCCTACTACTACTCAGATGTGAATTAAAATAAGTAAAATCCCCAAATTAAAAGTTAAAATTTAAAGAGGCCTTATTACATAACAAAAACCCAAATTAAATATACTGGAAATAAACTCAAATATAAAAATAGGTGCGGTTGTGTGGCCACCTCCGAATCCCTCGCAGCACCGATCTGCCTAAGACTGGGGATTACCTATACAGATAAACAGAGGGGTGAGTTTACAAAAACTCAGTGTGTAACCCCATATAAGAAAATAGCCAAACATGTCATAGGCAAGTACAGGCTGGGCCTAGGCCCAAATCAACAACAATTCAGATCAGTTGGGCCCTAGCCCATAACGATGATCGATGATCGGTGTAGGCCTTAGCCCATAACAATGATCGATGATCGGTGTGGGCCTTAGCCCATAATAGTATCAGTATTAGTGCAGGCATGCAATCAGAAATCCTACCCATCCAGCCTCTACACTCCACTCCGTCCAGCCCAACACTCCATGTGGGGATAAAATCACTCACCCATCCCTACACTCTAATATTAGCACCGGTTGCGGCACTAAATAAAGATTTGCAAAGCAGAGTCACAAGATCTGATACACTTCCTCCAATCATAATAATCCCATCCCCTTGCAACATATCATACATAGATGCAACATATATATATCGTGGCATGCTCATATACAGTCATACATAACATAAGGCATACAGTTAATTAATATTATTGTAACATCCCGAATTTGGGCCTAGTAGAATTGGGCCCAATGGGCCTTGAGAGTAGTAGCGTTTAAAATTTTTGAGAACATAAGAACGGCATTAATACAAGTTGGACCTATTAGGTGAGTGATTTTGGAAGGTTAGGAGGCTTCTATGAAGTCCCGGGTTCAAGTTAGGCCATTGGAGAAATATTGGATTTTGGCCTTTAGTGGATAGGGCTGTTAGTAGAAGGGCTTAAGTATAATTAGGTGTATTTAGGAGGCACAAGTAAGCAGATGGTGGAGCTGTGGTGGCGTCAATAGTAGAGAAAAGGAGAAGGGGTTCGAATCCCTTAGGTCACAAATGAAGGCTTTTATTTTATGTCTTGGGAGAGAAGGTAGCTGAGTTTGGATCAAACTCTATAGGAGAGAGGGGAGACTTGGTCAAATAGTTTGAATGGGTGATGGGGAGTGAAAGGGGGAGTAAATCAAGGAGTAAATCAAGGGGATTTGGGAGTGTGGAGATAGTTGGCCGAAAATGGGATCTTGGGGGTGAAAATTCAGCTAGGGGGTGTTGGGTATCATATTCGGTCAAGTGAGGAGGTTGTGTGCCAAAATTCCTTTAGGTTCTTTTGGCTATTCTTTTGTTTTTCTTCCTCTAATTTTGTGCATCTTTCTTTTGGAGCATTTCGGGTTCCTTTGTTGCAATTGGCTTTGCCGAAACCTCAACCTTGCATTCCACTTCCTCTCATTTCTTTTCAAACACTTATCTTTCCATTATTGGTAGCCAAACACCTATAGCCAAATCTTATCTTTCCCTACTTGCTTTTCTTTTCTTTCTTGTTCTATTCTAAAGCCGAAACCTCTCTTCTTCTCCATTGCTCTTCCTCTACTTTCTCCTTCGACCGAATCTTCTCTTTTCTCCCATTTTTAAACGGTTCTTCATTTTATTGCTTTAGCCGAATCTATCTTGTTATTCGGCTCTCCTGGGATCAAGGTCGATTATTGTAAGGAGCAAGTCTACTCTCTTATCTGCTCACCCAATGTTTGGGTTTAGAAGTATTTGGTAAGTGTCGAATCTATTCTCCCTTAGTACTCCATCTGTTGTTCTCTATTTGGACAAGCTGAAATTAATCTTTTCCTCTTCTTATCTGAGGCCAAATTTAAGTTCTCTTCTCCATCCCGGGTCTCATCTAGTTCATCATGGAGGCAGGCAATAGCCGATCTGAGGGGGAATCAGGAAGGGTGCTTAATGGAAGTGGACTCATGCCTCCTGCTCCCAAGTTTAAGCAGCGTAGGGTATTAGAGGTTCGGGATTTCTCGCTTGGCTGCGGAAGGGCGGCGACATCTGGTTTAGTTAAGCAAATCATAGTAGATTGCGTTAGTGAAGGTAAGTGTTAGTAAATAGTATAGTTTTTGTGCTTGGATTCAAGATCTCCCATCTCTGTTGTTATAGAGTTAATTGTATGTTATGTTTGGTGAAGGTGACGACGATCGTGAGTGTTTAGTACTCTGCGTAGTCAGGTGTGTAATTTCACGCCTTTATTCGTTTTGTTATGTATTATTCTGTGTGTCAGTTTAAAGCCGAAATACCCTTAATGGGTGAGCTAATAAGATACCCTAGTGGGTGAATTGGAAATAGCCCAGGTGAGTAATTTATGATTATACCCTTACGGGTAGATTTGGCATGACTGTGTATTCTGTTTATCTGCTATATTGGTACATTCATGCATGCACTATATTATTATGTCATGGTATGTTGCATGGGATCGGGATATTGATGATCGGAGAAGTGTAATCCGGTGGCTTTGCCACATATTCTGGTGACTCTGTCACATTTTGTCTGGTGGCTATGCCACGTATATTTTGGTGGCTTTGCCACAATTTCGGCGATGAGCAGCGTGACTGCCATCGAGGTGTGTAGCGGATGGAGGGTTGATTGTAGAAATCCCCACAGGTGTGTTGGGTTGGTACAGGTGGTGTGTAGCGGATGGATTACTAGGCTGGGCTAGGTTTGCATTGCATACATTATCTGTATAACCATGCTAATAAGGCTAAGGCCCAGTTTGATTCTGAATGGGCCTCAGGCCAGTTTGTTTCCGTAAGGGCTAAGGCCCAGTTTACATCTGAATGGGCTCAGGCCCAGTTAATGTCTGATTAGGGGATTACACATCGAGTTCTCGAAACTCACCCCTCTGCTTTAATCTTGCAGGTAATCCCCGGCATTGAGGATTTGGAGTCGAGGCGAACTCTGTGGTGGCCATACATCGTAACATTAGTAAATTCCATTTTACTTTATTTTAAGATTATTTAATTTGGGTTTATGTTTTGTAATAAGGCCTTTGGGATTTTATTCTGGTTTTAGCTTTTAATTCAGTTGATAATTACTATTAAATATTCAATACGGTATTTTCCTAAAACATTAATAACTGTTTTCCAAAATGTTAACGAATGGTTTACAAACTATAATTGATAAAACACTAGGTTCTCTTAACGTCGAGAACAGTTTTCAAGATATCACATTTTTTTGCAAATCACTGAATCTGATTTCTGTTATAAATAAAGTTTTCAACGATAAATTAACAATGTTTTTACAACAACACTGTAAAAGCATATTTGAATTTCACACACAACATAGCTCGAAGGCTTCAAAAACAATACGAAGTTTGTAACGAACACTTAGTTTTCAAACAACTTATCCATGTGACATGCCAGATCCGATCGTAACGTCTAGGCCGGGTTTGGGGTGTTACAATTATAGGGGCATAACAGTCATTTTACCATAGGGGCATAACAGTCATTTTATCTATTTTGGGTCTAGGTGTACTTACCGACCCATCAGTAGGTCCACAGTCATCTCGGGCGACCCGTGTAACCTTTACAGTCAAATAGTAAAAATGGGCCTAAGGCCCATAATGCGGGCCCATGTGGGCCTACACGCCCGTGTGGCCCACATAGCCCAGAACTGATCTCGATCATGAAAATTACACACTTTGGCCCAATTTTCTCCACACGCCCGTGTGGGGCCCACAAGCCTGTTGGGCCCACATAGCCCATTTCGACCCAACGTGGCCCAAAATGGCCTAAGACCACGAAATTGCCCATGGTGGCCTCAACAGTCTAACGCCCACGTTTTAGGCATTCAGTTTACCACGCGAGCGAGCGCACGCTCGTGTAGCGTCAACTGTCATAATTTTTCAGCTTTTACCGGTTTACGATTTGGGCAGTGTTTACACACACTTTTAGACATTTCACCGATATCGTTTCTAGAGTGCTGTTACACACCTGGGTTCTATTTGCTGAGAAAACCCCCCACGCCTTTGAAACCTACACTTGACCAACAATCCTCAAGTAATCACTTAAGCAATTACTTAATCGAATAAACGTAAGTTATCCCAATCATTATACTCATAACAACTTACCTTTGATTGAGTGAAGAGGGAAGTTTCGCCTACCCAAACGTTAATTACGAACCTTCAACCCCTTCGAAAAGTTCCTAGGCACCAACCAAAAAAAGTAAGCACTTATTCAACAAGCCACAAGATAATACTATACCATATTCACTTACCAACAACACAAGAAGAGTACCCACTATGAAGTGTAAGACTTACCGACAAATAGAGAATGATAACCAGAACAATAGAGAAGTGAAATCAGTCAACTACAAGGGAAAGAAATGGGTCACCAAAAAGAAATGAAAGGGGAAGGATGAAAAAGGGGGAGAAGATTCGGCCAAGGGGAAAATAAAACATTTGCTCACCTTTTTCAGAATATTAGTATTCTGGGAAGTCAATAGAGAGAACACAGGAACACTAATCGGTAGGAAACAGTAAGAACATAATCGGTACAATGAGGGTAAAAGGAGAAGAGAATCGACAAGAAAGAAACAACAACAATTGACAGAAATATTTGGGAAAAGAAATGAAGAAGAGGCAAGGAGGTGAAGATGGTGTATTCGGCCAACAGTAGGAAAAAGAGAGAAGAGGAGATGACAATAAGAGAAAAGGTATATTCGGCCAAAGAAAAGGTTGTCAAAATTG
Organism: Gossypium sturtianum; assembly: GCA_025698515.1. NCBI lineage: Eukaryota > Viridiplantae > Streptophyta > Magnoliopsida > Malvales > Malvaceae > Gossypium > Gossypium sturtianum. The sequence continues at coordinate 49,050,360 of CM046943.1, forward strand.
TAACAGAAGAATATGCAAACACCCCTACCACATTCGGCTTCAAGCAAAAGAGAGAAAAACACCAATACAAAAAACTCAAAATGAGGAGTACCACTCTGGCCAAAATTCTTGAGTGCCAGAGTCCATTTTCGGCATAACTCTCCCTCTCCCCTAATCCCTTGATTTTCTCCTAAAATCCCTCCTCAAACCTCTCCATCTGATCACACCTCTCCTCAACCACTCAATTTGAATTCCTATCAACCACTTCAGTGTTTCAGTCAAACTCCATCACCTCCCACTGCACAGCAGCAAAATAAATATTCCCTTGCCTCTACGAAGATTCGAACCTCAGTCCTCTGGCCTAGGTAACACGCCACTTACCCCCTAAACCAGCAGGCTTTTTATGTCTTGTTATACACACAATAATTTAAAAGCCTACTAACTATAGGCAAGGGTTTTATTCCCTAAAAACAAAATTTTTGCACAAGCCCAGGCTTGAACCCAGGACTTCTCAGACACTCCCAAACACACCCAAATCACTTAACCACTGAATCAAATACGCAGTTGTGATAAAAACATGCAAAGATAAATACTTAGATTTTTGGGGCGTTACAAATCATCTTGCATTGGTATGATTTTTCATCCCGTTTTTAATGATTTCTACGTTTTTGTGATCGTTGCAACTAGTATTGCTAGCCCAGGGACTAGTTTGCAAAATTGTTGATGATTTTGAATGATGCCATGGATGAATATGTATGATTTTTGATGTTTGATGATAGATTATGAATATTTGTTAAGAGTATTATAAGTTTTGTTAAGTGATTTTTGGTGAAAATGCAAATTAGGGGCTAAATTGTGAACTGTTGAAAATGTGTGGTTGAAATGTGAAATAAATGAAAAATATGGACCGCAAGGGGTACTATGGTAATTCGGCTAGCATGGGTCTATGGTTAATTTCATTAATTTGTGATTTTGTGAAATAAGGACTAAATTGTAAAAGTTGTGAAACATTAGGGGCAAATGTGTAAAATTGTCTAAATAAGTGTTTTGGACTAAATTGAATAGAGAGATGATTAAATAAGCTGATTTTGATTACTTATAGATCAAGAAAAGAGGAATTTAGACTTAGACCAGGGAAAAAGCAAAGTAATTAAATAGTCGATCCGTTTCATCATTTCCGTACACGAGGTAAGTTCGTATAATTGAACTTAAATGTGTAATTATTCAATTGATGGATGGTATTGAGATTTTATTTATTCTATGGTTAAATGTGATGAATTTGATTTAAATGTACGGTTTAAGTCGACGAGATACTGAATAAGACCATAGCTGGGCTATGGCAATCAGATAATAAGACCATAACCAGGTTATGGCATGTGAATGTAAGACCACAGTAGGGCCTTGGCAATGTATGTGTAAGACCATAGTTGGACTATGGCATCCAAAAATCGACGTACTTATATCGTAAGCATTTATAAACTCGAAGTGATTCGATAAGCGAATTGGTGAGAATAGATATGTATCAGTACAGGTATGTACAGAAAACTGTTCGAATGATGAATTAAAAGAAGATGACAACTTATGAGTTGCTTTGTAGTTAAACTTTATGTTATCTCATTGATTGAGGTTTTAATTGCAAATTATGTATCTATTTGGAATTGTTAATGAATGTTGAGTTTAATTCATATTCACATATGAACTTACTAAGCTTCATAGCTTACTTTCTTTATTTTCTTCTATGTTTTATAGTATTTCGAAGCTAGCTCAGATCCGGGGATCGTCAAGGACTTCATCACACTGTCGGACATCTAATTTAGTACTTTTGAAGTGTATATTTATGGTATATGGCATGTATAGGCTTGAGTCATTTTGGTATGTTTGACGAACATGTATTTTGGGCCATTTAAGTTGGCTTGTGTTGATAATTTTGTTAATGTATAAAGATGTGTAAATGGCTTTGTTTTGAATTAGGTAATTGACCTATAATGAATGAATGAGGTTGAATTGATAATGCATATTTGGAATGGTTTTATTGAATGAATCATATATGTGAATTATGTCTAGTAAAGCAATATGAGTTGATAGGTATTTGAATAGGTAAATGGCATTGAATTGAGTATTGAAATGGTGGAAATAGATATAGTATGAATTGTGTTTTGGTTGCTGACCTTTGGCTGCATAATTGTGTCTTGAATTGGTACCATTTAGGGTTATGTAGGTATATACAAAGGTGGGTGGCAAATTGGTTCGTAAATAGCCTATTTTTTGTCCAGACAGGCAGAGACACGGGCGTGTGTCTCAGCCATGTGTTACACACGGTCAGGTTACACAGCCATGTGTTCCCTGATGTTTAATTTAAAATGAAGTCATTATGCTCCACACGGTCTCACACACGGGTGTGTGATCGGCCGTGTGGTACAAGTCAGTATACCCCCTAATTGGGAACAGCCTAGCACACGAGCGTGTGACTTGGCTGTGTTGCATAAGTCAGTATACCCTACAGGTTTGGCACGGTCTGTACACGGTTTAGCACTCGGGTGTGTGTGGCCACTTCGAAGGGCACACGGGCTAGACACACGGGCGTGTGGTTGGCCGTGTGACCCAAGTCAGTATGTACCCCTTGTTTTCACACGGCGTGTCTGGTGGCCGTGTGAGACACACGGCCTGGTCACACAGACGTGTGTCCTCTGTTTGAAGCAAAAATTTTCTAAGTTTCATAAAAATTTCCCGAGCAATCGGTTTAGTCCCGAACCATTTCTAAAGCATGTTTAAGGCCTCTTAGGCTCGATTAAGGGACACTATCATTGGTTGTAATTGAATTGTATTTTTACATGAAAAATTGTATATGAAATGTATGTTTATAAGTGATGTAAGTCCAATAATGCTCTGTAACCCTATTACAAAGTTGAATACGGGTGAGGGTGTTACATTTATTGGTATCAGAGCTACGGTTTAGTCGATTCTAGGACTAACGTAGCGTGTGTGAGAGTCTAGCTATACATGCCACATATAACCCGTGATAGTGTGATGAATCCTGACATTATAAACTATGTTTTCGTATATTAATGGATCCCAAACGAGCTGTAGCAGATGATGTTGAGTGTAATACGCCAGCTCCCGCTCAAGGAACAGTGCCTTCCGAATCTAGACCCGTGTCGAGTGGCCACAGAGGTGAGGCTAAAGAAGCCTTTTTCCAAATGATGAATGAGTGGTTCACTCAATATGTCCGGACAAATCCGGTAGCTCAACAACCTCCACCCCTGCCAAATCCTCAACCAATCCCTATAGTTTCTCAAGTTATTTATCCAATACGATTGAACAAGCTGCAAGTCAATAAAATTCGTAAGCATGGGGCTGAAGAGTTCATGTAACATCCCGATTTTGACCCTAATTGGAATAGTGGTTTTGGGACCACAAATCCGATACCAAAAAATATTTTAAAATTATTTTCAGTGTTTATTATGTGTGAATTTACTTGTGTTAAATTTTTGTGTTTTAATTTCGTTGTTTGGGTGTCCGATTAAATAAAAGGGCTTAATCGCGTAAAATAAAAATTTGATGGTTAGTTGTGAAAGTGCCTAATTGTTGTTGTCTTTTTAATATGGAGAATTTATGTTGCAATTAGCCCATTTTAAAAAGTAGTGGACGGCATTAAGTGTTTATATATATGTTTTTATATGTTAATTTTATAAGTTAAAATTTATATTAATATAATATAATGTTATAATATAATAAACAAAACATAAAATGAAAGCCATTATCATCCATTTTTGACCGAAACAAAGAAAAGAAAAGAAAGAAACTAAGGCTAGGGTATTCATCCATAACCAAGCTTGATTAAGGTATGTAACTAGCTCGGTTTTTGATAAATTCTACGTTTTTGTAATCGTTGCTTTGAATGCTACAAGACCCATGCTTGAATTTTTGAAATTGATGATGATTTTGTGTTATGCCATTGATGGTAGTTTGTGATTTTTGTTGTTTGATGATAGAATATGGAAGATATGTTTTGAATTAACATGTTTTGTCTTTGGATTTTTGATAATTTTGAGTAATTTGGACTAAATTGTGAAAATAATTTTTTGAGGGACTAAAATGTAAAAAAAAATTGAAATATATGGACTTGTATAATGCTTGTGAATATTCGACCTAACTATAGTATGTGTAAATTTTGTGTATTTTGTGTTTTATGCAATAGGAACTAAATTGCAAAAAGTGTGAAATATCAAGGGCAAAATGGTAATTTGCCCATTAATGTGTTTTTGGATTGAATTGAATGAATATGTGGTTAAATTAGTTAAATTTGAATTTATTTAGATCAAGAACGAAAGAAAACGGAATTAGATCGGGGAAGTCAAAAGTAGTCGAGTAGTTGATTTCGTCCGTCGATATCCGAGGTAAGTCAATAAGCATATAAATGTCGTTAAATTTGATAATATATATGCTACATGATGAATGGAATTTTTGTGAATTTATTTGAGTATGGCCGAATATGTATTGAGCAAAGGAGCAATGTTTCGAGTTCAATTCGATCGAGATTCAATGTCCAAAAGTCCCGTACGAACCCTAGGAATAGATAGGATACATATGTCATGACATAGGATTTCCGATATGTGTTATTGTGTAAGGCCTCATCTGGGACATTGGCATCGACTTGTGTTTACGTGTAAGACCATGTCTGGGACATTGGCATCGTATTTGATTCGTGTAAGACCCTGTCTGGGATAGTGGCATCGATATGTGATTACATGTCAGACCACGTCTGGGATGTTGGCATTGTACGAGCTTCCAACTATCCACGTATCCTTTTTAATTCCGAAAGGTTCTACGGGCAATGTAAAACAAAGACCGGATGGGAAATCGAATTAAAAGGTTCAGGTATGTGTTAATTAATTGTTTGTATGAAACAAGGTAAGTTGATTATTTTGAAATGATATTAAGTTATGTGAATATGAATTTTGGGTTAACATATTTGATCATACAAGTGGTTCGGTTTATTTATGTGTTTGTGATAATAAAAGTGAATAAATATATGTGTATATGATTTATTATGTTCGGCCTTATGGTATATATATATGTGTGGTTATAATGTGACCTAGTAGTAAATGATAACTAGTATTTGATATTATGCATATTCGATCTGGTTAACATAATGTTAATATGTAATTCACATTATATTTGTTTGCTTATAACTTACTAAGCTTAAATAGCTTACTATGTGTGTGTTCTTGTTTATCTTTATTTTATAGATTTTGGAGTCACGTTACGAGCTCGATGATCGTCAGCAAAGTCTATCACACTATCGACATCTTTTGGTATTTTGTTAAAGTTTGAATTCGATCTTATGGCATGTATAGGCTTGCTTATGTTTTTGATTAGTTTTGGATCATGTATATAAATGGCCATGCGAAAATGGCTTAATTTCCATGCTTATGTTCGATTTGGTTTAAAAATGTATTATCTATGATCATTTTGTTTAAGTTAGGTTTTATGTGTTTGAATGGGTGCTTGATGTGTTTAATTTTTATACTTGAATTTGAATATATATTTGATCATGATTTGAGCTTTCTTTCGAATGAAATATTCAAGTCTCATGTATGTGATTAATGTAACACCCCAAACCCGGCCCAGAAGTTAGGCCCGAATCTGGCGTGTCACACAAAAAAAACTCGTTTGAAAATTTCAGCCACTCTTCCAAAATTAAAAAGTCTTCCATACCATATTAAATCCTTGGCCGACACTTACCTTATTAGTACAAAAATTTAATCCAAAATATTTGCACTTGGTGGGATTTAAATCTCTTCCCTTAAAGTCCTTCATGTGGCATCATATCCTCTTTACCAATTGCTCATTTATGCAAGCAAATTACTCTCTTATTTCCATAAGCCTTGATGGCACTTACTATCTCTCCTTAAAGTGCTTAAACACAAAATTTTTCCTATAACTTAACTTGAACCCGGAACTTCCTAGAAACCTCGTAACTCTCCAAAATCACCTTCCTAATAAGTCCAACTTGAAATAATGCCATTCTCAAATTCCCATGAATTTTAAAATGCTTCTACGCTCAAGGTCCAATAGGCCCAATAGGTCCAATTCTACTAGGCCCAATTTTGGGATGTTACAATTCTACCCCTTTAAAGAAATTTCGTCCTCGAAATTTCCAACCAACTACTAACCGCACCGCTTAAATCATACCATTATGCTTTCGCTGCGCACTCTGATCTTAATTACACTAATGTACTTTTAACATAATCTTGAATCCTCTTTCACACAACCAAACATCTAACCACAGAAGCAAGCAGTTATCTACCACTTATACCTAAAATTTTCTACATTCAATCATCACGTCCAAACAAGACATTCCTAACTTAATGGTGACGAAACAATTTCGAGCCTTATGCTCCTTAGACGCGCATCTCAAGCATGCTTCTGACCTCCTCCAGCATTCTCCGGATGACGCCTTCTGTAATAATCGCAAACCAAAAAGTTTGGACGTGCCTTAACACGCTTCACAGAACGAGACTGCGACCCTAGAGAAGTTTGATCTAATTTCTTCTTACAGTCCACGTGCCCAACTCAAAGTGTTTGACCAATTTCTCTAACCTCCTCCACAAGCTCCCTAACTAGCTGAGTCAGCTCATCAATTCCAGCTCGATCATAAGACTCCGTCTCGGCTACTGGCGATGCCAACGCCTCCCTTTAGGATACATGCCCCGATGTTAAAAATCTAGCCCTAGCACCTCGGCCTCTACCACGTCCACGTCTACCGCGTCCACGTCCTCTAGCGCTCATGTTCACTAATGTCGATTTAATTTTATTAAAAGTCTTATGAATCAGTCTATAGTTCTAATATTTATTAAACAATGTCTTATGGAGTATAGGAAGTAAAGTTGTTTTCGTAGTACGCATCCTATAGTCTTAATCTCTATAGTTTCAGCTCCTAAGACTAAAAGTTCTAGAGTATTCTATTTTGTGGAATTTTCTTACCACAGTACTAACACAATAATCATAAAATGATAACATATACTTACTTGACTTGGTGCCGGATACCCGTGGTGCCATACTTCCTTTAGAACACACATAATTTAAAATTTTAAACAGCTTTGAAAATGTGTTTGAACCCAAACCACAGCCGAGTTTTGCAACCATGCTCTGATACCATAAAATGTAACACCCCAAACCCGGCCCAGAAGTTAGGCCCGAATCTGGCGTGTCACACAAAAAAACTCGTTTGAAAATTTCAGCCTCTCTTCCAAAATTAAAAAATCTTCTATACCATATTAAAGCCTTGGCCGACACTTACCTTATTAGTACAAAAAATTAATCCAAAATATTTGCACTTGGTGGGATTTGAACCTCTTCCCTTAAAGTCCTTCATGTGGCATCATATCCTCTTTACCAATTGCTCATTTATAAAAGCAAATTACTCTCTTATTTCCATAAGCCTTGATGGCACTTACTATCTCTCCTTAAAGTGCTTAAACACAAAATTTTCCTATAACTTAACTTGAACCCGAAACTTCCTAGAAACCTCGTAACTCTCCAAAATCACCTTCCTGATAAGTCCAACTTGAAATAATGCCGTTCTCAAATTCCCATGAATTTTAAAACGCTTCTACGCTTAAGGTCCAATGGGCCTAATAGGTCCAATTCTACTAGGCCCAATTTTGGGATGTTACAATTAATTTGGTTTACGCTAGGTATTAAAGTCTTGGAATATGAGTTGAATAAAAAGGTGATAAGCAGTTATCTGCTTTGGTAATAAAGTTAATATTGGATGTTAGTTGAATTAAGATTATGTTATGTGATAATAGGGTAATTGGAAATATTGTATATATTTATGGGGTGTATTTAAAACATGTTTGATTGAATATGTGAGTGACTATAAGATCCGGTTTTGGTATTTATATTATATTGATGAGCATGTATTTTGTCTCAATAGATATAATGGTATATCCGGCTAAGGCTTGGAACTTATAATGATATATATGTGTTTTTGGTGAATATCATGGAAACATAAATATGCTATGGTTTGAGAGTTATGCAATGACCGAATATGCATTAATTAGCTTTGTAGTGATAATGAAATATGGATGTTTGAAAATGGCTCAAATGATATGGTCATTTATACCTGAAATTCGTAGTAAAAAAGAATTATGTTTGATTTAAGTTTATATTGTTATTTTTGAATGGATTTATGACTAGGAAAAAGTAAGTTTGGTATTTGTTATATAAATGAAAGTTGAACTAAAGAATATCTTAATATATGTTTGAAATGAGGTGAATATATGTTCACATATGCCTAAGTTATTTGAATTCGTTTGTAATGGCAAAGTATGCAACTTTCTTTTGCTTGAATGGTTCCGTATATGTAATTTGATTTGATTATAAAGCATATAAGTTTGGTATACTATGAATTGTACTATGTGATCATAAAGGTTTAATGTGACTATAGTGTTATGCGCAAGTCATAATAATATCAGAGGTATATACGGCCATATTATAATGTTGCATATGTGATTAAATTTTTTAGTTGCATACATATTAGTTCGAGTTTGACAACTATGGAACATGTTCATTTGTTTTGATGTAAGTTTTGAATTAAATTAATTAGAAATTTCAAAAAGTGCTGATTTATAAGTTATGATTAGTAAGATATGATTGTTTTAAATCGGAACTATGATGCATGTTCAGAATTTTTAAATAATTGATTTGTGGATAGTTTAGTCTGATAATGTTATAAAGGTATCGTTATTCTTTGGTGCATGAAGAGTGTTTAATGATTGTGTTAAATCATGCTATGTCTGGTAATGCCTCGTAACCCCATTCCGGCAATGGATACGGGTTAGAGGTGTTACAGTTTAGGGCTAATGTTGATGATGATCCTGAGAGAGCCGAGTTTTGGCTTGAAAATACGACCCGAGTGTTTGATGAACTTTCCTGCACACCGGCTGAATGTTTAAAGTGTGTTATAACCCTTTTGAGAGACACTGCATACCAGTGGTGGAATACATTAATATCTATGGTGCTGAGAGAGAGAGTCACCTTGGAGTTCTTTCAGATTGAGTTTCAAAAAAAGTACATAAGTCAACGATTTCTAGATCAAAAGCATAAAGAGTTTTTAGAACTAAAACAAGGCCACGTGACTATAACTGAGTACGAGAGAGAATTTGTACGGTTAAGTAAATATGCTCGAGAATGTGTTTCGACTGAAGAGATAATGTGAAAGCGGTTTGTTGATGGGTTGAATGAAGATATTAAACTTTTGGTTGAGAAATTAGATTTAAAAGAACTCGTTGTGTTAGTTGAGCATGCCTGCAAAGCTGAAGAACTAGGCAAAGAAAAGAGAAAGGCTGATTTTGAGGCTAGAGATTCGAGAAAGAGATTGATGCATAACCTCTATCATTCTTCATCAAAGAAATCCCAAGATTCATATAGTCGATCAAATGCACCAGTGGAGCACTCCAATAGAGATCGTGGGAAACAATTTACGGGTTCAAAACCTCCAGCCATGATAGTGGCAAGTGTGGGTAATGTTAGATCAAATAAACCTAAATGTGGATGATGTGGAAAATGACATTTTGGAGAGTGTAGACTGAATGATAAAGCCTGTATTAGATGTGGTTCGTACGAACACTTCATTTGAGACTGTCCTGAGTTAGATGAGAAAGATAAATCTCAGAGTGCAAGACAAAGCAACACGACTGCGAGAGGAAGACCATTTCATAATGTTGGAAATGTGAGTGGTGGTAGAGGTGTGACACGAGATACTGCTGTGAGATCCGAGGTTAGAGCACCTGCCAGAACTTATGCTATTCGCGCTCGCGAAGAAGCGTCATCTCCAGATGTTATTACTGGTACATTCTCTCTTTATGACACTGATGTAGTTGTATTGATAGATCTCGGATCAACTCATTCATATATATGTGTGAACTTAGTGTCTAGTAAGAATTTACTTGTTGATTCTACTGAGTTTGTTATAAAAGTGTCAAACCCCTTAGGAAAATATGTCCTGGTTGACAAAGTTTGCAAGAATTGTCCGTTAATGACTCGAGGTTACTGTTTTATGGCTGATTTGATGTTGTTGTCATTTGATGAGTTTGATGTTATTCTAGGTATGGACTGGTTGACGTTGCATGATGCAGTAGTAAATTGTAGACAAAAGACCATTGAGTTGAAATGTCAGAATAATGAAACTCTCCGAATCGAATCAAATGATTTGAAGGGTTTATCAGCTGTAATCTAGTCGATGTTAGCTCAAAAATATGTGAAAAAGGGATGCAATGCATATCTTGCATATGTACTTGATACAAAAGTGTCAGAAACAAAGATTGAATCAGTACAAGTTGTTTGCGAATATCCAGATGTGTTTCCAAAAAAGTTACCGGGTTTGCCACCGATCAGAGAGGTTGAATTTTCTACTGATTTAATACTGGAACTTCACCAATATTCGATAGCTCCGTACAGAATGGCTCCGACAGAGTTAAAAGAGTTGAAAGCTCAGTTGTAGGAATTAACTGATAGAGGATTTGCAAGATCGAGTTTCTCGCCCTGGGGTGCACCAGTGTTGTTTGTAAAGAAAAAGGATGGTTCTATGAGAATGTTTATAGACTATCGACAACTCAACAAAGTGAAAATCAATAATAAATACTCTTTACCAAGAATTGACGATTTATTTGACCAGTTGAAAGGTGCAACAGTGTTTTTAAAGATTGATTTGAGATCTGGTTATTATCAATTGCGAGTTAAAGACTCAGATGTGCCAAAGATAACATTCAGAACGAGGTACGGACAATATGAATTCCTTGTTATGTCTTTTGGATTGACTAATGCTCCTGCCATTTTTATGGATTTGATGAATCAGATATTCAGACCGTATTTAGACAGATTCGTGGTTGTATTTATTGACGACATTTTGATTTACTCTCGAGATGAGTCTGAGCATCCCGAGCATTTGAGGATAGTGTTACAGATATTAAGAGATAAGCAGTTGTTTGCAAAGTTTAGTAAATGTGAGTTTTGGCTCGAGAGGTTAGATTTCTGGGGCATATCGTTTCAGTCGAAGGTATTAGAGTTGACCCGAGCAAGATTTTTGCAATTATAGATTGGAAACCTCCGAGAAATGTATCTGAAGTCCGAAGTTTTCTAGGACTAGCCGGTTACTATCGACATTTTGTGAAAGAATTTTCTATGATTGCAACACCGATGACTCGATTACTTCAGAAAGATGTAAAGTTTGAATGGTCTGAGAAGTGTCAACAAAGTTTTGAATAGTTGAAAGCATTATTGACAAAGGCACCAGTGTTAGTACAGCCTGAATCGGGTATAAAATTTGTAACTTTTAGCGATGCGTCATTGAACGGTCTGAGTTGTGTATTGATGCAGGAACGAAAAGTAATAGCTTATGCTTCTAGACAGTTGAAACCACATGAAAAGAATTACCCGACGCACGATTTAGAGTGGGCCGCGATTGTGTTTGCGTTAAAGATTTGGCAACATCACTTGTTTGGTGAGAAATGTCACATTTATACAGATCACAAGAGCTTAAAATATTTAATGACTCAAAAAGACTTGAACTTGCAACAACGAAGATGGCTTGAATTATTGAAAGACTATGAGCTAGTAATTGATTATCATCCCGGGAAAGCGAACGTAGTTGCTGATGCTCTGAGAAGAAAATCATTATTTGCTTTGCGTGCAATGAACACACAGTTAGCTTTGTCTGATGAAGGATCGATTGTAGCTGAGTTGAAAGCGAGACCATTATTCCTTCAGCAAATCGGTGAAGCCTAGAAATGTGATAAATAATTACAAGTTAAACGAGTTCAATGTGAGTCGACTTCTGATTCAGAGTTTCAAATCGGATCTGATGATTGTTTGATGTTCCGAGGTAGAATTTGCGTACCGAGAAATCCCGAACTTATTCAGAAGATTTTAAACGAAGCACACAGTGGTTGTTTATCTATACATCTGGGAAGCACTAAAATGTACAACAATTTGAAACAATTATATTGGTGGTCTGGCATGAAAAGAGACATTTCGAAGTATGTGTCGAGATGTTTGATTTGTCAGAAAGTGAAAGCCGAGCATCAAGTGCCTTCGGGTTTGCTTCATCCTGTGATGATACCTGATGGAAATGGGATAGAGTTACAACGGATTTTGTGTCGGGATTGCCCCTAACTCCAAAAAAGAAAGATGCTATTTGGGTTATCGTTGATCGACTAACGAAATCTACTCATTTCATACCGGTAAGTATAGAGTTTTCACTTGATCGGCTAGCTGAGTTTTATATGTAACACCCCTTACCTGTATTCAACGCCGAAACATGGTACGAGGCATTACTAGGCTTACACACAATCAATCATACAACTTCGAGACCTGACTTTCTACTCCCAATTTAAAACTTTTCATAATACCTCCTAAACAAGCCTATACGACCTAAATCCTCCCTTTAGGAATGGGTCGGGATCAAATCGAACCCTTTTGAAGCCCTTTAGAAAAACCTTAGAAAATTTTCACTAAATAGTACATAGGCCCGTGTGGAGTAAGGGACACGCCCGTGTGACATATAACATGCCCGTGTTCCACACCTGTATGGAAATATTTTTCAATTCGAACCTAGAGGGGTTTTCACATGGTCAGACACACGCCCGTGTCCCTCACACGGCCTCGACACGCCCGTGTCTTAGCCCGTGTGCAAAAACCTTGGCATTCTGTTTCTGACGTCATCAACTCAAAAATATCACACGGCCTAGGCATACGCCCGTGTCCTTCGACCGTGTGGTGAATTAAATTCCAATTTTAGGTGCAGACTTCACACGGCCTGGGCACACACCCATGTCCATGGTCGTGCCTTCCACACGGCTGAGACACATGGCCATGTCTCTGCCCGTGTGTTTGTTACTAAGCATTCTGACTTGCAAACCTAGCATGCAATGGGACACACGGCTTAACCACACGCCCATGTGGCTTTTCGTGTGTCACACACGGCCTAGACACACGCCCGTGTGTCTACCCGTGTGGACAAGAACAAGGCTATTTGCCAAGCTCTTTTTATCACCTAACTCAAACAACATAAATCACATTCAAACATCCACCCATTCATGCATACTTAAACCAAGAAATCTACATGCTACTTGCAAAAAAATCATGAATAACCTCATCCATTCATAGATTGATAAGAAAGAGCCACCAACTATGGTATTATACAAAAGAGTTCATCTTTGAATGAGCAAACACATTTGGCCAAAACAATATGACATTCAACCAAGTCTAGACCCTATACATGCCATACTCAAAATGCTAAGTCTAACTATACCAAGATGTGTTGATAGTATGGATGATCTTCTGATTATCTTCGTATCCTGAGCTGGCTCTTTGACACTATAAAACAAGGGAAAAGAAAAGGAGTAAGCTTTAAGCTTAGTAAGTCTACATGTAAACAATAAGCATCATATCATATGCTAATCCATCACAAACAATACATACTATGTAAGAACAATTCACATTATCATATTCATGCTTACTCATCTCAACTCTTACCACATCCCACTCACATATCATAAACATTGCTCACATTACTTGCACATATTCCCTGCACTTATCACCACAAAGCCATATGAAACATTTTACTTAAACCAGTTTTTCGATGAATCCTTTAAATATGCTACAAGATATCCGGTGGTTTCGCACACAACCCACCATTAATCACAAATAGGGTGGTATCACACACAGCCCACTGACAATAATACTTACGGTGGTATCGCACATAGCCCACCAAATGATAATATAAACGATGGTATCACACACAGCCCATCGTGAATGGATAACAAGGTGGTATCGAACACAGCCCACCAAATGATAATAAAAATAATGGTATCACACACAACCCATCGACAATTACATATTTACTGATATTTACCCGTGCCCACATTTCTATTTTGAGGCTCATTCGATAACTATTCATTTCTATCATGCGAAGGATCACATGCGAAGGATCGGAACGATATTGGCGCAACATCGACACATGAAACACGTGTATTCTCTCCAACTCTGCCGGTAAAGCCAACCGGTAAGCTACTGGCCCAATCCTTTCAATAACCTTATATGGTCTTATGAATCATGGACTCAATTTGCCCTTTCGACCAAATCGCAATATTTTCTTCCACGGGGATACTTTCAGAAATATTTTATCGCCCACTTGAAACTCGAGTTCTTTCCTTTTTAAATCCGCGTATGACTTTTGTCGATCTGAAGTAGCTTTCAGACTATCACGGATCACTTTCACTTTCTCCTCGATTTCTTTAACTAGATCAACCCCATGAATTTGCTTCTCACTGAGCTCTGTCCAATACAAGGGAGTCCGACACTTGCGACCGTATAAAGCTTCATACGGTGCCATCCGTATACTCGACTGTTAACTATTGTTGTAGGCAAACTCAACCAAAGGGAGATATTTTTCCCAACTACCTTCGAACTCTAACACGCAGTATCAGAGCATATCCTCAAGAACTTAAATCATTCTTTTGGATTGGCCATCAGTTTGAGGATGGAACGCGGTACTAAAATTTAGTTTCGTACTCAAGGCTTCCTGCAACTTCCTCCAAAACCTCGAAGTAAATCTTGGATCTCTATCCGAGATGATGGATATAGGCACCCCATGTAATCTCACAACCTCAGCAATATACAGCTCAGCCAACTTGTCAAGTGAGTAATCCATACGCACCGGTATAAAGTGAGCCGATTTCGTTAATCTATCCACAATAACCCACACAACATCTTTCTTTTTCGGAGTCATAGGTAACCCCGTTACAAAATCCATTGTGATTCGATCCCACTTCCACTCGAGAACCACCACTGGCTGAAGTAATCCTGAAGGTACTTGATGCTCAGCTTTCACTTGTTGACAAATCAAACATCTTGTAACAAACTCAGAGATGTCTCTTTTCATACCCGACCACTAATACAACTTCTTTAAATCATTGTACTTTTTTTGCTGCTCGGATGTACTGACAAGCAACCACTGTGTGCTTCATGTAAAATTTTACAGATTAATTCATCATCCTTTGGTACACATACTCTATCCTGAAACATCACGTAATCATCTGAACCAACCCGAAAATTACAGTCATTTCTCGATTCGCATTGAGCTCTCTTAACTTGCATCTCACTATCATTCTTTTGAGCTTCACATATCTGCTGAATAAATAATGGCCTAGCCCTCAACTCGGCTAATACAACACCATCATCAGAAATGCTAAGCTCGTACTCATAGCTCTCAAAGCATACAGCGATTTTCTGCTTAAAGCATCTGCAACCACATTCGCTTTCCCCAGATGGTAATCGATTACTGGCTCATAATCCTTCAATAGTTTGAGCCATCGCTGTTGTCGCAAATTCAACTCCTTTTGGTTCATCAAGTACTTCAAGCTTTTGTGATCGGTAAAGATTCAACACTTTTCACCATACAAATAATGACGCTAAATCTTCAAAGCAAAAGCAATCGCAGCCAACTCCAAATCGTGAGTTGGATAATTCTTCTCATGCGGTTTTAGCTGTCTCGAGGCGTAAGCTACTACTTTACCCTCTTGCATCAACACACAACCAAGACCATTTAATGACGCATCACTGTAGACCACAAACTCCTTCCTCGACTCAGGTTGTACTAAAACCGGCGCCTCAGTCAACAATGCGTTCAGTCTCTCGAAACTCTGTTGGCATTTCTCAGTCCATTCAAACTTAACATCTTTTTGTAGTAGTCTCGTCATCGGTGTGCAATCATGGAGAACCCTTTTACGAACCGTCTATAGTAACCTGCTAAACCCAAAAAGCTCCTAATCTCAGACACATTCCTCGGTGGTTTCCACTCCACAATAGCCGAGATCTTACTCAGATCAACTCTAATGCCATCACCCGACTCGATGTGTCCTAAGAATCCGACCTCTCTGAGCCAAAACTCGCTCTTGCTAAATTTAGCATACAACTACTTGTCTCTGAGAGTCTGCAACACAGTTCTCAGGTGTTCTGCGTGTTCACTCTCATCCCGAGAATAAATTAGTATGTCATCAATAAAAATGACTACAAACTTATCCAAATACGGTCAAAAGATACGGTTCATTAGATCCATAAAAATCGCAGGAGCATTTGTAAAGCCAAATGGCATGACAAGAAACTCATAATGGCCATACCTCATCTGAAATGCAATTTTTGGTACATCTTGCTCCTTAACCCTCAACTGATAATAACAAGACCTTAGGTCTATCTTAGAAAACACCGTAGTTCCCTTCAGTTGGTCGAACAAGTCATCTATCCTTGGCAAAGGATACTTATTCTTCACTGTTACCTTGTTGAGTTGTCTGTAATCTATACACAATCTCATCGACCCGTCTTTCTTCTTTATAAAAAGTAACGGAGCACCCACGGTGAATATCTCGGTCTTGCCAAACCTTTATCCGTTAACTCTTGCAACTGAACCTTCAATTCTTTTAACTCCGAGGGTGCCATCCTATACGGGGCGACCAAAATAGGTGCCGTACCCGGAGCTAAATCAATACCAAATTCGACCTTTCTAACTGGAGGCAATCCGGGTATCTCTTCCAGAAACACATCCGGATACTCGCACACCATAGACACTGACTTAATCTTTACCTCGAGCTCTTGAGTATTCAACATAAAGGCGAGATAGGACTCATACCCTTTTCTCAAGTATTTCTCAGCTACCATAGAAGAAATCACTACAGGCGAACTATCCGGTTTACCTGATTCAACCCGAATGACATCTCCATTTACACATCTCAATTCAATAAACTTACTACCACAGTTTACTAAAACATTATGAGCAGTCAACCAATCCATACCAAGAATCAGTCAAATTCATCAAACGGCAACAACATGAGATTTGCCAGAAAATAATGACCTCTAATTGTCAAAGGACAATTCCTACACACCTTGTCAACTAGCACATGTTTGCCTAACGGGTTTGACACTTTTACTACAAATTATGTCGACTCGACAATCATACTCATACTAGATACCAATTTCATGCAAATATAAGAATGGGTAGACCCCTTATCAATCAAAGCAACAATAGATATATCATGAAGAGAAAAAGTACCCGTTATCACATCTGGAGATGATGCCTCTTCGCGAGCGCGAATGGCATAAGTCTTTGCAGGTGCTCGACCCTCCGATTTCACAGCAGAGTCTCTAGGCGCACCTCTACTACTAGTCCCACCTCCCGGGTTCTTTTGTGGCCTACCCCTCGAAGATGCATTGCTTGCCATTACTTCTTATTTTCTATCCTTCTCATCCCTCTCTGGACAGTTCTGAATGAAGTGGTCGGGTGAACCACACTTGTAGCAATTACGGTTATTTCCCCAACACTCCCCAGTATGTTGCCTACCACAATTCAGACACTCCAGTTTATTTGACCTTGTATTGCCCACGCTAGCCATCTAGGTGGCTTAAACTCTCGAGCCCGAATATGTATTACCTCGATCTTGGTGTGAGTAACAAACTGAAGCAGTCGTTCGAGAGTTCATTTCCTTGGATCTCTTCGATTGAATTTGGAATGATTTACTCATTGGCCTCTTTCTTACATCTCGGGCCTGATTCATGGCTTTTTTCTTTTCCTTATTCAACTCCTCAACCTTACAAGCTCTATCGACCAACACCACGAATTCGTTCAATTCCAAGAACCCAACTAGCAGTCTAATATCCTCATTCAGCCCATCTTCGAACCTCTTGCACAAAATAGCGTCCGTAGACACACACTCTTGTGCATACTTACTGAGCCTAACAAACTCGCGCTCATACTCTGCTACAGTCATTTTGCCTTGCTTCAATTCAAGGAATTCTTTTCGTTTCTGATCTACAAACCTCTGACTTATGTACTTCTTTTGGAACTCTTCTAGGAAAAAGTCTCATGTCACTCTCTCCCTTGGAACTACCGATGTCAATGTTTTCCAGCAACGATATGCCGAGTCCTTCAACAACGACACGGCACATTTCAAGCTCTCCTCAGGTGTGCAGGAGAGTTCATCAAATACCCGCATTGAGTTCTCAAGCCAGAACTCCGCCCTCTCTGCATCATCATCTATATTTGCTCTAAATTCCTCGGCCCCTTGTTTTCGAATCTTATTGACTAGTGGTTTGTTCATTCTCACCAAATCTATAACTTGAGGAGCCACGGGGACTGGCTAAGGTATAGGTGGGGGTGGAGGAGGTTGAGCATTAGGGTTTACTCGTACAAATTCAGTGTACCAATTACCCATCATGTGGAGAAAGGCTTCTCAAGCATCTTCTCCTTGACCCATAGTCTCGGGTCTACTCTATACAGGCACGGTCCCTTGCGCTACTGAGCTTGGCAGGTGCGTTAGCAAGCACATCATCGCAACCAGCTCGGTTTGGGATCCATTTACTATACGAAAACACAGTTTAGAATTGTCAGAAGTCACCACACTATCAATACATGTTTATGGCATGTATTGCTAGACTCTTACATGCTACGGTAGTCCGAGACCTGACTAAACCATAGCTCTGATACCCCTAAATGTAACACCCCTTACCCATAATCAATGCCGGAATAGGGTACGAGGCATTACTAGGCTTACACGCAATCAATCATATAACTCCGAGACCTGACTTTCTACTCCCAATTTAAAACTTTTCATAATACCTCTTAAACAAGCCTATACAGCCCAAATCCTCCTTTTAAGAATGGGTCGGATCAAATCAAACCCTTCTGAAGCCCTTTAGAAAAACCTTAGAAAATTTTCACTAAACAGTCCACATGCTCGTATGGAGTAAGGGACACGCTCGTGTGGCATATCACAGGCCCGTGTTTCACACCCGTATGGAAATATTTTTCAATTCGAACCTACAAGGGTTTTCACATGGCCGGACAGACGCCCGTGTCCCTGGCCCGTGTCCCTCATACGGCCTCGACACGCCCATGTCTTAGCCCGTGTGCCAAAACCTTGGCATTCTATTTCTGACGTCATCAACTCAAAAATGTCACACGGCCTAGGCACACGCCCGTGTCATTCGACCGTGTGGCAAATTAAATTCCAACTTCAGGTGCAGACTTTACACGGCCCAGGCACACGGCCATGTCCATGGTCGTGCCTTCTACACGGCTGAGACATACGACCGTGTCTCTGCCCGTGTGTTTATTACTGAGCATTCTAACTTGCAAACCTAGCATGCAAGGGGGCATACGGCTTAACCGCACGCCCATGTGGCTTTTTGTGTGTCACACACGGCCTAGACACACGCCCGTGTGTCTACCCGTGTGGACAAGAACAAGGCTATTTGCCAATCTCTTTTTATCACCTAACTCATACAACAAAAATCACATTAAAACATCCACCCATTCATGCATACTTAAACAAAGTAAATCTACATGCTACTTGCAAAAAAAAATAATGAATAACCTCATCCATTCATAGATTGATAAGAAAGAGCCACCAACTATGGTATTATACTAAAGAGTTCATCTTTGAATGAGCCAACACATTTGGCCAAAACAATATGAAATTCAACCAAGTCTAGACCCTATACATGCCATACTCAAAATGCTAAGTCTAACTATACCAAGATGTGCTAGTAGTGTGGATGATCTTCTGATTATCTTCGTATCCCGAGCTGGCTCTTTGACACTATAAAACAAGGGAAAAGAAAGGGAGTAAGCTTTAAGCTTAGTAAGTCTACATGTAAACAATAAGCATCATATCATATGCTAATCCATCACAAACAATACATATTATATAAGAATAATTCACATTATCATATTCATGCTTACTCATCTCAACTCTTACCACATCCCACTCACATATCATAAACATTGCTCACATTACTTGCACATATTCCTTGCACTTATCACCACAAAGCCACATGAAACATTTTACTTAAACAAGTATTTCGATGAATCCTTTAAATATGCTACAAGATATCCAGTGGTTTCACACACAACCAACCATTAATCACTAATACGGTGGTATCACACACAGCCCACCGACAATAATACTTACGGTGGTATCGCACATAGCCAACCAAATGATAATATAAATGATGGTATCACACACAGCCCATCATGAATAGATAACAAGGTGGTATCGCACACAACCGACCAAATGATAATAAAAATAATGGTATCGCACACAGCCCATCGACAATTACATATTTACTGATATTTACTCGTGCCCACATTTCTATTCTGAGGCTCATTCGATAACTACTCATTTCTATCATTTTCATTAAATCTCACCAATAAGTATTTACTTCTATACAATGCATCAATAGATAACAACGTATGTATTAAAGATGTATCGTTTACCCATAAACTTACCTTGGTGCAAAATGTGTTAATTGGCGGTTTAGTCCGTAACCTTGCCTTTTCCTCGGTCAAGGTTGTTTCCGTGCTCTTCTTGATCTATAATAACGACATTCACTCATTCAATTACTACATAACTCATGACACTTCAAAATTTCTACTTAGGCAAAAATGACCATTTTGCCCTTATACTTTGGCAAAATTACAATTTTGCCCCTAGGCTCGTAAATTATTTTTCATCACATTTTCTCATTAATCAAGCCTAGCTGAACATTTATTTCTCTTACAACAATTTATAAGACCCATCATTTCATGCATTTATTACACAATTACAACCTTTACAATTAAGTCTCTTTTTAAGTGTTTTCATGGATACACCTTTCATAAAAGTTGTTCTTTAACCCTCTCACATTTATTTTCTTCCATAAAAACTCATTAAACAACATAAACACTCTCATGGCAAATCCCTAAACTTTCAACCATTTTTCAAAATAGTCCCCTCTTTAGCTAGCTTAAGCTTTAGGGGTTCCAAAAGTACAAAAATTATCAAGAAAAGCCATTAAAATCACTTACTAGCAAGGGAAATAGGTTGCTAAAATTTCAATCTCCTAAAGCCCTTCTTGAGTGTGAAAATTCAGTGGAAGAAGAAGAGAAAATAAAAAGATGATAGCATTTTCTTTATTTTATTTATTTCCTTCAATTTAATCCACCTAACCCACCTACTTGACCAATTTTGACCATATTTTGTCCCCTATGGCCGGGCTCCCATTCTCTAAGGGTCTAATTTCTCTTCAAGGACCTCAAATTTTATATTCCATAGCTATTAGACACCTCTAGCTTGTATAATGAATCTTTCACACTTTATGTGATTTAGTCCTTTTTCGCAATTAAGCATACAATCGCTAAAATTAAAGCACCAAAATTTTCATGCATCCTTGTAATCATGCTATAACTCTTAAAATAATATTAAAATAATTTTCTTCAACCTCAGATTAGTGGTCCCGAAACCACTACTCTGACTAGCCCCAAAATCGGGCTGTTACAGTATATATCTGAGATTGTGAGATTGCACGAGATGCCTGTTTCTATTATTTCAAATAGAGATCCGAGGTTTACGTCATGATTTTGGAAGAAATTGTAAGAGGCTCTGGGTACAAAGTTAAATTTTAGTACAGCTTTTCATCTGCAAACTGATGGACAGTCTGAACAAGTAATTCAGATTCTCGAAGATATGCTCCGATGTAGTGTTTTTGAATTCGAAGGCAATTGGGAGAAATATTTTCTGCTAGTTTAATTTGCGTATAATAACAGCTTTCAATCGAGTATAAAGATGGCATCGTACGAATCTTTTTATGGTCGTATATGTCAAACTCCATTGTACTGGATCGAGCTTAGCAAGAAACAAATTCACGGGGTTTATTTGGTTAGAGAAATTGAAGAAAAAGTGTAAGTAATCCGCGACTATTTGAAAGCAGCTTCAGATCGTTAGAAATCGTATGTAGATTTAAAACGGAAAGATATTGAATTTTAGATCGGTGATAAAGTGTTTCTGAAAGTTTCCCCGTGGAAGAAAATACTTAGATTTGGTCGTAAAGGCAAATTGAGTACGAGATTCATCGAGCCATATGAAATCATTGAAAGAATAGGGCCAGTAGCATATCAACTATCTCTACCATCAGAGTTAGAAAAGATCCACGACCTGTTTCATGTATTGATGCTATGCCGGTATAGCTCTGATCCTTTGTATGTGATTTCTCCGTCAGACATTGAAATTAAACCTGATATGACGTACAACGAAGAACCGATCATAATTTTGGCTCGAGAGATCAAAGAATTGAGAAATAAATATATAGACTTAGTGAAAGTATTGTGGCAACGTCACGGAGTTGAAGAGGGTACGTGGGAACCTGAGGAAGCCCTGAGAAAACAATACCCAAACCTATTCACTGGTAAGATTTTCGGGGACAAAAATCCTTAAGGGGGGAGAGTTGTAACAGCCCGTTTTTGTTCAAATCAGAACAGTGGATTCAAGACAACAAATTCGAAGTCAAAATATTTATTTTATTATTATTTTAAGGTCTATAGTATGATTGAGTGATTGTGTGAAAATTTCATTAAGAAATTTTATTGTTTGAATGGTTAATTTGATAAAAAGGACTAAATTGCATAAAGCGTAAAACTTGAGTTGAAACACCCCAAACCTGGCCCACGAGCTTTGACCAGATTTGGTATGTTTCTCAAGTAAAACCGGTTCAAAGTTCTTTTATTACCAGAGGAAAACTTGTGCGCTTTTTTAAAACTATTGTTTTGGGTTGGGCTTGAGTTAAAAACCCATTGATCTTATTTTAAAGTCCAATTAATTAAGATGAAAAACAATTAGGGTTTATTTTTAAAGAAATAAATTTTACTTAACTTTAATTTAAAATAATTCGTAACATAGTAATTAAAAATAAAAGTAAAGAAATGTAACTTATGGCCTTATTACATCAAGTAAAATCCCAAAATAAAATTCTAAAATACTTAAATAAATTTAAATATCCATATTGAATAAAACTTCAAGCTGAGCATGGCCATCCCTAAGCTTCCGCCGAACCCGGTCCATTATTGATCGTCACCTAAAAAATAGTCCGACAACGGGGTGAGTCAACAGACTCAATGTGTACACAACACTAAAATTCAATAGATCAAGCATACATTTTTCAAATCCAATACTTATTCATATAACAGATAAAAATGATGATGCAACCCAAACCCAAACCTAGGTGCCATCCGCTACACATCCCCGTACCAACCTGCACACCGTGGGGACTACTAAGTCAACCCTCCATCCGCTACACACCATCGAAGGCAGTCGCTGCAGTAGACGTGCTCATCGCCCATATAAATTCGTGGCATAGCCACCAGATAATTGTGTCATGAGACACCACATTCAGATAATGTAACCAAAGTTACCACATTCAGATAATGTGACCGAAGTCACCACATTCAGATAATGAGACCGAAGTCGTCACATTCACTTCCCCTTGTTCATATAACCCGAATGCCCTATATTATTCATAGTATGCATATCATACTTAAATTCATATTCTTATCATATTTCACATGTTAAATATAACATATTTCGTAATCCTAATAGGAGTAGGAAACGTACCTGAGTACTTTGTACCATATTATGGTACCTTAGCCACATTCCTATAAACATGCATATATTACATATTACCATAAATCTTATTAAAAGTTAGTGTGGGGTACACACTTGATTTTTTTAACGAAGTCCTTGAAATCCCGAAGAACCGATCTACTGATTTAGATCCTTAACTCCTATATTCGGCCAATCATTTAAACACATTAATAAACCTTTTTGGCTTTAAAACCAAATCCTAGTAGGATTTGTATACTGAAAACCTACCTTGTTGCCGATTGACTTAAGAATCAAGTCCCAAAACTTTGTTGTATTCCTTCTTGCATTCGGCCAACATTAAAACACATCAAAGGTTAGTTTCGGCTTTTGGGAATAAATCCAAATACTTAAAATAGGCTTTGGCCGAATGTCTTAAACACATACCTTTGTGATCTCAAATCCCGAAAAGTATCCTTGCTTTCCTAGGGATGTCGAAATTCCTATAATCACATGTTAGATTTAATCTAACCTTAACACATAAAATATGGCCTTTGGCCGAATATACATGTGTCTTACCTTAAATCCTTGAATCCCAAACTCTCTTAGCCGAAATACCTTAGATCCAAAATCCCGCAATTCCTCCTTTAATATTCGGTCAAGAGACAACAAAAGGGTCAGTTCCTAGATCTCGATTTAAAGAATTTGAAGAACAAAATCCATTGTTCTTACCTTAATACCTCGATCGATTGCAACCTTGCTTGGAGTCACAAAGATTCGGCTTGACAAAAAGAAAAGAGAAGAGAAGAGAGGAGAAAAGAAGGATTTTGGAGAGGAAAAGAATTGATGAAACAGAGGCTACTTGGCCAAAGAAAATTCGGCAGAGAGAAGAAGAGTTTGGCTAGAGGATTTTCGGCAAACACTTAGAAAAGATGGAAGAATAGCCTTAATCTTACTTCTTTAGCCGAAATTACTAGGCTAGAGTCCCCTACTTGGCCACCACTCTTCCTTTGTGATAAATTTATCACCTTAATTTAAAATAATTAAAAGAATAATCCTTTAATTATCTCTCCAAATTAAATCCTTATTTATCCCCTAATTAGTCAGTATTTTAAAGAGAATAAAACTCCTCCTTTCTAGAAAGCTTGTGCCGTCCACCTCACGGCTTCTCCGGGAAGCAAAAATAAAATTTCTTTTATTTGCTTCCCTTGTGACTCGAACTCAGGCCCAACACCTTGCATGTGGCGCCATTTCCATAGGCCCTAAGTGCCATCTTCAGGCCACTTTTCCAAGCCTGTTTGTGTGTCAAACTTCACAAACTTTTTCTTTTAAGGCCACCTTGCCTTAATTTCCTCTTTTAAACTTTAAAACTCGACATTTCTAAGTCATTTCTAAGTTTCCAAAAATTTTCGTTCGGCTCTGTAAACTTGACATTTTCTTACATTTCCAAGTTTCTAGAAATGTTCACTTTCCATTTTTTGAATCATTTCCAAATCATTTCCTTACATTTCCTAGTTTCCAAAAATGTTCACCTTCCATTTTTAAACTTAACATTTCCATACATTTTTAGGTTTCCAAAAAAAATGTTTATTTCTAACTCATTTTCATTCATTTCCGGGTTTCCAAAAATATTCAAAATTTATTCTTAGTACATAAAACATGTCACTTCGTACAACTAAACCGAAAATGCATAGGCCCTTTCCAGGATGTTACATGAGTTCTAATAGCTAAAGGTGTCTAATAGCTATAGAACCTTAAAGTTAAAGTCCTTATGTGGTAATTAGACCAGTATTCATTTGAGTGGACATATATGGACATATTAACATATGTATTAGTGGTTTATTATAAAGGTTAAATTGGTAATTAGTAATATAAGTTAATTAAATTAAAACAAAACCATTTTCATCCACCATTGTCATCTCTTTCACCTATTTTTAAAGGAGAAAAAAATCATGGGAGAATGTTAGGGCATTCGGCCAAGCAAATCATCTTGCATTGGTATGATTTTTAATCCAGTTTTTAATGATTTCTACGTTGTTGTGATCGTTACAACTAGTATTAGCTAGCCCAGGGACTAATTTGCAAAATTGTTGAAGATTTTGAATGATGCCATGGATGAATATGTATGAGTTTTGATGTTTGATGATAGATTATGAATATTTGTTAAGAGTATTATAAGTTTTGTTAAGTGATTTTTGGTGAAAAATGTAAATTAGGGGCTAAATTGTGAACTGTTGAAAATGCGTGGTTGAAATGTGAAATAAATGAAAAATATTGACCGCAACGGGTACTATGGTAATTCGGCTAGCATGGGTCTATGGTTAATTTCATTAATTTGTGATTTTATGAAATAAGGACTAAATTGTAAAAGTTGTGAAACATTAGGGCAAATGTGTAAAATTGTCTAAATAAGTGTTTTGGACTAAATTGAATAGAGAGATGATTAGATAAGATGATTTTAATTACTTGTAGATCAAGAAAAGAGGAATTTAAACTTAGACCGGGGAAAAAGCAAAGTAATTGAATAGTCAATCCGTTTCATCATTTCCGTACACGAGGTAAGTTCGTATAATTGAAATTGAATGTGTAATTATTCAATTGATGGATGGTATTGAGATTTTATTTATTCTATGGTTAAATGTGATGAATTTGATTTAAATGTACGGTTTAAGTCGACGAGATACTGAATAAGACCATAGCTGGGCTTTGGCAATCGGATAATAAGACCATAACCAGGTTATGGCATGTGAATGTAAGAACACGACAGGGCCTTGGCAATGTATGTGTAAGACCATAGTTGGACTATGGCATCCAAAAATCGACGTACTTATATTGTAAGCATTTCTAAACTCAAAGTGATTCGATAAGCGAATTGGTGAGAATAGATATGTATCTGTACAGGTATGTACAGAAAATTGTTTGAATGATGAATTAAAAGAAGATGACAACTTATGAGTTGCTTCGTAGTTAAACTTTATGTTATCTCATTGATTGAGGTTTTAATTGCAAATTATTTATCTATTTGGAATTGTTAATGAATGTTGAGTTTAATTCATATTCACATACGAACTTACTAAGCTTTATAGCTTACTTTGTTTATTTTCTTCTATGTTTTATAGTATTTCAAAGCTAGCTCGTATCCGGTGATTGTCAAGGACTTCATCGTACTGTCGGACATCTAATTTGGTACTTTTGAAGTGTATATTTATGGTATATGGCATGTATAGGCTTGATTCATTTTGGTATGTTTGATGAACATGTATTTTGGGCCATTTAAGTTGGCTTGTGTTGATAATTTTGTTAACGTATAAAGATGTGTAAATGGATTTGTTTTGAATTAGGTAATTGACCTATAATGAATGAATGAGGTTGAATTGATAATGCATATTTGGAATGGTTTTATTGAATGAATCATATATGTGAATTATGTCTAGTAAAGCAAGATGAGTTGATAGGTATTTGAATAGGTAAATGGCATTGAATTGAGTATTGAAATGGTGGAAATAGATATAGTATGAATTGTGTATTGGTTGATGACCTTTGGCTGCATAATTGTGCCTTGAATTGGTACCATTTAGGGTTATGTTGGTATATGCAAAGGTAGGTGGCAAATTGGCTTGGTAAATAGCCTATTTTTGTCCACACGGGCAGAGACACGGGCGTGTGTCTCAGCCATTTGTGACACTCGATCAGGTTACATGACCATGTGTCCTCTGGTGTTGAATTTAAAATGAAGTCAGTATGCTCCACACGGTCTCACACATGGATGTGTGATCGATCGTGTGGTACAAGTCAGTATACCCCCTTAATTGGCACACGGCCTAACACACGGGCGTATTACTTGGCCGTGTTGCATAAGTCAGTATACCCTACAGGTTTGGCACGGCCTAATACACGGTTTGGTACACGGGCGTGTTTGGCCATTTCGAAGGGCACACGAGCTAGACACACGAGCGTGTGGTTGGCCGTGTGACCCAAGT
Source organism: Gossypium sturtianum (assembly GCA_025698515.1). NCBI lineage: Eukaryota > Viridiplantae > Streptophyta > Magnoliopsida > Malvales > Malvaceae > Gossypium > Gossypium sturtianum. The sequence continues at coordinate 49,077,769 of CM046943.1, forward strand.
CAGTATGTACCCCCTGTTTTCACACAGCCTGTGACACGGGCGTGTATCCTCTGTATGAAGCAAAAAATTTCTAAGTTTTACAAAAAATTCCCGAGCAATCAGTTTAGTCCCGAACCATTTCTAAAGCATGTTTAAGGCCTCGTAGGCTCGATTAAGGGACACTATCATTGGTTGAAATTGAATTGTATTTTTACATGATAAATTGTATATTAAATGTATGTTTATAAGTGATGTAAGTCTGGTAATGCTCCGTAACCTTATTCTGATGTTGATACAAGTGAGGGGTGTTACAAGTGACATATCACTAGGGTTACCATGTGTTATGTGATTATGTGATTCGAGTGCTAGTCATGTACGTCCTACTGGTGGCTGAGTATACCGAAATATGTTACAATTACTTGATAGCTTGTGTGAGCAGTGCCGCATAGTTACGTCTCGACCGACAACTTGTGTGAGCAGGCCCGTTGTTAGCTCGAAAGCAAGCAACTATGTGATATGAGATTTAGGTAGCATTAGCTACATATGTGGCACTTAGTGTGCAATATTCCCGAGTATCCGAAATTATTATTTCGAGTGGTTCACGGGTATGTCAAAGATGTAAATATGTGTAAATTCATTTCGAGATGGTACAGGTATGTACTCAAAGCTTATGATTATTAACTCGTGAAATGATAATTTCATGATAAGTTTGTGATGGAAGTGAAATTTGATCATGAGATTATGATAAATTACATTATCTTTTGTTACATTACTTGCATGTTAATGTATGGTAGGGTTTGCTTATTTCTTTCATATGAACTTACTAAGCTATCTAGCTTACTCCGTTTATTTTCCATGTTTTTTTATAGTGTCGCCAAGCTAGCTCGGATTGGGGATCGTCGGAGATTCGCCTCACACTATCAAAACTATTATTTTGGGTATTGATGAAAGTTAGCATTTTAAGTATATGGCATGTATAGGGACTTGGTCATTTTGGGTATATGTGTCGTTATGATTTGGCCAAAAGTATTGGCTTGTAATTAATGGATGTTTTATTTTGTATAAGGCCTTGAAAGATGGCCACCTTGGTTAAATTGGTTATGAGTTATGCATGGGCTAATGTTATTTGTGATATGCCTTTTTATTTGCTTGGTGGATGAATGATTGTGGAATAATAACTTAGGTGTTAATGGGGAGAATTGGCTTGATGGTAAGTTAGTGAAATTGGGCTAGACTATACATATTGAAAGTAATCATATTGAATGCTTGTGGATGTGCTTGTGGTATGTTTAAGTTTGGAAAAGTATGATATTTTAAGCATGATAGATGTTAGCTTTTAAATGACATGTTTAGGCCTTATTTATAATAGTATTGGTTGCATTTTTGTGCTATGAATTATGCCATTGAAATTGTATACAAATGTGTGCAAATGAGGGTGGCAAATGGCTTGGTAAATAGCTTTATTTTGTCCACATGGATAGACACACGGGCGTGTGTCTAGGCCGTGTGTGACACACGGCCTATCCCATGGGCATGTGTTTTGGCCGTGTGTCCCCTGCACCTTAGTTTTGTGAATTAGAATGCTCAGAATTGAGCACACGAGCAGAGACACATGCATGTGTCTCAGCCTTGTGGATGGCACGGCCTCGAACACGGGCGTGTACCCTGGCATTCTGAAGTCTGCACCTATTTTGTGAAAATTAATTTTCCACATGGCCTAGCACACGGGCGTGTGATTTGGCCGTGTGATTTCAATTTGTTCATGGGTTGCAAGTCAGAGAGTTACACAAGGTCGGGATACGAGCGTGTGTGACCACACGACCTGCCCACACGGGCGTGTTCCATATCCACACGAGCGTGTGACCCCTGTATAGTGGAAAATTTTCTAAGTTTTGTATAAATTTCTAAAGTTGTAACAGCCCAATTTAGAGCCTAGTCAGAATAGTGGTTGCAAGACCACAAATCCAAAGTAGAAATATGTGTTTTGTGATTTTTATGAGGCTTATGATGTGGTTGCATGATTGAGTGAAAATTTTATAAGGAAATTTTATTAATTAGTGATCAATTTTTCAATTAGGACTAAATTGAAAAGATTAGAAAATATGAGATTCTAGAAGATTCAAGTATGAAATAGAATTATAAAAATTATTAGAGGTCCTTACATAGCAATTAGACCATTAAATGTCAAGATAGACAAAAATGGACATGGGAAGGAAAAATCTCAAGAAAGGGCCTTGAGGGAATTTTTTTCATTTGGTTAATAAAAGAATTAAAAGGGAAAAAGAAGTCAAAATTCATGTCCATCTTCTTCTCCCTTGGCCGAAATTTTCAAGCTCTCCATAGCTAGGGTTTCTTCAACTTTCAAGCTTGGTTGTAAGTGTTTCATAGCCCCATTTTTAATGTTCTTCGTATTTTTGAGATCCTCGTAACTCGATTTAGCTCTTTCTAGCTATATTTTGAGCTAGTTTTTAAGTTCAAAAATTTATCCATGTATGACATGCATGTATTTTGATGTTTTATGGAAGAATATGAAATTTTGATGCAAGTTAAACATCTTTTTCTAAGTGATTTTCATGAAAAATGCATAAAAGGACCAAATTGCAAAAGTTATAAAAGTGGTCATACATGGGTGAAATAGTGGAAATTAGGGGTTTTTGTAGTTGAGAAAAAAGATTCGGCTAGGCTTAAAATACAAGAAAGTCGAATAAAAATCATCTTACGAGCCTAGGGGCAAAAGTGTAATTATATGAAAGTTTAGGGGCAAAATTGTAATTTTGCCAAAGTATGATTCATGAGTCAATTTAGTCAATGTGAGTATTAAGCAAGTGAAATTTTTATTATAGACCAAGAAACACGAAGCCCAGACCGAAACCGAGGAAAGACCAAAGTTGAGGACTAAATCGAATATCTACACACATTTTGAGTACCGAGGTAAGTTTGTGTGAAATTATAGCTACATAATGTTTTTATGTTTTAATTTGCTTGATATTATGAGAAATGAATATTATTTCTATGAAATTAACTAATGATGACTCGATGAGAATTTGATGAAAATATGTTAAGATGAAGTCCCGGCTGAAGATTCGGAATAACGAGGATACCTATGTCACGACATGAGACAAGGAAGGTCCCGTATAAGACCATGTACATGGCATCAGCACCGAATGTAGGTCCCATATAAGACCATGTCTGGGACATGGCATCACCATCGAATAAGGAAGGTTCCGTGTAAGACCATGTCTGGGACATGGCATCGACATCTTTGTACGATCTCGTATAAGACCATGTCTGGGACATGGCATCGACATCGAGTTAAGAGATCCCGTGTAAGACCATATTTGGGATATGGCATCGGCATCAAGAGGTGATCCCATGTAAGACCATATCTGGGATATGGCATTGCCATCGTGATACATGTATGATGAGATTGAGTATCCTCCGATATTCCGAGTAGTTCAACGGACAAAAGAGCTAAGTATGCAAAGGTGACTAAAAGCTAAGCTGTATAAAGATGACAAAGAGTTACATTTAAGTTAAGGATGATTATGAGTTAAGTTTATGTTCATGATAGCATAAGTGCTAAATTATGTGATGAAGTGACACAGGTACCATGAGTAAAATACGAGTTATGAAACCCTAATGTGATATGTGATGGGTAAGCGTAAGTATGAGTAAGTATGTCAAAGTACTTGAGAACTCGTGTTGTTATTGTTCTATGAGATGAACGGATTTGACCATGAGTATTTATGTTGCTATTTTAATTCATGCAAACTTACTAAGCTATATGCTTACCCCTTTCTTTTCCCTTTTCCTTGTATTATCGCCAAGCTAGATCGGGGATCGTAGGACGTCGGAGCTCGGATCACACTATCAACTATTCTTTTGGTATAGTGATCGTTGGTGTCGATAGTCTTAATATTTATATAATGAATAATCTAGCCTAGAAACTAACTATCACCACGATTGAGGCAAGTGCACCTATCGAACAGTAGTATAGCTTAGTGGCAAGACCAGATTGTCGAACCCAAAGGAACCAAAAGTACTAATACTGACTTTCTTTTTATTATTTAGCCTAAAAATTAAGGGATTTGTTGTTTATTCTAAAATTAACTAACTACTAAGCTAAAGACGCTAAGACACAGAGAATGAATTAGGGAAATACTTGTGGGAAAAACCAATTGATTAAGACGATACCCAAGGGAGAATCCACCTAGACTTCACTTGTTATTTAACTCTGAACCAGACGATTTATTCACTTGACTTGATCCGTAGGATTCCCTAATTTATATTAATACCTCTCTCGAGGCTACTAACGTCTAACCCTAGGTTAATTAATTGAAATCTCTTTCTAATTAAAACCCTTAGGATTGCATTAACTCGATCTATGGACTCCCATATTAGGTTTGACCCTAATCCGGCAGATTTTCGTCATCCTATGTCTAGGGTTGCGATCAACTCCACTTAACTATGCCAAATCTACTCTTAAACAGGGAATATTCCTCCACTACCTAAGCACATCAATACTTGAATCAATATCCTGAAATACCAAAACAAGAATTAAGAACACATAGTTAAGAACAAATCAAGTATTTATCATATAGTTTAGAAAACAATAACAAGATCCGTCTTAGGTTTCATCCCCCTCAGGTATCTGAGGGGTTTAGTTCATAATCATAAAAGAATACATCTCAGAAGAAAAGATAAAACAAAACATAAGAAAACCCTAAAACCCCTTGAAGGAATTCAAGGAGAGATCATCCGTCTTGAGTATGATTTTGGCTTCTTGAGATGAATCAACTGGCTTTCTTCGAGTAAATCCCACAATTCTGACCTCTCTGGCTTGGCTCCTTGGCCTAGCTGGACGCCCCCTTCAAGGTTGGCCTTTAGGGTGTTTATATAGGCTTTTGGAATATCTTTCTTTGCCTCTAAGTACCCTATTCCGAGTGAAATTCCTCTTTGTCACGGCAGGGACACGCTCATGCAACACGCCCGTGTGAATCGAATTCAGGCCGTGGTTGAGCTCAAGTAGCGGGCACGGCCGTAGTGTGCTACCTCGTGCCGTGTTGATTTCCTACTTTGGCCCATTTGGTCCATTTTTAGCCCGTTTCTCGTTCTTTTTGACCTCCGATGCTCTCCTAAGTATAAAACACAAAATTAAAGGATTAGGAGCATCGAATTCAACAATTCAAAGGATAAATCATCCAAAAAGCATGCTAAATGTGGGATTAAAATATGTATAAATTACGGTTTATCATATAGTAAAGTTGATTTATTTTGAGTATGGCATGTATAGGAACTTGGTCATCTTGTGTTGTGTCATATTTGAAAGCCAATGTGTTAGCTATTAATGTTATACACTCATTTTGTAAATGGCCATTGGGAATTGGCCAATATTTGTCAAGTTTCATATTTTTTAATGATGATGAGTTTCATGAAATGAAAGTCCATGCAATTCATGAAATAAAATGTGAAGTGTATGAATGATGATTAGGGATTCTTCAAAATGTATTATTGCCATGTTATGTGTTGCTTGTGTTGGTATATGTATGTTTATGTTTCAGGGTGGCAATTGGCTTTGTAAATAGCCTTCTAATTGTCCATACGGGTGGACACACGGGCGTGTGTCTAGGCCGTGTGTGACACACGATCAGTCCAATAGGTGTGTTGATAGGCCGTGTGTCCCCTGCATCAAATTTGCGAGAATTCGATTCTCCACACGGGCCAGCACACGGGCGTGTGCCTAGGCCGTGTGCCCCTTAAGAGCCTGCTGACGTCATAAATAGAATACCCATGTTTTCACACACGGGTGAGAACACGGGTGTGTCTAGGCCATGTGAGGGACACGGGCCACAGACACGGGCGTGTGTCCGGCCGTGTGAAAACCCCTGTAGGTTCGAAATGAAAAATAAATTCCACACAGATTAGGAACATGGTCGTGTGTGACCACACGGCCTGCCCACACGGGCGTGTTCCATTCCACACGGGCATATGGCCTTATTTTAGGCAAAAATTCTCTAGGTGCGCAGAAGTTTCAGGTTTAATCCCGAAACCTCCCGAAAATATGTTTAGGGCCTCGTAGGCCCATAATGAGGATGTTATGAATATGAATGAAAAAGATAAAAGTTGAAACATAATTTTATAGCCAAGGATGTATGTTTAAGCAAGTTAAGTCCGGTAATGCCTCGTACCCCATCCCGATGTCAGATTTGGGTAAGGGGTGTTACATTTAGTGGTATCAGAGCTACGGTTTAGTCGATTCTCAGACTAACATAGCGTATGCATGAGTCTAGCTATACATGCCATACATATGAGTATTTGTAACATCCTAAATTAGGGGTTGTGTGTAATTTAATTAATTTCCCATGTGGGTGCCTGAAGAATAAATATTATGATTTATTTGGCATATTTTAGGGTCTAGAATTAAACCCGAGTTAGGCCTGACCTAGTGTTAAAATATTATTTTTTTTAGTGTCTAAAAGGAGGAAGCTAGGCGAGATAGGGGTTAAGTAAAAATCTGGGAAAAGTGTGACACAAGGAACTAATCGGCACAATTGGCTTGGTGCGCCTAAGGGTGAGGCAAAGGAGTTGGGTTCGAGTTGCAAAGGCAGCACTTTGATTTTATTTTTGCGTCAACTAGGGAACTGGGCTAGGTATGCCTTAAAAATAAATGGCAAGGGTAAGGGACATGAAAGTTGGGTTGGCTTAGTGGCTACCGTGTGCCACTTAAAGGCTTGGAGGTTGATGGGCGCAGGTTCGAGCTGCTGAAGCAGCGTTTTGCATTTTAATTTTTGGGGTAAACGGCCTAGAGAGGTCTTATAAATAAATAAGGGGGCTTTATGGCATGAAAGTCGGGCTGGAGGAGTGGCTTGGGGCGCCACTTGAGAGTTTAGAAGAGGCAGGTCTCGGGTTCGAAGGACGCAGGTCTTTTTTGAACACCATCTAGAACCAATTCAAGTTTCATTGAAAACCCCTTGTTTTTGGTTATCTTGCCAAAGCTACACTTAGATTTAATTTGGAAATTTAATTAAGTCCGATTATTATACCAGTCTCAAGTGTGTCCGATGGCACGATAAAACTTTTTCGTGTTAACTTAAGAAAACATGTGATTTTAGTTCAATTTAATAATATAGTTTAAAGTAAATATCCAACATCCAAAAAAAACAAATAAAGTTTATGGAGGCCTTATTACAACCAAAGTAAAAAAAATAACCAATAATAAAATAAAATAGCTAAGTTTAAAGTTCAATTTATTCAAGTCCACTGCATGGCCACCTCGAGTCCAACCGGCTCCTCAATCGCCATCTACGAGTCACCTGAAAAATGTTAAAGGAGAAGGTGAGTCACCAAGACTCAGTATGTAACCCTTCCCCCGTTTAAAAAAACAATTCATACACAACATGTAACAGTTAATATGCAGAGTATCGTGTGCCCAACCTAGCCAACCAAACGCCTTTGTCTACCCCATGTGGTACCAAACCACTGGTGACCGTAGTCACAATGTGTTACCAAAACACTGGTGGTGCCAAACCACCGGTGACGTATAGTCACAATGTGCTACCAAAGCACCGTGTCCGTGAGACACAAATCGGGTGATGGGGCCAACCCATCGTGTGATACCAAATCACCGCGCACGATCCCATATCTCAAGTGGGGCCAACCCCACGGTGGTGTTAACCACGAGGACAAGTCGCTATGAGGTACCAAACCTCCGAGGTACCAAACCTCTGTGACATATAGTCACAAAGTGTTACCAAAACACTGGTGCTCGTCAAGACGGCGAAACATCACCGCCCCTCCTCTCATATAACCCACATGATAACCAGATTAACAACGAGATCTCATGCATTCATCACATGTGTCAATAAGCCATGCTTCCCAAAAGCATTAAAGTAATCTCATCATAACAGAGACTTACGGATCCTCACTTGTACCGTTAAGGTACCAATCCATCTACATCAAGCGATTTACATACGTAATACATATATATAACACAACATTAATCGCTATACGTGTGTATGTACACACCGTCACCCACGAATAATCTAAATCCCGAATGAAGAAGTCGGCCACCTTAGATCCACTAGCCCCTATATTCGGCCAAGATAGTGTTAGTGATATGGGCCATTCGGCCAAACCAAATAATCCTTTTAGGTTATTGCTTGAACCCGACCCCTTACCTACTCGCTTTGAATACTAGTCTCAAACCCCAAATCACGAATCTGGTTCACACATTAGAATCGGTCAATGGACAATGTCAAGAGCCTTCTGGCTTTAATCGAATACCAACTAAATGAAATCTTCTTACCACTACTACCAAAACCGATTGCTAGAGATTAGGGCTTGGGTTAACTGCTTCACAATCTTGGGGTACCTAGCAGAGATCAATTCCCCGAAAGCATTTAGAAACCACGATTACCATTGCCGAAATCGGCACTTATTCCCCCCTAATAGAAATCGACAAAAACACAGAGGAGAAGAAAGATGGCATTCGGCCATACCTACCTACCTTATGAATCGATTGGAGATGAGTTTAGAGAAGATTACCCTTGCTTGAATATTCGGGTAAGAGGAAAATAATGAGGAGAAAAAGGTGTTGGAGTTTCGGCAACAAGGAGTAGAGGTTCGGTTAACAAAGAAATAAAGAAAAGGGAATTTGAATGTGGGGTTTCGGCAAAAAGAAGTAGAGAGGGAATTCAGCTATGATGAAAGAAAAATGGTGGAGAGAAAGAAAGGTAGCAAGAGTTTTGGCTAAAGGAGTTGGAAAAGAAAAGAAAGGTTTTAGGGGATGTGCTTTCGGTTTTGGAGAGGATGGAGAAGAGAAAATAGAAAATGGGAGACTTTTGGGAGAATTCGGCTAATAGAAAAAAAAGAAACAAAAGAAACTTGGGCACTCCCTAGTACCCCTTGCCGTCCACTCTCCTTGCTCAAGGAGTTCAAATTCGGCACAACACCTCAAAATCCTCTTGGCCACCTATTTGATTTAATTCAAAATAGCTTGAATTAATCAAATAATAATCTCCTAATAATCCATCCATTATCCCTTTTATTATTACTATAATTAAGCAATTAAAACTCTCCTATTATCCTTTAATAATAATACTTAATAAAAGAGTTTGAAGGGAGAAAAACTCTCCCCCTTGTGCCGTCCAAATAAAAAAACAAAAAGGAGGATTTTGTGACTCAACCAAGGCTCTCCTTGTTCCTTGGTGGCGTCACATGCTAGCTCCTAAGTGGGCTTGCTTTGCCACTTATCCAAGGCCTAATTAGTGTTAAATTACCCACATTTATTCTTATAACACCCACTTGCTAAGACTCCCTTCTTTTAAAATTAAAAACTGAAATTTTTTTCTATCAAACCGGGCACACTCAAAGCCTTAAATTAAGCTCTATTATTCCACTAACAATATCACAAAGAGCTCATAATAAGAAAATAATCAAATTCCAAATAACCCCATATTTGGGATGTTACGATTCTACCCCTTTAAAATAAATTTCGTCCTCGAAATTCCTTGATCAAAAGAGATGGGGGTATTGCTGCCGCATCACCTCCTCGGGTTCCCACGTAGCTTCTTCCACTCCGTGGTTCCGCCATAGCACTTTCACTAAAGGCACTGCCTTCCTACGTAGAACCTTCACATCTCGATCTACAATCTGAACCGGTTCTTCTTCAAAAGATAAATCCGAAGTTCACCTCAATCTCGCGCATCGGCACAACGTGCGAAGGATCCGACCGATACCGTCTCAAAGATTGACACATGAAATACGCTGCGAATCGACTCTCGCCACGCAGGTAGCTCTAGCCGATAAGCCACCGGGTCCTACTCGCTTCACAACAGTATATGGCCCGATGAACCTTGGGCTTAACTTCCCTTTCCGTCCAAATCTCAACACCTTTTTCCAAGGCGACACTTTCAGAAAGACTTTGTCTCCCATAGCATACTCCATTTCTTTGCGTTTGAGATCGGCATAAGACTTCTGCCTATCCGATGCTTCCTTGAGACGAGACCGAATCACCTTGACTTTGTCTTCCGTCTCGGTTACCAATTCTGGACCCAACTTGTCTTTCTCCCAACTCTATCCAACATGTAGGAGTACGACACTTTCGTCCATATAGAGCCTCGTATGGAGCCATTTGAATACTCGCTTGATGACTATTGTTATAAGCGAATTCCGCTAATGGTAGGTACTCCTCCCAACTACCACTAAAATCCAAGACACGCCTCTTAACATGTCTTCTAAAATCAGATCACCCTTTCCGATCGTCCGGTCGATCGTGGATGGAAAGCCGCATCAAATCTAACCGTGTACCCAAAGCTTGATGCAACGCTTTCCAAAACCTTGACGTGAATCAGGGTCCCTATCTCGAGATAATCGACACCGCACGCCATGCAACCTTACTATTTCACCTACATTCAGCTTCGCTAGCTTCGGAGTGAGTAATCCATTCTCACCGCATGAAGTGAGCTGATTTAGTCAAAGCGATCCACAATTACCCAAATCGCATCCTTCTTGGTGGGCGTAAGGGTAGCCCACTAACAAAATCCATGGTGATCCTCTCCCATTTCCATTGAGGGATCTTTATCGGCTGAAGTAGTCCCGATGGTAATCGATGTTCACTTTAACTCCGCACGCCGACACTTCCCTACAAACTCCGTTATCTCACGCTTCAACCTGTGCCACCGTAATCTGCTGCAATTCTCAATACATCTTGCTTCCCCAGGATGCATAGCGTATGGGCTGCTATGTGCATCTTGGAGTATTTTCTCGCCTTAATTCTCAGTATCTTTTGGCATACATACTCGCCCTGAAAACAAAGCACTCCATCACTAGACAAACTGCACTTTTCCAAGCCACCTTCCCGAACTTGTACCCTCTTAGCGCCAAGCCTTCATCCACTAACCGCTTTTCCTTAATCTCCTCAATCCAAGTCGGCTTTACTTGAAGTTCTCGCCAAAAGACTCCCATCATCATACGCACTTAACCGAGCGAACATTGCTCTTAAGTCCGTCACCACCTTCCGGCTCAATGCGTCACCTACCACATTAGCCTTACCCGGATGGTACTCGATTGAACAATCATAGTCCTTTAGTAGTTCAATCCACCGACGCCGTCTCGCATTCGATCTTTCTCGAGTCGAAGATACCTCAAGCTTTTGTGATCCGTGTAGACCATCGACTTCTCTCCATACAGTAATGTCTCCATATCTTCGAGCGAAGACGACCGCCACGCTAACTCTAAGTCGTATGTTGGGTAGTTAACCTCATGCGATCTTAATCGACGAGATGCATAGGCTACTACCTTCCCATCCTCGCATCAACACACATCCCAAACCGGTGTGAGATGCATCACAATAAATCGTGAATAACTTTCTCGCTTCAGTGTACTCAAAACCGAGCTTCACAAAATCTTCCTTAACTTATCAAAGCTTTCTTGCTGCTTCTCCGTCCATACAAATGGGACACCTTTCCTTATCAACTTAGTTAATTAAGTACGCTATTAGAGAGAATCCTTCCACGAATCTCCGATAGTACCCTGCTAAACCCAGAAAACTTCGTATTTCAGCCACCGTCCTAGGTGGTTTCCACTCCAATACTGCTTCAATCTTGCGAGGGTCTACTCTAACTCCTTCCGCTGATACTACATGACCTAAGAAAGCCACTTCCCTAAGCCAAAATTCACACTTACTGAATTTGGCATATAACTGCTTCCTCCTCAATACTTGCAGAACTATCCGTAAATGCTTGTCATGCTCCTCTTCTGTCTTTGAGTAAACCAATATGTCGTCTATGAACACCACGACGAACTGGTCCAAGTACTGCTGGAATACTCTATTCATTAAGTCCATAAATGCCGCCGGCGCATTAGTCAACCCGAATGGCATCACCAAGAACTCGAAATGCCCATACCGAGTTCTAATGCCGCTTTGTGAACATCAGCCTCCTTCACCCTTAATTGGTGATAACCTGACCTAAGGTCTATCTTTGAAAACACCGAGGCACCCTTCAGTTGATCAAATAAGTCGTCAATCCGAGGCAACGGATACTTGTTCTTGATCGTTAACTTATTTAACTGACTATTTTATTTTATTATTGGTTATTTTTTTTACTTTGGTTGTAATAAGGCCTCCATAAACTTTATTTGTTTTTTTTGGATGTTGGATATTTACTTTAAACTATATTATTAAATTGAACTAAAATCACATGTTTTCTTAAGTTAACACGAAAAAGTTTTATCGTGCCATCGGACACACTTGAGACTGGTATAATAATCGGACTTAATTAAATTTCCAAATTAAATCTAAGTGTAGCTTTGGCAAGATAACCAAAAACAAGGGGTTTTCAATGAAACTTGAATTGGTTCTAGATGGTGTTCAAAAAAGATTTTCTCCGTAGCAAATCAAATTCGGTCGTAATGTTTGGGCCGGGTTTGGGTTGTTACAAATTGGTATCAGAGCCCAGTTCAAAGCTCGGCTGTGGGGGCCCAAGGCCCAAAAATATTTTGGTAGGCCTTTTTAAATTGATTTTGGGTTTTGAACAAAGATGGCACCGAGTCTCCTGCACCTATCCGCCTGTGTAAGTACCTCTAACTTTTGTATGAATTATTACGGTAGAGGGTAGGTATGGGACGTAGAAAGTATGATAGGTGTTTGAATTTTAGGACTAGCCCACTCCAAATGTAATACATAAAACTTTAAAAGCCTAATTAAACAAACCTAGGACCAAGTCGCGAGTTAGGGTGTGGTAACCTTGAGTGCGCATGTCTAGGATTGGATCCTAAGAGCTTGGTACTTAAGCGATCCTCGTGACTCACCTCCTCTTCGTGGGATTCCTACTGTGCGTAGCTTCCTGGTTCACCCTAACCAAGAGGACTCGGTCCTAGGCTAAACACGCTAAATAAAACCCGAAAGGGATTAGCCATGTTTTAAGGAAAACTCTAGTTTTAAAATCACTAAAATATCTCTTTTAAATAGTAGGACAAATTTATTTTTGGAAAATTTTCAAAATATTCTCGATTTATCAAAATTACCAAAATGCCCTAGTGGAAAAATTACGAAAATGCCCTTTGTTTTAGAATTTACCACATTACCCCGATTTCAATAAATTCTCAAATTTTGTATTTCAAAATAATACCGACTTTTGAAATTTACAAAATTACCCCTGATTGACAAAATTACCAAAAATACCCCTGGGTTAGAAATGGGCAGAAATGTCCGAAGAGTGAATAAGTATGAAAGGTATTAGGGAATGGATGAGCCCTTCTGTGTGAACTAGGGTAGAAGATTTAAAACATTGTGTGATCGAAAGAATCTCTATTACACTCTCCTCATAAAATTTCTTCGCGGATAACCAAGTGAAACAAATACTAATGCATAAAACTTTTTAATCAGATTAAATCGCGACGTTAGAAATGAGTTCTAGGGGATGTGTTAGATTTGTTAAGATCAGAGTGCGCAGCATAAGCGTAGTACGGTGAGTTAGGATGTACGATTATTCGTTAGTAAGTAATTTCGAGGACGAAATTATTTTTAAGGGGGGTAGAATTGTAACATCCTAAATTAGGGGTTGTGTGTAATTTAATTAATTTCCCATGTGGGTGCCTGAAGAATAAATATTATGATTTATTTGGCATATTTTAGGGTCTAGAATTAAACCCGAGTTAGGCCTGACCTAGTGTTAAAATATTATTTTTTTTAAGTGTCTAAAAGGAGGAAGCTAGGCGAGATAGGGGTTAAGTAAAAATCTGGGAAAAGTGTGACACAAGGAACTAATCGCACACAATTGGCTTGGTGCGCCTAAGGGTGAGGCAAAGGAGTTGGGTTCGAGTTGCAAAGGCAAGACTTTGATTTTATTTTTAAGTCCAACTGGGGAATGGGCTAGGTATGCCTTAAAAATAAATGGCAAGGGTAAGGGACATGAAAGTTTGGTTGGCTTAGTGGCTACCGTGTGCCACTTAAAGGCTTGGAGGTTGATGGGCGCAGTTTCGAGTGGGCGGCGCTTTTGCATTTTAATTTTTGGGGTAAACGGCTAGAGAGGTCTTATAAATAAATAAGGGGGCTTTATGGCATGAAAGTCGGGCCGAGGAGTGGCTTGGGGCGCCACTTGAGAGTTTAGAAGAGGCAGGTCTCGGGTTCGAAGGACGCAGGGAGCATTTTTTATTTTGGGCTTTAGGCGTTGAAGGAGTAAGGGCTGTGAAGAGGGCTTATAATTAAATGTTGTGGGTAATGGACATGAAAGTCAAATTGGGAGAGTTGGTCCGGCGCTTTAAGGGGTCTGCTGCTGCTGCTTGGGGGTCATTGGTTCGAACCCCGTGAGCAAAGACACCTTGACTTTATTTTTTTCTTCCCTCTCCTTGCTTTGGCGTGAAAGGTAATGGCTCTGCACATGGTTCCTTGCTTGCATTCTACTGGAAGGGGGATTGTATTAGTGGTTTAATTTTGTTTAAATTGTTTAAGATAGGATAGAAGATAAGTGCTATTATCTTAGGTGATAATTAATAGTTTAATTATCAGCAAGAGAGGAGAATTTGGTAGCATTAGGACTCTTTTGGGGCTGCTTTTTTGTACAAAGAAATAGAGCAAAGAAAATTTCCAAAGAACTATTATTTTTCTTTTCCTCTGCATCGCTTAGAAATCCCCAGGGAATTCTTCAAATTTTCCAGTTTTCTTCTATTTTATTTGGCCAAAACTCACCTTTGATTTCTTCCACCTATTCTCCTTTTTCTTTCTTTCACCATTGGCCGAATAATCTACACTTTGTTGCTGATTTTCCTCTGCTGTTATTGATAAAATTTCCAGCATCTCTTTAGCCGAATTCACTTCCTTGGTGTGCCGAATTTCTTTCCCCTATGAGGTGTAGTCTTGGCCGAATATTGAGAGTAGTGTAGATCTCTTTGGATCCTTGTTATCAATCGATCGGGTGAAGGAACTTCGGGATCTCAAAGCAGGAAATTTAATCTACCATTCTTTGTCAACCAGCTTGGTAAGTAATGGTAAGATCTAATTTGAGCAAGTTATTTAGTTAGTGTTTAAGCCAAAGACTACTAACATAAGGTTGCCGATTAATAGGAAAGCGAGCGCTTGGAGTAGTTATTTAAAGACACTGGGTAAGGACTCGGGTTCAAAAAGAGAACCCTTTTAAATACTTGGTTTGGCCGAATAGGCCTAAGTCCCTAACCATGCTTTTTGGTCGATTATAGGACAAGAGATCTAGCGACGTAGATCGGATCTTCTGGATCTAGGAATTCCTAGTAGAAGCGTGTGTGTAAGATCTCTATACACACTTTATTAATTTACATGCTATTATTATTTGCCTTAGATCTTTTGGTTGTGGTTAGTTTGTGGCATAATCATGGATTTCGTAAGTCCCCTAACTTGTAATTTTTATATGTTTGCATGCCATCACATGATGTTTAATACTATGACATGATATATGAAATTTGATGTGTAAGCATGTGATGGTGGGATTGATGAGAGGAGGGGGATGAACTATGGACTGTCGTCAGTGGTTTTGACCACAAGATGGGTTGGCCCCATCAGATTATTTGTGACCTATGGTCATCAAAGGTTTTGACCACAACAATTGATTATTTGCGACTAAGTCCCAGTGGTTTGGTACCACCAGCGGTTTTGACCACATTTGATATATTGTGACCTATGGTCATCAGTGGTTTTGACCACACGATGGGTTGGCCCCATCATCTGATTTGTGACTCTAAGTCATCAGTGGTTTTGACCACCAAAGGGTTTTGACCACACGGGGTAGAAAAGGAGTATGGATGGTTAGGTTGGGTTGCATGTGCATGTTTATTAATGACTTGTGTATGAGTTATCTTATTGGGTGGGGATTACACACTCGAGTCTGGTGACTCACCCTTTCCCTTAACATTTTGCGGATGAGTAGATCGCGAGATGGAGCCGGATGGACTCGAGGTGGCCATGCAAAGGACATTTTAATAGATGAACTTGGATTTTGTTTTATCTTATTTTTATGGTTGGTTTTGTTTTAATTGAGTTGTAATAAGGCCTCCTAGAATTATTTTATTATTGTTACATGCTTTGAATATTTGTTTAAACTATTTAATTATGTTAATAATGAGTTCACATGTTTTTTCCAAATCAAACGAAAAATGTTTTAAAAAAATCACCGTCAATTACATTTGAAAACTATAAACAACTCGACTTAATAAATATTTTTAAACAACACTAAGTATGGTTTTAACAAGAAACTTGAAGTTGAAAGATTTTCGACAAAACTTAAATCGATTTTAAAATGGTTCTCAAATTGTTTTCTCTGTAGCAAACCAAATTCGGTCGTAATGTTTGGGCCGGGTTTGGGGTGTTACAGTATTTATGTAATGATAGTGTGACGACTCCTGACGATTTAAATTGTGTTTTCATATAGTAAATGGATCCCGATAGAGCTGTGGCTGGTGATGTAGAAAGTAACGCACCGACTCCCGCAGAAGGGACGGTGCCGAATGAAAATGAAAATAGACCTACGACTGTAAGTCAGAGAGGAGGAGAAGAGGCTAGGGAAGGCTTTCTCCACATGATGAATGCATGGTAAATGGAGTTCATTCGTGCGAACCCAAATGCACAACCCCCTCCACCCCACCTATTCCTCAACCTACCCCAGTAGCTCCCCAAGTGGTAGAAGTGGTAAGGAGAGAAAAGCCCCCGGTTGACAGAATCTGAAAGCAAGGAGCCAAGGAATTTCGAGCTAGTAAGGATGATGATCTGAAAATAGCAGAATTTTGGCTTGAAAATACCATCAGGGTATTTGATGAATTATCTTGCACACCTGAAAAGTGCATGAAATGTGTAGTGTCTCTTCTGAGAGATTCTGCTTATTAGTGGTGGAACACCCTTGTTCGATTTTACCAAGGGAAATGATCACATAGGAATTTTTCCAAGAAGAATTCTGGAAGAAGTACATTAGCCAAAGGTTTATCGACCAGAAAAGAAAGGAATTCCTTGAACTGAAACAAGGTAGAATGAGAGTAACTGAGTATGAGCGTGAGCGTGAGTTCTTAAGGCTTAGCAAATACGCTCAAGAGTGTGTATCCACTAAAGCCATCATGTGTAAGAGGTTCGAGGACAGATTAAATGAAGATATCAGATTATTTGTTGGTGTCCTTGAGTTGAAGGAATTTGTTGTGCTAGTGGATCGGGCTTGTAAAGCCGAGGAATTGGTGAAAGAGAAAAGGAAAGATGAGATGGAGTCCCGTGACTCAAGAAAGAGACAATTGAATAAGTCATTTCAGTCCTCGTCCAAGAAGTCGAGAGATTTCCTTACACGATCAGCTACTTCAGTCGGGTTTTCAAATAGAAGTAAGGGTAAACAGTACTCAGGGATTAAAGCTCATACTACTTCAGTTGCTAGTGTTGGTAACACTCGACCTAATAGACTAGAATGTCCACAGTGTGGCAGACGACATCCCTGTGAGTGCCGAGTCCACAAGAGAGACTATTTTAAGTGTGGTTCCCAAGATCATTTCATTAGAGAATGCCCTGAGATGGTTGAAAAAGAGAAAATTTAGAGTGCTAGATCGGGAAGCACTACTAGAGGGAGACAACAGAGAAACCCGGGAAGTGGAACGAGTAGTAAGAGTGCACCCAGAGAGCAGGCTGCAAGATCTAAGGGTAGAGCACCTGTGAGGACTTATGCTATTCGCGCTCGTGAAGAGGCATCATCCCCTGATGTAATTACGGGTACATTTTCTCTCCATGATACTAATGTTGTTGCTTTAATTGATCCATGATCTACCCACTCATATATTTGCATGAAATTAGTATCTAGTATGAGCATGCCCGTAGAGTCTATAGAGTTTGTGATAAAAGTGTCCAATCCCTTAGGCAAATGTGTATTAGTTGATAAGGTATGCAAAGATTGTCCATTGATGATTAGAGGTCATTATTTTAAGGCGAATCTCATGCTATTGCCATTTGATGAATTCGATATAATTCTTGGTATGGACTGGTTAACCGCTCATGATGTGACAGTAAATTATGGAAAGAAATACATTGAATTGAGATGTGAAAACGGGGATACTCTTCGTGTTGAATCAGACGAACATGATAGATCGCCTGTAGTGATTTCTCATATGTCCACCCAGAAATATGTAAGAAAAGGGTATGAAGCCTATCTTGCCTTTTTGATGAATGCCAAAGAGACAGAGTTAGGAATTGAATCGGTACCGATAGT
Source organism: Gossypium sturtianum (assembly GCA_025698515.1). NCBI lineage: Eukaryota > Viridiplantae > Streptophyta > Magnoliopsida > Malvales > Malvaceae > Gossypium > Gossypium sturtianum. Next base: position 49,095,951 of record CM046943.1, read on the forward strand.
ATGTGAGTATCCAGATGTATTACCAGGGTTGCCTCCGATTAGAGAAATCGAATTTGGCATTGAGTTAGTCCCTGGTACTGCACCTATATTGATTGTTCCATACAGAATGGCTCCAACTGAGTTGAAGGAATTGAAGGCACAGTTGCAAGAGTTGACAGACAAAGGCTTTGCAAGACCAAGTTATTCTCCGTGGGGTGCTCCAATGCTTTTGTGAAAAAGAAAGATGGTTCCATGAGACTATGTATAGATTACCGACAGCTTAACAAGGTTACTGTGAAGTATAAGTACCCATTGCCAAGGCTCGATGATTTGTTTGATCAATTGAAGGGAGCCAATGTGTTTTCCAAGGTAGACTTGAGGTCCGATTATTACCAGTTAAGGGTTAAAGACTCAGATGTGCCGAAAATTGCATTTCGGACAACGTATGGGCACTATGAATTTTTAGTCATGCCATTTTGCTTAACAAATGCCCCTGCTGTGTTTATGGATTTAATGAACCGTATATTTTGGCCATACTTGGATAAGTTTGTTGTGGTTTTTATTGATGATATACTGATTTACTCTCGTGATGAAAATGAGCATGCCGAACACTTGAGGACGGTTTTACAGATTTTACGAGATAATTAGTTGTATGACAAGTTTAGCAAAAGTGAATTTTGGCTCAAAGAGGTTGGGTTTTTGGGGCACATTGTCTCGGGAGATGGAATCCGAGTAGACCTAAGCAAGATTTTAGATATTGTTGATTGGAAGCCGCCAAGAAACGTATCAGAGGTTAGAATTTTTCTGGGTCTAGCTGGCTATTACCGACGATTTGTCAAGGGATTTTCTATGATAGCCATTCCGATGATGAGGCTATTACAGAAAGATGTAAAGTTCGAATGGACAGAGAAATGCCAACAGAGTTTTGAGAAATTAAAGGCATTGTTGACTGAGGCCCCAGTTCTAGTGCAACCTGAACCGGGAAAAGAATTTGTGATCTACAGCGATGCATCCTTGAATGGATTGGGTTGTGTGCTTATGTAAGAAGGCAAGGTGATAGCATATGCCTCTAGACAGTTAAAGCCGCATGAGAAGAATTACCCGACACATGATTTAGAATTGGCTGCCATTGTGTTTGCTTTGAAGATATGGAGACACCATTTGTATGGTGAAAGATGTCGAATATTCACTGATCATAAGAGCCTAAAGTACTTGATGACTCAGAAGGAATTGAATTTAAGGCAGCGAAGATGGTTAGAGCTGATAAAGGATTACGAGCTAGTCATTTACTACCACCTGGGAAAGGCGAATGTAGTCGCCGATGCCTTGAGTAGAGAGTCTCTATTTGCGTTGAGGGCTATGAATACACAGGTGAATTTGTCAGATGATGATACCATTCTACCCGAGTTGAGGGCTAGATCGATGTTCCTTCAAGAGATTTATGAGGCTCAGAAAGATGACAGTGACTTGCAAGCCAATAGAGTCCAGTGTGAGTCGGGAGTTGAGTCTGACTTCCGGATTAATTCTGATGGATGTTTGATGTTCAGAGACAGATTCTGTGTATCAAGGAATGATGAGCTTATTCAAAAGATTTTACACGAGGCACATAGCGGATGTCTATCTGTACATCCGGACAGTACAAAAATGTATAATGATTTGAAGAAATGGTATTGGTGGCCGAGTATAAAGAAAGATATTTCTGAGTTTATATCGAGATGCTTAATTTGCCAGCAAGTGAAGGCTGAACACCAAGTACTCTTAGGTTTGCTTCAGCCTATCATGGTTCCCGAGTGGAAATAGGACCGTGTTACCATGGACTTTGTGACGGGTTTGCCGTTGATACCGAGCAAGAAAGATGCCGTATGGGTGGTGGTAGATAGACTTATGAAGTCAGCCCACTTCATACCGATACGTGTTGATTATTCGCTTGATAAGTTGGCAGATTTGTATGTTTATGAGATTGTAAGGTCTCATGGAGTGCCTTTGTCGATTATATCGGACAGAGATCTGAGATTCACATCCCGATTTTGGAAAAAGTTGCAAGAAGCTTTGGGCACAAAGTTGGGTTTTAGTACGGCTTTTTACCCACAAACTAACGGACAGTCAGAGAGACTAATACAGACACTTGAGGATATGCTCCGGTGCTGTGTTCTTGAGTTTCAGGGCAGCTGGGAAAAGTATTTACCGTTGGTAGAGTTTGCATACAATAACAGTTTTTAGTCGAGTTTGAAAATGGCGCATTATGAGGCTTTGTATGGGCGTAAGTGCCGAACGCCTTTGTATTGGACTAAACTTAAGAAAAATCAGATTCACGGGGTCAATCTGGTTAGAGAAACCGAAGAGAAAGTAAAAATAATCCATGATTGTTTAAAAGCTGCTTCTGATAGACAAAAATCCTATTCAGACTTGAAACGGAAAGAGATCGAGTTTCAAGTTGGTGATAAAGTATTCTTGAAAGTGTCACCATGGAAGAAAGTTCTCAGATTTGGCCGAAAAGGTAAATTGAGTCCGTGTTTTATCGGACCATATGAGATTATCGAGAGGATATGACCAGTAGCTTATCGATTAGCTTTGCCATCTGAGTTGGAAAAGATTCATGATGTGTTTCACGTGTCGATGTTACATCGTTATCGATCAGATCCTTCGCATGTGATTACACCGACAGAGGTTGAAATTCAACCCGACATGACATATGTCGAAGAACCTGTTAAGATTTTAGCACGGGATGTTAAACAGCTAATGAATAAAAGTATAGCTCTCGTAAAAGTATTATGGAAAAGACATGGGGTAGAAGAGGTTACATGGGAGCCCGAGGAGGCTATGAGAAACCAATACCCAAACCTCTTTACCGGTAAGATTTTCCGGGACGAAAATCCCTAAGGGGAGAGAATTGTAACAGCCTGATTTAGGGCCTAGTCAGAATAATGGTTGTGAGACCACAAATCCGAAGTAGAAATATGAGTTTTGTGATTTTTATGAGGCTTATGATGTGGTTGCATGATTGTGTGAAAATTTTATAAGGAAATTTTATTAATTAGTGATCAATTTGTCCATTAGGACTAAATTGCAAAGATTAGAAAATATGAGATTCTAGAAGATTCAAGTATGAAATAAAATTATAAAAATTATTAGAGGTCCTTACTTAGCTATTAGACCATTAAATTTTAAGATGGACAAAAATGGACATGGGAAGGAAAAATCTCAAGAAAGGGCCTTAAGGGCATTTTTGTCATTTGGTTAATAAAAGAATTAAAAGGGAAAAAGAAGTCAAAATTCATGTCCATCTTCTTCTCCCTTGGCTGAAATTTTCAAGCTCTCCATAGCTAGGGTTTCTTGAACTTTCAAGCTTGATTGTAAGTGTCTCCTAGCCCCGTTTTTAATGTTCTTCGTATTTTTGAGATCCTCGTAGCTCGATTTAGCTCTTTCTAGCTATATTTTGAGCTAGGGTTTATGTTCAAAAATTTACCCATGTATGACATGCATGTATTTTGATGTTTTATGGAAGAATATGAAAGTTTGATGCAAGTTAAACATCTTTTTCTAAGTGATTTTCATGAAAAATGCATAAAAGGACCAAATTACAAAAGTTATAAAAGTGGTCATACATGGCTGAAATAGTGGAAATTAGGGGTTGTTGTAGTTGAGAAAAAGATTCGGCTAGGCTTAAAATACAAGAAAGTCGAATAAAAATCATCTTACGAGCCTAGGGCAAAAGTGTAATTATGTGAAAGTTTAGGGGCAAAATTGTAATTTTACCAAAGTATGATTCATGAGTCAATTTAGTCAATGTGAGTATTAAACAAGTGAAATTGTTATTATAGATCAAGAAACACAAAGCCCGGACCAAAACCGAGGCAAGAACAAAGTTGAGGACTAAATCGAATATCTACACACATTTTGAGTACCGAGATAAGTTTGTGTGAAATTATAGCTACATAATGTTTTTATGTTTTAATTTGCTTGATATTATGAGAAATGAATATTATTTCTATGAAATTAACTAATGATGTCTCGATGAGAATATGATGAAAATGTGTTAAGATGAAGTCCCGGTTGAAGATTCGAAATAACGAGGATACCTATGTCATGAAATGAGACAAGGAAGGTCCCGTATAAGCCCATGTTTGGGACATGGCATCGGCACCGAATATAGGTCCCGTATAAGACCATGTTTGGGCATGGCATCGGCACCAAATACGGAAGGTCCCGTGTAAGACCATGTCTGGGACATGGCCTCGGCACCAAAGGAAGATCTCGTGTAAGACCATGTCTCAGACATGGCATTGACATCTATGTACAATCTCGTATAAGACCATGTTTGGGACATGGCATCGACATCGAGTTTAGAGATCCCGTGTAAGACCATATCTGGGATATGGCATCGACATCAAGAGGTGATCCCATGTAAGACCATATCTGGGATATGGCATTGGCATCGTAATACATGTATGATTAGATTGAGTATCCTCCGATATTCTGAGTAGTTCAACGGGCAAAAGAGCTAAGTATGCAAAGGTGACTAAAAGCTAAGCTATATAAAGATGACAAAGAGTTACATTTAAGTTAAGGATGAATATGAATTAAGTTTATGTTCATGATAGCATAAGTGCTAAATTATGTGATGAAGTGACATAGGTACCATGAGCAAAATACGAGTTAAGAAACCCTGATGTGATATGTGATGGGTAAGCGTAAGTATGAGTAAGTATGTCAAAGTACCTGAGAACTCGTGTTGTTATTGTTCTATGAGATGAACGAATTTTACCATGAGTATTTACGTTGCTATTTTAATTCATGCAAACTTACTAAGCTATATGCTTACCCCTTTCTTTTCCCTTTTCCTTGTAGTATCGCCAAGCTAGATAAGGGATCGTAGGACGTCGGAGCTCGGATCACACTATCAACTATTCTTTTGGTATATTAAAGTTGATTTATTTTGAGTATGGCATGTATAGAAACTTGGTCATCTTGTGTTATGTCATATTTGAAAGCCAATGTGTTGTCTATTAATGTTATACACTCATTTTGTAAATGGCCATTTGGAATTGGCCAATATTTGTCAAGTTTCATATTTTTTAATGATGATGACTTTCATGAAGTGAAAGTTCAGGCAATTGATGGAGTAAAATGTGAAGTGTATGAATGATGATTAGGGATTCTTCATAATGTATTATTGCCATGTTATGTGTTGCTTGTGTTGGCATCTGTATGTTTATGTTTCAGGGTGGCAATTGGCTTGGTAAATAGCCTTCTAATTGTCCACACGGGTAGACACACGGGCGTGTGTCCAGGCCGTATGTGACACATGGTCAGTCCCATGGGTGTGTTGATAGGCCATGTGTCCCCTACATCAAATTTGCGAGAATTTGATTCGCCACACGGGCCAGCACACGGGAGTGTGCCTAGGCTGTGTGTCCCTTAAGAGCATGCTGACGTCATAAATAGAATACCCAGGTTTTCACATACGGGTGAGAACACGGGCGTGTTTAGGCCGTGTGAGGGACACGGGCCACAGACACGGGCCTGTGTCCGGCCATGTGAAAACCCCTGTAGGTTCGAAATGAAAAATAAATTCCACACGGATTAGGAACATGGGCGTGTGCGACCACACGGCCTGCCCGCACGGGCGTGTTCCATTCCTCACGGGCGTGTGGCCCTATTTTAGGCAAATATTCTCTAAGTGCGCAAAAGTTTCCGGTTTAATCTCGAAACCTCCTGAATGTATGTTTAAGGCCTCGTAGGCCCATAATGAGGATGTTATGAATATGAATGAAAAAGTTAAAAGTTGAAACATAATTTTATAGCCGAGGATGTATGTTTAAGCAAGTTATGTCCGATAATGCCTCGCACCCCGTCCCGATGTCGGATATGGGTAAGGGGTGTTACAAAAGTTCTCGGTTTAATCTTGAACCATTTCCATAGTACATTTTTTGCCTCGTAGGCTCATATTAGGGACTGTATGATTAAATACAAATGCTTTTAATGTGGATGCAAATTTATGACTCAGAATTGTATGATTACTTGTGTTGTAAGTCTGGTAATACCTCGTACCCTGTTCCAGCGTTGAATACGGGTAAGGGGTGTTACATTTAGTGGTATCAGTGCTACGGTTTAGTCGATTCTCGGGCTAACGTAGCGTGTGTAAGAGTCTAGCTGTACATGCTATATATAAATTGTGATAGTGTGACGAATTCTAACAATTTAAATTGTGTTTTCATATAGTAAATGGATCCCGACCTAGAAGTAGCTGATGATGTTAAAAGTAATGCACCGGCTCCCGCTCAAGGGACAGTGCCATCTGAAAGTAGACCAGTGAAGGCAAGTCAGGGAGGAGAGGCTAGGGAAGCCTTCTTCCAAAAGATGAATGAGTGGTTTGCCGAGTTTGTTCGAACAAATCCGGCTGCCCAACATCCTTCACCCCCACCTAACCCCCAACCGATTCCCGTAGCTCCTCAAGGTGTGGAATTGGTAAGACTGAACAAGCCTCCATTTGATAAGATCCGGAAGCAAGGGGCTGAAGAATTTAGAGCTAATGTTGACGATGATCTCGAGAGAGCAGAGTTTTGGCTTGAGAACTCTATCAGAGTATTTGATGAACTTTCTTGCACACCAGAGGAGTGTTTGAAATGTGCTGTATCACTCCTGAGAGACTCGGCATATCAGTGGTGGAATACTCTTATATCTGTGGTACCGAGAGAAAGAGTTACCTGGGATTTCTTCCAAGATGAGTTCATAAAGAAATATATCAGTCAGCGGTTCATTGATCAGAAACGCAAAGAGTTCCTAGAGATGAAACAAGGCCATATGACAGTGATTGAATATGAGCGAGAGTTTGTTAGGCTCAGTAAGTATGCTCGGGAATGCATTTCCACCAAGGCTATCATGTGCAAGAGATTAGAGGATGGGTTGAATGAGGATATCAGACTATTAGTTGGGGTTTTGAAGCTGAAAGAATTTGTTGTGCTAGTCAAACGAGCTTGTAAAGCAGAAGAGTTTAGCAAAGAAAAGAGAAAGCTGAGTTTGAGACTAGAGATTTGAGAAAGAGACCGATGAATAAGTCGTTTCAATCTTCGTCAAAGAAATCAAGGGATTTATATACTCGTTCAAATGCTTCAACTGGGTATCCCAACAGAGATCGTGGGAAGCAATATTCGGGTTCTAAGGCCCAAACTACGTCAATAACGAGCGTTGGTAATGCTAGGTCTAATAGACCTTAATGTCAACACTGTGGTAGATGACATCCCAATGAATGTAGGATGAATAACCGGGCTTGTTTTAAATGTGGCTCCCAAGATCACTTCATTCGAGATTGCCCTGAAATGATTGAGAAAGATAGTTTTTAGAATGCAAGGTCGAGTAACACTGCCACTAGAGGGAGGCCACAGAAAAATACTGGAAGTGGGAACAGTAACAGAGGTGTCACGAAATAATTAACTGCGAGGTCGGAGGTCAGAGCACCTGCCAGAGCCTACGCTATTCGCGCTCGCGAAGATACGTCATCCCATGATGTGATCACTGGTACATTTTCTCTCTATGACACTAATGTAGTTGCATTGATTGATCCTAGATCGACTCATTCTTATATTTGCATGAATTTGGTATCTAGTAAGAATTTGCCTGTTGAGTCTACTGAGTTTGTGATAAAAGTGTCGAACCCCTTAGGAAAATATGTTTTAGTCAATAAAGTGTTCAAGAGTTATCCTTTAATGATTCGGGGTCACTATTTTCTGGCTAACTTATTTCTTTTACCGTTTGATGAGTTTGATGTAATTCTTGGAATGGATTGGTTGACTTTACATGATGTCGTAGTGAATTGTAGACGAAAGATTATTGAATTGAAATGTCAAAATAATGTAATTAATCGGATTGAACCGGACGAGTCGAGTGAGTTGCCTATAGTGATTTCGTCGATGACAGCTCAAAGGTATGTAAGAAAAGGTTGTGAAGCATTTCTTGCGTATGTACTAAATACGAAAGTGTCTAAATTAAAGATTGAATTTGTACGGTAGTTTGTGAATATCCGGATGTGTTCCCAGAAAAGTTGCCTGGACTACCACCAATCAGAGAGGTGGAGTTTACTATTGATTTGGTACCGGGAACTTCACCGATATCGATAGCTCAGTATAGAATGGCTCTGACCGAATTGAAAGAATTGAAGTCTCAGTTGCAACAGTTGACAGATAAGGGTTTTGCGAGACTGAGTTTTTCTCCCTGGGGTGTACCAATGTTATTCGTCAAGAAGAAAGACGGATCCATGAGACTTTGTATCGATTATCGTCAACTGAACAAGGTTACGATAAAGAACAAGTACCCTTTACCAAGAATTGACGATTTGTTCGACCAGTTGAAAGGGGCAACAGTGTTCTCAAAGATAGATTTGAGGTCCGGTTATTACCAGCTGAGAGTTAAAGACTTGGATGTGGCAAAAATCATATTCAGAACGAGGTATGGCCATTACGAATTTCTTTTTATGCCTTTTGGATTAACTAATGCTCCTGCCGTTTTTATGGACTTGATGAATTGGATCTTCAGACCGTATTTGGACAAGTTTGTAGTTGTGTTCATTGATGACATTTTGATTCATTCTCTGGATGAGTCTGAGCATACCGAACATTTAAGAATTGTATTGCAGACTTTGAGAGATAAGAAATTATTTGCTAAAGTCAGCAAAAGTGAGTTTTGGCTCCGAGAAGTCAGATTTCTGGGACACATTGTTTCAGCGGAAGGCATTCGGGTTGATCCGAGAAAGATTTCGACAGTTGTTGATTGGAAACCACCGAGAAATGTATCTGAAGTTAGAAGCTTTTTGGGCTTGGCTGGTTATTATCGATGATTTGTTAAGGGATTTTCGATGATTGCCAGACCTATGAAAAGATTGTTACAGAAAGATGTTAAGTTTGAATGGTCCGAGAAATGTCAAAAAAGTTTTGAACAGTTGAAAGCGTTATTGACTGAAGCACCGATATTAGTGCAACCTGAGTTGGGAAAAGTGTTTGTAATTTTTAGCGACGCATCTTTGAACGATCTTGGTTGTTGTGTTGATGCAAGAGGGCAAAGTGATAGTTTATGCCTCGAGATAGTTGAAACCGCACGAAAAGAACTATCTGACGCATGACTTAGAATTTGCTGCCATTGTGTTTGCTTTAAAAATTTTGTGACACCATTTATTCGGTGAGAAATGGCACATCTTTACCTACCACAAGAGTTTGAAGTATTTAATGACTCAAAAGGATTTGAATTTGCGACAATGGAGATGGCTCGAGTTGTTGAAAGATTATGAGTTGGTAATTGATTATCATCCGGGAAAGGCGAATGTAGTCGTCGATGCTTTAAGTAGGAAATCTTTGTTTGCCTTGAGAGAAATGAATACGCGACTAACTTTATCCAATGATGGTTCGATTCTAGCTGAGTTAAAAGCTAGACCGGTATTTCTTTAGCAAATTTACGAAGCTCAAAAAAATGACAAAGAACTTCAAGCTAAAAGAGTTCAGTGCGAATCGACTAGTGATACAGACTATCAGATGGGGGACCAATGACTGTTTGATGTTTCGAGGTAGGATTTGTGTACCGAGAGATACTAAGCTTATTTAAAAAATTCTTCACGAAGCACACAGTGGTTGTCTGTCTGTTCACCCAGGAAGTACGAAGACGTACAATGATTTGAAGAAATTGTATTGGTGGTCAAGTATGAAAAGAGATATTTCTGAATTCGTGTCTAGATGTTTGTTTTGTCAACAAGTAAAGGCCGAACATCAAGTACCTTCGGGTTTACTTCAGCCTGTGATGATTCCCGAGTGGAAATGGGAAAGGATTACGATGGATTTCATAACCAGATTACCTCTGACTCCGAAGAATAAAGATGCTATTTGGGTCGTTGTTGATAGAATGACGAAATCGACTTATTTTATTCCGGTACATACTGACTATTCACTTGATAAGCTAGTTGAATTGTACATTGCTGAGATTGTTAGATTGCACGGGGTGCCTATTTCTATTACTTTAGACAGAGATCTGAGGTTTACGTCTCGATTTTGGAAGAAGTTGCAAGAAGCTTTGGGTACAAATTTGAACTCTAGTACCGTATTTCATCCGCAAACCGACGGTCAATCTGAAAGAACGATTCAGGTTCTCGAAAATATGCTTCACTGTTCTGTTTTAGAGTTCGAAGGTAGTTGGGAAAAATATCTACCTTTAGTCGAATTTTCTTATAACAACAGTTTTCAGTTGAGTATAAAGATGGCACCCTATGAAGCATTGTATGGCCGCAAGTGTCAAACTCTATTGTACTGGACCGAGCTCAGTGAGAGACAAATTCACGGGGTTGATTTGGTTAGAGAAACCGAAGAAAAAGTGAAAGTGATTCGTTATTATTTGAAAGCAGATTTGGATAGAAAGAAATCGTACGCGGATCTAAAACGAAAGGAAATTGAATTTCAAGTTGGTGATAAAGTATTTCTGAAAGTGTCTCCGTGGAAGAAAATCCTTAGATTCGATCGCAAAGGTAAACTGAGTCTGCGTTTTATTAGTCCGCATAAGGTTATTGAAAGGATAGGGCCAGTGGCTTATCGGCTAGCCTTGCCATGGGAATTAGAAAGAATCGATAATGTGTTTAATGTATCGATGTTGCGTCGTTATCGATCAGATCCTTCGCACATAATTTCACCGACAAAGGTTGAGATTCTTCCTGATATGACTTATGGTGAAGAACCAATCAATATTTTGGCTCGAGAAGTTAAACAATTGAGAAATAAAAGCATAGCCCTAGTGAAAGTTTTGTGGCAAAGACATGGGGTCGAAGAGGCTACGTGGGAACCCGAGAGAGCTATGAGAAAACAGTACCTAAACCTCTTTTCTGGTAATATTTTCGGGGACGAAAATCCCTAAAAGGGGAGAGTTGTAATAGCCCATTTTTGGGTCAAATCAGAACAGTGGTTTTGGGACCACAAATCTGAAGTAGAAATATTTATTTTAATATGTCTTTAAGGTCTACAACATGATTGAAAGATTGTTTGAGAATTTTGTTAAGAAATTTTATCGATAGAGTGTCCAATTTGACTAATAGGACTAAATTGCAATAGGTGCAAAATGTGTGTTCTAGAAGTTAAAGGTGTCTAATTGCTATGAAATTCTAAATTGGAGGTCCTTAAATGGTAATTAGACCATTATACTTTAGGATGGACAAGAATGGACACGGAGTAGGTAAAATTTCAAAGTTTAAGTGAAGGGCATTTTGGTAATCTAGTAAATACAGACAAAATAAGTAAAATAAAAGTGTCCATCTTCTCAAATTAGTCCCCCCATAGCCGAATTTGAAGAAGAAGACACAGATAGAGTTTTGGCCACTTTCAAGCTCGATTGTAAGTCTATTCTTGTCCCGTTTTTAATGATTTTTATGATTTTGTATTTGTCTCAACCTAACCTAGCCTTTCTAAGGACTAATTTGAAAGAAAATCAAAGTCTAAAATTTTTCCCATGTATGTTAGGAAAACAACATTTACAAAGTGATTTTCGATGAAAATGTAAAAAAGGGACTTATTTGTAAAAAGTTGTAAAATGTGTCGAAAAGTGTGAATAAATGAAAATTGTAGGTTGTTATGAGTATGAATAAGTTTCGATTAGGCTTGGGTTTTTAAGAAATTGAATGAACTTCATTGTACGAGCCTAGGGACTAAAATGTAAAATGTTAAAAGTTTAGGGGCAAAAATATAATTTTTGCCATAGTGTGTTTTTGAGTTGAATTGAATAATGTGATGAGTAAATAAGCAAAATTTGATACTATAGATCAAGAAAAATGAAGTTCGAGTTTAGATCGGGGAAAGAACAAGGTTGTGGACTAAATCGAACTAATAGCCGTTTTTGTAATTGAGGTAAGTTCGTATGTTAAATAAGCTTTAATATAATTTTTATTAAATGCTTTAATATTGCATGAACTGTATGATTGATTATGTGGACGAGTCTAATTCTGTGGACGAGTCCGACGATGATTCGACAAATAAGAAATCTCGTTTGAACCTTAGGAATAGGTTAGGATACAAATGACATGTCACTAGGGTTACCATGTGTTATGTGATTATGTGATTCGAGTGCTGGTCCTGTACGTCCTACCGGTGGCTGAATATACCGATATATGTTGCGGTTACTTGACAGCTTGTGTGAGCAGGCCCGTTGTTAGCTCGAGAGCGAGCAACTATGTGATATGAGATGTAGGTAGCATTAGCTACATATGTGGCACTTAGTGTGCAAGATTCCTGAGTATCTGGCATTATTATTCCAAGTGGTTCACGGGTATGTCAAAGACGCGAATATGTGTAAATTCATTCCGAGATGGTACAGGTATGTATTCAAAGCTTATGATTATTAACTCGTGAAATGACGATTTCAAGGTAAGTTTGTGATAGAAGTGAAATATGGTCATGAGATTATGATAAATTACATTATCTTTTGTTACATTACTCACATGTTAATGTATGGTAGGGTTTGCTTATTTCTTTCATACGAGCTTACTAAGCTATCTAGCTTACCCCGTTTATTTTCCATGTTTTTTTATAGTGTCGCCAAGCTAGCTCGGATTGGGGATCGTCGGAGATTCGCCTCACACTATCAAAACTATTATTTCGGGTATTGATGAAATTTAGCATTTTAAGTATATGGCATGTATAGGGACTTGGTCATTTTGGGTATATGTGTCGTTATGATTTGGCCAAAAGTATTGGCTTGTAATTAATGGATGTTTTATTTTGTATAAGGCCTTGAAAGATGGCCGCCTTGGTTAAATTGGTTATGAGTTATGCATGGGCTAATGTTATTTGTGATATGCCTTTTTATTTTCTTGGTGGATGAATGATTGTGGCATAATAACTTAGGTGTTAAATGGGGAGAATTGGCTTGATGGTAAGTTAGTGAAATTGGGCTAGACTATACATATTGAAAGTAATCATATTGAATGCTTGTGGATGTGCTTGTGGTATGTTTGAGTTTGGAAAATTATGATATTTTAAGCATGATAGAGGTTGGCTTTTAAATGGCATGTTTAGGCCTTATTTATGATAGTATTGGTTGCTTGTTTGTGTTATGAATTATGCCGTTGAAGTTGTATACAAGTGTGTGCAAATGAGGGTGGCAAATGGCTTGGTAAATAGCCTTATATTGTCCACACGGGTAGACACACGGGCATGTGTCTAGGCCGTGTGTGACACACGGCCTGTCCCATGGGCGTGTGTTTTGGCCGTGTGTCCCCTGCACCTTAGTTTTGAGAAACAGAATGCTCAGAATTGAGTACACGGGCAGAGACACGGGCATGTGTCTCAGCCGTATGGATGGCACAGCCTCGAACATGGGCGTGTACCCTGGCATTGTGAAGTCTGCACCTATTTTGTTAAAATTAATTTTCCACACGGCCTAGCACACGGGCGTGTGATTTGGCCGTGTGATTTCAATTTGTTCATGGGTTACAAGTCAGAGAGTTACACGGGGCCAGGATACGAGCGTGTGTGACCACACGGCCTGCCCACACGGGCGTGTGACCCCTGTATAATGGAAAATTTTCTAAGTTTTGTAAAAATTCCTAAAGTTCTCGGTTTAGTCCCGAACCACTTCCAAAGTACGTTTTAGGCCTCGTAGGCTCATATTAGGGACTTTATGATTAAGTGCAAATGGTTTAAATGTGGATGCAAATTTATGACTCGGAATTGTATGATTACTTGTGTTGTAAGTCTGGTAATGCCTCGTACCCTGTTCCGGCGTTGAATACGGGTAAGGGGTGTTACAGAAGCTCCTCCGATAGCCGTGTCCAAGTCCTAACCTCGATGGTTATCTATAAAAATAGTAAACTAAAGGGGTGAGCTAAAAAGCTCAGTGTGATCCGTAACTCAAATATACAATAATAAACAGTAAAAATAACAGTCAAGCCAGTCAATAATAGGGAATTTTAAAATAGTACAGAATCACAAATTTAGTATGCATGAACATGGCAATGCAATATTTTTAGTGAGGTATCTACCCAATTCTGCTATACACCATAATAAGAGTTCCCCAAAACTCATCCATCCAATAATGCATTAGTTTGTGGACAAGCCACTAGTATTGCAGATAAACTACCAATAATGCAAACAAGCTGCCAGTAACGCAGATAAACTGCCAGTAATGTGGACAGGCCACCGATGTTGCAGACAAGTTACCAGTAATGTGGACAGGCCACCAGTGTTGCAGACAAGTTACCAGTAATGAGGACAAGCCACTAATGTTACAGACAAGCTGCCAATAATATGGACAAGCCACCAGTAATGTAGATAAATTGTCAGTATTGCAGAAAGTTGCCAGTATTGTGGACAAACCACCAGTAATGCAAATAAACTGCTAGTACTTCCTCTTTACATAATCGTCCCAACCCTAATGAAGTATGACATGCTTAATCAATAATAGAAACAATATAGAAGGCATGATTTAAACATGCGATCAGTGGCATGAATTATCATGCATTCAACAAAATAGTACAGTGAACACATTTAATTATGATTTCAGTAATATTGATTTGCCATAATTCGGTGTAGCAGATTAAACTAGTTTTCGCATTTAAGGAGCATGAATATAGGCATTTTTGTTATGTTTTAAGTTTCTTTAGTTTTAGTTACATCCAATAAAAAGTGCACATTGAGTCTTTTATTGACCTTAAGGGTCGAATGAGGCCTAAAAGAGAGCTAACATATTTTGTGAGTGTGCAGGAGACCATTAGAAGGCATTTCAGGTCCATACTAGATGCTATATCGCAACATGGGAGATCCAATATCGCAACATAGGGAAAAGAATAAAGAAAGTGAGAAACTGCCTTCAATGTCGCAACATAGGTTGAGGGTGTCACGACATACCCCTGAAGATGGCTGCAGAGGAGCATACTAGTTACTATATCGCAAAACAGGTCCTGGTCTATCGCGACATCAACTTTATGATGAGAATAAAAAACGAAGCAGGGGCATTTTGGTCTGCACAATCAAATTTAAAGCTCAAGAATGTCAACTAACCTAGGGTTAAGGACGACGATTACCTGAAGGCTATAAATAGGGTCCTTTGGCACACATTATGAACACATTCCATTAGCTTAGATTCACTCTTTAGGTTGAAATTTTGTTTTCTTGCTTTCTTTAGGTTTTTATAATTTT
Organism: Gossypium sturtianum; assembly: GCA_025698515.1. Classification (NCBI taxonomy): domain Eukaryota; kingdom Viridiplantae; phylum Streptophyta; class Magnoliopsida; order Malvales; family Malvaceae; genus Gossypium; species Gossypium sturtianum. Next base: position 49,111,085 of record CM046943.1, read on the forward strand.
AGTTTATGTGTTCTTTTTTTCTTTCAAGAATTTTGAGTTATAAAGAAGATCAACTATTGTGGATTCACTCTTATTATTGATAAACCGTAAAAGTAACATATTTTAAGCCCACATTTAATATGCTTTTGGATGATTTAAGCCCCAATTTATGTAAAAAGGTGCTCTTAATCCTTTCTTTTCATGTCTTATACTCAGGAAAGCACCCGATGACGAAAAGAACGAGAAACGGGCTTAAAACAGACCAAAATGGGCCAAGCCACGAAATCAGCACGGCCTTGTAACATCCTAAAAAGGGCCTATGCATTTTTGGTTTAATTATACGAAATGACATGCCTTATGTGTTATGAATGTATTCTGAATATTTTTGGAAACTAGGAAATGTAAGGAAATGATTTAGAAATGATTCAAAAGAGGAAAGCGAACATTTCTGGAAACTTGGAAATGAAAGGAAATGTCAAGTTTAAAGAGGAAAATGAAAATTTTTGGAAACTTGGAAATGTAAGGAAATGTCAAGTTTAAAGAGCCAAACAAAAATTTTTGGAAACTTAGAAATGACTTAGAAATGTCGAGTTTTAAAGTTTAAAAGAGGAAATTAAGGCAAGGTGGCCTTAAGAGAAAATGTATGTGAAATATGACACACAAATGGGCTTGGAAAAGTGGCCTGAAGATGCCACTTAGGGCCTCTGAAAATGGCGCCACATGCAAGGGTGTTGGGCCTGAGTTCGAGTCACAAGGGAAGCAAATAAAAGAAGTTTTATTTTGCTTCCAGAAGCAGAGAGTTGGACGGCACCAAGGCATTTGGAAAAGAGTCCTATTCTCTTTAAATTTCGGCTAAGGGGTGGATAAATGGTGATTTATTTCGATTATTTTCAAAGAGATAATTAGAGGATTATTCTTATTAATTTTAAATAAAGAGATAAAGATAAGAGGAGTGATGGCCAAGTAAGGGATACTAGGCCTAGTAATTTCGGCATTTAGGGGAAAAGAGAGGCCATTCTACCTATTTTCTTTTCTTCCCAACTAAGTCTCTGCCGAAAATCCCCTAGCAAACTCTCTTCTTTCTCTTTATGTTTGCCAAGCTGAAATCCTCTTCTCCCTATATCCACCATTGCCGATTCTCCCTAAGAGCAAATCCCTCTCTTTTCAATTCAGTTGAACCATAGCCATCTAGCTTCCAAGTATTCATAGCCGAATCTTTGAAGGGTTTCGAACAAAGGTGCAATCGTCTTCTTCAAATAAAGGTAAGATCAAAGTTTGATTTCTGTTCTTTCCTTTAAGGACTTGTCGAAATCTCAAAGGCTAAATCTTATTGTATTCTTTGACCGAAATATTAAGGAGAGATTTCGGGATCTTTGCTAGTGTCGACTTTTAAGGGAGATAGTTCGAGATCTAGCCAACCAAGGTAAGTACATATTCGGCCAAGGGCTATGAAAAGGTGATTTAAATGTTAGAAGTGGATCTAACAGATATCCTATAGGTTTCGACATCTCCATAACCAAGGGATACTTTCGAGATTTGGAAATCGCAAGGTAAGTGTCTAAATACAATCGGCTAAGGCCATGTTTGGTATTCTAGATCTATTTCTCATATGTTTTAAAAGCGAAAACTAACTAGTTAGGAGTTTTGGTGGCTAGCCAATTTCAAGAAGGAACTCAAAAGTTTTCGGATTTGATTTTTAATCCAATCGGCACAAGGTAAGTTTAAGTATACTAATCCTACTAGGATTTGGATTTATGGCGAATGGCTTTTTATTAAATTAGTAAGTGATTAATCAAATGTAGGGATTAAGGATCTAAGCGGTAGATCAGATTTCGGGATTTCAAGGAAATTGTTAAGCAAATCAGGTGTGTACCCCACACTACTTCATAATAAGTTTTATGGCTATGTCTAATTAAATATGTGACAATAAGAATAAGAAAGTGGCTAAGGTACCATGTTATGGTACTAAGTAATCAGTGCACGCTTTCCTACTCCTACTAGGAATATAAAATATGTTATTTGTAACATGAGAATAAGAATGTGATCTTTGGCATATTAATGCATATTACAAAATGGGGCATACGGGTTATTGAAAGGGGAAGTGAATGTGGTGACCTAAGACCACGAACACGGTGACCTAAGACCGTGGTATCTGAATGTGGTGACCTAAGACCACGATGTCAATGCGGTGACCTAAGACCGCGATATCTGAATGTGGTGACCTAAGACCACAAATGCGGTGACCTAAGACCGCGATATGGAGTGTAGCGGAAGGAGGGTCGACTTAGTAGTCCCCACGGTGTACAGGTTGGTACGGGGGAGTGTAGCGGATGGCTTATTAGGTTTGGGTTTGGGAATGCATCATAATTTGTATGCTATAATATGAATGCGTAACATTTGTATGCCTGATTCTATTTTGATTTAGTGTTTGTGTACACATTGAGTCTGTTTGACTCACTCCGTTGGGGAATGTTTTTCAGGTGATGATCAGTGATGGACCGGACTACAGAACTTGTGGTGGCCATGCTCACTTTGAAGTTTATATTTTGTTTTATGGGCTATTAACTTTTAAGCACTTTAAATTATTAGGGATTTTAATTGATGTAATAAGGCCACATGAACTCTTTTATTTCTGTTTTTATTTATTATGTTATTAAATTTTATTTATTAAAGATTAAGTTAATTAAATTTAAAATAAACCCTACATGTTTTGTCACCTTAAATAAATGGATTTCAATATAAGATAAATTGGTTTTCAACACAAGCCCAACCCAAAACAATTTTTTTAAAATCGCACAAATTTTCCTAAAGTAACAAAAAAGAACTTTGAACCGGTTTACTTGAGGAACATACCAAATCTGGTCAAAGCTCGTGGGCCGAGTTTGGGGTGTTTCAGTTTTGTATCGAGCCCGCTTTAAAACTCTCGGCCTGTGGGCTAAGGCCCAAAACATTTTCAAATCGAGCTAAGTAAGCTTTTTGAAAGTATCTTAAGAAATAAGCGGTTTTTTACGGCATGGCACCTAAGTCTCCGACCACATGATCCACTGGTAAGTACCCCTAACCATTTGTGTGATTATGTGGTTTATGTTATGAATTATGGAAGGGTAGAAGAGGAATGGAACGTAGAATAGCATGATAGGAACTTGAACCTTAGGACTAGTTTACTCAAATACAAACACATAAGACTTAATTCCATTAAACAAACCTATGGCTAAGTCACTGAGTTAGGGTGTGGTAACCCCTGTGTGCATGTCTAGGATTGGATCCGGAAGAGCTTGGTATTTAAGCAGTCCTAGTGACTCACCTCCTCTTCGCAGGAATCCTACCTGGTGCGTAGCTTCGGTTCACCCTAACCAAGAAGACTCAGTGGGTGTGGCAACCTCTGTGCGCATGTCTAGGAACGGTTTCAGTGGGAGCTTGGTATTTAAGCAGTCTGCGTGACTCACCTCCTCTCCACTCGAATCCTACCTGGTGCGTAGCTTTGGTTCACCCCGACCAAGAAGACTCGGTCATAGGCTAAACACAATAACTAAAACCCGAAAGGGAACTAGCCGTGTTTTTTATAAAAAAAAACCTAGTTCTAAAACTCTTAAAATTACCCTTTTTAATTCGTGAGAACTATTTTTACAAAATTTTTCGAAAAATTTCCGAATTGCAAAATTACTAAAATACCCCTAGCGGTAAAATTAGAGAAATGCCCTTGGTTTATGAAATTTCCAAAATACCCCCGAGATTCAAAATTTCCAAAGTACCCCGGGAATTCAAAATTACCAACACATTCTTATTGACAAAATCAACAAGGAACCTTATCTTGAAAAACTACGAAAATACCCACATAGGACAAATTACGAAAATACCCACAGGGTAGTGGAAAAACAACAACAATGGAAACTACAACATTTCTCTGAATGAACGGAAGTTCATAATTGATTGATGGATGTATGAATGCAAAGATTGTGTGCATGTATGAATACGAAAGAACCACTCCTAAAATTTCTTTTCATAAAACTTCTTCATGGGTAATAAGTGAAACAAGCACTAATTCATAAAACTTTTTAATCAGATCGCGATGGTAGAAATGAGCTCTAGGGGACGTGGTCGTAACGTACGAGGACGCAGTAGAGGTAGAATGACCGTGTCGGAACCCGTTAGATCAGGTCAGGGGTCTGACAACGAGATGCCACCACCACCCCCAGTTATTGGTGTTGAGCAGCAAGCACGCAGCGGGATGATGATTTGTGTCGCAGTGTCTTTGCGAGTTCTAGAGTTGGTGGCTGGTGCGGGGAGGAAATTCGGAGCCCTAAGTCGCACTGGCGACTTCGTGCCAACGGAGCTGAGGTGTTCCGTAGAGTGTCAGGAGTGGCACCTAGTACCGCTGAGTATTGGTTGGAATCAACTGAGTGGATCATGGATGAACTAGATGTAACCCCTGAAGAGAAGGTGAAAGGAATGGTGGCGTTCCTACGCGATGAAGCGTACCAATGGTGGCTCACAGTTCGTGATGGTGCCACAGCTGAGGATCTGACGTGGGACTATATTAAGACGGCTTATCAGAAGAAGTATGTCGGTACCCGGTATACTGATGAGCAAAGGAAGGCATTTATGGGGCTGGTTCAAGGGAACAAGTCCGTGGCGAGTATGAAGCCGAGTTTGAGGTGAGCCGTTATGCTCGAGGAGTGGTGGCTACGGAGCATGAACGGTGTGTCTGATTTGAGGACGGTTTGAGGGATGATTTAAGGCTGTTGATAGCTCCGCATTAGGAACGAGAGTTTTCTACTTTCGTAGAGAAAGCTAAGGTAGCTGAGGGGATTAAGGATTCTACAAAGCGGAACTTCGACCAGAACAGGCAGAAAAGAGGCTTTGGTTCATCAGGATCATCTGGGAATAAAAGGCCTAGAGTTGATAGGCCGCGAGGTCGCTAGTCGCTGCTACAGGAGGCGATGATCGTACTTGTGACCAGTGTGGGAAGAAACACTTAGGAGAGTGTTGGAAAAAGACGGGAGGATGTTTTAGGTGTGGGTCCAAGGACCATATGATCAAGGATTGTCCTACGAAATCGGATGGGAATCAACCAGCAGCTCAGAATGTTAGTCAGGCTGGTAGAGGTGTACAACAGCCTCAACGAGGTCGTGGTTCGAATAACAGAGGTAATGGTGCTGGCAGAGGACGTGGAACGCAGGGCAGAGGTGCTGCTAATACTGAGGCAAGGCAACCGGGTTTGGTTTATGCGGTTCGCCGGAGGGAGGATGGAGATGCGCCGGACGTCATAATCGGTACGTTCCTTATACTTGGGAAACCTTATTATGCTCTGATTGATGTGGGCTCGACCCATTCCTATGTTGCATGTAGTTTAGTGGAAACACTAGGCCTGAGACTCGAACTCTCGATAGGCGGTGGATCGTAGTAAGCCCATTAGGCCAAACTGTAGTGGTGGATAAGATCTTTCGGAGTGTACCCCTAGAAATTCAGGGAGTGAACTTTCGGGCTAACTTAATGGAGTTACCCTTCGGAAAATTTGACCTCATACTTGGGATGGACTGGCTAGTAGAGCATCGAGCCGTGTTGGATTGTGCGGCTAAACGAATGGAACTAAGAACCCCGGAGGGTGAGGTGATTATCATGATAGGAGAAAGAAGAAACTACTTGTCTAATGTAGTTTCGGCACTAAAGGCTGAAAGGATGGTCCGGAAAGGGTGCAAGGCATTTTTAGCCTTCGTAAGTGCATTAGATGGAAAGGAGGAAGGAGTCAATGGAGTTAGAACGGTAAGGGACTTCGTGGATGTGTTTCCAGAGAAATTACCGTGAATACCCCCGATAGGGAGGTGGAATTTGGAATAGACTTGCTACTGGAACAACTCTCAGTGTCAATCGCCCCATACCGAATGGCGCCAAAGGAGTTAGTTGAGCTCAAGGCTCGAGATTCAAGAATTGCTTGGATCGTGGGTTCATCCGACCCAGTGTGTCTCCATGGGGAGCACCGGTCTTGTTTGTGAAGAAGAAAGATGGGACTATGCGAATGTGCATAGACTATCGTCAGTTGAATAAGCTGACCATCAAGAACAAGTACCCTTTGCCAAGGATAGACGACTTGTTCGATCAGCTTAAGGGGGCCGCCGTATTTTCAAAGATCGATCTAAGGTCTGGATATCATCAGTTGATGGTGAAGGAGGCAGATATCCATAAGACCGCCTTTAGGACAAGATACGGCCATTATGAGTTTGTAGTAATGCCGTTTGGGTTGACGAATGCTCCAGCCGCGTTCATGGATATGATGAACCGGGTCTTCCAACCCTACTTGGATAGGTTCGTCGTCGTGTTCATCGACGACATCTTAGTATACTCCAAGTCTGAGGAAGAACATGATGAGCACCTACGGATAGTGCTACAAGTATTAAGGGAAAAGAAGCTCTATGCCAAATTCAGCAAGTGTGAATTTTGGCTTAAGGAGGTGGCATTCTTAGGACATGTGGTATCTGCAGAGGGAATAAGGGTGGATCCTAGGAAGATCGAGGCAGTGTTGGATTGGAAACCACCTAGGTCCGTGGCTGAAATCTGAAGTTTCTTAGGTTTGGGAGGCTATTACAGGAGGTTTGTAGAAGGGTTCTCGTCAATAGCCGCGCCTTTGACAAAGTTATTGAGGAAGGAAGTACCCTTTGTATGGACAGATAAGCAACAGCAGAGCTTTGAGAAGCTCAAGAAGGTCTTGACCGAAGCTCCAGTGTTAATTCAATGGAGGCGGAAAGGAGTTTGTGGTATACTGTGATGCTTCGCATACGGGATTAGGGTGTGTTCTAATGCAAGATGGAAAAGTGGTCGCTTATGCGTCTCGACAGTTAAGGCCTCATGAGGTTAACTACCCAACTCATGACTTGGAATTGGCGGCAGTGGTCTTTGCTCTTAAGGTGTGGAGGCACTACCTTTATGGACAAAGTTAGTGATCTACACAGACCACAAAAATCTAAAGTATCTGCTGACTCAGAAGGAGTTGAACCTAAGACAGCGAAGGTGGGTGGAGCTATTAAAGGATTATGATTTTTCGATCGAGTATCACCCAAGCAAGGCGAATGTGGTAGCAGATGCCTTAAGTCGAAAAGTGGTGTCGGATCTAAGGGCGATGTTCGCACACTTAAGTTTGTATGATGATGGAAGTCTGCTGGCAGAATTGCAAGTCAAACCCACGTGGTTGAATGAAGTAAAGGAAAGTCAATTGTTGGATGAAGACTTAAGTGCTAAGCTACAAAGCAAGTACTGAATCGGAGAGTTAGAAGATTATGGTGTTAACAATGAGGAGTATTGTGCTTCAAGGAAAGGTCCAGTATGCCAAAAGATGAGGAGGTAAGACAAAGGATTCTTCGGGAGGCGCATAGTAGCCCATATGCTATGCATCCCGGAGGCACTAAGTTGTACAGGGATTTAAGGGAACAGTTCTGGTGGCCTGATCTTAAGCGGGAAGTTACTGAATTCGTGGGGAAATGTCTGACGTGTCAGCAAGTTAAGGCTGAACACCAAGTTCCATTGGGATTACTTCAGCCAATCGAGATTCCACAATGGAAGTGGGCAAGAATCACCATGGACTTCGTTAGTGGGCTTCCCCTTACGCCTACTAAGAAGGACTCGGTATGGGTAATAGTGGACCGTTTGACCAAGTCCGCGCATTTCATTCCAGTAAGAATGGATTATTCTCTTCAGAAGTTGGCCAAATTATATGTAGCGGAAATTGTGAGGTTGCACGAGTACCGTGTCGATCATCTCCGATAGGGACCCAAGGTTTACGCCTCTCGGTTTTGGAGGGCACTTCATCAAGCTTTAGGCACTAAGTTAGACTTCACTACGGCTTTTCATCCACAATCGACGGGCGATGCGAGCGGGTTATACAAGTGTTGGAGGATATGTTGAGAGGCTGTGTGATGGATTTCTGAGGAAGTTGGGAAGACTATTTGCCTTTAGCTGAGTTCGCCTACAACAATAGCTATCAGGCTAGCATTCGGATGGAACCATATGAAGCATTGTATGGTCGGAAATGTCGAACACCTAATTGTTGGACTGAGTTAGGAGAACGTCGAGTTTTGGGCCCAGAGTTAGTGGCAGAAACTGAAGAGAAGGTTGAGATAATCAGGGCACGGTTAAAAGAAGCCTCTGATAGGCAAAAGTCGTACGCAGACCTTAAACGGAAGGAAATAGAGTTTGAAGTGGGAGATCAAGTGTTTCTGAAAGTCTCGCCTTGGAAGAAGGTGATGAGTTTTGGTCGCAAAGGGAAGTTAAGCCCAAGGTTTATAGGGCCCTATCGAGTGTTGAAGCGAGTTGGACCAGTGGCATATCAGTTAGAGTTGCCATCGGAATTGAAGCAGATGCACGACGTATTCCATGTTTCCATGCTACAGCGATATCGATCGGATCCATCTCACGTAGTACCGGTTGAAGAGGAGGAGCTAAGGCCAGACTTATCCTACGAAGAGGAGCCGATTCAGATTTTGGAACGAGACGTGAAAGTGTTGCGGAGGAAGTCAGTTCCTCTAGTCAAAGTGTTATGGCGCAACCATGGATCGGAGGAAGCTTCGTGGGAGCCAGAAGAGGCAATGCGACGGCAATACCCTCAATTATTTTAGCTAGGAAATTTCGAGGACGAAATTATTTTTAAGGAGGGTAGAACTGTAACATCCTGAAAAGGGCCTATGCATTTTCGGTTTAATTATACGAAATGACATGCCTTATGTGTTATGAATGTATTCTGAATATTTTTGGAAACTAGGAAATGTAAGGAAATGATTTAGAAATGATTCAAAAGAGGAAAGCGAACATTTCTGGAAACTAGGAAATGTAAGGAAATGATTTAGAAATGATTCAAAAGAGGAAAGCGAACATTTTTAGAAACTTGGAAATGAAAGGAAATGTCATTTTTAAAGAGGAAAACAAAAATTTTTGGAAACTTGGAAATGTAAGGAAATGTCAAGTTTAAAGAGCCAAACGAAAATTTTTGGAAACTTAGAAATGACGTAGAAATGTCGAGTTTTAAAGTTTAAAAGAGGAAATTAAGGCAAGGTGGCCTTAAGAGAAAATGTATGTGAAATATGACACACAAATGGGCTTGGAAAAGTGGCCTGAAGATGCCACTTAGGGCCTCTGAAAATGGCGCCACATGCAAGGGTGTTGGGCCCGAGTTCGAGTCACAAGGGAAGCAAATAAAAGAATTTTTATTTTGCTTCCGAATGCAGAGTTGGACGGCACCAAGGCATTTGGAAAAGAGTCCTATTCTCTTTAAATTTCGGCTAAGGGGTGGATAAATGGTGATTTATTTTGATTATTTTCAAAGAGATAATTAGAGGATTATTCTTATTAATTTTAAATAAAGAGATAAAGATAAGAGGAGTGATGGCCAAGTAAGGGATACTAGGCCTAGTAATTTCGGCATTTAGGGAAAAAGAGAGGCCATTCTACCTATTTTCTTTTCTTCCCAACTAAGTCTCTCACTAAAATCCCTAGCAAACTCTCTTCTTTCTCTTTATGTTTGCCAAGTGAAATCCTCTTCTCCTAAATCCACCATTGCCGATTCTCCCTAAGAGCAAATCCTCTCTTTTCAATTCAGTTGAACCATAGCCATCTAGCTTCCAAGTATTCATAGCCGAATCTTTGAAGGGTTTCAACAAAGGTGCAATCGTCTTCTTCAAATAAAGGTAAGATCAAAGTTTGATTTACTTCTTTCCTTTAAGGACTTGTCGAAATCTCAAAGGCTAATTCTTATTGTATTCTTTGACCGAAATATTAAGGAGAGATTTCGGGATCTTTGCTAGTGTCGACTTTTAAGGGAGATAGTTCGAGATCTAGCCAACCAAGGTAAGTACATATTCGGCCAAGGGCTATGAAAAGGTGATTTAAATGTTAGAAGTGGATCTAACAGATATCCTATAGGTTTCGACATCTCCATAACCAAGGGATACTTTCGAGATTTGGAAATCGCAAGGTAAGTGTCTAAATACAATCGGCTAAGGCCATGTTTGGTATTCTAGATCTATTTCTCATATGTTTTAAAAGCCAAAAACTAACTAGTTAGGAGTTTTGGTGGCTAGCCAATTTCAAGAAGGAACTCAAAGAAGTTTTCGGATTTGATTTTTAATCCAATCGGCACAAGGTAAGTTTAAGTATACTAATCCTACTAGGATTTGGATTTATGGCCGAATGGCTTTTTATTAAATTAGTAAGTGATTAATCAAATGTAGGGATTAAGGATCTAAGCGGTAGATCAGATTTCGGGATTTCAAGGAAATTGTTAAGCAAATCAGGTGTGTACCCCACACTACTTCATAATAAGTTTTATGGCTATGTCTAATTAAATATGTGACAATAAGAATAAGAAAGTGGCTAAGGTACCATGTTATGGTACTAAGTAATCAGGTACGTTTCCTACTCCTACTAGGAATATAAAATATGTTATTTGTAACATGAGAATAAGAATGTGATCTTTGGCATATTAATGCATATTACAAAATGGGGCATACGGGTTATTGAAAGGGGAAGTGAATGTGGTGACCTAAGACCACGAACACGGTGACCTAAGACCGTGGTATCTGAATGTGGTGACCTAAGACCACGAGTGTCTGAATGCGGTGACCTAAGACCGCGATATATGAATGTGGTGACCTAAGACCACAAATGCGATGACCTAAGACCTCGATATGGAGTGTAGCGGAAGGAGGGTCGACTTAGTAGTCCCCACGGTGTGCAAAGTTGGTACGGGGAGTGTAGCGGATGGCTTATTAGGTTTGGGTTTGGGAATGCATCATAATTTGTATGCTATAATATGAATGCGTAACATTTGTATGCCCGATTCTATTTTGATTTAGTGTTTGTGTACACATTGAGTCTGTTTGACTCACCCAGTTGGGGAATATTTTTCGGTGATGATCGGTGATGGACCGGGACTACAGCGAGAACTTGTGGTGGCCATGCTCACTTGAAGTTTATATTTTGTTTTATGGGCTATTAACTTTTAAGCACTTTAAATTATTAGGGATTTTAATTGATGTAATAAGGCCACAGTGAACTCTTTTATTTCTGTTTTTATTTATTATGTTATTAAATTTTATTTATTAAAGATTAAGTTAATTAAATTTAAAATAAACCCTACATGTTTTGTCACCTTAAATAAATGGATTTCAATATAAGATAAATTGGTTTTCAACACAAGCCCAACCCAAAACAATTTTTTTAAAATCGCACAAATTTTCCCTAAGTAACAAAAGAACTTTGAACCGATTTACTTGAGGAACATACCAAATCTGGTCAAAGCTCCTGGGCCGGGTTTGGGGTGTTTCAGGCCTGGACTTCAAGCCACACAGCCGTGCCACCATTCCTACTAGAACACGGCCTTACCATGACCTACACGGCCGTGCCTCATTCAACAGTGTCAAGCATGGCCTGAAGACGATTCACACGGGCGTGTGCCATGGCCATGTCCCTGCCGCGGGAAAGAGGAATTTTACTCGGATTTGGATACTTGGAGACAAAGAAAGGCATTCCAAAGCCTATTCAAACACCCTAGTAGGAACTCTACTTGAATTAGGATACTTTGGGGCCAAGTAAGGCATCTCAAAGTCTATATAAACACCCAAGGGGGCAACTTGTCAAGGGAGTTCGGCAGAAGCCTCTGCCAGGGCTTTCGTCTAGGGGCGGAAAGCTAGGCTAAAAAGCCAAGCCGAAAAGGTCAGATTTGTGGGAATCACTCAAAGATAGCCAGTTGATCCATATCAAGAAGCCGAAATTCTACTCAAGACGGAAGATTTCCTCTTCAATTCCTTCAGGGGGTTTTAGGGATTTCTTATGTTTTGTGTTATCTTTTCTCTTGAGATGTTTTTCTTTATCGTTATGAACTAAACCTTCGGATACCCGAAGGGAATGAAACCTATGATGAATCTTGTTATTTGATTTTTTTTTGAATTATATGATAATAACTTAGTTTGTTCTTAATCCAAATCTAATGTGCTTAGGTGGAGGAAGAATAGACCCTGCCTGAGAGTAGCTCCAACATAATTAAGCAGAATTGATCGCACGCCTAGAGATAGGGTGACGAGATTTTGCCGGATTAGGGTGAAACCTAATATGGGAGTCCACAAATCGATTTACTGCTATTCTAGGGGGTTATTATAAGCGAACGAGAGTTCCACTAATTAACCTAGGGTTAGACGTTATTCGCCTCAAGAGAGGGTTTAATATACGTTAGGGAGTCTCACGGATCAAACTAAGTAAATAAATCATATGGTTCAAGGTTAAATAACAAGTGAAGTCTAGGTGGATTTTTCCTAAGGGTATCGCTTGAGTCAACTGAGTCTTTCCAAAAGTTATTTCCCGAATTCATTCTTTTTGTCTTTATGTTTTAGTTTAGTAAGTAGATTAGTTTTAGTTTAAACAACCATCACTTTATATTTAGGCTAAATAATAAAGAGACGGTGAGTATTAATACTTCTAGTTCCTTTGGGTTCGATAATCCGGTCTTGCCTAAGCTATACTACTGTTCGATAGGTGCACTTGCCTTTAATCGTTGTCAGAGTAGTTTCCAGGTTCGATCATTCTTTTATAAATTTTAAAACTCTGATTTACAGCGATCAAGTTTTTGGCGCCGTTGCCGGGGAACTAAAATATTAAGAAAACTCTATTTTTATTACTTTAGCCATTCTTTTTATTTTTTGCAATTTACTTTTATTTTTAGTTTAGATTTTTACTTTGCTAATTTTTCTTTTATTTGTTTTTGTCAGATAATTTTAGTTTATAGAGAAGATGGCACTAAATAACTATCAGTGGCGAGTTATGAGGACAACACCAACAGAAGCCGCTAGTGTCTTCAACCTCGACGCAATAACCAGGCTATCAAACCAGTTAGAGATGATGAATAAAAAGATTGATGGTTTGTGTAGTCTCTCGCAGGTACATCCAGTTATGCAATATGACTCGAATCTAGGAGGCGTGGCGACTCCTGAGTACCCACCCTACAGATATGGCATGAAGAACGAACAAGTCCACTATATGGGTAACTATTCTAGACCTTAAAATAATTTTTATAGTGACACTTATAATACAGATTGGAGGTACCATCCCAATTTCTCGTGGGACAATCAAGGCAGCCAATGAGAGGAACTTCCTCCAAATTTTCAACAACCACCTCACCAACAGGAAGATGAGTCGAACCTTGAAGAGACGCTGGCAAAATTCATAGCAAACACAGAAGCACGTCTCCAAAATATAGAAACGAAACAAGAAACATCGATTCAAGGGATCGAGGATCATTTAGGTCAGCCTGTTAAGCTGATCTTAGAATAACCATAAGAAAGCTTGCCAAGCAACACTGAAACTAACCCAAAAGAGAAAATTCAAGTCAGAACAACTCATGACAAAGGAAAGATTAGTGGAATCGACCCAAGGCAAGATCCTGTGGTAAGTGAAGGTAAGGTTGAGGTGAGCCATGAAATACCAAAATCGGAAATTACAGAGTACCATCCTCGTGTACCATATCCTGAAGCAATGAAGAAGGACAACACAGAGGAACAGTTTGGTAAGTTTCTTAAACTTTTAAAGAAATTACATATTAACTTACCGTTTCTCGAAGCTCTTTCGCAGATACCCGATTATAGAAAATTTTTAAAAGAGCAGTTGACAAACAAACGGAAGCTAGACGAGGAATCACATGTGGAGCTAAACGTAATGTGCTTAGCAATTCTACAAAATAAACTGCCACAGAAATTAAAAGATCCAGGGAGTTTTACAATTCCATGTTTAATTTGTAGTTTATCTATTGATAATGCTTTAGCTGATTTAGGGGCAAGCATCAATGTTACACGTTATAAAATGTTTAAACAACTAGGTCTAGGGAAACCGAGACAAACCAGGATGAGCATTCAATTAACTGATAAAACTATCAGAATTCCTAGGGGTATAATTGAAAATGTTCTAATAAAAAATGATAAATTCGTATTCCCAGTAGACTTTGTCGTTTTAGACATGGATGAGGACAATTCGATCCCTTTAATTTTAGGAAGACCCTTTCTAGCAACTGCTAGGACTAAAATTGATGTTGGTACAGAGAACTCATTCTTCGTATAGGTGATGAATCAATCGGTTTACAAGCTCTTGACTCGGCGAACATCGATGATGAAGGTGAGAAAGTAAAATCGGTTGATAATCAATGCTCAAATTTCACCGCAGAACAACCACGTAACTACGAACTGAGCCAAACAGAACCTTGTGTCAACAAAGAAGAAGCATATGAGGAACGGCCTTGAGATCACCAAACTAGAAGAGGGGAAGACACAATTTAAAGAGGAGTGAAACCGCATTTAAGAAAAACCGAAGGAACCCTGACGACGAGTGATAGGAACAACAAATCACTTCAACATAGGGGATCAGGTATTGTTGAATAAGGAAGACCCTCGAATCGCCAATTCGGACCTCGGACAACCAAGAAATCACTTTTGAGGTACTTAATGTCTTCCTATACGGGCGATCGAGGTAAGCAATCCTAAATTCAAGACTTTTGAGGTAAACACTACTCGACTAAAATTTTATACCAAAAATCGAGTTGATCGCATGAGGAAGGATTTTCACCTCCTCAAACCACCTTGACCATACAAATGAGAGGTAAAGTCTAGCTTAAGACTATAAACGAGTGCTTCTCGGGAGGCAACCCGAGCACTAACCCTATTAATTTTTACATTTTTTATTTTACTTTTATTTTTCTTTTTAGCACCTAACCATAAACTAACCAAAGTACAGATTTCCATGCTCACACGGCCTTGCACACGGCCGTGGCCGTGGCCGTGTGGAAGCCAGAAGGACAAACCACGGACGTGCTAGTAACCGTGCATGACAAAGGATGATTTCTTTTCCCAACACGGGCTGCGATAAAAACCCACGCCCGTGCCGACTTCCCGTGTGAGGTTACTGACTTATTGAGCAATGGCGAGACACGGCTGTGACCTACAACCGTGCGAGGTTACTGACTTGACGAGCACGGGTTAAACACTCCCGTTCTAAAGGACCGTGTGAAGAATACACGGGCGTGCTACGAGACCCACGGCCGTGGTAAAACACCTAAACGCACCCAAAATTCAAAATCACGAAAAACACGGACTGGTTAAACTCGAACAAAGGCATGGACCGTATCACTATTTAAATATTTATTTTTATTTCTATTTTTTTATTTTCATTTTTATTTTCATTTTTATTTTTATTTCCTTTCTTTTATTTTCTTTATTATTTTCTTCTTATTATTCATTCCATTTAGATTTAGCTTAGGATACAAAAGAAATTAGGATGGCTGCTTCGAGGACTCAACTAGTTCGAGACGCTTCCCCACGCTCACCTCCAATCCTATCCGGTTTCTTTTCATTGGCTTCATCCAAAATTCAGGAAGTTTCCCTTCTCTCCCCATCTTACGATTTTATGATTATTTTGATATTATCTACCTTTTTACATTGAGGACAATGTACATCTTAAGTGTGGGGGGGTTAACTATAGTATTATTTGAAAATCCCTAAATTATGCCTTGTCTTTAAGTAATTTACTCATATTACTAATTAGGATGAAATTTCTGATGATTTATGATTTTTATTGATATGTTTTAGATTAAGTCATTGATAATTGTGCATTGATAATTAAATTCTAAGAATACTAGAGAATCAAGCATGATAAGTCTATTTTTCAGAAATTAAAAATTTTCTAGGTTGTCGAACTGAGTTTAATATTACTTTGAAGTTTGAAATTTACGAGGTTGACATCAAAATACCCATAATTTTTATGATTTTTTGAGCCTTATAGAGCATATATTCTTTTTCTTGCTCACTTTATTGATTATGAGTATGTCAACACTGATTTGTTATTCTAGAACTTGCATCGATTATACATGTCGAGACCACACTTTTTAATTTGATACACAGAGATGATAAAGGCACTAGGATTTAACCCACTAACTCCATTAAAAAGCCTACATTCATAATTAACCCCTAGTGAACCCCTTTTAACCCTAACAACCCTATTTATTGACATAACCGCTAATATTAACCCAAAACCCTTTTTATTCGTTTTCACCATCCTCTTTAACTACCCTTATATCGAGAGTTGATTTTGATTAGTTTCCTAACTATGATTTTTACCTCAGTAATCTATCCTTTATTATGTATTTAGTTTGTTCTTAAAAAAAACAAAGTTTATTCATTATTAGTTATGTGATTAAACGAGCTTATACATTTAAAATCCAAATATCGAAAAAAGAAGCTCGTATTTTTAGTATTATTAGTTTACAATTGATGTAATTATTATTATTAGTTCATTAAGTTCTTAGTTAGGTAATTTGTCAATTCAATCTCGATTCTAACCCTCTAATTCAGCCTTATTCCACACCTTAACCCTAGCCCCGTTACAACCCTGTTAAGACCTTTTGATTTGTGTTTCATATCATATTACAGTGGTGGAGATTTGATTTTCATGCAAGCCTATGGGATTAACTTTTCAGGTTTGACATTTGAGTGCTTAATTCTGAACCTTAAACACTTCGAGTGATTTGAGTGAATCTTTTGTGAGGATGTCAACTCTTGTCGGTTTTGAATCAGAGGTAATTATTTAGATGGAGGGAAAACACCTAAGTTTTGTGCCACAAATGTATGACTTAGATTGTTTGAATCTTTAGGACTCTTTGAGTCGAATTATCCATGTATGAATTATCTCTGAATTATGATGAAACACTATCAATGACTATTATGAATTATAGAAAGTTCGTTTTAATCGTAAGTTGAGAATTTTGCTTGAGGACAAGCAAAAGCTTAAGTGTGGGGGTATTTGATAAACTGTAAAAGTAACATATTTTAAGCCCACATTTAATATGCTTTTGGATGATTTAAGCCCCAATTTATGTAAAAAGGTGCTCTTAATCCTTTCTTTTCATGTCTTATACTCAGGAAAGCACCCGATGACGAAAAGAACAAGAAACGGGCTTAAAATGGGCCAAATTGGGCCAAGCCACGAAATCAGCACGGCCTGGACTTCAAGCCACACGGCCGTGCCACCATTCCTACTAGAACACGGCCTTACCACGACTTACACGGCCGTGCCTCATTCAACAAAGATGTCGAACACGGCTCCGAAGATCGATTCACACAAGCGTGTGCCATGGTCGTGTCCTGCGCCATGGAAAGAGGAATTTTACTCGATTTGGATACTTAGAGACAAAGAATGGCATTCCAAAGCCTATTCAAACACCCTAGTAGGAAGTCTACTTGAATTAGGATACTTTGGGGCCAAGTAAGGCATCTCAAAGTCTATATAAACACCCAAGGGGGCAACTTGTCAAGGGAGTTCGACAGAAGCCTCTGCCAGGGCTTTCGTCTAGGGGCAGAAAGCTAGGCTAAAAAGCCAAGCCGAAAAGGTCAGATTTGTGGGAATCACTCGAAGATAGCAAGTTGATCCATCTCAAGAAGTCAGAATTCTACTCAAGACGGAGGATCTCCTCTTCAATTCCTTCAGGGGGTTTTAGGGATTTCTTATTTTTGTGTTATCTTTTCTCTTGAGATGTTTTTCTTTATCGTTATGAACTAAACCTTCGGATACCCGAAGGGAATGAAAACTATGATGAATCTTGTTATTTGATTTTTTTTGAATTATATGATAATAACTTAGTTTGTTCTTAATTGTGTGAACTTAATCCAAATCTAATGTGCTTAGGTGGAGGAGGAATAGACCCTGCCTGAGAGTAGATCCAACATAATTAAGCGGAGTTGATCGCACGCCTAGAGATAGAGTGATGAGATTTTGCCGGATTAGGGTGAAACCTAATATGGGAGTCCACAGATTGATTTACTGCTATTCTAGGGGGTTATTATAAGCGAACGAGAGTTCCACTAATTAACCTAGGGTTAGACGTTATTCGCCTCGAGAGAGGGTTTAATATATGTTAGGGAGTCTCACGGATCAAACTAAGTAAATAAATCATATGGTTCAAGGTTAAATAACAAGTGAAGTCTAGGTGGATTTTTCCTAAGGGTATCGCTTGAGTCAACTGAGTCTTTCCAAAAGTTATTTCCCGAATTCATTCTTTTTGTCTTTGCGTTTTAGTTTAGTAAGTAGATTAGTTTTAGTTTAAACAACCATCACTTCATATTTAGGCTAAATAATAAAGAGACGGTGAGTATTAGTACTTCTAGTTCCTTTGGGTTCGATAATCCGGTCTTGCCTAAGCTATACTACTGTTCGATAGGTGTACTTGCCTTTAATCGTTATCAGAGTAGTTTCCAGGTTCGATCATTCTTTTATAAATTTTAAAACTTTGATTTACAGCGATCAATTATCAATATCAATCAGGCTTTTCTTAAACTCTCTATTTCAATCCATTCCCTATGACTAATTCTTCCATCTATTCCATGTTGTTTATGAAATCCATGAGGAACTAATCCTTCTATAAGGAATAGCGAGTCGGAGCATGATCTTTTAGCTATTTTGTAGGGTTATTCAACGGATCAACTGTTTGTGAAAGGAAGAACGTGAAACAAACCTTAGGTTTGACAACCCTAAGAAGTCATCAAGGTGGGAATTAACCCAAAATTGGTATTGCCTATTCGTAAACACCTTTACCCCAAGCCAGTTTGGACTGTGAGGTCAGAAGATCCTGCTAGGGTAGTGACTAATTGATTGATGAAGAACTCGAGACAACATTTGATTGAGATTGCTAAAGCGAGCTAATCACCTATCTTCATATTTGATTCACTTTATTTCTCTCTATCTCTTGCAATTTTAGTACTTTTATGTTATTTTAATTTATTAATTTAAAAACCTTATAAATATCTCTTATTTTACTTTAGCACTATAATTGATTTAAAATTATTAATTAGATGTTTAAGTGTTTAGATTAAGAATGATTTAGTACTCGCCTCTCTTGGGTTCGATACTCGGAGTACTCACTTACTTCTTTGTAAAATCTATATTACAATTCGACCCGTATACTTGCGTATACCACCTTATAACTCTCTATTTTATTACAGTATTCACTCTCTGGACGTTAGTACATCTAGAGGTGATCAAGTTGTTGACGCCGTCGCTGGGAGGCAACGTCACTAGGTTAATTTTAATTTTTGCACTTTAAAGGAATAATTTAGAAATTTGTTGGTTATAGATACGCTTTTATTCCATTTATTACTACTAACCTCCTTTTTCTGGGTTTAGTGTATGACTCGCAGTAGGAGCACACCTATTGTAGTAGCCACAGATCCAGAGATAATAATCCGAAGGAATTACTGACAGCAACAACAACAAATGGCAAAAAACAACCACCACCCGCTACAAGTAACGTACTACATGACAATCCATTGTTCGGCGACGCCGAAGATAATGCCTTAAGAGATCCACCAGCACCACAGTTACTCGCAAACGTGTATATGGCTCAGAATAAAAGAACTTTATGGGACTATGTGCTACCAAGTTTAAATATGGTTCAGGAAAGTATAACAAGGCCGGCGATTATAGCTAATAAATTCGAGATCAAATCAGCGATGATACAAATGATCCAAAATAATCTGAAATTTAGAGGCACTATGACAAAAGACCCTAATCAACATTTGAAACAGTTTCTTCAACTCTGTGATACTTTTAAGTATAACGGGGTCACTGAAAATGCTATTTATCTTCGGTTGTTCCCCTTTTATTTGATTGATAATGCCTTTTCTTGGTTAGACTCGCAGGCTCCAAGATCCATCATGACTTGAGATGAACTTGTTGGAAAATTCTTATAGAAGTTTTTCCCAATTAGTAAAGAAGTCTAATTAAGAAGAGAGATCATTGACTTTAGACAGATGGAAGAAGCAAACTTTTATAAAGTGTAGGAACACTTCAAAATGTTGATTCAAAAATACCCGTACCACGAATTTCTTGAGTGGATGAGATTTTATATATTTTATAATGGGTTGGATGCAAATGTAAAATCTTGATTAGACAAAGCAGCAGGAGGAGCCCTTATGAATAGGACGTACAAGGATGCGTACAAAATTATTGAAAATATGCCATTGAACTGTTGTCAGTGACAAACTGACCGATTCACATATGGTTAGAAACCCGCTACAGTCAAAGCTATTCAAGAGGATGTTAAGTATCAATAGCTAATGGATAGACTCAACCGTATTGAATCTGCTTTGACACCATCCATGCATGGAGGAGACAAGCCACTCTTCCATTATATCAATAATTCTGCTGAGGATATAAATTACATTGAGAATATGGGTGGAAACCCTTATTCAAACACATACAATCCCGGCTGGAGAGATCACTCGAACTTAAGATGGGGAGGAAACCAAGGAGGAGGTAACAAATCAAATTAAGTTAAAAATACTAATTACCTACCTCATTATTTGCAGAAACCCCAGGACAGAACCAACCCAAGTAACCATACTGCATGTGGTCAATGTCTAGATAGAATTGAGGGAGAGATGCAGTCAATGAGAATAGATGTCAAGCAGATGCAATTTAAGTGCACTAACTCAACAAGAACATTGACTAAGCTCAAAGATCAAATGAGCCAATTGATAAGCATGATGAGCGACATTAAAATACAAATTGGCACAGGTACTCCTAGCAATACTAAGGATAATCTACGAAGGGAAGGTAAAGAGCATGTGAAAGCTATAGCACTCCGATCGGGCAAGGTACTGAGTAGCCCATAAATACCTACCCCGGTTGAAACTGTGTATAATACTGATAACCTCAAGACAATTCCCTAGAAGTGGAAGATGGACCTGAACTAGAGGAGGAGAATGCGCCAGCGGCTGAGATAGGAAAAGAGACGCTTAAAGATGCCGAAATCACAAAAGTCTCATTTCCATGAAGATTAGAAGAAAGACAAAAATTGGACGAGGATGAATTTGTTAGTTTTTTAAAAAAACCTTAACCGTTAACCTACCTTTGATCAAGTTAATTGAGAAGGTTCCCAAATATGCTAAGTTTTTAAAGGAGACGATGGAAAAGCGTAAGAAAATCAAGGTAAGAGAACATGTTAATTTAAGTGCTTCCTGTGGTGTAATTATTTCTAGAAAAGTACCGTGAAAATTGAAAGACTCGGGCAGTTTAACTATTCCCATAGAAATATGATTATTCACTTTAATAGATCTTTATGTGATTTAGGAGCTAGTATTAACTTAACGCCGTTATCAATTTTTGAAAAACCCGGGTTCGGGAATCTTAAATAAACTTAAATAACATTGAAATTGGTTGATGGGTCTTCAGTACACTTGTAATGCGTGTTTTTGTGCAAGTGCACACAGTCGCTATCAAGTAATAAGTAACTAAAAGAGTTATCGTCTCCACAGGGACTGTAACGCCCCGAATTTGGGCCTAGTAGAATTTGGCCTATTGGGCTTTGGGCTTTGGGTCACAGAAAATTTTTAAGTGAGCGAGAAAATGACAGTTGGCATGTGGGCTTTGAGGTTTAGTGAACTTGGAGTGTCTAGGGGTGTTGGAGAAGTGCTGGGTTCAAACTTTGAGGAGAAGGAATTTTTAATTAATTATTAAAGGAACCAGGGCGGTGAGTAGTTGGGCTTTTAGATAAAAATAGGGAAAAATGGCATCAAAGAGTCTTGTGGTGGAGTGGCTAAGTGACGCCACTTAGGGTATAGGAAGGTGGCATTATGGGCTAGCAAGGAGATCCTAGGTTCAAATCCTAGCTTAGTATTTTTTTTAGGAGTTTAATTTTGGCCTTCTAGAAGGTTAGAAGTGGTGTGGTAATGGACTCTAAGGAGAGTGATCAGAAGAGAAAATTTAGGAAAAGGATTGGGGAGTTATCAGGGAGAAAAACAAGGAGATGGGATGGGGAAGAGTTCGAGCCGATTGGGACTTTGGGGGGGTAGGCAGAGTTTCGGTTTTGTGTATAAATAGGGGGTGCCGAATTCCCTCTCTGCTATTTCGGCAATTGGAATTCCCTTTGTGCTATTTCGACAACTATAGTGCTCTGCCGAATTCTCCATCACTTTTTCTGTTCTAAACCTCGCCTCTTCTTTATGTGTTTTCTTTTCTTCTCTCCTAAAGCCTGAAATCGAATATCAGTCTCTTCTTTCTCCATTGCTTGTGCCGTCCCACCTTCATCTCAATTTTTGGGGACCAAATATTCGTGACTTCAAAAGTCGAAAACCTTTGCTCTTGAAGCCGATTTCTTCATCACCCCAAACCTTGTGCCGAATACTCTAGTGACCAAATCTATGTCGTGCTGTCATCATTCCTTTGATTTTTTGTGGATCGAATCTTGGAAAAATTGGAATCAAGCTTTGATATACAAGTCTCTGCCAAAAAGATATCCATACGTTTCGGCTTTTGGGTAAGTGTTCTTGATTTTGGGATAAGTTGGCCGAATAGCCTATAGTAAGGGAAAGGGTGACTTAAGTGGATACAAGTCACCTATTATTTTGTCTTTAAAGATTAAGATTGATGCAGATCTAGGGATATTCTTGAGTAGTAGCTAAGAAAGGGCTATTAGGACTGGTGGCACACGGTAAGATTTTGGTATGGCTTCGGTTTTTGGTAATTATGGTGGTTAAGTGTGTAATTGATTGGAGGTTGGTATTGGTTGTAGGTTCAAGGCTGAGGATAGTGTAACACGTCTCATTTACCAGGTGTGTACATACACTTCACACATGACAAATCGGCAAAAGTCGAAATACCGAAAAACTGAAATGCCAAAAAGCTGAAAATCTGAAAGGTTGGCACCGGCAACCACATGAGCGCGCGAACGTTTGTGTGGGAACACCGATACGATTACCGGGACCAAGAGAGCGATCTCATGGTCTCGTGCCACTGATTGGCCAATCGGGCCAGAAGGGGCTAAATGGGCTTGCCGAGCTCGTGGGCCCAATTCGGCAAGAGTTGATATGTGAAATTGAATGATGGATTGATATGCATGGTTGTATGATTTGATTATGATCGAGCCTAATGGGCTACATATACATGATTGGGCTTAATGGGCTATATGAACATGATCGGGCTTAGTGGGCCTTATGGGATTTTAGAAATGCATGCTAGGGTTTTAATGGACTCTAGGTTTAGTTCTGATGAATTCTTAAACAGCATAAAACTCAACTTAATAATCAAACATGTTTGTGGACAAGTCGCTAGGGTAGAGTGTGATAATGGACATATGCATGTCTAGGATTGGATCTAGGGAGAACTTGGTACTTAAGCGGTCCTGGTGACCCACCTCCTCTTCTATGGAATCCTACCTGGTGCATAGTGTCTGTTCACTTTAGTCACGAGGACTTGTTGACGGGCCAAGGTTCGTAATTAAGACCCATACTGTTAAGAATTACTGAAATACCCCTGTAGGGTAGAATTACCGAAATACCCTTGATTTGTGAAATGACTAAAATACCCCTATGTGTTGAATGTAAGATTTATGGATGTTACATGTACATTTGTTGTATTCATATGATATTCTGTTTAGGTTGCATATGGGGTGGGAATTATGGAATGGAGAAAGTATATGAGGATCGCATGGTTGCTTGACAACTGTGGATCCACCGATGGCTTTTAAGCCTATTATATGATAAGCGACTTTGCTTTTAACGTTTGGTAGTACCGTAACCGGGCTACCCTTGATGTGTATAGGATGGGTGGGTCGATTTAAAAATCCCCACAGATGTGTTTCGGTTGGATGGAGACGATGTGTATCGGATGGATTATTTGGGGAGGGTTTGCACACAATTGCATGTATGATATTATTATGTTAACAATATGTTATGTATGCTATTTGTTTGACAAGGGTCGTACACACTGAGTTTTCGAAAACTCAGTCCCTCTTTTTAATTTTCTCGGTGATCCTCGATGGCGCTTCGACAGATGGAGGGACTCAGAGGTGGCCAACTAGCAAGACGATTGATAAACCGTAATATATACATATTTTAATCCCACATTTAGCATACTTTTTGGATGATTAAATCCTTGATTTGTAGAATTTGATGCTCCTAATCCTTTAATTTCATGTTTTACACTTTGGAGAGCATAGGAGGATGAAAAGAACGAGAAACGGGCCAAATACGAAGAAAATGGGCCAAATTAGGAAATTAACACGGCCTGGGCCCAAGCCACACGGCTGTGCCCCTTTAGCAGGCTCGAGCACGGCCTGGATTCGATTCACACGGGTGTGTTGCACGGGCGTGTCCCTGCCATGGCAAAGAGGAATTTTACTCGAAATAGGGTACTTAGAGGCAAAAAAAGAAATTCCAAAAGCCTATATAAACACCCTAAAGGCCAACCTTGAAGGGGGCGTCCAGCTAGGCCAATGAGCCAAGCCAGAGAGGTCAGAATTGTGGGATTTACTCGAAGAAAGCCAGTTGATTCATCTCAAGAAGCCGAAATCATACTCAAGACGGAGGATCTCTCCTTCAATTCCTTCAGGGGGTTTTAGGGTTTTCTTATGTTTTGTTTTATCTTTTCTTCTGAGATGTATTATTATATGATTATGAACTAAACCCCTCAGATACATGAGGGGGATGAAACCTACGACGGATATTGTTATTGTTTTCTGAACTATATGATAAATACTTGATTTGTTCTTAACTATGTGTTCTTAATTCTTGTTTTGGTATTTCAGGATATTGATTCAAGTATTAATGTGCTTAGGCAGTGGAGGAATATTCCCTGTTTAATAGTAGATCTAACATAGTTTTGCGGAGCTGATCGCAACCCTAGAGATAGGGTGACGAAAATCTGCCAGATTAGGGTCAAACCTAATTTGGGAGTCCATAGATCGAGTTAATGCAATCCTAAGGGTTTTAATTAGGAAGAGATTTCAATTAATAAACCTAGGGTTAGACGTTAGTAGCCTCGAGAGAGGTATTAATATAAATTAGGGAATCCTACGGACCAAGTCAAGTGAATAAATCGTCTGGTTCAGAGATAAATAACAAGTGAAGTCTAGGTGGATTCTTCCTTGGGTATCGTCTTAATCAATTGGTTTTTCCCACAAGTATTTTCCCCAATTCATTCTCTGTGTCTTAGCGTCTTTAGTTTAGTAGTCAGTTAATTTTAGAATAAACAACAAATCCCTTAATCTTTAGGCTAAATAATAAAAAGAAAGTCAGTATTAGTACTTTTGGTTCCTTTGGGTTCGACAATCCGAATCTTACCACTAAGCTATACTACTGTTCGATAGGTGCACTTGCCTCAATCGTGGTGATAGTTAGTTTCTAGGCTAGATCATTCATTATATAAATATTAAGACTCTCGACACTACGATCAAGTTTTTGGCGCCGTTGCCGGGGAACTAAAATATTAAGAACGCTTATTTTTTATTACTTTAGCCATTTTTATTTTTGCGATTTACTTTTATTTTGTTTTTAACTTTGCTAATTTTTCTTCTTTTATTTTGTTCCTAGCAGGTACCCCTAGTTTATGACTAGAAGGAACCCGACAGGACCCTTAATTTACGACAGTGATGTTGAAGGTACCGTTCGCAGAAATCATAGAGAAATAAGGCGAATCTTAAATTACATAGGAGAAGAGCAAGAAGACGAAACCAATACTACCGAAGAGATGGCTGAGAACAATCCGCTACCTCCAGAGGTGGCCAAAAATCATGCTCCTCGAACTATGTATGTTTATGCTAAACCTAATTTAACAGGAACTGAGTCAAGTATTGTTAGACCTGCTATTGCTGCAAATAATTTTGAATTGAAACCTAACACTATACAGATGATACAATAGTTTGTTCAGTTTGATGGTTTGCAGGATGAGGATCCCAACACACACTTAGCGAATTTTCTAGAATTCTGTGATACCTTCAAAATAAATGGCATTTCTGATGATGCCATCCGTCTTCGGTTGTTTCCCTTTTCTTTGAGGAATAAAGCCAAACTATGGTTGAATTCTCTTTCATGAGGGTCAATCACTACATGGGATCAAATGAACGAAAAATTCTTGTTAAAATATTTTCAACCGGCCATAACGGCCAAGTTGAGGAATGATATCTCTTCTTTTGTGTAGATGGATCTAGAAACATTATACGATGCATGGGAGAGATACAAGGATTTGTTGAGAAGGTGCCCTCACCATGGGCTACCTTTGTGGCTTCAGGTTCAAACCTTCTACAACGGTGTGAACCCCTCAATGAGGCAACTAATCAATTCAGCCGCCGACGGAACACTGAACAACAAAACTCTTGAAGCGGCCTACGAGTTTATAGAAGAGATGTCACTGAATAACTATCAGTGGTAAGTCACAAGGACAAGGCCAACAAAAACAACCAGAGTTTTCAACCTCGACGCAGTAACCATGCTATCAAATTAGGTGGAGATGTTAAACAAAAAGATTGATGGTTTGTGTTCTTCATAGGTACATCCGGTAATGCAGTGCGAAACAAGTGGAGGTGTGGCGAATCCTTAGTACCCACCCTACGGACATGGCATGGAAGGCGAACAAATGAACTATGTGGGTAACAATTTCAGATCTCAAAATAACCCTAATAGTAATACTTAAAATCCAGGTTGGAGGAACCACCCCAATTTTTCATGGGGAGGTCAAGGAAATCAGAGACAACAACCCCCTCCAAACTTCCAACAACAGCCCTACCCACAGGAGAAGAAGCCGAACCTTGAGGAAATGCTGAAGAAATTCATAGCGGTGTCAGAAACATGTTTCAAGAACACTGAGACAACATTCAAAAATCAACAAGCATTGATTCAAGGGATTGAGAACCAGTTAGGGCAACTTGCTAAGCTGATCTCCGAACGATCGCAAGGAAGCCTACCAAGCAACACTGAGACTAACCCAAAGGAGCAAATTCAAGCCATAACAGCTCATGATAGTGTAGGGTTAGATGAGAAAAATTTAAGGCAAGAGAATGTGGTAGAGGAAGGAAAGGTTGAGGTGAACCATGACAAACTAAAACCGGTAATTAAAGAGCACCAACCTCATATACCATACCCTGATGTGATGAAGAAAGACAACACAGACGAACAATTTGGTAAATTTCTTAAACTTTTAAAGAAATTACATATTAACTTACCGTTTCTCGAAGCTCTTTCGCAGATGCCAGATTCAAGGAAATTTTTAAAAGAGCTTTTGACAAACAAACGAAAGTTAGACGAAAGAGTCGCATGTGAAATCAGCATAAAGTGCTCAAAGAATGTTACAAAATAGACTACCACGAAAATTAAAAGATCCAGGGAGTTTTACAATTCCATGCTTAATTGGTAGTTTATCTGTTGGCAATGCTTTAGCTGATTTAGGGGCAAGTATAAATGTTATGCCTTATAAAATGTTTAAACAGCTAGGTCTAGGAAACCCAAACAAACTAAGATGAGCATTCAATTAGCTGATAAAACTATTAGAATTCCTAGGGGTATAATTGAAGATGTACACATGAAAATTGATAAATTCATATTCCCAGTAGACTTTGTTGTTTTAGACATGGATGAGGAAAACACGATCCCTTTAATTTTAGGAAGACCCTTTTTAGCAACTGCTAGAACTAAAATTGATGTTTGTACAGGTGAACTCATACTCCTCGTGAGGTAACTAATCAATCGGACTTCGTGCTCTTGACTCGGCTAGGACATCAAGTAATCAAGGTGAGAAAATTAATTTTATTAATGACCATTCAGTTAAACCTTCTCTTCAGGAAACACCACAGAGCCACACAACTAAGCCAGATCCTAGACATCATGACAACAAAGAAGTAATTCATGAGGATCGAAGGCTTCATATTGATGAACTAGACGAGTGGAAAACACATTTCAAGGAGAAACTAGGAACACACGAAGCAAAACCGAGGGAACCCCTAAACTAGCTTAAAAGAACAGTGAATCACTTCAAAATAGGAGATCAGGTATTGTTGGATGAGAAAGACCCTCGAGTCGCTATCTCAGACCGTAATACAAAAGAAGAAATCCTTTTTACGGTACTGAATGTCTTCTCATACGGAACAGTCGAGGTAATTAATCCTAAATTTGGAACTTTTAAGGTAAACATCGCTCGACTCAAACCATATATTGTTAGAATTGATAGCAGGGAAAAGGAGTTTCAACTCCTCAAACCACCATGATCGTGCGAATGAAAGGTAAGTCTAGCTTAGGACTTTAAACAAGCGCTTCTCGGGAGGCAACCCGAGCACTAACCCCCTTTATTTTCATATCTTTGATTTTTAGTACCTAACTAAAGACTAACCAAAGTAAATAAAGCATAGGTTTCCGTGCCACACGGCCTTGCACACGGGCGTGGCCGTGGCCATGTGGGAATCACGGACTTACACACTGGCATGGCAGAGGTTGTACAAGCCAAGGATGAAAAATCCCCAGATCACGGACGGCTATAAATTGCCACGACCGTGCGATATGGCTGTGGCCGACACTGAGGAAGTCACACGGGTATGAGACACGCTCGTGCTTTGAGGCCGTGGCCGACACTGAGAAAGAGACATGAGCGTGGAGATCTTTACACAGGCGTGGGAGAAACGAACGAGCCACCACACAGCTGTGCGATACGGCTGTGTGACCGAACACGCCCACAATACATGGGCGTGGGCAGCACCAGGTCCTTGTTTCTTATTAAAGGCCCTCCCCCTTTTCTTCTCACCTTCTCCCCAAATCCTTCTTCCACCAACTCCCAGCCACCAACCCCTTTCCCTTATCACTATCCTCTCCCTTCATTTTCCCCTACCCCTCATTCCTTTTCTTTCACCATCCTCACCACCATCCCCATGCCGAAGAAACGGAAGGACCCTAGCACAGTCTCCCCATACGAGACCAAGCCACATAAGTTCATGTAGCCCGCTTCATTTACTCGCTAAGCCAAGGACATTTGAGTCCATTTATTTTACCTATGTCTTTTCTCTTCTCCTTTATTTTCCTTCTCTTTATCTTCATTGTCCTTAAATACATAATTAGTTTATTTTGAATTTTTCTTATTATTTCCTGGTTTTTTCTTCACGAGCTACCCAATTTCTTCATCTAGCGCAGCGATTATGGGCAACCACCATACCACCACCAGAGACGCCTCCTCCAACTTATCTTTCACCTCTGAATCAAGTTTCCACACTTCTAACTCAAGGAACCCATCCTAAATTCAGGAAGTTTCACTTCTTCCCCTATCTTTTGATTTTCTATATCTATATCTATCTTTGTACATTGAGGGCAATGTACATCTTAAGTGTGTGTGGGGGGGTTAACTACAGTATTATTTGAAAATCCCTGAATTATATCTTATTCTTAAGTAATTTTCTCATATCACTGTTAGAATGAAATTTCCTTTGATTTATGATTTTCATTGATATGTTTTGGATTAAGTCATAGTTAATTGTACAGTGATGATTTAAACTTTAGGAGACTAAAGAATCAAGCATGATGAGTTTATTTTCAGAATTAAAAATTTGTTAGGTTGTTTACCTGAATCTAATGATTACCTTGAAATTTGAAATTTACAAGGTTGATATCAAAAGCCCATAATTTTTGTGAGATTTTGAGCCTTTCAGAGCATATTCTTTTTTCTTGCTCACTTTATTGATTATGAGTGTGTCAACATTGATTTGTTATTCTAGAACTTGCTTCGATTATACATGTCGAGACCACACCTTTGATTTGATATACTAAGATGATGAAGGTACTTAGGTTTTAATCCACTTGCTTCATAAAAAGCCTACCTTCATAATTAACCCCTCGTGAACCCCTTTTGAGACTAACAACCCAATTTTTGACTCACCCATTAATATGAACCCAAAACTGACTTTGTATTTGTTATCGACATCTCTCTTGACTACCCTTATATCAAGATTTGATTTGATCGGTTACTTAACTATTTCCTTTATTTTAGTTATCAAATTCTATATTATTGTACTTAAATATTTGTTCCTAAAAAAAATTATTAGGAATCTATTCATTATTACTTCTTTGTTATTGGAGCTTAAGTAGTTAATTTCATAATTTGAGAAGAAGCTCATGTTATTAGTATTAGGTTTTCAATTGATGTAATTATTCAATATTAGTCCAACTTTCTAGTTAGGTAATTTGTCAATCCAGTCTCAATACTAACCCTCTAATTCAAACCTTTATCCACACCTTTAACCCAAGCCCCGTTACAACCCTTTTCAAAGACCTTTTGATTTGTGTATCATATCATTTTACAGTGGTGGAGATTTGATTTTCATGCAAGCCTATGGGATTAACTCTTCATGTTCGACTTCTGAGTGCTTATTTTTGAACCTTAAACACTTTGAGTGATTTGAGTGAACCTTTAGTGAGAATGTCAATTTTTGTCGATTTTGAATTAAAGGTAATTATTTAGGTAAGGGGAAACACCTATTTTTCGTACTATAAAAACTATGCCTTTGATTGTTTGAATATTTAGGAACCGTCTGGTTAAATTATCAATGTATGAATTACCTATGGATTATGATGAAACATTATTGATGAAGATTGTGAATTACGGGGAGTTAATTTTAATTGTGAATTGAGAATTTTGCTTGAGGACAAGCAAATGCTTAAGTGTGGAGGTATTTGATAAACCGTAATATATACATATTTTAATCCCACATTTAGCATACTTTTTGGATGATTAAATCCTTGATTTGTGGAATTTGATGCTCCTAATCCTTTAATTTCATGTTTTATACTTAGGAGAGAATAGGAGGATGAAAAGAACGAGAAACGGGCCAAAAACGGAGAAAATGGGCCAAAGTAGGAAATCAACACGGCCTGGGCCCAAGCCATACGGCCGTGCCCCTTTAGCAGGCTTGAGCAAGGCCTGGATTTGATTCGCAGGGGCGTGTCCCTGCCGTGGCAAAGAGGAATTTTACTCGGAATAGGGTGCTTAGTGGCAAAGAAAGACATTCCAAAACCCTATATAAACACCCTAAAGGACAACCTTGAAGGGGGCGTCCAGCTAGGCCAAGGAGCCAATCCAAAGAGGTTAGAATTGTTGGATTTACTCGAAGAAAGCCAGTTGATTCATCTCAAGAAGCTGAAATCATACTCAAGACGGAGGATCTCTCCTTCAATTCCTTCAGGGGTTTTTAGGGTTTTCTTATGTTTTGTTTTATCTTTTCTTCTGAGATGTATTATTTTATGATTATGAACTAAACCCCTCAGATACCTGAGGGGGATGAAACCTAAGACGGATCTTGTTATTGTTTTCTGAACTATATGATAAATACTTGATTTGTTCTTAACTATGTGTTCTTAATTCTTGTTTTGGTATTTTAGGATATTGATTCAAGTATTGATGTGCTTAGGCAGTGGAGGAATATTCCCTGTTTAAGAGTAGATCTAGCATAGTTAATCGAAGTTGATCGCAACCCTAGAGATAGGATGACGAAAATCTGGTGGACTAGGGTCAAACCTAATATGGGAGTCCATAGATCGAGTTAATGCAATCCTAGGGGTTTTAATTAGGAAGAGATTTCAATTAATCAACCTAGGGTTAGACGTTAGTAGCCTCGAGAGAGGTATTAATATAAATTAGGGAATCCTACGGATCAAGTCAAGTGAATGAATCGTCTGGTTCAGAGTTAAATAACAAGTGAAGTCTAGGTGGATTCTTCCTTGGGTATCCTCTTAATCAATTGGTTTTTCCCACAAGTATTTTCCCTAATTCATTCTTTGTGTCTTAGCGTCTTTAGCTTAGTAGTCAGTTAATTTTAGAATAAACAACAAATCCCTTAATCTTTAGGCTAAATAATAAAAAAAAGTCAGTATTAGTACTTTTGGTTCCTTTAGGTTCGACAATCCGGTCTTGCCTCTAAGCTATACTACTGTTCGATAGGTGCACTTGCCTCAATCGTGGTGATTGTTAGTTTCTAGGCTAGATCATTCATTATATAAATATTAAGACTCTCGACACTACGATCAACGATTAGACTTGTTTTCCTTAATATCTAAACTTTGGATTTTAAGTTGTTTATTTTAAGTTATTTCGGATTGTATAAGGCTTTCCTTATAGTTATTATTCCATTACTTTCACTATGCATTGAATTTTTGAAACAGAACCTGGATTTATTTCTTTTGAACATATTTCAAGGTTTTTTTTTAAAATAATTGTGTTTTAAGAACGAGCTTCCGCTGTCAAAGGAAATTTTTACATAGTAACAAGGAAATGGTTTTTGGCTACACCTCGTTTTGAAAGCAAACTGGATTTTACTTAACCTTTCTCGAGAAGGGTTTTCAATGAAAACAAGGTTTTCGCAAAAACACTTCAATCTGACACGCTGGATTCGGGCCTAACTTCTAGGCCGGGTTTGGGGTGTTACATTTAGTGGTATCAGAGCCCGATTACAAAGCTCGGGCTGTGAAATGGGCCTTATTACTTGGGTTTTAAAAAAAAAAACTACTTTTGGATTGGATCAAAATGTTTTAGAAATTCTTGTTGTGTGGCACACCGAGTCTCCGACGTCGAACCAAGTAAGTTTTTCTGTTATTACACTTGTTTAAATTACTGAACTGTATTTAGATATTGGGCTACTTTAAACAATAGGTTCTTAGAGACTAAAGCCCGTAGGAAACTTAAGTCTGTAGAGGATTTACAACTGTGAAACAACTTTTAAATTGTTACTTGCATAAGACATGTGCTTTAAGCAGTGGAACTATGAACTAATTTCATAAAAATTCTAATTCTGATAATACGAGTGATCATTGTTTTCGCGATGTCAAAGTCTTAAAATATATAAAAAGAATGATTGAACCTGGAAACTAACTATGACAACGGTTTGAGGCAAGCGCACCTATCGAACAGTAGTATAGTTTAGTGGCAAGACCGAAATGTCGAACCCAAAGGAACTAAAAGTACTAATACTAACTTTCTTTTTATTATCTAGCCTAAAATAAGTGAAGTTGTTATTTAATCTAAATTTAACTAACTACTAAGCTAAAGACGCAAAGACAAAAAGAATGAATTGGGGAAATACTGTGGGAAAAACTCAGTTGATTAAGACGATACCCTTAGGAAGAATCCACCTAGACTTCAATTGTTTTCTAACTCTGAACCAGACAATTTATTCATTTGACTTGATCCGTAAGATTCCCTAATGTATATTAAACCCTCTCTCGAAGCGAATAATGTCTAACCCTAGGTTGATTAATTGAAATCTCTTTCTAATTAAAACCCCTAGAATTGCATTAACTCGATCTATGGACTCCCATATTAGGTTTCACCATAATCCGGCAAAATCTCGTCACCCTATCTCTAGGCGTGCGATCAACTCCGCTTAATTATGCTAGATCTACTCTTAAGCAGGGACTTTTGCTCCTCCACCTAAGCACATCAAACTTGAATCAATATCCCGGAAATATCAATACAAGAATTAAGAACACATAATTAAGAACAAATCAAGTATTTATCATATAGTTCAGCAAACGATAACAAGATTCATCTAAGTTTCATCCCCTTCAGGTGTCTGAAGGGTTTAGTTCATAATAATAAAAGAAAACATCTCAGAAGAAAAGATGGAACAAAACATAAGAAATCCGTAAAACCCCCTGAAAGAATTGAAGAGGAGATCCTCCGTCTTGAGTATGATTCCGACTTCTTGAAATGAATCAACTGGCTATCCTCGAGTGAATCCCCACAAATCTGCCTTCTTTGGCCTAGAAAGACGCCCCTAGACGATAGCCTTAGGCTCCCCCTTTTAGGTCATACTTAGGGTGTATATATAGGCTTTTGGAATGTGTTTCTTTGCCCCTAAGTATCCAAATCCGAATGAAACTTCTTTTTTCCACGACAGGGGCACGATCATGGCACACGCCCGTGTGAATCATGGCCAGGCCATGTTGGACTTCATTAATGAGGCACGGCCGTGTGGTCTTGGGTCCAGGCCGTGCCGATTTCGTGCTTTGGCCCATTTGGCCTGTTTTAAGCCCGTTTTCTGTTCTTTTCATCCTCCGGTGCTTTTCTGAGTATAAAACATGAAAAGAAAGGATTAAGAGCACCTTTTTACATAAATCAAGGGATAAATCATCCAAAAGTATGCTAAATGTGGGATTAAAATATGTTACTTTTACGGTTTATCACATACCCCCTCACTTAAGCTTTTGCTTGTCCTCAAGCAAAATTCTCAACTCATAATTAAAATGAACTTCCCTCAATTCATGATAGTCATTGATGATGTTTCATCATAATTCAAAGATAATTTATTCATGGATAATTCAACTCAAAGAGTCCTAAAGATTCAAACAGTCTAAGTCATACATTTGTAGCATGAAAACATAGGTGTTTCCCTTCATCTAAATAATTACCTCTGGTTCAAAATCGACAAGGATTGACATCCTCACTAAAGATTCACTCAAATCACTAAAAGTGTTTAAGGTTCAGAATTAAGTACTCAAAAATCAACATGAAGAGTTAATCCCATAGGCTTGCATGATAATCAAATCTCCACCACTGTAATATGAAATGATGCACAAATCAAAAGGTCTTTGAAAGGGCTGTAACGGGGCCTGGGTTAAGGTGTGGCTAAAGGCTGAATGAGAGGGTTAGAATCGAGATCGACCTGAAAAATTACCTAACTAGAAATAACGAACTAAATAAAAGTAATTACATCAATTGAAAACTAATAATACGAGCTTCTTCTTCAATAATTGGAATTTAACGTAAAAGCACACCTAATCACATAACTAATAATGAATATACTTCGATTTTTTTTTTATTTTTTTTAAGAACAAGTAATCAAATATTTACAATAATAAGAAAGTACTTTAACAACTGAAATATAGAACATAGTTAGGCAACTGCTCAAAATCAAATCTCGACAAAAAGGTAGTAAAAAAGGATGGTGATAACAAATACAAAGGGTTTTGGTTGAAACTTAGCAGGTAAGTCAATAAAAAGGTTTGTTAGGACTCAACGGGGTTCACTAGGGGTTAATTATGAAGGTAATTTTTTTAGTAGAGTAGGTGGGTTAAAACCTAGGTGCCTTCATCCTCTCTGTATATCAAATCAAAGGTGTGGTCTCGACATGTATAATCGATGCAAGTTCTAGAATAACAAATCAATATTGACACACTCATAATCAAAAAGTGAGCAAGAAAAAGAATATATGCTCTATAAGGCTCAAAATCTCACAAAAATTATCGGTATTTTGATGTCAACCTCGTAAATTTCAAACTTCAAAGAAATATTCAAATTCAGGTAGACAACCTAGAAAAAATTTTAATTTCTGAAAAAATAGACTTATCATGCTTGATTCTCTAGTATCTTAGAATTTAATTATCAATGCACAATTATCAATGACTTAATCCAAAACATATAAATAAAAATCATCAATCAAAAGAAATTTCATTCTAATCACAATATGAGAAACTTACTTCAAGACAAGATATCATTCAGGGATT
Organism: Gossypium sturtianum; assembly: GCA_025698515.1. Classification (NCBI taxonomy): domain Eukaryota; kingdom Viridiplantae; phylum Streptophyta; class Magnoliopsida; order Malvales; family Malvaceae; genus Gossypium; species Gossypium sturtianum. The sequence continues at coordinate 49,146,379 of CM046943.1, forward strand.
TTCAGATAATACTATAGTTAACCCCCCCCACACTTAAGATGTACATTGTCCTCAATGTACAAAGATAGATAAATAAGCATGTAATACTTAAACCAAAAGAGAAGAGGAGAAGTGACACTTCCTGAATTTTGTATGGATTTCTTGAGTCGGAGGTGACAGATGACTTGTGTAGCAGTGAGTTACTCCTAGTGATTTATTCGTTATTTTTGACTGTACAATTGAAACTGCGAAGTCATCAGTTAGATGTCTCAGGGGCGGAATTAAACAAGTGTTTGTTAGTAATACTCTAAGGTTAGATAGCCAATGATAACATGAATAAAATAAAGGTATGAAACATAAAAGGCAAAAGAGTTTAAATTAAGACAAATAAAAATTAAAACGAAATAACTAAAAAGAAAAGAAAACTAAAAATAAGGAAATTAAAAGGACTCAGAGGTCCTCATCATCAGCTGGGTCCTGCGGTGGTGTCGGTGGCGTAGGCTCCGTTAACACGGTTGTTTAGAACGGGCGTGTTTAGCCCATGCTCGACAAGTCAGTATCTTCACATGGTTGTAAGGCACGGGCATGTCTTGCTCGTGTTTGGTAAGTCAGTATAGTCCACGGAAAGTCGGCACGGGCATGGACTATTATCGCAGCCCGTGTTGGGAAAAAAATTCTTCTTTGTCGTGCACGGCTACTAGCACGCCCGTGGTTTGTCCCCTGGCTTCCACACGGCCACGGGCACGCCCGTGTGCAAGGCCATGTGGTCTAAAACCTGCGCTTTATTGGATTAATTAGTATGGGATTAAATGCTAAAAATAAGAATCTAATGTTAGTGAGGTTAGTGCTCGGGTTGCCTCTCGAGAAGCGCTTGTTTAAAGTCTTAAGCTAGACTTACCCTGTTTTTATTTCTAGAAGAAAGTTCACGGAGCTGAAGCTCCTCTCTCATATCCCTAAAATCTTCACCATTATAGATTTTGAGTCGGTGACCATTTACCTTGAATGTGCCGTGAGTGGGATGAGTTACCTCGATTGTGCCATAGGGAAATATTGTTTTAATCATGAATGGGCTTGACCATCTTGATTTCAGTTTCCCAGGAAACAATTTAAGCCTTGAGTTGTATAGCAGGACCAAGTCCCCTACTTCGAATTGTTTCGATTTCTTTAGACGAGCATCATGGCATCGCTTTGTTGCCTCCTTGTATAGCTTCAAGTTCTCGTAGGCATCATCTCTCCATTCATTTAGCTCGTTCATCTGTATCATTCTTTTCTTTCTTGCAGCTTTAAGATCGTAATTTAAAAATTTTATAGCCCAAAAAGCTTTGTGTTCTAACTCGAATGGTAGATGACAGCTTTTCCCGTAGACAAGTTTGTATGGGGATGTTCCTAAAGGGGTTTCAAAGGCTGTTCTATAGGCCCATAAAGCATCATCTACTTTTATTGCCCAATCTTTTCTGTTTGATTCAACCGTTTTTTCAAGGATGCGTTTAAGTTCTCGGTTTGCTACTTCAACTTGCCCACTTGGTTTGAGGGTGATATGGGGTAGCTATCCCGTGGTGTACTCCATATTTTTTAAGACTTTGTCAAATTGAGTATTACAGAAATGAGTGCCCCTATCACTAATGATAGCTCTAGGTGTTCCAAATCGAGAGAAACAGTTTCTTGAGAAACTTAACTACTACTCTAGCATCATTGGTAGGTAAAGCTTCACTTCCACCCATTTTGACTTGTAATCAACTGCCACTAGGATGTATTTATTTCCAAATGAACTAGGGAATGGACCCATCAAATCAATACCCCATACATCAAATATTTCACATGATAGCATATATGTTTGAGGCATTTCATCATGTTTAGAAGCATTACCTGTTCTTTGGCATTTATCACACGAAGCGACATACTTGTTGGCATCTTTGAATAAAGTGGGCCAATAAAAACCTGATTCGAGTATTTTATGTGCTGTCTTAATGCCACTGTAGTGTCCTCCTGAAGGTCCTAAATGGCAATGTTCCAGGATTTTGCTTGCTTCCGCCCTTGTAACTCATCTCCGAATTACTTGATCTGCACATATGCGGAAAAGAAAAGGATCTCCCCAAAAATAGTTTTTCGCATCAGCAAAGAATCGTTTCTTTTGATGATGTGTTAACCTTTTCGGTAAGATGTTAGCCGCTAAATAATTCGCAATATCTGCAAACCATGGTACCTCGAAGTTGGTTATAGAAAAGAGTTGTTCTTCAAGGAACGAGTCGTTTATCTCTCTTTCGTCGAGCTCTTCGATATGTGGGTTCTCAAGCTTTGGAGAGGTGATCTCACAAGGTTTTCACTCCCTTCTTATCCAAAGATTTCCAAATCAAATTCTGTAAAAGTAAAATCCATCTTATGAGTTGAGGTTTTGCATCAGGTTTAGTTAAAAGATAACGAAAAGCGGAGTGGTCAGTGTAAATGACAACATTAGATAATACTAAATATTGTCTGAATTTATCAAATGCAAAGACCACAGCTAGTAATTCATTTTCAGTGGTGGTATAATGTTCTTGCGCGGCTGTTAATGTCTTGCTGGCATAATAGATCGGCTGGAAGTGCTTGTCTCTTCGCTATCCTAAAACTGCACCTACTGCAAAATCACTTGCATCACACATTAGTTCAAAAGGAAGATTCCAATCGGGGGCAATTATAATTGGGGCATTTATTAACTTCTCTTTAAAGGATATTAAATGCATCTAAACATTCCTGATCAAACTTAAAAGGTGTATCTTTTTCTAGCAATTTCGTTAGAGGCTTAGCTATTTTAGAAAAATCTTTAATAAATCTTCTATAAAATCCTGCATGACCTAAAAAGCTTCTAATGGCTTTAACTAAGCTAGGAGGAGGTAATTTTTCTATGGTTTCGACCTTTGCTTTATCTACCTCGATTCCCTTACTAGAAATTTTATGTCCCAATAGAGTTCCCTCTTGTACCATAAAGTGGCATTTTTCCCAATTTAAAACAAGGTTTGTTTTCTCACATCTCATTAGAACTCATTGTAAATTTTTAAGGAAAAGATGGAAAGAATTACCGAATATCGAGAAATCGTCCATAAATACCTCCATAATGTCTTCTAAAAGTTCGTCAAAGATTGCTAACATGCAACGCTGAAAAGTAGCAGGAGCATTACATAATCCAAAAGGCATTCTACGATAAGCAAATGTACCGTATGGGCATGTGAATGTTTTCTTCTCTTGATCTTCATGTGCTATTGGGATTTGGAAATAGCCGAAGAGTCCATCTAGGAAGCAATAGTACATATTCCCAGATAACCTTTCTAACATTTGATCAATGAAGGGTAAAGGAAAGTGATCTTTTCTAGTGGCGTCGTTGAGCTTCTTGTAATCAATGCAAACTCTCCAACCTGTGACTGTTCCGGTGGGAATTAGTTCATTCTTTTCGTTGGCTACCACCGTCATGCCTCCTTTCTTTGGAACAACCTATACAGGATTTACCCAATTGCTGTCAGAAATAGGATAAATTATTCCAGCATCTAGAAGTTTAATTACCTCAGCTTTCACAACTTCTTTTACGTTGGGATTCAATCGTCTTTGAGGTTGCACACATGGCTTGTATTCCTCTTCCATTAAAATTTTGTGGGTGCAAAACGATGGGTTTATTCCCTTAATGTCAGAGATTTTCCAAGCTATGGCTCTTTTATGTTCTCTTAGTACTGTATCAACTCCTCTTTTCCTTGGGTTCTAATTACGAAGAGATAATTACTAGGTAGCGTAGAATTGTCCCCGATGAATGCATATTCTAAGTGTTTATTAATCGTTTTAATTCTAATTTGGACGGCTCATCAATGGATGGGTTTTTGTTTTAGTTCGTCATTGACTTTAATGCTCTCTTCTTTCGTATGTCTAGATGAAGATGTATTCAAATTTAGCTCGTCAACTTCATCTTCTTCCCCTCTTCTTGAGTCAGGCACAGTTCCATCGTGTCATCATGTATAATTTCCTGTAATGAGTTTTGAATGATATGATCAGTGGTATTAACAAAATAACAGGATTCATCTTGTTCTCTAGAATATCGCATGGCATCATAAATTTGAAAAATAATTTCCTCATCGCCTATCCTTAATGCAAGTTTATCAGTCACCTACATCGATAATGACTCTAGCAAGTAGCTAAAAAGGGCGCCCTAAAATTAAGGGAACCTCAATGTCCTCATCCATGTCAAGCACAACAAAATCAACAGGGAAAATAAATTTATCAATTTTTACCAAGACATCTTCGATAACTCCTCTAGGATATTTAATAGATCTATCAGCTAACTGAATACTCATCCTAGTGGGTTTTGGTTCCCCCAGATCTAGTTGTTTAAACATTTTATAAGGCATTAAATTAATACTGGCACCTAGATCAAATAATGCTTTCTTAATATTTAAACTACCAATTAAACAGGGAATATTAAAACTTCCTGGGTCTTTTAATTTGGTTGGTAACTTGTTTTGAAGGATGGCTGAACATTCTTCATTAAGCTCCATCTGTTGATATTTCTTGAGCTTCCTTTTATTAAATCAGAGTTCTTTTAAGAATTTTGCGTACGTTGGCATCTGTGAAATGGCTTCAACAAAGGGTAGGTTAATATGTATTTGTTTAAAAAGTTTAAGAAATTTACCGTATTGGGCATCTAATCGGTCTTTCTTCAACTTTGCCGGATATGGGATTTGTGGTTTACTTTCGTTACATACTGGAGTTACATCCTCAACTCCCTCACCCTTTGCTTTGTTATCTTCGTGTGGTATTTTTTTCTTTGGTTCGACTAACTCCTTTCCACTTCTCAGTGTAACTGCCTTTACCTGTTCGGTTCCTTTAGAAAAAATCTCTGATCTAATTTCAAAAACTATCTTAGTAAGTTGTCCAACTGACTTAGTAAGTTCGCCAACATGACTTTCGATCCCCTTAATTGATGCCTGTTGATTCTTAAGGGTGGTTTCAGTGTCTTGGAGACGGTTATCCAGTGGTCGCCATGAATTTTGTCGAAGATCTCTTCAAGGTTCACCTCTTTTCTGTGGATAGGGCTGATTTTGGAAATTTTGAGGAGGTTGTTGTCTTTGAATTCCTTGATTTCCTTGTCCTCCCCATGAAAAATTTGGGTGGTTCCTCCAACCTGGATTAGAAGTATTACTATAAGAGTTATTATTAGATCTGAAATTATTACCTATATAGTTCATCTATTCGCTTTCTGTGCCCGGTTGGTAGGGTGGGTACTCAGGATTCGCCACAGTTCCACTTGCGTCGATCTTTGCATTCTTGGATGTACTGCGCGAAGAACACAAACTATCAAGCTTTTTATTCATCATCTCTACCTGTGTTGATAGCATGGTCACTGTGTCGAGGTTGAAAACTCCGGCTGATTTTGTTGGTTTTGTCCTTGTAACCTACCACTGATAGTTATTCAGTGACATCTCTTCAATAAACTCGTAGGCTGCTTCAGGAGTTCTTTTGTTCAGGGTTCCACCGGTGGCTAAATCAATTAGTTGCCTCGTTGAGGGGTTTACCCCGTTATAGAAAGTTTGGACTTGGAGCCACAAGGGTAAACCATGGCACGGACACCTTCTCAAGAGATCCTTGTATCTCTCCCATGCGTCGTATAATGTCTCTAAATCCATCAGCACAAAAGAAGAGATATCATTCCGTAATTTGGATGTTTTGGCTGGTGGAAAATATTTTAGTAAAAATTTTTCAGTCATTTGATCCCATGTAGTGATTGACCCTCGTGGTAACGAGTTTAACCACTGTTTGGCTTTATTCCTTAATGAAAAGGGAAATAACCGAAGACGGATGGCATCATCAGAAACGCCATTTATTTTGAAGGTATCACAGAATTCTAAAAAATTAGCTATATGAGTATTTGGTTCTTCGTCCTGTAAACCATCAAATTGAACAAATTGTTGAATCATTTGTATGGTGTTAGGCTTTAATTCAAAATTATTAGCAGCTATAGTAGGCCTAACAATACTTGATTCTGCTCCTGTTAAATGAGGTTTAGCATAATCATACATAGTACGCGGAGCATTATTTTTTGCCACATCTTATGGTGGTAGATTATTCCCGTCCATCCCTTCAGGAGGATTGGATCTGCCTTCTCGCTCTTTTTCTGTGTAATTTAGGGCTCGCCTAATTTCTCTGCGATTCCTGCGAGCGGTAGCTTCAATATCACTGTCGTATACTAGTGGTCCTCTTGGGTTCCTTCTAGTCATAAACTAGAGGTACCTGCTAGGAAAAGAAAGAAAGAAAATTTAGCAAAGTTAAAAAATAAAAATAAAAATAAAAGTAAATTGCGGAAAATAATGGCTAAAGTAATAAAAATAGAGCTTTCTTATTATTTTAGTTCCCCGGCAACGGCGCCAAAAACTTTATCGTTGTTTTCGCAATGTCAAAGTCTTAAAATTTATAAAAAGAATGATAGAACCTGGAAACTAACTATGACAACGATTTGAGGCAAGCGCACCTATCGAACAGTAGTATAGTTTAGTGGCAAGACCGGAATGTCGAACCCAAAGGAACTAAAAGTACTAATACTAACTTTCTTTTTATTATGTAGCCTAAAATAAGTGAAGTTGTTATTTAATCTAAATTTAACTAACTACTAAGCTAAAGACAAAAAGACAAAAAGAATGAATTGGGAAAATACTGTTGGAAAAACTCAGTTGATTAAGACGCTACCCTTAGGAAGAATCCACCTAGACTTCACTTGTTATCTAACTCTGAACCAGACGATTTATTCATTTGACTTGATCTGTAATATTCCCTAATGTATATTAAACCCTCTCTCGAAGCGAATAACGTCTAACCCTAGGTTGATTAATTGAAATCTCTTTCTAATTAAAACCCCTAGAATTGCATTAACTCAATCTATGGAATCCCATATTAGGTTTCACCCTAATCTGGCAAAATCTCGTCACCCTATCTCTAGGCGCGTGATCAACTCTGCTTAATTATGCTAGATCTACTCTTAAGGAGGGACTTTTGCTCTTCCACCTAAGCACATCAAACTTGAATCAATATCCCGGAAATATCAACACAAGAATTAAGAACACATAATTAAGAACAAATCAAGTATTTATCATATAGTTCAAATAAACGATAACAAGATTCATCTAAGTTTCATCCCCTTCTGTATCTCAAGGGTTTAGTTCATAATAATAAAAGAAAACATCTCAGAAGAAAAAATAGAACAAAACATAAGAAATCCCTAAAACCCCCTAAAAGAATTGAAGAGGAGATCCTCCGTCTTGAGTATGATTCCGGCTTCTTGAGATGAATCAACTGGCTATCCTCGAGTGAATCCCCACAAATCTGCCTTATTTGGCCTAGCAAGACGCCCCTAGACGATAGCCTTGGGCTCCCCCTTTTAGGTCATACTTAGGGTGTATATATAGGCATTTGGAATGTGTTTCTTTGCCCCTAAGTATCCAAATCCGAATGAAACTTCTCTTTGCCACGGTAGGGGCACGGCCATGGCACACGCCCGTGTGAATCATGGCCAGGCGTGTTGGACCTCATTAATGAGGAACGGCCGTGTGGTCTTGGGTCCAGGCCGTGCCGATTTCGTGCTTTGGCCCATTTGGCCCGTTTTAAGCCCGTTTTCCGTTCTTTTCATCCTCTGGTGCTTTCCTCAGTATAAAACATGAAAATAAAGGATTAAGAGCACCTTTTTACCTAAATCAAGGGATAAATCATCCAAAAGTATGCTAAATGTGGGATTAAAATATGTTACTTTTACGGTTTATCAACGAGAATCAATGATGAGCGCTAGAAGAGGTGCAAGGGGTCGCGGCAGAGGCCGTGGAAGTGTTAGGGCTGGGTCATCAGCATCAGGCTCGGGATTGTTCAATCACCATTAAGTCAGGTATGTTTTGTGTGGATGCGATATTTTGGGTATAGAAAATGTAGGCGTGCAATGTTTATCTGCTCAAGTGGGTAGGTTTTTTAAGGTAAGTGTAAGAGGGTTCAATTGGAGTTAAAGTGTGTTAGTGTTATTAAAATCAGAGTGCGCAACGAAAGCATAGTGGTGTGATTTGAGCGGTGCGATTAATAGTTAGTTGGAAATTTCGAGGACGAAATTTCTTTAAGGGGTAGAATTGTAACGCCCCGAATTTGGGCCTAGTAGAATTGGGCCTATTAGGCTTGGGCTTTGGGTCTCAGAAAATTTTTAAGTGAGCGAGAAAATGATAGTTGGCATGTGGCCTTTGAGGGTTAGTGAACTTGGAGTGTCTAGGGGTGTTAGAGAAGTGCTGGGTTTGAACTTTGAGGAGAAGGAATTTTTAATTAATTATTAAATGAACCAGGGCGGTGAGTAGTTGGGCTTTTAGGTAAAAATAGGGAAAATGGCATCAAAGATTCTTGTGGTGGAGTGGCTAAGTGACGCCACTTAGGGTATAGAAATGTGGCGTTATGGGCTAGCAAGGAGATCCTAGGTTCGAATCCTAGCTTAGTATTTTTTTTAGGAGTTTAATTTTGACCTTCTAGAAGGTTGGAAGTGGTGTGGTAATGGACTCTAATGAGAGTGATCAGAAGAGAAAATTTAGGAGAAGGATTGGGGAGTTATCAGGGAGAAAAATAAGGAGATGGGATGGGGAAGAATTGGAGCCGATTAGGACTTTGGGGGGTAGGCAGAGTTTCGGTTTTTTGTATAAATAGGGGGTGCCAAATTCCCTCTGTGCTATTACGGCAATTGGAATTCCCTTTGTGCTATTTCGGCAACTATAGTGCTCTGCCGAATTCTCCTTCACTTTTTCTGTTCGAAACCTCGCCTCTTCCTTATATGTTTTCTTTTCTTCTCTCCTAAAGCCTTAAATCGAATATCATTCTCTTCTTTCTCCATTGCTTGTGCCGTCCCACCTTCATCTCAATTGTTGGGGACCAAATATTCGTGAATTCAAAAGCCGAAAACCTTTGCTCTTGAAGCCGATTTCTTCATCACCCCAAACCTTGTGCGGAATACTCTAGTGACCAAATCTCTATCGTACTGTCATCATTCCTTTGATTTTTGGTGAATCGGATCTTGGAAAAATTGGAATCAAGCTTGGATCTACAAGTCTCTGACGAAAAGCTATCCATACGTTTCGGCTTTTGGGTAAGTGTTCTTGATTTTGGGATAAGTTGGCTGAATAGTCTATAGTAAGGGAAAGGGTGACTTATGTGGATACAAGTCACCTATTATTTTGTCTTTAACGATTAAGATTGATGCAGATCTAGGGGATATTCGTGAGTAGTAGCTAAGAAAGGGCTATTAGGACCGGTGGCACACGGTAAGGTTTTGGTAAGGCTTCGATTTTTAGTAATTATTGTGGTTAAGTGTGTGATTGATTGGAGGTTTGTATTGGTTGTAGGTTCAAGGCTAAGGATAGTGTAACACGTCTCATTTACTAGGTGTGTACATACACTTCACACACGATAAATCGGTAAAAGCCGAAATACCTAAAAATCGGAATGCCGAAAAATAAAAAAGCCAAAAGGTTGGCACCGGCAACCACACGAGCGTGCGAACATTCATGTGGGAACAACGATACGATTACCAGGACCAGGAGAGCAATCTCATGGTCTTGGGCCACTATTTGGCCAACCGGGCCAGAAGGGGCTAAATGGGCTTGCCGAGCTCGTGCGCCTAATTCGGCAAGAGTTGATATGTGAAATTGAATGATGGATTGATATGGATGGTTGTATGATTTGATTATAATCGGGCATAATGGCCTACATATACATGATTGGGCTTAATGGGCTATATGGACATGATCGGGCTTAGTGGGCCTTATGGGATTTTAGAAATGCATGCTAGGGTTTTAATGGACTCTAGGTTTAGTTCTGATGAATTCTTAAACAGCATAAAACTCAACTTAATAATCAACCATGACTGTGGACAAGTCGCTAGGGTAGAGTGTGGCAATGGACATATGTATGTCTAGGATTGGATCTAGGGAGAGCTTGGTACTTAAGCGGTCCTGGTGACCCACCTCCTCTTCTCTGGAATCCTACCTGGTGCGTAGTGTCTGTTCACTTTAGTCGCGAGGACTTGTTGACGGGCCAAGGTTCGTAATTAAGACCCATACTGTTAAGAATTACTGTAATACCCCTGTAGGGTAGAATTACCAAAATACCCTTGATTTGTGAAATGACTAAAATACCCCTATGTGTTGAATGTAAGATTTATGGATGTTACATATACATTTGTTGCATTCATATGATATTCTGTTTAGGTTGCATATGGGGTGGGAATTATGGAACGGAGGAAGTATATGAGAATCGCATGGTTGCTTGACAACTGTGGATCCACTGATGGCTTTTTAAGCCTATTATATGATAAGCAGCTTTGCTGCAACGTTTGGTAGTACCGCAACCGGGCTACCCTTGATGTGTATCGGATGGGTAGATCGATTTAGAAATCCCCACAGATGTGTTTCGGTTGGACGGAGACGATGTGTATCGGATGGATTATTTGGGGAGGGTTTGCACAACATTGCATGTATGATATTATTATGTTAACAATATGTTATGTATTCTATTTGTTTGACGAGGGTCGTACACACTGAGTTTTCGAAAACTCACTCCCTCTTTTATTTTTCTCAGGTGATCTTCAGTAGGCAGTTCGACGGATGGAGGGACTCAGAGGTGGCCAACTAGCAAGACGATTAGACTTGTTTTCCTTAATATCTAAACTCTGGATTTTAAGTTGTTTATTTTAAGTTATTTCGGATTGTATAAGGCTTTCCCTCTAGTTATTATTCCATTACTTTCACTATGCATTGAAATTTTGAAATGGAACCTGGATTTATTTCTTTTAAACGTATTTCAAGGATTTTTTGAAAATAATTGTTTTAAGAACAAGCTTCCGCTGTCAATGGAAATTTTTACATAGTAACAATGAAATGGTTTTTGGCTACACCTCGTTTTGAAAGCAAATTGGATTTTACTTAACTTTTCTCTAGAAGGGTTTTCAATGAAAACAAGGTTTTCGTAAAAACACTTCAATCTGACACGCCGGATTTGGGCCTAACTTCTAGGCCGGGTTTGGGGTGTTACAGGGACTGTATCTGTTAATCAATTAATTATAAAATTAGTGTTAATAATCTGGTGATAAAAACACAATTTTTTTAGTGGTGTGATGTAAAAATAATCACTAAATGTAAGATGATCCCTAATGCAATTGTAATCTAAATGCAAAGGATGAAGTGAAATGTATGAAATGAGTTTAGTAGCAAAAACACAAAATTCAACAATCAATAACATGAATAGGCTATGATAATTACATCATTCAACTTAATTCATTTTTATCTTGCTTAATATTCCAAGGTAACTCGATCTTTCCTGAGTTTTGAAACCAAATTAAGTCCTTTCGGAATCTTTTACTTAGTAAAACATGCATTTTACTAATCATATTAAACTAAACGTTTCTTAGAATATGTGAAGTAACAAGGATAGGTTAGGTTTGAAACAATTTAATCACATAAACCTAAAAACTATGCAAGATATTAGAGCTCGTTAAAGTTATTTTGAATCTTCAATTTAGTTGGGTTAGGATCTAAATTAAGCACGCACTTTTCAACTATTGTGTCCATTAGCTTTCGTCTGGTTAGGATCGCTCAACTAATTCTAATGCATCCAATTACGTATGAATGAAATACATACTCGAGTTTAATTGAAAACATGATCGATTGAGGCGTAAACACTATAAACATGATTTAAACAAACTTCATTGAATTAACACAATCATCCTAGCTAAACAAATTTAAGCTACCATTATTGATGACAAGATAGCAAAGCACATTGCAAACATGATAAAAATCAAAATAACAAAGTAAGAAGGAATAAACTCTGTCAAATCAGTAGTCTCATGAACTCTAATTGAAGATGTTTTCCTCTGATCCTTGTGGTGCTCCTTTGCTAATGGCTCCTCAAGGTGGCTGGCCAAGAGATGATCTTTTCAAGGTTTTTCTAGCTAAGAAAAGAAAGAACTATGGGATGCTATGAGTGGGAATGAAGAGAGTAAATGAGAGAATGGAAGAATGATATGAAATGAGAGATGAGGGATTAAGTAAGGGATGAGAGATATGTGAGATGAGAGTGGGTATTTATACTTGAGGTTGGCGGAAGAGTTTACTAAAAATAGTGAAAAATTTCTCCCCATTTACTCCTTTACTTGGCTGGCCACACATTATGGAAAAGGGTGGATGATGGTTGCTTGATTCAAGCATGAAATCATGCTAGAATCAAGCAAGGGTTGATAATTTCAAGGGCAAACTTCATGGGCTCTTTTCTAATTTAATTTCAATTGTAGGGACCTCCAATAAATATCCTAAAATTGATTTTTGGGTAGCCAACATGCTTGTCTCAAATTGGTCTTGTCTTTCCCTTGTTTGGACAGTTTTGTGACCCATTAAATAATCAAACTTGTCCACCATGTAACATCATTTTTAACTCGGTCAAAGTAACATCTCCATGACCCAATTTGCATGGTTTTGTCGTCCAAGTAGGGTAGAATTGCTCATGTCCATGCAAGAATTATAATAAGCTTCATATTGTATCAACTTCATGGCCCCCCTACATAATAAAATATAACACATTAATGAATAACATGAAATAATTTAATTTATGCACAAAATTAATACAATAAAGCACATATTTGCATTTTTTTTATAAATTCATTCCCATCATCGGAATATAAGCAAAATTCACCTAATGAATTAACAAATACTCAAAATTAATATTATTTTTAAGTTAAAAGGTGTTATAAACTGCTACAAAAACATATATAAATTAGAGTTTACCCACCCCCAAACTTAATCCATCGCTCGTCCCGAGTAATGTTTCATGTAAACCACAACTTTTGCTAAGGCAAATTTTGCAATAAGTTTAAGCATAATCCATATTTGCACATAACCATGCATCAACAAAATCATGCTCACAAACTTTTTTTATTGATAAGTCGCTCATATACAAACATTATTTCAAAATTTTATTCTAAGTGCGGAAAAATGCTAGCATAAGTCATAGAGTGCATGCTTTTCAAGATCATACATAACATTCACCATTCGATCAAAGTTTCCTTATAAATAAAACAAAGTAATCACAAGGTCTAATTAATGGTCCTCATGTGTTGAACTTAGTGATTCCTCTCCACTAATGTAGTTGGCATAATCATCCAAATCAATAGGTCTTTTATAAGGTTGTAATGGGGCTAGGCTTAAGGTAAGGATTAAGAGAAATGAATTTTTAGGTTCAGTAATCTTAACCCTAACTTTGCCTTGGATCTTTTTCGAGGTACATCCTTCCTACTAATGGGTCCTTCACCCCCCACCCAAACTTAATTTTGAAGCATATGCCCAATATTTCTATTTATTTTTGCTCTTTTTACTTGAAATTTGAATAGAGCTTCTCTTCTTTTTGAACATACGAATAACATGTACATCTTTTTGAAATTTTCCTCAATCTTTGCTCACCAAGACAAATATAGTTAAGATAGGTGCAAAAATAAGATATAATTTTAAAAAGATAGTAACATGGCTTATGATGTAGGTGATTAGCAATAAAATAGGCTTTAAGGCTAAAATTAAGGATTCAAGGATCAAATTCATATGGTAGGATTGAAAGGCTCAAACGATCCAAATAAGATGTGCTAAAAAATTCTTATGCCTCTGTTTTGTGTATATATGTAATGCGAATGAGCAAGTATACACGTTGAATGAAGTAATAAAGTGATGAGTGAGTATCGTCTCCACAGGGATCGGAATTGATTAAAATAATTGGTTATGCTATTATTATGAAATTGACTAATTAAACTAAGCAAAAGAAACAAATGACAAATTGATAAAGAAATTTAATGAATAACTTAATAAAATCAATTATGAATGAAAATATGCTAGGGAAATTTAAGTGCTGTGGCAATTCTCAAAGATTAAGTGGGGAAGATTTGTACTATTGAATGATAAAGGTTGGAATTAATCAGGCTTTATTTTTATATTAGAACAATGCCATGGAAAAATCTTAACCATTCTACTGCTCAGGGACTCACTACTATAGTCTGCTTCTTTCGAGAGCCAGACTTTAAGCTATCATTCTGAGTTTTGTATGTCTACAGAACTCTAGAATGATATACAATTTGTTCTTCCTTTTCCTTGTACAGATTGCAACTTTTACGTCTAGAGTGTTGTAAATATTCTTTCGAATATTTGCCTGTATCATCTGATAATAATCCAATCTATTTAATCTTTCCAGAATTAAATCAGATCTAATAACATAACATACAATCATCTATGTCTAGAGCTTCCATGCATGGATTTAAAATAATCACAAATCGAACGAAACAGTAATCTACTCAAAATCAAACCATGGGCATTAAAGATAATAAGAATTCACCCAAATAATTCCAACCCAATGAGATTTAGCTCATTGGTTGGACATTCAAATCCAAAACAAAACCATTCAACTTCGCCATTTCATTTCATGAATCACAAAGTTCAAATCAGAAAATAAAGGTAAAACTGCAGGAAGCTCTCGCTACTCCAACTTTCACTTTAATAATGAGATTTGATTCGAAATCTAGTGCAGATTTCTCTTCTCCTTCCTTGGTCTATAACTACTCTGCTCTATAAGCTGCTACCCTCTCCTCTCTTTTTCTCTGAGATTTTTCATGAGAATCTGATGTAGAGAGAAAAAATTGTTCTCCAATTCTTCTCTCTCCCCAAATTCCCCCTTCTTTTCTTTTCTCTTTCCTCCTTTATAGGGTAGGTCCCTCCTTTTCAACACACACCTTTTGCTTCCTCTTTTTTCAGAGTAGTTTATTTGGTACAAGTACAGCTGGCTAAGAGTGACATGGACTAAGCGCCGCGTCATCTTCCAGAAATTTCCATGGCGTTCTTATTTGAAATCTAACCAACATTTTGCCATGACAATATTTCATTTCCTTCATTTTCCTACTCTTTTTTTTCTTCTCTTCTTCATCCTGCACCTGCTGCCCACACAACCAACACCTTTCTTTCTCAATAATAAAAGTAACAAATAATAACATTTATAGCACAATCCAAGCTTTGTTATGCAATGTATTAAAAATATCTAAAAGTGCAAATATATTTACTTAATTAAAACTAATTAATTCAATCTAGAGGCTTGAAGTATAACTCTTTTCAAGAGTTATCAACCTCCTTGGATTTTGCCTCAACAAAGTTAATAAGTCAATTCTAAGGACTTAAACCTTCATGCAAGTCTATTTCAAAAGAAGTTCAATTTCATTGAAAAATGCTACATAAGACCTAAGAACATACAAACATTCCATAACTTAGGATAACATAAAAAAACTCAGATAAAATCAGAAATCATACTTGCATTTGGTCTAACTTATGAACAAAAATATTCTCTGAACATCATTTTATTTCAACATACTCATGGGAAAGAATTGAAACATACTTTAAAATTCATGCTATTTAAAAATAAGCAATGTCCTTATTGCATAAGGAAAGTAATGAATGAGAACTGAATACCAGGTAGGATAGCAAGAAAAAGATGTGAGTCATAAAGTCTGCTTAAGTACCAAGTCTTTCTCAACAATCCAATCCTAGGCATGTTCATTCGCATTACCACATTACTTTTATTTTTATTAGAAAAGAGACAATGAGCTTATTTTTATTCATGTTTGCAATTTTATTGTGTGAAAGCAAAATACTAACTATGAAAGAAATTTAAATTCCTAAAAATCAATAAATGTTAAGAAAAAGAAATTTCCCCCATTTTTATTCGTGTCATCGTTCATGTCTTTTTCCTTTTCCCTTATTTGTCGCACTTGATCCCACAATCTCTTCTTGCCATGTTTCGAAGATATGATCTGGGAACTCAGGAACAAAAGTGTTAGAGATATTCTTCAAAGTATTACGTACAGAATCATCTCTAATTTTTGCATCTCTCTAGTAAGCTTGTTGTTGATTGTGCATGAATTTTCACATATCCATCATAGTTGAAAATTTTGATTTATAGCATCTGACGAGGTGGGCATTGGAATAGTCAACTCAGGTTTAACACTTGGCCCAACTAGTTCAGCAACATTTGGTTCCACCCTCGGTTCAGAATTGTTTGGTTCCTCTTCGATTTCTACTTCTGTGTCATTTATTGAGTCAGCTTTTGGTTCTGATTTGGATGATGACTCATCAGATTCTAGTTTGTTCTGTTCATTTGGCTAAACTTTTTTCAACAGTTCAACATTCTCCACTTACCTTTCAAGGTCATGCCTTGTCATACAACCTTGAACATAACAGTCCTTTAGGTTTGCCTTCGATCTTACTTGGGCCCTTAAGCAAAGTGAAGTAATCAATGATGGAAAGTAGGCACTTCCTGGATCTCTTTGTAACATGCCTAACCCGTATCCGTCGTTGAAATAGGGTTACAAAGCATTACTGGACTTATCTCTTAAATAATCATACATTTCATATTCATTTCTCAAATTCAAACAAAAGTCATTCAAATTCAGTCATATAGTCCCTAACATGAGCCCTCAGGACTTAAAGCATGGTTCGGGGCTAAATCGAATACTTAAGAAATTTTTAGAAAAACATGGAAAATTTTCAAAGTGCAGGGGAGACACGCATGTGTGGCTAGGCCGTGTGACTCTCACGATCAAGAGACACGCCCGTTTCATAGGCTGTGTGGACATTCAAAATGGGATCACATGGCTGTGTCCCAGCCTATGTCCGACCCCATGGAACTCACTGACTTGGGTCACATGGCCAGACCACATGCCCATGTGCCAGCCGTGTACCCTTCGAAGTGGCTTCACACGCTCGTGCGCCAGGCCGTGTGCTAGGCCGTGTGAAGCTAATGATTTGATTTCTAAATAAGTATCAGGGGACACACGGCCGTGTCACCTGGCGGTGTGTCACACACTGCTGAGACACACGCCCGTGTCTCTGCCTGTGTGGACAAAAATAGGCCATTTTCTGAGCCTTGTTTCTCACCCAATGTGGTACCAACCTACACATATCAAATAGCATATGCCCATATCATCAATAGGCATTCAAACCAATCAAAACTAAGTCTATATCATGCAATTTCATTACCAACAATCCTAAGTTCTTTGGCATCTCAAATGATCATTTTAAAACATGCCAAAATTTCCCCCAAAAACTACCTAAATGGTCAATTACATAAATGCAACATCTTACCTAAAACTTAGCATGCAAATACATTCTCCATTTCAACCATTTGCTACCTTAAATACCAATTCACAATGAGGTAATCACATAGCAATTATAAACCATATATCAAAGGGCCATTTACACCTATTTACAAATCAAAATATATGCCATTGTCAAGCCACATCAATGGCTAAAACATAACAAACCATATAGGCTTTCATTAGCCAAATGACCTATACATGTCATATAACCAAAATACATAAAGTCCAAAAGTACCAAAATGAAAGTTCGATAGTGTGATGCAATCTCTGACAACTTCCAAAATGAGCGATCTTCCGAATCACTATAAAACACGGAAAACTAAACAAAGCAAGTAATTAATCTTAGTAAGTTCATATAACTGCAAATATAACTTACCAATCAACCACAATTAAGAAAGTAATTCAAATCATAATGCAATTCAATTTAGTCTCATTAGCTTAACATATAACCACCAACAAAGTTAATTATGAAATCACAAATCTCATAGATTCAATTTCCACATGATTCACGTACATACCTGTACTTATTCATATTAGACTCATTCATTCTCGGAACATAGTCGTGCCCGTTGAACCATTTTGAATAATATCGGATACTCGGGTATCTAACACACTAAGTGCCAATACATGGTTGAAACCATCTCTATCTCATATCTCATATATATATGCTCACTCTCGAGCTATCACTGGGTCTGCTCACACAAGCTGACGGTCAAGACATAGCTACACGGTGTTGCTCACACAAGCTGATGAGTAAAAGCAACACATGCCAGAAAACTCAGCCACCGGTAGAACGTACGGAACCATCACCCAAAACACGGTAACCTCTAATGACATGTCATTTGAATCCTATCTATTCCTAAGGTTCAATCGGGATCTCATACGTCACCAAAGCTTCGTCGAGTATTTCCGTGAAATCATATTCATCAAGAATGTAATATTAAAGCATTTAACGCACAATTATTTAATGCTTATTAACATACGAACTTACTTCAAATTAATACGGAGAAAATCGACCGATCAATCTACTACTTTGTTTTTCCCCCAATCTAATTCCGAATGTGGCTTTTCTTGATCTACATAATCAAATTTAACTACTTTAATATTTATTATATTCAATTAAATCCAATTTCATATTATGGCAAAATTACCATTTTGCCGCTGAACATTTGACTACTTTACAATTTAGTCCCTAGCTCATAAAATGCAAATTCATGCAATTTAATTTCAACCCATTATAGCTGAATTCTATATAGACCTATAGCAGCCCATACATTTCATTATTTCAAACATTTACCACATAATTTTCACATTTCTCAATTTAATCCCTATTTGACATTTTCAACCAAAATCACCTTACAAAATTTGTTTATCTAACAACAACCATTCATTTTCTATCATCAAACATCAAAACACATATACATTCATCAATGCTAAAACCGTAATACTTTAGTAGTTTCACAAATTAGTCCCTGGGCTAGCTAGATTAAGCTATGACGACTCCAAAAACATAGAAATCATTAAAAACGGGACGAAAAATACTCACATGCAAGCAATGAGAGATGGTCGAATGCTTAAACTTCTCCCATGGCTTTTCTTAGGTTAAAATTTCGGTGGTAGATGAGAACAGGAAGATGATACATTGTTTTTCCTTAATTTAATTTACTTTATTTATTAAATTACACTTTTAACCTTTATTATAAATCATTAAAGTCACTTAATCATGCACATAAATGACCACTAACAATTAAAATGGTTTAATCAGCACATAAGGACTTCCACTTTAAGGTTCCATAGCTATTAGACACCTTTAGCTATTAGAACACAACTTTTACACTTTACGTGATTTAGTCCTTTTTACTAAATTAAGCATGTAAACTTCGAAATTTCTTAACGAAATTTTCATACGACTCTATTAACATTCTGTAGACACTAAAATAATAATAAAATAAATATTTTGACTTCAGATTTGTGGTCCCAAAACTACTGTTCCGATTTAACTGAAAACTAACTGTTACACTCTTTGAGAATAATTCTCCCAACATTGATAGACCTTTCTGTCATAATCGCATACAACAAAAGAATTTGTTCCATCGAGATGGTGGAACTATGTGAGATAGGCATGAAGCTATATCGAATAAAGTAGAACTATATCTTGGCCACTGGATTTAAATATTCCTTTCGATAAGAACGACTACCATACTTTCTTATAATCCACTGAGGTCCCGAATTTGTAGCCACATTAAGAAATTGTTGAGGAAAATCCCAATTGATATTTTTCATCATGGCAGAGTATTCATCTTCTTCAACTCAGGTAAGTTAAACAAAACATTAATGGACTTAGAAGTAAGGGGTACTTTCTTCTTACGAACAAGAACTTCATTAGCATCTGGCGTGGTTAAGTTGGCATAGAACTCTTGCACTAAATCTTCATTAGGTATTGATTGTGCATCACATAATTGATTTCAATTTAAAGCATTAATCGTCTTTCGAATCGACAAAGGCATGACCATCTTGTCATTGCTCTCCAAATTGAAACCTTTTTCCGGCATCATGGATTGATTCTTGAAGATAAAATCAAATCTTTCCCTTGCTTCTTCATCTTAAATCACAATCGGATTTTTGGCAGAAGTCTTTGAGGACTAGTTCTTTTGTAAGACACGGTATTTTTCCCGAAAAATAGGCGAAATTTCAACAAAGGTAGAAAGAAATTGGCACGGTGTTGTGGCAAAAGAATTTTAACGACGGCTATAGGGTTGCTCCGACAAAAGACTCGCGACGAAAAAAATAATGACTTGCAGAAAAGAAAGAAAATTGTGGAGAGGCTTTTGGGACTTGAGGCCGATGGCTAAGAGAAGAAAGTTAGGGTGAAATCTAATTGTTTAGGTGTTGCGAACTTTATAAAGGTGTGAAGTGGTTTATATAGTGATGGATTAGGGCACATTTGTAGCAAAAATTTAGCTACAAGGAAATACTTGTGTAGCAAGCATGGAGGGAAATATATATGGAGGAAAATAGGGTTTTGGGGAACCCTTTGGATGGCAATTTCATGGGTATATTTTTCCTCTTCACTCTTCTGGTCCTTGAGCACATATTGCAATTATTTTGCTGTACTTAAAAATTTAACTGAACTAGAAAAATAAACTAATTACTACTTGGGCCAAATTGACCCTTTTATTAAGCATAAACAAATAATTAAAAAGTAAATTTTTTTTGGCTTACTTAGAAAATTTCTTCTCGAAATATTACATTAAATTATTATCCCAGGAAAGGTTGGAGGGGTCACAAATGGTGTCGCTTCAGTTCCAATCTCCTTAAACAGATTTAATTTAATGTATTAATTCGAGAAAATAATTTCGAAGTACCCCATTTATTAAAAACAAAAAATATGAAAAATCAAGAGTCTATTAAATTGAACAAGGGTTCAATTCACTTAATTTCACCATCCCAATAGTGTTTGAGACGTTGACCATTAACTTTAAATATACCTACATTGTTGTCGTACAATTCTATAGCTCCATATGGATAAACTTTGTGAATGGTATAAGGTCCTTTCCATCGTGATTTGAGCTTTCCCAGAAATAACCTAAGCCTTGAATTAAACAACAACACTTTATGACATTCTTTGAATTCACGAGGTTGTATATGACTGTCATGCCATCTCCTAATCTTTTCTTTGTTCATGTTGGCATTCTCATTTGAAAATAACCTTATCTCCTCAAGCTCATCAAGCTGTAACATTCTTCTCTTAGTAGCTTGCTTAAGATTCAAATTTAATTATTTCAGAGCCGACTGAGCTTTATTTTCCAACTCAAGTGACAAATGGCATGCCATTCCAAAGACTAACTGATAAGGAGTCATTCCTAATGGAGTCTTAAAAGTAGTTCGATAGGCCTATAGAGCATCATCGAGCCTTCAAGACCAATCTTTTCTATTAGGTCGCACTACCTTCTCAAAAATTCCTCTGATTTCACGGTTTACCCATTCAGCTTGCCCATTTGATTGTGGATGATAAGCAAATCTTGTGTTTCACATTGTACTTGTCAAGCAACCACTTAAGCCATTTTTTTACAAAGTGAGATCCTTCATCGCTAATTATAGCTCTAGGAGTCCCAAACCGTGTAAATACATACTGATGTAGGAATCACATGAAAAACTTAGCATCATTAGTTGGGTATGCCTTGTCTTCAACCCACTTGGATACATAATCCACAGCTACTAAGATATACCTGTAACCATAAGAAGAAAACGGGCATAAAAAATCAATGCCCCATACATAAAATGATTTTACCTCTAAAATGTTTGTTAAGGGCATCTCATTCCTCCTTGATATGTTTTTGATCCTTTGGCATCTTGTTTGCAAAATCTTCGCTGTAGTGCGAGGGCCACCAAAGTGTCCCCCACTTGGAGATGAGTGGCAGTGGTACAAAATTTCATCATTTTCACTTTCGGCTACGCACTTCTTGATTATGTTATAAGCACATTGTTTAAACAAAAATGGATCCTTCTAGAAATAATACTAGCTATCGTGAATGAATTTTTTCCTTTGTTGGTATGTCATTTCTCGAGGAATTATTCCACATGCTAAATAATTCACATAATCAACAAACCAAGGTTTTTCATGAATTCGACTTATCTCGAAGATATGATCATCTGGAAAACTCTCATTAATTAGAAGAAGTGAAGGAGTTACCTTGTTTTGTTCCAACCTTGGCAGATGATCGGCTACTTGATTTTCAACACCTTTTTTGTCTTGGATCTCAAGGTCAAATTCTTGGAGTAAAAGTATCCATCAAATTAGCCTTGGTTTAACATCTTTCTTCGTGAGTAAGTATTTAATGGTCGCATGATCGATAAATATTGTGACTTTCATACCTATGAGATAAGAACAGAACTTGTCAAAATTAAAAACTATAGCAAAGAGTTCTTTTTTAGTTACCGTGTAATTAAATTAGGCTCCTGTCAAGGTTCTGCTTGTATAGTAGACCGGATGAAACACTTTGTTTCTTCTTTAAACCATCACAGCTCCAACAACAAAATTGCTTGTGTCACACATCAACTCAAAAGGTGAGTTCCAATCAGGTGTAACAATTATTCGGGCTGAGATTAACCGATTTTTCAACTCTGCAAAAGCTTCTAAACATGTTTTATTAAAATAAAAAATATTATATTTCTCTAAGAGTATACACAAAGACTTAGAAATTTTTTAAAAAATCTTTTATAAACCTTCGGTAAAATCCGGCATGGCCCAAGAAACTTCGGACTCCTTTAATAGTGGCTGGTGGTGGTAATTTTTCAATTACATCCACCTTCACTTTGTCAACTTAAATCCCGTTTCTGGAAATTTTGCGTCCTAAGACAATTCTCTCCTTAACCATAAAGTGGCATTTCTCCTAGTTAAGAACAAGATTTGTCTCATCGCATTACTCAGATAAACATCGTAAGTATCACCACAAACAGAAAAAGCATCCATAAAAACCTCAACCAAATTTTCTACCATATCAGTAAATATTGCTATCATGCATCGCTAAAATGTGGCAGGTGCATTTCATAAACCGAAAGGCATTCGCCCATAAGCAAACGTACCGTACGGGCAAGTAAAAGACATTTTGTGTTGATCTTCTGGGGCTACAACTATTTGGTTATATCAAAAATATCCATCTAAGAAACAATAAAATTTGTTACCTACTAGTCGATCTAACATCTTATCCATAAAAGGCAACGGAAAATGGTCCTTCCAAGTAGTTTTGTTCAATTTTTTGTAGTCTATACAGATTCTCCAACCCGTGACAATTCTTATCGGGATTAACTCATTATGTTCATTCTCAACAATCATGATTCCGCCATTCTTCGGTATACATTGTACCGGACTTACCCATGAACTATCTGAGATAGTGTAGATAATTCCCGCATCTAACCATTTGATCACTTCCTTTCGCACTACCTCTTTCATAATAGGGTTGAGTCTCCTTTACCCATCAATTCTAGCTCTTTCACCCTCCTCTAAAATAATCTTATGTATACAAAAGGAAGGGCTTATTCCTTGAATATCAATTATGGTCCAATCGATTGCCCTTTTAAATTTCTTTAAAACAACAATTAGTTGCTCCTCTTGGTGTTCTGTCAGTTTTGCTGAAATAATCACATGCAAAGTAGAATTGTTACCTAAATAAATGATTTCAAATGGGAAGGAAGTACCTTAATTTCAAGTTTAGGCGGTTTATGAAATGAAAACTTCAATTGTGTAAATTCCCAAACTTCTAACTCTATCGGTTCAAACCGTGCTGGTTGAACATAGTCCCTCGAATTGGCTTCCATCAAAGCCATATTTTTGTTACCTTTTTCATCTTCAGGTGGCTTAGACGCTAAGGTGTTATCCAATAGGTCTTCTTCAAAATTGTTCTCCCATTACATAGAAACTAAAGTTTCTAACTCTTCCATCACTGAACATTCTTCCGTCGGATCAGGAAAATTTCATCGCTTTAAGAACATTAAATGTTACTTGATCGTCTTGAATTCTCATGGTGAGTTCTCCTTTTTGCACGTCTATTAATGTTCTTCTCGTGGCCAGGAAAGGTAGTCCAAGGATGATTGACACTTCCTTATCTGCTTCAAAATCAAAGATAATGAACTTAGCAAGAAAAATAAACTTATCTACTCTTACCAAAACACCTTCGATCTATGCTAAAGATCGAGCCGCCAATTAGAGTGTCACAGTTGTGTGTCTTACTTCACCTATTCCTAAAAACTTGAAAATAGATTTGGGCATCAAGTTGATGCTTGCTCCTAAGTCGCACAAAGCTTTACCACTGTATGATTCTCCAATATTACAGGGTATAGTAAAGCTTCCAAGGTCCTTCAGTTTCAGAGGTAGCTTGTTTTGTAAGAACGCACTGCACTCCTTCATTAAAGCGACAGTCTCATACTAACAAAGTCTTTTCTTCTTGGACAAGATGTCCTTCATGAACATGACATAGTTGGGCATTTGTTCTAAAGCCTCTACCAACGGGATATTGATGTGAAGTTGCTTTAGAACATCCTAAAACTTCTTGAATTGCACCTCTTGCTTCTTCTTATTTGGTTGGAATTTTTAAGGATACGGAGGTGATCGAACTTTGGGTTGGACTAGACAACTTTTCTGAGGAGATAAATCTGTATCTATAGAAGATGTTAACTTTTCAGAATTCACTAGTTTAGATTTTACCTCGTCAGACTTTATAAGTTCTGACTCTTCTGGTGTAGGGATTTCAACTATTTGTTGACTTTCCTCCTTCTCGATAGGTTCAACCTTAACCGTCTTGGGCTCCAAAGTCTTACCACTTTGTAAGGAAACTACCTATCAATGTTCCTTACCCAAATTCCTTGGATTTTCTATATCGCTCGGCAAGGCTCCTTGCGGTTGGTTACAAAGCTCCGTAGCTAACAAACCCATTTGGTTCTCCAAACTTTTCAGTTTTGCTGCTTGGCTTTGGATTAAGGTGTCATTCTTTATCATGTACGCCTTCAACAAATTCTCCAAACTGTTAGATGATTCAGCTTGAGGTGGTTTAGGAACTTACTGATTAAACCATTAAGATTGATTGGGTCTATACTGCATGTAGTTGTTTGATCCATTTCCTTTGTTATTTAAGAAAAGTTTGGATTGTTGCGCCATGAAGGATTTTAGAAGTTGGATTGTGGTCCTTGTCCAATTCTATTTTTGTGTTGGTTCCCTACATAATAAATCGACTCAGGATTTGATGGACAATCCTCGAAAGAATGACCATCCCCACAATATACGCAAGAAACTACATCGAATTGACTTGGTGTTTGAGCTGCAACGAGATTAAAACCATTAGTAGTAAATTGTCTCAACATTGAAGATATAGAAGATACCTGAGTTGTAACACCCCTCACCCGTATTCAACGCCAGAATAGGGGTACGGAGCATTATCAAGATTTATTATACAATTAAACAAACATTTTTCATACATTCATCATAACCAAATAATCATCAATATAATTCACTCACATTGTCCCTAATACGAGCCTACGAGGCCCAACACATGCTTTAGGAGTAATTCGGTACTAAATCGATAACTTAGGAAACTTTTAGAAAACTAAATTTTTTCAAAATACAGGGGACACACGCCTGTGTGGCCCGACCGTGTGGACATTCGAAACGGGATCACATGGCCTTGTCCCAGCCCGTGTCCAACCCCGTGTAACTCTTTGACTTGGGTCACACGGCCAACACACACGCCCGTGTGCCCTAAAAATGGCCACACACGCCCGTGTGCCAGGCCGTGTGTTAGGCCGTGCCAAACCTGTAGGGTATACTGACTTATACCACACAGCCAATCACACGCCCGTGTGTTGGGCCGTGTAGAGCATACTGACTTGATTTTTAATTCAACACTAGGGGAAATACGGCCGTGTAACCTGATCGTGTGTCACACACGGTTGAGACACAAGCCCGTGTCTCTGCCCGTGTGGAGAAAAATTGGCTATTTACCAAGCCAATTTGTCACCCAAATTTGCATATACCTACATCAATCCAAATGGCACAAAACATGGCATAACTAGGCATTTAAATCAACTCTAATCAAACTCAACTCGTACCAAAACTCACTTTTACAATATAACAAAATAACCAATTCTAAATATGCATTATTGGCCTAGATTCACTAGCATACCAATATTTATAACTCAACCATTTGCTATCCATATCATCTATTATCACCAAACATCATATAATCAACATCCAACACATCACACAAGCCATATGCACATATATATACATCATCAACTAAATCAAAATAAGCCAACTCCATGGCTATATACAAAACCAAACTTTAGACATTCATAAGCCAATTCAAATGGCTAAATTCATTATCAATCCATAACCAAAATGACCCAAAATCCCTATACATGCCATATACTCAAAATACTTAAATTCAAAAGTACCAAAGTGATAGTTGGATAGTGTGATGAAGTCTCTGACGATCACTGAATCCGAGCTAGCTTGATTTCACTATAAAACACAGAAAAATAATCGATGTAAGCTATAAAGCTTAGTAAGCTCGTATGAAAATTATAAGCAAAACTCACCATTCAATCATATATTCAATCATCTATTTAACCATTCAAAATTTCACTATAACCATTCAAAATATGCATATAACATACTACAAAATATATATAACGACAATGTTAACATATATTTAATCATCTATTTAACCATGAACTCAATTCTTTCATATGTTCAAATGCATATTCAGTTTTTGTACATACTTGTATTGATACGTATCTATTTCTCACCATTTCATATCCTCGATATACCCATTGAACCATTTGGAATAATATAGGATACTCAGGAATCTCACACCCTAAGTGCCAATATATATAGCCGAAGCTATCTAAATTAAATCTTGCACTGAAGTGCCAATACATAGCCAAAGCTATCTCAATATCATATCTCAATAATGCTCACTCTCGAGCTATCAACGGGTCTGCTCACACTAGCTGACGGTCATGACATAGCTACACGGTCTCGCTCACACAAGTGACGAGAATCCGCAACACATCTTTGGATAACTCAACACCAGTGAGGGCGTATGGACCAAAGACCAAAAACAATAATAACCCCTAATGACATGTCATTCGTATCCTAATCTATTCCTAAGGTTCAACCGGGATTTCACACTTGCCGAATTGTCGTCAAATATGTCCGTAGAGTCGTATTCATAGCTTATGCAATATATAAGCATTTAAAATACAATTATAACAAAGCTTATTACATACGAACTTACCTCGAATGCAAAAATGACGAATTAAGTCGATTAATCCAAAACTTTGTTCTTTCCCCGATCTAAATTCATATTTTTCCTTTCTTAATCTAATTGGAATAAAAATTAATTTATTTAATTATCACTCTATTCAATTTAGTCCAAAATACACTTTAAAGCCATTTTACACTTTTCCCCTAATATTTCACATTTTTACAATTTAATCCTTATTTCATAAAATTACAAATTCATGCAATTCAATTAAAACTCATGCTTGCCGAATTTCAATTAGGTCCCTAGCAGTCCATTTTTCATTTATTTCACAATTTAACCACTAAATTTACACATTTCACAATTTGACCCCTAATTGACAATTTTGTCAAAAATCACTTTACAAATG
Source organism: Gossypium sturtianum (assembly GCA_025698515.1). Lineage (NCBI taxonomy): Eukaryota > Viridiplantae > Streptophyta > Magnoliopsida > Malvales > Malvaceae > Gossypium > Gossypium sturtianum. Next base: position 49,173,719 of record CM046943.1, read on the forward strand.
TTGTTTATCTAACAAAAACCATGCATTGTATACCATTAAACATCAAAATACATCAACATTCATCAATGGCAAAACCCTAAATCTTTAACAATTTTTCAAATTAGTCCCTGGGCTATCTAGACTAAGCTGTAATGATCTCAAAAACATAGAAATCATTAAAAACGAGACAAAATTTACTCACCAATTGAGCTAGGAAGCTTGGCCGAACATATCCATGGTTTTCTCTAGGTTAGAATCAGTTGAAGAAGAAGAAGATGGACATAAAATAGTGATTTTTGTTTTATTTATTTTAGTTTATTACACTAGTTACTAAATTACCCTTTACTAATACATTAAAACTTATATAAGTAATGTCCATATTTGTCCACTTACTTTAATAATGGTCTAATTACAACATAAGTACCTCCACTTTAAAATTCCATAGCTATTAGACACCTTTAGCTAATAGAATACAAGTTTTACACTTTACGCGATTTAGTCCTTTTTATCAAATTAAGCACTCAAACGATAAATTTTTTTAACGAAACTTTCACACAATTATTCTATCATACTGTAAACCTTAAAATAATAATAAAATAATTATTTCAACTTCATATTTGTGGTCCTGAAACCACCATTCCGATTTGACTAAAAATAGGTTGTTACATGAGCTGAGAGTGATGTAAGCGTGTCCATTTCATGCACTCCGGCTACACATCTTACTGAAGTTGCTCGACTTGTCGGCCATTGGTAATTGTTACTAGCTATCCTCCCAATGATTTCGTAAGCCTCATCATAAGACTTCGACAAGAGAGCACCATCTACAACCAACCTTGTATGTGTGCTAAGACCATTATAAAACATTTTCAACTCCATGCAATGTGGAATCCCATGATGAGGACACTTACAAAGTAATTCTTTGAATCTCTCCCACACCTTATACAAGGACTCATCATCCAATTATTTAAAGTGGTGATCTCATTTCGCAGCTTAACATTTTTTCTAGGTGGGAAATACTTAACCAAAAATTGCTCAACTAAATCTTGCCAAGTTTATATTGAACTAGGTGGCAACGAATTGAGCCATGCTCATGCTTGATCTCGCAGCGAGTATGGAAATAATTTCAACCTCAATGCATCTTCAGTTGCACCGGCTATCTTAAAGGAATCGCTCACCTCCATGAACAATCAAAGGTGAAGATGTGGATCTTCTGGGGGCATACCACTAAACTGGCCCATTGTTTGAAGCATTTGAAGCATTACAGGCTTAAATTCAAATTGGGGTGCCTCAATATCCAGCCTCCTAATCCTTGATTTAACTCATTAAAAAGAGGCACAGCGTACAGTCTTATGGTACAATCCCTATCATCAGCAATAAGGATGGGATTGTGCATATTATCGACTCCATTTCCTTGTCCATCGTTTTGATTTCCATGGTCCATTTTAGCTTGTCTCTGGCCTAATCATTCTCGTCTTCTTTGCCTAAATGTCCACTCAATTTCAGGGTCTACCGATAATAAATCGATAATTCGATCTATGCTCATAAAATCCTGAAAATAAAGAATAAAATATTAATTAGTAAAGTTAGGAATTAAAAAAAATAAAATAAAAACCAAATTGCAAATAATATTTTCACAAAAAAAAATATTAAGGCAACAGTCCTCGGCAATGATGCCAAAAACTTGTAACGCATGGTTTTGTGCAAGTGTACACAATCATTATCAAGTAATAAGTAACTAAAAGAGTTATCATCTCCACATGGACTTTATATGTTAATGAATTAATTGTAAAATTAGAGTTAACAATCTGGTAATAAAAACACAATATTTTTGAGTGGTGTGATGTAAAAATAATTACTAAATGTAATATGATCCCTAATGCAATTTTAATCTAAATGCAAAGTATGAAGTGAAATGTATGAAATGAGTTTAGTAGCAAAACACAAAATTCAACACTCAATAACATGAATAGGCTAGGATAATTACATCATTCAACTTAATTCATTTTTATCATGCTTAACAGTGTTAAGAAAATATTCCATGGCAACTCGATCTTTCATGAGTTTTGAAACCAAATTAAGTCCTTTCAAAAAATTTTACTTAGTAAAACATGCATTTTTCTGATCATATTAAAATAAGGGTTTCTTAGAATTCATGTGAAGTAACAGGGACATGTTAGGTTTGAAACAATTTAATACAAACCTAAAAACTATGCAAGATAATAGAGCTTGTTAAAGTTATTTTGGACCTTCAATTTAGTCGGGTTAGGATCTAAATTAAGCATTCATGATAAACCAAAATAGTAACATATTTTAATCCCACATTTAGCATACTTTTGGATGATTTACCCCTTGATTTATGTAAAAAGGTGCTGTTAATCCATTCTTTTCATGTCTTATACTCAGGAAAGCACCCAAGAATAAAAAGAATGAGAAACAGGCTCAAAACGGACCAAAATGGGCCAAAGAAGAAGTCGACACGGCCTGGACTAAAGCCCACACGGCCGTGCCTCCTCAAATATACTAGAACATGGCCTGATGTCGATCTACACGGTCGTGCCTCACTAACGGAGTCCAACACGGCCTGGCCACGATTCACACGGGCGTGTGCCATGGCCGTGCCCCTGCCGTGGAGGAGAGTAATTTCACTCGGAAAAGGATACTTAGGGGCAAAGAAACACATTCCAAAAGCCTATAAATACACCCTAAGTATAACCTAAAAGGGGGAGTCGACAGGCAGTCATCTAGGCCAAGGAGGCGAGCCGAAGAGGTCAGATTAGTGGGAAACTCTCAAGGGATAGCCAGTTGATCCATCTCCAGAAGCCGGAATTCTACTCAAGACAGAGGATCTCTCCTTCAATTCCTTCAGGGAGTTTTAGGGATTTCTTATGTTTTGTTTTATCTTTTTTTCTGAGATGTTTTTATTATTATTATGAACTAAACCCTTCAGATACCTGAAGGGGGATGAAACCTAGATGAATCTTGTTATTGTTTTCTGAACTATATGATAAATATTTGATTTGTTCTTAGTTATGTGTGCTTAATTCTTGTGTTGATATTTCGCGAATATTAATTCAAGTTGAATGTGCTTAGATGGTGGAGCAAAAGTCCCTGCTTAAGAGTAGATCTAGCATAATTAAGCGGAGTTGATCGCGCGCCTAGAGATAGGGTGACAAGATTTTGCCGGATTAGGGTGAAACCTAATATGGGAGTCCATAGATTAATTTACTGCGATTCTAGGGGGTTATTAATGGGAAAGAGATTTCAATTAATTAACCTAGGGTTAGACGTTATTCGCCTCAAGAGAGGGTTTAATATACGTTCGGGAGTCCTAAGGATCAAGTCAAGTGAATAAATCATCTGGTTCAGTGTTAGATAACAAGTGGAGTCTAGGTGGATACTTCCTAAGGGTATCGTCTTAATCAACTGAGTTTTTCCCAAGTATTTCCCCAATTCATTCTTTTTGTCTTTGCGTCTTTAGCTTAGTAATTAGTTAATTTAGATTAATAAACAACTTCACTTATTTTAGGCTAAATAATAGAAAGAAAGTTAGTATTAGTACTTTTAGTTCCTTTGGGTTCGACAATCCGATCTTGCCTAAGCTATACTACTGTTCGATAGGTGCACTTGCCTCAATCGTTGTCATAGTTAGTTTCCAGGTTCGATCATTATCTTTATAAATTTTAAAACTCTGACTTCACAGCGATCAATTCACTTTTCAACTATTGTGTCCATTAGCCGTCATTTGGTTAGGATCGCTCAGCTAATTCTAATGCATCTAAGTACGTATGAATGAAATACATGCTTGATTTTATTTGAAAACATGATCGATTGAGGCACAAACACTATAAACATGATTTAAGTAAACTTCATTAAATTAATGCAATCATCCTAGCTAAACAGATTTAAGCTACCATTATTGATGAAAAGATAGTAAAGAACATTGCAAACATGATTAAAATCAAAATAATAAAGTAAGAACGAATAAACTCTATTGAATCAGTAGTATCGTGACCTTTGATTGACGATGTTTTCCTCTGATCCTCTTGCTACTCCTTTGCGGCTCCTCAAGGTGGCTGGCCAAGAGATGATCTTATCAAGGTTTTGCTGGCTAAGAAAAGAAATAGAAATGGGATGCTATGTGTGGGAATGAACAGAGGAAATGAGAGAATGGAAGTATGTGTAACACGCTATACACGGTCTGGTCGTCAAGCTCGAATACGGTATGCCACACCACCGTCTCATGTTATATACAACAAGTAAAGGTTCATTTTAAACGAAGCGTCTTCTATTTTAGTATTCGTATATGTTTAAGTATATTATACTTGTTAGTTATCAATGTTATGTGCAAACCATATAAAAAATATTCCTAAAAATACGCGTTAAGATGCATAAGGTCCGTTTAGCAAAATTCTCAAAATCTGTCCGTAGGTATCGATACTGACACTAGTGTATCAATATTTTCTCTGTGTGGTATCGATACCACCTGGAAAATGATACCAAACTTGCATTTTGTTTCTCAACTAAATCCCAAAGTCTCAAAAATTATCGGTACTTGTAATGAAATATCGATACTTTGACCCCGAGTATCGATACTCAAGCAAAGGTATCGATACCAAATCTCTATTCTTACTCCCTACACATTTTAAAATACATAGGTATCGATTTTAAATCTCGAATATTGATACCTCTGCCCCTGGACTTAAAAATGCAATAGACATATGCAATTAACTCATTCCAAAATAGATTCTAAGCATCATGCATCACTTACTTCGATAAATAATCATCCAACGACTAAATTTAATAGTTCACATAGTCAAAATGTGTCCAAGCAAGATACATCAAGCCATCATTAAAGTTCATGAACATAAGCAACATATAAACTCACAAACTTCCAAGACTGAAATAAACAAAGTTGGTAAATAATCCAAACATATCATGGCACTAAACAAGTCTACCACATTGCCTTATTTCCCAAGACAAAAATGATTGAAAGAACACCTACAATAATAAATAAGTCTTCCTTGGATCACTCCCTAGGACAACCACACTGCCCATACTGAACCGTTACTAATCTGTAGATGTTAAAAAGAGTGAGTGAGCATACACAAGCTCAGTGAATGAGTGAAATAACCACAACGCAAACATTTCATTATGCATCCACAAAAAAACTACATACATATACAATACTAGAGTCTCATGTTTAGTAACGCGTAACACTTTAACATTCATCGTCTAACAGTTCATTTGCATAACATTTATATGGATAATTTTCATAGCAACCACATTTATTAAGAAATTCATCATACAACACACACATATATATAATACACGATAATCTGCACTTGAGTTATGAAACTTATAGTGAGCTCTATCATCACCTATCGGATACACGGATCTCTATCACACCAAACATAGACTCATAGAGTCAAACATTTCCCATAAGTGGAGCGTATAGCTAACACTCTCCTTATTTCCCCTCACATGTCCCATTGAATGAAGATTAGCTCACCTTCCCTTATCCCTCCAAACATATCCTAAGGCCTCAACGTCCAAAATCACTATACATATAGGTGAGTACTCACAATCATATGGCATGCCAACTATATCCAACGATTTCAAGAATCACCAGGCCAAAATATCAAATTTAACACACATATTACTTACCGATTGTAACAACCCGATTTTAGTCAAATCAGAACAGTGGTTTCGGGACCATAAATTTGAAGTCAAAATAATTATTTTATTATTAAATTGAGGTCTACAGCATGATAGTATGATTGTGTAAAAATTTCGTTAAGAAACTTTATAGTTTGAGTGATCAATTTGATAAAAAGGACTAAATTGCGTATAGTGTGAAAGTTGGGTTCTAATAGCTAAAGGTGTCTAATAGCTATAGAAATTTAAAGTAGAGGTCTTTATGTGGTAATTAGTCCATTTATGAGTTAATGGATAATAGTGGCTTGTTATTTGGTGTAATTAATAAGTGTTTTAAAGGTTAATTTAGGAAATTAACAAATAAGTGATAATTAAATAAAACAAAACATTTTTTTTTTATGTTCAGCTTCTTCAAAAACACACCAAAGCCAATTTTTCTTGGAGAAACTAGAGCTAGGGTTTGGCCATCTTCATTTTCTTCAATTAGGTATGATTTTTGTCCCATTTTTAATGATTTTTATGTTTTTGAGATCGTTGTACCTTAATCTAGCTAGCCTAGGGACTAATTTTCAAAACCGTTAAAGGTTTAGGTTTTTACCATTGATGAATATGTGTGTATTTTGATGTTTGATGATAGAAAATAAATGGTTGTTGTTAGATAAACAACATTTGTTAAGAGATTTTTGATAAAATTGTCAATTAGGGATTAAATTGAGAAATGTGATAAATTGTGTGGTAAGTGTGTGAAATAATGAAAAATATGGGCTGCTATGATAATAAGGGAAATTCAGCTAGCATGGGTAGGGACTTAATTACATGAAATTGCATTTTTATGAGCTAAGGACTAAATTGTAAAGATGTTGAAATATTATGAGCAAAAGTGTAATTTTTCCATAATATGCATTTTGGGCTAAATTGAATAGAAAGATAATTGAATAAGTTCAATTTGATATTATATAGATCAAGAAAAGCGAAGTTCAGATTTAGATTGGGAAAACAATAAAGTATTGGACTAGTCGGTCATGTTCTGACGTTTTTGTGATCGAGGTAAGTTCGTATGTTAATAAGCATTAATGTAATTGTGTTTTAAATGCTTTATTATTGAATTCATTGTGAATACAACCTTACGGATATGTTCGACAAAGATTTGGCAATGTAAAATCCCAGTTGAACCTTAGGAATAGATTAGGATACGAATGACATGTCATTAGGGGTTATGTGTTTGGGTGCTAGTCCGTACGTCCTACCGGTGGCTGAGTCATCCAGCATGTGTTGCGAATTCTCATCAGCTTGTGTGAGCAGCACCGTGTAATTATGTCTTGACCGTTAGCTTGTGTAAGATGACTCGTTGATAGCTCGAGAGTGAGCATTATATGAGATATGAGATTGAGATAGCATCGGCTATGTATTGGCTCTTAGGGTGCGAGATTCTCGAGTATCCGATATTATTCTAAATGGTTCAATGGGTATATCGAAGATATGAAATGGTGAGAGAAAGATACGTATCAGTACAGGTATGTACGGAAATCATATGAGCATTGAATTCATGAAATTGTGAGTTCATGATTAATTATGTGAATGAATATATGTTAACCTTGTGATTTAATGATTTTTGTAGTATATTATGTTTATTTTACTTGAATGGTGAATGATTGGTGAGTTTTACTTATTAATTATACGAGCTTACTTTGTTTATTTTTCTGTGTTTTATAGTTATTATCGAATCTTGCTCGGATTTGGGAGTCGTCGGAGATCTCATCACACTATCCACTGTCATTTTGGTACTTTTGAAATTATGTATTTGGTTATATGGCATGTATAGGAGTTGTGGTTGGTATGATATATATGTTAGTAAAGGATTTAACCATTTGAATTGGCTTGTAAATGATGTGTGTTTTGGCTAAGTGTATAGCCATGTGATTTGGATTATTTTGGCATGCTTGGTGATGTATATTTATATATGTGTAAATGGCCTATGTTATGTGATTGGTAATTGCTAGATGAATGCTTGTTGTGAATTGGTATGTTGAATACCAAATGGCTGAAATTTTGGGATATGGCATGCTTGTGATTTTAGGCAAGATAATGTATATATGAAGTTGACCAATTAGGTGAACTGTGAATGTAAAATTGGTATGTTTTGAATAGGTAAATTATGATGTTATGAACATTATAGTTCTTGGTATGGAATTAGCATGAGTTAGGCTTGGTTGAGATCGGTTTGAATGCCTATTTATGCCATGTTATGTGCCATTTGGTTTGTGTAGGTAAATGTAAGATTGGGTGAGAAAGATGGTGTAACACCCCAAACCCGGCCCATGCGTTATGAGCGGATTTGGTATGTCACACGAGCAAAACATGTTAAACCCTTTTTGTTCGTACTAAAATATTGCTTTGCTAAAAATCAAGAAAATAAGTTTGATTTGATAAAATACTACTAACCTCAAAGATTTGATTGATAAATCGATAAATTTGAACTAATGATCTACAAAACCGTGACTTTTGAAAACGACGTTGAAAATTTCGAAAGAGAATTCAAGTCTTTTGAAAATATCGTTAATAGTTCGAGAGTAATTTTTCGATTTAAAAATACGAAAAATTATTATGAAATCCTTTCTAAATATTCATTTTAATTATAAATAATTTGTTTAAGTTTTTAGAAAAACAATATTATAATTTGAAGTACTTTAAGCAGTTTATAAAATTCATCACACAATAAACAAAACAAAAAATAATCCAGAGGCCTTATTACAACCTTAATTCAAAATAGTAAAGTAATGAAAAATACTAAAAGAAATCCAAAATCCAGATTTAACCGTTTACGAAGTATGGCCTCCACCGAGTCATCCACGGCCCAGGTCTCCATCACTGATCATTACCTGAAAGGGATAAGGAAAATGGGGGTGAGTTACTAGAACTCAGTGTGTAACCCACTTACCATTGTCCACTGGGCCAAAATCCAATTAAGCATTTATTTAGGCTAAAGCCCATTTACAAAAGAAAAGAAATCATATATAATATGCATATGATATGCAATTCCCAAACCAAACCTAATTTCCATCCGCTACACACCACCCGTACCAACCAGCACACCTGTGGGGAGCTTTAGTCACCCACCCCGCCAACACACCAAAAGTAGGCATTAAGCCGTACATATCAAGTTTGTGGACAAGCCACCAGATTAACAGAATTTACATGGCATTTCCATTTTTCATATTTGTGGCAGAGCCACCAGAATTACGTAGCAGAGCTACCAGAACTTCTCTTCATCAATACCCCATTCCATGCAAATCATGTATATAATGCATAGCCATTCACAACAATTTATTCAGATATTTCTTACAAACATTATGACCCATTATAACAATTTATCAAGTAGGCCAATTAAGCAAATTATCATCTTGGCCCATATATCAAAATATCACATCGGCCCATATAGCAAATCTCAAATTGGCCCATATATGAAATTATCACATCGGCCCATATAGTCAAATCTCAAATTGGCCCATATAGTCAAATATCAATCGGCCCATATAGTCAAATATCAATCGGCCCATATAGTCAAATATCAATCGGCCCATATAGTCATATATCAATTTGGCCCATTTAGTGAAATATTTATATTTGGCCCATTAAGGGTATTTTCGTAATTTTCACAGTCTTAATACCAATTTCATAGTCTTTACCAAAATAGTGATAACTATTCCATTTTACCCAATTTCACCAAAATGTGATTTAATCAAGCGATTTACCACTAACACGTTTTTAAAATATCTAACCCATGAAATACGGTGTGAGATTACACACCTGATTACGGTTAGCACTACGCTTTCTCGATCGTCGATACCTAAAATATTATAACGGTCGATTAGACATTGCTTTCTATTTAATAAATCTACTCTAAAACAAACGATCTAAGATTTTACCCTCGGAATCCCGAACAACTACGATTTGTCGGTTCTCCCCGGTTGACGGTCCACAACCCGGTGGAAAATCCCGAATCACTGATGCCTCACAATTGCGAATGACCTCGAATAATTGATTCTCACCGGATGAGGGTCCACAACCCGGTGGAAAGTCTTGAATAGCCGAAATAGCCCTTCGCTTGAATTTAGGAGTGGGGATCGTAAGTCTGCTCCTTTTTCGCTCACCAATCACTACCCCTTTTGATTCGATATTGCTTGCCTCCATTGAAAACAATTACTAGTCCAACTAATATTACGTTACTATGAACGATCGATCTTAGGAGTAAGGTCAGCTTACCACAAAATTTGTATGATCGCAAGATGATAAATCAAGCGATTAAGTACCTAAAACATATAGTCGATAAATTATCCTTCAGTCCGATTAATACAATAACCAAGGGAGTTATTGAAAAGACTATGAGAGAACTTCCTTACCTTGAACAATGAAATTCCCGTTTCACACGATCTTCCTATGGCTAAAGTCGATTAAGAGATGTTTAGTAATCGACACTCCACTATTCCACTACAAGGAAGAGAATGATTTTATTTGAGAGAGTATAATAATATGATGGTTTCAGTTCATATGACCCTCCCAAATCAAAACTTATATTCAGCACTAAAAGAAAGAAAACAAGATAAAATGTTGGAAGAACGCTTACCGATTGATCAAAGATTGAATGTAAGTACGAATGAGAAGAACGGTAGAAAAGAAATGAGAGTTCGATTATAGAGAAAATGTAAATCAATATTCGGCTATGGTGAATAATATTAGACTGGAAGTGATGCTTGAAGGATTTTTGCAAAAAGAAAAGAAGGAAAAGTACTAGAATGGTGGATTAGTTTCGATTTTCAAGAATGATGAGTGAACAAGAGAAATGGTCTCAAAGTTATCTACATTCGGCAACAAAAGAAGAAAAGATGAGAATAAATTCACCAATGGTTTGAAGAATCGGCAAGAAGGAAGATTTTGAGAGAAAGAAAAATGTCACCAATGTTGCATAAATGAATTTTGGCCAAAAAAACAAAACTAAAACTTTCACCAATTGCCAAGACCAAAATCGGCTAGGAGAAAAGAATTTGGGAAGAGAAAAAAAAACACACTTGATGCTAATGGAATTGTCCAAAACTAACACTAAAGCCTTACCAACACCAACAAAAATTCGGCTATGCCCCTTAAGCCCCAAAAACTGTCCACATACATAGCTAAAATGGTCAACAATTTGCCACCCAAGCTTTCCAAAACATCACCCTCGAATTAAGCCTCATGTCCCCCTTTCTTTTTTATTTCCCTTGATTCCTTTCCCCAACTTCAACCTTTCCTTAATCTCTTTAGCCATCTTGCCATAAAAATGAAAGTCCAACTTACCATAATAACATGCTTGGCCGACACTTGATGGATGAGTGCAAAAATAAAAAGTCCAAATTTGTACACAAAGTGATTCGAACTTCCTCTCATCAAGTCCATCATATGGCGCCACTACCTCTTTACTAAATGCTCAATTATGCAAGCTATTTACTCAATTATTCCCATATGCTTCAAGGTCACTTACTCCACTTCCTTAAAGTGCTAAATGACAAAATTTTTTACTAGGTCCAAATAAACCCCGAGCCTTCTCAGGACCTCCTAAACATACAAAATTAATAATTTAACAAGCTTAACACCAAAAACAATGCAACACATAAAATTCAAAATTTTAGGATGTTACAATTCTACCCCCTTAAAGAAAATTTCATCCTCAAAATTTACCAGATTAAAAGAGGTGAGGATATTGTTGTCGAATCGCGTCCTCAGGCTCCCACATGGCTTCCTCTGCTCTGTGATTACGCCATAGAACTTTGACTAACGGCACAGTCTTTCTTCTCAGTACCTTAACGTCTCGATCTAGAATTTGCACTGGTTCCTCTTCGAACGACAAATCAGGTCTTATCTCAATTTCTTCTACCGGTACTATATGAGACGGATCCGATCGGTAACGCCTTAACATTGAGACATGAAATACACTATGTATCTTACTCAACTCCGGAGGTAACTCAAGCTGATAAGCCACTGGCCCAACATGTTTCAACACACGGTACGGTCCGATGAACCTAGGGCTCAACTTGCCCTTCCTTCCAAATCTGAAAATCTTCTTCCAAGGTGAGACCTTTAGAAAGACCTGATCTCCCACTGCAAACTCAATATCCTTACGATTCAGATCCGCATAAGATTTTTGTCTATCCGAAGCTTCCTTTAACCGTGCCCGAATTACCTTTACTTTCTTCTCCGTCTCTCGATATCACCAGACCCAATAATCTGCCGCTCCCCAATTCACCCAACAAGTAGGAGTACGACACCTACGACCATACAATGCCTCGTAGGGTGCCATCTGAATACTGGATTGATAACTATTGTTATACGCAAATTCTTCCAACGGTAGGAAATCTTCCCAACTACCCCTGAAGTCTATCACACAACCCCTTAACATGTCTTCCAAAATCTGGATTACTCTTTCCGACTGACCATCTGACTGAGGATGAAAAGCCGTGCTGAAATTTAACTTTGTTCCCAAAGCTTCATGTAAAGCTTTCCAAAATCGTGATGTAAACCTAGGGTCCCCGTCCGAGATAATAGACACTTTGGTACCCCATGTAACCTCACAATCTCTCGCTACGCACAACTTGGCCAACTTCGTAATGAGTAATCCGTCTGCGAACAGTAGGAAATGGGCGCTTCTTCACAACCGATCCACTATCACCCAAACAGAGTCTTTCTTAGTAGGCGATAAGGGTAGCCCACTAACGAATTCCATCGTTATCCATTCCCATTTCCATAAGGGAATCTTCACCGGTTGCAGCAGTCCCGACGGTAATTGATGTTCCGCCTTTACTTGCTGACATGTCAAACACCTACTCACGAAATCAGTAACTTCTCACTTTAACCCTGGCCACCAATACTGCTCACGGAGATCTCGATACATTTTATTTCCCCCGAGGCGCATAGTAGGGTGCATAGCATAAGGGTTACTATGCGCCTCCCGCAGAATCATTTGTCTCAAATCCAAATCTTTGGGCATACAAATTCTTCCGCAGAAACACAATACTCCATCATTATTCATTTCGAAATCCCCTTTTACACCACTTTCCACTTGCTGAAATAAGGAACCCAACTTTTCATCTGATAACTGCTTTTCCTTAATCTGACCCAACCACATAGGCTTCACCTGAAGTTCGACTAGCAGACTACCATCTTCATATAAGCTGACATGAGCAAACATCGCTCTCAAATCCGATATCACCTTACAACTCAACGTGTCTGCCACCACGTTAGCCTTTCCGGGATGATACTCGATTAAGAAGTCATAATCCTTCAACAGTTCTATCCACTTTCGATGTCTTAAGTTTAACTCCTTTTGGGTAAGGAGGTACTTTAGACTCTTATGATCCGTATAAATGATCGACTTCTCACCGTATAGGCAGTGTCTCCAAATCTTCAAGGCAAACACCACCGAAGCCAACTCTAAATCATAAGTGGGGTAATTTACTTCGTGCGGCCTTAACTGACGAGATGCATAAGCCACCACTTTTCCACCTTGCATCAACACACATCCCAAGCCCGTGTGTGATGCATCGTAGTAAATAATAAACTCTTTTCCAGCCTCAGGTTGAATCAATACTGGCGCTTCCGTCAGAATCTTCTTCAATTTCTCGAAACTTTCTTGCTGTTGATCTGACCAAACAAATGGTACTCCCTTGCGCAACAGTTTAGTTAGGGGTGCAGCAATCAACGAAAACCCCGAAACAAAACACCGATAATAACCAGCCAACCCTAAGAAACTCTGAATTTTGGCCACTGACTTTGGTGGTTTCCAATCCAACACAGCCTCTACTTTCCGGGGATCAACTCTAATTCTTTCGGCCGACACAACATGTCCCAAGAAGGTCACTTCCTTCAGCCAAAATTCACACTTACTGAACTTGGCATAAAGTTGCTTTTCTCGCAATATTTTCAATACTATTCGCAGATGTGAATCATGCTCTTCTTCATTCTTTGAGTATACCAAGATGTCATCTATGAACACCACCACGAACCGGTCTAAATAGGGTTGAAAGACTCGGTTCATCATGTCCATAAATGCAGCTGGTGCATTGGTCAACCCAAACGGCATCACCAAGAACTCATAGTGTCCATAACGAGTTCGAAACGCCGTCTTATGAATATCCGCCTCCTTGACCTTCAGTTGGTGATAACCCGATCTCAAATCTATCTTCGAGAAAACTAAAGCTCCTCGTAGTTGGTCGAACAGGTCATCAATTCTCGGCAACGGATACCTATTCTTGATTATCAACTTATTCAACTGCCTATAATCGATGCACATACGCATCGACCCATCCTTCTTCTTGACGAACAAGACCAGTGCTCCCCACGGTGGCACACTCAGTCAAATGAATCCCCGATCCAACAACTCCTAAATTTGAGCTTTAAGTTCCGCCAATTCTTTCGGCGCCATTCTATATGGAGCAATGGACACTGGAGCCGCTCACGCAATAATTCAATGCCAAACTCTACCTCCGATCCGAGGCAATCCAGAAGTTCCTCGGGAAAGACGTTTGAAAACTCCTTCACCGTTCTAACGCCTTCTACTGACGCTTCCTTGGCATCCAACGTGCTAATGAAGGCTAGGAATGCTCCACACCATTTTCGCAACATCTTTTCTGCCTTTAAAGTAGATACCACATTCGATATATAATTTCTCCTTTCACCTATCATCCCCACTTCTTTATCTTCTGAAGTTCTTATCGTCATCCACTTTGCAGCACAATCCAAGTTCGCACGGTGTTTCACCAACCAGTCCATGCCCAAAATAAGGTCGAACTCACCGAAAGGTAATTCTATCAAATCCGCCAAAAATGTTTCTCCTTGAACTTCTAAGGGTACATCTCTAAACAATTTATTTACTATCATAGATTGTCCTAAAGGACTAATTACTGTCATCTCCCTAGCAGTAATCTCAGATCTAATGTTCAGATTTCCAGATATAGCACTAGCAACATACGAATGGGTAGATCCGATATCTATCAAAGCAGTAATAGGTACATTAGATATGAAGAACGTACCGGTTATCACATCAGGTGCATCGCCATCCTCTCGGCGTCTAACCGCATAAACTAACCCTGGCTACCTCGCCTCCGCATTACCCCTAAAGCCATTACCTCTACCCGGTGCACCTTGACCTCGTCCTCCCCCATTACCACCTCGACTTGGCCCACGGCCTCTCGGTGGATGCTGAGCGCCTCTAGCTGGCTGTGTATCATGGATATGAGCTTCCTGAGTCAGAGCAATCTGTCGAGGACAATTCTTAAGCTGATGGTCCTTAGAACCACATTTGAAACAACCACCGGTTCTCTTCCAGCATTCACCAGAGTGTCGTTTTCCACAGTCAGCACATGGTTGTATCTGATTGGTAGCAGCTGGTACTCTAGCTTGAGCTGGCTCATCATTCCTAGACCTCTTCTGAAACCTTCTAGCAGGACTCGAGTACTTAAAGTCCCTCTTGCTCTTGCCTCTATCTCTTTCTCGGTTTTGTCGCTCCGAGTGCTTAGCCTCTTCGGCTATCATCGCTTTCTCCACCAGTGTGGCAAAATTCCTTTCTTGTTGTGGGGCTATCAGTACCCGCAACTCATCACTCAACCCGTCTTCAAAACGCACGCAGCGTTCGTAGTCAGTTGGCACAATACCTCGGGCATAACGACTCAGACGCAGAAATTCCGCTTCATAAGCTGCCACGGTCTTACTTCCTTGAACCAGATTAAGGAATTCCTTCCTTCGGGCATCCACATAGCTAGCCCCGACATACTTCCCTTGGGATGCAGTTTTGAAGAAATCCCAAGTAACGCGATCAGCCTGAGTGCCCTCCCGAACAGTAAGCCACCATTGATATGCCTCGTCCCTCAACAAGGACACAGCTCCTCTTAGCTTCTGCTCGGCGGTGCACTCCAGATCATCCATGATCCGTTCCACAGCTTCGAGCCAATACTCCACAACATTTGGGGCTACACCCGAGATACCCCTAAAAACCTCAGCACCATTTGATCTGAGCCGCTCCGATATTGACCCACGAGCTATTGGCCTCGATCTAGCCCCAACAACCTTTTTTAATACTCGTAACATTGCTTGGGACAGAGCAATGTCTTCTCCCATACGGTCATGTGATCCATTTTCTGAAACAGGTGACGCCGGTGCGTCCATTTCCGGCACATGTCCCGATGCCTCAGACACAACTCTAGCACCTCAGCCTCTACCACAGCCACGTCTACCACGTCCACGTCCTCTAGCGCTCATATTGAATATTTCAATTTAATCTGATTACAAGTTTTATGAATCAGCATACTATTTCGATATTTATTAAACAATATCTTATGAGGTATAAGAAGTAAGGTCGTTTTCGTAAACGCATCCTATAGTCTCAATCTCTATAGTTTCAACATCTAAAACTAAAAGTTCTAGAGTGTTCCTATAGTCATATCACAATAATAATCATTCAATTAACATACACTTACTTGACTTGGTGCCGAATACTCGTGGTGCCATACTTCCTTTAAAGACACACGTTCTATAATTCAAAATAGTTTTGAACCAAAATGTTTTTGAACCCAAACCACAGCCGAGTTTTGAACCGGGCTCTGATACCATAAAATTTAACACCCCAAACCCGGCCCATGCGTTATGAGCGAATTTGGTATGTCACACGAGCAAAACATGTTAAACCCTTTTTGTTCGTACTAAAATATTGCTTTGCTAAAAATCAAGAAAACAAGTTTGATTTGATAAAATACTACTAACCTCAAAGATTTGATTGATAAATCGATAAATTTGAACTAATGATCTACAAAACCATGACTTTTGAAAATGACGTTAAAACTTTCGAAAGAGAATTCAAGTCTTTTGAAAATATCGTTAATAGTTCGAGAGTAATTTTCCGGTTTAAAAATATGTAAAATTATTATGAAATCCTTTCTAAATATTCATTTTAATTATAAATCATTTGTTTAAGTTTTTAGAAAAATAATATTATAATTTGAAATACTTTAAGCAGTTTATAAAATTCATCACACAATAAACAAAATAAAAAATAATCCAGAGGCCTTATTACAACCTTAATTCAAAATAGTAAAGTAATTAAAAATACTAAAAGAAATCCAAAATCCAGATTTAACCGCTTACGAAGTATGGCCTCAACCGAGTCATCCAAGGCCCAAGTCTCCATCACTGATCATTACCTGAAAGGGATAAGGAAAATGGGGGTGAGTTACGAGAACTCAGTGTGTAACCCACTTACCATTGTCCACTGGGCCAAAATCCAATTAAGCATTTATTTGGGCCAAAGCCCATTTACAAAAGAAAAGAAATCATTTATAATATGCATATGATATGCAATTCCCAAACCAAACCTAATTTCCATCCGCTACACACCACCCGTACCAACCAGCACACCTGTGGGGAGCTTTAGTAACCCATCCCGCCAACACACCAAAAGTAGGCATTAAGCCGTATATATCAAGTTTGTGGACAAGCCACCAGATTAATAGATTTTACATGGCATTGCCATTTTTCATATTTGTGGCAGAGCCACCAGAATTACGTTAGCAGAGCTACCAGAACTTCTCTTCATCAATATCCCATCCCATGCAAATCATGTATATAATGCATAGCCATTCACAACAATTTATTCAGATATTTCTTACAAACATTATGGCCCATTATAACAATTTATCAAGTAGGCCAACTAAGCAAATTATCATCTTGGCCCATATATCAAAATATCACATCGGCCCATATAGCAAATCTCAAATTGGCCCATATATCAAATTATCACATCGGCCCATATAGTCAAATCTCAAATTGGCCCATATATCAAATTATCACATCGGCCCATATAGTCAAATATCAATCGGCCCATATAGTCAAATATCAATCGGCCCATATAGTCATATATCGATTTGGCCCATTTAGTGAAATATTTATATTTGGCCCATTAAGGGTATTTTCATAATTTTCACAGTCTTAATACCAATTTCATAGTCTTTACCAAAATAGTGATAACTATGCCATTTTACCCAATTTCACCAAAATGTGATTTAATCAAGCGATTTACCACTAACACGTTTTTAAAATATCTAACCCATGAAATACGGTGTGAGATTACACACATGATTACGGTTAGCACTACGCTTTCTCGATCGTTGATACCTAAAATATTATAACGCTCGATTAGACATTGCTTTCTATTTAATAAATCTACTCTAAAATAAACAATCTAAGATTTTACCCTCGGAATCGCGAGCAACTACGATTTGTCGGTTCTCCCCGGTTGACGGTCCACAACCCGATGGAAAATCCCGAATCGCTGATGCCTCACAATTGCGAACGACCTCGAATAATTGATTCTCACTGGATGAGGGTCCACAACCCGGTGGAAAGTCTCGAATAGCCAAAACGATTTCTTCGCTTGAATTTAGGAGTGGGGATCGTCGAATCCGCTCCTTTTTTCGATCACCAATCACTACCCCTTTTGATTCGATATTGCTTGCCTCCATTGAAAATAATTATTAGTCCAACTAATATTACGTTACTATGAACGATCGATCTTAGGAGTAAGGTCAGCTTACCACAAAATTTGTATGATCGCAAGATGATAAATCGAGCGATTAAGTACCTAAAACATATAGTCGATAAATTATCCTTCAGACCGATTAATACAATAACCAAGGGAGTTATTGAAAAGACTTTGTGAGAACTTCCTTACCTTGAACAATGAAATTCCCGTTTCAGACGATCTTCCTATGGCTAAAGTCGATTAAGCGATGTTGTAGTAATCGACACTCCACTATTCCACTACAAGGAAGAGAATGATTTTATTTGAGAGAGTATAATAATATGATGGTTTCGGTTCATATGACCCTCCCAAATCGAAACTTATATCCGGCACTAAAAGAAAGAAAACAAGATAAAATGTTGGAAGAACGCTTACCGATTGATCAAAGATCGAATGTAAGTACGAATGAGAAGAACGGTAGAAAAGAAATGAGAGTTCGATTATAGAGAAAATGTAAATCAATATTCGTCTATGGTGAATAATATTAGAGTGGAAGTGATGCTTGAAGGATTTTGCGAAAAGAAAAGAAGGAAAAGAAGTAGAATGGTGGATTAGTTTTGGTTTTCAAGAATGATGAGTGAATAAGAGAAATGGTCTCAAAGTTAGGTACATTCGGCAACAAAAGAAGAAAAGATGAGAATAAATTCACCAATGGTTTGAAGAATCGACAAGAAGGAAGATTTTGAGAGAAATAAAAATGTCACCAATGTTGCATAAATGAATTTTTGCAAAAAAAAAAAACAAAACTAAAACTTTCACCAATTGCCAAGACCAAAATCGGCTAGGAGAAAAGAATTTGGGAAGAGAAAAAAAACACACTTGATGCTAATGGAATTGTCCAAAACTAACACTAAAGCCTTACCAACAACAAAAATTCGGCTATGCCCCTTAAGCCCCAAAAACCGTCCACATACATAGCTAAAATGGTCAACAATTTGCCACCCAAGCTTTCCAAAACATCACCCACGAATTAAGCCTCATTTCCCCCTTTCTTTCCTATTTCCATTGATTCCTTTCCCCAACTTCAATCTTTCCTTAATCTCTTTAGCCATCTTGCCATAAAAATGAAAGTCCAACTTACCATAATAACATGCTTGGCCGACACTTGATGGATGAGTGCAAAAATAAAAAGTCCAAATTTGTACACAAAGTGATTCGAACTTCCTCCCATCAAGTCCATCATATGGCGCCACTACCTCTTTACTAAATGCTCAATTATGCAAGCTATTTACTCAATTATTCCCATATGCTTCAAGGTCACTTACTCCACTTCCTTAAAGTGCTAAATGACAAAAAAATTTACTAGGTCCAAATAAACCCCGAGCCTTCTTAGGACCTCCTAAACATACAAAATTAATAATTTAACAAGCTTAACACCAAAAACAATGCAACACATAAAATTCAAAATTTTAGGATGTTACAGATGGCTTGGAAAATAGCCTATTTTTTTCAACATGGGTAGAGACACGGGCGTGTGTCTAAGCCGTGTGTGATACATTGTCAGGTGACACGGCCGTGTGTCCCCTGGTGTTTAATTAGAAACCAAGTCAGTATGCTCCACACGGCCTAGCACACGGGTGTGTGACTTTGCCGTATGGCATTAATCAGTATACCCTACAGTTTTGGCATGGCCTAGCACACGGCCTAGCATACGGCCTGGCACACGGGCGTGTGTGGCCATTTTGAAGGGTACACAGGCTAGTCAAACGGGCGTGTGGTTGGCCGTGTAACCCAAGTCAGAGAGTTACACAGGGTCGGACACGGGCTGGGAAACGACCATGTGATCCCATTTTGAATGTCCATACGGCCTATGACACGGGCGTGTCTTTGGCTGTGTGAGACACATGGCTGGGCCACACGGGCGTGTGTCCCCTGTATTTTGAAAATTTTCTAAGTTTTCCAGGATTTTTCTTAAGTTATCGGTTTAGTCCCGAATCACTTCTAATGCATGATTTGGGCCTCGTAGGCTCGTAATAGGGAATATATGATTGATTGTGAATGATTTTTTATTTGAAAATGATAAATGTATGAGAAGTGTATTTTTGTGTATGTAATAAGTCTAGTAATGCTCCGTAACCCTATTCTGGCAATGAATACGGGTCAGGGGTGTTACAGCGATTATCCGAGCACTATCACTGCAAGTTAGCATCTTTTGCAAAACACTATCACTTTCATATAACATATATATATCATGTACACATTTGCACTTTTCACAGCAATTACCATATTCACATATCACATATTTGAGCTTCTCGTCACTATACACAATTTCATAATCATATAGGAACACAAACCACACAATAATGTAAATACAAGAAAACTTACACTCGAAATTTTGAGTAGGCGTTTAGGCTACTACTAAATTCCCAAATGACACATGACTCGTGTCTACGAGTAGTGATTCCAAACACTCACCACTAATCCTTTCACCGAGAAGCCGAAAGCTCAATCTAACTCTTTCTTTAATTGGTTAAAGGCTCTAATGAATCCAAGGCTTCACACACAACAATTATAAAATAAAAAGTCAAATAACGGCTAAGGATTCACTCAAACCAACCAAAACACAAGCCTAAGTTGAGTTTCAAAGTAGCTCAAAACTATCAACATAACAAACTTAAAATTCTCAAAACTCGGTCTACGCTTAACCTTTTCGCCTAAAACAAATTTCGTTCATCTTATTAATCATCTACACCTAATTACTAACATTTAAATTACACTAAAATGCTTAGTTCATGGTATCGACATTTTTCGACATCTTTTAGGCAATTTTCACAAAATTCATTAAAACATGAGAAATCATTAACAAAACTTCAATGTAAGTTTAAAAACTTCTTAATCACATTGAAACTAATGGAATAACACTTTAAAATCACATTTTTACCTAAAATCTCATAATTCACCATTAATGACTCTGTTTTCAACTTTTATTAAAAACTTACGATTCAATGGCTAATACTTCAATTTTAAGAACTAGATATCATGAAAAAGTCATAAGAATTTGAAATATTACCTTTGATAGAAGATTAGATGAGTTTTGAAGCAAATTCAAAAAACCCACATTTGGAGAAGATGATGGAATCTTTAGAGTTTTTGAGTGTTTTTCTTGGGGATTTATGAACATAATTGGCTTGGGAATGTTAGGAAATCAAAGTGCTATGGTTTGGGAAGCAAAAACCAATGGAAGGGGCAAGGGAATAGCAAGGGACGGCAAAGCTTGTTTTGGAGGGAAAACCTATCGTGAAATCATGATGATAGGGGAAAATAGGCTGAATTTTAAAATCTAGGCTAATTGCCTCTTAAAAACTCATAGTTTTGACTCTATTTCAATTCAGTCCTTTTCTTAAAATTAAAGACTTCTAGAGCACTTTTTCAAAAATTGATTTAACAGCTAAGATGCCATAGTCGAATATAATCTTAATTTACCATGCTACAAAATTTTGAGCACTCTAGAGCTAAAATTCTTAAAATACCCCTAAAACTCTTAGGCCCTATTTTAGGGCATTACAGAATGATATGAAATGAGAGATGAGGGATTGAGTAAGGGATGAGAGATATGTAAGATGGGAGTGGGTATTTATACTTGAGGTTGGCAGGAGAGTTTACTAAAAATAGTGAAAAATATCCCCCCATTTACTCCTTTACTTGGCTGGCCACACATTATGGAAAAGGGTGGATGATGGTTGCTTGATTCAAGCATGAAATCATGCTAGAATCAAGAAAGGGTTGATGATTTCAAGGGCAAACTTCATGGGCTCTTTTCTAATTTAATTTCAATTGTAGAGACCTCCAATAAATATCCTAAAACTGATTTTTGGGTAGCCAACATGCTTGTGCCGAATTGGACTTGTCTTCCCTTTGTTTGGACGATTTTGTAACCCATTAAATAATCAGACTTGTCCACCATGTAACATCATTTTTAACTGGGTCAAAGTAACATCTCTATGACCTAGTTTACATGGTTTTGCCGTCCAAGTAGGGTAGAATTGCTCGTGTCCATGCAAGAATTCTAATAAGCTTCATATTATATCAACTTCATGGTCCTCCTGCATAATAAAATATAACACATTAATAAATAACATGAAATAATTTAATTTATGCATAAAATTAATACAATAAAGCACATATTTGCATGTTTTATAAATTCATGCCCATCATCAGAACATAAACAAAATTCACCTAATTAATTAACAAATACTTGAAATTAATATTATTTTTCAGTTAAAAGGTGTTATAAACTGCTAAGAAAACCTATATAAATTAGAGTTTACAACACTCAAAGGGGTACTAGAATATATGTTAGTCAAGGTGCGAAGCTTTATCATTCCTGCAGATCTTGTAGTACTTGATTTTAAGGATTGTGAGATACTTATCGTACTAGGAAAACCTTTCCTGGCCACTTCTAGATCCACCATTGATTTAAAGAAATACGAGTTGACAATGAAAATTAATGTTGAGACTGAAACCTTCAAATGTGGCTATCAACTGAATGAGGAAAATGGGAGGAAATTAGGGGAGCATTGCAAAAAAAATATCTATTTCTGACATTCCCGAATCAAGGGAAATGCTTCCTTTTATGGATACAGAAAGAATAAACAGGTTCAAGGAACGGGACAAATGGGCAAAAGCGAAATGGCACAATGGATTATGAACCAATGCTAATAGAATAAAAAGATTATCCACTAGTGAATTGGATATACTGCTGGATATAACTTAAAATTTGTGAATTGCTGCATAATATTTTTAAATTCTTGTATATCTAACTAACCACGTAATTTATATTTTAACCTTTATTTGATGTAGGTTTATCCCTAGATCGAAACATCCTTAAGATGAAGTTTTGGGCCGAA
The DNA here is from genome assembly GCA_025698515.1 of Gossypium sturtianum. Taxonomy (NCBI): domain Eukaryota; kingdom Viridiplantae; phylum Streptophyta; class Magnoliopsida; order Malvales; family Malvaceae; genus Gossypium; species Gossypium sturtianum. The sequence goes on from CM046943.1 coordinate 49,196,798, forward strand.
ACAGAGTCGTTGTCGCGACATCACAATAGCAAGTCACGACGTACCAGACAGTTCCTATGAATCTCTAAATTGGCAGATGTGTCGCGACACGGAACCCCTATGTCACAACATCGCTGCAAGTTTTTACAGGGTTGACCCGACCAATTGCGCAACCCGGTGGCTTAAAGATTAATTTTACCCAATTTCTAAACCTTTAAAACCTTATTTTATAACCTGATAAACTGAAATAGTAACATATTTTAATCCCACATTTAGTATGCTTTTGGATGAATTATCCCTTGATTTATGTAAAAAGGTGCTCTTAATCCTTTCTTTTCATGTTATATACTTCAGAAAGCACCAGGGGATGAAAAGAACGCAAAACGGGCTTAAAACGGGACAAATGGGCCAAAGCATGAAATCGACACGGCCTGGACCAAAGATCACACGGCCGTGCCTCCTTAAAGATCTCGAACACGGCCTGGAACATGATTTACACGGTCGTGCCTCATCAACGTAGTCCACAGGGCCTGAGCACGACTTACACGGGCGTGTGCCATGGGCGTGTCCCTGCCGCGGCCAAGAGAATTTTTACTCGGATTTGGATACTTGGAGGCATAGAAACATATTCCAAAGACTATTCAAACACCCTAGTAGGAACTCTACTTGAATTAGGATACTTTGGGGCCAAGTAAGGCATCTCGAAGTCTATATAAACACCCAAGGGGGCAACTTGTCAAGGGAGTTCGGCAGAAACCCTTTGTCGAGGGAGCCCAAAGGCATCATCTAGGGGCGTCATGCTAGGCCAGAGAAGGCAGATTTGTGGGGATCCACTCAGGGATAGCCAGTTGATCCATCTCAAGAAGCCAGAATTATACTCAAGACGGAGGATCTCCTCTTCAATTCCTTCAGGGGGTTTTAGGGATTTCTTATGTTTTGTTTTATCTTTTCTCTTGAGATGTTTTCCTTTATTGTTATGAACTAAACCCTTCGGATACCCGAGGGGGATGAAACCTATGATGAATCTTGTTATTTTATTATTTAAATTATATGATAATAACTTAGTTTGTTCTTAATTATGTGAGCTTAATCCAAATTTAATGTGCTTAGGTGGAGGAGGAATAGACCCTGCCTAAGAGTAGATCCAACATAATTAAGCGGAGTTGATCGCACGCCTAGAGATAGGGTGACGAGATTTTACCGGATTAGGGTAAAACCTAATATGGGAATCCATAGATCGATTTACTACTATTCTAGGGGGTTATTATAAGAGAACGAGAGTTCCACTAATTAACCTAGGGTTAGACGTTATTCGCCTCGAGAGAGGGTTTAATATACGTTAGGGAGTCTTACAGATCAAACTAAGTGAATAAATCGTATGGTTCAGTGTTAGATAACAAGTGAAGTCTAGGTGGATTCTTCCTAGGGTATCTTCTAAATCAACTGAGTTTTTCCCAAGTTTCCAAATTCGTTCTTCTTTGTCTTAGAATCTTTAGTTTAGTAGTTAATTAATTTAGATTAATAAACAACTTCACTTATTTTAGGCTAAACAATAAAAAGAAAGTTAGTATTAGTACTTTTAGTTCCTTTAGGTTCGATAATCTGATCTTGCCTAAACTATACTACTGTTCGATAGGTGCACTTGCCTCAATCGTTGTCAGAGTTAGTTTCCAGGTTCGATCATTCTTTTTATAAATTTTAAAGCTCTGATTCATAGCGATGAAGTTTTTGGCGCCGTTGCCGGGGAACTAAAATATTAAGAAAGCTCTATTTTTATTATTTTAGCCATTTTTATTTATTTTTTGCATTTTATTTTTATTTTTATTTTTTTCTTCGCTAAATTTTCTTTTATTTGCTTTTGTCAGGAAAATTTTAGTTTATAGAGGAGATGCCACTGAATAATTATCAGTGGCAAGTTATGAGGACAAAGCCAACAAAAGCAGTCGATATCTACAACCTCGACCCAGTAACCAGGCTATCAACCCAGTTAGAGATGATACATAAAAAATTTGATGGTTTATACGGTTCCTCGCAGGCACATCCAATTATACAGTGTGAAACAAGCAGAGGCGTGGTGAATCCCGAATACCCACCCTACGGACATGGCATGGAAAGCGAACAAGTCAACTATATGGGTAACTATTCTAGAGCACAAAATAATTTTTATGATAACACTTATAATGCAGGTTGGAGGTACCATCCCAATTTCTCGTGGGATGATCAAAGTAGCCAAAGGCCGAAACTCCTCAAAACTTTCAACAACCACCTCACCAACAGGAAGAGGAGTCGAACCTTGAAGAGATGTTGACAAAATTCATGGCGACTCTACAGATAACCGTCTCCAAAAAAATGAGACAACACTTAATGACCAACAAGCATCGATCAAAGGGATCGAGAGCCAAGTTGGGGAACTTATCGAGTCGGGCTTGGGGAACTTACTAAGTCGGTTATACAACTTGCTAAGTCGATCTCGTAACTACCACAAGGAAGCTTACCAAGGAATATCAAAACTAAGCCGAGTGAGCAAAATCAAGCCATTTACGATAGTGAAGGGTTAGACGAACCAAACTCAAGGGAAGAACCCGTGGTAAGTGAAGGTAAGGTTGAAGTGTGCCATGATATACCAAACCTGCAATTACAGAGTACCAACCTCGTGTGCCATATCCCGATGCAACAAAGAAAGACCACACAGAGGAAGAAGTCGGTGAACTCACACTTCGTGTAGACGATTTAAACAATCACTCGTCAAGCTCTTGACTCAACTAGGACATCGAGTAATAAATGTACGAACGTTAATTTTATTGATAACCATTTGGTTCAACCTTCTTTACAGGAAGTATCAAGAAATCACCTAGCTGAGCTAGATCTTAGACCTCGTACCCATAAAGAAATAATTCATGAAGAACTAAGGCTTCAGGTCGATGAACTAGACGAGTGGAAAACACACTTTAAAGAGAAACTAGGAATACACGAAGTGAAACCGAAGGAAACCCCAGACGAGCTGATAGGAACAACAAATCACTTCAAAATAGGGGATCAGGTATTGTTGAATAAGGAAGACCCTCGAATCGCCAATTCCCTCAAGACAAACGAAGAAATCACTTTTGAGGTACTTGATGTCTTCTTATACGGGCCAGTCGAGGTAAGCAATCCTAAATTCAGTACTTTTGAGGTAAACACTACTCGACTTAAATTTTATATCCAAAATCGAGTTGATCGCATGAGGAAGGATTTTCACCTCCTCAAACCACCTTGACCATATGAATGAGAGGTAAAGTCTAGCTTAAGACTATAAACGAGCGCTTCTCGGGAGGCAACCCGAGCACTAACCCTATTAATTTTTACATTTTTTGTTTTACTTTTATTTTTAATTCTAGCACCTAACCATTAACTAACCAAAGTACAGATTTCCATGCTCACACGGCCTTGCACACGGCCGTGGCCGTGGTTATGTGGAAGCCAGAAGGACAAACCACGGACGTGCTAGTAACCGTGCATGACAAAGAATGATTTCTTTTCCCAACACGGGCTGCGATAAAAAGCCACGCCCGTGCCGACTTCCCGTGTGAGGTTACTGACTTATTGAGCACGGGAGAGACACGGCTGTGCCCTACAACCGTGCGAGGTTACTGACTTGACGAGCACGGGTTAAACACGCCCGTTCTAAAGGACCGTGAGAAGAATACCCGGGTGTGCTACGAGACCCACGGCCGTGGTAAAACACTTAAACGCGCCCAAAATTCAAAATCACGGAAAACACGGACTGATTAAACTCGAACAAGGGCGTGGACCGTATCACTATTTAAATATTTACTTTTATTTCTATTTTTATTTTTATTTTTATTTTCATTTTTATTTTCATTTTTATTTTCATTTTCATTTTCATTTTCATTTTTATTTCCTTTATTTTATTTTCTTTATTATTTTCTTCTTGTTATTCATTCCATTTAGATTAAGCTTGGGATACAAAAGAAATTAGGATGGTCGCTTCGAGGACTCAACCGCTTCGAGACGCTTCCCACGCTCACCTCCAATCCTATCCAGCTTTTTTTCATCGCTTCATCCAAAATTCGGAAGTTTCCTTCTCTCCCATCTTACGATTTTATGATTATTTTGATATTATCTACCTTTGTACATTGAGGACAATGTACATCTTAAGTGTGGGGGGGTTAACTATAGTATTATTTGAAAATCCCTGAATTATGCCTTGTATTAAAGTAAGTTTCTCATATTATGATTAGAATGAAATTTCTGATGATTTATGATTTTTATTGATATGTTTTAGATTAAGTCATTGATAATTGTGCATTGATAGTTAAATTCTAAGAATACTAGAGAATTAGGAATGATAAGTCTATTTTTCAAGAATTAAAATTTTTTTTGGATGTCTACCTGAATTTAAATATTACTTTGAAGTTTGAAATTTACGAGGTTGACATCAAAATACCCATAATTTTTGTGAGATTTTGAGCCTCATAGAGCATAAATTCTTTTTCTTGCTCACTTTATTGATTATGAGTGTGTCAACATTGATTTGTTATTCTAGAACTTGCATCGATTATACATGTTGAGACCACATCTTTGATTTGATATACAGAAATGATAAAGGCACCTAGGATTTAACCCACTTACTCTACTAAAAATCCACATTCATAATTAACCCCTAGTGAACCCCTTTGATCCTAACAACCTTTTTTATTGACTCACCCACTGATATTAACCCAAAACCCTTTGTATATTTGTTATCACCATTCCTTGACTCCCTTTTTGTCGAGATTTGATTTTGAGCAGTTGCCTAACTATGTTCTATATTTCAGTTGTTAAAGTTCTTTATTATTACTTAGTTTATTCTTAAAAAAAAAACAAAAATAAAGTATATTCATGTAATTATGTGAGCTTACACGCTTGAATTCCAAATATTGAAGAAGAAGCTCGTATTATTAGTTTCAAAGTTTCAATTCTTGTAATTATTTATTTATCAGTTCATTTTTTTCTAGTAAGGTAATTTATCAATTCAATCTCGATTCTAACCTTCTAATTCGGCCTATATCCATACCCTTAACCTAAGCCCCGTTACAATCTTGTTTAAGACCTTTTGATTTGTGTTTCATCTCATATTACAGTGGTGGAGATTTGATTTTCATGCAAGCCTATGGGATTAACTTTTCAGGTTTTGTAACACCCCAAACCCGGCCCATTCGATACGACCGAATTTGAAATGCCACTGCGGAACACGTTTAAAAATATTCTTACTTAACAATGAAAAACCGTTAAAAATTTGTTGCCCTTGATAAAACATTTAAAACATTCTAAATAAAATTAAGTGGTGATAAAAATACCGATTCAAAACTTTAATATGACTTTTGAGATATAAATAGCTTTTAAAATTAAACTACCAAAATATTAACTTAATTACAAATCCAACCAAACTTAGCAAAATTCAAATACTTTAAGGCCCTTATTACAACAAATAACTATTCAAAATACTTAAAATACTGAAGTTAATAAATTCTATTATATAATGAAAACAACTTCTTCTCGCATGGGCCACCTCGTATCCACTCCAACCCGGTCCGATCATCATCCATCACCGCGATGTTGATAAAAATTTGGGTGAGTCATACGCACTCGAGTGTGTAATTACTCCACTGAATTCCACCCACATGTTAACCACATATTAACTCATATATCAGATATCAATTATCAAATTCACATGTTATCACATTCTGGCTTGGCCCATATTCATATCACATTCATATAATAGGGTAGTTAACCACATAATTTCCACATACCGGGCTTAGCCCATTTCCACACCGATCCACATTCATATACTGGGCTTTGCCCATTTCCACATTAATCCACATATCATATTGGGCTTGGTCCATTTCCACATATGTTCACATACGAAATCATGCAATTATGAAGCCCAACCCAAACCTAGGGTCCATCCGCTACACACCCCCTTATCCAAATTTACCTACCACACACGAGATTATCAAATCACCCTCTCCTTTTTTCACTCCAAAGGCAATCACCGCCGTCCACGTGCAATTAAGCACAATAGTCCACAACGCGACCTCGGTCAAGACCAATCTACGATGTAGCCGTAGCTTACACCAAAACCACGATGGGACACATAGTCACTCATCAACCACGATATAGCACATAGCTTATATCAACCACGATGAGGCACATAGCCACTCATCAAGCCACGCGAACTTAATCGTAATTAATCCACAACGTGACCTCGCCAATGTCAATCCACAATGTAGCTCAAGGCTAACATCAAACCACGTGCTCAAGTACACCCGCATCTTCTTTCATATCATATCCCACCCATGCACATGCAACATATAATAATGTCATTATAATAATGCATGTACAAAGGTTGTTCGTACATACAATCTCATTCATATAGGCACATTCACATTCTTTCAATAATCAACACTAACTCGGTATTCGATATACCCTCTAGAGTATCCATATCACATCACATCACTGCACTAGTTAACCCATAAACATAACACATACAAATATAGCATAAACCCAGAAATGGTGGGTTAATCACACACCTGTCTATTTAGCGAAATCCCGAACTACTCGAATCTAACACGATCTAGAATCCCGAAAGATCTCTTGCGCTAGGCTGTACCTTCCCCCACAATCGGTCTTAACACATTTAATAAGAGTTATAGGGCCATTCGGCCAACCTTGGAAATTAGAGCCTAAACTCTTGATTTCGGCACGCTTATGAAGAAAACTCAAAACCGATTATCAAAGGAGAGAACTTACTTACCACTACGCCAACACCCTTAGAGAAACGACTTCTAGATCCCAAAAAGAAAGAGTTTCGGCACCTTAATGATGAAAAGAGATCACGCTAAAGTGGAGGGGATTTATGCTTAGAGGATTCGGCAATAAAGAAACGAGGGGTAGAGGGTTTTGGCTTTTGTCAAGTAATGGAAGAAAGAATAGTTCTTGGGGAAGATGATGATTTCGAGTGAACAAAGCAAAGAAGAAAAGATACATATGGCTACTTCAACATTCGGTTTTGGCTTCAAAGAAAAGAGAGGAAAAGAGAACCTCTTTTGACTAAAAACTTTCGGTCAAAGAGGAGAATGAAGAAAAGAAATCCCAAGAGCTGATCATCCCCTATTTATACTACCCAAATTCAGCACACCTATCTCCACTATCAAATCCCAATTTAATCTCTTATTTTATCTCTTAATTACCTATTCAAAATAAATACAATAAATCTACAATTATCCTTTTATCAGCTCATTCAAAATAACTTGAATTAATCCTTACTTATTCAAAAAAAAATATCACCATAATTATCTTCTATCTACTCATCTAAACTAAATAAAATAAATCAACCTTTTATTCAAAATAAATTGAATAAACCAACATTTATCCTACCTTTATCTAATCTAGCCGAAAATTAAAAGGAGAAATAAACTCAATCCTCATCTAATTGAAAGTCCATGTGCCGTCCAATTTCTTCCAACTTGACGCCAAAATAAAAAAAAAACACTCCTTATGCTGCCATCAAGACTCGAACATGAGACCTACTGGAGCAATTCTCCTAGCACCTTAGGTAGCGTCCCAAGCCACTTTACCCAGGCGCTTTTTGTGACATGCTTCGCCCAGAATTCGTTTTAAAGCCTCCCTAGCCCAGCGCCTTCTTGCCGCACGAAAAATAAAATGCTCCTCCTTGCTTCCTTCGCAACTCGAACCTGGGCCCTCTACCCATTGCGTGAGGCGTCACTTGCCCAAGCCTTAAGTGGCGCCTTGCCACACTTTACTGTGCCAACCCTTGTGTCATAAATCCAACACAAATTTTTTTAAGGCTTCCTTAGCCCAACTTCCCTTCTTAACTTAAAATCCAATTATTTTCCAAAGCTTCTCTCTTCCATCCTAGAGTTCTAAAAACCCTTAATACACTTCCAAACACTGCCAAAACCTACTAACATCATGAATTATGCACGAACGCATAACCCCTAATCTAGGATGTTACAGGTTTGACATTTGAGTGCTTAATTCTGAACCTTAAACACTTCGAGTGATTTGAGTGAATCTTTTGTGAGGATGTCAACTCTTGTCGGCTTTGAATCAGAGGTAATTATTTAGATGAGGGGAAAACACCTATGTTTTGTGCTACAAATGTATGACTTAGACTGTTTGAATCTTTAGGACTCTTTGAGTTGAATTATCCATGTATGAATTATCTCTGAATTATGATGAAACACTATTAATGACTATTATGAATTGAGCGAAGTTCGTTTTAATTATGAGTTGAGAATTTTGCTTGAGGACAAGCAAAAGCTTAAGTGTGGGGGTATTTGATAAACCGAAATAGTAACATATTTTAACCCAACATTTAGTATGCTTTTGGATGAATTATCCCTTGATTTATGTAAAAAAGATGCTCTTAATCCTTTCTTTTCATGTTATATACTCAGGAAAGCACTAGGGGATGAAAAGAACGTAAAACGAGCTTAAAACGGGACAAATGGGCCAAAGCATGAAATCGACACGGCCTGAACCAAAGATACACGACCGTGCCTCCTTAAAGATCTCGAACACGGCCTGGACCACTATTTACACGGCCGTGCCTCATCAACGAAGTCCACACGGCCTGACCACGACTTACACGGGCGTGTGCCATGGGCGTGTCCCTGCCGCGGCCAAGAGAAGTTTTACTCAGATTTGGATACTTGGAGGCAAAGAAACATATTCCAAAGACTATTCAAACACCCTAGTAGGAACTCTACTTGAATTAGGATACTTTGGGGCCAAGTAAGGCATCTCGAAGTCTATATAAACACCCAAGGGGGCAACTTGTCAAGGGAGTTCGGCAGAAACCCTCTGTCGAGGGAGCCCAAAGCCATGGTCTAGGGGCGTCGTGCTAGGCCAGGGAAGGCAGATTTGTGGGGATTCACTCAGGGATAGCCAGTTGATCCATCTCAAGAATCCAGAATTATACTCAAGACGGAGGATCTCCTCTTCAATTCCTTCAGGGGGTTTTAGGGATTTCTAATGTTTTGTTTTATCTTTTCTCTTGAGATGTTTTCCTTTATTGTTATGAACTAAACCTTTCGGATACCCGAGGGGGATGAAACCTATGATGAATCTTGTTATTTGATTATTTGAATTATATGATAATAACTTAGTTTGTTCTTAATTATGTGAGCTTAATCCAAATTTAATGTGCTTAGGTGGAGGAGGAATAGACCCGCCTAAGAAGTAGATCCAACATATTAAGCGGAGTTGATCGTTCGCCTAGAGATAGAGTGACGAGATTTTACCCGGATTAGGGTGAAACCTAATATGGGAATCCATAGACCGATTTATTGCTATTCTAGGGGTTATTATAAGAGAACGAGAGTTCCACTAATTAACCTAGGGTTAGACGTTATTCGCCTCGAGAGAGGGTTTAATATACGTTAGGGAGTCTTACGGATCAAACTAAGTGAATAAATCGTATGGTTCAGTGTTAGATAACAAGTGAAGTCTAGGTGGATTCTTCCTAGGGTATCTTCTAAATCAACTGAGTTTTTCCCAAGTTTCCAAATCCGTTCTTCTTTGTCTTAGAATCTTTAGTTTAGTAGTTAATTAATTTAGATTAATAAACAACTTCACTTATTTTAGGCTAAATAATAAAAAGAAAGTTAGTATTAGTACTTTTAGTTCCTTTGGGTTCGATAATCCGGTCTTGCCTAAACTATACTACTGTTCGATAGGTGCACTTGCCTCAATCGTTGTCAGAGTTAGTTTCCAAGTTCGGTCATTCTTTTTATAAATTTTAAAGCTCTGATTCACAGCGATCATAACCTAAAATCATATTTACTCCTAATTAAAACACTCTTTAAACCATAATCCCTCAAATTATCTCAAATATCTCAACACTTCTTAAACCTTAAACCCTTAATTTTTTTTTCAAATCTCCTTTCACAAACTTCTCAATCATACTTGGCGCAACGAGGAACAGGAACATCGTGGGGAAGTAAGAAATTAAAACGAACCTCGACTATATACTTAAGGTTAAGGGTTCCTAAACTCAAACTTTTTATTTTTCTATGGAATTATTTGCTTAAGGTTGAAATACTGTAACACCCCTAACCCGTATCCGTCACCGAAATAGGGTTACGAGGCATTACCGATCAAATCACAACATACAATATACATTTCTCGAACATAAAGCCATTATCACATAAACATCAATCAAACATAATCACATTGTCCCTTATAAGGCTCTACGAGACCTTAAAACATGCTTGAAAGAGGTTTGGAACTAAACCAATAACATTTGAAAACTTTGGGAAACTTATAAAATTTTCATGCATATAGGGATCACACGCCCGTGTGAACAGGCCGTGAGCCTCACACGGCCACCAGACACGCATGTGTCATAAGCCATGTGGAAACAGGGCATACATACTGACTTGTATCACACGGCCGGAGACACGCCCATGTGCCATGGCCGTGTGAAATTTGGAGGGTATACTGGCTTGGTCACACGGCCGACCACACACCCATATGCCAGCCCGTGTTCCACACACGGCTAGTAGACACGCCCGTGTGCCTAAGCCGTGTAACTCACTGACTTTTTTAATTAAGTTACAGCATACACACGGTCGAGTCACACGCCCGTGTGATCAACCGTGTGGGGTGAAATTAGGCTTGGTTTAAGCCACATTTCTCACCCTCCTCAAGCATACCTAAACCACATCATTTCATACCATTTCAATGCACTTATAGGCAACCAAAACATGCCAATTCATATACAAATCATGCCATTTCATCTTCAACCATTTCACTACTCAAATCATAACTATAAAGATACCACATCAATATGTCATAACCTACATTTTTTTAACTTATCTTCCATATGTATGTTCTCACCATATTATCATCTAATTCATGCCACAAAATATACCAATTCATCATCATCAAAATGTACCAATTCATCATCCCTATACCATACCAAAAATGCCAAAACATAAGGCTATATATATATATATATACATCATATATCACTTATAAAACTTATGAATTAAGCCAACTTAAATAACCAAATACACACCAACATTTACATTATATGTAAGCCAAACTCACATTCAACATTACCAAACACATTTTCACATAACTCAAGCCTATACATGCCATATAACAAAGTCACAAGTGTATAAATACCGAAATAAAAAACCGGATAGTGTGATGCAATCTCCGCCGACTTCCAACTTGAGTGAACATCCGAATCACTATAAAACATAGAAAAATAACACAAAGTAAGCTAAAAAGCTTAGTAAGCTCGTATGATATTAAACTTATCTTATTGAATAAGCACATATTAAGCATTTACATACACTATAAGATAAATTCATTTGATTTCACCTTTATACCATAATTCCAATCACATAATTAACAAAGCTTCCCAAGTTTATTTAATTCTATGCTCATACGAATCAAAAACATTCTTATCAATTCGACCACATTTACATATACAAAATCAACTAACTATATAACTTCATTCAAACCAACATTCCTCACAATTTCTTTAGACAAGGTGAATCCTGTTAATTATCATCAAGTAATAGTATTTTGCACGTTATATACCTTCTGTATATATAATTAAAACAAACATAACTCATGCCTCATTTAACATCCAATTTATACCTCCATATAGCCAAATGAACCCATTTTGGCATAAAACATACTTATACACAAATCTTTCTCATTTCATATACATGATACAATATGAACTCACCACTTTCATTCGATTCTCACATAAGTTTTGTACGTACCTGTATTACTTGTTTCGATCATACTTTCATTCTTGTCTTGACTATGCCTGTCGAACCATTCGGAATCGCTAAGGATACTTGGAAATCTCGTATAACTCATACAATGCCATATCCCAGATATGGTCTTACATGTTATCATATATCGATGCCAATAGCCCATCTATGGTCTTACACGAATCTCATATCGATGCCAATGTCCCAGACATGGTCTTACACAAATCTCATATCGATGCCAATGTCCCAGACATGGTCTTACACAAATCTCATATCTCGATAATCCTAATGTCATGACATTTATATCCTGGACTATTCCTAAGGTTCGTACGGGACTTTCGGACGTCATAACTCTGTTGATTCATGCTCGTACTCATCCATTCAAAATTCGATTCAATTCAATGATAAATAAACATTTATAACATAATTTAAGAACGTTATTTAACATACGAACTTACCTCGATCATTAAAACGAGGGAACGGATCGATTAGTCCGATACTTTATCTTTTCCACGATCTAGACCCGTATTTTGCTTTTCTCAATCTAGTTATAATCAAAATCAGCTTATTTAATAATCTCTCTATTCAATTTAATCCAAAATTTACTTTAAAGTACATTTACACTTTTGCCCCCATAATTTCACATTTTCGCAATTTAGTCCTTATCACATAAAATCACAATTTCATGAAATTAAACACAAACCCAAGCTAGCCAAATTTTCCATATATTACTATCAGCCCATATTTTCAATTTATTTTAAAATTTAACCACTAAATTTTCATATTTCACAATTTAATCCAAAATTGATATTTTTACCAAAATTCACTTTACAAAACTTGTACATCTAACAACAATGATTTATTTTCCATCATCAACTAACAAAATACTCATGCACTCAACAATGGAAACATTCAAATACTTTAACAGTTTTGAAATCGGAGATACAGGCTAGCTAGAATACGAAGCAACGATCTAAAAAACGTAGAAATTATTAAAAACTGTGTTGAAAACACATACCAATTAAGTCATGGAAGTGCCGAATTTTCAAAGGCTTCAATGGTGTTCTTTTTTTCTTTCACTTTCGGTGGAAGATGATGAGAAATAAGCATGAAATTGTCTTTATTTTATTTAATTTAACTTATTACACTAATTACCATTTTACCCTTTTGTTATAAACATTAAAATTTCACCAAAATATGCACATAACCGTCCACTTACAATATAAAAGGGCTAATTACAAAATAAATCCCCCCAACTACTTTATCTCTTAGCCATTTAATGCATTTGAATTATAGAACTCACATTTTTCACTTTACGCGATTTAGTCCTTTTTATCAAATTAGACACTCAAACGATAAAATTTATTTATGAAAATTTCACAGAACTCTATTATCATGTTGTAAATATTAAAATAATAATAAAATAAATTTTTTGATGTCAGATTTGTGGTCCCGAAACCACTGTTCTGATTTAGCTAAAAATGGGCTGTTACAAATACAATGCCTCCTAGGAAACTTAGGTGAACTATGGAAACGGAGTCATCGATGGTTCAAACTCCCTCTAATTTTCCAAATCTGAATGTTGAAAATCATTTCAATAAACTTTAAGGGAAAACACTCATTCAGGAGAGGGGATTTGATCCATCGATGATTTTGTGTGAAGAAATTTGGCCTTTGGTCAGATGTCATCGATGGGAATGTTTTTGGACGATCCCGAAGGATAATTCCTTGTTCTTCATTTTCCAAGTGTTCTACGCATCTCTAAGGGACCACAAGAAGAAATACTGAAGGTCATATATGGGATACAATACTTGTGCGAATGAAAGAGGTGCAAGTAACCCCTAGAATAATTTGCGACTTTTATAATGTTTCATAATATAAGAATGATTTCATTGATGAAACTGACTTAGAATATTTGTAGAGATATAGGTATGGATAATATTATAAACTTTGTAACTGAAGGAAGGAGTGAATGGAAGTATCGGGCAGGTACCAATATCCCAGTATCTTTCCCTTAAGCTATCATATTTCCTGAAGCAAAGATATGGATTCAATTTGTTTGCACATGAATTGTACCTACTTTAAATGTTTCTAATGTTAATGCCTTTAGAGCACTTTTACTTTATGCTATTTTGCATAAAAAGCAGGTATATGTTGGCAAATGGATCCATCAGAACATGGGAAGATGCATTAATAGCCAGAAGGTGGGAGATTCTTTCCCCATCTAGTGACGACTTTATGCAAAAAGATGGGTGTACATATGACATCCACTGAGCAGACGTTGAAACCATCCCAAAGCATTATTGGAGACACCCTGTTCCGACAAGCTACGGGCCAAATAGATAAAAGTCTGAAACAAGCAATAGCAAAAAATACATAACTACACCCACTTCATTAAAAAGGTTGGCACGAGCTCAATTAGACGTTGGTGAGAACAGTCATCCAAAGTTACATTGGATGATTTAGTGGATGCAACAATTGGGACTAATTTTTCAAGAGTTTGCTAGGAAAAATGACATTCGAGTCCCCAATTATACACCAGATATGTTTGGTCTGACACATATGGAATAAGAAGAAGAAGAGCAGAAAAGTAAAGCGAAAGGAGAAAAAGAGGAGGATGACGGGGATGAGGAGATAGACGATGTGGAAGATGATTGAACTATTTTTAGTTTTATAAAGACTTGTATTAACTTTTGGATAATTTTAATTTAGACTTTATAGGAGTAGGTATAATAAATAGATTTTAGTATGTTGCATTCTGTTTATACTTTCTATGTAGGAACCCAACACAAAGGAGACAAAAACATATCTGAACTTTACATGATCAAAGGAGGAAGCACCCACTAGTATTAGTTAAAATAATCACGATAAACTGGGTAACTTCTTTCCTTATCTTTTGATAAGCTACATATTGAGGACAATGTGTCAACTAAAGTGTAGGGGGTAACATAGATTGTTTTTGAATTTTTTGTCTTTTGTGTGCTTGAGCTTGTAGAAATAAAAGTGATTGGTTAGAAGAGTGTACATTGGTTACTTGTGTTTATGAATAAATTTGGCATGATGATTGGTGATTTTAATTTTTTTATTATTCATGTAACACCCCTAACCTGATATCGTCACCGGAATAGGGTTAAGAGGCGTTAACTATCAATCGAAACATTTCACAACCATTTCACGACACAATGTTAATCATCAATCAAACATATTCAAATATAAACATATAGTCCCTTATTATGGTCTACGAGACCTTAAACACGTGTTAAAAAGAGGTCGGGACTAAACCAAACACATACGAAAATTCTTTGAAATTTGAACATTCTTCAAAACTGTAGAGGTCACACGCCCGTGCAGTCAGGCCGTGTGCCTCACACGGCTACCAGACACGCCCATGTGTCCAGGCCGTGCCAAAATAGAGCATACATACTGACTTGTCCGCACGGCCACCAGACACGCCCGTGTGCCATGGCCGTGTGAAATTAGGCTAGCTACTGACTTGGTCACACGGCCACCAAGCACGCCCGTGTGCCAAGGCCGTGTAACTTGCCCAGGCACACTTCGAAGTGGCCCTTGAGCCACACAACAAAGACACACGCCCGTGTCCCTTGGCTGTGTATGCAAAATAGGCCATTTGCAAGGCCAATTTTCCACCCACACAAGGGTCATCCATACAAGCACAATTAAACATCTCTCCATGTATCAATAGCAACCAAAAACACATCAAAATATTCATCATATCAACCCAATTCAATCTCATTTCTAGCATACCATCTTATATGCTAAATAACTCAACCAATTCATATGTAAAACCAAGCATGATTCATCCACAGTTTCACTAAGTCACTATGGCATCAATCTATCAATAAACTTACCATTCATAAGTCATTTTCATTGCCATCAAACCAACTATAACATGCATCATATACCAAAATCACACATGCATTTTGCCATCATTTATCTAGCCCCATCACATGGCTATTTACACATCTCAATCATGGTTCAAAACAACTAGCCTATTGATCGTTGTATTTCAGAGTTTTAAATTTATAATGATCGATCCTGGAATTAACTATAACAACGATTGAGGCAAGAGCACCTATCGAACAGTAGTAGAGCTTAGGCAAGACCGATTGTCGAACCCAAAGGAACTAAAAGTACTAATACTAACTTTCTTTCTATTATTTAGCCTAAAATAAGTGAAGTTGTTTATTAATCTAAATTAACTAATTACCAAGCTAAAAACGCAAAGACAAAAAGAATGAATTGGGGAAATACTTGGGAAAAACTCAGTTGATTAAGACGATACCCTTAGGAAGAGTCCACCTAGACTTCACTTGTTATCTAACACTGAACCAGACGATTTATTCACTTGACTTGATCCGTAGGACTCCCTAATTTATATTAAACCCTCTCTCGAGGCAAATAACGTCTAACCCTAGGTTGATTAATTGAAATCTCTTTCTAATTAAAACCCCTAGAATAGCAGTAAATCGATCTATGGACTCTCATATTAGGTTTCACCCTAATCTGGCAAAATCTCGTCACCCTATCTCTAGGCGTGCGATCAACTCTGCTTAATTATGCTAGATCTACTCTTAAGTAGGGACTTTTGCTCCACCACCTAAGCACATTCAACTTGAATTAATATCCGCGAAATATCAACACAAGAATTAAGCACACATAATCAATAACAAATCAAGTATTTATCATATAGTTTAGAAAACAATAACAAGATTCATCTAGGTTTCATCCCCCTTCAGGTATCTGAAGGGTTTAGTTTATAACAATAAAGGAAAACATCTCAGAAGAAAAGATAAAACAAAACATAAGAAATCCCTAAAACCCCCTGAAGGAATTGAAGAGGAGATCCTCCGTCTTGAGTAGAATTCCGGCTTTTTGAGATGGATCAACTGGCTATCCCTTGAGAGTTTCCCACAAATCTGACCTATTCGGCTCGGCTCCTTGTCCTAGCTAACCACCCCTAAACGATAGCTTTGGGCTCTGGCTTCTTCCGAACTCCCTGAATAAGTTGCCCCCTAGAGTGTTTATATAGGCTTTGAGATGCCTTACTTAGCCTCCAAGTATCCAAATCTGAGTGGAGTTCCTACTTGGGTGTTTAAATAGACTTTGGATTGTGTTTATTTGCCTCCAAGTATCCAAATCCGAGCAAAACTTCTCTTGGCTGCGGCAGGGACACAACCATGGCACACGCCCGTGTGAATCGTGGCCAGGCTGTGTGGACTCCATTAATGAGGCACGGCCGTGTGGTCTTGGGCCCAGGCCGTGTCGATTTTGTGATCTGGCCCATTTGGCTCATTTTAAGCTCGTTTCTCGTTCTTTTCATCCTCCGGTGCTTTCCTGAGTATAAAACATGAAAAGAAAGGATTAAGAGCACCTTTTTACACAAAATAAGGGATAATTTATCCAAAAGTATGCTAAATGTGGGCCTAAAATATGTTACTTTTACGGTTTATCAAATACCCCCACACTTAAGCTTTTGCTTGTCCTCAAACAAAATTCTCAACTTACAATTAAAATGAACTTTCTATAATTCATAATTCCTATCAACAATGTTTCATCATAATTCATAGATAATTTATACATGGATAATTCAATTCAAAGAGTTCTAAGGATTCAAACAATCTAAGTAATAGATTTGTAGCTCGAAAATATAGGCGCCTCCCCTTATCTAAATAATTACCTTTAATTCAAAACTGACAAGGATTGACATCCTCACAAAAGATTCACTCAAATCACTCAAAGTGTTTAAGGTTCAAAATTTAGGCACTCAAAAGTCGAACAAGAAAAGTTAATCCCATAGGCTTGCCTGAAAATCAAATCTCCACCACTATAATATGAGATGATGCACAAATCAAAAGGTCTTTGTCAGGGTTGTAACGGGGCTAGGGTTAAGGTGTGGTTAAAGGCTGAATTAGAGGGATAGAATCGAGATCGTATTTGAAAAATTACCTAACCAGAAACAATGAACTAAATGAAAGCTAATAATACTAATAATATGAGCTTCTTCTTCAATATTTGGAATTCAAATGTATAAGCTCATTTAATCACAACTAATAATGAATAATGAATATACTTTTGATTTTTCTCTCTTTTTTTGTAAGAACAAATCATAAATACATAACAAAGGATAAATTACTAAAATAAAAAAACATAGTTAGGCTATTAATCAAATCAAATCTCGATATAAGGGTAGTCAAAAGGAATGGGGATAACAAAAACAAAGGGTTTCTGGGTTAATATTAGTGGTTATGTCAATAAAAAGGGTTGTCAGGATTAAAAGGGGTTTACTAGGGGTTAATTATGAAGGTAGGCTTTTAGTGGAGTAAGTAGGTTAGATCCTAGGTGCCTTCATCATCTCTGTATATCAAGTCAAAAGTGTGGTCTCGATAAGTATAATCGATGCAAGTTCTAGAATAACAAATCAATGTTGACACACTCATAATTAATAAAGTGAGCAAGAAAAAGATTTAATGCTCTATAAGGCTCAAAATCTCACAAAAATTATGGGTATTTTGATGTCAACCTCGTAAATTTTAAACTTCAAAGTAATATTCAAATTCAGGTAGACAACCTAGAAAATTTTCAATTTCTGAAAAATAGACTTATCATGCTTGATTCTCTAGTATTCTTAGAATTTAATTATCAATGCACAATTATCAATGACTTAATTCAAGACATATCAATAAAAATCATAAATTAGGGGAATTTCATTCTAATAATAATATGAGAAACTTTTTTTAGGACAAGGCATAATTCAGGGATTTTTCAAATAATACTTATAGTTAACCCCCCCACACTTAAGATGTACATTGCCCTCAATGTACAAAGATAGATAATAGCAAAATAATCATAAAATCATAAGATGTGGAGAAAAGTGAAACTTCCTGAATTTTGGATGAAGTTAATGAAAAGAAACCGGATAGGATTGGAGATGAACGTGGGGAAGCGCCTCGAACCGTCAGAACTTGAATCCTCAAAGTAGCCGGTCTGATTTTATTGTATCCTAATCTAAATCTAAATGGCATGAAGAATAAGAGGAAGATAATAAAGAAAATAAAATAAATAAAATTAAAATTAAATAATGGAAAATGAAAGAAGAAAGACAACTGGAAAAGAAAAAAGAAGAAGGGGGTCTAAATAGAGATTATGGATCTGGTGGTTGCCCCCGCCCTTGTACCTTCCTGTGATGGCCACACGGCCACGGCCACGGCCGTGTGTAAGGCCGTGTGGTCTGGAAATCTGCACTTTGGTTATTTTATAGTTAGGTGCTAAAAAGGAAAAATAAAGGTAAAAGAAGAATGAAAAATGTAAAAATTGACGGGGTTAGTGCTCGGGTTGCCTCCCGAGAAGCGCTCATTTATAGTCTTAAGCTAGCCTTTACCTCTCATTCGTATGGTCATGGTGGTTTGAGGAGGTGAAAATCCTTTCTCATGCGATCAATTCGGTTGTGGATATAAAGTTTAAGTCGAGTAGTGTTTACCTTAAAAATGCTGAATTTAGGATTAGTTACCTCGACTGTTCCATCTGGGAAGATTTTGAGTACCTGATCTCCTATCTTAAGCTGGGTTGTCCAATCTGTAACATCCTTGAATCGAGGTCTCTGCATTTTTGTGTGTTGCATGTGATGATATGTTTGTTGTGCTAGTTTAGGGTGTTTTGGGGTCCATGCATGAGCTCGGGGTAGGCCCGAGTCATGGTAGAAAATTTTTGTTTTGGGTACTTGGAAGGGGGAGTTGAGGGAGTTAGGTGATAAGAGGAGTTGTTGGAGTGTCTTGACACAAATAACCCAGTGGTAAAGTGGCAAGGGAGGCGCCACTCAGGCACAAGGGAAGTGACGCCACATGCAGGAAGGAGAGCCTAGGTTCGAGCAGCAGAATTCCCTTTTTTCTTGTTGTTTTTGACGCCAAAGCTAGGAAGGTAGTGTGCTCAGGATGGACTCTCTTGGATAAGTGTTGAAGGAGTCAACACATTTGAAATGGGTGGAAGAGAGGAAATTTAGGATTTTGACTCATTCAAATGGATTTGAAAGAGTGGAAGAGAGAAATTCCAGGAGAAAACAAAGGGATTGAGTTGGGAAGGGGTGGTAGCCGAATTTGAGTGGTATAGGTAGTGTGCATTCGGTTTTGGGAGAGTGGAAAGGAGGTGTGCCGAATTTGGGTTGTTTTGGGGTATGACTTTCGGCATTTTGGTGGGTGTTCATTTTTCTTTTCGGCTTGAGTTTTCTTCCATCTTCTAGTGTGCCGAAACCACTCCCACAATTGCATTTTCATGCATCTTTGTTCTTTTCCTTTTCTCACAGAATACATTAGTCGAACGCTCTCCTAAACTCCTCCTCATCTCTTTTTCTTTTACTTCTTTAGTGTCTAGCCGAATCCACATTGCTCACCACACAACGGGTGCAGTTTATTCTTTTGCCAAAACCATAGGAACCGAAACCCCACATATCACTTCTCCTTTTCTATCTCCTTTTCTATCTCTTTCACTTTTATTCTGTTGTTAGCCAAAACTACACTCTTCTATTTTTCTCATCATCTTTTCACTCTTTGTGGAAGCCGAAATCTCAACTCATTACAAGGTAAGATCTCGTTGTTTTTATCTTCTCTCCTTGTGTTCTCTTATGATCTTTTGGCCGGATCTTTCTAGTATTCTCATCTTCTCCTTTTGTCTTGCCGAATTTCCTCATCTTTGGTGCTAGTGCCAAATTCTCTTATGTGCCAAGGGGATCTTTTGCGTTAAGGAAGGAGTGTAGCCGCATTCTACTGATCTCCGGGATTTGTTTGGCTTGGGATTTAAGCCTAAAGGCTCGGGTGTTGTCGATCTAGGTAAGGGTGGTTATCTCTGTGCGTTATATCCTTCAGGATTTCTTGGTTAAGCCGAATGGCTTTTTGTTTAATGATATGGTGTTGGCCGAATATAGGAAGGGTGAAGGGAATCGATTGGGTTTCGGGTTTCACTCGATTAAGTGGGCTAGATCTTAGTCTTTGGGATTCGTTAGACTCTCATGAGTAACCAGGTGTGTGTAACACTTACACACTCCATTAGTTAATTTGCTAATTGTATTTACTTGTTAAAAGCCGAAATAACTTTTGAAATCGGTGTGTTACCCTTGTGGGTATGAGCGTGGACTCGGGTAAGTCCCTTGTTGATTGACTATCGATATATGCGATTATACCATTTGATTATGCTATGCTATGTGATATTTGAATTATAAACATGTCAATATGCCATGGAAAATGTGTTCATGATGATGGGTATCTTTGAGAGGAGGGGAAGGATGATTTAGACTGTCACCGATGGTTTTGACCACACAGTGGGTTGGCCCCGCTTTCAATATGATTTGTGACTAAGTCTCAGTGGTTTTGACCACACATGGATTATTGTGACTCGTCCCAGTGGTTTGGTACCACAGTGGGTTGGCCCCACATGTTGATTACGGGATTGTCATCAGTGGTTTTGACCACACGGTGGGTTGGCCCCACCATATGATTTGTGACTACGGTCACCAGTGGTTTTGACCACACTTATATGATTTGTGGCTATGGTCACCAGTGGTTTTGACCACCAGTGGTTTTGACCACACGGGGTAGACACAGGAGTTCGGATGGTTAGGTTGGGTTTGCATGATTTGCATATTGACTTATGAATTGTGTAAGTGCCTTGTTATTATCGGGATGGGGATTTATGCACTGAGTCTCGGTGACTCACCCCTTCCCTTACATTTTGCAGATGAGGCATAGATCGCGGATGTGGAGCCGGGTGGACTCGAGGTGGCCATGCGCTAAGTTTTCGGGTTTTAATTCAATTACTATTTTGGGTTAATTTACTTTTAAATTTGGTTTTGGATTTGTAATAAGGCCACTAAATTTTATTATTTTGGGTTTTAATTATCTGCTATAAGTTTTATCATACTGTGCTTAAGTTAATAACATAGCATGCTCAAATAACCTATAAAATCAACGTTTTCGAAAATTATACATCGTATCGGGATTTTCCAAACTTTACCATCGGGTAATAACAAACAAATGAAGACAACAAACTAACTCAGGCTTTCTCCAAATTAAGTTTTTCTCTATGTTCAAACACAAAACGGTTTTTAACTTTACTATTTTAAACTCACTCAGGATTTCATGAAATCAAACGGTTTTCCAAAACAAGGATCGACAAACGATTTTTCTCAAAAGAGTTTTTCTTTAAAACTTTTAATGACAAAATGTTTCAACGACATTTTTTTTTTCGAAAACAAACCGACAACTTGTTTTATTTACAATATTTTTACCCTCTGACATTCCGGATTCGGTCGTAGCGTGTTGACCGGGTTTGGGGTGTTACAATTTTGGTATCAGAGCCAAGTTTAAAAGCTCGGCTGTGGGCCTGAGGCCCAAAAATGTTTTAAAATGGGTTATGAAAGGTTTTTTGGGAAAGGTACGGTTGGGAAAGCATGGCACCGAGTCTTCGGTACTGATCCGCCCAGGTAAGTACCCCTAACTATTGTTTATATGCTTGTAATGTTGATGCTATGACTAATAGTAATAGGGAATCACTTGAGAGAGATGGAACCTTAGGATTGTGTGTGAACCTACTGGAAACAATCCCCGTACTAAACTATTCATAAGACTGTGCTTTAATAACAGTGGAATAAGTCTAACGTATAAAACTTTTAAACCAGATCAATTCGTGAACGATAGTCATGAGTGCACGAGGACGTGGGCGTAATACACGTGGACGAGGTAGAGGTAGGATGATAGTGTCAGAACCGGTAGGGTCTGGACATGGGTCAGAGAACGAGGTACCACTACCGCCAGCTGTGGGCGCGAAATTTCAGGATCAGACGGGTGGTGATGACATAGTGTCGCAGGCGATGCAAGGGTTCTGGAGAGAATCGCGAGTGCAGGCGTCAGAACGGGAGCTCAGAAATCTGTGTCCGAGCGACTCCGGGCTAATGGCGCGGAGGTATTCAGAGGTGTATCTGGTGTGGCTCCCAATACGACGGAGTATTGGCTGGAGGTGACAGAACGTATCATGGACGACCTGGATTTTATGACTGAGGAGAAGCTGAAGGGTATAGTATCTCTTCTCCGAGATGAGTTATATCAGTGGTGGCTCATGGTTAGGGATGGAGCAATGGCGGACGACATCACTTGGGATTTCTTTAGGGCAGCTTATCAGAGAAAATACGTCGGGGCTAGTTACATCGATGCGCAGTGTAAGGCGTTCCTGAATTTTGTTCAGGGAAATAAGTCAGTATCGGAATATGAGGCAGAATTTCTTCGGTTAAGTCGGTATGCACGGGGTATTGTGGGCACGAAACATGAGTGCTGTGTCAGATTTGAGGATGGGTTGAGAGATGAGCTGCGGATATTGATTGCTCCACAAAGCAGAGAGAGAATTTGCGGTCTTGGTAGAGAAGGCCAAGGTTGCTTTGAGGAGGTAAAACGATCGGTGAGATGGAACCGGGATAGGAGTTGGAATAAGAGGAGTTACGGGTCATCGTGTCTCGCCGAATCGCGAGAAAAAGGCTAGATATGGTGGGCCGAATCAAGCCGCGTGAGGCTCGCTCTTCTTTGCTACTCGATGGTCGCCACGGTGTGCTCGATGTGGGAAGTCTCACACGGGGAATGTTGGATCGAAAAGCAGGGTGCTTCGTGTGTGGGTCAATGGGGCACCGAGTGAGGATTGTCCGCAGAGTCGGCTAGGCTTCATGCGGGGATCGGTCGCATACGCTTCGAAGGGATGGTCGGCGACCACGAGAAGGGTCGCGGTTCGGCCGGGGAGGTAATGGTTACGGACAAGGCCGCGGAGCACCGAGCGCAGGTCTTTGAGCACCTGAGGCGAGATAGCTCAGGTTGGTCTCTGCAAGGCGTCGAGAGGAGGGTGACGCACCGGACGTCATAACCGGTATGTTCTTAATTTTTGGACTGCCTTATACTACTTTGGTAGATGTTGGTTCGACGCACTCGTATGTTGCCAGTAGTATAGTGGAAACTATGAACTTAGCCTTTGAGATTACTTCTAGGGAGATGACAGTAATAAGCCCTCTAGGTCACTCAGTAGAAGTAAGTAAACTGTATAGGGATGTACCCTTAGAACTCCAAGGGGTAGTGTTCTTGGCTGATCTAATGGAACTGCCGTTCGAGGAGTTCGATCTGATTCTCGGGATGGATTGGCTAGTGAAGTACCAGGCAAGTTTGGATTGCGCAGCTAAGCGCATGGTTTTGAGGACAAATGAGGGTGAAGAGGTGGTAATGATAGGTAATAGAAGAGATTATCTATCTAACGTTGTATCTGCTCTGAAGGCTGAGAAAATGGTGAGGAAGGGTTGTGAGGCGTTCATGGTTCATGTGTGTGCTTTGGAGACCAAGGAATCAGTTGTGGGGAATGTCCGAACGGTGAGGGAATTTGCCGATGTATTCCCAGAAGAACTTCCGGGGCTGCCTCCAGACCGTGAAGTTGAGTTCGGTATAGATCTCTTACCCGGAACCGCGCTAGTGTCTATTGCCCCGTATAGGATGGCGCTGAAGGAATTAGTGGAACTGAAGGCACAGATTCAGGAATTGTTGGACCGGGGTTTCATTTGTGTGGACGGATAGACAGTAGGAAAGTTTCGACAAGTTAAAGAGAATTCTGACAGAAGCTTCGGTTTCGATACAGCCTGAAGCGGGGAAAGAGTTTACGGTTTATTGTGATGCATCGCATACTGGCTTAGGATGAATGCTGATGCAAGAGGGGAAGGTAGTGGCATATGCGTCTCGGCAGTTGAGACCTCACGAAGGTAATTACTCGACACATGATCTGGAGTTGGCTGCAGTGGTTTTTGCCCTGAAGATTTGGAGGCATTACTTGTATGGGGAGAAGTCGGTAGTCTACACGGATCACAAGAGTCTGAAGTACCTCTTGACTCAGAAGGATTTGAATTTAAGGCAGTGGAGGTGGATCGAGTTGTTAAAGGACTATGACTGCTCGATTGAATACCATCCGGGTAAGGCTAATGTAGTGGCTGACGCGTTGAGCCGCAAGGTGGTAACGGATCTGAGGGCGATGTTTGCTCACCTTAGTCTGTATGACGACGGGAGTCTATTGGCAGAATTACAAGTAAGGCCGACTTTGGTAGATCAGGTTAAGGAGAGACAGCTGGCGGATGAGGTTTTGAGTGCTCGGAGGTTGCAAGTGCAAAATGGTGAATTGGAAGGTTACTGATTTGGGCGTTGATGGAGTCTTTGTGTTTTCAAGGAAAGTATGTATCTTTGAAGAACGTTGAGTTGAGGCAGTGAATTCTTCAGGAAGCTCATAGCAGCCCTTACGCTATGCATCCTGGGGGTAGCAAGATGTATCGAGATTTGCGGGAACAATTCTGGTGGCCGGGTCTTAAGCGGGAAGTAACTGAATTCGTGAGTAAGTGTCTGACATGCCAGCAAGTTAAAGCTGAGCACCAATTATCGTCAGGTTTATTGCAGCCGGTAAAGATTCTGCAGTGGAAGTGGGAAAGGATTACGATGGATTTCGTCAGTGGGCTACCCCTTACGCCTAGCAAGAAGGATTTAGTCTAGGTAATTGTTGATCGTCTAACAAAGTCGGCCCATTTCATACCAGTTCGGGTTGATTATTCACTGCAAAGGCTGGCTAAGTTGTATGTAGCGAAGATAGTGCGATTACATGGGGTGCCGGTGTCGATTATTTCAGATAGGGATCCCAGATTCACGTCAAGGTTCTGGAAAGCATTGCATCAGGCATTAGGTACGAGGTTGGACTTGATGACGGCTTTTCATCCGATCGGACGGACGATCGTAAAGGTAATTCAAATCCTAGAAGATATGTTACGGGTTGTGTTCGGATTTCAGCCAGTAGTTGGGAGGAATATCTACCATTGGCGAGTTCGCGTGCAACAACAGCTTATCAAGCGAGTATCCGGATGGCACCATATGAGGCATTATATGGACGGAAGTGTCGTACTCCTACATGTTGGATAGAACTGGGTGAACGGCAGATGTTGGGTCCGGAGTTGGTTGCTGAAATAGAGGATAAGGTTAAGGTGATTCGGGCTCGTCTGAAGGAAGCGTCGGACAGGCAAAAGTCTTATACCGATATCAAGCGTAGGGATATAGAGTTTGCAGATGGGTGACAAGGTCTTTCTGAAGGTATCGCCGTGGAGAAAAGTGTTGAGGTTTGGTCGGAAGGGCAAGCTAAGCCCTAGATTTATCGGGGCGTATATCACGGTGTTGAAGCGAGTGGGACCGTGGCTTACCACTCGAGTTCTTTGTCGGAGTTAAGTCGATTCATGATGTATTTCATGTCTCCATGCTTAGGCGTTATCGATCGATCCGTCGCATATTGTGCCGATGGAGAGATAGAGGTGAACTCGGACTTGTCTTTCGAGGAGGAACCAGTGCGGATTTTGGATCGGGATGTCAAAGTTCTGCGTAAGAAGTCAGTTCCTTTGGTGAAAGTATTATGGCGGAACCATGGTACGGAGGAGGCCACGTGGGAACCAGAGGATGTGATGCGGCAGCAATACCCTCAACTCTTTTGATCAGGTAATTTCGAGGCCGAAATTATTTTTAAGGGGGTAGAACTGTAACATCCTTGAATCGGGGTCTCTGCATTTTTGTGTGTTGCATGTGATGATATGTTTGTTGTGCTAGTTTAGGGTGTTTTGGGGTCCAGGCATGAGCTCGGGGTAGGCCCGAGTCATGGTAGAAAATTTTTGTTTTGGGTACTTGGAAGAGGGAGTTGAGGGAGTTAGGTGATAAGAGGAGTTGTTGGAGTGTCTTGACACAAATAACCCAGTGGTAAAGTGGCAAGGGAGGCGCCACTCAGGCACAAGGGAAGTGACGCCACATGCAGGAAGGAGAGCCTAGGTTCGAGCAGCAGAATTCCGTTTTTTCTTGTTGTTTTTGACGCCAAAGCTAGGAAGGTAGTGTGCTCAGGATGGACTCTCTTGGATAAGTGTTGAAGGAGTCAACACATTTGAAATGGGTGGAAGAGAGGAAATTTAGGATTTTGACTCATTCAAATGGATTTGAATGAGTGGAAGAGAGAATTTCGGGGAGAAACAAAGGGATTGAGTTGGGAAGGGGTGGTAGCCGAATTTGAGTGGTGTAGGTAGTGTGCATTCGGTTTTGGGAGAGTGGAAAGGAGGTGTGCCGAATTTGGGTTGTTTTGGGGTATGACTTTCGGCATTTTGGTGGGTGTTCATTTTTCTTTTCGGCTTGAGTTTTCTTCCATCTTCTGGTGTGCCGAAACCATTCCCACAATTGCATTTTCATGCATCTTTGTTCTTTTCCTTTTCTCTCGGAATACATTAGTTGAATGCTCTCCTAAACTCCTCCTCATCTCTTTTTCTTTTACTTCTTTAGTGTCTAGCCGAATCCACATTGCTCACCACACAACGGGTGTAGTTTATTCTTTTGCCAAAACCATAGGAACTGAAACTCCACATATCACTTCTCCTTTTCTATCTCCTTTTCTATCTCTTTCAATTTTATTCTATTGTTAGCCGAAACTACACTCTTCTATTTTTCTCATCATCTTTTCACTCTTTGTGGAAGCCGAAATCTCAACTCATTACAAGGTAAGATCTCGTTGTTTTTATCTTCTCTCCTTGTGTTCTCTTATGATCTTTTGGCCGAATCTTTCTAGTATTCTCATCTTCTCCTTTTGTCTTGCCGAATTCCCTCATCTTTGGTGCTAGTGCCAAATTCTCTTATGTGCCAAGGGGATCTTTTGCGTTAAGGAAGGAGTGTAACCGCATTCTGCTGATCTCCGAGATTTGTTTGGCTTGGGATTTAAGCCTAAAGGCTCGGGTCGATCTAGGTAAGGGTGGTTATCTCTGTGTGTTATATCCTTCAGGATTTCTTGGTTAAGCCGAATGGCTTTTTGTTTAATGATATGGTGTTGGCCGAATATAGGAAAGGTGAAGGCTAGCGATAGGGTTTCTGGGTTTCACTCGATTCGTGGGCTAGATCTTAGTCTTTGGGATTCGTTAGACTCGCGAGTAACCAGGTGTGTAACACTTACACACTCCATTAGTTAATTTGCTAATTGTGTTTACTGTTAAAAGCCGAAATAACTTTTGAAATCGGTGTGTTACCCTTGTGGGTATGAGCGTGGACTCCGAGTAAGTCCCTTGTTGATTGACTATCGATATATGCAGTTATACCATTTGATTATGCTATGCTATGTGATATTTGCATTATAAACATGTCAATATGCCATGGAAAATGTGTTCATGATGATGGGTATGTTGAGAGGTGGGGGAAGGATGATTTAGACTGTCACCAGTGGTTTTGACCACACAGTGGGTTGGCCCCGCTTTCCATATGATTTGTGACTAAGTCTCAGTGGTTTTGACCACACATGGATTATTGTGACTCGTCCCAATGGTTTGGTACCACAGTGGGTTGGCCCCACATGTTGATTACGGGATTGTCATCAGTGGTTTTGACCACACGGTGGGTTGGCCCCACCATATGATTTGTGACTACGGTCACCAGTGGTTTTGACCACACTTATATGATTTGTGGCTACGGTCACCAGTGATTTTGACCACCAGTGGTTTTGACCACACGGGGTAGACACAGGAGTTTGAATGGTTAGGTTGGGTTTGCATGATTTGCATATTGACTTATGAATTGTGTAAGTGCCTTGTTATTATCGGGATGGGGATTTATGCACTGAGTCTCGGTGACTCACCCCTTCCCTTACATTTTGCAGATGAGGCATAGATCGCGGATGTGGAGCCGGGTGGACTCGAGGTGGCCATGCGCTAAGTTTTCGGGTTTTAATTCAATTACTATTTTGGGTTAATTTACTTTTAACTTTGGTTTTGGATTTGTAATAAGCCCGCTAAATTTTATTATTTCGGGTTTTGATTATCTGCTATAAGTTTTATCATACTGTGCTTAAGTTAATAACATAGCATGCTCAAATAACCTGTAAAATCAATGTTTTCGAAAATTATACATCTTATCGGGATTTTCCAAACTTTACCATCGGGTAATAACAAACAAATGAAGACAACAAACTAACTCAGACTTTCTCCAAATTAAGTTTTTCTCTATGTTCAAACACAAAACGATTTTTAACTTTACTATTTTAAACTCACTAAGGATTTCATGAAATCAAACGGTTTTCCAAAACAAGGATCGGCAAACGATTTTTCTCAAAAGAGTTTTTCTTTAAAACTTTTAATGACAAAATGTTTCAACGACGTTTTTTTTTCGAAAACAAACCGACAACTTGTTTTATTTACAATATTTTTACCCTGTGACATGCCGGATTCGGTCGTAGCGTGTTGACCGGGTTTGGGGTGTTACACCATCGTTAAGTTCGTCGTGGATTTGCCTCGTTTTTGCTTTGTGTGTTTTTAGTCTCTCCTTGAAGTGTGTCTTCCATTCGTCTAGTTTATCGATCCAAAGCCTTCGCTCCTCATGAATTTCTTCTTTATTGATACGAGGTCTAGGATCTAGCATCTGCGAAAGAGCTTCAAGAAATGACAAGTTAATATGAAATTTCTTTCGAAGTTTAAGAGACTTACCGAATTCTTCCTCTGTGTGGTCTTTCTTTGTCGCATTGGGGTATGGCGCACGAGCTTGGTACTCTGTAATTACCGAGTTTGGTAAATCCTGTCTTACCTCAACCTTACCTCCACTCACCACAGGCTCTTGCCTTGGGTCAGATTCCACTAACCTTTCACTGTCATGAGCTGTTACGGCTTGAATTTGCTCTCTTGGGTTAGTTTCAGTGTTGCTTGGCAAGCTTTCTTGTAGTTGTTCGGAAATTAGCTTCGCAAGTTGTCCAACTGACTTGGTAATTTCCCAAACTGACTTAGTAAGTTCACCAACTTGGTTCTTGATCCCTTCAATCGATGTTTGTTGGTTTTTAAGTGTTGTCTCAGTGTCTTGGAGACGGGTATCTGTGGCTGCTATGAATTTTGTCAGCATCTCTTCAATGTTCGACTCCTCTTCCTGTTGGGGAGGTGGTTGTTGAAAATCTGGAGGAAGTTCCGGTCTTTGGCTATTTTGATCATCCCACGAGAAATTGGGATGGTACCTCCAACCTGCATTATAAGTGTCATTATAAAAATTATTTTGTGGTCTAGAATAGTTACCCGTATAGTGAGCTTGCTCGTTTTCCATGCCATATCTATAGAGTGGGTACTCAGGATTCGCCACGTATCCTAAATTCGAATCATATTGTATTTCTGGGTGTAACTGCGAGAGACTATTCAAACCATCAATTTTTTTATTCATCATCTCAAACTGATTAGATAACCTGGTGACCACGTCGAGGATGAAGACACTGGCTGCTTTAGTAGGAATTGTCCTCATCGCTTGCCACTGATGAAAATTCAGTGCCATCTTCTCCATAGACTAAAATTATCCGCCAAAAGCAAAATAGAGGAAAAATTAGCAAAGTAAAAAAAATAAAAAAATGGCTAAAGTAATAAAAATAGAGCTTTATTAATATTTTAGTTCCCCGGCAACGGCGCCAAAAACTTGATCGTTGTATTTCAGAGTTTTAAATTTATAATGATCGATCCTGGAATTAACTATAACAACGATTGAGGCAAGTGCACCTATCGAACAGTAGTATAGCTTAGGTAAGACTGGATTGTCGAACCCAAAGGAACTAAAAGTACTAATACTAAATTTCTTTCCATTATTTAGCCTAAAGTAAGTGAAGTTGTTTATTAATCTAAATTAACTAATTACCAAGCTAAAGACCCAAAGACAAAAAGAATGAATTGGGGAAATACTTGGGAAAAACTCAGTTGATTAAGACGATACCCTTAGGAAGAATCCACCTAGACTTCACTTGTTATCTAACACTTTGAACCGCACGATTTATTCACTTGACTTGATCCGTAGGACTCCTAATTTATATTAAACCCTCTCTCGAGGCGAATAACGTCTAACCCTAGGTTGATTAATTGAAATCTCTTTCTAATTAAAACCCCTAGAATAGCGATAAATCGATCTATGGACTCCCATATTAGGTTTCACCTAATCCGGCAAAAATCTCGTCACCCTATCTCTAGGCGTGCGATCAACTTCGATTAATTATGCTAGATCTACTCTTAATCGGGGACTTTTGCTCCACCACCTAAGCACATTCAACATGAATTAATATCCGCGAAATATCAACACAAGAATTAAGCACACATAATCAATAACAAATCAAGTATTTATCATATAGTTCAGAAAACAATAACAAGATTCATCTAGGTTTCATCCCCCTTCAGGTATCTGAAGGGTTTAGTTCATAACAATAAAGGAAAACATCTCAGAAGAAAAGATAAAACAAAACATAAGAAATCCCAAAAACCCCTTGAAGGAATTGAAGAAGAGATCCTCCGTCTTGAGTAGAATTCCGGCTTCTTGAGATGGATCAACTGGCTATCCCTTGAGAGTTTCCCACAAATCTGACCTCTTCGGCTCGGCTCCTTGGCCTAGCTAACCGCCCCTAAAAGATAGCTTTGGGCTCCGGCTTCTGCTGAACTCCCCGAATAAGTTGCCCCCTAGGGTGTTTATATAGGCTTTGAGATGCCTTACTTGGCCTCCAAGTATCCAAATCTGAGTGGAGTTCCTACTTGGGTGTTTAAATAGACTTTGGATTATGTTTCTTTGCCTCCAAGTATCCAAATCCGAGTAAAACTTCTCTTGGCCACGGCAGGGACGCGGCCATGGCACACGCCCGTGTGAATCGTGGCCAGGCCGTGTGGACTCCATTAATGAGGCACGGCCGTGTGGTCTTGGGCCCAGGCCGTGTCGATTTCGTGATCTGGCCCATTTGGATCGTTTTAAGCCCGTTTCTTGTTTTTTTCATCCTCCGGTGCTTTCCTGAGTATAAAACATGAAAATAAAGGATTAAGAGCACCTTTTTACACAAAATAAGGGATAATTCATCCAAAAGTATGCTAAATGTGGGCCTAAAATATGTTACTTTTACGGTTTATCACCTATACATGCCATATTCAAATATACACATCTTAAAGAGCAGCAAAATAGATTGCCGATAGTGTGATAGAGATGCTGACGATCCCCGGATCTGAGCTAGCTTTACTGACACTGTAAAACAGAGAAACAAATCACACAGTAAGCTTTCAAAAGTTTAGTAAGTTCGTAACATAATACATTCAACTTAATAGTTTAAATACAATGCACAACAAGAACTCATCGCATAGATCAATTTCCAAATGTTTATACCATATCATTCATAGCCAATAATCTTACTCAACTACTCATGAAGTCATACACAATCTCCTCAACCACAAATGTTTAATACATACCTTAGCCAACACATGGTTACTCACCATCCTAGCTAATTTATGCTCGATATTGTATCTCGATCCAGCCTTCATTATTCATTAGATTTAATCGCACACTTAGTGCCCAGTTTGTAGTCAAAACTAAATTAACTTCGCACACTTAGTGCCTCCATTCATAGCTGAAGCTTATATAACATCGCACACTTAGTGCCTCAATACAAAACCGAACGTAATTCGGAATCGCACAAACAGTGCCAACTATGAAGCCAAAGCGTCTGTTATTTCGCACACACAGTGCTAATCAACTCTGTCTCAATTCAATTACGCACACTTAGTGCCTCGTTACTCAATTTCATTCATTACATTTCTAATTCAATATCTATCATTCAATTCAAATCACATAGAAGGTAAATTAACAACTTGTACTATGTCCGAACTTACCTCGGACGTCGAAATATCGAAACAGTCGATTAATCGAGCACTTTGTCTTTGCCTCAATCTCGATCTGAACCACTCCTCTCTTGGTCTATATACATTCAAATTCAATCCATTCAATCACCAATTCATTCAATTTAATCCAAACACACATATTTAGGGCATTTTAAAAAATAGCCCTCACATTTTCACACTTCAACACTTTAGTCCCTAATTCACAAAATCACAAAATACACCAAATTTCTACTCACACAAGCTTAGCCGAACTCTTCCCATGCTAATACAAGCCCACACATTTCATTTATTTCACAATTTAGTCCTCCAATTTACACTTTTCACAATTAAGCTCAAATTACTCAATTTCACTAAAGATCCCAAGACAAAACATGATAATCTTTTACATATCTTTCATATTACATTATCAACTAACACAAATCTCATGAATTCATTCATGGCACATTTCAAATTCATCACCAATTCACATGATTTAAGCATGGGTTTTGTAGAGCACAAAGCAACGATTACAAAAATGTAGAAATTATCAAAAACTGAAGCCAAAACATACCTTAATCTTTGCTTAAAGCTAGCCGAATATCCCAAAGCTCAAAACCCTTGCTTATTTTCCTTCTTTTTGGTGGATGAAAATAAAAGATGATGGAATATAGCTTTTGTTTTTGTTTAATAATCTTTGTTTTATCAAATTACCTATTTAACCTTTAATACTAAAATATATAAGCATATGCACACAAAGTCATTTATGACCTTTGCCATCCACTTACTCAAATAATGGGCTAATTGCCTTTTAAGGTCTTCACATTATAAAGACATCAACAATTAATCACTTAACAATCAGCGCACATCATTTTACACTTTACGCGATTAAGTCCTTTTTTGCTAATTAAGCACTCAAACCACAAAATTTTCACACAGAAATTTCACATAAACTTAATCACATATTATAAACAAAGAAAATAATATTAAAATATTATTCTGACATCAGATTTGTGGTCTCAAAACCACTATCCCAAATAGGGTCTTAATCGGGCTGTTACAACTCTCCCCTCTTAGGGATTTTTGTCCCCGAAAATCTTACCAGTGAATAGGTGTGGATATTGCTCTCTCATAACGTTCTCAAGCTCCCACGTAGCCTCTTCTACTCCGTGTTTGTGCCACAACACTTTCACTAAGGATATTCTCTTGTTTCTCAACTCTTTGGTCTCTCATGCCAAAATTCAAATCGGTTCTTCACTATACGACAAATCTGACTGAATTTCAACCTCAGTAAGAGTAATCACATGAGAAGGATCAGATCTATACCATCGAAGCATCGACACATGAAACACATTATGAATTTTCTCTAACTCAAGTGGCAACATCAATCTATAAGTAACCGGCCCAACTCATTCAATGATTTCATACGGCCCGATGAACCTCGTACTCAGCTTGCCCTTTCGGCCAAATCGAAGTAATTTCTTCCACGAAGACACTTTCAAAAGCACTTTGTCACCAACTTCGAATTCAATATCTTTTCGTTTCAAATCTGCATAAGACTTCTGACGATCTGATGCAGCTTTTAAACTGTCACGAATCACTTTCACTTTCTGCTCAGTCTCTTTTATTAGATCAACCCCGTGAATCTTATTCTCACTCAGTTCAGTCCAATACAATGGAGTTAGGCATTTTCGACCGTAAAGAGCTTCATATGGTGCCATTTTGATACTAGATTGAAAACTATTATTGTACGCAAACTCGATCAACGGAAAATGTTTTTTCCACGTACTTTCAAATTCAAGAATACAACACCTCAACATATCTTCGAGAAATTGAATGATCCGCTCAGATTGTCCATCCATTTGCGGATGAAATGTAGTGCTGAAATGCAATTTTGTGCCTAAAGCCTCTTGTAATTTCTTCCAAAATCACGAGGTAAATCTCGGATCTCTGTCAGATACAATAGATAAAGGCACCCCGTGCAATCTCACAATCTCAGCAATATATAATTCAGCCAATCTATCGAGTGAAAAGTCTGTTCTTACTGGAACGAAATGAGCTAATTTCGTTAATCTATCAACTATCACCCAGATTGCATCTTTCTTTTTCGGAGACAAAGGCAATCCCGACACAAAGTCCATTGTGATTCTCTCCCATTTCCACTCAGGAATCATAATCGGTTGTAACAAACCGGATAGAGCCTGATGTTCAGCTTTAACTTGCTGACAAACTAATCATTTCGACACAAAGTCAGAAATATCTCTTTTCATACCATGCCACCAATAAAACTGCTTCAGATCGTTATACATTTTCGTACTCCCCGGATGAACAGTCAAGCGACTATTTTGAGCTTCGTTCAAAATCAACTGAATCAACTCTAAATTCTTCGGAACACAAATCCGATCTCTGAATCTCAGACAATCATCACTATCGATTCGAAATTCTGAATCAGAATTCAAATCACATTGAGCTCGTTTTGCTATTATCTCTTCATCACTTTTATGAGCATCGCAAATCTGACTTACGAACATCGGCCTCACTTTCAACTCAGCGAAAACTGAATAATCATCACACAGATCTATCTGAGTACTCATAGCTCGCAAAGCACATAAAGGCTTTCGACTCAAGGCATCAGCAACAATATTAGCTTTGCACGGATGATAATCAATCACAAGTTCGTAATCTTTCTACAATTCTAACCATCTTCTCTGTCGCAAATTCAATTCTTTCTGAGTCATCAAGTACTTCAAACTCTTGCGATCAGTATAAATATGACATTTCTCACCAAATAGGTAGTGACGCCAAATCTTTAACGCAAAAACAATCGCGGCTAATTCAAGATCATGCGTCAGATAGTTCTTTTCATGCGGCTTTAACTGCCTCGAAGCATAAGCAATGACTTTGCCTTCTTGCATCAACTGCGGCCGAACCATTCAACGATGCATCATCAGTAAACTATGAATTCTTTACCCGATTCAGGTGAACTAACACAACAGTGCTTTCACAACAATGCTTTCAACTGCTCAAAACTCTGATGGCACTTTTCTGACCACTCGAATTTAACATCTTTCTGTAACAACTTCGTCAACGGATTCACAACCATCGAGAAGCCTTTCACAAACCGTCTATAATATCCCGCTAGTCCAAGAAAAATACAAATTTCTGACACATTTCTCGGAGGCTTCCACTCCAAAATAGCTGAAATTTTATTCGGATCAACTCGTATTCCCACAGCTGATACAATATGTCCCAGAAATCCAACCTCACGCAACCAAAACTCACATTTACTGAACTTTGCATATAATTGCTTCTCATGCAGAGTCTGTAACACAATTCTTAAATGTTCGGCATGTTGCATCTCATCACATGAATAAATCAGAATGTCATCAATAAACACCACCACAAAGCAATCCAAATACGGTCTGAATATCCGATTCATTAGATCCATAAACACTGCAGGAGCATTCGTTAGTCTGAAAGGCATCACTAACAATTCATAATGTCCGTACCTCGTTTTGAAAGTAGTTTTCGGCACATCGGATTCTTTAACTCACAACTGATAGTAGCCCGATCTCAAATCTATCTTAGAAAACACTGTAGCTCTTTTCAGCTGATCAAACAAATCATCAATATGAGGCAACAGATATTTATTCTTTATCGTTACTTTGTTCAATTGTCGGTAATCAATACACATTCTCATGGTGCCGTCTTTCTTTTTCACAAACAACACAGGAGCACCCCAGGGCGAGAAACTCGGTCGTGCAAATCCTCTATCGGTCAACTCTTGCAATTGAGACTTCAACTCTTTCAATTCTGTTGGTGCCATTCTATACGGGGCTATTGAGATAGGAGTTGTTCCTGGCACCAATTGAAATTCAAATTCAACTTCCCGTATCGGAGGTAGTCCCTAGTTCTTCAGAAATACATCGGGAATTCACAAACCACGAGCACAAATTCAACTTTCTTTTCTCGTCACTTTTGTATCAATCACATATGCGGATAAGCCCATGAACCCTTTCTCACATAGTTCAGAGCTTTCATCGCAGATACAACAGCTGATAACCCTTTCATATCAATGGGTTCAATTCGAACTATCTCACCGTTCTGACTTCTCAATTCAATACTCTTTCTTTTAAAATTTACAATGACATTATGCAAAGTGAGCCAATCCATACCCAGAATAATATCAAATTCATCGAATGGTAGTAACATCAAATTAGCCAGAAAACAAGCATCCCGAAAAATCAATGGGCAATTCTTGCACACTTTATCCACCAAGACACACTTGCCTAAAGGGTTCGATACTCTAATCACAAATTCAGTAGACTTAACAGGTAGTGTCTTACTTGATACTAGATTTACACACACATAGGAATGACTAGAACCTGGATCTATCAATGCAATCACATCAGTATCAAATAGAGTAAAAGTACCAGTGATGACGTCTGGAGATGCCGCTTCTTCTCGCGCACGTATAGCATAGGCTCGGGCAGATGCTCTCACCTCAGATCTCACAGTTGTATCCAAAGTCCCTCTCTGACTTTCACTCACATTTCTGGTGTTTCTGGGTGGTCTACCCCTAACCGTCACATTACTCGATCTCACGTTCTAAACATTTTCTTCCTCAACTAACTTTGGGTAATCTCGTATGAAATGATCTCGTGATCCACACTTATAACAAGTTTGATTATTATACTTGCCCCAGTATTCTCCCACATGTCATCTTCCGCACTGTCTACACTCAGCTTTGTTGCTTTTGGCACTTCTAACACTTGATTCAGTCAGAATTTGAACTCGTGGACCGATGCTTTATCTCACACGATCTCTACTCGGATGTCCAAACAAAATATTTGATCGATTGCTTACATCTCTAAATCTCTTCGTCGAAGGTTGAGACAACTTACTCATCGATCTTTTTCTTTCATCTCGAGCTTCAGAATCGGCTTTTTCTTTTCTTTCTTGAGCTCTTGACTGCGGCTCTTTCAACTAACACAACAAATTCGTTTATGTCAAGTATCTCGACCAACAACTTAATATCTTCATTCAGCCCTTCTATAAAGCGTTTACACATAGTAGCTTCGGTCGAAACACATTTCCGTGTATACTGGCTTAATCTCACAAACTCTCGTTCATACTCAGTAACGGACATACGACCCTATTTCAGCTCTAAAAACTCCTTACGTTTCTGATCTATGAATCGTTGACTGATATACTTCTTTCTAAATTCAACTTGAAAGAAATCCCAAGTGATTCTCTCTCTCGGAACCACAGAAATCAACGTTTTCCACCAGTTATATGTCGTATCTCTCAACAAGGAAATTGCACTCTTAATACATTCTTCAGGGGTCAACGACATCTTATGGAACTCTCAGATTATATTCTCGAGCCAAAACTCGGTTCGCTCAGCATCATCATTAGTTGTGGCCCTAAACTCATTGGCCCCGTACTTTCTGATCTTATCCACAAGAGGCTTATTCAATCGATTCAGATCAACAACTTGAGGCACAATAGGTACTTGTGGGGGTGAAAGTTGTGGAGCAGCCGGATTCGTTCGAACGAACTCCGAAACCACTCACTCATCATTCGGAAGAAGGCTTGCTTAGCCTCTCCTCCCTCATCACTATCATTCGTCCTAGATATGGCTGGCACTGTCCCTTGAGCGGGATCAGGCGCATTACTCTCAACACCGTCAGCAACTGCTGGATCGGGATACATTACTATACGAAAACACATTTATAACTGTCAGGATTAATCGCACTATCGCAATTTCATATATGGTATGTATAGCTAGACTCACACGCGCTACGTTAGTCTGAGAATCGACTAAATCGTAGCTCTGATACCAATAAAATGTAACACCCCTAACCAGAAACCGTCGCCAGAATAGGGTTAAGAGGCGTTACCGATCAATCGAAACATTTCACAACCATTTCATGACACAAAGTCAATCATCAATCAAACATATTTAAATATAAACATATACTCCCTTATTACGGTCTACGATACCTTAAACACGTGTTAAAAAGAGGTCGGGACTAAACCAAACACATACGAAAATTCTTGGAAATTTGAACATTCTTCAAAACTGCAGAGGTCACACG
This sequence comes from Gossypium sturtianum, assembly GCA_025698515.1. Classification (NCBI taxonomy): domain Eukaryota; kingdom Viridiplantae; phylum Streptophyta; class Magnoliopsida; order Malvales; family Malvaceae; genus Gossypium; species Gossypium sturtianum. The sequence goes on from CM046943.1 coordinate 49,235,386, forward strand.
CTCGTGCAGTCAGGCCGTATGCCTCACACGGCTACCAGAGACGCCCATGTGTCGGTAGTGTGCCAAAGCGAGCATAAATGCGACTTGTTCGCACGGCCACGGACACACCCGTGTGCCATGGCCATGTGAAATTAGGCTAGCTACTGACTTGGTCACACGGCCACCAAGCACGCCCGTGTGCCACGACCGTGTAACCTGCCGAGGCACACTTCGAAGTGGCCCTTGGGCCACACGGCAGAGGCACACGCCCGTGTCCCTTGGCTGTGTATGCAAAATAGGCCATTTGCAAGGCTAATTTGCCACCCACACAAGGGTCATCCCTACAAGCACAATTAAACATCTCTTCATGTATCAATAGCAACCAAAAACACATCAAAATATTCATCATATCAACCCAATAAATCTCATTTCTAGCATACCATCTTATATGATAAATAACTCAACCAATTCATATGTAAAACCAAGCATGATTCATCCACAATTTCACTAAGTCACTATGGCATCAATCTATCAATAAACTTACCATTCATAAGTCATTTTCATTGCCATCAAACAATACTATAACATGCATCATATACCAAAATCACACATGCATTTTGCCATCATTTATCTAGCCACATCACATGGCTATTTACACATCTCAATCATGGTTCAAAACAACTAGCCTATACATGACATATTCAAATATACACATCTTCAAGAGTACCAAAATAGATTGCCGATAGTGTGATAGAGATGCTGACGATCCCCGAATCTGAGCTAGTTTTACTGACACTATAAAATAGAGAAACAAATCACACAGTAAGCTTTCAAAAGCTTAGTAAGTTCGTAACATAATACATTTAACTTAATAGTTTAAATACAATGCACAACAAGAACTCATCACATAGATCAATTTCCAAATGTTTATACCATATCATTTATAGCCAATAATCTTACTCAACTACTCATGAAGTCATACACAATCTCCTCAACCACAAAGGTTCAATACATACCTTAGCCAACACATGGTTACTCACCATCCAAGCTAATTTATGCTCGATATTGTATCTCGATCCAACCTTCATTATTCATTAGATTTAATCGCACACTTAGTGCCCAATTTGTAGTCGAAACTAAATTAACTTCGCACACTTAGTGCCTCCATTCATAGCTGAAGCTTATATAACATCGCACAGTTAGGGCCTCAATACAAAATCAAACGTAATTTGGAATCACACACACAGTGCCAACTATGAAGCCAAAGCTTCTGTTATTTCTCACACACAGTGCTAATCAACTCTGTCTTAATTCAATTACGCACACTTAGTGCCTCGTTACTCAACTTCATTCATTACATTTCTAATTCAATATCTATCATTCAATTCACATCACATAGGAGGTAAATTAACAACTTGTACTATGTCCGAACTTACCTCGGACGTCAAAATATCGAAACGGTCGATTAATCAAGCACTTTGTCTTTGTCTCGATCTCGATCCAAACTTCTCCTCTCTTGGTCTATATACATTCAAATTGAATCCATTCAATCACCAATTCATTCAATTTAATCCAAACACACATATTTAGGGCATTTTACAAAATAGCCCTCACATTTTCACACTTCGACACTTTAGTCCCTAATTCACAAAACCACAAATACACCAAATTTCTACTCACAGAAGCTTAGCCGAGTTCTTCCCATGCTAATACAAGCCCACACATTTCATTTATTTTACAATTTTGTCCTCCAATTTACACTTTTCTCAAATAAGCTCAAATTACTCAATTTCACTAAAAATCCCAAGACAAAATATGATAATCTTTTACATATCTTTCATATTCCATTATCAACTAACACAAAGCTCATGAATTCATTCATGGCACATTTCAAATTCATCACCAATTCATAAAATTTAAGCATGGGTTTTGTAGAGCACAAAGCAACGATTACAAAAGCGTAGAAATTATCAAAAATCGAAGCCAAAACACATTAATTTTTGCTTAAAGCTAGCCGAATATCCCAAAGCTCAAAACCCTTGCTTATTTTCCTTATTTTCGGTGGATGAACATAAAAGATGATGGAATATAGCTTTTGTTTTTGTTTAATAATCTTTGTTTTATCAAATTCCCTATTTAACCTTTAATTCTAAAATATATAAGCATATACACACAAGGTCATTTATGACCTTTGCCATCCACTTACTCAAATAATGGGTAATTGCCTTTTAAGGGCTTCACATCATAAAGACATCAACAATTAATCACTTAACAATCAGCACACAGCATTTTACACTTTACGCGATTAAGTCCTTGTTTGCTAATTAAGCACTCAAACCACAAAATTTTCACACAGAAATTTCACACAGGCTTAATCACATATTATAAACACAAAAAATAATATTAAATAATTATTTCGACCTCAGATTTGTGGTCTCAAAACCACTATTCTGACTAGGGTCTTAATCAGGCTATTACAATTCAGCTACTAAATTTCTTTATGTTACATTGTAAATAGGTATTAAGTTATCATTTGTACCAAGTGATGTAGAAAATACAAGGAAACGAGCATGCTAGTATGAATGATAAATGGTTGAATTTGTGTTTATTTGGTTGATTAAATTTATGCACGATTAGATATTTAAGGATGACCTAATGAATTATTTGGAACACATCCAGAGCCAAAAAGCTATCCTATTTATACTTCACCTTTAGTAAAAATTTTGAGCCTTTTGACACTTCTTGATGAACCGCATCACAAACCCCGAGCCTGAAAATGTTAATTTGTATGTGCCCTTTTTCTTCGGTTCTGTACCGCACGATTATAGACGCCTGGCCATACATATTGAGGTTTAAGTAGATACATCACGCGGTAGAGTTTGTAAAACTAAAGTGAAATAGGAAAGATTGGTGTGATATAGGAACTATAAGTTAGCCTAGTGTGAGAAACAAAAAGAAAAATCCAAAAAAGAGAACTGGTACAGTAGAAAAAGTCTTAAACTAACGAAAAAGCATTGATGAGTGAAATGTATTGAAAAAGAGAAAAGTCACAAAGTCACAAAAGAAAGAAAAACTCATTCATTAGTGCACAAAATTCGTAAGGCTAGCCATAGTTGCTATGTCATGCTATGACTTTCTATAGATTGAGAGACAAAGAAGGTGAGAGAAGGAGAAATAAGGCGGTGAGTGGGTAAGGGTCACTAAAGGGGGAAGAATAGGGATCAGTACAATGTGCCAAACTATTTTCGTGTTTGTAACCTTTTGATGCTTTTTGTGTTTGAATTCCATATCTATCCTAAGCCTCAAAACGTTACAAGTCGAAAAGCCCTATGTGACCTAAGTATCCTTATACATGAATCGACATCATACTAAACATTCACATAAATGACTATTTGTATTTTGCTCGGATAATCAAAGTACTTGTATGATTTGTTGGTGGATTACTATAGGTGAGAACCTTAATACTTGTATATTTTGTAACATACTGAACTTAAATGTTTGTGTTCAAAAGTGGTAAGTCAACTACTCATCATGTTCAAATTGTTAGTAAACATGGAAGGCCTATGTCATATGCTCCAAAATCAATACTTGTACCATACTTGCTCAAGGGTCGTCATTTTTATTTGTCATATTTGTTTATGATTGCTTGAGGTGTAACACCCTAAACTCGGCCTAGACGTTACGATCGGATCTGACATGTCACATTAAAATGTTTTTTGAAAACCATGTTTTCATTCAAAACCCTCCTTAATATCTAAAAACTAAAGTCTCAGTTTATGTTCGTTCAATTTCAAAACGTGGTTCAACGAAAAGTTAATCACTTTTAAAAATGCTATTAACTTTGTCAAAAATCTCTTTTAGTTGTGAAAGCTAATTTAAGGTAAAGAAGTTTAAAACGTATGTTTTTAAAAAATAGTAATTGGGTTGAAAACTCGTCTACGCCTAATAGATATAAAATGTAACAAAATCCCAAATTCAGAATTAAATCCAGGGAGGCCTTATTACAGAATTTAAAACCCAAAATGGAATTTAAAACATTTATAAAGTCCAAAGCATAACAACCGCAGTCGCGTGGTCACCTCCGAGTCCCTTGCAGCACCGATCCCCCTAACACTAGGGATTACCTGCACAGTTAAAACGGGGTGAGTTTACGAAAACTCAGTGTGTAATCCCCTTACTAGAGTAACAATCGATATCTGAAATAGAAACCAAAATAGTCCGCCAAAGCCCTTTAACGATAGAATGCGATCCAGTTCAGAGCATACGTTGGCCAAAACCCACAAAAATATCATTTGGGTCACAGCCCATAACATAATCAATTGGGCCTAGCCAAAACCAATAACAGAACAAGTGGGCCTAAGCCCAATACAGTAACAGATCTCATAAATAGATATGCAACAGTGTGAGGATGCATCCCACCCCGGTCTAGCCAACACACCACCCGTACAAACCCTACACTCCTATGGGGATAAAATCGACCCACCCAGCCAACACACCAAGCTTAGCACCGGTTACGGCACTAAGTGAACAGAACGGCTCAGCGCCGTGGACAGAATGGCTAAAAGCCATAATCAGAATGGTTATAAATCATAATCAGGATGGCAGAGAGCCATAACCAGGATGGCACAAAGCTATCGATAACTATAATAAGTTTGGCACATAGCCATCAGCGACGGTAATATAATCGGCACACAGCCACGGTAATTATGATCGACACAGAGTCATCAGTACATATGTTAGGCACATAGCCACGGGTAAATACGATTGGCACAAAGCCGTAATCAAGATGGCACAGAGCCATATTTAGGTTGGGATAGAGCCATAATCAGATTACGCGGCTTTAAGCCGTCTGTCAGTCCACAGTCGTCCCATGCAACCCGTGCAACCTTAACAGATCAATACTGGATCCACAGTCATCTCATGCGACCCGTGCGACCCTATCAGATCAATACTGGATCCACATTCGTCTCATGCGACCCGTGCGACCCTATCAGAACTTCCTCCGTATCAATGTCCCAACCCGATGCAATATGTCGTGTATGTCATGCTCAATCATTACACGTGTATGCAAAATGGCCATGCTCAGTAAAGTCATTTAAACACATATTAAAAGCATATCAGTTACACGACCACAGTCAAGTCAGTTAAAACACAGTCATACGATCACAGTCAAATCAGTCAAATTCATAGTCTAAGTCAGTCATTTACCCACAAGGGCAAAATAGTTATTTTACCCTATAAGGGTATTTCGGTAATTTCAAAAAATGGGGGTACTTCGATAATTTCACAAATATGGGGTATTTTGATAATTTCACAAATCGAGGGTATTTTGGTAATTTCACAAATCGAGGGTATTTCAGTAATTTCACAAATCAGGGGTATTTTGGTAATTTCACAAATCGAGGGTATTTTGGTAATTTCACAAATAGGGGTCTGAGCGACCCAACAGAAGGTCCACCGTCACCTCGAGCGACTTAAGTAACCTAAACAGTCACAAGGGTGTAAATGGGCCTAAGGACCATTACTCTGCCCAACTGGGCCCACACACTCGTATGGCCCATTTAAACCAGAAACAGCCACAGTTATGCAAACGTCACAGTCCAAACAACACTTACCACATCACATACATTTTATCCGTGTGGGCCCACAAGTCCACTGGGCCCATACAGCCCATTTTAGCCCAACGAGGCCCAGAACAGCCCAAGACCACGAGAGTGCTCGTGGTGGCCTCTACAGACTAACGCCCATGTTCGTGGGCTCGGTTCACAACACGCACGATCACACGCTCGTGTGGCATCATTCACTGGTATTTTAGCTTTTCGGCATCTTGTCGATCTATGATCAGAAGGAGTGTGGTTACACACACTCTATCGGCTTCCTCACCAACTATCGAATCACAGTCTTCATTACACACACGATCACGTAGAGTACTAAGAATTCCGTGCGCCAGAACCTATTCAAACATAACAACAGTTAATCACTTATCAACAGAGTTAAAAGAACATTAACAAAACCCCCTAGCTGAAGGATCGACTACCACTTGCCTTGACTCGATCGGTCAACTGTGATTCATCGACTCGAACCAGAGTTTGGTGCAGCCACCCTTCCGCATCCCGGCGGAAAGTCCCGAATAGCCGACACCGCACGCCTCTTAAACTTGAGAGTAGAGGCTATGTGTTCAATCCTAGCCAGCACCTTTGTCGTCACTTTAATACTATAATCCTCTTTACCCATCGAGAGTTCTTGATTGAATAACAAAAGAGTTTCAATCGCTTCTAAAATGCTTGCACCCCGCCACTTCTTGTAGAAATCTAAAAACCTAATGATCAACTTAGGAAACTAACATTTGGTAATCAAAGAATAAGATGGAGGAGTATTCAGCTTTTAGAAAAAGTAGAAGAAACGAATTTGAACACATATTGCAATAACAGAGAAACAACAGAGAGAACTTATGAGTACCTATCGATTCCTCAGAACCCTTGCAAGACCGAAACAACACCAAAGGCAGAGCACTGAAACAGTCGGCCAATAATACGGAGAAAAGCATAATATTCGGCCAAAAGAGCAATAAAAAGAGGGGAATATTGAAAGAGAAAAGAGAAAAGATGGAGAAGAGGCAATCGACTAGAGGAGAATAACCAAGAAGAAAGAATGAAACCGAGGGGAAAAGTGTAACACCCCTTACCCGTATTCTGTACCGAAACTGGGTACGAGGCATTACCGTACTTAACTCACACAATCATATAACTTTGGGCTATTAGGTTCATTTCAAATTAAAACTTTTCCATTCATGTGTCTATCACTCTCATAATGGACCTACAAGGCCCTGTATATGATTCCAAATGGTTTCAGAGATAATTCAGAAACATCTTCACACTTAAGAAAATTTTACCTAAACAGGGGCCACATGTAACATCCCAAGTTAGGCGATTCTGCATATCATGTTTCTGTGTGTTTGGCTTGTTTTGATTGCTTATTGGATGTGTTTAGGGGTCTTAGCAAGGCCCGGGTTTGAGTTGGAGTCTTGGTTAAATTTTAGTTTTAGGGCACTTTAGGGGGAAGCTGGTGGGGGGTAGGTCTTATATATTTGAGTGTAATTGGTGTCACAAGATGGAGAGTGGTAGAGTGGCAAGGTGATGCCTAGGAAGCAAGAAGAGATGACGCCACAGGGGAGCAGTGAGGGAGTAGGTTCGAGTCTCACAGCTTGCTTTTTGGAATTTCTTTTTGGCGTCAGGATGAGAGGTGGTAGATTTCAGCATGGACTCTTCAAGGGGTGAGTGTTGAAGGGGTCAAAGAGTTTGAATGAATGGCCATGAGGGGTTGGTGGAGTTTGAATGGGTAAAACTAAATCAAATGGATGATGGAGAGGGAAAGTAGGAGGAAATTGTGGAGGGTGATGTTGGTGGTGGAGTTGGTCGAATTTGGGGAATTGGTGGAGTTGAGTTTCGGTTGGGAGTGTAGTGGTTGGTAAATTTCGGCATTGTGGATGTTGGGAGCTGGTAGCCTTTGAGTGAGTAGGTGCCGAAAGTCTTTAGGAGCATTTTAGTTTCCCTTTTGGTCATTTTCGGTCATTGTGTGAGAGTAGTGAAATCGAAACTTCAACCCTCTCTTGGTATTCTATTTTTCTTTTGTTTTCTTCCTCTCTCATCTTTTCTCTCTTCAACCGAACCTAGTGCCTCATTCCTTTTCCACCGTTTGTGACTTGTTTCTTCTTCATAACCGAAACACCTTTTGTTTTTCTTCTCATTCTTGTTCCTTTGGTGATAGCCGAATGTCAGAGTGGTGATTTGTGCCTTTTTTATTTCTTTTCTTCCATTTGCTATTTGCTTCTTCATAGCCGAATCTAAGCCGAATCCCCTTTTTACATCAAGTGTGGGCACCCTTTCTATCGGTTTTGCTTGTAGCCGATCATAGATTCTTCACTAACCAATCTCTTGGTTCGATAAGGAGCCTTTCTTCTCTTTTCTTCTCGTTCTTCTTCCTTTTTTCTCTTGGTTTGTTTAAAACCGAAGTTCTGACTCACTTCTTTGGGCACTGACCGATTGTAGAGGGCTGTAACTCCAACATCTCGTCTTCGTGTGGCCTACTTTCGAGAGGGTCTTGGTAAGTTGGATATTGGCTGAATGGGTGGTAAGGAGGGGTTCATATCGGTTTGTTAGGCCGAAAGGCCACTTCTTGTTGTTCTATTTTGGAAACCGATTCTAACATGGTGATTATTTAGGGACTCAATCGGTTTCTTGGGCCAACCTTCTAGCATTCGGTTTCTGTTAATCTAGGTGAGGAACTTCTTCGGGTTGGGTATCTATTTCTTTCTGTCTTTTCAATACTTTAACCCAGTTTCCTGATCAAGATCCTTTCATGGATACGAATGGCAGTCAAGGGAAGGAAGGGGTTGGACTCGTAGCCCCTGCCCCTAGGTTTAAGAAACGTGCGGTATCGGCAGTACGAGACTTTCCACCGGGTTGTGGACCGGCTTCGAATCTGAATAGACAGATTGCGGTTGTTCCCTCTTCTAAGAGTGTCGACAATTTTGAAAGTTTAGTTCTTCGTGTTTACAGGTGTGTAATTCCCACACCTTCTTTTGTTTATAAATATTAATAAAAAGTGCATGTGTTGTTTGAAAGCTGAAAATTCGGTAATGGCTATTGAGTTACCCTTGGAGGGTAGAATCGAAATACCAGTTAGTTATTCTCTGACTATACCTAATGAATATTATCGTTAGCATGATTATGCATATGCTTTAAACATTCTATGTGTGCTACTATATGATGTATTCGATTCACTCTGTTTGCATATACATGGGATTTGGGAAATGTTGATGATGTTAAGGGGAAGTGTATATCGGTGACTTTGTCACACTATTCTGATGGCTCGATGCCATATATGCTTATCGGTGACTTGGTCACATTACTTCAGTGGCTAGGCCACATATTGATTATCGGTGACTCTGTCACATTTTATCGACTTTGAGTAGCATGACTATCAGCATGGCTGCCAAAGCGGAGTGTAGCGGATGGAGGGTTGATTTAGTAATCCCCTGGAGTGTTGAGGTTGGATATATGGAGCGGAGTGTAGAGGATGGATTAATAGGATGGGTTGGGTTTATCATATTACTTATCTGATATGTTATCGTGTATTGGGCTTCGGTCGATTGAAATATGAGGGCTTTGGCCCAGTATGGTTATTATGAGGTAATTGCACACTGAGTCTTCGTGACTCACTCATTCTGCTTAAACTTTTGCAGGTAATTCTTAGCTCAGTGGACTTGGGCTGGAGCGGACTTCAAGGTGGCCATGCACGATTTTTATTAAAATTAAATGTTACCTTGATTTATCATTTTCTTTAATTTGGAGGTTTTTGATATGTAGTAAGGCCACTAATCATTTGGGTTATTTTCGATTTGAACTTTGAATGCTTCAATTATAAATTAATTGGTAAGACGTTTTATTAATAAAACTTAAGTAAAGAGTTTTTTTTTAAAGCTTGAACAACAAATTTACAAACAATACTAAATAATTACCTTAGGTCAATTTACACCAAGTTTTTTCAATCGTCACCTAAAGGAATGTTTTGGGCTAAGTATAATCTTAATTAAATGAATACTGAGTTTTTAGATAAGCGACCAATCTTGATCTTTTAAAAGAGGTTTTCACAATTTTCAGTTCAATGCAGAGTTTTATAAAAATCTTCTTATGTGACATACCAGATCCGGTCGTAGTGTTTAGGCTGGGTTTAGGGTATTACAATTTTCGTATCAGAGCACGGTTTAAAAACTCAGCTATGGGTTTTGGGTTCAAAACGTTTTCCAAAACTGGTTTAAAAATGGTTTTTTTTTAAATATATATATATATGAACATGTTTCGAGAAGCATGGCACCCGAGTCTCCGGCACCAAGTCCGTATGGTAAGTCTTCTGACTAAATTGGATGATTTGCATGAAGTAGTTATGTTATGCCGTGAATGCTAGAATTAGGAAACTCAACTTTAGAGATTGAAACCTTTAGGTATACGTATGTTTTGCGAAAAACTACTTATAACTCTATCTTTCATAAGACTACTCGGTAATAAACAGTGGAAGAAGTGCTAATGCATAAAATTTGTAATCAGATAAGACGATACGATAGACATGAGTGCTAGAGGATGTGGACGTGGTGCACGTGGCCGTGGTAGGGGTCGGGGTGTTGAGGCTGAGTTCTCGGAAGCAAGACATGAGCCTGAGGAAAGCATTCCCGAATCTTGTACAAGGGGGTAAATCCGTGGCTGAGTATGAAGCGAAATTTCTGCGATTGAGCCGTTACGCCTGAGAGATAGTGGCGACTGACTATCAGCATTGCGTGCGGTTCGAAGATGGGTTGCGAGACGAGTTGAGAGTATTGATAGCTCCGCAGCGAGAGAGGGATTTTGCCATCTTGGTTGAAAAAGCTAAGATAGCCGAAGAGGTGAAGCGGATAGAGAGGCAAAATAGGGATAAGGATAGGGGTAAAAATAAGAGGAGTCTTGGCCTGTCGGGATCAGCTAAGAGTTTTCAGAAGAGGCCTAGGTTTGATGGGTCGGGTCGGGTTGCGATGCCGATTGCTGTTGGTCAGACTCGTCAGTATGCTCAGTGTGGGAAATCACATTCGGGAGTGTTGGGGAAAAGATAGGGAATGCTATGGGTGTGGAGCGAGGGATCATCTAATAAGGAATTGTCCGCAAGAGTTAGCTAGGGCACAGTCGGTAAGCCAGGTTTATGTGCAGCCGGGAAGAGGTGGACAACGGCCGCCGAGGGGTCGTGGTTTGATCAGAGGGGGAAATGGTTCTGGTCGCAGTTGTGGAGCACCGGGCAGGGGTGCTGGTAGTGCAGATGCAAGACAGCCAGGTTTAGTCTATGCAGCTCGACGGCGAGAGATGGTGACGCACCGGTACGTTTCTTATAGTTGATAAGCCATTTCTTGCTTTGATTGATATTGGATCGACCCATTCTTATGTTGCATGTACTGTATCGGAGACTTTAAGTATAGAACCTGAAATTGCTGCTAGAGAAATGACTGTAATTAGCCCTTTAGGACAATCCGTAGTAGTGAACAAGATGTTTAGGAATGTGCCTTTAGGGATTCAGGGAGTAGTATTTCGGGCAGACTTGATGGAACTGCCATTTGGCGAGTTTGATCTTATCTTAGGCATGGATTGGCTGGTTAAACATCGTGCTAATTTGGATTGCACGATTAAGCGAATGGTGTTGAGAACCCCAGAGGATAAAGAGGTGGTTGTGATAGGTGAAAGAAGAAACTATTTGTCTAACGTGGTTTTACGCATTAAGAAATTTATTAAGATGGTTCGAGAAAGGGTGCAAGGCATTTCTAGCTTTTATCAGTGCCTTGGATGCAAAAGAAGTGACTGTTGGGGAGGTTAGAACAGTGAAGGAATTTGTGGACGTCTTTCCTGAAGAGCTTCCGGGGTTGCCTCCAGATCGTGAGGTGGAGTTTGGAATTGAACTACTTTCGAGTACAACTCCGGTATCCATCGCCCCTTATAGGATGGCGCTGAAAGAGCTGTTGGATCGTGGATTTATTCGACCAAGTGTATCTCCGTGGGGAGCGCCGGTGTTGTTCGTGAAGAAAAAGGACGGGTCGATGCATATGTGCATTGACTACCGCCAGTTGAATAAGTTGACGATTAAGAACAAGTACCTACTACTGAGAATTGACGATTTGTTCGATCAGCTTAAAGGGGCTTCAGTCTTCTCAAAGATAGATTTGAGGTCAGGTTATCATCAGCTTAAGGTTAAGGAGGCGGACATTCATAAGACGGCGTTTCGAACTCGTTATGGTCACTATGAGTTTTTAGTGATGCCGTTTGGGTTGACAAATGCACCAGCTGCGTTTATGGATATGATGAACCGGGTATTCCAACCCTATCTGGACTGGTTTGTTGTGGTGTTCATAGACGATATCTTGGTCTACTCAAGAACGGAAGAGGAGCATGATTCGCATCTTAGGGTTGTTCTGCGAGATTGAGAGAAAGCGGTGTATGCCAAATTCAAAGAAGTGTGAATTTTGGTGAGAGAAGTTACCTCCTTAGGGCATGTTGTTTCCGCAGAGGGGATTAGGGTGGATCCCCGAAAAATCGAAGCTGCTCTGGATTGGAAGCCGCCAAAGTCTGTAGCGAAAATTCGAAGTTTTCTTTGGGTTAGTCGGGTACTACAGAAGGTTTGTTGAGGATTTCTCTTTAATTGCGACAGCTTTAACTAAGTTGTTACGGAAAGGAGTACCATTTGTTTGGGCTGACAAGCAGCAAGAAAGTTTTGAGAAGCTGAAGAGGATCTTGACGGAGGCTCCGGTATTGATTCAGCCTGAGGCCGGCAAGGAGTTCGTTGTCTATTGTGATGCTTCGCACACAGGGCTAGGGTGTGTGTTGATGCAAGAAGGGAAGGTAGTTGCGTATGCGTCTCGGCAGTTAAGACCGCATGAAATGAACTATCCCACGCATGATCTGGAATTGGTTGCGATAGTGTTTGCTCTGAAGATCTAGAGACACTACCTGTATGGGGAGAAGTCCGTTATCTACACCGACCATAAGAGCCTGAAGTATCTCCTTACCTAGAAGGAGTTGAATTTAAGGCAGCGGAGGTGGATTGAGCTGTTGAAGGATTATGACTGCTCAATCGAGTACCACCCGAGAAAAGCTAACGTGGTGGCGGATGCGTTAAGTAGGAAAGTGATATCGGATTTGAGGGCAATGTTTGCTCACTTTAGCTTGTATGATGATGGGAGTTTGCTAGTTGAACTTCAGGTGAAGCCGACATGGGTAACTCAGATTAGAGAGAAGCAGTTATTGGACGATGTGTTAAGTGCTCGACTTCTGCAAGTACAGAATGGCGGGGTGGACGACTTTAGTTTGAACAGTGATGGGGTATTGTGTTTTCAAGACAGGGTCTGCATGCCAAAGGATATTGACTTGAGACAGATGATTCTTCAGGAGGCGCATAGTAGCCCTTGCGCTATGCATCCTGGTGGGAGTAAGATGTATCAGGATTTGCGTGAAAAGTTTTGGTGGCCTGGTTTGAAGCGAGAAATTACCGAGTTTGTGGGTAAGTGTTTGACGTGTCAGCAGGTGAAAGTAGAGCATCAGTTGCCTTCGGGTTTATTGTAGTCGGTGAAGATTCCACAGTGGAAATGGGAGAGGATAACGATGGACTTTGTTAGTGAGCTACCTCTTATGCCTACTAAGAAAGATTCGGTATGGGTGATTGTTGATCGGTTGACGAAGTCCGCCCATTTCATACATATTCGTATCGATTATACATTACAGAAGCTGGCAAAGCTGTATGTGGCAGAGATTGTGAGGTTGCATGGGGTACTAGTGTCTATCATATCAGACAGAGACCCTAGGTTTACGTCGCGATTTTGGAAGGCGCTGCATCAGGCATTAGGTACAATATTGGATTTCAGTACGACATTTCATCCACAGACTGATGGTCAGTCTGAGAGGGTAATTCAGATCTTGAAAGACATGTTGAGAGGCTGTGTTATCGACTTCAGAGGTAGTTGGGAGGATTTACTACCGCTGGCAGAATTCGCGTACAATAATAGCTACCAATCCAGCATTCAGATGGCACCCTACGAAGCGCTATATGGTCGTAGGTGTCGAACCCCTACCTGCTGGACAGAGTTGGGTGAGCGTCAGTTGTTGGGTCCGAACTTGATTTCAGAGACAGAGGAGAAGGTTAAGCTGATTCGGGCTCGGTTGAAGGAAGCTTCCGACAGGCAGAAGTCATACGCAGATCTGAAGCATAAGGAAATATAGTTTGCAGTGGGTGATCGGGTTTTCTTGAAAGTTTCACTGTGGAAAAAGGTTATGAGGTTTTGACAAAAGGGTAAGCTAAGTCCCAGGTTCATCGGGCCTTCTCGGGTATTGAAACGTGTGGGACCGGTGGCGTATCAGCTTGAGTTACCTCTGAAATTGAGGCAAATACATGATGTATTCCATGTCTCGATGTTGAGTCGCTACCGTTCGGATCCGTCTCACATAGTGCCAGTGGAGGAGATTGAAGTGAGTCCAGACCTGTCTTTTGAGGAGGAACCTATGCAGATCTTAGATCGAGACATAAAGGTGCTGAGGAGGAAACCTGTTCCGTTGGTTAAAGTCTTGTGGCCAAATAACGGTGCAGAGGAAGCCACGTGGGAGCCAGAGGTTGTGGTGCGACAGCAATACCCTAATCTCTTTTGATCAGGTAAATTTTGAGGCTGAAATTTCTTTAAGGGGGTAGAACTGTAACATCCCAAGTTAGGGGGTTCTGCATATCATGTTTCTGTGTGTTTGGCTTGTTTTGATTGCTTATTGGATGTGTTTTGGGGTCTTAGGAAGGCCCGGGTTTGAGTTGGAGTCTTGGTTAAATTTTAGTTTTAGGGCACTTTAGGGGGAAGCTGGTGGGGGGTAGGTCTTATATATTTGAGTGTAATTGGTGTCACAAGATGGAGAGTGGTAGAGTGGCAAGCTGACGCCTAGGAAGCAAGGAGAGATGACGCCACAGGGGAGCAGTGAGGGAGCAGGTTCGAGTCTCACAGCTTGCATTTTGGAATTTCTTTTTGGCGTCAGGATGAGAGGTGGTGGATTTCGACATGGACTCTTCAAGGGGTGAGTGTTGAAGGGGTCAAAGAGTTTGAATGAATGGCCATGAGGGGTTGGTGGAGTTTGAACGGGTCAAACTAAATCAAATGGATGATGGAGAGGGAAAGTAGGATGAAATCGTGGAGGGTGATGTTGGTGGTGGAGTTGGCCGAATTTGGGGAATTGGTGGAGTTGAGTTTTGGTTGGGAGTGTAGTGGTTGGTAAATTTCGGCATTGTGGATGTGGGGAGCTGGTAGCCTTTGAGTGAGTAGGTGCCGAAAGTCTTTAAGAGCATTTTAGTTTCCCTTTTGGTCATTTTCGGTCATTGTGTGAGAGTAGTGAAACCGAAACTTCAACCCTCTCTTGGTATTCTATTTTTCTTTTGTTTTCTTCCCCTCTCATCTTTTCTCTCTTCAACTGAACCTAGTGCCTCATTCCCTTTCCACCACTTGTGACTTGTTTCTTCTTCATAATCGAAACACCTTTTGTTTTTCTTCTCATTCTTGTTCCTTTGGTGATAGCCGAACGTCAGAGTGGTGAGTTGTGCCTTTTCTATTTCTTTTCTTCCATTTGCTATTTGCTTCTTCATAGCCGAATCTAAGCCGAATCCCCTTTTTACATCAAGTGTGGGCACCCTTTTTATCGGTTTTACTTGTAGCCGATCATAGATTCTTCATCGTCAATCTCTTGGTTCGGTAAGGATCCTTTCTTCTCTTTTCTTCTCGTTCTTCTTCCTTTTTTTCTCTTGGTTTGTTTAAAACTGAAGTTCTGACTCACTTCTTTGGGCACTGACCGATTGTAGAGGTCTGTATCTCCAACATCTCGTCTTCGTGTGGCCTACTTTCGAGAGGGTCTTGGTAAGTTGGATATTGGCCGAATGGGTGGTAAAGAGGGGTTTATATCGGTTGTTAGGCCGAAAGGCCACTTCTTGTTGTTCTATTTTGGAAACTGATTCTAACATGGTGATTATTTAGGGACTCAATCGGTTTCTTGGGCCAACCTTCCAGCATTCGGTTTCTGTTAATCTAGGTGAGGAACTTCTTCGGGTTGGGTATCTATTTCTTTCTGTCTTTTCAATCCTTTAACCCAGTTTCCTGATCAAGATCCTTTCATGGATACGAATGCCAGTCAAGGGAAGGAAGGGGTTGGACTCGTAGTCCCTACCCCTAAGTTTAAGAAACGTGCGGTATCGGCAGTACGAGACTTTCCACTGGGTTGTGGACCGGCTTCAAATCTTAATAGACAGATTGCGGTTGTTCCCTCTTCTGAGAGTGTCGAAAATATTGAAAGTTTAGTTCTTCGTGTTTACAGGTGTGTAATTCCCACACCTTCTTTTGTTTATAAATATTAATAAAAAGTGCATGTGTTGTTTGAAAGCCGAAAATTCGGTAATGGCTATTGAGTTACCCTTGGAGGGTAGAATCGAAATACCAGGTCAGTTATTCTCTGACTATACCTTATGAATTTTATCGTTAGCATGATTATGTATATGCTTTAAACATTCTATGTGTGCTACTATATGATGTATTCGATTCACTCTATTTGCATATACATGGGATTTGGGAAATGTTGATGATGTTAAGGGGAAGTTTATATCGTTGACTTTGTCACAGTATTCTGATGGCCCGGTGCCATATATGCTTATCGGTGACTTGGTCACATTACTTCAGTGGCTAGGCCACATATTGATTATCGGTGACTCTATCACATTTTATCGATTTTGAGTAGCATGACTGTCAGCATGGCTGCCAAAGCGGAGTGTAGCGGATGGAGGGTTGATTTAGTAATCCCTAGAAGTGTTGAGGTTGGATATATGGAGCAGAGTGTAGAGGATGGATTAATAGGATGGGTTGGGTTTATCATATTACTTATCTGATATGTTATCGTGTATTGGGCTTTGACCAATTGAAATATGAGGGCTTTGGCCCAGTATGGTTATTGTGAGGTAATTGCACACTGAGTCTTCGTGACTCACTCATTCTACTTAAACTTTTGCAGGTAATTCTTAGCTCAGTGGACTTGGGCTGGAGCGGACTTCAAGATGGCCATGCACGATTTTTATTAAAATTAAACGTTACCTTGATTTATCATTTTCTTTAATTTGGAGGTTTTTGATATGTAATAAGGCCACTAATTGTTTGGGTTATTTTCGATTTGAACTTTGAACGCTTCAATTATAAACTAATTGGTAAGACGTTTTCTTCATAGAACTCAAGTCAAGAGTTTTTTTTTAAAAGGTTGAACAACGAATTTACAAACAACACTAAATAATTACCTTAGGTCAATTTAATGCAACACCAAGTGTTTTCAATCGTAACCTAAAGGCATGTTTTGGGCTAAGTATAATCTTAATTAAATGAAAACTGAGTTTTCAGATAAGCGACCAATCTTGATCTTTTAAAAGAGGTTTTCAAAATTTTCAGTTCAATGCGGAGTTTTATAAAAATCTTCTTATGTGACATACCAGATCCGGTCGTAGTGTTTGGGCCGGGTTTGGGGTGTTACACCACATGCCCGTGGGGAAGATGATACGCCCGTGTATCATCTCACACGCCCGTGTTCGATGCCCGTGGTTGACACTGACTAACTTCACATGGCCTTGGCACGCCCGTGGCCCTGGCCCGTGTGCCAAACCTCGACATTCTGACATATCCACACGGCCTATACACACGGCCGTGTACTTCAGCCGTGTGGCGAATTAAATTCCAATTGTAAGGTGCAGACTTCACACGGCCTGGGCATACGCCCGTGTGCTAGCCGTGCCTCCCACACGATCTAGACACACGCCCGTGTGTCTACCCATGTGAACGATTAGAAGGCTATCTACCAAGCCCTTTGCCACCCTACATTGCATACATACATACTCCAAATTCCATTCAACGTAATTCATGACCCAAAGACACATCTAAATATTCAATTCATATATCAATAAACACTCATAATTTGCAATAGGAACTTCCATGAGTAATTTCATATTTTCATAAATAACAAAGTGAGACATCAACCATGACAATATACAAAATAGTTATCTTAAAAGGGGCCAACACATCTTGGCCAAAATAACAAAATAATCTAACTAGTCTAGCCCCTATACATGCCATACACAAAATCACTAAGTCTAGATATACCGAGATGAGTTGATAGTGTGGGCGATCTTCTGATTATCGACGTACCCCGGCTCAGCTCTTAAACTCTATAAAACAAGGGAAAAGAAAGGGGGAGTAAGCATTAAGCTTAGTAAGTTTACATGTAAACAATATAAAGTTATAGCAATACATACTAAACAAGAAACGATCCACATTCATAATTAAGCTTACTCGTTTCTTCCATTTCTATATTCCAACCTTATCACTAGCTTAATGTATACTGATCGCTGTGAATCAGAGCTTTAAAATTTATAAAAAGAACAATCGAACCTGGAAACTAACTCTAACAACGATTAAAGGCAAGTGTACCTATCTAACAGTAGTATAGTTTAGGCAAGACCAGATTATCGAACCCAAAGGAACTAAAAGTACTAATACTAACTTTCTTTTTATTATTTAACCTAAAATAAGTGAAGTTTCTTTTAATCTAAATTTAACAAATTACTAAGCTAAGGACATAAAGACGAAAAAGACTAAAATTGGGGAGATAACTTTCAGAAAAACTCAGTTGATTTAGATGATACCCTCAGGAAGAATCCACCTAGACTTCACTTGTTATCTATCACTGAACCATATGATTTTATTTACTTAGTTTGATCCGTTAGACTCCCTAACGTATATTAAACCCTCTCTCGAGGCGAATAACGTCTAACCCTAGGTTAATTAGTGGAACTCTCGTTCTCTCATAATAACCCCCTAGAATAGCAGTAAATCGATCTATGGACTCCCATATTAGGTTTCACCCTAATCCGGCAAAATCTCGTCACCCTATCTCTAGGCGTGCGATCAACTCTACTTAATTATGCTAGATCTACTCTTAGGCAGGGTCTACTCCTCCTCCACCTAAGCACATTAAATTTGGATAAAGCTAACATAATTAAGAACAAGCTAAGTATTTATCATATAATTTAGAAAATAATAACAAGATTCATCATAGGTTTCATCCCCTTCAGGTATCTGAAGGGTTTAGTTCATAACTAAATAAGAAAACATCTCAAGAGAAAAGATAAAACAAAACATAAGAAATCCCTAAAACCCCCCGAAGGAATTGAAGGAGAGATCCGCCGTCTTGAGATGGATCAACTGGCTATCTTCGAGTGATTCCCACAAATCTGACCTTTCCGGCTTGGCTCCTTGGCCTAGCTAACCGCCCCCTTTCTAGGTCATACTTAGGGTGTATTTATAGGCTTTTGAAATAGGTTTCTTTGCCCCTAAGTATCCTTTTCCGAGTGAAATTGCTCTTCTCCACGGTAGAGGCACGGCCATGGCACACGCCCGTGTGGATCGTGGCCAGGCCGTGCTCGGACTTCTTTAATGAGACACGGCCGTGTGAATCGAGGGAAGACCGTGTTCTAGATGATCAGTGAGGCACGGTCGTGTAGGCTAAGGTTCAGGCCGTGTCGATTTCATGCTTTGGCCCATTTGTCCCGTTTTAAGCCCGTTTTGCGTTCTTTTCATCCCATGGTGCTTTCCTGAGTCTAAGACATGAAAAAAAAGGATTAAGAGCACCTTTTTACATAAATTAAGGGATAAATCATCCAAAAGCATACTAAATGTAGGCCTAAAATGTGTTACTATTTCGGTTTATCAAATACCCCCACACTTAAGCTTTTGCTTGTCCTCAAGCAAAATTCTCAACTTACAATTAAAACGAACTTTCTACAATTCATAATTCCTATCAACAATGTTTTATCATAATTCATAGATAATTTATACATGGATAATTCAACTTAAAGAGTTCTAAAAATTCAAATAGTCTAAGTCATAGATTTTGTATCTCGAAAATATAGGTGTCTCCCCTTATCTAAATAATTACCATTAATTCGAAATCGACAAGGATTGACATCCTCACAAAAGATCCACTCAAATCACTCAAAGTGTTTAAGGTTCAAAATTTAGGCACTCAAAAGTCGAACATGAAAAGTTAATCCCATAGGCTTGCCTGAAAATCAAGTCTCCACCACTATAATATGAGATGATGCACAAATCAAAAGGTCTTTAACAGGGTTGTAACGGGGCTTGGGTTAAAGGTGTGGAATAAGGCTGAATTAGAGGGTTAGAATCGAGGCTGAATTGACAAATTACCTAACTAGAAAAAATGAACTGATAAATAAATAATTACACGAATTGAAACTTTGAAACTAATAATACGAGCTTCTTCTTCCATATTTGGAATTCAAATGTATAAGCTCACTCAATCACATAACTAATAAAAACTAATAATGAATATACTTCATTTTTTTTAAGAACAAACTAAGTAATAATAAAGAACTTTAACAACTGAATTATAGAACATAGTTAGGCAATTGCTCAAAATCAAATCTCGACAAAAAGGGAGTCAAGGAATGGTGATACAAATAGACAAAGGGTTTTAGGTTAATATTAGTGAGTGAGTCAATAAAAAGGGTTGTTAGGATCAAAGGGGTTCACTAGGGGTTAATTGTGAAGGTAGGCTTTTTAATGGAGTTAGTGGGTTAAAACCTGAATGCCTTAATCATCTCTGTATATCAAATCATAGGTATGGTCTCGATAAGCATAAATGAGCCAAGTTCTAGAATAACAAATCAATGTTGACACATTCATAATCAATAAAGTGAGCAAGAAAAAGAATTTATGCTCTATAAGGCTCAAAATCTCACAAAAATTATGGGTATTTTTGACATCAACCTCGTAAATTTCAAACTTCAAGATAATATTCAGATTTAGTTCAACAACCTAGAAAATTTTAATTTTGAAAAATAGACTTATCATTCTTGATTCTCTAGTATTCTTCAATTTTAATTATCAATGCACAATTATCAATGACTTAATCTAAAACATATCAATAAAAATCATAAATCATGGAAATTTCATCCTAATTAGTAATATGAGGAAATTACTTAAAAACAAGACTAAATTCAGGATTTTGAGAACAATGCAAAAAGTTTGGTACCTAATTTCAGAAATTTGAGAATAATGAAAAAAATTAGGCACCTTTTTAGGTTGTTCACCCCCCCACACTTAAGATGTACATTGCCCTCAATGTACAAAGATGGATATGACATTTTAAGGGATAAATCAAAAGAGAAGGGGAAAGAATACTCCCTGAATTTTGGATGGATTCATTGGAGTGGATGGTGGAGGTTGTGCTGTCTGATAACTTGTGTAGAAGTGAATTGCTCCTAGTGATTTTTTAAAACTGCTAAGTCGTCAGTTAGAAATCTTGGAGGCATAATTAAATAAATGTTAGTAATACTCGAATGTTAGATGTGGATGATAATCTTGATAAAAATTGTCAATGTATGAGGAAAATGTTCAAACTTAAGACAAGTCGAAATTAAAATAATGAGAAAATAAAAGTAAAAACTTAAAATAAGGAAAAGAAAATCTAGATAACAGGACTAAAAGGTCCTCGTCATCGGTCGGGTCCTGTGGTGGTGCTGGTGATGAGATATGGAGGTGCTGGCATATCTGTTGAAGGGTGGCCTCTATCCCATCAAAACGTCGAGTGTTGTCAATGAAATACTGCTCGAACTGATCGAGGCATACAAAGATATCTGACAATGAGGTTGCTGCATGGGATGGCCGCTGGCTCGGAATCGGTGCCTCTTGTGATGGTGGTGGGACATCATCAGTAATGTCCTCGGGCTCCCCCTCGTCTGTGGGTGTCACTAATCGATATTGAGGGTGGTCGATCCCTTGACGATGTTTAATCATCCTCATGTGTAGCATCGTCTGGATGCCCTGAGGTGCCATCTGCCCAATCATCGTGAGGGAGGACCTCTGGTCGTCGGTGTTAAGGAGGCCGAAGTGTCGAGCCAATCGTGTTATATATGGGCCCATCGATAGAATTCCCTTCCTGTACGCCTCTATTTGATGCTGCATTGCACTGGCGATAAAGTATGCAAGGTCGAACACGTGTCCTTCTGACATTAATAATAAGTAGTATACATCGTGTCGATTTACCACGCCGGTGCTCTCACGATGGCCTGTAATGATGTGAGCGAGAATGGCGTGGATGTACCTCAAGTATGGGGCAAGAGCTGTCGCCTTGGATCGACTGGGGTCGTAGACGCCAGTGATGGGGTGTAAGCTGCGCCAGCAGTAGAGGGGAGTGCAATGAAGCTGTCGATTTAACTCGGAGAGTGGGTTTTCTTCTATAAATTCCAACGTATAGAGTCCGAGTGCCGAGCCGAATTGCGGTACTCTCAGTCGACGTATCGTGCCCCCTAAACGGAATTGGACTGTACCTGGGTCGTCGAACAGTGTCATCACTGTCTGCAAGGTGAAAGTTGCGCAGAATTCTAATGTGAGCTCCAAGTATGTGGGCTCGTTGATTGAGAAAAATTGCTCCCAAGGGTCGGTCGAGATGAGTGTAACACCCCAAACTCGGTCAAAACGTTACGACCGAATCTGGAATGTTACAGGAAAGAATATTGTGGAAAACTAACTAAAAATCACGAGTTGAGAAAAGTTTTTGTGTATCGTTATTGCGCCTTTAGATAGAATTTAAAGTAATTGTTTAACCTAGGCCGTATTGCAAGTCAGGTTTCTTTGTCTAAATTGAACTTAAGAAAATTTCGTTACAGCTAACAGTTTGAAAACAATGTTGCGGTTTCTAATTGAAAATTTTAATCAATTTGTTACTCGATACCCATCTTTCATTAGCCATTTGTAAATCGTTTGTTCAAGTTTTAATCTTAGAAAAAAAAATCCCACTCTGTTTGTTTATTAGGCATGCTGTATCAATTCCATAATAAAACCCGAATTTAAGTTTAAGTGGCCTTATTACAATACCAAAAAAAATTTAAACCTAATATTGAAATTTAAAATATTGAAAACGAAATTACTTAGAGCATTATGCATGGCCACCTCGAGTCCACCTCGGCTCCGAATCCATGATCTAATGATTACCTACAAAATTTAGCAGAGGGGTGAGTCACCGAGACTCAGTGTGTAAATCCCCATTAAACGAACTCTGGGCTTTTCACCCAAAGCGGCCCATTGGGCCTTAGCCCATACAAATCAATATATTAAGTATGTATGTAATGCAGCCCAGTCCCACCTACTTTCCATCCTCTACAACACCTGAATCAACCAATCGCCCGTGGCACCAAGCCACTCTGGTTCTAGACCACCGTGATACGGATCACCGTGTGTGAGTCACTAATAATATGTTTGGGGCCAACCCACCGTGGTACCAAACCACTTTGACAATCCCGAATAGATATATGTGGGGCCAACCCAGCGTGGTACCAAACCACCGGGGACGAGTCACTAAATCATATGTACGTGGTGTGAAACCACCGTGGCACCAAGCCACCGAGACATAGTCAACTTGAATCAAATATGTGGGGCCAACCCATTGTGGTACCAAACCACTGTGATAGTTCCTAAATAGCACTTCCCCTTTAGCATTTAATCCCAAGTTCATGCACATGTTGACATACTGAAATGAATGATCATGCTTTGAATGCATACAGCTAATTAATTCATACATACGCATATTTCGAACATGAAGTCATTATGGAACTTACCCGTGTCTCAACCTTACCCCATGGGTATCTCATTGCCAATTCGGTCATTTCGGCATTCATCCAACATAATTAATAACATAATTAATATACAGAGTGTGTGAGAATTACACACCTGATAACGCGTAAGACTATACTCTCTACGTCGACGCTTTCACTAGCAGGAACGACAGCTATTTGCCTATCCCAGGCAGACGTCGGCTCTCTACCACAGCCCGGGGAAAAGTCTCGTACTGCCGATACTGCACGTTTCTTAAACTTAGGGGCGAGGACTACGAGTCTAACCCCCCTTCACTTGACTGGCATTTGAATCCATGAAAGGATCTTGATCAGGAAACAAGGTTAAGGCATTGAAAGAAAACAGCGAGAAAAGGTACTCAAATCGATGAAGTTCCTTACCTTGATCAACAGAAGCCGACTAGCAGACTTGGCCTAAGAAATCGATTGAGTCCCTAAATAAACACCATGATAAAACCGATTCTTAGAAATAGAATAAAGGAAGTGGCCTTTCAGCCAACCGAATCAATAAAGACCCCTTTCAAAACATTCGGCCACTATCCAACCTACCAAGATCATCTCGAAAGTAGGCCACACGAAGAAGAAATGATGGTGCTGCACCCTTCTACAATCGATCAGTGCCCAAAGAAGTGAGTCAAGATTTTGATTTGACCAAACCAAGAGGAAAAAGAAAGAAAACGAGAAGATAATGAGAATAAGGCTCCTTACCGAACCAAGAGATTGACGAGTGGAGGGTCTATAATCGGCTACTAGCACAATCGATAGAAAGGGTGCCTACACTTGATGCAAAACAAAAGGATTCGGCTTCTACAAAAATAATATGAAACAAAGATGAGAAGAGAAACAATAAAGACAAAGAATAAGTTTCGGCTATGACACTTACAAGTTCGGCTATGAAGAAACGAGAAGCAAATGCACTAGGGAGATTCGGCTATGAAGAAATGAGAAGGAGAAGAAATGAGACTTAAAGGTGTTGCGGTTTTGGTTGCAAAAGAAATGAATGCAAAAGTGATAGCAAAAATGATGGTTTCGATTTTGGTAAATGAGAAAAGAAGCAAATGTTCTAAAATGCAAAAGAGAATGAGAGTGTTTCAAAGATTGATTTTGCTAACAAAATTCTCAAAATGATCACTTTAAGGAAACGGCACACCCTTATGACCAACATGTTCAACAAAAAGTCTATGAGCTACAAAATAAGGTTCGGCTCCTTCCAGCCAAACTAAACCGTGCACACACACTCACACACCTTCCCTAATTCGGCCAACCTCTCAACCAACATCCCCCTTCCATGATTTCCTCCTACTTTCCCTCTCCATCATCCATTTGATTTTGTTTGACCCATTCAACCTCCACCATCACCTCATGGCCACTAATTCAAACATTTTTACTCCTTCAACTCTCACCCTTGAAGAGTCCATGCCGCAACCATCATCCCTCCATCCTGACACCAAAAAGAAACTCCAAAATGCAACATACGTGACTCAAACCTCTTCCCCCTGCTGCTCCCCTGTGACGGCACTTCCCTGCAACCCAAGTGGCGTCTCCTTGCCACTTTACCACACCACTTCTTGTGTCAACAAACACAAGTAATTAACCTTAAGGCCTGCCTCAGCTAACTCTCCTCTAAAGTACCTAGAAACAAAATTTTCACTAAGGCTCAAGCTTAACCCCGTGCCTTCCCAGGGCCCCCAAACATACCAGATTAATAAACAAAGCATACCAAACACATAGAAACATAACAAAAGTAAGGCCCCTAATTCCTGGAAGTTACAGTTCTACCCCCTTAAAGAAATTTCGGCCTCGAAATTTACCTGGTCAAAAGAGGTGAGGGTATTACTGACGCATAACATCCTCTGGCTCCCACGTGGCCTCCTCTGAACCGTGTTTTCGCCACAAAACTTTAACCAACGGAACCGTTTTTCTCCGTAATACTTTAACATCTCGGTCTAGGATCTGAACTGGTTCCTCTTCAAAAGATAGATCAGGTCTCACTTCGATTTCCTCCACTGGCACTACGTGAGATGGATTCGAACGGTAGCGCCTTAACATCGAGACATGGAATACATCATGTATCTATCTCAGTTCTGGAGGTAACTCGAGTTGATGTGCTACTGGTCCCACTCATTTCAACACTCGATAAGGCCCGATGAACCTGGGGATTAACTTGCCCTTCCGTCCAAACCTCAAAACTTTCTTCCAGGGTGAAAATTTCAAAAACACCTGATCACCCACTGCAAATTCTATATCCTTAAGCTTTAGATCAGCATAGGATTTTTGCCTGTCGGAAGCTTCCTTCAGTTGAGTCCGGATCAACTTAACTTTTTCATCTGTCTCGGAAACCAATTCCGGACCCAACATCTGACGCTCACCCAACTCTGTCCAGCAAGTAGGAGTACGACACCTCCGCCCATACAACGCTTCATATGGCACCATCTGGATACTAGATTGGTAGCTGTTGTTGTATGCGAATTCTGCCAACGGTAAAAACTCCTCCCAACTACCCTTAAAATCAATGACACAGCCTCTCAACGTATCTTCCAAGATCTGAATTACCCTTTCAGACTGACCATCAGTCTATGGATGAAATGCTGTGCTGAAGTCTAGTCTTGTACCCAACGCCTGATGCAACACTTTCCAAAACCATGATGTAAACCTAGGGTCCCTGTCTGATATAATTGACACTGGTACCCCATGCAACCTCACAATCTCTGCCACATACAGCTTGGCTAACTTCTGTAGTGAATAACCAACCCAAACCGATATGAAGTGAGCAGACTTATTCAACCGATCCACAATTACCCACACTGAATCTTTCTTCGTAGGCGTAAGGGGCGGCCCACTCACAAAGTCCATCGTTATTCTCTCCCACTTCCAAAGTGGAATCTTTACTGGCTGTAACAACCCTAACGGAAACTGATGTTCTGCCTTCACCTGCTGACACATTAGACACCTACCCACAAACTCGATAACCTCTCGCTTCAGACCCGACCACCAAAACTGTTCACGCAGATCCCGATACATCTTACTCCCGCCAGGATGCATAGCATACGGGCTACTATGCATTTCCTGAAGAATCTTCTGCCTTAACTCAGAATTCCTCGGCATACAGGTCTTTTCCCGAAAGCACAACACCCCATCACTGTTCACACTAAAGTCTGCTATTTCACCCTCTGCCACTAGCTGAAACTTAGCACTTAGCGATTCATCAGACAACTGCTTTTCTTTTATCCGACTGACCCAAGAAGGCTTCACTTGAAGTTTAGCTAACAAGCTTCCATCATCATACAAGCTGAGATGAGCAAACATTGCCCTCAAGTCTGATATTACCTTATGACTCAACGCGTCTGCCACTACGTTAGCCTTACCCGGGTGGAACTCGATCGAGCAGTCATAATCCTTCAACAACTCAATCCACCACCGTTGCCTCAAATTCAACTCCTTCTGGGTAAGGAGATATTTTAAGCTCTTGTGATCCGTGTAGATGATGGACTTCTCCCCATACAGGTAGTGTCTCCAAATCTTCAGAGCGAAAACTACCGCAGCTAACTCAAGATCATGCATGGGATAGTTCACCTCGTGAGGTCTCAATTGCCGAGACGCATATGCCACCACTCTCTCCTCTTGCATCAACAGACATCCTAACCCTGTGTGCGACGCATCACAGCAGACGACAAACTCTTTCCCAGCCTCAGGCTGAATTAACACTGGTGCCTCCATCAAAATCCTCTTGAACTTCTCAAAACTTTCTTGTTGCTTATCTGACCAGACAAACGGTACTCTTTTCCGTAATAACATGGTTAACGGGGCAGCTATTAATGAGAACCCCTCAACAAATCTTCTATAATACCCAGCTAAACCAAGAAAAGTCTGAATCTCCGCCACAGACTTAGGAGGTTTCCAGTCCAACACAGCTTCAATTTTTTGGGGATCAACCCTAATCCCTTTTAGAAGATACAACATGACCCAAAAAGGTAACTTCTTTCAACCAAAATTCACACTTACTGAATTTGGCGTACAGCTGCTTCTCCCTCAGAATCTGCAGCACCACCCGAAGATGCGAATCATGCTCTTCTTCCATACTTGAATAAACCAAGATATCGTCTATGAACACCACGACAAACCAGTCCAGATAGGGATGGAATACCCGGTTCATCATGTCCATAAATGCCGCTGGTGCATTTGTCAACCCGAACGGCATCACCAAGAACTCGTAGTGACCATAACGAGTTCGAAAAGTGATAAACCGTAAAAGTAACATATTCTAAGCCCATATTTAGTATGCTTTTTGATGATTTAAGCCCCAATTTATGTAAAAAGGTGCTCTTAATCCTTTCTTTTCATGTCTTATACTTAGAAAAGCACCCAATGACGAAAAGAATGAGAAACGGGCTTAAAACGGACCAAGTTGGGCCAAGCCACGAAATCAGCACGGCCTGGACTTCAAGCCACACGGCCGTGCCACCATTCCTACTAGAACAAGGCTTTACCACGACTTACACGGCCGTGCCTCATTCAACAGTGTCGAACACGGCCTGGTCGCGATTTACACAGGCGTGTGCCATGGCCGTGCCTCTGTCGTGGAGAAGAGCAATTCCATTCGGGAAAGGATACTTAGGGAGAAAGAAACGTGTTTCAAAAGCCTATAAATACACCCTAGGTACCAGCTGAAAGGGGGCGGCGAGCTAGGCCAAGAAGCCAAGCCGAAAAGGTTAGATTTGGGGGAATAACTCGAAGATAGCCAGTTGATCCATCTCAAGAAGCTGAAATTCTACTCAAGACGGAGGATCTCCTCTTCAACTCCTTCAGGGGGTTTTAGGGATTTCTTATGTTTTATTTTATCTTTTCTTTTGAGATGTTGTCTTTTATTATTATGAACTAAACCTTCGGATACCCGAAGGGGATGAAACCTATGATGAATCTTGTTATTTGATTTTTGAATTATATGATAATAACTTAGTTTGTTCTTAATTGTGTGAACTTAATCCAAATCTAATGTGCTTAGGTGGAGGAGGAATAGACCTTGCCTAAGAGTAGATCCAACATAATTAAGCGGAGTTGATCCCACGCCTAGAAATAGGGTGACGAGATTTTGCCGAATTAGGGTGAAACCTAATATGGGAGTCCACAGATCGATTTACTGCTATTCTATGGGGTTATTATAAACGAACGAGAGTTCCACTAATTAACCTAGGGTTGGACGTTATTCTCCTCGAGAGAGGGTTTAATATACATTAGGGAGTCTCACGAATCAAACTAAGTAAATAAATCATATGGTTCAAGGTTAAATAACAAGTGAAGTCTAGGTGGATTTTTCCTAAGGGTATCGCTTGAGTCAACTGAGTTTTCCCAAATTCATTCTTTTTGTCTTTACGTCTTAGCTTAGTAAGTAGATTAGTTTTAGTTTAAACAATCATCACTTTATATTAAGGCTAAATAATAAAAAGACGGTGAGTATTAGTACTTTTAGTTCCTTTGGGTTCGATAATCCGGTCTTGCCTAAACTATACTACTGTTCGATAGGTGTACTTGCCTCAATCGTTGTCAGAGTTGGTTTCTAGGTTCGATCATTCTTTTCTAAATTTTAAAACTCTGATTTACAGCGATCAAGTTTTTTGGCGCCGTTGCCGGGGAACTAAAATATTAAGAAAACTCTATTTTTATTACTTTAGCCATTATTTTTATTTTTCGCAATTTATTTTTCTATTTTTTAGTTTTAATTTTAAATTTGCTAAACTTTCTTTCTTTCTTTTCCTAGCAGGTACCTCTAGTTTATGACTAGAAGGAACCCGAGAGGACCTTTAGAATACGACAGTGATATTGAAGCTACCGCTCGAAGAAATCGCAGAGAAATTAGGCGAGCCCTAAATTACTAAGGAGAGCGAGAAGACAGATCCAATCCTACTGAAGGGATGGACGAGAATAATCCACCACCACAAAATGATGTGGCGGATCAGAATGCTCCTCGTACTATGTATGATTATGCTAAACCACATTTAACAGGAGCTGAATCTAGTATTGTTAGTGTAATATCCCGGGTTAGGGGCTATTTTTATTATGGCATGTTTTGCATGTGTTGGCTTGCTATGTGGCTATTTTGGTGTCTTAGGGGCTTAATTGTAGACTAGGGGTATGTCTGAGTAGGTGGGAAAATTTTGATTTTTGGGTGTTAAGTCAGGGGAGCTATTGGAGCTAGGGTATAAGGATTTTCTTTGATGTTTTATTGCACAAAAAGGGAGCTGGTGTAGTGGCAAGCTAGACGCCACTAGGGCTTTGTGTGGGTAACGCCTAATGCAAGGGTGTAGGCCTTGGGTTCGAGTCATGAGTGGCCACTTTTGGCACTCATTTTGACGGCATGGAGGGAGGAGTTTGTGGCAGTTCAAACTCTGCCTAAGACTAAGTCTTCCCATTTGAATGGAGGGTGGAGAGGGATTTTAGGAGGAAGACTTGGTAAACACATTTGAAGGTGTGGCATGGAGTAGTTGGGGGGATCATGGCCGAATTTTAGGGGAGTTGGGAGGGGGAGTGACGGCATAGTAGTGTGATGTTGGTGGGGTGCCGAAATTATTTTGGAAATTTTGGCATTTTCGGTCACATTTGGTAAAAAGCAAAAGTTCCCTTTTGATACTTGTAGCCGAATTTTCTTCAAGGTTTCTTCTCATTTTCTTCACTTCTCGAAACCAAAAATCCAAGTGAGTGACTCCATCTTTACTTTTTGCAAACCGAAAGTTTTCAATCATCTCTGTCCCTCTTTCATTGGTGTAGGCCGAATGCTCCCTCTCACCTATTTCTTTTGTTCATTGTGTTGAGCCGAAACCCCACCTCTCCAAAACCGTTTTTCCACTTCTTTTCTTGCTAGCGAAACTCCATTCTCTTAGAACACATCTTCTTTTTCTTTCATTTACAAGCCGAAAGTACCCTTCCTTATCCAACTTTATTCCTCTTCTTTTCTTTAAACTCAATTGCCGATTTCCCCCATTTCTTCCCACCTCTATTTTTCCTCCTTTTTCTTTCAAGGCCGAAAATAAGAGTGATAAACCCCCTAGCCGTACCTTTTGTTTGATTGTGGTGCAAAGTGTGGACCGAACCTATCTTCTTCCCTAGTGGCGTCTTGGCCGAATAATTGGTTGGTGTTGGTAAGTGCTAGGCCGAATAGCCATTTCTTCCCTCTCTAGTGCTTAATGGGTGTTGATTGGATTATTAGCCGATTCTAGGCATGTGGTAAAGGTGTGGTCTCTTATGATTGAACCGATTGTGTGATAGGGCAATCAGGGAGTTCCAAGCAGTCAGGTGGAGCCTTCTCCCTTTGTTAACCAATTCGGTAAGTGATGGTGACATATCGTTCATGGTTTATTAAGTGATTTCGATTAAGTCAAAGGTGATTTGTGATTAACTATTTTGATAGGGTGCCGATTGTTGAAGAAGGAACCATCTTTGTGGGTCGGTTTGGTAGGAAACCAAATCAAGTGAAGGTAAGGGTTGGTAGCAATTCTGTTGGCTTAAAATCCTTGGCCGAATGGCTTTAGCACCTAACCCCTATGTCTTGGCGATTGTAGGAGCTAGTTAATCAAGGGACTTAGATCGCTTTTGTCGATTTTCTAGACTCGTATTACAGTGTGTAAACTAACACACTATGCTTAGTAATATTGTTATTAAACTGTTGCCTATTAAAAACTATGACAGTATGATGGATCATTGGATACCCAAACGGGGTATGTATGCGTATCCGGGTAAGTCAAGATTGTTACCGAGTTCTTGATGATCTATATGGTATCATGACTATGTATGTATGTGATATGGGGCATGAGTCAAACATATTAGCATGATATGCATGACTTGTATGATATGCATGATTACATGAGTATGGTATGTTGATGGGTGATATGAGTGGAGGAGCATGATATTTTGTGTCTTTGTGAGCACCACGGTGTTTTAGTAACACACCTTGTGATTTTGGGTCACCAGTGCTTTGGTAGCACATTTGTGTCTTTGGGACACCAGAGGTTGGGCACCTCATTGCGACTTGTCCACGTGGTTAACACCACCGTGGGTTGGCCCCACTTTGAGATATGGATGATCGCGCTGCTAGTGATTGGGTATCACACGATGGGTTGGCCCCATCATTCGATTATTGTGACTACGGTCACCGGTGCTTTGGTAGCACATTTGTGTCTTTGGGACACCGGAGGTTGGGCACCTCATTGCGACTTGTCCCCGTGGTTAACACCACCGTGGGTTGGCCCCACTTTGAGATATGGGATCGTCTGCGCTAGTGATTGGGTATCACACGATGGGTTGGCCCCATCATTCGATTATCGTGACTACGGTCACCGGTGCTTGGGTAGCACATTGTGTCTTTGGGACACCAGTGTTTTAGTAACACATTGTGACTATATGTCACCAAGTGGTTTGGCACCACCAGTGGTTTGGTACCACATGGGGTAGAAAAAGGAGATACTGGATGGTTAGGATCGGGTTGCATTAATTATGTTGCTATGTATGATGTGTGTTAGCATGTTGTTTCATCGGGAGCGGGATTTATGCATTTGAGTCACTCGACTCACCCTCTCCTTTGACATTTCAGTGACTCGTGAGACGCGGACATGGAGCCGATGGACTCGGGGTGCTCATGCCATGCTTAATAAAGTTTTACTCCAACTCCATCATTTGGGTACTTTAGTTTAATTATCATTACTTGGGTTTTAATTTGGATTTGTAAAAGGCCTCTAAATTATGTTTTTGATGGGTACGTTTTAATTAGATTCTCAACCTGCTTAACAAATAACTTGGCATGAAATTCTACTAAAACTTGGAAAGACAACGTTTTCAAAATTATATCGCAATGTGTTTTAAACTATACCATCGGGTATCTCGCTATGTTTCGTTATTCAATAAACTCAAATGATTTTTAAATCCAACTCGATTTGCTACTAAGTCTAGAAGGTTTCAAAACGGCACTAAGAAACTATTGGAAGTACTAAATGAAATCAACTCGTTTTAACTTTATACTTGGATAAGTTTTCAAAAATCTAACCAAACAAGCCTACTCAACTTTCCTCAAATTCACTATGTTTTCACCCCACTTCTAAACGAAAAAAAAATCTGGTCACTCAAAGACGTTCTTCCCCGTAACATACCAGATTCGGGCGTGGTGTCTTGTCCGGGTTTGGGGTGTTACAGTTAGGCCTGCTATAGCTACTAATAATTTTGAATTAAAGCCTAACACTATACAAATGATTCAACAGTTTGTTCAATTTGATGGTTTGCTGGACGAAGATCCAAACACTCATATAGCTAACTTTTTAGAATTTTGC
This sequence comes from Gossypium sturtianum, assembly GCA_025698515.1. Lineage (NCBI taxonomy): Eukaryota > Viridiplantae > Streptophyta > Magnoliopsida > Malvales > Malvaceae > Gossypium > Gossypium sturtianum. The sequence goes on from CM046943.1 coordinate 49,267,941, forward strand.
GATACCTTCAAAATAAATGGCGTTTCTGATGATGCCATACAACTTCGGTTATTTCCCTTTTCACTAAGAAATAAAGTTAATCAGTGGTTAAACTCGTTACCACGAGGGTCAATCACTACATGGGAACAAATGACCAAAAAATTTCTATTAAAATACTTTCCACCGGCCTAAATGGCCAAGTTACGTAATGATATATCTTCTTTTGTTCATATGGATTTAGAGACATTATACGATGCATGGGAGAGATACAAAGATCTCTTGAGGAGATGCCCACACCATGGATTACCATTGTGGCTCTAAGTCCAAACTTTTTACAACGGTGTGAATCCTTCAACGAGGTAATTAATTGATTCAGCCGCCGGTGGAACCCTGAATAATAAAACTCCTGAGGTAGCCTATGAGTTTATTGAAGAGATGTTGCTGAATAACTATCAGTGGCAAGTTACAAGAACAAGGCCAACAAAAACAGCCAGAGTTTACAACCTCGACGCAGTAACCATGCTATCAAATCAGGTAGAGTTGATGAATAAGAAGATTGATAGTTTGTGTTCTTCGCAGGTACATCCAGTCATGCAGTGCTACGCAAGTGGAACTGTGGCGAATCCTGAGTACCCACCCTACCAACCGGGCACAGAGAGTGAACAGATTAACTATATAGGTAACAATTTCAGATCCAATAATAACCCATATAGTAATAATTATAATCTAGGTTGGAGGAACCACCCAAATTTTTCATGGGGAGGACAAGGAAATCAAGGGAATCAAAAACAACAACCTCCTCAGAACTTCCAAAATCAGCCCTATCCACAGGAAAAGAAGCCGAATCTTGAAGAGACGTTGAACAAATTTATAGCATCCACAGAGGCCCATCTCCGAAAGACTGAGGGAACACTCGATACCCAACAAACATCGATCAAATCGATTGAGAACCAAGTTGGAGGACTTACAAAGGCAATCGGGGAAATTACTGAGTCAGTCAGACAAATTGCGACGCTACTATCCGAACGACCACAAGGGCGTCTACCAAGCAACACGGAGATCAATCCAAAGGAGCAAATCCAAGCCATAACAGCTCAAGAAAGCGAACAAGTAGACAAACACAGTCCAACACAAGAAAACGAGGTAGAAAAAGGTAAAGCTGAGGTAATCAAAGAAAAGCCAAAACCGATAATCAAAGCATACCAACCTCGCATACCTTACCCTGAGGCATTAAGAAGAGACGACACAGAAGAACAGTTCGGTAAGTTTCTTAAACTTTTAAATAAATTACATATTAACTTACCATTACTTGAAGCTCTTTCGCAGATGCCAGATTCTAGGAAATTTTTAAAAGAGCTTCTGACAAACAAACGGAAGTTAGACGAGTCGTCACATGTGGAACTTAACGCAAAGTGCTCAAAGAATTCTCCAAAATAGACTACCACCAAAGTTTGAAAGATCCAGGAGTTTTACAATTCCATGTTTAATTGGTAGACTAACTGTTGATAATGCGTTAGCTGATTTAGGGGCAAGCATAAATGTCATGCCTTATAAATTTTTTAAACAATTAGGTCTAGGGAAACCCAAACAAAATAGGATGAGCATTCAATTAGTGATAAAATCAAGTAGAATTCCTAGGGGTATTATCGAAGATGTTCTTGTAAAAATTGACAGATTCATTTTCCTAGTAGATTTTGTTGTCTTAGACAAGGATGAGGATAATTCGATCCCCCTAATTTTAGGAAGACCCTTTTTAGAAATTGGCAGGGCTGAAATTGATGTTGATGCAGGAGAACTCATACGTTGCGTAGGTAATGAGACAGTCACCATCAAGGCTCTCGATTCGGCTAGAACATCGAGTAATCAAGGTGAGAACGTAAATTCTACTGATAACCATTCGGTTAACCCTTATTTTCAGGAAGCACCACCAAAGAATACAACTGAACCCGATCCTAAACCCCATGTCAATAAAGAAATAACTCATGACGATCGAGGGATTCAGTTTGATGATCTAGACGAGTGGAAGACACACTTCAAGGAGAAATTAGGGATACACAACGAAGAACCGGAACAACACGAGATAAAACCGAAGAAGCCCCCAAAAGAGCTAATAGGAATAATAAATCACTTCAAAATAGGGGACCAAGTACTTCTAGATCAGGTAAATCCTCGAATAACCCCTCCAGACCCTAGCACAAACAAAGAAATATCTTTTAGGGTAACCAGTGTTTTTCCACATGCAGCAGTCGAGGTAAGTAATCCTATTTTTGGTACTTTTAGTATAAACACATCTCGACATAAAATTTTTCACAAAGACGCAATTGATAGCATGAGGAAGGACTTCCAACTCCTCAAACCACCCTGACAAAGCAAACGGAAGGAGAGTCTAGCTTAAGACTATAAACGAGCGCTTCTCGGGAGGCAACCCGAGCACTAACATAATTTATTCTCATATTTTGCTTTAAATTTATTTTTCTTTTCTTCTCTTCTTTCTGAACACGTAGTTATAAACTAACAAGGGGTGCAGAATTCCAGGACACACGGCCTTGCACACGAGCCGTGGCCGTGGCCGTATACCTCAAGAATCTTGGTACTAACATGGCAGGGCGGTACAAGTCGAGAATGAACTAATTTCTTGAAATCACGGACCCAACCACTACCCCACGGGCACCGACAAAGTAGCACGCACCGCGCTTTTTTTACGCGTCGTGTGAGGCTATCGACTTGCCAACCACGGGTTTGAACACGCCGCCCGTCTTGATGACCGTGCCAATTTATCGACTTGTGAAACACATGCTAGACACGGCGTGGGAACCAACACGCCTCTGAGCACGCACGGTCGAGTGCGAGGCAGCCGTGTGAAACGACACACCCTCAACCCACGGCGTGGGAAACTGCCAGACCTAAAATTTTATTTAAACACCATACCCCTCTCCTTTCTCTTCTTAACCCACTTCTTTCTTCTTTCCTTCTTCCTTCCTTTTCTCTCTTTTTCTTTTTTCCTTTTCCTAATAAATCCTTAGACTCTTGAGCTACATCAAAATCATATCCATGGCAAAGAAGCGTAAGAGGCCAATCTCCCTAAAGGAGACCGATTCACATGAGTTCATGCCGGCAGCTTCATTTGAACAACAAGCCAAGGATATTTGAGACTATTTAGTTTTTATTTCATTTTTCTCTTTTGCTTAAGTTTCCTTATCTACACTTCTCTTTCGCTTAAATTATTTTATTCTATCTTAGTTTCTTTGACTTAGGAGCTAAAGGCTGCTTGGGAATCACGCCACTTCCGCCACCGCTAGCACCTCCATGACTGTAGAAGTCACATCCACCTCGCGAACGATACACCAATAAGGATTCTCAAGCCCTTTTATCTTTTAGCTTTACTTCGTTTACATTTTTGTTTCCTCTTTCTTTACTTTCCTTTTCTTTAATTATATATTTAGTTTATTTTAAATTTGTCTTAATAAATCCTGGCTAATCCTCTACGAGTTCCCCAATTTTTCATCCAGCGGCAACTCGTGAGCATATCCACCATCCAAAAACGAGCCCTCCAACTTATCTTTCACCACGACCACTGCCAACTCTAGGAAATCATCCAATTCAAGGAGTGTCACCCTCTCCCCTCTCTTTTGATTTTACATATTAATTGTCATTATATATCTTTGTACATTGAGGGCAATGTACATCTTAAGTGTGGGGGGTGAATCTTAGATATTCCAAACTTTTTGCAAAATCATTGAATTTAGTCTTGTTTGAAAGTAAATTACTCATATTACTAATTAGGATGAAATTTATGATGATTTATGATTTTTATTGATATGTTTTAGATTAAGTCATTGATAATTATGCATTGATAATTAAATTATAAGAATACTAGAGAATCAAGCATGATAAGTCTACTTTTCAGAAATTAAAAATTTGCTAGGTTGTTAAACTGAATTTATATATTACCTTGAAGTTTGAAATTTACGAGGTTGACATCAAAATACCCATAATTTTTGTGAGTTTTTGAGCCTTATAGAGCATATATTATTTTTCTTGCTCACTTTATTGATTATGAGCATGTCAACACTGATTTGTTATTCTAGAACTTGCATCAATGATACATGTCGAGACCACAATTTTTTGATTTGATACACAGAGATGATAAAGGCACCTAGGATTTAACCCACTTACTCCATAAAAAGCCTACCTTCATAATTAAACCCCTAGTGAACCCATTTTTAATCCTAACAACCCTATTTATTGACTCACCAACTAATATTAACCCAGAACCCCCTTTGTTTTTATTATCACCATTCCTTTTGACTACCCTTATATCGAGATTTGATTTGATTGAATAGCCTAACTATGTTTTTTTTATTTCAGTTATGTATTTATAGTTTGTTCCTAAAAAAAAATGAAGTACATCCATTATTCATTATTAGTTAGGTGATTCAATGAGCTTATACGCTTGAATCCCAGATATCGAAGAAGAAGCTCGTATTATTATTAGTATTATTAGTTTTCAATTGATGTAATTATTATTAGAAGTTCATTAGTTCGTAGTTAGGTAATTTGTTAATTCAATCTCGATTCTAACCCTCTAATTTAGCCTTACTCCACACCTTAACCCTAGCCCCGTTACAACCCTAACAAAGACCTTTTGATTTGTGTTTCATCTCATATTTCAGTGGTGGAGATTTGATTTTCATGCAAGCCTATGGGATTAGCTCTTCATGTTTGACTTTTGAGTGCCTAAATTTTGAACCTTAAACACTTTGAGTGATTTGAGTGAATCTTTTGTGAGGATGTCAATCCTTGTCGATTTTGAATCAGAGGTAATTATTTAGATGAAGGGGGACGCCTATGTTTTCGAGCTACAAAATCTATGACTTATACTGTTTGAATTTTTAGGACACTTTGAATTGAATTATCCATGTATAAATTATCAATGAATTATGATGAGACACTATCAATGACTATTATGAATTGAGGAAAGTTCATTTTAATTGTAAGTTGAGAATTTTACTTGAGGACAAGCAAAAGCTTAAGTGTGGGGGTATTTGATAAACCGTAAAAGTAACATATTCTAAGCCCACATTTAGTATGCTTTTGGATGATTTAAGCCCCAATTTATGTAAAAAGGTGCTCTTAATCCTTTCTTTTCATGTCTTATACTCAGGAAAGCACCCGATGACAAAAAGAACGAGAAACGGGCTTAAAACGGACCAAGTTGGGCCAATCCACGAAATCAGCACGGCCTGGACTTCAAGCCACACGGTCGTGCCACCATTCCTACTAGAACACGGCTTTACGACGACTTACACGGCCGTGCCTCATTCAACAGTGTCGAACATGACCTGGCCGCGATTTATACGGGCGTGTGCCATGGTCGTGCCTCTGCCGTGGAGAAGAGCAATTCCATTCGGGAAAGGATACTTAGGGAGAAAGAAACGTGTTTCAAAAAACTATAAATACACCCTAGGTACCAGCTGAAAGGAGACGGCGAGCTAGGCCAAGAAGCCAAGCCGAAAAGGTCAGATTTAGGGGAATCACTCGAAGATAGCCAGTTGATCCATCTCAAGAAGCCGGAATTCTACTCAAGACGGAGGATCTCCTCTTCAATTCCTTCAGGGGGTTTTAGGGATTTCTTATGTTTTGTTTTATCTTTTCTTTTGAGATGTTGTATTTTATTATTATGAACTAAACCTTCTGGATACAGAAGAGATGAAACCTATGATGAATCTTGTTATTTGATTTTTGAATTATATGATAATAACTTAGTTTGTTCTTAATTGTGTGAACTTAATCCAAATCTAATGTACTTAGGTGGAGGAGGAATAGATCCTGCCTAAGAGTAGATCCAACATAATTAAGCGGAGTTGATCGCACGCCTAGATATAGGGTGACGAGATTTTTCCAGATTAGGGTGAAACCTAATATGGGAGTCCACAGATCGATTTACTGCTATTCTAGAGGGTTATTATAAGCGAACGAGAGTTCCACTAATTAACCTAGGGTTAGACGTTATTTGCCTCGAGAGAGGGTTTAATATACGTTAGGGAGTCTCACGGATCAAACTAAGTAAATAAATCATATGGTTCAAGGTTAAATAACAAGTGAAGTCTAGGTGGATTTTTCCTAAGGGTATCGCTTGAGTCAACTGAGTTTTCCCAAAAGTTATTTCCCGAATTCATTCTTTTTGTCTTTGCGTCTTAGCTTAGTAAGTAGATTAGTTTTAGTTTAAACAATCATCACTTTATATTAAGGCTAAATAATAAAAAGATGGTGAGTATTAGTACTTTTAGTTCCTTTGGGTTTGATAATCCGGTCTTGCCTAAACTATACTACTGTTCGATAGGTGCACTTGCCTCAATCGTTGTCAGAGTTGGTTTACAGCAATCAAAAAGCTTTTTTATGAATATCTGCCTCCTTAACCTTAAGCTGATGATACCCTGACCTCAAGTCTATCTTTGAGAAGACCAAAGCGCCTCGCAACTGATCGAACAGATCTTCTATCCTAGGCAACGGGTACTTGTTCTTAATCGTCAACTTGTTCAGTTGCCTGTAGTCAATGCACATCTGCATCGACCCGTCTTTCTTCTTAACAAATAGGACCGGTGCTCCCCAAGGTGACACACTGGGTCGAATAAAACCCCAATCCAACAATTCCTGAATCTGCGCTTTAAGTTCCACTAACTCCTTCGGCGCCATTCTATATGGAGCAATAGACACTGGCGCTATTCTTGGAAGAAGATCAATACCGAACTCCACCTCGCGATCCGGAGGTAACCCTGAAAGCTCTTCTTGAAAAACATCGGAGAACTCCTTCACTGTTCTGACATCCTTCACAGTCAACTCCTTGACCTCTAGAGCACTAACAAAAGCTAAGAAAGCCTCGCATCTTTTTCTCACCATTCTTTCTGCCTTTAAAGCAGACACTACATTGGAAAAGTAGTTCCTCCTTTCGCCTAACACTAAGACTTCATTATCCTCAGGAGTCCTTAACACCATGCGCTTAGCAGCACAATCCAAGTTTGCTCGATACTTCACTAACCAGTCTATTCTTAAGATCAAATCGAACTCACCGAACGGCAATTCCATCAAATCAGCTGGGAAAACCATCCCTTGCACTTCTAAAGGCACATTCCTAAAGACTTTGTTCACCACTACAGATTGTCCTAAAAAGCTAAGTACAGTCATCTCCCTAGAAGCAATCTCAGAGTCTATGTTCAGAGTTCCAGACACCGTACAAGAAACATAGGAATGAGTTGACCCAATATCAATCAGTGCAAAAAAAGGCAAACAAGAAATAAGGAACGTACCGATTATGACGTCCGGCGCATCACCCTCCTCTCGGCGTCTAGCTGCATAGACCAACCCAGCCGTCTCGCATCTCAGTATTCCCAAACCTCTGCCGGTGCTCCACGCCCTCGGCCAAACCATTTCCTCCTCTGGGCCGGGACCACGACCTCTCTGTGGTTGCTTGACCACCTCTTCCCCGGCCGAGTATAACCACGACCTTCTGGTCGCGCTCTGTTGGGCTCTTACGGACGATCCCTTACCCGATGGTCCATAGATCCACATCCGAAGCATCCTCTACCACCCAACCAACACTCTCCCGAATGAAATTTTCCACATCGAGTACACACGCTGAGATCGACCAACGATGAGTGAGCCTCGCAGACTCGACCCGGTCCATCTAACCTAGGCCTCTTCTGAAAATTCCCTGTAGATCTTGACGTCCCAAAATTCCTTTTATTCCTTCCCTTGTCCCTATCCTGGTTTTTCCTTTCAGACCTCTTTACCTCTTCGGCTGTCTTAGCCTTCTCAACCAAAACGGTAAACTCCCTTTCCGTTATGAGCTATCGCATGCTGTAACTCATCTCTCAGTTCATCCTCAAATCGAACACATCGCTCATGATCCGTTGTAACAATACCCCGGGCATAACGGCTCAGACGTAAAAATTCCACCTCATACTCAGCCACTGACTTAATTCCCTGAACCAAATTAAGGAATGCCTTCCGCTGAGCGTCCACATAACTCGACCCAATGTACTTCCCCTGGAACGCTGATTTAAAGAACTCCCAGGTAATGCAGTCAGCCGCTGTACTATCTCTGACCGTGAGCCACCATTGATATGCCTCATCTCGGAGGAGAGACACTACTCCCTTCAACTTCTCTTCTGCGGTACAGTCAAGGTCATCAATGATGCACTCTACCACTTCTAAGCAATACTCATCTACGTTAGGAGCCACACCAAAAACGCCCCTAAACATCTCAGCCCCGTTAGCTCGAAGTCGTTCCGACACAGATTTTCAAGCTACTAATCCCGTTCTTGCTCCAGCAACTCTCTCCAAAACACGTAACATCGCTTGAGACACAGCATCGTCTCCACCGGTTTGATCCTGAAATTCCGCTTCTGCAACTGGCGGTGCTGGCACTTCACCTTCCGGCCCATGTCCTGATTCCGAAGGTTCAGACCCAACACCCCGGCCTCTACCACGGCCTCGCATGCCACGACCACGTCCTCTAGCACTCATGACTATCGATTCGATTTAATCTGATTAAAAGTTTTATGAGTTAGTATTTTCTTTCACTGTTTATTATCGAACAGTCTTATGAAATGGCATTAAGAGTAATTCTTTGCAAACACGTGTATACCTACAGGTTTCAGTCTCTAAGGTTGGATTTCCTAGTACTAGCGATCATATCACAATACAATTATGTCATACAAAGCAACCAATGATTAGAAGACTTACCGTGCGGATTTGGTGCCGGAGACTCAGGTGCCATGCTTCCAGAAAACATGTGTTTTATCGAAATCATTTTCCAAGCCGTCTTTTTAAAAAATATATTTTGTACCTTATACCCACAGCCGAGCTTTTGAACCTGGCTCTGATACCACAATTGTAACACCCCAAACCCGGTCAAAACGCTACGACCGAATGAATGTTTACAGAAAGAATATTTTGGAAAACTAACTAAAAATCACGAGTTGAGAAAAGTTTTTGTGTATCGTTATTGTGCCTTTAGAGAAAATTTAAAGTAATTGTTTAACCTAGGCCGTATTGCAAGTCAGGTTTCTTTGTCTAAATTGAACTTAAGAAAATTTCAATTCATATGCAATAACATTTGAAAACAATGTTGCGGTTTCTAATTGAAAATTTTAATCAATTTGTTACTCGTTACCCATCTTTCATTAGCCACTTGTAAATCATTTGTTCAAGTTTTAATCTTAGAAAAAAAACTCCCACTTTGTTTGTTTATTAGGCATGCTGTATCAGTTCCATAATAAAACCCGAATTTAAGTTTAAGTGGCCTTATTACAATACCAAAATAAAAAAATTAAACCTAATATTGAAATTTAAAATATTGAAAATGAAGTTACTTAGAGCATTATGCATGGCCACCTCAAGTCCACCTCGGCTCTGAATCCGCGATCTAATGATTACCTGCAAAATTTAGCAGAGGGGTGAGTCACCGAGACTCAGTGTGTAAATCCCCATTAAACAAACTCTGGGCTTTTCACCCACAGAGGCCCATTGGGCCTTAGCCCATACAAATCAATATATTAAGTATGTATGCAATGCAGCCCAGTCCCACCTACTTTCCATCCTCTACAACACCTGAATCAACCAATCGCCCGTGGCACCAAGCCACTGTGGTTCTAGACCACCGTAATACCAGATCACTGTGACAGAGTCACTAGTAATATGTGTGGGGCCAACCCACCGTGGTACCAAACCACTGTGACAATCCCGAATAGATATATGTAGGGCCAACCCATTGTGGTACCAAACCACTGGGACAAGTCACTAAATCATATTTACGTGGTGTGAAACCACCGTGGCACCAAGCCACTGAAACATAGTCACTGAATCAAATATGTGGGGCCAACCCACTGTGGTACCAAACCACTGTGACAGTTCCTAAATAGCACTTCCCCTTTCGTATCTTATCCCAAGTTCATGCACATGTTGACATACTGAAATGAATGATCATGCTTTGAATGCATACAGCCAATTAATTCATACATACGCATATTTCGAACATGAAGTCATTATGGAACTTACCCGGTGTCTCCAACCTTACCCCCATGGGTATCTCGACTACCAATTCAGTCGTTTCGGCATTCAGCCAACACAATTAATAACATAATTAATATACAGAGTGTGTGATAATTACACACCTGATAACGCGTAAGACTATACTCTCTACGTCAACGCTTTCACTAGCGCAGAACGATGCCTATTTGCCTATCCTGCAAACGTCGGCTCTCTACCACACCCCCGACGTAAAGTCTCGTCATCATTGCGATACTACGTTTCTTAAACTTAGGGGCGGGGACTACGAGTCCAATCCCCCTTCACTTGACTGGAATTCGAATCCATGAAAGGATCTTGATCAGGAAACAGGGTTAAGGCATTGAAAGAAAACAGCGAGAAAAGGTACTCAAATCGATGAAGTTCCTTACCTTGATCAATAGAAGTCGACTAGCAGACTTGGCCTAAGAAACTGATTGAGTCCCTAAATAAACACCATGATAAATTCGATTCTTAGAAATAGAAAAAAGGAAGTGGCCTTTCGGCCAACCGAATCAATAAAGACCCCCTTCAAAACATTCGGCCACTATCCAACCTACCAAGATCCTCTCGAAAGTAGGCCACACGAAGAAGAAATAATGGTGCTGCACCCTTCTACAATCGATCAGTGCCCAAAGAAGTGAGTCAAGATTTCAGTTTCACCAAACCAAGAGGAAAAAGAAAGAAAACGAGAAGATAATAAGAATAAGGCTCCTTACCGAACCAAGAGATTGACGAGTGGAGGGTCTATAATCGGCTGCTAGCACAATCGATAGAAAGGCTGCCTACACTTGATGCAAAACAAAAGGATTCAGCTTCTAAAAAATTAATACGAAATAAAGAAGAGAAGAGAAACAATAAAGAAAAAGAATAAGTTTCGGCTATGACACTTACAAGTTCAGCTATAAAGAAATGAGAAGCAAACGCACTAGGGAGATTCGACTATGAAGAAACGAGAAGGAGAAGAAATGAGACTTAAAGGTGTTGCGGTTTTGGTTGCAAAAGAAATGAATGCAAAAGTGATAGCAAAAATGATGGTTTCGGTTTTGGTAAATGAGAAAAGAAGAAAATTTTCTAAAGTGCAAAAGAGAATAAGAGTGTTTCTAAGATTGATTTTGCTAACAAAATTCTCAAAATGATCACTTGAAGGAAACGACACACCCTTATGATCAAAATGTTCAACAAAAAGTCTATGAGCTACAAAAGAAGGTTCGACTCCTCCCAGCCAAACTAAATCGTGCACACACACTCACACACCTTCCCTAATTCGGCCAACCTCTCAACCAACATCCCCCTTCCATGATTTCCTCCTACTTTCCCTCTCCATCATCCATTTGATTTTGTTTGACCCATTCAACCTCCACCATCACCTCATGGCCACTAATTCAAACATTTTGACTCCTTCAACTCTCACCCTTGAAGAGTCCATGCCGCAACCATCATCCCTCCATCCTGATGCAAAAAAGAAACTCCAAAATGCAACATACGTGACTCGAACCTCTTCCCCCTGCTGCTCCCCTGTGACGCCACTTCCCTGCAACCCAAGTGGCGTCTCCTTGCCACTTTACCACACCGCTTCTTGTGTCAACAAACACAAGTAATTAACCTTAAGGCCTGCCTCAGCTAACTCTCCCCTAAAGCACCTAGAAACAAAATTTTCACTAAGGCTCAAGCTTAACCCCGTGCCTTCCCGGGGCCCCCAAACATACCAGATTAATAAACAAAGCATACCAAACACACAGAAACATAACAAAAGCAAGGCCCCTAATTCCCGGATGTTACAATGAGGGCTCGAATATCGGTTGCGAGCCCGACTTATTCCAGTGCGTCCCAATCGATGCACCTACCGGTGCCGAGGGGTTTATTCTGGATTGCCTTGTAACGCTCTTCCTGAGCTTCCTGAGAAAATCAGAGGAATTGGTGTCGAAGCTCGGAAAAAGTATTGAGGATGATCCAGGCCCCTTTCTTTTCTTGCTTGGGGCGACTGTGGATCATTTTGGTCGTGATGATGACATCGTATCTAAAAAAAACAATTTGTACCAAAATGTAATCCAGGTTCAAGATATTCGAATAAGCAACAAATTTAGAATAAAAATTTGTAATAGAATAAATGAGAAATAACTAATAGCACTATCACTATGATATTCATGAATGAAATATTGAAATAAACATGAGAAAAATCATACTTAAAACTAAGCAAGAATATAAAAATAACAGTCTAATAGCACTTATCACAATGATATAATAAATATGAGAAAAATCATACCTAAAACTAAACAAAAAGTATAAATAAAACAAAATAACATGAAATTTAGCAAACTTTAGTTAAGAAAGTGAAATAATGGAAGGAACCAGGGTTGATAGTGGTGGCTTTCTGCCGGGCACAGGATGAGCACGGCTGTGGCGTGAGTTTTGCAGCACGAACACGGTGGTGGCAGGGGCGTGGAGTTCGGCAGCACGGTAGTGGTGCGGGCGTGGGGTGGTTTTGAAGTGTGTTTTTAGGGAAGAAAAGGGAGTTATGGAGGTTTTTGGGAAGGTGGGGAATATGGGTGTGGCCGGATTTTGGGAGGAAGAATGTTGAAAATTATTTTTAGGGTAGGTTTTGGGAAAGCGACGGTTTAATTTGGTTAAATAGGGGAGGGGACACGGGCTGGTGCCACGCCTGTGCTCTGTTTTAAATTGCCCGTGTTTTTCGCGATTTAAATTTTGGGCGCGTTCAGATGTTTGGCCACGGCCGTGGGTGTTTGTGGCACGCCCGTGTTTATATTCACACGGTTATGTAGAACGGGCGTGTTCTGCCCGTGTTCGACAAGTCAGAATGTTGGCACGGTCATAAGGCATGGCCGTGTTTAGTCCGTGCTTAACAAGTCAGTAACCTAGCACGGTTAGTCGGCACAGGCGTGGGATTTTATCGCAGCCCGTGTTGAGGAAAGCAATTCTTCTTTGTCGTGCACGGCTACTGGCACACCCATGGTTTATCCCCTGGCTTCCGCACGGCCACCGACACGCCCGTGTGTAAGGCCGTGTGGTCTAGAACCTGCACTTTATTAGATTAATTAGTATGCAGTTAGATGCTGAACAGTTAAAAGTATAATGTTAGGGAAGTTAGTGCTCGGGTTGCCTCCCGAGAAGCGCTTGTTTATAGTCTTAAGCTAGACTTTCCCCATTTTTGGTTCTAAAAGAAGGTTCATGGAGCAGAAGCTCCTCTCTCATATTTCCAAAATCTGCACCATTATAAATTTTAAGTCGGTGACCATTTACCTTGAATGTTCCCTTAGTGGGGTGAGTTACCTCGATTGTGCCGTATGGAAAAATGGTTTTGATCATGAATGGGTCTGACCATCTTGATTTTAGCTTCCTAGGAAATAGTTTAAGCCTCGAGTTGTGTAACAGGACCAAGTCCCCTACTTCGAATTGTTTAGACTTCTTTAGGCGAGCATCGTGGCGTCGCTTTGTTGCTTCCTTGTACAGCTTCGAGTTTTCGTAGGCCTCAGCTCTCCATTCATCTAACTCGTTTATCTGCATCATTCTTTTCTTTCCTGCATTTTTATGATCGTAATTCAAAAACTTTATGGTCCAAAAATCTTTGTGTTCTAACCCGAATGGTAGATGACAGCTTTTTCCGTATACAAGTTTGTATGGGGATGTCCCTAGAGGTGTTTTAAATGGTGTTCTATAGGCCCATAGGGCGTCATTTACTTTCAATTCCCAATCTTTTCTATTTGCTTCGACTATTTTTTCTAGGATGCGCTTAAGTTCTCGGTTTGCTACTTCAACTTGCCCACTAGTTTGAGGGTGATATGGGGTAGCTGTCCTGTGATGTACTCCATATTTCTTTAGAACTTTGTTGATTTGAGTATTACGAGAAATGAGTGCCCCTATCACCGATGATAGCTCTAGGTGTTCCAAATCGAGAGAACAGCTTTCTTGAGAAACTTAACTACTACCCTAGCATCATTGGTAGGTAAAGCTTCCGCTTCTACCCATTTTGACATGTAATCAACTGCCACTAGGATGTATTTATTGCCAAATGAACTAGGAAATGGTCCCATTAAATCAATACCCCATACATCAAATATTTCACATGATAACATATACGTTTGAGGCATTTCATATTGTTTAGAAATATTACCTATTCTTTGGAATTTATCACACGAAGTAACATACCTGTTGGCATCTTTGAATAGAGTGGGCCAATAAAAACCTGATTCGAGTATTTTATGTGCTGTCTTAGTGCCACTTTGTAATGTCCTCCTGAAGGTCCTGAATGGCAATGTTCCAGATTTTGCTTGCTTCGCTTCGTAACGCATCTTCGAATTACGATCTACTGCACATATGCAGAAAAGAAAGGATCTTCCCAAAAATAGTTCTTCACATCAAAGAAGAATCGCTTTTTTGATGATGTGCTAGTCTTTTGGTAAGATGTTAGCAACTAAATAATTCGCAATATTTGCAAACCATGGTGCCTCGTAATATGTTATAGAGAAGAGTTGTTCTTCTGGGAATGAGTCATTTATCTCATTTTCATCGAGCTCTCGATATGTGGATTCTCGAGTCTAGAGAGGTGATCTGTCAGCAGATTCTCGGCTCCTTCTTATCTTGTATTTCCAAATCAAATTCTGTAAGAGCAAAATCCATCGTATGAGGTGAGGTTTCGCATCGAGTTTGGTTAAAAGATAACGAAGAGTTTGAATGGTCATGTAAACGACAACTTTAGACAATATTAGATACTGCCTAAATTTGTCAAAAGCAAAAACTACAGCTAGCAATTCTTTCTCTGTGGTGGTGTAGTTTTCTTGCGCGGGTGTTAGTGTTCTGCTAGCATAATAAATTGGCTAAAAGTGCTTGTCTCTTCGTTGTCCCAAAACTACACCTACTGCAAAATCACTTGCATCACACATTAGTTCAAAGGGTAAATTCCAATTAGGTGCAATTATAATTGGAGCATTTATTAGTTTATCCTTAAGGACATTAAATGCATCTAAGCATTCCTGATTGAAATTGAAAGGAACATCTTTTTCTAGTAATTTTGTTAAAGGCTTAGCTATTTTAGAAAAATCTTTAATAAATCTTATATAGAAGCCTGCATGTCCTAAAAAGCTTCTAATGGCCTTAACTGAACTTGGGGGAGGTAACTTTTCTATGGTTTCAACTTTTGCTTTATCTACCTCAATCCCTTTACTAGAAATCTTATGTCATAACACAATCCCTTCTCTAACCATAAAATGACATTTTTCCCAATTCAAAATAAGGTTTGTTTCTTCACATCTTATTAGAACTCATTTTAGATTTTTAAGGCAAAGTTGGAAAGAATTACCAAATACCGAGAAGTCATCCATAAATACCTCCATAATGTCTTCCACAAGTTCATCGAAAATTGCCAACATGCAACGCTGAAAACTAGCAGGAGCATTACATAATCCAAAAGGCATTCTGCGATAAGCAAACGTACCGTGTGGGCATGTAAATGTTGTTTTCTCTTGATCTTCTGGAGCTATTGGGATTTGGAAGTAGCCGGAAAGTCCGTCCAAGAAACAGTAATACATATGCCCGGATAGTCTTTCTAACATTTAATCTATGAAGGGCAGAGGGAAGTGATATTTCCTAGTGGCATCGTTCAATTTCCTATAGTCGATACTGCACTCTCCATCCTCAGAATCGTTCTTGTAGGGATTAACTCATTCCTTTCATTGGGCACCACAGCTTATGCCTCCTTTCTTTGGAACTACCGCATGGGCTTACCCAAGTCTTGTCGAGAAATAGGATAAATTATTCCCGCATCTAGAAGTTTAATTACCTCGACTTTGACCACTTCTTTCATGTTGGGATTTAAGCATCTCTGAGGCTGCACACACGGCTTGTATTCCTCTTCCATTAAAATTTTGTGGGTGCAAAATGATGGGTTTATACCCTTGATGTCGAAATTTTCCAAGCTATGGCCTTTTATGTTCTCTTAGTACTGTGATCAACTCCTCTTTTTCCTTCTGTTCTAATTAAAGAGATAATTACTGGTAATGTAGAATTTTCCCAAAGGAAAGCATACTCTAAATGTTTTTGCAGTTGTTTTAATTCTAATTTGGACAGTTCATCAACAGAGGGTTTTTGTTTTAAATCGTCATCTACTTCAATGCTTTCTTTTTCCGTTTGTCTTGATGATGATATTTTTAGATTTAGGTCGTGGACTTCATCTTCTTCCCCCTCTTCTTGAGTGGGACACAGTTCCATCGTGTCATCATGTAGAATTTCCTGTAATGAATTTTGAATGATATGATCAGTTGTATCAACAAAATAACAGGAATCATCTTGTTCTCTAGAATATTTCATGGCATCATAAATTTGAAAGATAATTTCTTCATCGCCTATTCTTAATGCGAGTTTGCCATCCCCTACATTGATAACAGCTCTAGCAGTAGCTAAAAAGGGACGCCCTAAAATTAAAGGAACATCAATGTCTTCATCCATGTCTAACACAACAAAATCAACAGGGAAAATAAATTTATCAATTTTCACCAAGACATCTTTGATAACTCCCCTAGGATATTTAATAGATCTATCAGCTAACTGAATACTCATCCTAGTAGGTTTTGGTTCCCCAAGATCTAGTCGTTTAAACATTTTATAAGGCATTAAATTAATACTGGCGCCTAAATCAGCTAATGCTTTCTTAATATTTAAGCTACCAATTAGACAAGGAATAGTAAAACTTCCTGGGTCTTTTAATTTGGTTGGTAACTTCTTTTGGAGAATGGCTGAACATTCTTCATTAAGTTCCACCGTTGATACTTCTTCAAGCTTTCTTTTATTCGTCGGGAGTTTCTTTAAGAATTTTGCGTACGTCGGCATCTGTGAAATGGCTTCAACAAAAGGTAAGTTAATATGTATTTGTTTAAAAAGTTCAAGAAACTTACCGAATTGGGCATGTAATCGTTCTTTCTTTAACCTTGCTGGATATGGGATTGGTGGTTTACTTTCTTTGTGTACGGGATTTGCATCTTCTACTCCCTCCTCTCTTGCTTTGTTGTCTTCGTGTGGTATTTTTTTCTTTGATTCGACTAATTCCTTTCCACTTCTTAGTGAAACTGCATTTACCCATTTTGTTCCTTTAGAGCAAATCTCTGCTCGAATTTCACAAACCATCTCGGTGAGTAATCCAACTGACTTAGTAATTTCCCCAACTTGGTTCTCGATTGCCTTGATTGATGCTTGTTGGTTATTAAGTGTTGTCTCGGTTTTTTAGAGACGAGTGTCGGTGGCTGCCATGAATTTTGCCAACATCTCTTCGAGGTTTGGCTTCTTCTCTTGTGGATAAGGATGATTTTGGAAATTTTGAGGAGGCTGTTGTCTTTGATTTCCTTGATTTCCTTGTCCTCCCCACGAAATATTTGGGTGGTTCCTCCAACCTGGATTATAAGTGTTACTATAAGGGTTATTATTTGATCTGAAATTATTACCTATATAGTTCATTTGTTCGCTCTCTGTACCCGGTTGGTAGGGTGGGTACTCAGGATTCGCCACAGTTCCACTTGCGTCGCACTGCATGACTGGATGTACCTACGAAGAACACAAACTATCAAGCTTTTTATTCATCAACTCTACCTGATTTGAGAGCATGGTTACTGCATCGAGGTTGCAAACTCCGGCTGTTTTTGTTGGCCTTGTTCTTGTAACTTGCCACTGATAGTTGTTCAGCGCCTTCTCTTCTATAAATTCGTAGGCTGCTTCAGGAGTTTTGTTATTTAGAGTTCCACCGGCGGCTGAGTTAATTAGTTGCCTCGTTGAGGGGTTTACACCGTTATAGAAAGTTTGGACTTGGAGCCACAAGGGTAAACCATGGTGCGGACACCTTCTCAAGAGATCCTTATATCTCTCCCATGCATCGTATAATGTCTCTAAATCCATCTACACAAAAGAAGATATATCATTGCGTAATTTGGCCGTTTTGGCCGGTGGGAAATATTTTAATAAGAATTTTTCGGTCATTTGATCCCATGTACTGATTGACCCTCGTGGTAACGAGTTTAACCACTGTTTGGCTTTATTCCTTAATGAAAAGGGAAATAACCGAAGACGTATGGCATCATCAGAAACGCCATTTATTTTAAAGGTATCACAGAACTCTAAAAAGTTGGCTATATGAGTAATTGGATCTTCGTCCTGTAAACCATCAAATTGAACAAACTATTGAATCATTTGTATAGTGTTAGGCTTTAATTCAAAATTATTAGCAGCTATAGCAGGCCTAACAATACTAGATTCGGCTCCTGTTAAATGCGGTTTAGAATAATCATACCTAGTACGCGGAGCATTATTTTCTACCACATCTTGTTGTAGAAGATTATTTTCGTCCATCCCTTCAGTAAGATTGGATCTGTCTTCTCGCTCTTCTTCTTTGTAATTTAGGGCTCGCCTAATTTCTCTACGAATTCTCCGAGTGGTAGTTTCAATATCACTGTCGTATTCTAAAGGTCCTGTCGGGTTCCTTCTAGTCATAAACTAGAGGTACCTGCGAGGAAAAGAAAGAAAATTTAGCAAAATTAAAATTAAAACTAAAAATAAAATAAATTGCGAAAAATATAATGGCTAAAGTAATAAAAATAGAGCTTTCTTAATATTTTAGTTCCTCGGCAACGGCGCCAAAAACTTGATCGCTGTGAATCAGAGCTTTAAAATTTATAAAAAAAAACAATCGAACCTGAAAACTAACTCTGACAACGATTAAAGGCAAGTGTACCTATTGAACAGTAGTATAGTTTAGGCAAGACCGGATTATTGAACCCAAAGGAACTAAAAGTACTAATACTAACTTTCTTTTTATTATTTAACCTAAAATAAGTGAAGTTGCTTTTAATCTAAATTTAACGAATTACTAAGCTAAGGACATAAAGACGAAAAAGGCTAAAATTGGGGAGATAACTTTAAGAAAAACTCAGTTGATTTAGATGATACCCTCAGGAAGAATCCACCTAGACTTCACTTCTTATCTATCACTGAACCATATGATTTTATTTACTTAGTTTGATCCGTAAGACTCCCTAACGTATATTAAACCCTCTCTCGAGGTGAATAACGTCTAACCCTAGGTTAATTAGTGGAACTCTCGTTCTCTTATAATAACCCCCTAGAATAGCAGTAAATCGATCTATGGACTCCCATATTAGGTTTCACCCTAATCCGTAAAAATCTTGTCACCCTATCTTTAGGCGTGTGATCAACTCCGCTTAATTATGCTAGATCTACTCTTAGGCAGGGGCTATTCCTCCTCCACCTAAGCACATTAAATTTGGATAAAGCTCACATAATTAAGAACAAACTAAATATTTATCATATAATTTAGAAAATAATAACAAGATTCATCATAGGTTTCATCCCCTTCAGGTATCTGAAGGGTTTAGTTCATAACTAAATAAGAAAACATCTCAAGAGAAAAGATAAAACAAAACATAAGAAATCCCTAAAACCCCCTGAAGGAATTGAAGGAGAGATTCGTCATCTTGAGTAGAATCCCGGCTTCTTGGGATGGATCAACTGGCTATCTTCGAGTGATTCCCACAAATCTGACCTTTCTGGCTTGGCTCCTTGGCCTAGCTAACCGCCCCCTTTCTAGGTCATACTTAAGGTGTATTTATAGGCTTTTGAAATAAGGTTCTTTGCCCCTAAGTATCCTTTTCCGAGAAAAAATGGAATTCTCCAAGGCAGAGGCACGGCCATGGCACACGCCCGTGTGGATCGTGGCCAAGCCGTACTCGGACTTCTTTAATAAGACACAGCCGTGTGAATCAAGGGAAGACCGTGTTCTAGATGATCAGTGAGGCACGGCCGTGTAGGCTAAGGTTCAGGCCGTGTCGATTTCATGCTTTGGCCAATTTGTCACGTTTTAAGCCCGTTTTACTTTCTTTTCGTCCCCTGGTGCTTTCCTGAGTCTAAGACATGAAAAGAAAGGATTAAGAGCACCTTTTTACATAAATCAAAGGATAAATCATCCAAAAGCATACTAAATGTGGGCCTAAAATGTGTTACTATTTCGGTTTATCATATACATTCATTAGCATGCTTCCCTGCACTTAGCACCATAATGTCACATAATACAGTACATCACAAACTCTTAGTCAATTACTCATAATCAAATTACTCGGTGGTTTTGCACTTAGCCCACCATCAGTCTTTATTAGGGTGGTATCGCACATAGCCCACCGAAAAGGTTAGTTACGGTGGTATCGCACATAGCCCGCCAATTGATAAATAGACGATGGTATCGCACATAGCCCATCATAATCAAATAACTAGGTGGTATCGCACATAGCCCACCATCAAGTGTTTATTACACGTTTATATGACTATTTCGTCATTCATACAATAATTATACCATAACTACCGCATTCAATCCACTTGTATCACACATGTTCTCAATCATGCCATGCACCAATCAACAACGACAGTGTATGTATATAAAATGTATAGTTTACACATAAACTTACCTCGGTGCAAAACATGTCAACTAATGGCTTAATCCGTAACCTTGCCTTTTCCCCAGTCAAGGTTAATTACGCGCTCTTCTTGATCTATAACAATAAAATTCATTCATTTAGATCATTCTATGATCATAATGCACCAAAATCTATACTTAGGCAAAAAAGACCATTTTGCCCTTGTATTATGGCAAAATTATTTTGCCCCTAGGCTCGTAAATCATTTTTATCACATTTCCTCAATAAACAAGCGTAGGTGAACATTTATTTCTCTTACAACTACTCACCATTCCAACTATTTCTTGCATTTATGACACAATTTAAATCTTTGCATTCTAGTCCTATTTAGGTGTTTTCATGCTAACATCTTTCACAAAAGTTGTTTCTCATCTCCCTAACATTTATTTTCTTCTATAAAACTCAGCTAACAACTCAACTACTCTCAAGGCAAGTCCCTAGACTTTCAACCATATCTCAAATTAGTCCCCTCATTAGCTAGCTTAAGCTTTGGGGACTCCAAAAACACAAAAATCATCAATTAAAACCACCTAAATCACTTACTTGAATATGAATTGAGTGGCTGAAAGTTTGAACCCCCAAGAGCTCTATTCCTTCTTCAATTTTTGGTGGAAATAGATGAGTGAATAGTGAAAGATGATAGTTTTTCTTTTACCATATTTTTATTCATCTTTTCTCACCTAATTTTGACTAAACATTAAATGCTCTTGTCTCCCCATACCATATGGCCGGCCATCACACTCCAAAATGGCCTATTTTAACCTTAAAGTCCTTTAATTTACATTCTATATTCATTAGGTACTTCTACGTTGAAAATTAGAACTTTCGCACTTTACGCAATTTACTCCTTTTTCAAAATTAAGCATGCAATCATTAAAATTAAAGTACCAAAATTTTCACATAGTCATATATTAATGCTATAACGCATAAAATAACATCAAAATAATTTCCTTAAACCTCAGATTAGTGATCCCGAGATCACTGTTCTGACTAGCCCCAAAATCGGGCTGTTACAACTCTCCCCCTTTAGAGATTTTCGTCCTCGAAAATCTTACCAGTAAAGAGGTTTGGATAGTGCTCTCTCATGGCTTTTCTGGTTCCCACGTAGCCTCTTCTACGCCGTTTTTTTTCCATAACACTTTTACTAAGGCTATGTCTTTATTCCTCAACTATTTCACCTCTCGAGCCAAGATTTTAATCGGCTCTTCCTCATATGTCATATCCGGTCGTACCTCAATTTCTGTTGGAGAAATTACATACGAAGGATCAGAGCGATAATGCCTTAACATCGATACATGAAACACATTGTGCATTTTCTCTAACTCTACTGGCAAAGTGATCGCTGTGAATTAGAGCGTTAAAATTTATAAAAAGAACGATCGAACCTGGACACTAACTCTGACAACGATTAAAGGCAAGTGTACCTATCGAACAGTAGTATAGCTTAGGCAAGACCGGATTATCGAACCCAAAGGAACTAAAAGTACTAATACTAACTTTCTTTTTATTATTTAACCTAAAATAAGTGAAGTTGCTTTTAATCTAAAATTAACGAACTACTAAGCTAAGGTCACAAAGACGAAAAAAGTCTAAAATTGGGGAGATAACTTTCAGAAAAACTCAGTTGATTTAGACGATACCCTCAGGAAGAATCCACCTAGACTTCACTTGTTATCTATCACTGAACCATATGATTTTATTTACTTAGTTTGATCCGTAAGACTCCCAAACATATATTAAACCCTATCTCGAGGCAAATAACGTCTAACCCTAGGTTAATTAGTGGAACTCTCGTTCTCTTATAATAACCCCCTAGAATAGCAGTAAATTGATCTATGGACTCCCATATTAGGTTTCACCCTAATCCGGCAAAATCTCGTCACCCTATCTCTAGGCGTGCGATCAACTCCACTTAATTATGCTAGATCTACTCTTAGGCAGGGTCTATTCCTCCTCTACCTAATCACATTAAATTTGGATAAAGCTCATATAATTAAGAACAAACTAAGTATTTATCATATAATTTAGAAAATAATAACAAGATTCATCATAGGTTTTATCCCCTTCAGGTATCTGAAGGGTTTAGTTCATAACTAAATAAGAAAACTTCTCAAGAGAAAATATAAAACAAAACATAAGAAATCCCTAAAACTCCCTGAAGAAATTGAAGGAGAGATCCGCCGTCTTGAGTAGATTCCCAGCTTCTTGAGATGGATCAACTAGCTACCTTCGAGTGATTCCCACAACTCTGAAATTTTCGGCTTGGCTCCTTGGCCTAGCTCACCCTCCTGGACAAAAGCCCGGGCAAAAGGCTTCTGCCGGACTCCCCGATTAAGTTGCCCCCTAGGGTGTTTATATAGGCTTTGAGATGTGTTACTTGGCCCCAAAGTATCCTAATTCAAGTAGAGTTCCTACTAGGGTGTTTGAATAGGCTTTGGAATATGTTTCTTTGCCTCCAAGTATCCAAATCCGAGTAAAACTTCTCTTAGTCGGGGCAGGGACATGCCCATAGCACACGCCCGTGTAAGTCGTGGCCAGGCCGTGTTCGAACATGTTGAATGGGGCACGGTCGTGAGAGTCAGGATTGAGCCGTGTTCTAGTAGGAAAGTAAGGCACGGCTGTGTGGCTTGAAGTCCAGGCCGTGTCAATTTCGTGGTTTAGCCCAATTTGGCCCGTTTTAAGCCCGTTTCTTATTCTTTTTTTCCTCGGGTGCTTTCCTGAGTATAGAACATGAAAAGAAAGGATTAAGAGCACCTTTTTACATAAATTAAGGGATAAATCATCCAAAAGCATACTAAATGTGGGCCTAAAATATGTTACTTTTACGGTTTATCAAATACCCCCACACTTAAGCTTTTGCTTGTCCTCAAGCAAAATTCTCAACTTACAATTAAAACAAACTTTCCATAATTCATAATCTTCATTAACAATGCCTTATCATAATTCATAGATAATTTATACATGGATAATTCAACTCGAAAAGTCCTAAAGATTCAAACAATATAAGTCATACAATTGAAGCATGAAAAGATAGGTGTATCCCTTCGTCTAAATAATTACCTTTGATTCGAAATTTACAAGGATTGACATCCTCACAAAAGATCCACTCAAATCACTCAAAGTGTTTAAGGTTCAAAATTTAGGCACTCAAAAGTCAAACATGAAAAGTTAATCCCATAGGCTTGCCTGAAAATCAAGTCTCCACCACTATAATATGAGATGATGCACAAATCAAAACGTCTTTAACAAGGTTGTAACGGGGCTTGGGTTAAAGGTGTGGAATAAGGCTGAATTAGAGGGTTAGAATCGAGACTGAATTGACAAATTACCTAACTACAAAAAATGAACTGATAAATAAATAATTACATGAATTGAAACTTTGAAACTAATAGTACGAGCTTTTTCTTCAATATTTGGAATTCAAACGTATAAGCTCACTTAATCACATAACTAATAAAAACTAATAATTAATATACTTCATTTTTTTTAAGAACAAATCAAGTAATAATAAAGAACTTTAACAACTGAAATATAGAACATAGTTAGGCAACTGCTCAAAATCAAATCTCGACAAAAAAGGGAGTCAAGGAATGGTGATAAAAATATACAAAGGGTTTTGGGTTAATATTAGTGGGTGAGTCAATAAAAAGGGTTGTTAGGATCAAAGGGGTTCACTAGGGGTTAATTGTGAAGGTAGGCTTTTTAATGGAGTAAGTGGGTTAAAACCTAAATGCCTTAATCATCTCTGTATATCAAACCATAGGTGTGGTCTCAATATGCATAAACGAGGCAAGTTCTAGAATAACAAATCAATGTTGACACACTCATAATCAATAAAGTGAGTAAGAAAAAGAATATATGCTCTATAAGGCTCAAAATCTCACAAAAATTATGGGTATTTTGATGTCAACCTCGTAAATTTCCAACTTCAAGATAATATTCAGATTTAGTTCAACAACCTAGAAAATTTTAATTTTGAAAAATAGACTTACATTGCTTGATTCTTTAGTATCAATGCACAATTATCAATGACTTAATCTAAAACATATCAATAAAAATCATAAATCATTGAAATTTCATCCTAATTAGTAATATGAGAAATTTACTTAAAAACAAGACTAAATTCAGGATTTTGAGAACAATGCAAAAAGTTTGGTACCTAATTTCAGAAATTTGAGAATAATGAAAAAAAGTTAGGCACCTTTTTAGGTTGTTCACCCCCCACACTTAAGATGTACATTGCCCTCAATGTACAAAGATAGATAATATAAATGTAATGTTCAGATAAGAAGATATGGGGATAAGCGAAACTCCCTGAATTATGGATGAAATCCTTTAGTTGGCAGTGGTCGTGGTGAAAGATAAGTTGGAGGGCTGGTGGTTGCCCACGAGTTCTGCGCTAGATGAAGAAATTGGGAAACTCGTGGAGGATTAGCCAGGATTTATTAAGACAAATTTAAAATAAACTAAATATATAATTAAAGACAAGAAAGGTAAAGAGAAAGAAAATAGAAATTGAATTAAACTAATGCTAAAAGATAAAGGGGCTTGAGAATCCTTATTGGTAGGTGGTTCATGAGGTGAGTGTGATTTCTACTACTGTGGTGGTGTCAAGGTGGTTGAGGTGGTGTGATTCCCAAGCACCTTTAGAATCGACACTAAGAAACTAAGATAAAATAAACCGAATTAAGCGTAAGAGAAGTAAAGATAAGGAAAATAAAGGAGAAGATAAAAATAGAATAACAGATAATTGGTCTCAAAGACCCTTGGCTTGGCAAGTGATTGAAGCGGCCGGCATGAACTTATTTGAATCGGTCTTCTTTGAGGAGACTGTGATTGGCCTTTTACGCTTCTTTGCCATGGATATGATGTTGTTGTAGCTCAAGAGTCTAAGGATTTATTAGGAAAAGGGAAAAAGAAAGAGGGAGGAAAGAAAGAAAGAAAGAGAGAAGAAAGAAGGAGAGTGGGTTGAGAAGAGAAAGGAGAGGGGCATGGTGTTTAAATAAAATTTCAAGTCTGGCAGTTTCCCACGCCCGTGGGTTGAGGGTGTGTCGATTCACACGGCCGCCTCGCACGGTCGTGTTCTAGGGCGTGTTGGTTACCCCACGCTCGTGTGTAGCCTGTGTTCGACAAGTCAGTATGTTGGCACGGGTTTAAGGCACGGGCGTGTTCAGCCCGTGTTTGGCAAGTCAGTAGCTTCACACGGTTATGGGGCACGGCCGTGCCACTTTGTCGGTGCCCGTGGGGGAGTGGTTGAGTTCGTGAGTTCAAAATTTAGTTGCTCTGACTTGTACCGTTCTGCCATGTTAGTACCAAGATTCTTGAGGTACACACCCACGCCACGCGGCCACCGTGTGCAGTCGTGTGGCCTGGAATTCTGCACTCCTTGTTAATTTAAAGCTAGATATTATAAAGAAAGGATAAGATAGAGTAAGAAAAAATAAAAAGTTAATGGGGTTAGTGCTTGGGTTGCCTCCCGAGAAGCGCTCGTTTATAGTTTTAAGCTAGACTCTCCTCTCGTTTGCATTGTCAAGGTGGTTTGAGGAGGTGAAAATCCTTTCTCATGCGATCAATTCAATTGTGGATATAAAGTTTAAGTCGAGTAATGTTTACCTCAAAAGTGTTGAATTTAGGATTGCTTACCTCGACTGTGCCGTATAGGAAGACATTAAGTACCTCAAAAGTGATTTCTTCATTTGTCTTGAGGTCTAAATTGGTGATTCGAGGGTCTTCCTTATTCAACAATACATGATCCCCTATTTTAAAGTGATTTGTTGTTCCTATCAGCTCGTCTGGGGTTTCCTTTGGTTTCACTTCGTGTATTCCTAGTTTCTCTTTAAAGTGTGTTTTCCACTCGTCTAGTTCATCGACTTGAAGCCTTAGTTCTTCATGAATTATTTCTTTATGGGTACGAGGTCTAAGATCTAGCTCAACTAGGTGATTTCGTGATGCTTCCTGTAAAGAAGGTTGAACCAAATGGTTATCAATAGAATTAACATTCGTACCTTTATTACTCGATGTCCTAGCTGAGTTAAGAGCTTGAAGAGTGATTGTCTCGTCACCTACACAAAGTATGAGTTCTCCTGCATAGATATCAATTTTAGCTCACGCGCTTGCTAAAAAGGGTCTTCCTAAAATTAAAGGAATATTATTGTCCTCATCCATGTCTAAAACGACAAAGTCTACTCGGGAATACGAATTTATCAATTTTGATTAGAACATTTTCTATTATACCCTAGGAACTCGATAGTTTTATCGCTTAATTGGATGCTCATCCTAGTTTGTTTGGGTTTCCCTAGACCTAGTTGTTTAAACAGTTTATAAGGCATAACATTTATGCTTGCCCCTAAATCGGCTAACGCATTTTCTATAGATAAACTACAAATTATGCATGGAATTGTAAAAATCCCTGGATCTTTTAATTTCTGTGGTAGTCTATTTTGTAGAATTGCCGAGCACTTTTGCGTTGAGTTCCACATGTGATTCCTCGTCTATCCTTCGCTTTTTCGTTAACAGCTCCCTTAAAAATTTTCTAGAGTCTGGTATCTGCGAAAGAGCTTTGAGTAGAGGTAAGTTAATATTTAATTTCTTTAAAAGTTTAAGAAACTTACCGAACTGTTCCTCTGTATCATCTCTCTTTAATGCTTCGGGGTAAGGTATGCGAGGTTGGTACTCTTTGATTACCGGTTTTGGCTTTTATCGTGTTACCTCTACTTTACCTTCTTCTACCTCGTGTTCTTGTATTGAGTTGGGTTCATCTAACCCTTTACTATCATGAGCTGTGATGGTTTGAATTTGCTCTTTTGGGTTAGTTTCAGTGTTGCTTGGTAGACGCCCTTGCTGTCGTTCAGACATTAGTTTGGCAAGCTATCCCACTGACTTAGTGACTTCCCCTACTTGATTCTCGATTGCTTTAATCGATGCTTGTTGGTCAATAATTGTTCTCTCAGTTTTTTGGCAATGGGCTTCAGTAGCTGCCATGAATTTTGCTAATATCTCTTCGAGGTTCGGCTTCTTCTCTTGTGGATAAGGCTGTTGTCTTTGATTTCCTTGATTTCCTTGTCCTCCCCACGAAAAATTTGGGTGGTTCCTCCAACCTGGATTATAAGTGTTACTATAAAAATTATTTTGTGGTCTAGAATAGTTACCCGTATAGTGAGCTTGCTCGTTTTCCATGCCATATCCGTAGGGTGGGTACTCAGGATTCGCCACGCCTCCTAGATTCGAGTCATATTGCATTTCTGGGTGTACCTGCGAGAGACTATACAAACCATCCATCTTTTCATTCATCATCTCTAGCTGGTTAGATAACCTGGTGACCACGTCGAGGTTGAAGACACTGGTGGCTTTTGTTGGCGTTGTCCTCATAACTTGCCACTGATAGTTATTTAGTGCCATCTCCTCTATAAACTAAAATTACCTATCAAAGCAAAAAAAAAATAAAAATTAGCAAAGTAAAAAAAAATGAAACTAATAATAATAAAAAAATTGCAATAAAAAAAATTGGCTAAAGTAATAAAAACTAAGCTTTCTTAATATTTTAGTTCCCCGGCAACGGCGCCAAAAAACTTGATCGCTGTGAATCAGAGCTTTAAAATTTATAAAAGGAATGATCGAACCTGGACACTAACTCTGACAACGATTAAAGGCAAGTGTACCTATCGAACAGTAGTATAGCTTAGGCAAGACCGGATTATCGAACCCAAAGGAACTAAAAGTACTAATACTAACTTTCTTTTTATTATTTAACCTAAAATAAGTGAAGTTGCTTTTAATCTAAAATTAACGAACTACTAAGCTAAGGACACAAAGACGAAAAAAGACTAAAATTGGGGAGATAACTTTCAGAAAAACTTAGTTGATTTAGACGATACCCTCAGGAAGAATCCACCTAGACTTCACTTCTTATCTATCAACTGAACCATATGATTTTATTTACTTAGTTTGATCCGTAAGACTCCTAACGTATATTAAACCCTCTCTCGAGGCAAATAACGCCTAACCCTAGGTTAATTAGTGGAACTCTCGTTCTCTTATAATAACCCCTAGAATAGCAATAAATCGATCTATGGACTCCCATATTAGGTTTCACCCTAATCCGCAAAATCTCGTCACCCTATCTCTAGGCGTGCGATCAACTCCGCTTAATTATGCTAGATCTACTCTTAGGCAGGGTCTATTCCTCCTCCACCTAAGCACATTAAATTTGGATAAAGCTCACATAATTAAGGACAAACTAAGTATTTATCATATAATTTAGAAAATAATAACAAGATTCATAATAGGTTTCATCCCCTTCAGGTATCTGAAGGGTTTAGTTCATAACTAAATAAGAAAACATCTCAAGAGAAAAGATAAAACAAAACATAAGAAATCCCTAAAACTCCCTGAAGGAATTGAAGGAGAGATCTGCCGTCTTGAGTAGAATCCCGGCTTCTTGAGATGGATCAACTGGCTACCTTCGAGTGATTCCCACAACTCTGAACTTTTCAGCTTGGCTCCTTGGCCTAGCTCACCCTCCTGGACAAAAGCCCTGGCAGAAGGCTTCTGCCGAACTCTCCGATTAAGTTGCCCCCTAGGGTGTTTATATAGGCTTTGAGATGTGTTACTTGGCCCCAAAGTAGCCTAATTCAAGTAGAGTTTCTACTAGGGTGTTTGAATAGGCTTTGGAATATGTTTCTTTGCCTCCAAGTATCCAAATCCGAGTAAAACTTCTCTTGGCCGCGGTAGGGACACGCCCATGGCACATGCCCGTGTAAGTCGTGGCCAGGCCGTGTTCGAACATGTTGAATGGGGCACGGCCGTGTGAGTCGGGATTGAGCCGTGTTCTAGTAGGAAAGTAAGGCACGGCTGTGTAGCTTGAAGTCCATGCCGTGTCAATTTCGTGGTTTAGCCCAATTTGGCCCGTTTTAAGCCCGTTTCTCATTCTTTTTGTCCTCGGGTGCTTTCCTGAGTATAGAACATGAAAAGAAAGGATTAAGAGCACCTTTTTACATAAATTAAGGGATAAATCATCCAAAAGCATACTAAATGTGGGCCTAAAATATGTTACTTTTACGATTTATCACAAAGCCAACCGGTATGCCACTGGCCCAATCCTTTTGGTAATCTCATACGGCCCTATGAATCTCGGACTCAGTTTACCCTTTCAACCAAATCTCAATATTTTCTTCCACGGGGACACTTTCAGAAATACCTTTTCATCCACTTTAAACTCGATTTCCTTTCTTTTCAAATCCGCATACGACTTTTGTTGGTCTGAAGCAGCTTTCAAACTATCCCGGATCACTTTCACCTTTTCTTCAGTCTCTTTAACTAGGTCGACCCCATGAATTTTCTTCCCACTAAGCTCAGTCCAATACAAAGGAGTCCGACACTTACGACCATACAAGGCTTCATACGGTGCCATCCATATACTCGATTGATAACTGTTGATGTAAGCAAATTCGACCAAGGGTAGGTATCTTTCCCAACTACCTTCGAACTCTAGCTTGAATTACTCTCTTGGACTGACCATCGGTTTGAGGATGGAATGCGGTACTAAAATTCAACCTTGTACCCAAGGCCTCCTGTAGCTTCTTCCAAAACCTCGAAGTAAATCTCGGGTCTCTATCCGGGATAATAGATACAGGCACTCCATGTAATTATACCACTTCCGCAATATACAACTCGGCTAACTTGTCTAGTGAATAATCAACACGCACCGGTATAAAGTGAGCTAACTTTGTTAATCTATCAACGACAACCCACACAGCATCTTTCGTTTTCGGAGTCATAGGCAACCCCGTCACAAAATCCATAGTGATCCGATCCCACTTCCACTCGGGAACCATCACTGGCTGAAGCAATCTCGAAGGCACTTGATGTTTAGCTTTCACTTGTTGACAAATGAGACATCTTGTTACATACTCCGAGATGTCCCTTTTCATTCCCGGCCACTAATAATATTTCTTTAGATCGTTGTACATTTTCGTACTGCCTGGATGCACTGACAAATAACCACTGTGTGCTTCATTTAATATCTTCCGGATCAATTCATCATTCTTAGGTACACAATTCCTATCATGAAACATCGAACACCCATCCGAACTCATCCGAAAATCAAAATCCTTTCCCGATTCACACTTAGCTCTCTTAGCTTGCATCTCATTATCATTCTTTTGAGCTTCACATATCTGTTGAATAAATAGTGGCCTAGCCCTCAACTCGGCTAATATAGCACCATCATTAGACCATGCTAAGCTCGTGTTCATAGCTCTCAAAACTTACAAGGATTTCCTACTCAAGGCATCCGCAACCACATTCTCTTTTCCCGGATGGTAATCGATCACTAGCTCATAGTTTTTCAATAATTCGAGCCACCGCCGTTGCCGCAAATTTAAATCCTTTTGATCCATCAAATACTTCAAACTCTTATGATCCGTGAAGATTCGACACTTCTCTACATATAAGTAATGTCGCCAAATCTTTAACGCGAAAACAATCGCGGCCAATTCCAAGTCATGAGTCGGATAATTTTTCTCATGTGATTTTAGCTGTCTCGAGGCGTATGCGACTACCTTACCCTCTTGCATCAACACACAACCGAGAACATTTAATGAAGCGTCACTGTAGACCACAAACTCTTTCCCCGATTCTGGTTGAACCAAAACCGGTGCCTCAGTCAATAATGTTTTTAATCTCTCAAAACTCTATTGACAACTTTTAGTCCATTCAAACTTAATATCTTTGTGCAATAGTTTCGTCATCGGGGTAGCAATCATGGAGAACCCCTTCACAAAACGTCTGTAATACCCCGCTAAACCCAAAAAGCTTCTAACTTCTGACATGTTTCTCAGCGATTTCCACTCCACAATAGCCGAGATCTTACTCGGGTCAACTCTAATACCATCACCTGACACAATGTGTCCTAGAAATCCGACCTCTCGGAGCCAAAATTCGCTCTTGCTAAATTTAGCATATAACTGTTTGTCTCTTAAAGTCTGTAAGACAATTCTCAGATGTTCTGCACGATCACCTTCATCTCGAGAATAAATCAATATGTCATCAATAAAGACAACCACAAACTTGTCTAAATATGGTCGGAAGACACGGTTCATTAAGTCCATAAAAATAGCAGGAACATTCGTTAAACCGAACGGCATGACCAGAAACTCATAATGGCCATACCTCGCCCAAATGCGCGCAGACATCTTGCTCCTTAACCTCGAATCGTAATAGCTGACTCTCGAGTCTATCTTGGAGAACACCGTAGCTCCCTTCAGTTGATCAAATAGGTCATCTATCCTTGGTAAAGGATACTTATTCTTCACCTTCACCTTGCTGAGTTGTCTGTAGTCTATACACAATCTCATCGACCCATCCTTCTTCTTTATAAAAAGCACCGGAGCACTCCACGGTGAATAGCTCGGTCTTGCAAAACCCTTGTCCGTTAACTCTTGCAACTGAACCTTCAGTTCTTTCAACTCTAGTGGGGCCATCCTATACGGAGTAACCGAAATAGGTGTCATTCCCGAAACTAACTCAATTTCAAACTCGACTTCTCTAACTGGAGGTAGTCCGGGTAACTCTTCCGGGAATACATCCGGATACTCGCATACAACCGGAACTATTTCAATCTTTACTTCAGACTCTTGAGTATTTAACACGAAAGAGAGATAAGACTCGTACCCTTTTCTCAAATATTTCTCAGCCATCATGGAAGAAATCATCACCGGTAAACTATCTGACCCACTTGATTCAACCCGAATAACATCTCCATTTTCACATTTCAACTCAATAAATTTACTACCACAGTTCACTAAAACACTATGGGTAGTCAACCAATCCATGCCAAGAATCAAGTCAAATTTATCAAACGGCAACAACATAAGGTTTGCCAGAAAACAATGACCCCTAATTGTCAAATGACAACTTCTACACACCTTGTATACTAGCACATGTTTGCCTAACGGGTTTGACACCTTTACCACTAATTTTGTGGACTCAACAGTCATACTTAAACTAGATGCCAATCTCATGCAAATATAGGAATGGGTAGACCCCAGATCAATCAAAGCAATAACAAAGGTGTCATAAAGAAAAAAGTACCCGTTATTACATCTGGAGATGATGCCTCTTTGCGAGCGTGAATGGCATAAGTCCTTGCAGGTGGCCGACCCTCTGGCCTCACAGTAGAGTCTCGTGATGCACCTCTACCACTAGTCCCACCTCCCGGGTTCTTTTGAGGCCTACCCCTAGAAGATGCACTGCTTGATCTTATCTCTTGCTTCCTCTCTTTGTTATCCTTCTCAGGGCAGTTTCAGATGAAATGGTCGGGGGAGCCACACTTATAACAATTCTGGTTGTTTCCCCAACACTCCCCAGTGTGATGTCTGCCACAACTTGGGCACTTGATGTTGGACTTTGAATTGCCCGCACTTGCCATCGAGGTGGCTTGAACTCTTGAACCAGAGTACGTGTCGCCTCGCTTTCTTTGCGAAAATCCATCTGATTCACTTCCTTGGACCTCTTCAATTGAGCTTGGTAGGATGTACTCATCGGCCTTTTCCTTGCATCCCGGGCCTCACTCACGGCTTTCCTCTTTTCCTTACTCAATTTTTCGGCCTTAGTCGCCCTATCCACCAATACCACAAATTCTTTTAGTTCTAAAATCCCGACTAAAAGTCTAACATCCTCATTCAGCCCATCTTCAAACCTCTTGCATAAGATAGCTTCTGTTGACACACATTCTTGTGCGTACTTACTGAGCCTAACAAATTCACGCTCATATTCCGCCACAGTCATTTTTCCTTGTTTTAACTCAAGGAATTCCTTCCGTTTCTGATCAACAAATTGCTGATTGATATACTTCTTACGAAACTCTTCCAAAGAGAAGTCCCACGTTACTCTCTCTTTAGGAACCATTGATGTCAACGTTTTCCACCAATGGTATGTCGAGTCCCTCAGCAAAGACACAGCATATTTTAAACTCTCCTCAGGTGTATAGGAGAGTTCATCGAATACTCTCATCGAGTTCTCAAGCCAGAATTCCGCCCTCTCAGGGTCATCATCTATATTAGCTCGAAAGTCCTCAGCCCCTTGCTTCCAGATTTTGTCTACCGGGGGCTTAGTTGTTCTCACTAAGTCTATACCTTGGGGAGCCACAGGAACTGGCTGAGGTATAGGGGGGAGGGGGAGGTTGGGCATTGGGGTTTGCTCGCACATACTCTGTGTACCAGTTACTCATCATTTAGAGAAAGGCTTCTCGAGCCTCCTTCTCTTTGACCCATAGTCTCGGGTCCACTCTGCACGGGAGCCGGCGTATTACTAGCTGCGTCATCAGCAGCCGATTGATCGGGATCCATACACTATATATAAACAAAGTTTAAAATCATCAGAAGCCACCACACTATCATTATACGCTTATGGCATGTATAGCTAGACTCTCACACACGCTACGGTAGTCCTAGAACCGACTAAACCATAGCTCTGATACCACTAAATGTAACACCCCTTACCCATATTTTGTACCGAAACTGGGTACGAGGCGTTACCGTACTTAACTCACACAATCATACAACTTTGGGCTATTAGGTTCGTTTCAAATTAAAACTTTTCCATTCATGTCTCTATCACTCTCATAATGGACCTACGAGGCCCTGGATATGCCTCCAAATGGTTTTGGAGATAATTCGGAAACTTCTACTCACTTAAGAAAATTTTACCTAAATAGGGGCCACACACCCGTGGGGAAGATGACACGCCCGTGTATCATCTCACACGCCCGTGTTCGACGCCCGTGGTCGACACTGACTAACTTCACACGGCCTTGGCACGCCCGTGGCCCTGGCCCGTGTGATAAACCTTGTCATTCTAATATATCCACACGGCCTATACACACGGTCGTGTACTTCAGCCGTGTGGCGAATTAAATTTCAATTGCAAGGTGCAGACTTCACACGGCTTGGGCATACGCTCGTGTGCTAGCCGTGCCTCCCACATGGTCTAAACACACGCCCGTGTGTCTACCCATGTGAATGATTAGAAAGCTATCTACCAAGCCCTTTGCCACCCTACATTGCATACATACATACTCCAAATTCCATTAAACGTAATTCATGACCCAAAGACACATCTAAATATTCAATTCATATATCAATAAACACTCATAATTTGCAATAAGAACTTCCATGAGTAATTTCATATATTCATAAATAAAAAAGTGAGACATCAACCATGACAATATACAGAATATTTATCTTAAAAGGGGCCAACACATCTTGGCCAAAATAACAAAATAATCTAACTAGTCTAGCCCCTATACATGCCATACACAAAATCACTAAGTCTAGATATACCGAGATGAGTTGATAGTATGGGCGATCTTCTGATTATCGGCGTACCCCGACTTAGCTCTTAAACTCTATAAAACAAGGGAAAAGAAAGGGGGAGTAAGCATTAAGCTTAGTAAGTTTACATGTAAACAATATAAAGTTATAGCATTACATACTAAACAAGAAACGATCCACATTCATAATTAAGCTTACTCGTTTCTTCCATTTCTATATTCCAACCTTATCACTAGCTTAATGTATACATTCATTAGCATGCTTCCCTGCACTTAGCACCACAATGTCACATAATACAGTACATCACAAACTCTTAGTCAATTACTCATAATCAAATTACTCGGTGGTTTCGCACTTAGCCCACCATCGCCTTTATTAGGTGGTATCGCATATAGCCCATCGAAAAGGTTAGTTACTGGTGGTATCGCATATAGCCCACCAATTGATAAATAGACGATGGTATCGCACATAGCCCATCATAATCAAATAACTAGGTGGTATCGCACATAGCCCACCATCAAGTGTTTATTACACGTTTATATGACTATTTCGTCATTCATACAATAATTATACCATAACTACCGCATTCAATCCACTTGTATCACACATGTTCTCAATCATGCCATGCACCAATCAACAACGACAATGTATGTATATAAAATGTATAGTTTACACATAAACTTACCTCGGTGCAAAACGTGTTAACTAACGGCTTAATTCGTAACCTTGCCTTTTCCCCGGTCAAGGTTAATTACGCGCTCTTATTTATCTATAACAATAAAATTCATTCATTTAGATTATTCTATGATCATAATGCACCAAAATCTATACTTAGGCAAAAATGACCATTTTGCCCTTGTATTATGGCAAAATTACGATTTTGCCCCAAGGCTCGTAAATCATTTTTTATCACATTTCCTCAATAAAAAGCCTAGGTGAACATTTATTTCTCTTACAACTACTCACCATTCCAACTATTTCTTACATTAATGACACAATTTAAATCTTTGCATTCTAGTCCTATTTAGCTGTTTTCATGCTAACATCTTTCACAAAAGTTGTTTCTCATCTCCCTAACATTTATTTTCTTCTATAAAAATCAGCTAACAACTCAACTACTCTCATGTCAAGTCCCTATACTTTCAACCATATCTCAAATTAGTCCTCTCATTAGCTAGCTTAAGCTTTGGGGACTCTAAAAACACAAAAATCATCAATTAAAACCACCTAAATCACTTACTTGAATATGAATTGAGTGGCTGAAAGTTTGAACCCCCAAGAGCTCTATTCCTTCTTCAATTTTCGGTGGAAAGAGATGAGTGAATAGTGAAAGATGATAGTTTTTCTTTTACCATATTTTTATAGTTTTTCTTTTACCATATTTTTATTCATCTTTTCTCACCTAATTTTGACTAAACATTAAATGCTCTTGTCTCCCCATACCATATGGCCGGCCATCACACTCCAAAATGGCCTATTTGCACCTTAAAGTCCTCTAATTTACATTCTATAGTCATTAGGTACTTCTACCTTGAAAATTAGAACTTTCGCACTTTACAAAATTTAGTCCTTTTTCAAAATTAAGCATGCAATCGTTAAAATTAAAGTACCAAAATTTTCACATAGTCATATATTAATGCTATAACGCATAAAATAACATCAAAATAATTTCCTTAAACCTCAGATTAGTGATCCCAAGATCACTGTTCTGACTAACCCCAAAATCGGGCTGTTACAAAAAGAGAAAATATAATCGGCTAGACAAAAAGTAAAACAGAAGAGGTGAAAGCAAAAGAACAATTCGGTAGCACAAACCAGATTTTCCCAAGGCAAGAGTGACTGAAACTAAACTGAAAATGAGAGAAATCTATCCTAGCCGAATTTCCTATGCTTCCCCTTACCAATTCGGCACAACACTCCCACACATTTCAAACTCCTTTCTTTTCTCCATAAATCACTCCCTTAATCCCTCCACGAAATCCTCCTTGATTCACTCAATGACAAATTCAAACCTTACCTTGTAGAGTTCCAGTCCACCTCTACTTCTCTACTGGCCATAGCAGCAAAATAAATACCTCTTTGCTCTAGGCGTGACTCGAACACCAGCCCCCTTTTTGAAGCTTCATCACGCCACCTACCAATAAGCCACAAGCTCAATCGTGCCCTAACTTATCCTCAATATTTTACAAAGCCTTCATGCTAAAATCCAGGTTTATTCAAGGAACAACCAAAAATTCTTCGAACGCCATGACTTGAACCTCAGACCACATGCATACTCCTAATGCCTCCTTGCCACTAGACCACAAGCTTCCTTGTGTCACATTTTATCCTCAAATATTAATAAGTCCTTCCAACCCACACCAAGTTCAATTTTAGGGAAAACTAAATTTTTTGCTATAGCTTGGATTTGAACTCAATACCTCCCAAAACACTCCCAATTACTCCTAAAGCACATAGCCAGTAAAACAAACATGCAATTAGTTAATTTTTTCTAGCACAACTAAAATCCAATATCTCCGATGCTCAAAGCCTATTTCTTCTAGGCCTAAAATTTGGGGCGTTACATGAGGACAAACAATGAATTAAGTGTTGGGGAGTTTGATCTGTCGTAATTTGGTGTAGCAGATTAAACTAGTTTTCACATTTAAGGAGCTTAAATACAAGCATTTTCGTTATGTTTTAAGTAAGTTTCTTTAGTTTTACTTACATCCAATAAAATGTGCACATTGAGTCTTTTTTTGACCTTAAGGGCCGAATAAGGCCTAAAGGAGAGCTAATGTACTTTGTGAGTGTATAGGAGACCATTAGAAGGCATTTTGGACCAATACTGGATGCTATGTCACAAAATGAGAGATCCGATGTAGAAACATAGAGAACAAAATGTAGAAAGTAAGAAACTGCCTTCAAAGTCGCGACACAGGCTGAGGGTGTCATGACATACCCCTAAAGATGATTGTAGATAGGCATACTGGTTGCTATGTCATGACACAGGTCCTGGTGTGTCGCGATATCAACTTTGTGACAAGAGTAAAGCACAAAATAGGAGCGTTTTGGTCTTCACAATCAAACTTAAAGCTCGGGAATGTAAGCTAACCTAAGGTTAAGGACGAAGGCTACTTGAAGGCTATAAATAGGCTCCTTTGGCATACATTATGAACACATTCTATTAGCTGAGATTCTCTCTTTAGGTTTAAGTTTTATTTTCTTACTTTCTTTAGGTTTTCATAGTTTTAGTTTATTTATTCTTTGTTTCTTTCAAGAGTTTTGAGTTATAAAGAAGATCATCTGTTGTGAATTCGCGCTTATTATCAATATCAATCAGGCTTTAAACTCTCTATTTCAATCCATTCCCTATGAATAATTTTTCCATCTATTCCATGTCTTTATGAAAGCCATGAGGAACTAATCCTTTTATGGGGTATTAGCGAGTGGAAGCATGATCTTTTAACCTTTTTGTAGGGTTATTCAACGGATCAATTTTTTGGGAAAGGAAGAACGTGAAACAAGCCTTAGGGCTCACAACCCTGGAAAGTCATCAAGGTGGGAATTAACCCAAAATTGGTATTGCCCATTCGTGAACACCTTTACCCTAAGCCAGTCTGGACTGTGAGGTCAGAAGATAAGTAATTCTTGCTTACTCGTTATGTTAGTGGAAGATCCTACTAGGGTAGCGACTAGTTGATTGATGAAAAACCTTAGACGATAGTTGATAGAGATTACTGAAGCGAGCTAATCACCCATCTCTAGATTTTATTCACTTTATTTCTCTCTATCTCTTGCAATTTTAATTCTTTATTTCTCCCTAAAAAAATCTCTTATTTTACTATAGCAATATAACTGATTTAAAAGTACTAATTAGATCTTTAAGTGTTTAGATTAAGATTGAATTAGTACTAGCCTCCATTGGGTACTATCCTCGGAGTACTCACTTACTTTGTTGTAAAATCTATATTACAACTCGACCCGTATACTTCCGAATACTACCTCATAACTCTCTATTTTATTTTAGTATTCACACTTTGGATGTTAGTATGTCTGGAGGCGGTTAAATATCAGTATCATTAGCCATATTTTTAACATGTGACAAAATTTCAATAACAATGTACATGATTTATCATGTAATTAGATCAATAGCAGAACAGTAGCATGCTTTGATATCACATAACATGCAAAACATTATCGAGTCATATAATAACATATTTGGCAACACATATTTTTTAGATCAAATGCACTTGAAATTAATCATAATAAAGGATTTATCAATCACTAAGAATACTTAATGTATTCGTTTAACCAATATTTTGGAGCAAATTTAAATTTTTACTATTAATAATAATTAAATAATATTTATGGAAAAATCATACACAAATTTAGTTGGTTAAAACCCACACCTGGAATAAAGGTCCTGTGATGCTAGATCTAATCCTCCACACTCCAACATTATAGATCTAATAAGATCTTGCCTTGATTTTATTACCCTTTCAACTAAAATCCAATATTCCTTTTATTGTAACACTAAAATAAGTGGTTCGAATTTAGATGCTTTACCGTTTAGATAAGAAAACTTAAATTCAATGAAGATCTTGAATAGGAGGAGAACTATTAACAAAGGAAAAAATAGAGAAGGAGAAAGGAAGAAAATGGGTGGCGATGGTGATGGTGGTGTGGCAATAGTGCAATGGAAGAGCGATGGTGGAGTAAAAAAAGAAGAGAGGGAAGATTGATTGTGTATGGGTGATTGAGGTGGTGCAATAGGTGGCACAAAGGAGGAGATAGGGTGGCAAAATGCAAAAGAAGAAGAGAGGAGAAGGAGCTACAGAAAAAGGGGCAGCACAAGTGGTGGTTTTGGAGAGAAAAGATGACAAAAGAAAAAAAAAATTAAAGTTGATGGCTTTCTATTGATAAAAGGGGTGTCATAAATAGTCAAAAGGGAAGAGAATAAATGTGAGGGAATAAGGGAGAAAAAGGGAAAGGGAGGGAAGAAAAGGAGTGAAAAGAGGAGAAAACAAGGAAAGAAGGGAGGAAAGAATATCCTAACCATTGCAAGTAAAATGGGTGGGAAAGGGGTTGACCAAAGGGGTTGCGAAAATTAAAAATAAAATGGAAGGATGGGGACTCGAACTTTGGTCTTAAAGGAAGCTATACTTGTTCTTAACCACTAGGCTAGCACACGTTCTTGTCCAAAAATTAGCGATAACTAAATTTAAATAGGGTGTGACAACTCTAGGATTTGAAGCAAAATTACACAAATAAAATGATGTGAGGGAAGGGATTCAATCTTGGGTTTTAAAGATGAACTCACTAACTCTTAACCATCAAGCCAGTAACTCACTTATTAACAAACACACAAAGATAATCTTAAAAACTGGGGCGTGACCACTCTCGGTTCACAAACCCGATTCTACTAACATAATTTTTGGGATGTGACAGGAGGAGGGTGAGATTGGTATAGATCTTTATTTAGTGGGCGGATTTTTTACTGTGAGTGTGATCCAATTTCAGGTTATGCACACAACTTTGGCTAATCTGTGACATCCCCTTGGGGGTGTAATGATTGCAGATCTGGGGGAAAGACATTGCTTTTTAGGTTCTATAATGATATAGGTCTTGATAGAGTAGTGGAGGTGAGTCCATGGATGTTTAATAACCATCTGTTGGTATTTCATAGGCTAAAAATGGGGGAGGATCCAATGCAAGTTCCTTTGTACCATGTGGATTTTTGGGTTTAGATTCGCAATCTCTCGACTGGTTTAATGTCAAAAGGTATCGCGAAATAGTTCGGTGATTTCCTGGGAAATTTCATGGATTATGATGTGAAATCCATCAGTAGGGTTTTCTGAGTTATATGAGAATATGGGTTAGGATTGATATAAGAGGTCCATTGAAAAGGAGGAAAAAATCACTCTATTTCAGAAGAACTGTATCTATACCAAGTTTCAATATGAGAGACTAATTGTTTTCCATTTCTTGAGTAGGCAATTAGGGCATGTGGAGGGTTTCTGTCCTGGTAGGATTATGCATGGGAAAAAGGAGTTGTCATTTGAATGGGATCTTTCGATTAAGCTATTGCCTAGGAGGACGATGGTGGCAAAAAGTTTTTGGTTACGCGAGGAGGGGGATGCTCCATAGGTGGTCGAGGTGGGGAGTTTTTCTAGTAAGGGTAATTTAGTTGGACAAGATGGCATCAATGGCCTTTTTTCAGAATTCAGCTTTTCTTAGTCATGTAAGTGCATATTTTGTAACAGTTCAGTTTAGACCCTAGTCAGAATAGTAATTTCGGGACCACAAATCTGAGTCAGAAAAATATTTTAATATTATTTTTTGAGTCTACAGTATGTGAATTGGTATGTGTGAAATTTCCGTGATTTAATTTAATCGTTTGTGTGCTTAATTTGCAAAAAGGTCTAAATCGCAGAAAATGTAAGAGTTGTGTGCTATTTGATTTGAGTGCCGAATTGATGTGTCTTTATATTTAAGGGGTCCTTATGTTGTTAATATGCCACTAACTTAATAAGTGGTCATTAATGGCCATAATGTTAATGTATTATATGTTATTTAATTTTGGATATTTTGGTAATTTATGTATTAATATGAATTATAATAAAACAAAACAATATGGTGGCCATTTTATCATCTTTAATGCCGAAAATAAGAAAAGAAAAAGAACCATTTTCAAGCTTAGGGCTCGGCACTTCCAAGTCTTGATTAAGGTATGGATTATGTTCGGTTTTTGATAATTTCTATGTT
Organism: Gossypium sturtianum; assembly: GCA_025698515.1. Lineage (NCBI taxonomy): Eukaryota > Viridiplantae > Streptophyta > Magnoliopsida > Malvales > Malvaceae > Gossypium > Gossypium sturtianum. Next base: position 49,309,549 of record CM046943.1, read on the forward strand.
TTTATGATCATTGCTTCGTGTTCTTTCAAGCCCATCCTTAATTTTAGAATTTGATTATGATTTTCAGATGTGCCATTGATGATTTTATAAGCTTTGTGATGATAGTTGATGAAATATGAAAGATATGTGATAGATAAATATGTTTTGTATTTGGATTTTTGATGAATTTAAGCATTATGGGCTAAATTATGAAAATGAGAAATTGAGGGGTTAAAATGTGAAATAAATGAAAGATATGGGCTTATATGGAATAATGGAATATTCGGCCAAGCATGAGTATGAGGAAATTTTGTGTATTTTGTGATTTTATGAAATAGGGACTAAAATGTCAAAATGTAAAAATGTGAGGGCTAATTTGTAAAATGCTCTAAATACGTGTATTTGGATTGAATTGAATGATTTGGTGAATAAAAGAGTTAAATTTGAATGTGCATAGATCAAGAACCAAAGAAAACAGAATTAGTTCAGGGGAAATCGAAAGTAGTTGAATTGTCGTTCGTTTCTATTCTTTCCCGTACGAGGTAAGTCGATATACAAATACATGTGTTTAAATTGAATTATTAATACTTTCATGTAAATGAATTGTGATATATGGATATTTGAGCTAAATATGTGAAATTCGAAAAAGTTTCGGTAATGTGACGATGTCTAAAAAGCCCCGTACGAATCTTAGGAAGTAGTTAGGATATGTATGTCATGACATAGGATTCCAAAATGAGTTATCATGTAAGACCACGTCTGGGATGTTGGCATCGATTTGTGATTTATGTGTAAGACCATGTCTGGGACATCGACATCGTATTTGATCTCGTATAAGACCCTGTCTAGGATAGTGGCATCGATATTGATTACATGTAAGACCACGTCTGGGACGTTGGCATTGTGTAAGCTTTACGAACTATCTGAGTATCCTATTTGATTCCGAACGGTTCAACGGGCATTTCGAGATATGGTTGAATAGGTGAAAATGTATCCGTGTTAGGTACGTATGAAATGTATATGAAATTTGGCAATGGCGGATAAGTATGATTATGATCATTTGATATGTTTGTAAGCAAGTGATTATAAACAAAGAAGCTAGATGAGAAATGAGAATTTGTTATTGTGTTATGCCATAGTTCATATGAATGAAATAGTTTATAATTGATTATGTGATAAGTTTATTTGTATATGGCTTACTAAGCTTTTGAAAGCTTACTTTGTGTGTGTTTTGCATTGTTTTATAGATTATCAAGGCTACTGGAAGCTCGGGGATCGTCGAGGATCATTATCACACTATCGAACTATATTTTGTTATCTTTTGAAAATGTACATATTGAAGTATGGCATGTATAGACTAGAAAAGTTAAGATATGTTTTGGGACATGTATATATATATATAGCCATGTGATATGGCTTAATAAAGAATGTGATTATGGGCGAGTTTATTCCATGCAATGTGATGCAAAAGTTGGTATGTTTTGATGTGCTCATGAATGGTTAATTTGGTATGTTTTGTAACACCTAACCCGTATCCGTCGCTGGATTAGGGTTACGAGGCATTACCGAACAAGATACAACTTTCGAACAATTACATATGCACACATGTCATATTCGTATAAATAAAACAAATAACTAATTAAAAATTAAACATACATTATTAATTAGTAAACAAAAGACAATTCTATTGTATATAATGATATTTATATTTAAATACACATGCCTTAAATCCATACAAAATTTGCTTCTAAATATACGCACAAATTGTGAACTTATCATTTCAATGATATTTGAATACTTAATAACTATTAAACACTTTATTATTTATTAGTAAACCTGCATTAAATAGACCAAACAAATCATATCACAAAACTTAATGTCCAAAATCATATGTGACATAAACAATAATACCAATTGATCAATTATATAAATATATATATCATTGAGTAAATAAAATCATTATGCACATTTCACCATATCAATTTTGAATCATTCAATCATAAACTATACACGCACAATACAAATCAACTTATCCTCTATACGGCTAATCAAATAAATTTATAAAAGCTAAATTCAAACATGCATTACTCATTTAACTATCATTAACCAAATTTGTATGTACCTTATTTATTAACTTTAAGCCTATTTAAAAGACATTTATATCTCATTTAAAAGACCAAAAATATGCATATTTATCTATTACAAGTTTGCGCATATGTATACACCAATTGAGCCATTTCCAAAAATCCATACAATTCATATCATTTTACAAATACAAAGCCGAATGTTAAGACCACTTGCATGAGCAAATCAAACGTTTATCAAGTACTCCACATGCATACATGTATGACATGTCTATTATCTAACTAACACATAATATACCTTAACTAACATCCATTACTCAACTTATTGCCGAAACACATAATCAAACATCACCTTATATATGCATGATACTATTACCCAAATAAAATTAAGCCATAATCAATTTCAAGGATTAACAAGACATACCAAACCTACTCCACCTATATGCTATAACCGAACTTACTTTATAACGAAACATTTACCACATTCATAACAAAACATAATTCACATATATAAATATATATATACCATGATCAAATCACCAAAACCAAACATTTATATCATTTGAAATAAATCATAAAAACCAAACTTAACAAAATAAATAAGCCATTTTCGCATGGCTCATATTTACATATCCCAAAATCAAACATATTAACTAGACTATACATGCCATTTGTTCGAATTCAAACTTAATAAAATACCGAAAACAGTCGATAGTGTGATAGACTTCTCTGACGATCCCCGAGCTCGTAACGAACTTCCAAAATCTATAAAACAAAGAGCAAATACACATAGTAAGCTTTCACAGCTTAGTAAGTCATAAGCAAATGAGACATTTAATCATATACATAATTTAATCTAGATAAACAGTAATAGGCCATCATAATTTCACATATATTTCCAACTTATAAATTCATATATCAAAACATATAAATTTTGCATAAGTTTTCCTTTGGCCGAATACTTATTTGAACATTAATATATTTAACATTTACTTTCTACAACACAGATAGATCATTAGGCCGAATATATACATTCACATATATATACACATAGTTCACATTAACATATAACATTATATCATCAATTCAAACATCCAACTTACCATATTTTCATAACTTAGTATATGTACATACCTGAGCCTTTTAACTCGATTTTACACTCGATCATAAATTATCATTGCCCGTTGAACCATTCGGAATTAAAAAGGATACTCGGATAATCGAACATTTCGTACAATGCCAACGTCCCAGACGTGGTCATACATGTAATCACATATCGATGCCACTGTCCTAGACAGGGTCTTACACGTAAGTCACAAGTCGATGCCAACGTCCCAGACGCGGTCTTACACGATAACACATAACGGAATCCTATGTCATGACATATGTATCCTAGCTATTCCTAAAGTTCGTACGAGACTTTCGGACATCGTAACTCGATCGAATCAATCTCGTAAACATAGCTCCCAAGCTTATGGACATTCGACCAACACTTATACATATTCATAAAATTCAATTCGACATATAAAATTCACATATATTCAAAATTAACAACATTTATATGCTTATAAACTTACCTCGGATATCGACAAACGGAATAAAACGACTATTCAATTATTTTTGTTTTCCCCCGATCCAAGTCTGTTTTCTTTGGTTCTTGATCTAAACATATTCAAATTAAACTTATTCAAACACAATTTTATTCAATTTAGTCTAAAAACACATAAATGGGAAAATTACTATTTTGCCCCTAACATTTTACACTTTTCACAATTTAGTCCTTATTGCATAAAACACAAAATATGCAAAATTTCAATGTTACATGCTTAGGCCAAATTTACCCCATGTTCATACAAATCCATACATTTCATTTATTTCACATTTTAGTCCCTCAATTTATTACTTTTACAATTTAGCCCTAATTACTCAAAATCATCAAAATTTCCAATACAAAACATATTAATCCAAAACATATCTTTCATAATCCATCATCTAAAATGACAAAGCTCATAAATTCATCAATGGCTTAACTCAAAATATTAATCAAAATCAAAAATTAAAGCATGGAATTTTTAAATTTCATAGCAACGATCTCAAAAACGTAAAAATTATCAAAAACTAAACTAGTTACATACCTTAATCAAGCTTAACTATGGCCGAATGAAGCTTGTTCTTCTTTCTTTCTTTTTCTTTTAGTTTCGACAAAAACAATAAGATGAACATGCATGTTTCTTTGTTTTATGTTTTATTTAATTAACATATATTTCAAATTACTAAATTAACCTTTATTATTTAATATAAATATCTTATATATTATGCACATAACCATCTATCACGAGGTTTCATGGTAAAATTGCAACATAAAAACCTCCCATTAAAAGAACAAAGCAATTTAGTACTTTAACAAATAGTTAGCAACTTTTACCATTTACGCGATTAAATCCTTTTATTAAATCGGACACTCAAACGATAAAATTAAATTACGAAAATTTCACAGATATCAATTCACATATTATAAACACAGAAAATAATATTTAATTATTTTTCTAACTCAAATTTATGGTCCCGAAACCATTGTTCCGATTAGGGTCAAAACCGGACTGTTACATGTTTTGGCTGCCTGTTGGTATGACCCATAATGGGTGGCAATTTAGCCTTGTGAATGGCCTATAATTGCCTACACGGTTGAGCACACATGTATGTGTCTCGATAGTGTCCTTCACTGCTTCAATTCGAAACAAGTCAGACTTGCACACAGGCCAGGCACACGGGCGTGTGACAGGCCGTGTGATTCATGTAACACCCCAAACCTGGCCTAGACGTTACGACCGGATCTGGCACGTCACATGGATAAGTTGTTTGAAAACTAAGTGTTCGTTACCTTCGAGCTATGTTGTGTGTGAAATTTAAATCTGCTTTTACGGTGTTGTTGTAAAAACATTGTTAATTCTTTTATTTTGAAACTTTATTTATAACAGAAATCAGATTCAGTGATTTGCGAAATTGTGAAATCTTAAAAACTATTTTCGACGTTTAAGAGAACCCAATATTTTATCAATTATACTTTGTAAACCGTTCGTTAACATTTTGGAAAACAGTTATTAATGGTTTAGGAAAATCCCGTATTGAACATTTAATAGTAAATATCAATCGAATTAAAAGCTAAAACCAAATTAAAATCCCAAAGTCCTTATTACAAAACATAACCCACATTTAATAATCTTAAAATAAAGTAAAACAGAATTTACTAAAGTTACGATGTGTGGCCACCACGGAGTCCGCCTCGGCTCCAAATCCTCAATCTTTGGGATTACCTCGCAAGATTAAAGGTGGGGGAGAGTTACGCGAACTCGAAGGTGTAATCCCCTAATCGGACATTAATTGGGCCCGAGCCCATTCAGATGCAAACTGGGCCTTAGCCCTTACGGAAACAAACTGGCTTGAGGTCCTTTTCTGAATCAAACTGGGCCTTAGCCCTATTAGCATGGTTATACAGATAATATATGCGATACAACCCGGCCCAGCCTAGTAATCCATCCGCTACACACCACCCGTACCAGCCCAACACACCTGTGGGGATTTCTACAATCAACCCTCCATCCGCTACACACCTCGATGGCAGTCACGCTGCTCATCGCCGAAATTGTAGCAAAGCCACTAGAATAAAAGAATATACGTGGCATAGCCACCAGACAAAATGTGACAGAGTCACCAGAATATGTGGCAGAGCCACCGGATTACACTTCCTCGATCATCAATATTCCGATCCCATGCAACATACCACGACATAATAATATAGTGCATGCATGAACGTACCAATATAGTAGATAAATAGAATACACAGTCATGCCAAATCTACCCGTAAGGGTATAATCATAAATTTCTCACCTGGGCTATTTCCAATTCATCCACTAAGGTATCTTATTAGCTAACCCATTAAGGGTATTTCGGCTTTAAACCGACACACAGAATAATACATAACAAAATGAATAAAGGTGTGAAATTACACACCTAATACAAGCGTAGATTGAATCCTCGAGATTACGCACCTATGAGTCCATACACTTAAACCATTAGTCTTAATCTCAGTAGGACGTATCCATAAGATTGAAAACGACAACCCAATTCACGCCTCTTACCAAGAATGTCGGCAACTCCTTGCTACGTTTGAGAGTTCGGTTCACTTCCTCCGATCACAAATCGAGTTCTTAAGAAAGGGGTACGAGTTAGCGATGTTATCACAAAATAACGAAGGAACGGCCTTTCGACCTAAATAAACTTAGGATAAGAACGTCCATCCATCACCTATATTCGGCCAAGACCAACTTACCACCCACTTCACGAGAACCCACAGCTAAAAAGAGGCCGAGAGAATGTGCTAGCACTCCAACAGGTTCGGCCTTAGAGAGAAGGAATAGAGTGAGAATTTTGACTTTTCGAGAGGAGAGAAAAATAAGAACCGATGGCAAAGAAATAAGAAAAAGATATTACCTTGTGCTCACAACGGTGCCAAATTGCCAAGGTAGGTTCGGCAGACAAAAGAGACTACAAGTACCTTGCTTCTTGATGCTCGGCTAAAGGAACAAAATGAAAGAAAAAGAGAAGTAATAGACGAAAGAAAGAGAAAAAGATAAGTAAGGAAGGGTTCGACTCTTATCAAAGGGTAGTAGGAACAACTTGAAGTTTGAGAGAAGAGAGGGAGAAGATGAATTCAGCCAGCAAAAACAAAAACAAGAAAGGAATAGACTTGTAATGCCTTAAGGAAAGAAAAGATGCACAAAACACAGAGGGAAAAGAAACAAGAAAAGCTCCCAAAGAATTTTGGCACACAACCTCCCCCAAAATCGAATGTGCATCCCCCTACCCCCTAGCCGAATTTCACCCCCCAAACACTTCCCACTTTCGGCCAAACTCCCCACTCCACTGAATCCCATGATTCTCTCTCCAACTTGCTCCTCAAACCACTCCCCATCATCCATTCAAACCCCTTGACCAAGTCCTCCACTATCCCATTAGAGTTCGATCCAGACTCAGCTACTTCCCCTTCCTGAGCATAAAAATATAACTCCTTTTGTAGCATGTGGGATTCGAACCCCACTCCCATTGCTTGCATGCTGACGGCAACACCACTAAGCCATATGCTCATTTTTGTGATAACAAAATACACTTAATTAACCTTAAGTCCTGCTTTCACTAGCTCACCCCACTAAAGTGCTCAAAAACCAATCTTTCACCAGGGCCTAGGCTCGACCCCGAGCCTTCCCAGGTCCCCTGAACACACCCAAATAACAAGCTTAGCTAGCCAAACAGATAGAATAGTGCAAAATGTCGAACCCCTAATTTTAGGATGTTACAATTCAAGTCAGTTTACCACATGGGCCTGAAGCACGGGTGTGTTCCAGACTGTGTGATCCAGGTCAGAGTTGCACATGAGCTAAGACATGGTCCAAGGCACGGTCGTTTGAGACACACGGCCTAACCACACGGGCGTGTGCCCTGTTTTGAAAGAAAAATTTTCTAAATTCTGCAAAGTTTTCGTATGAGACCGGTTTAGTCTCGAGCCCTCTTTAAAGCATGTTTAAGGTCTTGTAGACTTTCTAAAGGGACTATATGTGTAAGAATTCTTATGAAATGATATTGTATGATTGATGTTGTGAAATGAGTGTAAAATGTTCGATATGTCCGGTAATGCCTCTTAACCCTAGTCTGGCGTCAAATACGGGTTAGGGGTGTTACAATTTGTTGGTATCAGAGCTACGGTTTAGTCGATTCTAGGACTAACGTAGCATATGTGAGTCTAGTATACATGCCATATATTTTAAATTGTGATAGTGTGATGAATCCTGACAGATAAAATGTGTTTTTCTTATAGTAAATGGATCCCGAACGAGCCGTAACTGATGATGTCGAAAGTAAATTGCTTGCTCCCACTCAAGGGACAGCGCCTTCTGATTCTAGACCGGTTACTAGCGGTCAGGAAGGAGAGGCTAAGCAAGCTTTCTTCCAAATGATGAATGAGTGGTTCACTTAGTATGTTAGAGCAAATCTGGTTGTTCCTCAACCTCCGCCCCCGCAAGTTCCTGTAGCTCCTCAAGTTATAGATCCGATTCATTTGAATAAACCTCCGGTTGATAAGATTAGAAAGTATGGGGCTAAATAATTTCGTGCTACCACTGATGATGATGTTGAGAGAGCCGAGTTCTGGCTTGAGAATACAATTCGGGTATTGGATGAGTTCTCATGTACCCCTGATGAATGTGTTAAATGTGTTGTTTCTTTGTTGAGAGATACAACTTACCAATGGTGGAAAACTTTGACTTCTGTTGTTTTGAGAGAACGAATCACTTGGGATTTCTTCCAGACTAAATTTTGGAAGAAATATATTAGCCAAAGATTTATTAAATAAAAGCGAAAAGAGTTTCTTGAATTAAAACAGGGTCGTATGTCTGTTACAGAATACGAGCGAGAATTTGTGAGACTAAGTCAGTATGCACGAGAATGTGTCTCAATTGAGGCAATAATGTTTAAAAGGTTTGAAGACGGCTTGAATGAAGATATTCGTTTGCTAGTCAAAATTTTGGAAATAAAAGAGTTTGTTATGCTTGTTGACCGAGCGTGTAAAGCTGAAGAACTCGGGAAAGAGAAAACAAAAGTTGATTTGGAAGCTAGAGAGGTGCGAAAATGAATAAAGAGTAAGTCATATCAGTCGGTATCAAAGAAATTCTGAGATGAGTATAGCCGAGCAGAGATCGTGCTAGATTCATTCGTGCTTCAGAGCTCTAGCTACTTCGATAGCTAGTGTTAGAAATGTTAGATCTGATCAACCTGAGTGCAGGCACTGTGGTAAAAGACATCCAGGCAATTGTAGATTGAATGATCGAGCTTGTTTCAAATGTGGATCTTTAGATCACTTTATCTGAGATTGTCCTGAGTCTGTTGAGCAAGAGATTGTACAGAATCTGAAATCGAATAATACTTCAGCTAGGGGTAGACTTTCCAGAAACATGGGAAATGTCAGTCGTAGCTAGAGAACTACAAAAGATACGGCTGCGAGATTTGAGGCGAGAGCACCTGCCAGAGCTTATGCTATTCGCGCTCACGAAGAAGCTTCATCTCCAGATGTTATTACTGGTACTTTTACTTTTTATGGTACTTCTATGATTGCATTGATAGAGCTATGGTCTACTCATTCATATATATGCATGAACTTAGTATCCAGTAAGGCTTTGCCTATAGAGTCTACTGAATTTGTAATTAGAGTATCGAACCCCTTAGGCAAAAGTGTCCTGGTTGACAAAGTGTGGAAGAATTGTCCGTTGATGTTTCGAGATATCTGTTTTCCAGTTGATCTGATGTTATTACCTTTTGATGAATTTGATATAATCCTGGGTATGGATTGGTTAACTTTGCATGATGCTATTGTGAACTGCAAACGAAAGACTATTGATTTGAGATGTCAGAATGACGAGATAATACGTATTGAGTCCAGTGATTTAAATGGGTTGCCGGCTGTAATATCTTCGATGAAAGCTTTGAATTATGTGAAAAAGGGATGTAAAGCTTATCTTGCGTATGTGATTGATACGAAAGTGACAGAAAAGAAAATTGAATCTGTGCCAGTTGTTTGTGAGTTTCCTGACGTATTTCCTGAAGAATTACCAGGATTACCTCCGATACGAGAAGTTGAGTTTGGCATTGAGTTAGTGCCGGGGACGACTCCTATCTCAATAGCTCCGTATAGAATGGCTCCGACAGAATTGAAAGAATTGAAGTCTCAGTTGCAAGAGTTGACTGATAGAGGATTTGCACGACCGTGTTTCTCACCTTGAGGTGCTCCCATTCTGTTTGTGAAAAAGAAAGATGGCACGATGAGAATGTGTATTGATTACCATCAGTTAAACAAAGTGACTATTAAGAACAAATATCCTCTGCCTAGAATCGATGATTTGTTCGATCAGTTGAAGGGTGCTACTGTGTTTTCAAAGATAGATCTGAGATCAGGCTATTATCAGTTGAGAGTAAAAGATTCAGACATTCCAAAAATAGCTTTCAGAACAAGGTACGGACATTATGGATTTTTGGTTATGCCTTTCAGACTAACAATTGCTCCTGCTGTCTTTATGGACTTAATGAATAGAATTTTCAGACCGTATTTAGATTGATTTTTTTTGTATTCATTGACGACATTTTGATTTATTCGTGTGATGAAATTGAGCATGCTGAACATTTGAGAATTATGCTACAAACTCTACGTGATAAGAAATTGTATGCTAAGTTTAGTAAATGTGAGTTCTGGTTGCGCGAAGTTGGCTTTTTGGGGCATATTGTGTCAGCATCCGGTATACGAGTTGATCCGAGCAAGATTTCAGCTATTTTAGAATGGAAGCCTCCCAAAAATGTGTTTGAACTCCGCAGTTTTCTAGGACTTGCTGGTTATTACCGACGATTCGTAAAAGGCTTTTCGACTATTGTAACTCCGCTGACGAGATTGCTTCAGAAAGATGTGAAATTTCAATGGTCCGAAAAGCGTCAGAAAAGCTTTGATCAATTGAAAGCCCTTTTGACTGAAGCTCCAGTTTTGGTACAACCAGAATCAAGTAAAGAGTTCGTGATTTTTAGTGATGCTTCGTTAAATGGTCTGGGTTGCATCTTGATGCAAAAAGGCAAAGTTATAGCTTATGCCTCGTGACAATTAAAACCTCATAAAAAGAATTATTCGACTCACGACCTTGAGCTGGCTGCGATTGTTTTTGCTTTGAAAATTTGGTGTCACTATCTATTCGGTGAAAGATGTCACGTATATTCAGATCATAAAAGTCTAAAATATTTGATGACTCGAAAAGACTTGAATCTATGACAGAGAAGATGGTTAGAACTATTAAAAGACTATGAGCTTGTAATTAATTATCATCCGGGAAAAGCAAATGTTGTTGCTGATGCTTTGAGTCGGAAATCATTGTTTGTACTACGTGCAATAAACGCTCATTTAGTTCTTTCTGATGATGGTTCGGTTTTGGCTGAATTGAAAACGAGACCGTTGTTCTTACAACAGATTGGTGATGCTCAGAAAGTCAATAATGAAATGTTAGCAAAACGGGATCAGTGTGATTTGAACTCTAATTCAGAATTTCGAGTTGATGATGATGATTGTCTGAGATTTCGAGATCGAATTTGTGTTCCGATAAATTCAGAGTTGATTCAATTGATTTTGAAAGAAGCACATAGCAGTTGCTTATCGGTTCATCCGGGAAGTACAAAGATGTATAACGATCTGAAATAGTTTTATTGGTGGCCTGGTATGAAGCATGATATCTCTGAGTTTGTTTCGAAATGTTTGGTCTGTCAGCAAGTTAAAGCTGAACATCAGATGCCATCTGGTTTGTTACAACCTATTATGATTCTCGAGTGGAAATGGGATAGAGTGACAATGGATTTTGTTTGAGGTTTGCCTTTAACTCCGAGGAAGAAAGATGCAATATGGGTTATAGTTGATAGATTGACAAAATCAGCTCATTTTATTCTGGTGAGAACGGATTATCCGCTTGATAAGTTAGCCGAATTAAATGTTTATGAGGTTGTGCGATTGCACGGGGTACCATTATCTATTGTGTCTAACAGAGATCCGAGGTTTACTTCGCGATTTTGGAATAAATTGCAAGAGGCTTTAGGTACGAAGTTGCACTTCAGTACTGCTTTTCACCCGAAGACGGATGGTCAGTCCGAGCGGATTATTTAGATACTCGAGGATATGTTGAGATATTGCATTCTTGAGTTTGATGGTACATGGGAACGATACTTGCCATTGATTGAATTTGCGTATAATAATAGCTTTTAGTTGAGTTTAAAAATGGCACCTTACGAAGCTTTGTACGGTCGCAAATGCCGAACACCTTTGTATTAGACTAAGCTTAGTGAGAATAAGATACATGGGGTTGATTTGATCAAAGAAACTGAACAGAAAGTGAAAGTGATTTGCGATAGTCTGAAAGCAGCGTCAGATCGTCAGAAATCATATGCAGACTTGAAACGGAAAAATATTGAGTTTCAGACTGGAGATAAAGTATTTTTGAAAGCATCTCCGTGGAATAAAATACTCTGATTCGGTCGTAAAGGCAAACTAAGTCCGAGATTCATTGGGCCGTATGAGATTATTGAGCGTATTGGGCCAGTTTCTTATAGACTATTCCTACCATCTGAGCTAGAAAAGATTCATAAGGTATTTCATGTATCGATGCTTCGACGATACAGATCAAATCCCTCGCATGTAATTTCTCCGTCTGAGATAGAGATTCGACCCGATATGACTTATGAAGAGAAACTGATCCGTATCTTAGCTCGCGAGGCTAAAGAATTGAGAAATAAGAAAATTCCATTAGTAAAAGTATTATGGCATCGACACGGGGTCGAAGAAGCAACGTGGGAACCTGAAGATGCTATGAAAGAGCAATATACGAATCTGTTCAACAGTAAGATTTTCGGGGACGAAAATCCCTAAGGGGGGAGAGTTGTAACAGTCTGGTTTAGACCCTAGTGGGAATAGTGGTTTTGGGACCATAAATCCGAGTCAAAAAAATATTTTAATATTATTTTCTGAGTCTACAGTATGTGAATTTGTATGTGTGAAATTTTCGTGATTTAATTTGATCGTTTGTGTGCTTAATTTGCAAAAAGGACTAAATTGCAGAAAATGTAAAAGTTGTGTGCTATTTGATTTGAGTGCCGAATTGATGTATCTTTGTATGTAAGGGGTCCTTATGTTGTTAATATGCCACTAACTTAATAAGTGGTCATTAATGGCCATAATGTTAATGTATTATATGTTATTTAATTATGGATATTTTGGTAATTTATGTATTAATATGAATTATAATAAAACAAAAGAATATGGTGGCCATTTTATCATCTTTAATGTCGAAAAAAAGAAAAGAAAAAGAACCATTTTCAAGCTTAGGGTCTGGCACTTCCAAGTCTTGATTAAGGTATGGATTATGTTCGGTTTTTTATAATTTCTATGTTTTTGTGATCGTTGCTTCGGGTTCTTTCATGCCCATGCCTTAATTTTAGAATTTGATTATGATTTTGAGATGTGCCGTTGATGATTTTGTAAGCTTTGTGATGATAGTTGATGAAATATTAAAGATATGTGACAGATAAATATGTTTTGTATATGGATTTTTGATGAATTTAAGCATTATGGGCTAAATTGTGAAAATGAGAAATTGAGGGGTTAAAATGTGAAATAAATGAAAGATATGGGCTTATATGGAATAATGGAATATTTGGCCAAGCATGAGTTTGAGGAAATTTTGTGTATTTTGTGAGGAAATTTTGTGTATTTTGTGATTTTATGAAATAGGGACTAAAATGTCAAAATGTAAAAATATGAGGGCTAATTTGTAAAATGCTCTAAATATGTGTATTTGGATTGAATTGAATGATTTGGTGAATAAAAGAGTCAAATTTGAATGAGTATAGATCAAGAACCAAAGAAAACGAAATTAGATCGGGGAAAATCGAAAGTAGTTGAATAGCCGTTCGTTTCCGTTCTTTCCCGTACGAGGTAAGTCGATATACAAATAAATGTGTTTAAATTGAATTATTAATACTTTTATGTAAATGAATTGTGATATATGGCTATTTGAGCTGAATATGTGAAATTCAGAAAAGTTTCGGTAATGTGACGACGTCTAAAAAGCTCCGTACGAACCTTAGGAAGTAGTTAGGATACGTATGTCATGACATAGGATTCCGAAATGAGTTATCGTGTAAGACCACGTCTGGGATGTTGGCATCGATTTGTGATTTACGTATAAGACCATGTCTGGTACATCGGCATCGTATTTGATCTCATATAAGACCCTGTCTGGGACAGTGGCATTGATATTGATTACATGTAAGACCACGTCTGGGACGTTGGCATTGTGTAAGCTCTTTGAACTATCCGAGTATCCTATTTGATTTCGAACAGTTCAACGAGCATTTTGAGAAATGGTTGAATAGGTGAATATGTATCTGTTTCAGGTACGTATGAAATGTATATGAAATTTGGCAATGGAGGATAAGTATGATTATGATCATTTGATATGTTTGTAAGCAAATGATTATAAACAAAGAAGCTAGATGAGAAATGTGAATTTGTTATTATGTTATGCCATAGTTCATATGAATGAAATAGTTTATAACTGATTATGTGATAAGTTTATTTGTATATGGCTTACTAAGCTTTTGAAAGCTTACTTTGTGTGTGTCTTGCATTGTTTTATAGATTATCGAGGCTACTGGAAGTTCAGGGATCGTCGAGGATCATTATCACACTATCGAACTATATTTTGGTATCTTTTGAAAATGTACTTATTGAAGTATGGCATGTATAGACTAGAAAAGTTAAGATATGTTTTGGGACATGTATATATATATAGCCATGTGATATGGCTTAATAAAGAATGTGATTATGGGCGAGTTTATTCCATGCAACGTGGTGCAAAAGTTGGTATGTTTTGATGTGCTCATGAATGGTTAATTTCGTATGTTTTGGTTGCCTTTGAGGCATGAATTGATGCTTCTAGGTATGACCCATAATGGGTGGCAATTTTGCCTTGTAAACGGCCTATAACTACCCACACGGTTAAGCGTGTGTCTCGACAGTGTCCTTCACTGCTTCAATTCGAAACAAGTCAGACTTGCACACGGGCCAGACACACGGGCGTGTGATAGGCCATGTGATTCAAGTCAGTTTACCACATGGGCATGAAGCACGGGCGTGTTCCAGACTGTGTGATCCAGGTCAGAGTTGTACATGGGCTGAGACATGGTCCAAGGCACGGTCGTGTGAGACACACGGCCTAGCCACACGGGCGTGTGCCCTATTTTGAAAGAAAATTTTTCTAAATTTCGCAAAGTTTCCGTATGAGGCCGGTTTAGTCCCGAACCCTCTCTAAAGCATGTTTAAGGTCTCGTAGACTTTCTAAAGGGACTATATGTGTAAGAATGCTTATGAAATGATATTCTATGATTGATGTTGTGAAATGAGTGTAAAATGTTCGATATGTCCAGTAATGCCTCTTAACCCTAGTCCGGCGTCAGATATGGGTTAGGGGTGTTACATATTTGGGGATTAATTTAGGCAAAAATAAGGAAAGGAATAGGAGGGATGGTGAGAATATGGACCCAAATGTAAGTATGGGGGTAGAGTGCCCGATGGAGACCGGGGAAGGAAATAAAGAATGTGCACTTCATTATTTTCATCAATTTTTATTGGTTTGGATTCGAGAAAGACTCCTATTGAACAAAATAATGTTTAAGTCTCTAAGATATCGACTGGCTTTGCACTGCAGGGCAGCCAGACACAATGAAACTCCTAAGTTTGAATGACTGGTGGCTGGGGAACCCTAGGGCTATTTGTCGCCTTCGGCATGTGCTGAGGGAAGCCAACCCCACTTAGTTTTTTCATAGAGATAAATCTGCATATTTCAAGGATGGAGAAGGTAAGGAAGACTTGAGGTTTCATAAATGGAATAGATGTGAGTAGCGATGACACTAGAGGTGGATTGTCATTATGTTGAAAACAAGGTTGTATTACTTCACTTTGCACTTTTTCAAGGAACCATATTGATGTTATGGTGGAGGATGATTCGGATGGTAACACTCGGAGATTTTCAAGGTTTTACGAGCATCCAAAGAAGAATATTTTATATCAATTATGGGAGCTACTTCAGAGTCTATCGAAGGGTGATAATTTTCCATGGCTTGTGATGGGGGACTTTAAAGAAATAGTATTCCCATGAGAACCAATGAGGTTGGCTAAGGGACGAAAGGGGAACAGAGGCATTCCAGTCAGCTCTTGATGACTGTGAGCTTTCAAATTTGGGTTATATGGGTTAGTGGTTTACATGGGAGCATAGAGAGTTTTTTAGAATTTTAAGTTGCATCATTGTATGCATACAATATCTGACCATTGCCTACTGTTACTCAATATGGGGTACAATAATAGTGTATATATGAATCAACAACATTGTTTTGAATTTTAGGCAGATAAGGTTCTTGATGAGTCGTGTGAAGAAGTTAGGCAGCTTTGGTTGCAATTGATAGGTGTTGTCCCTAATCAGATTAGGTTTGTTGGACAGGGGTTGATAAGATGGGCAAGGGGTAAGCAGAGCTCTTCACGAATGCATTTGATTAAGTTGTAGAATTGGTTAAAAGAGTTAAGTAGGGAGGATCCGGATGATTATTCTTTCGAGGAGTTAGTCATTACAAAGATGCAATTAAATATGGAGATTGATAAGGGAGAAAAAGATATTAGGAGCAATGGGCGCTGGCTAACTGGTTAGACATTGGGGATCAAAATATGACATTATCATAGATTTGCTTCCCATTGAAATTGGCTTAAAATAATTGATCAACTCAAGAATCAGAATGGGCGGACTGTTGTGGGTGATGAGGGGATTGAGTGGGTCGTTTTCCAATATTTTTCAGTGTTGTGTACGACACAGGGTAGGGTGATATAAGTTGAATCCTTTCACGTATCCCAAGTCAAGTTACTGATGGCATGAATGACTTTTTGTGATCGAGATTTAGACAGGAGAAGGTTGTTGCAGCCCTCCACAGTATGAGTCCTACTAAGGTGCCGGGTGACGATGGTATGCTGGAAACACGAAAATATACACACTTTTTCATGCCCTTTTTAACTCAAATTTATGTAGTTTTGGTAAAATTCTTGTGGAAAAATATATAATAATTATAAAATAATTAAAATGCACTCAAATTATGAACATGTTAAATTTTAATTAATTTTATATCAAATTTTGATTAATTTTGATTATTTTCGATAGATTTTCACAAATGGCAAAAAACAGCTCGGCAGACACTACTAAAAGCGCAAAACCGAGAAGCAATTTTGAAACATCATGGAGAATTAATTTTTCAGCCTAAGACGGTCCAAATTATGTTTATTAATTCATAATGTAACACCCCTTACCCGTGTCCGACACCGGGACAGGATACGAGGCATTACCGAACTTAAACAAAAAAACCATTATATAAAACCGGCTATAAAATTTCATTCCATTTAACATTCCTTATTCACATGCAAATTTCCCCTTATATGGGCCCACAAGGCCCAAAACATACATTGGGAATTGTTTAGGACTAAATCGAGAACTTAGGAAACTTTAAGAAGACTTAGAAAATTTTTCATCAAAATAGGGGTCACACGTCCGTGTGGCTTGGGACACGCCTATGTGGGTAGGCCGTGTGGTCACACACGCCCATGTCCTTAGCCTGTGTGACTCTCTGTTTATGACGTCATCAACAAAATTGGGTCACACGTCCAAGTCACACGCCCGTGTGCTTAGGCCGTGTGGCAAATTAAATTCTGAAAAGTAAATGCAGACTTCACACGCCCTGGGCACACGCCCATGTCCCAGGGTCGTGTTCTCCACACGGCTGAGACACACGCCCGTGTCTCTACCTGTGTGGCCAAGAAAATGGCTATTTTCCAGACCATTTGGCACCCTCCTTTGTACATACTTAAACACAACTTCAGTCCATCCATCCCAAACACACATAACCACATCACATAAAACCTTTAGTATAAGCACACATGTATAAATAGGTGATCGTTGTTTTCGCGATGTCAAAGTCTTAAAATTTATAAAAAGAATGATCGAACCTGGAAACTAACTATGACAATGATTTGAGGCAAGCACACCTATCGAACAGTAGTATAGTTTAGTGGCAAGACCGGAATGTCGAACCCAAAGGAACTAAAAGTACTAATACTAACTTTCTTTTTATTATCTAGCCTAAAATAAAGGGAATTTGTATGTTTAATCTAAATTAATTAACTACTACACTAAAGACTCTAAGACAAAGAAGAATGAATTTGGGAAAATAACTTGAGGAAAAACCAATTGATTAAGACGACACCCAAGGAAGAATCCACCTAGACTTCACTTGTTATCTAACTCAAACTGCACGATTTATTCATTTGACTTGATCCGTAAGATTCCCTAATGTATATTAAACCCTCTCTCGAAGCGAATAACATCTAACCCTAGGTTGATTAATTGAAATCTCTTTCTAATTAAAACCCCTAGAATTGCATTAACTCGATCTATGGAATCCCATATTAGGTTTCACCCTAATCCGACAAAATCTCGTCACCCTATCTCTAGGCGCGCGATCAACTCCGCTTAACTATGCTAGATCTACTCTTAGGCAGGGACTTTTGCTCCTCCACCTAAGCACATCAAACTTGGATCAATATCCCGGAAAAATCAACACAAGAATTAAGAACACATAATTAAGAATAAGTCAAATATTTATCATATAGTTTAGTAAACGATAACAAGATTCATCTAAGTTTCATCCCCCTCAGGTATCTGAGGGTTTAGTTCATAACAATAAAAGAAAACATCTCAGAAGAAAAGATAAAACAAAACATAAGAAATCCCTAAAACTCCCTGAAGGAATTGAAGGAGAGTCCCTCCGTCTTGAGTATAATTCTGGCTTCTAGAGATGAATCAACTGGCTATCCTCGAGTGAATCCCCACAAATCTGCCTTCTCTGGCCTAGCAAGACGCCCCTAGACGATAGCCTTGGGCTCCCCCTTTTAGGTCATACTTAGGGTGTATATATAGGCTTTTGGAATGTGTTTCTTTGCCCCTAAGTATCCCAATCCGAACGAAACTTTTCTTTGCCATGGCAGGGGCACGGCCATGGCACATGCCCGTGTGAATCGTGGCCAAGCCGTGTTGGACTTTATTAATGAGGCACGGCCGTGTGGTCTTGGGTCCAAGCCGTGCCGATTTCGTGATCTGGCCCAATTGGCCCGTTTTAAGCCTGTTTTCTATTCTTTTCATCCTCCGGTGCTTCCCTGAGTATAAAACATGAAAATAAAGGATTAAGAGCACCAAATTACATAAAATAAGGGATAATTCATCCAAAAGCATGCTAAATGTGGGATTAAAATATGTTACTTTTACGGTTTATCAAATACCCCCACACTTAAGCTTTTGCTTGTCCTCAAGCAAAATTCTCAACTCATAATTAAAACAAACTTCCCTTAAATCATAATAGTCATTAATAATGTTTCGTCATAATTCAAGGATAATTCATACATGGATAATTCAACTCAAAGGGTTCAAAAGATTCAAACAGTCTAAGTCATACAATTGTAGCACAAAACATAGGTGTTTCCCTCATCTAAATAATTACCTCCGATTCAAAATCGACAGGATTGACATCCTCACTAAAGATTCACTCAAATCACTCAAAGTGTTTAAGGTTCAGAATTAAGCACTCAAAAGTCAAACATGAAAAGTTAATCCCATAGGCTTGCATGAAAATCAAATCTCCACTACTATGATATGAAATGATACACAAATCAAAAGGTCTTTAACAGGGTTGTAATGGGGCTTGGGTTAAAGGTGTGGATAAAGGCTGAATTAGAGGGTTAGAATCGAGATTGGACTGACAAATTACCTAACCAGAAATAATGAACTAAATAAAAGTAATCAATTGAAAATTAATAATACTAATACTACGAGCTTCTTCTTCAATATTTGGAATTCAAACGTATAAGCTCATTACAAATCTAACAATGAATATACTTCGATTTTTTTTAAGAACAAGTCATAATAAGGAATAAATTACTGAAATAAAGATCATAGTTAGGCAACTGATCAAATCAAATCTCGACATAAGGGTAGTTAAAAAGGATAGTGATAACAAATAAAAAGAGTTTTGGGTTAATATTAGCGGGTAAGTCCATAAAAAGGTTTGTTAGGATTCAACGAGGTTCACTAGGGGTTAATTATGAATGTAGGTTTTTAGTGGAGTAAGTGGGTTAAAACGTAAGTGCCTTTATCATCTCTGTATAACAAATCAAAAAGTGTGGTCCCGACTTGTATAATCAATGCAAGTTCTAGAATAACAAATCAATGTTGACACACTCATAATCAATAAAGTGAGCAAGAAAAAGAATTGATGCTCTATAAGGCTCAAAATCTCACAAAAATTATGGGTATTTTGATGTCAACCTCGTAAATTTCAAATTTCAAAGCAATATTCAAATTCAGATAGACAACCTAGAAAAATTTTTAATTTCTGAATAATAGACTTATCATGCTTGATTCTCTAGTATCTTAGAATTTAATTATCAATGCATAATTATCAATGACTTAATCTAAAATATATCAATAAAAATCATGAATCACAAGGAATTTCATTCTAATCATAATATGAGAAACTTACTTAAGAAACAAGACATAATTCAGGATTTGAGAATAATGCAAAAAGTTTGGCACCTAATTTCAGGAATTTGCGAATAATGAAAAAAAATAGGTGCCTTTTTAGGTTGTTCACCCCCCACACTTAAGATGTACATTGCCCTCAATGTACAAAGATATATATATATAAACAATCAAAAAAGATATGGAGAGAAGTGAAACTCCCTGAATTCGGATGGATTCCTTGCGTTGGAGGTGAAAGATAAGTTGGAGGAGGCATCTCTAGTGGTGGTATGGTGGACGTCCACAGTCTCTGCGCTAGATGAAGAAATTGGGTAGCTCGTGCAGAATTAGCCAGGAAATAATAATAATAATTCGAACTATACTAATTATATATTTAAAGAAAAGTAAGCTAAACTGAATGAAAATAAAAAGTGAAATCAAATTAAAAGAAAAGATTAATGGACCGAAGAGTCCTTATTGTTGGATGGTTTGCGAGGTGGGTGTGATTTCTAAGGCTGTGGTGGAGTGGTGGTTGTGGTCGAGGTGTGATTCCCTAGCAGCCTTTAGAACCTAAAACCAAGAAACTAAGATAAAATAAACTAAATTAAACATAAGAGAAATAAAGAAAAGGAAAATAAAGGAGAAGAGAAAGGAAAAAGAAAAATAGAATGGTCTCAAAGACCCTTGGCTTGTCGAATAATTGAAGCGGCCGGCATGAACTTATATAGATCGGTCTCCCTCTGGGAGACTATGCTTGATTCCTTCTTCTTCTTCGGCATTTGGTGTAGCTCAAGGGTTTTGGGAATGTATTGGAGAAGAAAAGTAGGGGGAGGTCTTAATAATGGGATAGAATAAAGGGGATGCGGAGTAGGAAAGTGAGTAAGGGAAGAGAAAAAGGAGGGGGTTTAAATAGATTTTTAAGCCTGGTACAACCCCACGCCCGTGTACCGTAGGCGTGCTAAGTCACACGGCTGCCTCGTACGGCCGTGTTGAGCATCGTATCGTTTCTCCCACGCCCATGTTGAGGGTGCCACGCCTGTGTGTAAACTACCAGTGTCGACCACGGCC
The DNA here is from genome assembly GCA_025698515.1 of Gossypium sturtianum. Lineage (NCBI taxonomy): Eukaryota > Viridiplantae > Streptophyta > Magnoliopsida > Malvales > Malvaceae > Gossypium > Gossypium sturtianum. The sequence continues at coordinate 49,330,910 of CM046943.1, forward strand.
GCATCGCACGGCCGTGGGGTTTTGTCGGTGCCCGTGGTGTGGTGGTTGGAGTCCGTGATTTGAAAATTGATTTGCTCTTACTCGTACCATCTCTGCCATGTCAGTATGGAGATTCGATACATCCACACGGCCACGGACACGGCCGTGTGCAAGGCCGTGTGGCCTTGAATTCTGTACTTTTGGTTAGTTTATAGTTAGGTACTATAAAGAAAGGATAAAATAGAATAAATAGGACAAAATAAAAATGTAAAAGTTAATGGGGTTAGTGCTCGGGTTGCCTCCCGAGAAGCGCTCGTTTATAGTCTTAAGCTAGACTCTCCTCTCATTTGTATATTCATGGTGGTTTGAGGAGTTGAAAGTCCTTCCTCATGCTGGCAGCTCCATTATCATGATAGAATTTAAGTCGAGATGCGCTTATATTGAAAGTTCCAAAGATAGGATTACTTACCTCGACTGTTCCGTATGGAAAAACACTGATTACCCTAAAAGGGATTTCTTTGTTAGTGTTAGGGTCAGGAGGAGATATTCCAGGGTCTGCTTTATCAATCAATACTTGGATCTCGATTTTGAACTTGTTTGCCGCGTGGAGTGGCTCTGGTTACGCTTTGTGTATCCCTAATTTTTCCTTAAAATGTGTCTTCCACTCGTCTAGATCATCGATCTGAATCCCTCGTTTCTCATGAGTCATTTCTTTGTTGGCACATGGTATAGGATCAGGTTCAGTTGTATTCTTTTGTGGTGCTTCCTGAAAAGAAGGGTTAACCGAATGGTTATCATTCGAATTTATTTTCTCACCTTGATTATTAGATGTTCTAGTTGAACCGAGGGCTTGAAGAGTGATTGTCTCGTCACCTACACAGAATATAAGTTCGCCTGCACCAATATCGATTTTAGTTCTAGCAATTGCTAAGAATGGTCTTCCTAAAATTAGGGGGATCGTGTTGTCCTCATCCATGTCTAAAACGACAAAGTCTACTGGGAATACAAATTTGTCAATTTTTACGAGTACATCTTCAATTATTCCCCTAGGAATTCTAACAGTTTTATCAGCTAATTGAATGCTCATCCTAGTTTGTTTGGGCCTCCCTAGACCTAGTTGTTTAAACAATTTATAAGGCATGACATTTATGCTTGCCCCTAAATTAGCTAACGCATTATCAATAGATAAACTACCAATTAAGCATGGAATTGTAAAACTCCCTGGATCTTTTAATTTCCGTGGTAGTCTATTTTGCAATACTGCCGAGCACATTGCGTTTAGTTCCACATGTGATGCTTCGTCTATCCTTCACTTTTTCGTCAATAGCTCTTTTAGGAATTTTCTAGAGTCTGGCATCTGCGTAAGAGCTTCAAGTAACGGTAAGTTAATATGTAATTTCTTTAAAAGTTTAAGAAACTTACCGAACTGTTCCTCTGTGTCGTCTCTCCTTAATGCTTCGGGATATGGTATGCGAGGTTGGTACTCTTTGATTACCGCTTTGGCTTATTATTACTTACCTCAACCTTACCTTCTTCGACCACGCTCTCTTGCCTCGAATTGGGCTCATCTAACCCTTCACTATCTTGAGTGTTATGGCTTGAACTTGCTCCCTTGGGTTAGTCCCGGTGTTGCTCGGTAGTCTTCCATGTGGTCTCTCAGAGATTTGCTTAGCGAGTTGCCTGATTTGATCCTTGAACTCTTGTGTCAATGCCTCAAGTTTTGTTTCTATATTTTCGAAACGTGTTTCTGTATTTTGGGAACGAATTTCTGAGGCTACTATGAAGTTTGTCAGCATCTCTTCAAGGTTTGGCTTCTTTTCCTGTGGGTAGGGCTGTTGTTGGAAGTTTTGGGATGGTTGTTGCCTTTGATTTCTTTGACCGCCCCATGAGAAATTGGGGTGGTTCTTCCAACCTGGATTATAAGTATTACTATAAGGGTTATTGTTAGATCGGAAATTGTTACCCATATAGTTCATTTGTTCGCTCTCGATGCCCTATCCGTAGGGTGGGTACTCAAGATTCACCACTCCTTCACTTGCATCGCACTGCATAACTGGATGTGCCTACGAAGTCAAATTTTTTATGTAGTAATTCTACCTGGTTTGAAAGCGCGGTCACTGCATTGATGTTGAAAACTTTGGCTGCTTTGGCTGGCCTTGTCCTTGTAACTTAACACTGATAGTTATTCAGTGACATCTCTTCTATAAACTCGTAGGCCGCTTTAGGAGTTTTGTTGTTTAGGGTTCCGCCGGTAGCTGAATCGATTAGTTGCCTTGTTGAAGGGTACACACCATTGTAAAAAGTTTAGACCTGTAGCCACAAAGGTAATCCGTGGTGTGGGCACCTTCTCAGCAAATCTCTGTATCTCTCCCATGTGTCGTAAAGTGTCTCTAAATCCATCTGCACAAAAGAAGAGATATCATTCCTCAATTTGGCCGTTTTGGCCGGTGGAAAATATTTTAGTAAAAAAATTTTGATCATCTGATCCCATGTAGTGATTGACCCTCGTGGAAGAGGATGTAACCACTGTTTGGCTTTATTCCTCAAAGAAAAGGGAAATAACCGAAGATGAATGGCATCATCAAAAACGCCATTTATCTTGAAGGTATCACAAAATTCTAGAAAATTTGCTAAATGTGTGTTAGGATCTTCATCCTGCAAACCATCAAACTGAACAAACTGTTGTATCATCTGTATTGTAATATCCGGGATTTTGGGCTTGTGCATTATTGCGTAATTATGTGAAGTAGCATGCCTGTGTGTGTTGTAAATATGTTTTATGAATTTTTAAAACCTTAAGAGTGTAGGTGAATGCCTTAGAACATATTAAATTTTAAGTATTGAAGGGGAATTGAACAAAAGAGGCCTTCAAAGAATTTGTAGGGGAAATTAGACACAAGATTGGGCTTGGAAAAGTGGCAAGGAGGCGCCACTTAGGGCCTTAGTAAGTGACGCCACAAGCAGGGAAAAAGGTCCTAGGTTCGAGCAGCAAGGGAAGCAAAAGGGAGTTTTATTTTTTTTATTATTTTGCAGCAAGGATGAGCAGAAGTGGATGGCATGGGGAGACTGAGGGGATGAGCTTTAGATGAGATTAAATTCCTTTTAAATTTTGGCTAAAGGGAGGTGATAATGCTTGACTCATTCAAACTATTTTGAATGGGTAGAGAAGAGAGAAAATAGGAGCAAAATAAGGGATAGGAGAGGAGAAAGGGTGGTGGCCGAATATAGGACTCTAAGGGTGGCATTTTCGGTTTTGAAGTTGATAAGGAGGGTGTGCCGAAATTTAGACCTTTCTTTTCTCTCTAAGTGCCGTTCCTTCCCCTTGTGCAGTAGTCATCTAGTTTCGGCTTTCATACTCTTTTGGTTGGTGACCGAAACTTCAAAGACCATTAAGGTCATTAGCGTTTTCTTCTTCTCTTTCTCTATTTGTTTCTTGGCCGAACCTATTTCTTTTTCCCAAACTTCTTCTTTTCTTTTGGTTAGCCGAACCACTATAGCATTCACTTCTTCTTCTCATGGCTTGCTCAAAAGCCGAAATATTCTTGAGATAGTCGAGTATCCTATCTCCAATAGGAGCCATAGCCGAATCTCAAGGTGCCCTTATTCTCTCTTCTTTGTCGCAAGTTTTAGAAGCTGAAACACTTCTTGTGGATTAGCCGAAACCTTTCTCTTTGGGATCTAAGAGCCGATTCTCTGAGGGTGCTTTAATAGTGGTAAGTATTTTCTCTCCTTTAGCAATTGGTTTAGGTTCTTTTCTTTTAGTGTGCCGAAATCAAGGGTTGGCCTTGATTTCTAAGGATGGCCGAATGTTCATTAAGTCATATTCTCGTGTTTTGTGTAGCCATCGTGAAGGAGGTCTTTCGGGATTTGAAGTGATCAAGGTAAGCCAATGTATTATTCGGCCAAGGGCTTTTTCCTTAAGTACTCTTGTATTAAAGCCGATTCTAACAAGTTGATTAGTAGGGGATTTCGACATCTTCATAAGGCAAGTGGTGTTTTTGGGATTTGATTAGTAACCAATCGGGCAAAGGTAAGGATTTTTGTTGTGATAATCATTCGAATTGACTGTTTAGCCGAATGGCCTTTTTGTTAAAATGCTTAGTGTTGGCCGAATGTAGGAACTAGGGGTCTAGAGCATTAGATCGAGACTTTCGGAATTCAGTGAACATGTTAGTAAACCAGGTGTGTACCCCACACTAACTCTTAATAGATTTATGGCATCAATTTAATATATGTGTTTATAATAAAGTGAAAAGTGGGCAAAGGTACCATGTGATGGTACAAAGTACTTAGGTATGTAACCTTAACATTATGTTAATAAATGATATGAATAATATTATGATATGAATATTTGGAATATGGTACATATGTGAATATCGATAAGAATGTGGAATAAGGCATAAGGCATGATATTGCATATTCTGTGTGACATGGGGCATATGGGTTATATGGAAAGGGAAGTGATCCGTGGTTTATACCACAATATCCGAATGTGGTGACTCATGTCACGAAATCGAATGTGGTGACTTATGTCACAAAATAATGTCCGTGGCTATGCCACAAAATTTATAAGGGCGATGTGCAAGTCGTGCAGCGATCGCAGCCGATGATGTGTAGCGGATGGAGGGTCGACTTAGTAGTCCCCACGGTGTGATGGTTGGTACGGGTGATGTGTAGCGGATGGTTATCTAGGTATGGGTTCGGGTTTGCATCATTATTTCTATCTCATTATATATAATGTATGATATGATATGATATGCCCGAATCGTTGGGGCTTAGTGTTGGTTATACACACCGAGTCTGTTGACTCACCCCGTTGTGGGATATTTTTCAGTGACACTCGAGAACGGACCGGCCTCGGCGGGAGCTTAGTGGTGGCCATGTTCAACTCGGACTTTATTTTAATTTTGGACTTTTTATTTCTAAGTATTTTGGATTTATTCGGGTTTTGTTTTAATGTAATAAGGCCATAGCTATAAACTGATTATGCATGCATTTTTATTTATTTTATTATGATACAATTTTTATCAATTTAAAGTTTAAGCAACTTTTCTTAAAAATAAATCTTTAAATGTTTTAACACCTAACACAGATGATTTTCAATTTAAATAGCAAACTCTAAAAACTCGACTTTTTCCTTTAACTTATGGTTTTGAAATATAGCAATAAAGTCTTAATAAAGCCTAATCTTCGAGAATAACGATGTTTTCAATTTGAACCCAATCCAAATTTTTCTCCTAAATCACCCAAAGTTTTCCAAGAAACAAACAAGTTTTGAACTGCTTTTACTCCGTGAACATACCGATCCTCAGTCGTGGTTCGTGGGCGGGTTTGGGGTGTTTCAATTTGGTATCGAGCCCGCTTTTAAACTCTCGGCCTTGGGTATAAAGCCCACAACGTTTTCAAAATCGAGCCCAAATAAGTTTTGTGAAAATTTTCGTGAAATGAGCAGGTTTTCTGGCATGGCACCTAAGTCTCAGACCAAGTCCACCGTAAGTACCCCTAACCGTTGTCCAATTAATGTATGATTTCTATATGGGTATAACGGGAACGTAGATTAGTGTATTAAGTTATGGAACCCTAGGATTAGTTTACCCCAACACAAGAACTACATAAAATTTAAGGCCTAACTAAACAAACCTGTGAGTAAGTCGTCGAGTTAGGGTGTGGCAACCATTGTGCGCATGTCTAGGATTGGATTCAGGAAGAGCCTGGTATTTAAGCAGTCCTAGTGACTCACCTCCTCTTCACTCGAATCCTACCTGGTGCGTAGTAACGGTTCACCCTAACCAAGAGGACTTATTCACAGGATAAACTCAATAATTAAAACCCAAAAGGGACTAGCCATATTTTTATAAAAACCTTAGTTTTAAAAGCACAAAATTACCCCTTTGATTTGTAAAAACTCTTTTACAAAATTTTTTCCGAAATACTCTCGATTTACAAAAATTTACTAAAATACCCCTGGTTTGAGAAATTACTAAAATACCCTTGGTTTATGAAATTACCACACTACCCTCAATTTTTCTAAAATATTCTTACTCTACAAAAAACACCAAAACCCCTATTTTGCGAAATATCAAGATACCCTGATTTGGAAAATTACCAAAATACCCCTATAGGACAAATTACGAAAATACCCCTGGGATTGGATCGGACGAAAATGTTCGAGTGATGAATGTGTGTAGTAGATACTATTGAATGGATTTGCTTCTCTGAATTAGGGTAGAAGACTTGGAATGAAAACCCTGTAATGATCGAAAGAACTACTACTAAACTCCTTTACATAAAATTTCTTGTGGGTAATCAGTGGAACAAAGACTAATGCATAAAACTTTTTAAAACAGATTGAATCGCGATCGTAGACATGAGTTCTAGGGGACGTGGTCGTAATGTGCGAGGGCGTGGTAGAGGGCGAATGGTCGTGTCGGAACCCGTTAGGTCCGGTCAAGGGTCCGAGAATGAGGTACCACCACCACCACCGGCCGGCGTTGAGCATCGAGATCGACGGGGATGATGCGATGCTCGCGCGCGATCGATGCCGCGGGTTCTTGAAATGGTGGCTGGAGCGGTGGAGGTGGGGAGCTCGTAAATCATGTGCCGGAGCGACTCCGAGCCAATGGAGCTGAAGTATTCCGTGGCGTATCTGGTGTGGCACCCAGTACGGCTGAGTATTGGATGGAAGTGACAAACCGAATTATGGATGAGCCGGATCTGATTTGAAGAGAGAAGTGAAGGAATGGTGTCGCTACTTCGCGATGAGGCATATCGATGAGTAGCTCACGCTTTGGGATGGTGCTACACCGAGGATCTTACTTGGGAGTATGTTAAGGCGGCATATTAGAAGAAGTATGTTGGAACTAGTTATACCGATGCTCGAGGAAGGCATTTCTAGGGCCGGTTCAAGGGAAGAAGTCCGTAGCGAGTCTGAGGCTGAATTCTTAAGGTTGAGTCGGTATGCTCAAGGTATCGTGGCTCTGAGCATGAGCGATGTGTCCGGTTTGAGGACGGACCGAGGATGACTGAGATTGTTGATAGCTCCACAAAGCGGGGGAGCGAGTTCTTTGTGTTGGTGGAAAAGGCTAAGGTAGCCGAAGGGATTAAGGACTCTGTGAGACAGAATCTCGAACGGAATAGGCACAAAAGAGGTTTTGGGTCATCGTCGGTCATCCGGAATGTTCAAAAGAGGCCTAGAGTTGATGGGCGCGAGGTCGCAAAGTCGTTACAGGGAGGACGATGACTGTACTTGTACTCGGTGTGGAAAGATGCACTTGGGGAGTGTTGGAAGAAAAAGCAGGGGATGTTTCAAGTGTGGGTCCAAGGAACACCTGATTAAGGACTGTCCTATAAAAATAGACGGGGGCCGACCAACAGGTCAGGGTTTCAATCAGGCGGGTAGAGGTGGACCGCAGCCACCGCGGGGTCGTGGTCTGATTGGAAGAGGTAATGGTTCGTGAAAGGACGGGGAACACCGCAGAGGTGTTGGTAATCTGAGGTAAGACAGTAGGTCCAGTGAATGCAAGCCACGGGAGGGAGGATGGAGACGCACCGGATGTCATAACCGGTATGTTCCTCATAGCTGATAAGCCTTACTTTGCTTTAATTGATGTTGGCTCGACCCACTCTTATGTTGCATGTAGAGTAGTCGAAACGCTAGGCATAACATCTGAACTATCTAGTAGGGAGATGACTGTAGTAAGCCCGTTAGGTCAAACTGTAGTGGTGAATAGGATATTTTGCATTGTACCTCTAGAGATTCAGGGAGTGGTATTCCCTGCCGACTTGATGGAACTACCCTTCGGAGAATTTGATCTCATACTTGGCATGGACTGGCTAGTAGAACACCGGGCTATATTGGATTGTGCAGATAAGCGAATGGAGTTAAGGACCCCGGAGGATGAGGAGATAATTATGATAGGAGAAAGAAGAAACTACTTGTCTAACATAGTTTCTGCATTAAAGGCTGATAAGATGGTTCGAAAAGGGTGCAAGGCATTCTTGACTTTCGTTAGTGCGTTGGATGCAAAAGAAGAAGGAGTTAGTGGAGTTAGAACCGTAAGGGATTTGTGGATGTTTTCCCGGAGGAGTTACCTGGAATACCCCCTGATAGGGAGGTGGAGTTAATAATTGACTTGCTGCCTGGAACGGTGCCAGTATCTATCGCTTCGTATAGAATGGCACCAAAGGAGTTGGTGGAGCTCAAAGCTCAAATTCAGAAGTTGCTTGACCGTGGGTTCATTCGACCCAGTGTGTCTCCATGGGGAGCACCGGTCTTGTTTGTGAAGAAGAAGGACGGGACTATGCGTATGTGCATAGATTACCATCGATTGAATAAGTGACCATCAAGAACAAGTACCGTTGCCAAGATAGACGACTTGTTCGATCGGCTTAAGGGAGCCGCGGTGTTTTCAAGATAGATCTAAGGTGCGGGTATCATCGACTTAAGGTGAAGGAGGTGGATATCCATAAGACGACTTTCGGACAAGATACGGGCATTTTGAGTTCGTAGTAATGCCGTTTGGATTGACAAACGCCCCAGCCGCGTTCATGGATATGATGAACCGGGTTTTTCAACCCTACTTGGATCAATTCGTCGTTGTGTTCATAGACAACATCCTAGTGTATTCCAAGTCTGAGGAAGAACATGATGAGCATCTCCGGATAGTGTTGCAAGTGTTAAGGGAAAATAAGCTATATGCCAAATTCAGCAAGTGTGAATTTTGGCTTAAGAAAGTTGCGTTCTTAGGGCATGTAGTGTCTGCAGAAGGGATAAGGGTGGATCCTAGGAAGATTGAGGCAGTGCTAGACTGGAAACCACCTAAGTCTGTGGCTGAGGTACGTAGTTTCTTGGGATTGGCAGGCTGCTACAGAAGGTTTGTGGAAGGGTTCTCATCAATAGCTGCTCCTTTGACGAAGTTGTTGAGAAAGGAGGTACCCTTCGTATGGACAGATAGGCAACAGGAGAGCTTTGAGAAGCTTAAGAGGGTTTTGACTGAAGCTCCGGTTTTGATTCAACCTGAGGCAGGGAAGGATTTCGTGGTGTATTGTGACGCTTCTCATACAGGATTACGATGTGTTTTGACGCAAGACGGGAAGGTAGTCGCTTATGCGTCTCGACAATTAAGGCCACATGAGGTTAACTATCCGACGCATGACTTGGAATTGGCGGTGGTGGTCTTTGCTCTTAAGGTATGGAGGCACTATCTATATGGAGAAAAGTCAGTGATTTACACAGACCACAAGAGCCTTAAGTATCTGTTGACTCAGAAAGAGCTAAATCTGAGACAACGAAGGTGGGTGGAGTTATTGAAAGACTACGATTGTTCTATAGAATATCATCAGGGCAAGGCGAATGTAGTGGCAGATGCCCTAAGTCGAAAAGTAGTGTCGAATCTGAGAGCGATGTTCGCACATCTAAGCTTGTATGACGATGGAAGTTTGCTGGCAGAATTGCAAGTTAAGCCGACGTGGTTGAATGAGGTGAAAGAAGGACAGTTGGAAGACGATGATCTAAGTGCTAAGTTATGACAAGTGCAGTGGAGAGTTAGAGGATTATGGTGTTAATAAATGATGGAGTATTGTGTTTCAAGGGTAAGGTCTCAGATGCCAAAGAACGAGGAGTTAAGACGGAGAATTCTTCAGAATCACATAGTAGCCCTTATGCTATGCATCCCGGAGGTAGTAAGTTGTATAGAGATCTAAGGAACAGCTTTGGTGGCCTGGTCTTAAGCGTGAAGTTACTGAATTTGTAGGGAAGTGCTTAACGTGTCGACCAAGTTAAGGCCAACACCAAGTTCCGTCGGGGTTGCTTCACCGATAAAGATTCCACGATGGAAGTGGGAGAGAATCACCATGGACTTCGTTAGCGGGCTTCCCCACGCCTACTAAGAAGGACTCGGTATGGGTGATAGTGGATCGATTGACAAAGTCCGCGCATTTCTTACCGGTGCGGGTCGATTATTCTTTGCAGAAGTTGGCAAGGTTATATGTGGCTGAAATTGTAAGGTTGCATGGAGTGCCAATGTCGATTATCTCAGATAGGGATCCAAGGTTTACGCCTCGGTTCTGGAAAGCACTACATCAAGCTTTGGGCACCAGATTAGACTTCATTACGGCATTTCATCCACGATCGACGGCGACCGAGCGCGTGTGATCCAAGTGTTAGAGGATATGCTGAGGGGCTGTGTGATAGACTTCAGTGGAAGTTGGGAAGAATATTTGCCTCTAGCAGAATTTGCTTATAATAACAACTATCAAACCAGTATTCGGATGGCACCGTATGAAGCGCTGTATGGATGGAAGTGTCGCACTCCTACGTGTTGGACAGAATTGGGAGAACGTCAAGTTTTGGGTCCAGAGATTGTGGCAGAATCCGAAGAAAAGGTTAAGTTAATTCGGGCACGGTTAAATGAGGCGTCTGATAGGCAGAAGTCGTACACGGATCTTAAGCGAAAGGAAATAGAATTTGATGTGGGAGACCAGGTGTTTCTTAAAGTTTCGCCATGGAAGAAGGTGATGAGATTTGGTCGCAAAGGGAAATTAAGTCCAAGGTTTATAGGACCTTATCGGGTATTGAAGCGAGTTGGTCCAGTGGCATACCAGTTAGAGTTGCCACCAGAGTTGAAGCAGATGCACGATGTATTCCATGTTTCTATGCTACGTCGTTACCGATCGGATCCATCTCATGTAGTGCCCGTTGAGGAGGTGGAGCTAAGGCCAGATTTGTCCTACGAGGAAGAGCCGATCCAGTTCTTGGAACGAGATGTGAAGGTATTACAAAGGAAATCAGTTCCTTTAGTCAAAGTGTTATGGCGTAATCATGGATCGGAAGAAGCTTCTTGGGAGCCGGAAGAAGCAATGCGACAGCAATACCCTCACCTATTTTAGCCAGGTAATTTCGAGGATGAAATTATTTTAAGGGGGGTAGAACTGTAATATTCAGGATTTTGGGCTTGTGCATTATTGCGTAATTATGTGAAGTAGCATGCCTGTGTGTGTTGTAAATATGTTTTATGAATTTTTAGAACCTTAAGAGTGTAGGTGAATGCCTTAGAACATATTAAATTTTAAGTATTGAAGGGGAATTGAACAAAAGAGGCCTTAAGAGAATTTGTAGGGGAAATTAGACACAAGATTGGGCTTGGAAAAGTGGCAAGGAGGCGCCACTTAGGGCCTTAGTAAGTGACGCCACAAGCAGGGAAAAAGGGCCTAGGGTCGAGCAGCAAGGGAAGCAAAAGGGAGTTTTATTTTTTTATTTTTTTTTGCAGCAAGGATGAGCAGAAGTGGACGGTATGGGGAGACTGAGGGGATGAGCTTTAGATGAGATTAAATTCCTTTTAAAATTCGGCTAAAGGGAGGTGATAATGCTTGACTCATTCAAACTATTTTGAATGGGTAGAGAAGAGAGAAAATAGGAGCAAAATAAGGGATAGGAGAGGAGAAAGGGTGGTGGCCGAATATAGGACTCGAAGGGTGGCATTTTTGGTTTTGAAGTTGATAAGGAGGGTGTGCCGAAATTTAGACCTTTCTTTTCTCTCTAAGTGCCGTTCCTTCCCCTTGTGCAGTAGTCATCTAGTTTCGGCTTTCATACTCTTTTGGTTGGTGACCGAAACTTCAAAGACCATTAAGGTCATTAGCGTTTTCTTCTTCTCTTTCTCTATTTGTTTCTTGGCCGAACCTATTTCTTTTTCCCAAACTTCTTCTTTTCTTTTGGTTAGCCGAACCACTATAGCATTCACTTCTTCTTCTCATAGCTTGCTCAAAAGCCGAAATATTCTTGAGATAGTCGAGTATCCCATCTCCAATAGGAGCCATAGCTGAATCTCAAGGTGCCCTTATTCTCTCTTCTTTGTCGCAAGTTTTAGAAGCTGAAACTCTTCTTGTGGATTAGCCGAAACCTTTCTCTTTGGGATCTAAGAGCCGATTCTCTGAGGGTGCTTTAATAGTGGTAAGTATTTTCTCTCCTTTAGCAATCGGTTTAGGTTTTTTTCTTTTAGTGTGCCGAAATCAAGGGTTGGCCTTGATTTCTAAGGATGGCTGAATGTTCATTAAGTCATATTCTCGTGTTTTGTGTAGCCATCGTGAAGGAGGTCTTTCGGGATTTGAAGTGATCAAGGTAAGCCAATGTATTATTCAGCCAAGGGCTTTTTCCTTAAGTACTCTTGTATTAAAGCCGATTCTAACAAGTTGATTAGTAGGGATTTCGACATCTTCATAAGGCAAGTGGTGTTTTTGGGGATTTGATTAGTAACCAATCGGCAGCAAGGTAAGGATTTTTGTTGTGATAATCCTTCGAGAATTGACTGTTTAGCCGAATGGCCTTTTTGCTAAAATTCTTAGTGTTGGCCGAATGTAGGAACTAGGGGTCTAGAGCATTAGATCGAGACTTTCGGAATTCAGTGAACACGTTAGTAAACCAGGTGTGTACCCCACACTAACTCTTAATAGATTTATGGCATCAATTTAATATATGTGTTTATAATAATGTGAAAAGTGGGCAAAGGTACCATGTGATGGTACAAAGTACTCAGGTAAGTAACCTTAACATTATGTTAATAAATGATATGAATAATATTATGATATGAATATTTGGAATATGGTACATATGTGAATATCGATAAGAATGTGGAATAAGGCATAAGGCATGATATTGCATATTCTGTGTGACATGGGGCATATGGGTTATATGGAAAGGGAAGTGATCCAGTGGTTTATACCACAATATCGAATGTGGTGACTCATGTCACGAAATCTGAATGTGGTGACTTATGTCACAAAATAATGTCCGGTGGCTATGCCACAAAATTTATAAGGGCGATGTGCAAGTCGTCTGCAGCGCGCAGCCGATGATGTGTAGCGGATGGAGGGTCGACTTAGTAGTCCCCACGGTGTGATGGTTGGTACGGGTGATGTGTAGCGGATGGTTATCTAGGTATGGGTTCGGGTTTGCATCATTATTTCTATCTGTTATATATACGTATGATATGATATGATATGCACGAATCGTTGGGGCTTAGTGTTGGTTATACACACCGAGTCTGTTTGACTCACCCTGTTGTGGGATATTTTTCAAGTGACACTCGATGTGACCCGGGTCGTGAGGAGCTTAGTGGTGGCCATGTTCAACTCGGACTTTATTTTAATTTTGGACTTTTTATTTCTAAGTATTTTGGATTTATTCGGGTTTTGTTTTAATGTAATAAGGCCATAGCTATAAACTGATTATGCATGCATTTTTATTTATTTTATTATGATACAATTTTTATCAATTTAAAGTTTAAGCAACTTTTCTTAAAAATAAATCTTTAAATGTTTTAACACCTAACACAAATGATTTTCAATTTAAATAGCAAACTCTAAAAACTCGACTTTTTCCTTTAACTTATGGTTTTGAAATATAACAATAAAGTCTTAATAAAGCCTAATCTTCGAAAATAACGATGTTTTCAATTTGAACCCAATCCAAAATTTTCTCCTAAATCACCCAAAGTTTTCCAAGAAACAAACAAGTTTTGAACTGTTTTACTCCAGGAACATACCAGATCCGGTCAGGGTTCGTGGGCTTGGTTTGGGGTGTTTCATGTATAGTGTTAGGTTTCAATTCAAAATTATTTGCAGCAATAGTAGGCCTAACAATAATAGATTCAGTTCCTGTTAAACTAGGTTTAGCATAATCATACATAGTACATGGAGCATTGTTTTCGGCCATCTCTGGAGGTGGCGGATGATTCTCAGCCATCCCTTCAGAAGAATTGGTTTCGCCTTCTTGCTCTTTTTCTGTGTAGTTTAAGCTTCGCCATATCTCTCTACGATTTCTGCGAACTGTTCTTTCAATATCACTGTCGTAAAGTAGGGGTCCTGTCGGGTTCCTTCTAGTCATAAACTAGAGGTACCTCAAAGGAGGAAACAATAACAGAAGAAAAATTAGCTAAGTTAAAAATTAAAATAAAAAAAATTAAATTAAATTGCAAAATATAAAAAAAAAATTGCTAAAGTAATAAAAATTAAGCTTTCTTAATATTTTAGTTCCCCGGCAACGGCGCCAAAAACTTGATCGTTGTTTTCGCGATGTCAAAGTCTTAAAATTTATTAAAAGAATGATCGAACCTGGAAACTAACTATGACAACGATTTGAGGCAAGCGCACCTATCGAAATGTAGTATAGTTTAGTGGCAAGACCGGAATGTCGAACCCAAAGGAACTAAAAGTACTAATACTAACTTTCTTTTTATTATCTAGCCTAAAATAAAGGGAATTTGTGTGTTTAATCTAAACTAATTAACTACTAAACTAAAGACTCTAAGACAAAGAAGAATGAACTTGGGAAAATAACTTGAGGAAAAACCAATTGATTAAGACGACACCCAAGGAAGAATCCACCTAGACTTCACTTGTTATCTAACTCTGAACCAGACGATTTATTCATTTGACTTGATCCGTAAGATTCCCTAATGTATATTAAACCCTCTCTCGAAGCGAATAACGTCTAACCCTAGGTTGATTAGTTGAAATCTCTTTCTAATTAAAACCCCTAGAATTGCATTAACTCGATCTATGGAATCCCATATTAGGTTTCACCCTAATCCGGCAAAATCTCGTCACCCTATCTCTAAGCGCGCGATCAACTCTGCTTAACTATGCTAGATCTACTCTTAGGAAGGGACTTTTGCTCCTCCACCTAAGCACATCAAACTTGGATCAATATCCCGGAAATACCAACACAAGAATTAAGAACACATAATTAAGAACAAGTCAAATATTTATCATATAGTTCAGTAAACGATAACAAGATTCATCTAAATTTCATCCCCCTCAGGTATCTGAGGGTTTAGTTCATAACACTAAAAGAAAACATCTCAGAAGAAAACATAAAACAAAACATAAGAAATCCCTAAAACTCCCTGAAGGAATTGAAGGAGAGTCCCTCCGTCTTGAGTATAATTATGGCTTCTAGAGATGAATCAACTGGCTATCCTCGAGTGAATCCCCAAAAATCTGTCTTCTCTGGCCTAGCAAGACGCCCCTAGACGATAGCCTTGGGCTCCCCCTTTTAGGTCATACTTAGGGTGTATATATAGGCTTTTGGAATGTGTTTCTTTGCCCCTAAGTATCCCAATCCGAACGAAACTTTTCTTTGCCACGGCAGGGGCACGGCCATGGCATACGCCCGTGTGAATCATGGCCAGGCCGTGTTGGACTCTATTAATGAGGCACGGCCGTGTGGTCTTAGGTCCAGGCCGTGCCGATTTCGTGATCTGGCCTAATTGGCCCGTTTTAAGCCCGTTTTCCGTTCTTTTCATCCTTCGGTGCTTCCCTGAGTATAAAACATGAAAATAAAGGATTAAGAGCACCAAATTACATAAAATAAGGGATAATTCATCCAAAAGCATGCTAAATGTGGGATTAAAATATGTTACTTTTACGGTTTATCAATAGGAACTACAACTCATTAACCAATATGAACCAACACATTTTGCCAAATCAAATGACACATACACAATTGACTAAGTCCCTATACATGCCATAGACTCAAAAGGTTTTGCATTCACTTATACCCAACATTATAGCTTGATAGTTTGATAGCATCTCCGGCGACCTCCAACTCGAGCTAGTATAAAACCCTACATGACATGAGAAAGGAAGGGGAGTAAGCTATAAATCTTAGTAAGTATGTATGTAAATAATAAACAATTTATTACCATGCTTTTAACAATCCTTATTTTGAGTTCTCAAGATAATGCCATCATTATTGCATAAAATTTCTCGATTCACTTATGTTCATCTTGAGCTGTCTACTCGAGTTACAGTCACTAAATTATTTTTATTTGGAGCTACGGAACTCCAAATTAACTCCATCTTCTTACCATAAGATTTCCAGAATTTTTGGTTCAGCCAATTAGTACAGTTTATACTTTAAATTTTCCCTATTTCGCTGTCCGACAGTTCTGACCCCTCTTCACTAAAAATTTATTTTCTCATTGTAAAGAACTCGAAAGATGTTCTAATTTGTTTATCTTGAAAATAGACTCATTAATAAATTCAAGCATGTAGATTTTATCCCTTGATTATTTTTGTAAAATTTTTAAGGAATTTCCAAAGTCAGAATAGGGGATTCTGAAATCATTCTGACCCTATCTTATAAAAATTCAAATATCTCATAATCTGAAATTCTTTTGCTTACACCGTCTCTTTTATGCGAAAATAGACTCAATAAACTTTAATTTCATATCTTATTCAACTTATAATTCAATTTCCACCATTTTTGGTGAACTTTCAAAGTGATTCAACTGATGTTGTCCAAACTGTTTTATTGCTAATTTTACTCTATCATGTTTTCTTTGTATTAATTCTCATTTACACACTTATAACATTAAAGCATATCCATAGTTAGCCATGCCAATAGCTAGTCATGATCAAATATTTACAAGCAATTCTTTGGCCAATTTAACTTATACATCAACAACAAAAACTTGAACATTTCATTTCTCAATTTAATTTGGCTTAAAAGCCTCACACATGATCACAATCCACATTTCCCACATATTCTTACACCATAAGCATGGACTTAGCTCTTTGTCATTGATGCATAAACTTAGCTCTTTGTCATTGATGCATAAACTTAGCTCTTTGTCATTGATGCATAAACTTAGCTCTTTGTCATTGATGCATAAACTTAGCTCTTTGCCCGTCGAACTACTCGAAATATCAAAGGATACTCAATCTCGTCATACATGTATCACGATGCCAATGCCATATCCCAGATATGGTCTTACATGGGATCACATCTCGATGCCGATGCCATATCCCAGATATGGTCTTACACAGGATCTCATATCTCGATGTCGATGCCATGTCCCAGACATGGTCTTACATGAGATCTTCCTTTGGTGTCGAGGCCATGTCCCAGACATGGTCTTATACAGGACTTTCCTTATTCGATGCCGATTCCATGTCCCAGACATGGTCTTATACGAGACCTACATTCGGTGTCGATGCCATGTCCCAGACATGGTCTTATACGAGACCTTCCTTATCTCATGTTGTGACACTGGTATCCTTGCTATTCCGAATGTTCAACCGGGACTTCAACTTAACATATTTTCATCATACTCTCATCGGGGCATCATTAGTCAATTTCATGGAAATAATATATATTTCTCATAGTATAAAGTAATTAAAAACATAATAACATTATGTAACTTTAATTTCACACAAACTTACCTCGATACCAAAATGGCAAGAAGGGACCTAACCGTCAATTACTCATTTTTCCCCCCGTACTAAGTCCGAACCTCGTTTTCTTTGATCTATAACATCACATTTAGCTTACTTATTAGTCACATTATTCATTGTGACCCAAAAATCATACTATGGCAAAATTATGTTTTTCCCCCTAAACTTTGTCATATTTACACTTTTGCCCCTAGGCTCGTAAAATGATTTTTATTTGATTTCCGTATTTTAGGCCTGGACAAACCATTTTCATAACTATAGTAGTCCAAAATTTGCATTCATTCACACATTTTTCATACATTTTTCAACTTTTTACAAATTAGTCCTTTTATGCGATTTCATCGAAAATCACTTAGTAAAAGTCGTTTACTACACACCGAGCATTCATATTCTACCATTAGACATCAAAGCACATGCATGTCATCCATGGGTAAATTTTTAAACACAAACCCTAGCTCAAAATAATGGTAGAAATAGCTAAACCGAGTTACGGGGATCTCAAAAATGTAAAGAACATTAAAAACGGGGCTTGGATGCACTTACTATTGAGCTTGAAAGCTTTAAAATCCTAGCCGTGGCTTCCCCCATGCTAAAATCGACCAAGGAAGAAGATGGACATAGGTTTTTGGCTTTTATTTTGTCTTTTAGTCCATTTAATTACCAAAATGCCCCTAACTTAAAAATATCCTATTTCACTTATCTAATGCCCATTTTTGTCCAACAATTTAACCAATGGTCTAATTGCCATTTAAGGACATCCAATTTAAAATTTCATAGAAATTGGACACTTCTAACATGTGGAACTCAACTTTTGCACTTTTTACAATTTAGTCCTTTTGACTAAATTGAGTGCCTAAACGTCAAAATTTTCGAACGAATTTTTCACGGAATCTTTTCGTGAAATCGTAGACCATAAAAATTTAATAAAAATAAGATTTTTCCTCATCAGATTTGTGGCCCCAAAACCACTGTTCCGACTAAGCCCAAAATCAGGCTATTACACATAATATAATTAAATTTAATTTTAATCCAATTTAATTTGGGTTAAATAAATTATTATTAATTAATTATGAAAAGGGGCCTAGTTGAGCTGAATCGAGAAAATCGATCCAACTAAGCACTGGGCAGCCCAGAACCGTCCCACATGGTGACCCAATCAGCTTGTTTGTATGATTATTTAGCTTGCAAAATGGCCCTTGAAGACTCCTTAAATTTGCATTCAAACCCCTCCACTATTCATGCCTTTCAAGATTTGCCCCTACCTAAAAATAGCATGTTTGAAATCTTCAAACATGCCACATGTGTGGCCAGCCATGAGGGGAGTCTTTAGCTGCTGATTTTGACTATTTTTAGTAGCCTTCTCAACCTATAAATGCCCCTTGGCTGCTCACTTCAAACACATCTCAAAACCATTCATTCTTCACTTCTCTCTCATTTTTCTCTCTTCATTCCATTCCTTTGTTCTTCATTTTCTTCTCCCATTCCCTTGCCGATTTCACCTCTTGAAAAAGAGTCAATCAGCCACCATTTGGAGTAGCATTCAAGTGTTCGTAGAAGCCTCGGTTCGACAAGAACAAGTGGAGAAGGAGGAGTGGAGCAAACTAGTCAAGCTATGGAGAAAACACCAGATTTGATTCTTGTTCCTTATCCTTTTAATTTTTTTGTTGTTATGATGAACATGTCTGTGAATATTTGTGATGTTGATATGTTTAATTTAATTAATATGGCTTAAATTTAATTTGTGTTAGGTTGATTGCATTTCATCTACTTAATTTATTAAAATTGTGTTTGTGTTGTTATAGGCCTCGGTAAGATGTTTGATTAAGTAAAACCATGACTAATTATTCTTGCATTACAATTGTAAGGTAACTAATGAATTAATTATTTAAACAGATTGAAATTGTAATTAATTGACACGATAGTTAATCAGTGCATGTTTAATCATCTAAGGTAGCTGAGGGTTAAATTAGCAACGGTATCTAGCAATACATTAACCTTGCATAACTTGCAAGATTATTGTGATTAAACTGTTTCAAGGTAGAAATACATTGTTACCTCACGTAACCTTTTATGTGCTTATGAGATTGAATTAATTGTTTGAATTGGCATAGAGATATGTACAAGAGATTATTTTAATTTCATAAGTATGTATGTGCATTAACACATTTGTTTATTAAAATTTGTTTAATCGGTTGAATTGATGTTGAGATATGGTCAAGAGATAAATGGATTTTGGTAGGTAAGTATGTTCATAAGTTAGCAAATTACCAAGTTGCCGTGAATTTATTCGTAACAACATAAACATGAGTTTAATAATTCTAAGTTAAGAAATGTAATTAATCTAACACAATTATGTCATCTAGATTAAAATCATCTTTTGAAATCGTGCGTTGGAACTTTTATTTTATTTTTATTTATTTTACTTTGTTAAAATACTAGTTTTTAATCACTTCTTCAAATAAAAATATTTTTCTTCACCAAAGTGTTTTTAAAATTGTATTCATAAATAATTCTTTTCACAGTCCCTGTGGGTACGATATGAAACACCCCAAAACCCGGCCCACGAACCCTAACCGGATCTGGTATGTTCCTGGAGTAAAACAGTTCAAAACTTGTTTGTTTCTTTGGAAAAATTTGGGTGATTTAGGAGAAAAATTTGGATTGGGTTCAAATTGAAAACATCGTTATTCTCGAAGATTAGGCTTTATTAAAACTGTATTGTTATATTTCAAAACCATAAGTTAAAGGAAAAAGTCGAGTTTTTAGAGTTTACTATTTAAATTGAAAATCATTTGTGTTAGGTGTTAAAACATTTAAAGATTTATTTTTAAGAAAAGTTGCTTAAACTTTAAATTGATAAAAATTGTATCATAATAAAATAAATAAAAATGCATGCATAATCAGTTTATAGCTATGGCCTTATTACATTAAAACAAAACCCGAATAAATCCAAAATACTTGGAAATAAAAAGTCCAAAATTAAAATAAAGTCTGAGTTGAACATGGCCACCACTAAGCTCCTACCGACCCGGTCCGTTACTGAGTGTCACCTGAAAAATATCCCACAACGGGGTGAGTCAAACAGACTCAGTGTGTATAACCAACACTAAGTTCCAACGATTCAGGCATATCATATCATATCATACGTATATATAACAGATAGAAATAATGATGCAAACCCAACCCATACCTAGATAACCATCCGCTACACATCACCCGTACCAACCAAAGCACCGTGGGGACTACTAAGTCGACCCTCCATCCGCTACACATCATCGAAGCGATCATTATGCGACGACTTGCTCATCGCCCTTATAAATTTTGTGGCATAGCCACGGACATTATTTTGTGACATAAGTCACCACATTCGATTTCGTGACATGAGTCACCACATTCGAATATTATGGTATAAACCACGGATCACTTCCCTTTCCATATAACCCATATGCCCCATGTCATACGAGAATATGCAATATCATGCCTTATGCCTTATTCCACATTCTTATCGATATTCACATATGTACCATATTCAAAATATTCATATCATAATATTATTCATATCATTTATTAACATAATGTTAAGGTTACTTACGTGAGTACTTTGTACCATCACATGGTACCTTTGCCCACTTTTCACATTATTATAAACACATATATTAAATTGATGCCATAAATCTATTAAGAGTTAGTGTGGGGTACACACACGGTTTATTAATGCTTTCATTTGAAATCCGAAAATCCCGATCTAATGCTTTAGATCTCTAGTTCCTTCTTTGCGATTTGATTACTAATCAAATCCCAAACTTTGTGATGTTCCCTCTTGCAATCGGCCAACTACTAATTCACTTAACCGGTTAATTTTGGCTTTTGAATAAATAAGAAATAGTTCTGAATCACCAAATATGGCCTTAGCCGAATGTCAGATTCATTTACCTTGTGGATCTAAATCCCGAAAAGTGTCCCTTGGTTGGTATCTGTCGAAATAACTATAAGCTCATGTTAGATCTGATTTCCAATACTTAATGGACACCATACATGGCCTTGACCTAATATTGCACTTTACTTACCTTGAAGAATCAAATCCCGAATGATCTCCCTAGAAGTCGGCTACCCCAAAATCTGAAAAGATCCTTCATAGTTTCGGCCAAAGAGTGATATTGGGATTAGTTCCTAAGTTTCAGCTAAAAGAAAAGAAAGGAAATTGAATAGCATCCGATCTTACCCTTATTGTTTGTAGTCGATTTGCTCCTTGCTTAAATCCACGAGAGAAATTCGGCTATGGCTAGAAAGAACTTGCTTTCGGCTTTTGAGATTTGTGAAAAGAAGAAGAGAAAGGTTGAGTAATTTCGACAATGGTGATAGATAAAGATTCGGCTACCCACTCAAACACTAGATTTACCTTGTTATTCTCCTATTTTTCCTCTTCCTTGCACATTAAAAATAATTTAAAATAAATCCTTATTTATCTTACGCTTTAAATTGAAATTTTCAAAGGATTTTAATCACATCTTAAACTCATCCCTCAGTGCCCCATTGCCGTCCACCTCTCTTGCTCCTTGCTGCAAAATAAAACTCTTTTATTTGCTTCCCTTGTGGCTCGAACTCAAGCCCTTCTCCACTGCTTGAGGCGTCACTTACCAATGCCTTAAGTGGCGCCTCCTTGCCACTTTAACAAGCTGATTCTTATGTCCAATTTCCCCTACAATTTCTCTTAAGGCCTCTCAGGCTTAGCTCCTCTTTAAAACTTAAAATTCAATATTTTTCTAAGGCATTCACCTACACTCTTAAGGTTATAAAAATTCATAAAACATATTTACAACACACACAAGCATGCTACTTCACATAATTACGCAATAATGCACAAGCCATAAATCCCAGATATTACAGTTCTACCCCCCTTAAAATAATTTCGTCCTCAAAATTACCTGGCTGAAATAAGTGAGGGTATTGCTATCGCATTGTTTCTTCCGGCTCCCACGAAGCTTCTTCCGATCCATGAGTACGCCATAACACTTTGACTAAAGGAACTGATTTCCTTCGTAATACCTTCACATCTCGTTCCAAGATCTCGATCGGCTCCTCATCGTAGGACAAATCTGGCCTTAGCTCCACCTCCTCAACCGGTACTACATGAGACGGATACGATCGATAACGACGTAGCATAGAAATGTGGAATACATCGTGCATCTGCTGCCATTCCGAAGGCAACTCTAACTGGTACGCCACTGGTCCAACCCGCTTCATTACCTGATAAGGTCCTATAAACCTTGGACTTAACTTCCCTTTGCGACCAAATCTCATCACCTTCTTCCATGGCGAAACTTTAAGAAACACCTGATCTCCCATAGCAAATTCTATTTCCTTTAGCTTAAGATCCGCATACGACTTCTGCCTGTCCGATGCCTCCTTTAACCGTGCCCGAATCAACTTAACCTTTTCTTCGGATTCTGCCACAATCTCTGGACCCAAAACTTGACGTTCCCCCAATTCTATCCAACACGTAGGAGTGCGACACTTTCGTCCATACAGCGCTTCATACGGTGCCATCCGAATACTGGCTTGATAGCTGTTATTATATGCAAATTCCGCTAAAGGCAAATATTCTTCCCAACTTCCTCTGAAGTCTATCACACAGCCCCTCAACATATCTTCCAACACTTGGATCACTCGCTCAGATTGACCATCCGACTGTGGATGAAATGCCGTAGTGAAATCCAATCTGGTGCCTAAAGCCTGATGTAGTGCTTTCCAAAACTGAGACGTAAACCTTGGATCCCTGTCTGAGATAATCGACAACGGCATTCCATGCAACATTACAATTTCAGCCACATACAACCTCGCCAACTTCTGCAAAGAATAATCAACCCGCACTGGTAAGAAATGCGTGGACTTTGTCAATCGATCCACTATCACCCATACCGAGTCCTTCTTAGTAGGCGTAAGGGGAAGCCCACTAACAAAGTCCATGGTGATTCTCTCCCACTTCCAACTGCGGAATCTTTATCGGTGAAGCAATCTCGACGGAACTTGGTGTTCAAATTTAACTTGCCGACACGTTAAGCACTTCCCTACAAATTCGGTAACTTCCGTTTAAGACCAGAGCCACCAAAAGCGTTCCGTAAATCCTGTACAACTTAGTACCTCCAAGATGCATAGCATAAGGGTCTGCTATCACGATTCTGAAGAATCCTCTACCTTAACTCCTTGTTCTCCCAAGCATACGGACCTTACCCTTGAAACTCAATACTCCTTCGTCATTAATACCATAACCTTCCAACTCTCCACTCTGCACTTGCCGTAGCTTAGCACTTAAATCCTCATCCACTAACTAACTTTCCTTCACCTCATTCACCATGTCGACTAACTTGCAACTCGCGTGACTTTCATCGCATACAAGCTCAGATGTGCAAACATTGCCCTCAGATCCGACACCACTTTTCGACTTAGGGCATCCGCCACTACATTCGCCCTGCCCGGGTGATACTCTATGGAACAATCGTAGTCTTTCAATAATTCCACCCACCTTCGCCATCTCAGTTCACTCTTTTTCGAGTCAACAGATACTTAAGGCTCTTGTGGTGCATGTAAATCACTGACTTTTCTCCATATAGATAGTGCCTCCATACCTTAAGAGCAAAGACCACCGCCGCCAATTCCAAGTCATGCGTCGGATAGTTAACCTCATGCGGCCTTAATTGTCGAGACGCATAAGCGACTACTTTCCCATCTTGCATTAAAACACATCCTAACCCTGTGTGGGAAGTATCACAGTACACCACGAAATCCTTCCCTGCCTCAGGCTGAATCAAGACTGGGGCTTCAGTCAAGACCCTCTTAAGCTTCTCAAAGCTCTCCTGTTGCCTATCTGTCCATACGAAAGGTACCTCCTTTCTCAACAACTTTGTCAAAGGAGCAGCTATTGACGAGAACCCTTCCACGAACCTTCTGTAGTAGCCTGCCAATCCCAAGAAACTGCGAACCTCTGCCACCGAATTAGGTGGTTTCCAATCCAGCATTGCTTCGATCTTCCTAGGATCCACCCTTATTCCTTCTGCAGACACTACATGCCCTAAGAATGCAACCTCCTTCAGCCAAAATTCACACTTGCTGAATTTGGCATAGAGCTTCTTCTCCCTTAACACTTGTAACACTATCTGGAGATGCTCGTCATGTTCCTCCTCCGACTTAGAATACACTAGGATGTCGTCTATGAACACAACGACGAATCGATCTAAGTAGGGTTGAAAAACCCGGTTCATAATATCCATGAACGCGGCTGGGGCGTTCGTCAATCCAAACAGCATTACTACGAACTCAAAATGCCTGTATCTTGTCCGGAAAGCTGTCTTATGGATATCTACCTCCTTCACCTTAAGTTGATGATATCCAGACCGTAGATCTATCTTCGAGAACACCGCGGCTCCCTTAAGCTGATCAAACAAGTCGTCTATCCTTGGCAACGGGTACTTGTTCTTGATGGTCAGCTTATTCAACTGACGGTAATCTATGCACATACGCATAGTCCCGTCCTTCTTCTTCACAAACAAGACCGGTGCTCCCCATGGAGACACACTGGGTCGAATGAACCCATGATCAAGCAACTCCTGAATTTGAGCTTTGAGCTCCACCAATTCCTTTGGTGCCATTCTATATGGAGCTATAGATACTAGCGCCGTTCCAGGCAGTAAGTCAATTCCAAACTCCACCTCCCTATCAGGGGGTATTCCAGGTAACTCATCCGGGAAAACATCCACAAATTCCCTTACGGTTCTAACTCCACTAACTCCTTCTTCTTTTGCATCCAACGCACTAACGAAAGTCAAGAATGCCTTGCACCCTTTTCGAACCATCTTATAAGCCTTTAATGCAGAAACTGTGTTAGACAAGTAGTTTCTTCTTTCTCCTATCATAATTATCTCCTCATCCTCCAGGGTCCTTAACTCCATTCGCTTAGCTGCACAATCCAATATAGCCCGATGTTCCACTAGCCAATCCATGCCAAGTATGAGATCAAATTCTCCGAAAGGTAGTTCCATCAAGTCGGCAGAGAATATCACTCCCTGAATCTCTAGAGGTACATTGCGAAATATTCTATTCACCACTACAGTTTGACCTAACGGGCTCCGATACGGCCATTCTGCCTCCACCACGCCCTCGCACATTACGACCACGTCCCCTAGAACTCATGTCTACGATCGTGATTTAATCTGTTTTAGAAAGTTTTATGCATTAGTCTTTGTTCCACTAATTATCCACGAACAAGTTTTATGTAAGGAAGTTTAGTAGTAGTTCTTTCGATCATTTCAGAGTTTTGTTTCAAGTCTTCTATCCTAGTTCAGAGAAAGATGCACCTTCATTCAGTAGTATCTACTACACATATTCATCACTTGTACATTTTTGTCCATTTTAATCCTAGGGGTATTTTCGTAATTTGTCCTATAGGGGTATTTTGGTAATTTCCAAACTAGGGTATCTTGATGTTTTGCAAAATAGGGGTTTTTGGTATTTTTGTAAAGTAAGAATATTTTAGAAAAATTGAGGGTAGTGTGGTAATTTCATAAACCAAGGGTATTTTAGTAATTTCTCAAACCAGGGGTATTTTAGTAAATTTTTGTAAATCGGGAATATTTCGAAAAATTTTCTTTTTAAGGTCTAAAATAGTATTTACAAATCAAAGGGGTAATTTGGTGATTTTAAAACTAAGATTTATAAAACAATGTAGCAGGTCCCTTTCGGGTTTTAATTATTGAGTTTAGCCTGTGAATGAGTCCTCTTGGTTAGGGTGAACCGTTACCACGCACCAGGTAGGATTCGAGTGAAGAGGAGGTGGGTCACTAGGACTGCTTAAATACCAGGCTCTTCCTGAATCCAATCCTAGACATGCGCACAATGGTTGCCACACCCTAACTCGGTGACTCAGTCACAGGTTTGTTTAATTAGGCCTTAAAGTTTTATGTAATTCTGTATTGAAGAAAGCTAATCCTAGGGTTCCATAACTTAATATACTACTCTACGTTCCCGTTATACCCATATACCAATCATACATTAATTCACACAACGGTTAGGGGTACTTACCTGGTGGACTTCGTGTAACATCCCAAATGTGGGGTTATTTGGAATTTGATAATTTTTCTTATGTATGAACTGCTGAGTCATTATTTATGGAATAATAATGGTCAATTTAAGGCTTTGTGTTGGTTCGATTTGGTAGGAAATTTGAGTTTTTAACTTTTAAAAGAAGGAGCCTTGGTAAGTGGTGTTATAAGAATAAGTGTGGGCAATTTAACACTAAAAGCCCTTGGTAAAGTGGCAAAAGAAGCCCACTTAGGAGCTACATGTGACGCCACCAAGGAGCAAGGGAGAGCTTGTGTTCGAGTCACAAAATCCTCCTCTTTTTGTTTTTATTTGGACGGCACAAGGGGAGAGTTTTTCTCCCTTCAAACTCTTTTATTAGGTGTAATTATTAAGGGATAATTTAAGCATTTTAATTAGTTTTAACTTGCTTAAACCTTTTGATAATACAAGAGATTTGATAATAGCATTAAGGATATTATTTTTATTAAAAGGGATTATTAAGTGATTAATTCAAATCATTTGAATTAATTGAAATGTGTGGCCAAGAGTACTTGGAGAGGTTGCCGAAGTTTTGAACTCCTTGAACAAGGAGGTGTGGACTGCAAGGCTACTAGGTGATGGCCGAATGTGGGACTCCTTGGTGAAGAGGAGTTGGCTAGGAGTTGGACTCCTTGTTGCCAAGGATGGACGGCAAGCATTAGGGGAGGGGTGCCGAATTTCTTTATAAGCACCCATCCATCAATAGGTTTTCTTTTTTCTCACTTTTGCTAGTTGACGAAACCCTCAACCTCTCCTTGTTCTTCTTTTATTTCTTTCCCTTCTCTTAAAAGACCTTAGCCAATTCCCTACACATCAACCTCTCCTCTATCTTCTTTCTTTCCTCTTCTCTTTTCTTAGTTAGCCGAATCTACTCCCTAGCCATAGCCGAATTTCCCCTCTCCATATTTTCAAAGCTTTGGCCGAATATACCTCTCTAGAGTGCCGAAATTCCCTTCTCTTTGGATGCACTTTTGCCGAACCCTAAAGGTGGTATAAGACTCTTGAGACTCTCCTTCAATCGGTCATAAGGTGGTAAGTGATCTTGGCTGAATGCCATCTTTCTTTTCTCTCTTTGTGCATCGATTTCTTTTACAAGGAGGGTGCCGATTTCGGCAATGGTTTCTAAACGGTTAGTAACCGATTCTTGTTAGGTACTCGGGGAAGTGAAGCGATCGATTGGGCCCGATCTCTAGTATTCGGTTGGTGATGCGTAACGGTGAGATCTACTTTAATGGTCGGTGATATTTGTTTTAGCCAGAAGGCTACTAACTTTAAGTCTTAGATTCATGATATCGAAAGCGATTTGGGGAGTGAGGTGTTGCGGTTGGTGTCCAAAAGTGTGAAGGTGAGATTTTGGGTTCACAAGGAACCCTCCCAATAATTTGATTTGGCCGAATAGGCCTAAGACTAATCCCTAGTTGGCCGAATATAGGTACAAAGTGAGATCTAGGGGGCAACGTTTCTTCTCGGGATTTAGAACATCCAAGGGTGACAGTGTGTACATACACACTTATAATAGTTAATTAAGTGTATATTATGTGTAAATCTGCTCTATGTAGATGTGGCAATAGTACCTTAATGGTACAAGCGAGGATCCCGTAAGTCTCTATATGTATGAGATGGATAATATGCTTTTGGGAAGCATGGATTATTTGATACATGTGATGTATGTATGTTCTGTTATTAACCGCTTGACATGGGTTGATGAGAGGAGGGGCGGTGATATCGTCTTGTGAGCACCGGTGCTTTGGTAGCACATTTGTGACTATATGTCACGGAGGTTTGGTACCTCCAGAGGTTTGGTACCTCATAGCGACTTGTCCCTATGGTTAACACCACCGTGTGGGTTGGCCCCACTTGAGATATGGGATCGTCTGCGGTGATTTGGTATCACACGATGGGTTGGCCCCATCACCCGATTTGTGTCTACGGACACGGTGCTTTAGTAGCACATTGTGACTATACGTCACCAGGTGGTTTGGCACCACCGGTGTTTTGGTAACACATCGTGACTACGGTCACCAAAGTGGTTTGGTACCACGTGGGGTAGACAAAGGTGTTTGGATGGTTAGGTTGGGTACATGATACTTTGCTTAATTAAGCTGTTATATGTTGTGTATGAAATGTTGTATTAACAGGGAAGGGTTACATCTTGAGTCTTGGTGACTCACCTTCTCCTTTAACATTTTTCAGTGACTCGTAGATGGCGGTTGAGGAAGCCAGGTGGGACTCGAGGCGGCCATGCAAAGGATTTTAATTTCTGAGAACTTTAAAGTTGTTTAATTCTTATTTTGGGTTGTAATAAGGCCTCCATAAACTATAGTTGCGTTTTATTTTTTTATGTTGGATATTTACTTAAAACTATGTCATTAAATTGAATTAAATCACATGTTTTCTTAAGTTAACACGAAAGAGTTTAATCGTGCCATCGGGTACACTTGAAACTGGTAAAACAATTGGACTTAATTAAAATTTCGAATTAGATCTAAAGGTAGCTTTAACGGACAAAATCAAACGAGGGGTTTTCAATGGAAAATTAAATGTTTTTCGAAATAGCGTTCACAAGGTTTTACTTCGTAATAACTCAAATTCGGTCGTAGTGTTTGGGCCGGGTTTGGGTTGTTCTGAGTGGTATCGAGCCAAGTTCAAAGCTCATTTGTGGGGGCCCAAGGCCCAAAAATGTTTTTGTAGGCCTTATGGTATGATTTCTGGGTTTTTAAGCGGCATGGCCCGAGTCTCCACAGATCCATCCCGGTGTAAGTACATCTAAACCTTTTGGGAAATATATTACTGTAGAAGGGTAGGAAGCATGGAACGTAGATAGACTTATAGGACTTGGACCCTAGGGTTAGATTACTCAAACACAACGCAAACATAAGACTTAAAGAACTAAACCCACCTATGACTTAGTCAATGAGCTAGGGTGTGGTAACCCCACACGCATGTCTAGGATTGGATCCGGAAGAGCTTGGTATTTAAGCGGTCCTCGTGACTCACCTCCTCTTCGCAGTATCCTGCAGTGCGTAGCTTCAGTCACCCTAACTCGGAAGGCTCGATGGTGTGGTAACCTCATGCGCATGTCTAGAAAGGTTCGGTGAGAGCTTGGTATTTAAGCGGTCCGCGTGACCCACCTCCTCTTCACTTGAAGTCTTCCTGGTGCGTAGCTTTGGTTCACCCTCGACCGGGGAGGGCTTGGTCATAGGCTAAACACAATGATTAAAACCCAAAAAGGAATCGACCATGTTTTGAAAAAGAAGGAAACAACAAGCCTAATGTTTTCAAAACTTGTCCAATAACCCTCTTAAACCCTAGAACACTTAGTATACCATGTTTTTCTCGGAAAACTTGACTTGTGGAAAATTACAAAAAATTACCCTTAGGAGTAAAATTACCAAAATGCCCCGACCCATAAAATATTAATTCGACGGTTTTGCTTAAAAATTTCAACTATTTTACAAATATCAAGTAGCTTAGCTTTGGAAATCATCGAGAAAATATTTTGGTTACGGAAAATTACTGAAAATACCCACATAGGAAAAAGACGAAAATACCCCAGGGTTAGTAATGGGCGAAATGTCCGATGAGTGAATAGGTATGGAAAGTATTAAGGAATGGATGCATGAACTCCTTTGTGTGAACTAGGATAGGAAATCAAACATTGTTTGCTCGAAAGAATCTCTGATTAAACCTCGTCCATAAAACTTCTTCGCGAGTAATAAAGTGAAACAAATGCTAACGCATAAAATTTTTCTTAATCGAGTTAAAAGCGCGGTAGATAGAATGAGTTCTAGAGGGCGTGGGCGCCGTGGGCGTGGTAGGGTAGGATGACGGTGTCCGCAACCCGTCAGTCGGGACAAGGTTCGAGAAAATGAGGTACCACCGCCACCACCACCTCCTACTTTTAGAGTGAGGCCGGAGAGCGGGCCGGTGGCGAATCGGTATCGCAAGTCGTGTTGCGAGTCTTGGAGATGGTGGTGGGGTGGTGGAAATGTTGGAGCTCGGAATCGTCCCCGAGCGACTCAGATCTAACGGAGCGGAGGTATTCCGAGGTGTGTCGAGTGGCACCCGGTCTTGTGGAATCGGCTAGAGTCAACCGAAAGGATCATGGATGACCTTGACTGATGAAGAAGAAAAGTGAAAGGCGGCGATGTCGCTTCAAAGGATGAAGCGTGTCGGTGGTGGCTTACGGTTCGAGATGGGGCTACAGTAGATGATTTGACTTGGGAGTATTTCGTAACCGCCATCGGAAAAAGTATGTAGGCATTAGCTACACCGACGCCAGCAGAGAAAGGCTTTTCTCGGGATTAGTTCAAGGAACTAAGTCCGTGTGTCGAATATGAGGCAAATTTCTAAGGTGAGTAGATATGCGAGAGGCATCGTGTCATCGAACATGAGCGCGTGTCCGCTTTGAGGATGGACTCGAGATGATTTAAGATTCTTGATTGCCCCACAAAGAGTTCGTGAGTTCTCATCTCTAGTGGAGAAGGCTAAGGTAGCCGAGGGAATCAAGGAGGCCGTGAGGCGGAATATAGTAAGAACAATCGGAAGAGAAGTTTTGGGTCACCGGGTCAAGCGGAAGTGCTCGAGAAAAGGCTAGGCCAGTGGGTCTAATCGAGCAACAGGCCCACGATCGCTGTCGAGGCCGGCTCGAGTGCAATCGCCGTGGAAAGACCCATTGGGGAGGATGTTGGACCGGCGATAAGGGATGTTTTGAGTGTGGGTCTTTGGAGCATCGCGTCGAGATTGTCCCCGAAACTAAACTAGCTAAGCGACGGAAGAAGGACGAGTAACCGTGCTCAAGATAGAAATGTAGGACCACGGAGGGGTCGTGGTAATGGTAGAGGAAACAACGGTCCCAACCGAGGTCGTGGAACTCAAGGCGGAGGTTCAGGGCAACACAGAGGCTAGGCACTGGGTTTGGTTTACTGTGAGGTGTCGCGAGGAAGGTGACGCACCGGATGTCATAACCGATGCGTTTCTAATTTTTGGTTTTCCTTACGTTGCATTGATTGATGTGGGCTCGGCGCACTCGTACATTGCTAGTAGTGTGGTAGGAACTATGGACCTAGACTCAAACCGCTTCTAGGGAGATGACCGTAGTTAGCCCCTTAGGTCACTCCGTAGTCGTAGATAAACTCTATAGAGGCGTACCCTAGAACTCCAAGGGGTAGTATTTGTAGTGATCTAATGGAACTACCGCTTTGGGAGTTCGATTTGATCCTTGGTATGGATTGGTTGGTTAAGTACCAAGCGAGTTTGGATTGCGCTAAGCGCATGGTCCTTAAGACGCATGAAGGTGATGAAGTGGTTATGATAGGAGATAGAAGGAATTATCTATCCAACGTAGTGATCGCCTTGAAGGTGAAAAGATGGTCAAGAAGGGTTGTGAGGCGTATTTGGTTCAAATCGTGCTTTGGAAGCTAAGGAGTTGGTAGTTGAAAAGGTCCGAACGGTTGGGGAATTTGTTGATGTATTCCCGGAAGAACTTCCGGTTTGCCTCCGGATCGAGAAGTCGAGTCGGTATAGACTTGCTACAGAACGGCACTGTGTCTATAGCACCATACCGAATGGCACCAAAGGAATTGGTGGAGCTAAAGGCTCAAATTCGTGAGCTCTTGGATAGAGGGTTTATACGACCAAGCATATCTCCGTGGGGAGCACTGTGTTGTTTGTCAAGAAGAAGGACGGTTCTATGCGGATGTGCATCGACTACCGTCGATTAAATAAGTTGACGATCAAGAACAAGTATCCGTTGCCTCGGATTGACGACTTGTTCGATCAACTGAAGGTGCCTCGGTGTTTTCAAGATAGACCTTAGGTCGTTATCATCAACTTAAGGTAAAGGAGGCTGATGTTCACAAAACGGCATTTCGAACTCGGTATGGGCATTTTGAGTTCTTGGTAATGCCATTTGGGTTGACCAATGCGCCAGGTATGTTTCATGGACTTGATGAACAGTAGTATTCCAAAGAAGATTTGGACCGGTTTGTCGTGGTGTTCATAGACGACATATTGGTTTATTCAAGGACAGAAGAGGAGCATGACAAGCATTTACGGATAGTTCTGCAAGTATTGAGGGAGAAGCAGTTGTATGCCAAATTTAGTAAGTGTGAATTTTGGCTTGGGGAAGTGGCTTTCTTAGGTCATGTAGTGTCAGCCGAAGGAATTAGGGTAGACCCCCGCAAGATTGAGGCAGTATTGGAGTGGAAACCACCTAGGACGGTGGCTGAAATACGAAGTTTTCTGGGTTTAGCAGGATACTATCGGAGATTCGTGGAAGGATTCTCCCTAATAGCAGCGCCGTTGACTAAGTTGCTAAGGAAGGGTGTCCCGTTTGTATGGACGGAAAAGCAAAGAAGAAAGATTTGATAAGCTAAGGAAGATTTTGACTGAAGCTCTCGGTTTTGGTGCAACTGAAGCGAAAGTTATTCACGATCTATTGTGATGCATCTCACACCGGTTTGGGGTGTGTGTTGATGCAAGATGGGAAGGTAGTAGCCTATGCATCCCGTCGATTAAGATCGCATGAGGTTAACTACCCAACTCACGACTTAGAATTAGCAATGGCCGTCTTCGCTCACGAAGATATGGAGACATTACCCGTATGGAGAGAAGTCGATGGTCTACACGGATCACAAAAGCTTGAGGTATCTTCCACTCGGAAGGATCTCAATCTGAGACAGCGTCGATGGATTGAACTACTAAAGGACTATGATTGTTCAATCAAGTACCATCCGGTAAGGCTAATGTGGTAGCCGACGCATTAAGCGGAAGGTGGTGACGGACTTAAGAGCAATGTTCGCTCGGTTAAGTCCAGTATGATGATGGGAGTCTTTTGGCGTAACTTCAAGTAAAGCCGACTTGGATTGAGGAGATTAAAGAAAAGCGGTTAGTGGATGAAGGCTTGAGCTCTAAGAGGGTACAAGTTCTAGACGGTGGATTGGAAGGATACCGCTTGTCTAGTGATGGAGTGCTTTTTTTCAAGGACGGGTATGTATGCCAAAAGATACTGGATTTAAGGCGAAAAATTCTCCAAGATGCACATAGCGCCCATACGCTATGCACCACGGAGGAAGCAAAATGTATGGAGACTTGCGGAAAGCAGCTTTTGGTGGCGGGGTTGAAGCGTGAGATAACGGAGTTCGTAGGAAAGTGTCGACGTGTCGGCAGGTTAAGGCTGAACATCGGTCACCATCGGGACTACTTCAACCGATAAAGATCCTCAATGGAAATGGGAGAGGATCACCATGGATTTTGTTAGTGGGCTACCCCTTACGCCCACTAAGAAGGATGCGCTTTGGGTAATTGTGGATCGCCTAACTAAGTCGACTCACTTCATGCCTGGTGAGAATGGATTACTCACTCCGAAGCTAGCAAGGTTATATGTGGTGAGATAGTCGATTGCATGGTGTGCCAATGTCGATTATCTCGGATAGGGATCCGAGGTTCACGCGAGGTTTTGGAAAGCGTTGCATCAAGCTTTGGGTACACGGTTAGATTTCATCTGGCTTTCCATCCACGATCGACGGACGATCGGAAAGGGTGATCTGATTTTAGAAGACATGTTAAGAGGTTGTGTCTTGGATTTTTGTGGTAGTTGGGAGGAGTATCTACCACTAGCGGAATTCGCTTATAACAATAGTTATCAAGCGAGTATTCAAATGGCTCCATACGAGGCCCTATATGGACGGAAGTGTCGTACTCCTACGTGTTGGACGGAGTTGGGAGAAAGACAAGTTACGGGTCCAGAAGCGTAACCGAGACGGAAGACAAAGTCAAGGTGATTCGGTCTCGTCTCAAGGAAGCATCGGATAGGCAGAAGTCTTATGCCGATCTCAAACGCAAGGAAATGGAGTATGCTGTGGGAGACAAGGTCTTTCTGAAAGTGTCGCCTTGGAAAAAGGTGTTGAGATTTGGACGGAAAGGGAAGTTAAGCCCAAGGTTTATTGGGCCATATACCGTTGTGAAGCGAGTAGGACCAGTGGCTTATCAGTTAGAGTTGCCGGCAGAACTAATCGAGATACACGGCGTCTTCCACGTATCAATGCTAAGACGGTATCGGTCGATCCTTCGCGACGTTGTGCCGATGGCGGAAATCGAGGTGAACTCGGATTTATCTTTTGAGGAAGAACCGGTTCGATTATAGATCGAGATGTGAAAGTTCTACGAAGGAAGCGGTGCCTTTGGTAAAAGTGTTATGGCGGAACCACGGAGTGGAAGAAGCTACGTGGGAGCCCGAGGAGGTGATGCGGCGGCAATACCCCATCTCTTTTGATCAAGGAATTTCGAGGACGAAATTTATTTTAAGGGGGTAGAATCGTAACATCCCAAATGTGGGGTTATTTGGAATTTGATAATTTTTCTTATGTATGAATCACTGAGTCATTATTTATGGAATAATAATGGTCAATTTAAGGCTTTGTGTTGGTTCGATTTGGTAGGAAATTTGAGTTTTTAACTTTTAAAAAGAAGGGAGCCTTGGTAAGTGGTGTTATAAGAATAAGTGTGGGTAATTTAACACTAAAAGCCCTTGGTAAAGTGGCAAAAGAAGCCCACTTAGGAGCTACATGTGACGCCACCAAGGAGCAAGGGAGAGCTTGTGTTCGAGTCACAAAATCCTCCTCTTTTTGTTTTTATTTGGACGGCACAAGGGGGAGAGTTTTCTCCTTCAAACTCTTTTATTAGGTGTAATTATTAAGGGATAATTTAAGCATTTTAATTAGTTTTAACTTGCTTAAACCTTTTGATAATACAAGAGATTTGATAATAGCATTAAGGATATTATTTTTATTAAAAAGGATTATTAAGTGATTAATTCAAATCATTTGAATTAATTGAAATGTGTGGCCAAGAGTACTTGGAGAGGTTGTCGAAGTTTTGAACTCCTTGAACAAGGAGGTGTGGACTGCAAGGCTACTAGGTGATGGCCGAATGTGGGACTCCTTGGTGAAGAGGAGTTGGCTAGGAGTTGGACTCCTTGTTGCCAAGGATGGACGGCAAGCATTAGGGAGGGGTGCCGAATTTCTTTATAAGCACCCATCCATCAATAGGTTTTCTTTTTCTCACTTTTGCTAGTTGACGAAACCCTCAACCTCTCCTTGTTCTTCTTTTATTTCTTTCCCTTCTCTTAAAAGACCTTAGCCGAATTCCCTACACATCAACCTCTCCTCTATCTTCTTTCTTTCCTCTTCTCTTTTTCTTAGTTAGCCGAATCTACTCCTAGCCATAGCCGATTTCCCCTCTCCATATTTTCAAAGCTTTGGCCGAATATACCTCTCTAGAGTGCCAAATTCCCTTCTCTTTGGATGCACTTTTGCCGAACCCTAAAGGTGGTATAAGACTCTTCGAGACTCTCCTTCAATCGGTCATAAGGTGGTAAGTGATCTTGGCCGAATGCCATCTTTCTTTTCTCTCTCTTTGTCCGTCGATTTCTTTTACAAGGAGGGTGCCGATTTCGGCAATGGTTTCTAAACGGTTAGTAACCGATTCTTGTTAGGTACTCGTGGAAGTGAAGCGATCGATTCGGGCACGATCTCTAGTATTCGGTTGGTGGTAATGCATGGTGAGATCTACTTTAATGGTCGGTGATATTTGTTTTAGCCAAGGCTACTAACTTTAGAGTGCCGATTCATGATATCGAAGCGCGATTTGGGGGAGTGAGGTGTTGCGGTTGGTGTCCAAAAGTGTGAAGGTGAGATTTTGGGTTCACAAGGAACCCTCCCAATAATTTGATTTGGCCGAATAGGCCCTAAGACTAATCCCTAGTTGGCCGAATATAGGTACAGTGAGATCTAGGGGGCCAACGTTTCTTCTGGGATTTAGAACATCCAAGGGTGACAGTGTGTACATACACACTTATAATAGTTAATTAAGTGTATGTTATGTGTAAATCGCTCTATGTAGATGTGGCAATAGTACCTTAATGGTACAAGCGAGGATCCCTGTAAGTCTCTATATGTATGAGATGGATAATATGCTTTTGGGAAGCATGGATTATTTGATACATGTGATGTATGTATGTTCTGTTATTAACCGCTTGACATGGGTTGATGAGAGGAGGCGGTGATATCGTCTTTGACGAGCACCGTGCTTTGGTAGCACAATCGTGACTATATGTCACCAGAGGTTTGGTACCTCCAGAGGTTTGGTACCTCATAGCGACTTGTCCCCTCGTGGTTAACACCACCGTGGGTTGGCCCCACTTGAGATATGGGATCGTCGCGGTGATTTGGTATCACACGATGGGTTGGCCCC
The DNA here is from genome assembly GCA_025698515.1 of Gossypium sturtianum. Taxonomy (NCBI): domain Eukaryota; kingdom Viridiplantae; phylum Streptophyta; class Magnoliopsida; order Malvales; family Malvaceae; genus Gossypium; species Gossypium sturtianum. The sequence continues at coordinate 49,367,489 of CM046943.1, forward strand.
ATCACCCGATTTGTCTACTCACGGACACGGTGCTTTGGTAGCACATTGTGACTATACGTCACCAAAGGTTTGGCACCACCGGTGTTTTGGTAACACATCGTGACTACGGTCACCAAAGTGGTTTGGTACCACGTGGGGTAGACAAAGGTGTTTGGATGGTTAGGTTGGGTACATGATACTTTGCTTAATTAATCGTTATATGTTGTGTATGAAATGTTGTATTAACCGGGAAGGGTTACATCTCGAGTCTTGGTGACTCACCTTCTCCTTTAACATTTTTCAGTGACTCGTAGATGGCGGTTGAGGAGCGGTGGGACTCGAGGCGGCCATGCAAAGGATTTTAATTTACAGAACTTTAAAGTTGTTTAATTCTTATTTTGGGTTGTAATAAGGCCTCCATAAACTATAGTTGCGTTTTATTTTTTTTTATGTTGGATATTTACTTAAAACTATGTCATTAAATTGAATTAAATCACATGTTTTCTTAAGTTAACACGAAAGAGTTTAATCGTGCCATCGGGTACACTTGAAACTGGTAAAACAATTGGACTTAATTAAAATTTCGAATTAGATCTAAAGGTAGCTTTAACCAGACAACCGAAACGAGGGGTTTTCAATGGAAAATTAAATGTTTTTCGAAATAGCGTTCACAAGGTTTTACTTCGTAATAACTCAAATTCGGTCGTAGTGTTTGGGCCGGGTTTGGGTTGTTACACTTCGGGTCGGAGACTTAGATGCCATGCCAGAAAACCTGCTCATTTCACGAAAATTTTCACAAAACTTATTTGGGCTCGATTTTGAAAACGTTATGGGCTTTATACCCAAAGCCGAGAGTTTAAAACCTGGCTCTGATACCAAACTGAAACACCCCAAAACCCGGCCCACGAACCCTGACCGGATCTGGTATGTTCCTGGAGTAAAACAGTTCAAAACTTGTTTGTTTCTTTGGAAAACTTTGGGTGATTTAGGAGAAAAATTTGGATTGGGTTCAAATTGAAAACATCGTTATTCTCAAAGATTAGGATTTATAAAACTTTATTGTTATATTTCAAAACCATAAGTTAAAGGAAAAAGTCGAGTTTTTAGAGTTTACTATTTAAATTGAAAATCATTTGTGTTAGGTGTTAAAACATTTAAAGATTTATTTTGAAGAAAAGTTGCTTAAACTTTAAATTGATAAAAATTGTATCATAATAAAATAAATAAAAATGCATGCATAATCAGTTTATAGCTATGGCCTTATTACATTAAAACAAAACCCGAATAAATCCAAAATACTTGGAAATAAAAAGTCCAAAATTAAAATAAAGTCTGAGTTGAACATGGCCACCACTAAGCTCCCGCCGACCCTGGGTCCGTTCTTGAGTGTCACCTGAAAAATATCCCACAACGGGGTGAGTCAAACAGACTCAGTGTGTATAACCAACACTAAGTTCCAACGATTCAGGCATATCATATCATATCATACGTATATATAACAGATAGAAATAATGATGCAAACCCGAACCCATACCTAGATAACCATCCGCTACACATCACCCGTACCAACCAAAGACACCGTGGGGACTACTAAGTCGACCCTCCATCCGCTACACATCATCGAAGCGCGCGTCATTTGCGACGACTTGCTCATCGCCCTTATAAATTTTGTGGCATAGCCACTGTGACATTATTTTGTGACATAAGTCACCACATTCGATTTCGTGACATGAGTCACCACATTCGAATATTATGGTATAAACCACGGATCACTTCCCCTTTCCATATAACCCATATGCCCCATGTCATACGAATATGCAATATCATGCCTTATGCCTTATTCCACATTCTTATCGATATTCACATATGTACCATATTCAAAATATTCATATCATAATATTATTCATATCATTTATTAACATAATGTTAAGGTTACTTACGTGAGTACTTTGTACCATCACATGGTACCTTTGCCCACTTTTCACATTATTATAAACACATATATTAAATTGATGCCATAAATCTATTAAGAGTTAGTGTGGGGTACACACCTGGTTTACTTAATGCTTTCACTGAAATCCCAAAAATCCCGATCTAATGCTTTAGATCTCTAGTTCCTTCTTGGCCGATTTGATTACTAATCAAATCCGAAACTTTGTGATGTTCCCTCTTGCAATCGGCCAACTACTAATTCACTTAACCGGTTAATTTTGGCTTTTGAATAAATAAGAAATAGATCTGAATCACCAAATATGGCCTTAGCCGAATGTCAGATTCATTTACCTTGTGGATCTAAATCCCGAAAAGTGTCCCTTGGTTGGTATCTGTCGAAATACCTATAAGCTCATGTTAGATCTGATTTCCAATACTTAATGGACACCATACATGGCCTTCAGCCTAATATTGCACTTTACTTACCTTGAAGAATCAAATCCCGAATGATCTCCCTAGAAGTCGGCTACCCCAAAATCCTGAAAAGATCCTTCATAGTTTCGGCCAAAGAGTGATATTGGGATTAGTTCCTAAGTTTCAGCTAAAAGAAAAGAAAGGAAATTGAATAGCATCTGATCTTACCCTTAATGTCTTTGTAGTCGATTGCTCCCTGCTTAAATCCACGAGAGAAATTTGGCTATGGCTAGAAAGAACTTGCTTTCGGCTTTTGAGATTTGCGAAAAGAAGAAGAGAAAGGTTCAGTAATTTCGAAAATGGTGATAGATAAAGATTCGGCTACCCACTCAAACACTAGATTTACCTTGTTATTCTCCTATTTTTCCTCTTCCTTGCACATTCAAAATAATTTAAAATAAATCCTTATTTATCTTCTGCTTTAGCCGAAATTTTCAAAGGAATTTAATCACATCTTAAACTCATCCCTCAGTGCCCCATTGCCGTCCACCTCTCTTGCTCCTTGCTGCAAAATAAAACTCTTTTATTTGCTTCCCTTGTGGCTCGAACTCAAGCCCTTCTCCACTGCTTGAGGCGTCACTTACCAATGCCTTAAGTGGCGCCTCCTTGCCACTTTAACAAGCTGATTCTTATGTCCAATTTCCCCTACAATTTCTCTTAAGGCCTATCAGGCTTAGCTCCTCTTTAAAACTTAAAATTCAATATTTTTCTAAGGCATTCACCTACACTCTTAAGGTTCTAAAAATTCATAAAACATATTTACAACACACACAGGCATGCTACTTCACATAATTACGCAATAATGCACAAGCCATAAATCCCGGATATTGCACGATAACTCGACATTTACTTGTCACTTTATTACTTGTTGCGATCGTGTACACTTGCACATTTTCGTCGTTCCAAGTTTTTGGCGCCGTTGTCGGGGACTGTTTTTAAAAGTCATTATTTGTGAATTTGTTAATTTTGAATTTTGGTTTATTTTCCTGTTCAATTTTAACTTAATTAATTTTTCTGTGTTTATTTCAAGTGTTTATGGGTATTGACTGAATTATCGATTTACTCCCTGTTGACCCTGAGATTGAAAGAACTTTTCAACAGCGAAGAAGACGAGCAAGCCAAAGAAGGACTGAAGAGATGAATTTCGAAAATCCAAACCAAAATCCAAGAGGAACATTCGCTTATAATACTCACAATCTGATCATTGTTGCCGATGGTAGAAACTGTGCCATTCAATAATATGCCATTCCTTTATTCAATGAGCTCAATCCGAGTATTAAGAGACCCGAAATCGAGGCACAACAATTTGAGCTGAAGCCGGTCATGTTCCAAATGTTGCAAAATATGGGTCAATTTAGTGGGATTCCTACTGAAGATCAACATCTTCATCTTCGACTCTTCATGGAAGTGAGTGACTCGTTTAAACTAGTCGGGGTGACTGAGGACGCCTTGAGACTGAGATTATTTCCATACTCCTTAAGAGATAGAGCACGAGCGTGGTTGAACTCCCTACTGTCTGGTTCCATAACTACATGCAAGAGTTGGTTGAACGTTTCTTAATGAAATATTTCCCTCCATTTTAACCCCCAAGATCTGAAATGAAATCACTTGATTTTAGCAACTTGATGAAGACATTCCTTGCTGCGTTCAAATGGAGACTTTCTATATTGGTGTCAATATTCATACTAGAATGATGGTGGATGCTTCGACAAATGGAGCCCTTTCTTTCTAAGTCTTATAACGATGCTTACGAGATTATTGAAAGAATTGCCAATAATAACTATCAGTGGCCAACCAACCGAGCAGCAGAAGTACATGAAGCGAAAACACTTGCTTCTTTGGAAGCCCATGTATCCTCTATATCTTCTATGCTTAAGAACATAATTGTTAATGTTTTCAATGGTAATCTGTTATGTCAGCAGCCAAACTAGTTCGATAATATTTCTTGTGAATACTGTAGAGATGGCCATTTCTTTGAAAATTGCTTATCGAATCAAGAGCCAAATTATTACATGGGAAATCAGAATTGGAATGGTCCTCAATCAAATTTTTACAACTCTTCATGGCAGAATCATCCAATTTCTCCATGGAGTAATCAATGGGTGGACCATAGCGACTCTATTATGCCATTTCGACCAAATTATTTGTCAGGATATTCTCAACAAGTGCAACAACCCCCACCAACAGAATCTTCAAGTGATCTTGAGAATCTGTTGAAGGCATACATAGCGAAGAATGATAGCACTTAAAGAAATTTGGAGAATCAAATGGATCAGCTAACCAATGAACTTCGAAATAAACCCCAAGGTATTTGGCCGAGAGACATAGAAAATCTAAAAATTTTGGGTAAAGAACATTGCAAAGCAGTCTCTTTGCCAAGTGGAAAGACATTGGAGCCCAAGGTGGTTGAGGTTCAAGATGAGCCTGTTGTAGCTCAAGTCAAAGAGGAAGTTCAACCGAGTGTTGAAACTCTTGTATCACATAAGTCAGATTCAATGATCCTTGATGAGGTAAACTTTAAACCAGTTAGTTCTGATTATCTAACACCCTTGTCAGATGCAGAAAAATTTCCACAGAAAAGTTGTCTGATTAAATCTAAGATTCCACCATTGCCATATCCTCAACGATTCCAGAAGCAGGAACGATATACTCAGTTGAAAGAAATTTTTGCTGACTAGGTGACTTTTAATGACTTTGATGCTGCTAAATCCACAGATGTTGTTAAAGACTATTTTGCTATTTCCAAGATGGAATCGCTGGCTTCTACAGAGCTGGAGCTCAATTCTGTAGATGATCCATTAGAATGTATTCTGTTAGCGAATTCACCAAGTGTTGATGAAGACGAGGAATGTTTGACTTTGTTAGAAAATAAAGCAAAGGGATTCACTCAAGCAGTTCCACTGGAATCATTACAGTTATTATCTCGGGGGTACATACAACCAAAAGTGTTGATTGAAGAGCCAGTCAAATTGGAATTGAAGACTTTTCCTCTTCATTTAAAATATGATTATTTGGGTTTATCTCCATTTTTACCTATCATGATTTCAGTTGAGTTCACCAAGAATGAAGAAGAAGAGTCATTTGTTGTTTTGGAAAAGCACAAGAAGGGTGTCAGATAGATTATTGCAGATATTTGAGTCACGGGTTGGATGATTTGTAGGAATTACAGGAAGTTAAACAAGCCCACCAGGAAAGATCATTCCAGGTTTTCTTTCCCTAATAAGATGTTGGACAGATTTGATGGGAAAAAATATGATTTCTTCCTAGATTGTTATGGTTGGTATGACAAATGGCCGTTTGACACCACCATGGTTAATGACGATCTTTAATAAAATGGAGGGACTTCTCTTCACTTTCTCTATCGTTATTTTATATTTTTAGTTTTTTTTCTCATTTGAATAAAATGGTAAACTTAAATAAAATTTTCTTTTGTTCATTACATTAATTAAAATTCTGTCTAGGAGATTGGGACTTAAGCAAGACCATCTGTGACCCCTCCAGTCTGTTTTGGGAGTTTAATTTAATGTAATTTTTCAAAAAATATTTTTCTAAATAGCCTAAAGAATTTAAGTATTTGTTTTGTTAAATAAAGGGTCAACTTTTAACCCAAGCACTAATTTCTTTGAGTTTTCTTTAGTTTACTTTTAGTACAGGAGCTTAGGATCCAAAAAAGAGTTCCCATTGGGCTTAAGACACTGCTAAGAAGGGAAATATTCGACCCTTTCCGCACAAACCTATAGCCATTACCTTGTTCCACCGCCACTCCCAAGTAGCCCAATAGTCCATCTCACTTAACCCCTTAATGTTATAGCCCTTAACTCCCTGAATCACCACCCCGAACACATTCATTCGAAGTCACCAACTACCGCACCTAAACTATCCTTAAAACCTCCACCCTCTTCAACTCTAAGCCTTACCATCGGCTACTCAATCACTTGCCTGAAACTAAAACCACCCTTAACATATTTTCTATGTCCGACACCGAGAGTCCCTTCATCTAGCACCATTTCACGAAGTGAGCAGTTTGATATAATGGCTATACTGCAACACATGCAGTTGCAGCAACAAGTGTAACACCCTTAACCCGTATTCATTGTCGAAATAGGGTTACGGAACGTTACCAAAAATTTTTGGAACATTTACAGACATTTCATGTTAATCACTATCCACTCATCAAGATCATTCATAACGTCCCTTAAATGGACCCTCAAGGCCCAATATATGAACTTTGGAATCGAGTCAGGACTTAATCGGAACCTCTAAGAATTTTTCGTGAAATTTCAAAAATTTTCTATGTTGCAGGGCTCACACGCCTGTGTGGTCTAGGGACATGCCCGTGTGGTCAGGCCGTGTGACTACACACGCCCGTGTCCCTAACTCGTGTAACTCCCTGACTTATAAGGCATGAACAAATTGAAGTCACACGGCCAAGTCACACGTCCGTGTGCTAGGCCGTGTGGCGAATTTTATTTTCAAAATTTAGGTGCAGTTTTCACACGGCCGTGTAACATGCCCGTGTCCAAGGCCGCGTCAACCACATGTCTGAGACACATGCCCGTGCCTCTGCCCATGTGCCCAATTCTGAGCATTCTATTTCTCATTTTTAAGATGCAGGGGACACATGGCCAAATCACATGCCCATGGGACAGGCCGTGTGTCACATATGGTTTGGACACACGCCCGTGTGTCTGCTCGTGTGGACAAAATAAAGCCATTTCCTAGCCTCATTTGTCACCCAAATTTTACCATTTACCTGCACTAAAACATACCAAGTACAATCCAACCATTCCAAGCATTCAATTTAAGCAAATTCCATCATTTATCATGGCATACCATTACATGCATATGTGTTTATAAACTTACATTGGATTAACTTAGGCTTTAACATCATTTGATCACATATACTTAACATAACACATATGAATATATCATAATAGCCTACTTAATCATACCAAAATAAGCCATCACTAGCCATTCTAATGGCTAGGTTACAAAACATCATTTTTCAAGTCACTATTGGCCAAGTTGTCCTATACATGCCATCATACCAAAATGATTTTACTAAGTATACCCAAAATAACGAGTTGATAGTGTGACGATGCTCCAATGATCTCCAACCTTCGCGAGCTTCCGAGCACTATAAAATAGGGGAAAAAAGGAGTAAGCATTACATGTATGTAAGTTCATATAACGGAAACTAAGCTTACCAATACCGTTTATTAAATCTAAGTATACAATATCATGTTTTCCATCCATTAGCAAAATTGCCTAAACACATGCATTCAATCAAACATGTTAGTCACCAAAATATCCATATCAATTAAGTAAACATAGATGAGCTCATCAAGCAATATTCTTTCAAGTCATTATCATTTCATCTCAAATTCTCATACCAGGTCAAGAGTTGTGTCCGTTGAATAATTTAAATTTTGATGGATGCTCAAGTAGTACATTCGAGGTGTACGATTCAATAATCCATCAATTCTTATTCAAGGGTACCCATTAGGGCACTTAACCAAGGAACACAATCTCGAGCCACGTATCATATAACAGGATTACCAGTCCAGGCTAAATCCTTTATATAACGTATGCTCAGAGGAGCTCGATTAGGAATACCAGTCCAGGCTAAACCCTAATCATAATGTAATAGCCCGTTTTTAGTCAAATCAGAATAGTGGTTTCGAGACAACAAATTTGCAGTCAAAATATTTATTTTATTATTATTTTAATGTTGACATCATGATAATGTGATTGTGTGAATATTTCGTTAAGAAATTTTATCGTTTGGTTGGTAAATTTGATAAAAAGGACTAAATCGCATAAAGCGTAAAACTTGAGTTCTATTAGCTAAAGGTCCTTAAGTGGTAATTAACCCATTTGAGAGTTAATGGATGATAGTGGAGTGGTATTTGGTGTAGTTATCAAATATTTTTAAGGTTAAAATTTGTATTTAGTAATTAAAGTATATTAAAACAAAACAAAAATCAAAATTTTGTCCATTTTTCTTTGAATGGCCGAATGTTGAAGAAGAAGATAGCAATTTTACTCATTCTAGGGTTCGTTCACTTTGGAGTCTAATTGTTAAGTGATTTTGACTCGATTTTTAATGATATCTATGTTTTTGAGATCGTTGCATCTAGTACTAGCTAGTCGAGGGTCTATTTTGCAAAACTGTTAAATATTTTGAATGTTGCCATTGATGAATAAACTTGTATTTTGAAGTTTCTTGATAGATTATGAATGTTGATTGTGAGTTATACAAGTTTTGTTAAATGATTTTTAGTGAAAATGCAAAATAGGGATTAAATTGAGAAATGTTGAAACTTTATGGTTAAAATGTGAAATAAATGAAAAATATGGGCTACTATGGGTATAATGGTAATTCGGATAGTATGGGTTCATTTTGAATTTCACTAATTTGTGATTTTATGTAATAAGGACTAAATTGTGAAAATTGTGAAAAATGTAGGGCGAAACTGTAAATGTGCCTTAAAGTATGTTTTGGACTAAATTGAATGAATAATTGATTAAATAAGTTAATTTTGAATATATTTAGATCAAGAAAAATGGAGTTCGGACCTAGATCGAGGGAAGAACAAGGTGTCGGATTAGTTGATCCACGTTATCGTTTTTATGTCCGAGGTAAGTTCGTATGTTAATAAGCATTATTATAGTTGAGATTTAATGCTTTATCTTGAATTGTGGATGAATACAATTGTACAGAAATATTCGACAAAGTTTCGGCTATGTATCGGCACTTAGTGTGCGAGATCAAGATAGCTTGGGCTATGTATGGCACTTGGTGTGCGATTTGAGATAGCTTTGGCTACGTACAACACTTAGTGTGTGAGATATCGAGTATTCAACAGTATTTCGAATATGTATGAGTTTGTTACGGATTGGTACAGGTATGTACATGCATAGTATGAGTCTTAAATCAAAGAAGCTATGAAGTTTGTATAATAAAATTTGAATAAGCATGTGAAAGGTTTGTTAGTAATCACGAATTACATGTTAATATGTTTAAATTGATGATTGGTGTATTTGTTATTAGTTAAGTTTACATCATACGAGCTTACTAAGATTTATAGCTTACTTTGTGAATTTTTCTGTGTTTTATAGTGAATACAAAGCTAGCTCGGATTCGGGGATCGTCATAGACATCGTCACACTATCCAACCTTCACTTTGGTACTTTTGAACTTATGGTTTGGTCATATGGCATGTATAGGGACTTTGAGTCATGATAGTTATATTTTGGTAATTGCTTTGGCCAAATTAATTGGCTTGTAAATGTATATATTTTGGTTTATATATATAGCCATGGGTGATGGCTTAATTTTGGTATATTTGGTATGTTTGAATCATGTGTATATATATATGCTTATGACTTATGTTTATTGAGTTGGTTGTGATGATTGATGATAATAGGTACTTTGAATGGTAAATTGATGACTTGTGGGAATAGGTATGCTTGTGAAATTGGGCCTAATAATGCATCTTTGGTAATAGTCATTTTGATGATTGAGTAGTGGAAACACAAAAAATTACGTGTTTTTACATGCCCTTTTTAACTAAAAAATCATGCTATTTCGGTTAAATACTTGTCGAAAAATAATTACATACTATAAAATAATTAAATTGTGTTAAAAATATGAACATGATGAATTTTAATTAATTTTATAGTTAATTTTGATTAATTTTGACTATTTTCGACAGATTCGCACAAAGAGCGAAAATTGGCTTGACAGACACTGCTCGAAGAATAAACCCGAGAAGAAATTTGAAGTATCAAGGCAAATTTATTTCCAGCCCAAGACGGTCTGATTTTTTAATATTAAATCATAATATAATTAATTTTAATTTATTCCCAATTTAATTTAGGCTAAATAAATTATTATTAATTAATTATGGAAAAAGGGTCTAGTTAAACTGCACTGGTTAAACCGAATTTAGTGAACCGAACCAGCCACCAATTGGGCTGCCTAGAACCGTCCATATGCTGACCCAAATCAGCTTATTAGCTGATTAATTGAGCTTGCAAAGAGGCCCTTGAAGACTTGTCAAAGTTGCATTCAACCCCCTCCACAATTAGTGGCTTTGTAGATGTGCCCCAAGCCATATTTAGCAAAGTTGAAGCCATCAACTTTGCCACATGGGTGGCCAGCCAAGGTGTGGCTCTTTGGCTGCTATTTTTATCAAATTTCAGCTGCCACATTCAGCTATAAATACCCCCTTGGCTGATCATTCAAAGCATCCCTCATTTCTCATTCCCATATCTTCTCTCAAAACTTTTCTCTCCTCTCTCATTTCTTCTTTCATTTTCCTATTTCCTTGCTCTTGTGCCGATTTCTCCCCTTGGGAAAGGGGTCTTCTTCAGCCATCATTGAGCAGCAATTAGAGTGTTCATAAGCCACCTTGATAGCCGAGGACAACAGAGGACGAAGAACGGAGCAATCAATCAAGCCACGGAGAAATTCCGGATTTGCTTCTTGTTCCCTATCTCTTTAAATTTCATTGTTGTTTTGACAAACATGTTTATGAATATTTATGCTATTGGAATGGTTAATTTAATCAGCTTATCTTGAATTTAATTCGTGTTGGTTTGATTGCAAGACGTCCTTTTGAATTATTAAAATTGTGTTTATTCTGTTATAGGCCTCGGTAAAATGCTTGATTAAGTAAAATCATGCCTAAGTTATTCTGGCATTATAATTGTTTAGATAACTAAAGAATTAATTATTTAAACGCATTGAAATTGTAATTAATGGACACAGTACTTAATCAGTGCATTTTAAATTCTTCTAAGATAGTTGAAGATTAGATTAGCGTTGTATTTGGCGATACATATGCCTTGCATAACTTGCATGATTTTTGTGATTAAACTGTTTCAAGGTAAGGATACTTTGTTACCTCACATAGTCTGTTATATGCTTATTAGGTTGAATTAATCAGTTGAATCGACATAGGAATATGCGAGAGTTTGTTTAATTTAATAAGTATGTATGCACAATAACATGTTTACCTTTATAAATATGCTTAATCGGTCGAATTGACATAGGAATATGTACAAGAGATGAATGGAATTTTGATTTGTAAATATGTTCATAAGTTAGCAAATTACCGAGTTGTCGTGAATTTATTCGTAACAAGTATAAGCCTGAGTTTAATAATTCTAAGTTAAGAAATGTAATTAATCCAACACAATTATATCATCTTGATTAAAATCAGCTTTTGAAATCGTGTATTAGAACTTTATTTTATTTTATTTTACTTTGTTTTTTTTTAGTTTTTAAATATTTCTTAAATCCAAATATTTTCCCTTCACCAAAGTGTTTGAAATCATTTTCATAAATAATTCTTTTACAGTCCCTGTGGGTACGATAACCCGACATTTACTTGTCACTTTATTACTTTGTCGCGATTGTGTACACTTGCACATTTCCACCGTTCTAAGTTTTTGGCGCCGTTGCCGGGGACTGTTTTTCAAAGCCATTATTTGTGAATCTGTTTTACATTTCGATTTATTTATTTTCCTATTGAAATTTTTACTTCCTTATTTTTTCTGTGATTATTTCAGGTGTTTATGAGTATAGACCAGATTATTGACTTACTCCCTGTAGACCCTGACATAGAACGAACCTTTCGACAGTGAAGAAGACAAGCGAACCAGAGAAGGACCGAAGAGATAAACTTCGAGAATATGAATCAAGGAAATAGAGCAAACCCTGCTTAGAATCCTATTCTTATTGCTGATGATAGGGATAGGGCCTTAAGACAATATGCCATGCCAGTGTTCAATGACCTTAATCCAGGTATTAGAAGACCCGAAATCGAGGCATAACAATTCGAGCTGAAGCTAGTCATGTTCTAGATGCTTCAGACAGTGGACCAATTCAGTGGAATGCCTACTGAAGATCCTCATCTTCACTTAAGACTATTTATGGAAGTGAGCGATTCTTTCAAGTTAGCCGGAGTTCCCGAAGATGCCTTACTATTGAAGTTGTTCCCATATTCGCTAAGGGACAGAGCTCGTGCCTGGTTGAACTCATTGCCACTAAACTCCATTTCTACATGGCAAGAATTAGCCGAGAGATTCCTCATGAAGTATTTCCCACCAAGCAAGAATGCTAAGCTGAGGAACGAGATCACTGCCTTCCACCAAATAGATGATGAGTCCTTGTATGAGGCATGGGAAAGATTTAAAGAGTTATTACGAAAGTGCCCTCATCATGGAATCCCACATTGCATCCAACTTGAGACGTTTTACAATGGTCTCAACGCTCACACGAGGATGGTAGTGGACGCTTCTGCTAATGGTGCTCTCCTTTCTAAGTCTTATAATGAGGCTTATGAAATTATCGAGAGGGTTGCTAGCAACAAGTATCAATGGCCAACCAGTCGAGTAGCGTCAGGAAGACGAGTTGCTGGAATACATGAAGTAGACGCTCTTACTTCACTCGCATCTCAGGTATCATCAATATCCTCAATGCTTAAAAATCTTACTATTAATGGGTCTAATAGTTTTGCAGCACAGCCGCCTAATCAATTTGAGAATATAGCCTGTGTCTATTGTGGGGAGGGACATTTGTTTGAAGAATATCCGTCGAACCCGAGATCAGATACTACATGGGTAATCAGAACCAAAACCGAGGAAGGCAAGGGTTGCAATCAAATTTTTATAACCCATCGTGGAGAAACCACCCGAATTTCTCCTGGAGTAATCAAGGGGCTAGAACCAGTACCACTTACACCCAACCCAGACCAACCCAGCCGCCTAACTTCCCGCAACAAGTTCAGAAACCAGTTCAAGCTGAAGCATCCAATAGCTTGGAGAGTTTGCTGAAGACATACATGGCAAAGAATGATGCCTTAATCCAGAGCCAAGCGGCTATATCGAAGAATTTGGAGAATCAAGTGCGCCAGCTTGCAACTGAACTTAGGAACCGACCACAGGGTATCTTACCCAGTGATACGAAAAATCTGAGAAATTCGGGAAAGGAGCATTGCAAAGCGCTAACACTGAGGAGTGGAAAGACGATAGAGCCCAATACCATTGAAGCTGGAAAGGAGCCAGCTGACGCTCAAGATTCAGAAGAAGTTCAACCAAGTGTTGAAATCCCAGTTTCACCAAAACCAGAATCTGTAAAACCCAACAAAGTAACCTCAGGACCAGCTAATTCTGATCAACTAACAACTTTGTTAGGTGCAGAATTGCCACCAAAGACGAATCAACCAGAATCAGTTCCAATAATGAAACCACCACCACGCTACCCTCAAAGACTTCAGAAGCAGAAGTAGGAGATTCAATTCAAGAAGTTCCTTGACGTACTCAAGCAACTTCACATCAACATCCTGTTGGTTGAAGCACTTGAGCAAATGCTGAACTACGTCAAGTTCATGAAAGATATATTGTCTAAGAAACGAAGGCTTGGAGAATTTGAGACGGTAGCTCTGACGAAGGAATGCAGTGCATATCTTCAAGACAAACTTCCCCCAAAATTGAAGGATCCTGGATGTTTTACCATACCGTGCAACATTGGAGCAACATATTGTGGTAAGGCATTATGTGACTTAGGTGCAAGTATCAACTTGATGCCTATGTCAATATTTAGGAAGTTGGGGATAGGAGAAGTTAGACCAACTACAGTTACGCTTCAACTAGCAGATCGATCCTTAGCATATCCAGAAGGAAAAGTTGAGGATGTATTGGTACGTGTAGATAAGTTTATCTTTCCTGCTGACTTTGTAATTCTAGATTTTGAAGCAGACAAAGAAGTACCAATCATCCTAGGAAGGCCGTTCCTAGCAACTGGAAGGACCCTTATTGATGTACAGAAGGGCGAGCTCACTATGCGTGTTCAGGATGATCAAGTAACATTTAACTTCTTTAAGTCTATGTGATTTCCTGACACAATGGATGATTGTTCTGCAGTATCCGATTTAGAGGAATTAATAGTGGAGAAGAAACTCAACTGTGTTGAGGACCCACTAGAAAGAATTTTGACATCGGATCCTCCAAATGATGAAGAAAAGGATGACTACTTAGCTTTGCTAGAAGCTAATCAAAAGGGATTTAATCCGCAATCCCATCTTGAATCTTTGGAATTAGAGAAACGGGATCCAAAAGCATCGATCGAGGAGCCACCTAAATTAGAACTCAAGGTATTACCTTCTCATTTAAAATACGTCTATTTAGGTAACGCTTCTACTCTGCTTGTGATTGTTTCAGTAGAATTGGCCACTAATCAATAAGAGAAACTTATCTTAGTTCTGAAACAATTCAAGAAGGCCATCGGATGGATCATAGCCGATATTCGCGGTATTAGTCCGTCTGTATGCATGCACAAGATTATCCTGGAAGATGGCGAAAAAGGGACGATCGATGGACAACGGAGATTGAAACCCATCATGAAGGACGTAGTAAAAAAGGAGATCATCAAGTGGTTAGATATGGGTATTATCTATCCCATCTCAGACAGTTCATGGGTAAGTCCGGTCCAGTGTGTACCAAAAAAGGAGGTATCACGGTCGTAGAGAATGAGAACAATGAGTTGATACCGACTAGAACGGTTACGGGAAGGAGAATCTGCATCGATTACCAGAAGCTGAACAAGGCGACTAGGAAAGATCACTTTCCTTTACTGTTCTTGGACCAGATGCTGGATAGACTCGTAGGACGAGATTACTACTATTTTCTTGATGGATACTCAGGGTATAATCAAATTACAGTAGCACCAGAAGATCAACACAAAACGACATTCACTTGCCCGTACGGTACGTTTGCATTTAGACGCATGCCATTTGGTTTATGTAATGCACCTGCTACATTTCAAAGATGTATGATGTCTATTTTCACTGACATGGTTGAGAAATATTTGGAAGTTTTTATGGACGATTTTTCAATATTCGGAGATACTTACGATGATTGCTTAGCTAATCTAGCTAAGGAACTAAGGCGATGCGAAGAGACGAATCTCGTACTCAACTGGGAAAAGTGCCATTTTATGGTATGAGAAGGAACTATTTTAGGCCATCGGATAACGAGACATGGGATCGAGGTAGATAAAGCAAAGGTAGACGTTATTGAGAAACTCCCACCTCTAACATCTGTAAAAGGTGTTAGGAGCTTTTTGGGCCACGCCAGTTTTTATCGAAGATTTATCAAGGACTTCTCCAAAGTTGCTAAACCCTTATGTAAATTATGGGAGAAGGACTCGAAATTCAAGTTTGATGAGGAATGCTTAAAAGCCTTCAACGATTTGAAGATTCGATTAGTCACGGCACCCATAATCGTCACACCAGACTGGGATTTGCCATTCGTATTGATGTGTGATGCAAGTGACTTCACAATTGGAGCTGTCTTGGGCCAGTGAAGGAACAAAGTTTTTCATCCCATCTACTACACAAGTCGAACTTTATCCAGAGCTCAACTAAATTATACGGTAACAGAAAAAGAGTTACTTTCTATTGTGTTTACTTTCGACAAGTTTCGATCTTATCTTGTAGGTACCAAAGTGATCGCCTATACGGACCACTCGGCAATTAAATATTTACTGGCCAAGAAAGACGCTAAGCCAAGATTGATTCGGTGCGTACTACTACTTCAACAGTTCGATCTAGAAATTCAAGATCGAAAGGGAGTAGAGAACCAAGTAGCAGATCACTTGTCTAGATTGAAGCCACAAGTGGGAAATTCTCCATTTGTACCGGTCCAGGAGACATTTCCAGATGAACACATACTGAAGGTAAATCATGTACATAATATTCCTTGGTTTGCTGATATTGCTAACTATTTGGCTTGTGGTTTGATGCTGATTGATAAAACATATCAACAAAGGAAAAAGTTTCTTCACGATGCGAAGTAATATTTCTAGGAAGAGCCATACTTGTTTAAAAAGTGTGCAGATCAGATGACCAGGAGATGTGTGGGAGAAGATGAAATACCGAAGATCTTATACCACTGCCACTCAGCTCCGAGTGGGGGACACTTCGGAGGTACACGTACAGCGGCCAAAGTATTGCAAGCCGAATTCTTTTGGCCCACACTATTCAAGGATGCATACGCTTATGTAAAGAGCTGTGATCGATGTCAGAGGGTTGGAAATGTCACCAACAGAAATGAGATGCCTCGAACAAATATCATTGAGGTAGAATTGTTCAATGTATGGGGTATTGACTTTCTTGGTCCTTTCCCTCCGTCTTTTGGTCACAAGGTTTGGAACCCCAAGAGCTATTATCAGCGATGAAGGGACCCATTTTGTGAACAAGTGGTTAAAATGGTTGTTAGATAAACATGGAGTGAAACGCAAGGTTGCTACAGCTTACCATCCGCAGAAAAATGGGCAAGCTGAGCTGGCGAATAAGGAGATCAAAGGCATACTTGAGAAGGTAGTTTACCCGAACCGATGAGACTGGTCCAAGAGACTAGATGATGCTTTATGGGCTTACAGAACAGCATACAAGACACCTTTAGGATTGCCACCCTACAGGTTGGTCTTTGAGAAAGCCTGTCATCTACCTCTGGAGTTAGAGCACAAAGCTTACTGGGCTCTTCGACGACTAAACTTGGATCTTAAGCTTGCTAGAGAGAAACGAATGCTCCAACTCAACGAGCTAGAGGAATTCTGAATGTTCTCATACGAAAATGCCAAATTACTTAAAGAAAGACTCAAGAAGTGGCATGACAAGCACATTCGAGTTAGAGAATTTGAAGCAGGTCAGCAAGTCTTGTTATTTAATTCCATATTTAAGTTCTTCCCAGGTAAGTTAAAATCACGTTGGTCCGGTCCATTCACGATTCATCGCGTCTATCCATATGGAGTTGTTGAACTCCAAGGTAAGGGAGGTAATTTTCAAGTCAACACTCAGCATTTGAAACATTACTACGGAGAAAAACCTGAACAGGATCAAATCTTGTTCAGTTTATCAGATATTTAAATTTTTCTTATTTTTAATAAATTATTTAGGGTATAATTTTTTTTGGGTTTATTATGTTTAAATAAATTCTGTCTAGGAGATTGGAACTTAAGTGGGACCGCTTGTGACCCCTCCAATCTTTCCTGGGAATTGATTTTTACATAATTTTCCGAGAAATTAGTCCCTAAATGACAAAATAATTTTTTGGTTTTTCAAATAAAAAGGTCAATTTTGACCCAAGCTTTAAATTGCAACTCGATTTCAAATTTTCATTAAGTCTAGGGACTTAATTGAATTATTTTTAAATTTTGGTTGTTATTTTCGTAAATAATAAAAACTAGGTGCTTCTTTTTGTAAATATTTCCAAAAGGCATCTAAAATAAATATTTTTACTTAATATATATATTTATACAAATATGATAAACTTTAATATATAATTATATCTCTTATAAGCTATATATTAATTTTTATCAACTTAGCTTAGAATTAGGATTAATTTTATTTAATTATATTTCATGTTTATCTTAATAATTTAATAGCAATTGATAATTTCATATGCATATTATTAATTGTTGTTAACTTTGAGTAGGATTAGAATTAGAATATTTTAATTATTAAATTACTCTAAGAGTTTTACTCTAATTCCTATTACTCTCACTATAAATTCCACCCATGCCTCTTCCCACTCATTCATCACTCAAAACCCAAAACCCAAGTGCCGAAACCTCCTAGCTGAAGCACCTAGCCGCACGCCCAAGCGTCCAGCAGCTCGCGCACACAGGTGCGCCAGTGGCCTCCCCGTGCCGCTACACTTGCTACTCCAGCCCAGCTGCCCAGGCCGTGTCCTGCTCCTGTGCGCCGCACCTGCGCACGCCCGTGGCCTACTTGCCGCAAGGCCTTGCCCACTGCTGCTTGCGCGCAGCCCCTACCACGTGTTGCAGCTTGCTTCCGCACCCATCCGCCTGCTCACCTAGCAGCCTTCAAACACCCGACCAGTACATCTCTTTCAACCACACATCAAGCCCTTAAGCCTTCAACCTTCCTTTTAAATTTCCATCTTTTGTTTCATAAGTATATTTTAGTTTAGGAGTTCTTAATTTTTACAAGGAAGGTGGTAAGAACAATTTTTTTTTCTTAAGTTTAATTTTATTCAATTATTTAATTTTTCAATTTATTGAAATATTAGTAATTTTTATTAATTAAATTTTTGAAAAAAAACATTTTCCCATCTTATGTTCAGGTCAATCATGCCTCGCAAGAGAACTCGTGCTTTCGCTCAAATCGATGAAATGCAAAATAAGTTCCACTGTGAAGAAGCCAAAGTAAGATACGAAAGTATCTTCAAAAATCAACAGATGCAACTAGAGAAAGGCTTCACATTGAAGGAAAGCAACTACAGAGACTTTATGGCACGTATTCGTCAAGTTGCTGAAGCCCTCAATTGGGAATTATTTTGTGAAAAGAGACCAAGTGCGGATGAGGAACTAGTTCGTGAATTTTATGCGAACTTAACCTCAAGTGAATTGACCGAAGTTCCAGTTCGCGGAATCAAGGTACCAATAAATTCAAATGCTATTAATGAGTTCTTTGAATTACCTGATTTTAAAAACGATGAATATTCTTCTCTGTTGAGCAACATTAAGCCTGAAAATTTGCCAGACATTCTCGAGGAACTTACAGTTCCAGGTTTTAAGTGGACTGTGTCAAAGCAAGGAATCCACACGTGTCGAAGAGAGTATTTGACACCAATTGCTAAGGTATGGTTCTATTTCATCCGTTTCAGCCTTATGCCTAGTTCGCATGGGACTACAATCTCATTAGAGCGAATGGTCCTATTATACTCGATTCTAACTAGAAAGACCATTGATGTGGGCAAAATCATCCTATGAGAAATGCGAAATTGTGCCGTTAGACGTTCTGGCCCGGCCTATTTCCCCTTTACGATAACAATTCTGTGCTTAAAAGCAAAAATCCTTACGGACGTGAAGAAGATAGGGTATAGTCAAGGCACAATCACCGATTGGGACCTCTACCGAGTAGCTAGAGATTCTGTTCTACAACAACGAGTTGAAGAGAGTGAGGATCCCAAAGAAGCAGAAGATGGTCCCACAGAGATCCCGCCAGAGCAATCAACTGAAGTCCCTAGTGAGGCAGAACCAATGGAACCAGAAGCTGAACCTGATACCGAGACCTCAATGTTTGGAGCTCCACCGCCTAGCGTAGATCTTCGTGATAAGCTGCTAAAGCTGATGGACTTAATGCAACACATGCAATGGCAGCAACAAGCCTACTGGAGATACTCAAAAATAAGGGATGACTCGATGAGGAGTGCCCTCAAGAAAATTTATAATGACCTATTTATTTTTGTGCCTGAGTTTCCAGATTTCATATTTGAACCATGGATTTCATTATCGAAGAGGGAGCAAGGTGATTCATGCAAAGGCAATACTGATGGAGCAAAAGATGAGCCGAATTCGGAAGGATCGACAAACAAATAAAAAAGGGAGGACTTCAACTTTAGTTTATTTTTACTCTTAAGTTATTTTAGGATTAGGTTAATTAGGAATTTTTATTTTTGAACAATAAAACAAGAGATAGGAATCATGAATAAAATATGAACAAGTCACAAAGGCTAAAGTGTGGCAATAGGTATATACATGTCTAGGATTGGATTTTGGAGAGAGCTTGGTACTTAAGTAGTCAATTTGACTCACCTCCTCTTTTCTAAAATCCTACCTGGTGTATAGTATCTATTCACTTTAACAATGAGGACATTGTTCACTTTAAGTAGGGGGACCGAAAATTTGAATTAATCCCACTCAGAATAAATTTTTCTTTTAATTATGATTAGGATATATTTTGTTCAAAAAGTTGAAATTTTGTTAAGTATGCTAAACTTCAGTATTAATAAAGTTCTATTATTTCAATAAGTTATTATGTTAGCTTAATAATGATATGAATGTATTTTTCATAAAACATGCAAATTCGTACCATAAAATTTTTAGTTCCCTACGAAAAAATTAGGCATGCATGAAAGTTTAAGTCTTTAGAATTGACTTAGTAATTTCATGAGGCGAAATCCTAGGAAGCATGGAATATTGAAAATGATTTAGGCAACTATTGTTGGACCGTTTGAGCCTTTCAAGCCAACCCTGATAAAATTATCCTTTGAAACCCAACTTTGAGACTATATGGCCTAGTTTTATTTGTACCTTTGCAATATTTAGCCATCACTTTTCTCTTCATTATCTTTAAAATTGTCCCAAACACTACACTCAGTACTATTCAGAATATCGTTAGAAAATAAGTTTGGGGGAGTTGAAAAGAAATATCAATTGCTCGAAAGTTGTAGTACATGAAGCAAGTGCTTGAATTTGATTTGAATTTAAAATAAAAAAAATGTACTCGAAAGAAAATAGATGTATAAAAGAGCATGTGAAAGTATAATAAGTTGGTGTATCAAAGGTAAAAATTCTGAAGGTTCGATTTACGCTGAGTCTAGGGTTTTAAGCAAAAAATTATCTATCTTTTACCTACCCATAGCCTAGCCACGTTACAACCTTAATAAAGACCTATTGATTCAAATTTCTATGCTACCTACATTAGTGGAGAGAAGTTGCTAAGATCAACATATGAAGACATAAGTTAAACTTAATGATTGCAACTTAGTCTTGAATAAGGGAATAAAAAAATCAAATTGGTATGTAACACCCCATACCCGAGTCCGAGGCTTAGACCGGATACGAGAAGTTACTATGCTTGAACTTGCTTAATCATGTACTTACGGGCTATAAAATTTCGTTCCGAATTAAGAACTTATCTTTCTTAATCAACTTGTACTTTTCATGGGCCTACGAGGCCTTAAACTCATGTTCGTAAACTTTCGAAACTCAATCGAAAACTTTTCATTGAAACAGGGGTCACACGCCCATGTGAGTTGGGACACGCCCGTGTAAACCTGAGACACGCTCATGTCTCCTAACCGTGCTTAAAACTCGAGCTTACTGCCAAACTTCACACGGCCATGGCACGCCTGTGGTCCTGGCCCGTGTGAAAAACCTTAGCATTCTGACTTATAACACACGACCATGGCACGCCCTTGGACTTAGACCGTGTACTACAACTTGATATTCTGACTTAAGGTGCAATGGTGCAAGGTACACACGGCTTAGACACATGCCCGTGTGTCCGACCGTGTGGGCACTTAGAGGCTATTTACCAAGCCAATTGCCACCCTGAAATCAAGAGCAAATTCATACTATCTCAACAACTCAAATCACTACAATTTTAATGAACAATATAACATGCTCCATTGATATCAATAACATACATACTTAGTCAATCTTGGCCAATCATTTAACCATTTACAAAAGAATAATAATAAACTTGATAGCCCATGCTTTTGCCCTTTCTAAGATATATACTCAAAATGAAATGTTTCCAATACATGCCATACTTAATAAAAACAACTTGGCTATACCAAAATAGCGGTTGATAGTGTGATTTGAGCTCCGACTTCAACGATCCACAAGTTAGCTTGGCGGGACTACATAGAAAGAAATAATAAAAAACGTAAGCATTTAGCTTAGTAAGTTTGCATAATGCACATAGCAACATACTTGCTTAATATAAACCATTTGACATAAACAATGGCATCATAAATTTCAGCTATAAAGCTTACTTACTCATACTTGATTCTTACATATCTCATGAAACTTACTAGTCTCATACTTGAGAGGTAAACAAGGTACTGTATCACTTGATCACATTGATCAAAGATATACTTTAACATAATAATCATAATCTCGATTCATCATTCATAACATGAATAATACTCATTTTCACTTGGTAATAACTTTACTTACTTAGCTTTCTTGTTATTTCATTTGAGCTTAGCTCGTTTGCCCGATGAATTTATATGAATAACCGAGGATACTAAATCTCATCTAAATTTCGAGGCCATGACTTAACATGGTCTTATACGAAGTCTTTCTTGTTCTCACCAATGCCATGCCTTAACTTGGACTTATATGTGATCTCTTTCTGTTGATAACTTTTCAATGCCAAGCTTGCCTTGGTCTTACATGATAACTTGTTCAATGCCAAGCTTGCCTTGGACTTACATGATAATTTATTCAATGCCAAGTTTGCCTTGGACTTACATGATAACTCATTCAATGCCAAGCTTGCCTTGGACTTATATGATAGCTTGCTTGCTT
This sequence comes from Gossypium sturtianum, assembly GCA_025698515.1. Taxonomy (NCBI): domain Eukaryota; kingdom Viridiplantae; phylum Streptophyta; class Magnoliopsida; order Malvales; family Malvaceae; genus Gossypium; species Gossypium sturtianum. The sequence continues at coordinate 49,390,011 of CM046943.1, forward strand.
GCCGATGCCATGCCCCGGCTTGGTCTTATACGGACTTTCTTGTTTCATGTGGTAGATCGAGTATCCTAAGTTACTCAACTTCAATCGGGGCTTTCTCATGCTTGATCTCATTAATTTCTTTGTTTAACATAACATTGAACATTATACTAAGCAATTTAATGATATAAATTATAAAGCTTAGAAATCATACAAACTTACCTCAATAAACAAAATGTACGTAGATATGCAATTTAGTCCTCGATTTTGTCCTTGCCTCGATTTCGATCCGGGCTTCATTTTTTTTGATCTATAGTCATAAATAGATCATTTAATCATTGACTAAATTGACTCTTAACTCATACTTTGGCAAAATTACTATTTTGCCCCTATACTTTCTCATATTTGCACTTTTGCCCCAAGGCTCGTAAAATAATTTTCGTTCAACTTTCTTACACTACATGCTTAGCTGATTCATTTTCTCTACTATAGCCATTATCAATTCTCATTATTTCTAATAGATATGACTAATTTCAAAACTTTTACAAACTAGTCCCTATGCTCATTTTTCATGAAATTCACTTAGAAAAAGATGTTTATCTAACATCAAACTCTCATAAACTTCCATAAAACATCATTTAGCATGCATGTAATTCATGGGTAGATTTTTGAACATGCATCTTAGCTCATTTTATAGCTAAAAATAGCTAATTCATAATACGAGGACTTCAAAAACACGAAGAATATTAAAATCGGGACTAAGATGAACTTACTAGCAAGCTTGAAAGATGAGCAAACCCTAGCTATGGTTTCTTTGAAAATTTCAGCAATGAAGAAGAAGATGATAATGATTTTTGTCATCTTTTTCCTTTATTAATCATTTAATAGGTAAATGACCAAAATGCCCTTCTCTTAAAAATATCACCAATTACTAACTCATGTCCAATTTTGTCCAAAAATTATGATTTGGGAAAATTGCTATTTAAGGACTTATAATTGCTATTCTAGAGCTATTTCATACAAAATGCTTCTAGAAACTCACATTTTACAACTTTTGCAATTTGGTCCTTTTTGACCATTCAACTTCAATTTAGCAAAATTGCTTCATGAAACTTTCACACTAACATGCAAACATGGAATGAACCTTAAAACTCATAAATTCACCTCAGATATGTGGTCTCGCACCACTATTCCGACTAGGCCCTAAATCGGGCTGTTACATGGTAAGGGTTAGCATGTCTTTGTTAAAGAAGCATTTAGTCAAATTTTGCTATTTAATAGTTTTTGGATGTAATTTGAACGATATATATACTTAAGTAGCATAATTATCAAATTTCTTATTTTTGAGCATTAATATATTGATTTCATGATTTTGGGAAGAATGTTGTTCTGAAGGAGTAGTTCAAAAGTGTTTCCGAGAAAATTATTTTCAAATTTGTGCATTACTCGGGACAAGCAATGAATTAAGTTTGGGGGTGTGGAAACATGAAAAATTACGTGTTTTTACATGCCCTTTTTAACTTAAAATGATGCTATTTTGATTAAATTCTTGTCAAAAAATAATTAAATACTATAAAATAATTAAATTGTGTTAAAAATATGAACATGATGAATTTAAATTAATTTTATAGTTAATTTTGATTAATTTTGACTATTTTCAACAGATTCGCACAAAGAGCGAAAATTGGCTCGGCAGACACTGTTCAAAGAATAAACCCGAGAAGCAATTTGAAGTATCGAGGCAAATTTATTTCCAGCCCAAGACGGTTTGATTTTTTAATATTAAATCATAATATAGTTAATTTTAATTTATTCCCAATTTAATTTGGGCTAAATAAATTATTTTTAATTAATTATGGAAAAAGGGTCTAGTTAAACCGCACTGGTTGAACCGAATTTAGTGAACCGAACCAACCACCAATTGGGCTGCCCAGAACCGTCCATATGCTGACCCAAATCAGCTTATTAGCTGATTAATTGAGCTTGCAAATAGGCCCTTGAAGACTTGTCAAAGTTGCATTCAACCCCCTCCACAATTAGTGGCTTTGTAGATGTGCCCCAAGCCATATTTAGCAAAGATGAAGCCATCAACTTTGCCACATGGGTGGCCGGCCAAGGTGTGGCTCTTTGGCTGCTTTTTTTATCAAATTTCAACTGCCACATTCAGCTATAAATACCCCCTTGGCTGATCATTCAAAGCATCCCTCATCTCTCATTCACATCTCTTCCCTCACAACTTTTCTCTCCTCTCTCATTTCTTCTTTCATTTTCCTATTTCCTTGCTCTTGTGCTGATTTCTCCCCTTGAGAAAGGGGTCTTCTTCAGCCATCATTGAGTAGCAATTAGAGTGTTCATAAGCTACCTTGATAGCCGAGGACAACGGAGGACGAAGAACGGAGCAATTAGTCAAGCCACGGAGAAACTCCGGATTTGCTTCTTGTTCCCTATCTCTTTAAATTTCGTTGTTGTTTTGACAAACATGTTTATGAATATTTATGCTATTGGAATGGTTAATTTAATCAGTTTATCTTGAATTTAATTCGTGTTGGGTTGATTGCATGATGTCCTTTTGAATTATTAAAATTGTGTTTATTCTGTTATAGGCCTCGGTTGTAACACCCCAAACCCGGCCCATGCGTTAAGACCGGATCTGACATGCCACATGAGAAAAACATGTTAAATCCTCTTTATTCGTACTAATATAGATATTATTTAGTTATAATTGAGAAAACGAGTTGATTTGAAATATTTGATAAAGTACTACTAACCTCGAAGGTTGTTTGATAAATCGATAATTTGAACTAAAAAAAATCTTTATAAATCGTAACTTTTAAAAATATCATTGATAGTTCGAGAAAAACTTTCCGAGATAAAATATTTGTAAAAGTTTGTTATGAAATCCATTTGTTAATCTATTTTGGAAAACCTTTATTTAAGTTTTAGAAAAATTCCCATTTAAAATCATTCAAGCAAAATATTAAGTACGACAAACATAAAGCAAAAATAAAATATTCCAGAGGCCTTATTACAACATAAAAACCCAAAATAGTAAGAGTAGTAAAATAAGCAGAAATAGAAATCTAAAGTTCAATAACACCATTACTGAAGTATGGCCTCCACTGAGTCATCCATGGCCCAAATCCACATCACTGACCATTACCTACAAGGGTTAAGAAAAAGGGGGAGTGAGTTACAAGAACTCAGTGTGAAATCCCCTTACCATCATTCACTGGGCCTGAACCCATATGGCAATATCATGGGCCTAAGCCCTTTTACATAACAATCTTAAAATGAAGCAAATGTATGAATGTATGCAACCCAACCCATCCTAGATATCCATCCGCTACACACCACCCGTACCATCCCATCACACCTTTGGGATCAAGTCAACCCACCCCGCCAAACACTCCAATCGCAGGCAAGTTGCCATTTATATTATAATTTGATTGTGGCAAAGCCACCGGAATCATAGTGAAACATATTAACAAACATTTTTGTGCCAAAGCCACCGGGTTACACTTCTCTTCAACATTTTTCCCATCCCTTGCGAAAATTATGTAATGCAACATATATTATAAAACATAATAATTTCAAATATAAACAACAATCATTAATCCAGAGATTTGATACGATAAATCGGCCCATTATCACACTTTGTAGTTCGGCCCATTAGGGCAATCTATCAAATCGGCCCATAGGGGCATTTTCGTAATTCGACCCATAAGGGTATTTTCGTAACTCGGCACTTTTAAGGATTTTTAAGCAATACGGCCCATTAAGGCATTCTAGCAACTCGGCCCTTTAGGGGCATTTCCGTGATTCGGCTCATAGGGGCATTTTTGTAATTCGAAACTTAGGGGCATTTTCTTAATTTTACAAATAATCCCTAATTTGACAAATCTCAGTATTTACGATGTTTAGGCAAATTACTCGATTCATACCATTTTACCGATTTTGAGTTTTTAAGCAACAATGATCGATATTTCTAATATGATGCTAAAACACAAATTTACGGGATTTCGGTGAGATTACACACCTGATTACGGTAAGTATTAAACTCTCTTGATCATCGGCACCTATGACAACATAATACTCGATTAATCTAATGAACGAGATTTTTATTAATCTAAATCTAAATCATCGATCTAAAATACTTACTCTCTAAATTGTGAACGACCACGATTTGTCGATTCTCACCGGATGATGGTCCACAACCCGGTGGAAAATCTCGAATCGCCGATACTGCCCTTCGTTTGAACTTAGGAGTAGGAATCGCAAATCCACTCCTTTTGAGTTCTCCAATCGCTTTTCCTTTTGATTCGGTATCATTTTCCTCCATTGAAAAGATCTCGGTTAGAAAACTATTACTATGAACGAAAATAATCGTTTAGGGATAAGATTCGGCTTACCTCTATTTTTGAAATATCAACGATTGATATAGTCCCTAGGACAAACGTGTATACATAATCATCAATCCGTTTAATCGGAATAACCAAGTATTGAGATATTGAACCTTGAAGAAATCTCTTACCTTGACAATAATAGATCCACTTCGATCAATTGGGCACAAGACTAGAAGTGATTAGGCTAAGATGTGATATTCGGCCAATCCACTAAAGTACTACAAATAGAAGATTATCAAAATATGAGGGAGTGTGGGAAAACACCATTTCGGTTTAGAAACAATACGAAATAACCAAATGATGAGGAATATTCATTCGGCTAAGGAGAAAAAAAATTGAAAGGATTTGAATAAAACACTTACCCGGTTTAATCAAGAAAGAAAAATCCAACTTGTATGATGAGGAAAAGAAGATAATCAAGGTTCGGTTATGGAGAAAATGAGCAAGAAATTCTGGCTATGAAAGTATGGATTAGAGAAGAAGAAGGTAGGGTTGAAGAATTTTGTGGAAAAGAAAAGAAAGATGGAGAAGGAGTGCTTAACTAGTTTCGGTTTTCAAAGGGAAGATGAGTGAAAATAATTTGGTCACAATGGCTAGGTGATTTCGGCAAGACAAAGACGAAAAAAAAACAAAAGAAAAATACCCACTATTGGCTTGAAGTTTCGGCAATGAGAGAACAAGTTGAAGAAAAGAGCACAAAAGAATACTAAAAGAAATTAGGCCTAACAAGCACCAAAATTCTACCAAAAGACTACAGAAATTCTCAATTACTCCCAAGACCCTTCCCAAACCGTGTATACCATACCAAAAGGATCAAAAATTGACCATAAAAACTTTCCAAAACATTCTCCCCAAAACCGGCCAAAATATCCCCCTTCTTGCTCCTTTTCTTTCATTTCTTTCCTTACCATCATCCTTACCTTATTTCCTTAGCCACCTTTCCAAAATTAAAAAGTCTTCCTTGCCTTAAATACATCTATGACCGACACTATGGATGAACAACACAAAAAAATAGTCAAAATTTGCATCAAGTGGGATTCGAACCTCCTCCCTTAAAGCCCTTCATGTGACGCCCCATCCTCTTTACCATATGCTCATTTATGCTAGCAATTTACTCACTTATTTCCATAAGCATTGATGCCATTTACCCTCTCTCCTTAAAGTGCTTAAACACAAAAATTTTACTAAAGCCCAATTCAGCCCCGAGCCTTCTTAGGACCCCTTAAACATACACAATTAATATTTTTAACTAGCCTAACGCAAGAAATAATGCAACACATAAATTCTAAATTTTAGGATGTTACATCTGTAACACCCCAAACCCGGCCTAAACGTTACGACCGAATCTGGCATGTCACATGAAAGGAATGTTTAAAAACTGTGCATTCGTTAAAAAGCTCATATTCTTTATAGTTGTGGTGAGAAATCGAGTTTAAGAAATTTTGAATAAGAAATGGTTTATTATCATTTTAGGAAAATCCCATATTGATCATTTAATAATAAGCAATAAACAAATTGAAAGTCAAAACAAATAAAATACCCAAGGCCTTATTACATAACAAAAACTCAAAAATAAGTCCAAATAAAAGAAACGAATTTACGAGTAAACATATGTATGGCCTCCACGAGTCCACCTCAGCTCCCAAATCCGCGATCTAATGATTACCTGCAAAATTTAACTAAGGGGTGAGTCATCGAGACTCAGTGTGTAAATCCCCATCCAACAGGCCCTTACACAATTTCATATGAAAATATGCATATCATGCACCCAAACCTAGCCATCCAATGCTCCTTTCTCTACCCCGTGTGGTACCAAACCACTGGTGGTGCCAAACCACTGGTGACCCAAAGTCACGATATCCATAATTGTGGTGCCAAACCACTGGTGACCCAAAGTCACGAATAATCCAATGATGGGGCCAACCCATCGTGTGATACCAAATCACCGGCGCCAATCCCAGTATAATCACCGTGTGGGGCCAACCCATTTGTGGTGCTAAGCCACCGACGCGAGAGACGCTATGAGGTGCCAAACCTCGGTGTCCCAAAGACACGAATGTGATACCAAATCACCGGTGACCGAAGTCACGAATCCAATGATGGGGCCAACCCATCGTGTGATACCAAATCACCGGGCGTCAATCCCAGATAATCAATCGTGGGGCCAACCCATCAGTGGTGCTAAGCCACTGGGGCGAGACGCTGAGGTGCCAAACCTGGTGACCCAAAGTCACAATAATCAATCTGTGGTACCAAACCACTGGTGGTGCCAAACCACTGGTGTCCCAAAGACACGGATATCGTCTTCCCCCTCCTCTCATCATACCCATGCAATATGACATAATAATTCGTGTATGCAGTATGTCATGTATGCTAGACATATATCAAATATAAGTATAACATGAATTACCATCATAATCAGATAGACATAAAATAACATAATCACCCTAATCAACCTCTAAGGGTATAACCGTAATTTTACCTACCAAGGGCATTTTCGTAATTTACCCACCAAGGGTATATCGGTAATTTTGCACCTACAATGGCCTTTCCCAAAGGCCCAAATGTCACCCCGAGCGACTCAGCTACCATTTTCTGGTCGTGCACTTGACGATTGGGCCTAAAACTCGATTAGGCCCATTCGGGCCCACACGCTGCGTGTGGCCCACCTAGCACAAATCTAGCCATGTATATAAGTTCCAAATAGTCTAGTTCACTATATACTACACAATCGCACAATTTACTCATAAGGGCCCACGGGCCATTGGGCCCACTTCGGCCATCGCGCCCAAGCAAACCCAACCCACAAGAATACTACTTATGGCCTCAACTATCGCGTCAAAGCCCCACACGTGCGCTCGCACGCTCGTGTAACTACTATTGCCGTGACCGCACTTCGGCATTTGCCGCTCTACAACTAGAGTAGAGAGAGTTACACACCGATAGGACTCTGGTGTTAATCCGCGTGCTCCGACCACTCCTGTGCCCAAACGCCTTCCAAGGTGTGTCAACCCTCCTCCCGGAATGCTCTTTATATAGCTAGCTCTTCACCTTCCTTCTTTGTATCTTTCCGATGTGGGATCCTTCGCCAAAGAGAGTTTAAATTCAATCAAACTCTTCCCGTCCTGCATCAGCAAAATAAATACTCCCTTGCTTCTCATGAGATTCGAACCTGTGCTCCTTTGCAACATAATCCACGCTGTTAACCACTTGGCCACAAGCTCCTCTTGTGTCTTAAACCATGCGCAACTAAATATAAATCTATAGCCAAATTCGAGGTCCAAGTAAAAGAAAACCAAAATGCAAGAGCGAGACTTGAACCTTGGACCTCCTTCCTTCCTTGTGGCGTCACTCCCTTGTCTCTTATGTGGCGTCACTTTGCCACTACACCACACACTCCACTTGTGTCATTTTCCTCTACATTTTATTCTTAAGGCCTACCTGCCAACTTCCAGGGTTTTTTTCCACCTAAAACCAAAATTTCCCCAAAGCTAATATTTGATCCCGGGACTTCATAGAAGCCCTCTAACCTTCCAAAATAACTTACCTAATAATTCTAACTTGCATTAATGCCGTTCTCAAAAATTTTAAATCAAGGCCCATTGGGCCCAATCCTACTAGGCCCAATTTCGGGATGTTACAACATCGGTAAGATGCTTGATTAAGTAAAATCATGCCTAAGTTATTCTGGCATTATAATTGTTTAGATAACTAAAGGATTAATTATTTAAATGCATTGAAATTGTAATTAATGGACACAATACTTAATCAGTGCATGTTTAATTCTTCTAAGGTAGTTCAAGATTAGATTAGCGTTGCATTTGGCGATACATATGCCTTGCATAACTTGCAAGATTTTTATGATTAAACTGTTTCAAGGTAAGGATACTTTGTTACCTCACATAGTCTTTTATATGGTTGTTAGGTTGAATTAATCGATTGAATCGACATAGGAATATGCGAGAGACTGTTTAATTTAATAAGTATGTATGCGTAATAACATGTTTACCTTTATAAATCTGTTTAATCGGTCGAATTGACATAGGAATATGTACAAGAGATGAATGGATTTTTGATTTGTAAATATGTTCATAAGTTAGCAAATTACCGAGTTGCCGTGAATTTATTCGTAACAAGTATAAGCATGAGTTTAATAATTCTAAGTTAAGAAATGTAATTAATCCAACACAATTATATCATTTTGATTAAAATTAGCTTTTGAAATCGTGCATTTGAACTTTATTTTATTTTATTTTACTTTGTTTTTTTTTTTGTTTTTAAATATTTCTTAAATCCAAATATTTTTTCCTTCACCAAAGTGTTTGAAATCATTTTCATAAATAATTCTTTTACAGTCCCTATGGGTACGATAACCTGACATTTACTTGTCACTTTATTACTTGTTGCGATTGTGTACACTTGCACATTTCCACCATTCCAAGTAGACAAGGATTGGTATGAGTTTAGTTAGTATATTGTAGTACTTATGTGCCTTGAATTGGTTAGTATTGAAATGGTAAGATTTAAGCTTGGTTTGGTTTTTTTGGATTGTATATTATGCTATGGTTTGGTGTCAATTGTGTATCTGAAAATGTATACCAAATGGGGTGGCAATTTGGCTTGGTAAATAGCTTATTTTTGTCCTCATGGGCAGAGACACGGGCATGTGTCTCAGCCGTGTGTGACACACGGTCATATTACACGGCCGTGTGTCCCCTGGTGTTGAAATTGAAGTGGTCAGTATGCTCCACACGGTCTCACACACGGGCGTGTGATCGGCCGTGTGGCACAAGTCAGTATACCCCCTAATTGGCACACGGCCTAGCACACGGGCGTGTGACTTGGCTGTGTTGCATAAGTCAGTATACCCTACAGGTTTGACACGGCCTGGCACACGGGCGTGTATGGCCACTTCGAAGGACACACGGGCTAGACACACAGGTGTGTGGTTGGCCGTATGACCCAAGTCAGTATGTACCCCTTGTTTTCACACGGCTGGTGACACGGGCGTGTCTAGTGGCCGTGTGAGACACACGGCCTGTTCACGGCCTGGTCACACGGGCGTGTGTCCTCTGTTTTGAAGAAAAAAAATTGCTAAGTGTTGAAAAATTTCCCGAGTTTCCGGTTTAGTCCCGAACCACTCCCAATGCATGTTTAAGGCCTCGTAGGCTTGTTTAAGAGACACTATGATTGATTATGATTGGTTTGTATTTGATTTGATAAATTGTATAAGAAATGTTTGTTTAAAGGTGTTGAAACTCCGGTAATGCTCCATAACCCTATTCCGGCATCAAATACGGGTGAGGGGTGTTACACATAACGTATACTCGAGAGGTATTATATCAGGATTACCCGTCTGGGCTAAATCCTTACTATAATAAGGTCAATAAGATTACTCGTCTGAGCTAAATCCCGTCCGCAACAAATGCAGGACCTCATCCATTTCAGGAAAGCACATATATTCATCGGAATTCAATATTCAATCGGGGCTTAACCCTTTTTCACCATTCAAGCATGTATTAAATTTCTCATTATAGCATTCAAGTAACGTACATAAATATAAGTCACATTCTATACAAACACAACATTCGATTAAACATATTTACATGCCTGATTAAGTTACACGAACATACCTCAACACTTGTTCGCGTATATAATCTACTAATCCTAAACCTTTTCTTTTCCTCGGTCTAACCTTTAATTTGTGTTGTCTGGATCTATACAAATAGCTTAAATCATCAATTTCTCATATTTCATATTCATTCGGACTTAATTTATGTTTAGGAAAAATTACCATTTTGCCCCTAACTTTTCCATTAATTCCAATTTCGTCCCTAGGCTCAGAAAATGAAACTTGTGCAATTTACTCCCTATTCCAAGCCTAACCAAAATCCCATTACAAAATTTACAGCACATGTATTCATAAAAATTCAGAATTTTTCATCAAATTTCAGAACTTTACATTTTAGTCCCTAAATCATGTTTTCATCAAAAATCACTTTTAAAAGTTGTTCATCTATCAACAAACTTTCATTTTCTACCATAAATTTCTAATTTTCAGCATATTCATCCATGACCCAAATTTCATACCTTGATAACATTGCAAATTAATCCCCCAAATAGATAGATTAGACTATCCCGGTTTCAAAAATATCAAAATTACTAAAAACAGGACAAGGAAACTTTTCCAATTAAGCCTTGAAAGTTTCTTCTCTCTCTCCTAGGGTTTCCATATAATTTTGGGGTTGAAGATGACAAAATAATAAGATTATATCTTTTATCATCTTTTTAATTAATTAATTAATTCCATTTCCAATTTAGTCCTTGCCCTTTTCTATTTTTTTCCATGGATGAGTCACCAAAATCTACATACTTTTCTTTAATGGTCTAATTATCATATAAGAACCTGTAGTTTTGATCCATAGCTATTTAATCCTTATGGCTACTAGAATTCAACTTTTGCATTTTATGCATTTTAGTCATCCTTGTAATTAAACACTTAATCGATAAAATTTTCGTATCAAATTTTACACACGGCATATCTATCATAATACAGACCGTATAATAAAATAAAAATAAACTTTATTTTCGGATTGGATTTGTGGTCCCGAAACGACTGTTCCGATTTCACTGAAAAATGGGCTGTTACAACTCTCCCCCTTAAAGATTTTCGTCCTCGAAAATCTTACCAGTAAAGAGATTCGGATATTGCTTCCTCATAGTATCCTCTGGTTCCCAGGTAGCCTCCTCTGTACCATGTCATTGCCAAAGAACTTTTACTAACACTACCTTCTTATTTCTTAACTCTTTTATTTCCTGAGCTAAGATTTTGATCAGCTCTTCACTATATGTCATATCAGGTTGAATCTCCACCTCTGTCGGAGAGATAACATGTGAGGGATCGGATCGATACCGTCGTAACATAGACACATGAAAAACATTATGAATCCGATCAAGTTCTGGTGGTAAAGCTAACCGATATGCAACCGGTCCGATTCTTTCTGTAATCTCATATGGTCCAATGAACCATGGACTCAGTTTTCCTTTGCGTCCAAACCGGAGAACTTTCTTCCAAGGCGATACTTTCAAGAATACCTTGTCACCGATTTGAAATTCTATTTCTATTCGTTTCAGATCAGCATAGGACTTTTGTTGATCAGAGGTTGCTTTTAAACTATCCTGAATTACTTTCACTTTTTCCTCGGTTTCACGGACTAAGTCAACTCTGTGTAACTTTTTCTCACTGAGTTTTGTCCAATACAATGGAGTTCTACATTTGCGACCATACAAAGCTTCATACGGTGCCATTTTGATGCTAGACTGATAACTAATATTATAAGAAAATTCAACCAAAGGCAAATACCTTTCTCAGTTACCTTCAAATTCAAGTACACTGTAACACCCCTCACCCGTATTCGTTGTCGAATTAGGGTTACAAGGCATTACCAATCAAAATATAGTTCAGAACAGTCATTCATTACTATTCATGCATAAAGTGATATATTTTCCTTTACAAAATTTTTTCCATACTCAAATTAATAACCATCCTCTTATTCATACAAGTCAAATTCGTATATATAAAGCACATAACCAATTAAAATTAAACATGCATTATTAATCATATTACATATACAAACCATTCTTCAAAATTCAACCATATCAATATCGTGGATATAATCAAATTTCATCAAAACCATACTACATATGCTTTATAAATACATAATTCGAACCTTATGACCATCAAATTTCATAGCATGCAATGACTAAATCATTAACCAACATTTTTCATCTCATGTACCAAACATGCATTAATACTCCCTTTAGTACAATTTCATTACTTTAAATAAATATTAAACATACCATTTTGCTTATCTATACACATCCGTATTTTAATTCATACCAACCATATCACATGGCATAATATTCATTAACATATAAGACTATAGTTAACATTACATCATGGCCAACTATACTTTTAATGCTTTCATATTATACGCATATCATCCTAAAAACAAAAGTCATTTCCAATCTCAAATACCAAGCCATAATTATCCCATTCTATTAACTATTTAATGAACAAACCACTTCGTACATTATTCATATTCACACATTAATCTAAGTTAAACTATCCATACGTCTTTATAGTCATACATATATATAACACATAAACAAGCATCACTTAATAACCAAATACAATTATAATTATTGCCAACTCATGCGCATTACACTAAAGCCACATTAATCATTTTTGAACACAAATAACAAATCAATGTACACTTAATTCGCAGACTAATTATCATGCTCAAAAATACATATTCCCAACCAATAAATTAGCCATCTATTTGGTCATTAAATTTAACCTCAATAGGTTATACCAGTTCATAGTTAATTAACATTATTAACTAGACATATTATACTTGCTCAAATGACCGACCAAACATCCATAAAACATAGTAATCTTTTGCCACTAAATACCATACCAAATGACCATTTTAACAAGCAATTACTTATACATACTTAGCTTATAGGAACATATGCATTATATCAAAAACACATCCATCAACTATGTAACACCCCAAACCCGGCCTAGAAGTTAGGCCCGAATCTGGTGTGTCACATGGAAGTAAAAACCATCTTTGCGATTATTAAAAACTTGCTTGAGAAATACAGCCTCTTTGTTAAAACCAAAAACACTTAAGCAATTGTTAACTACTTGAAAATGTAATAATCTTTAAAAACCTTTTCGGTTGCGGAAGCATATTTGAAATAAACAATTTACGAAAATGTGACGTTTATAAATAGAGTTGCAGAAGCATTTTGAAAACGTTGCGGAAACGTAGATAAAATACAAGTATTTTGAGAGGTTGTTTGATAAATCGATAATCGAACTAGTAATCTTTTAAAACCGTGACTTTTGAAAATGTCATTGATAATTTTAAAGAAAATCCGAGTTAAAATTATTTGTAAAAGTTTGTTATGAAATCCTTTTGTTAATCAATTTTGGAAAATCTTTATTTATGTTTTTAGAAAAATTCCCATTTAAAAACAATTCAAGCAAAATTAAAGTACGTCAACATAAAGCAAAAATAAATACTCCAGAGGCCTTATTACATCATAAAAACCAAAATAGTAAAGTGAACGGAAATAGAAATCTAAAGTTCAAAATAAACACCATTTCTGAAGTATGGCCTCCACCGAGTCATCCATGGCCTCAAGTCCTCGTCACGGAGCATTACCTACAAGGGTTAAGAAAAAGGGGGGTGAGTTACAAGAACTCAGTGTGAAATCCCCTTACCGTCATCCATTGGGCCTGAACCCATATAGCATTATCTTGGGCTTAAGCCCATTTAACATGCACTTAGACCGAAACCCATTTACAAAACAGAATATATTTATATATATGCAATGTATGAATGTATGCAAACCCAAACCAACCTAATAATCCATCCGCTACACACCACCCGTACCATCCATCACACCTGTGAAGATCTTTTGTCAACCCACCCCGCCAACACACCAATCACAGGCATTTAGCCATTTATATCAAATTCGAATTGTGGACAAGCCACCAGAATAACAGAATATACGGGGCTTAGCCACCAGACAAAATGTGACAGAGTCACGAATATGTGGCGAGCCACCAAATTTCACTTCCCGATCATCAATATCCCAATCCCATGCAACTTATGTAAATGCAACATACATCGTAAATCATAATATTTACATTATAACCACGATAATTAATAACTCAGAGATTTATTACAAACAATTTGGCCCATTAACACTTTACAAAATCGGCCCATTAGGGCATTATATCAAATCGGCCCATTAAGCCATATATCAGATCGGCCCATTTAGCAATATATCAAATTGGCCCGTTAAGGCAATATATCAAATCAGCCCGTTAAGGCAATATAACAAATCAGCCCATTAAGGCAATATAACAATTTGGCCCATTTAGGAAATATAACAAATTGGCCCGTTTAGGCAATATAATAAATTGGCCCACAAAACAATATATATCAAATCGGCCCACAAAACAATATATATCAAATCGGCCCATTAACAATACATCAGATCGGCCCATTAGGGGCATTTTCGTAATTCGGCCCATAAGGGCATTTCGATAATTCGATAATCTTACCCACTAAGGGTAATTTGGTAATCTTGCAACCCAGGGGTTTTTCGGTAACTTACCATCTATGGGTATTATGGTAATTTCTCAACCCAGACTTAACTACTAATTTGGGGCATAAAAATTGAAACTGTCCATCTGTGTCATACTGACTAAACTGACCAAAACTCGGATTAGGAAACTCAAAATTTAGATCCGTAAATTTTACTTAAAACTAGACTCATATATCTTCTTACGATAATTTTTCCAGAATTTTTGAATTAACCATTTAGTACAGTTTATTCCTTAAAGTTTCCCTTGTTTTACTGTCCAACGATTCTAACCTCTCTTATCTTAATTTCAAATATCTTCCTGTACGGTTTTCATATGCTTCTCCCACTTGTTTCTATTAAAAATAATTTCAATAAGAAATCCATACATATTAATTATAACTCTTAATTTACTTTGTACAATTTTATACGATTTTTCCAAGACAGAACAGGGAACCACGAAGTCCATCAGAACCAGTCTCACTAAAATTAAGATATCTCAGAATATAAAATTCATTTTCCTTCTCCGTTTCTTGCATCTGAAAATAGACACAGTAAGCTTTAATTCGATATCTTAGTCACTTTCTAATTCCCTTTCTCCTATTTTTCATGATTTTTCGAAATCACGTCACTGCTGCTGACCAAAACTGTTTCATTGCAAAAATATGGTTACCACTATGAACCTACGCACGCCCGAGTGATCACGGAAGCTGGTTTCCGGTTTTCTTTGGTATTACGACCAAATCACAGAACATTTCATGCAAACAATCAGAGAGATGTGAGAACACACACCATTTCAAACATGTATTCGGAAGGGTACGGGATTACACACCTTATTTTGATTTCCTAATTAAGAACCACTCTCCGTTGATCCTAGAACAATACCAACCAAAAGTTAGCCTCGGATTTCCAAAAGATTCATACTCAACGCATTCCTTACACTTGAATCACTTACCACTATATCTGAAGAATTTGCAAATAGAATATATCGAATGATTTCGTCCCTAAAACATAATCGATTAGTCGAAACTTCAATCCGATTTGCAACATAGCCAAATAGAGATATAACGAAAAATCTGAAAATGAACCCCTTACCTTAATGATGATAGATCCGACTTCAATCGTTTGACTCAAGACTAGAGAGGGATCAACAAGAATTTCCTTTACGACTACACACTAGAACACTAAGAAAGGAAAGATGATCACGCTTAGAGAGAATAGAAGAAATGATGTTTTCGGTTAAGAAAACCATCCCAAGACAAGGGCACAAAATTCGGCATGGAGAAAAGAAAAATACAATGATAGAATAGAGTCTCTTACCGATCTGATTAAGAAGAGTTTTTTCCCACACGATGGTGAACAAAATGATGAAGGAATAGGATGATAATGGGTTCGGCTATCAAAGGGAAAAGAAGCAAATATGCCTTGAGGGTTTCGGTCAAAACAAGAGAAAAAGATGCTCTCTTTTTGGCTTTGGAGTTTCGGCAAAGAGGGAAAAATTGGAGAAAGCAAAAGACACAAAAATGCTGAGGAGAAAACAACCTCTTCAAGCACCAAAAATTTGCAAATTCCTATAGAAAATTCGGCTATCACAAACCCCCCTCCAAAACCATTATCATCTTTTCCAAAAGATGAACATTAACTAATTAAAATCTTTCCAAAACACCTTCCACACTATATGCCAACATGTTCCCTTATCCATCATTTTCTTTCATTTCTTTCCCCTCTTTTTCCCTTATCTTCCTCCTTACCATATTCCTTAGCCTCCTTTCCAAAATTAAAAAGTCTTCCATACCATATTAAAGCCTTGGCCGACACTTACCTTATTAGTACAAAAATTTAATCCAAAATATTTGCACTTGGTGGGATTTGAACCTCTTCCCTTAAAGTCCTTCATGTGGCATCATATCCTCTTTACCAATTGCTCATTTATGCAAGCAAATTACTCTCTTATTTCCATAAGCCTTGATGCCACTTACTATCTCTCCTTAAAGTGCTTAAACACAAAATTTTTCCTATAACTTAACTTGAACCCGGAACTTCCTAGAAACTTCGTAACTCTCCAAAATCACCTTCCTAATAAGTCCAACTTGAAATAATGCCGTTCTCAAATTCCCATGAATTTTAAAACGCTTCTACGCTCAAGGTCCAATGGGCCCAATAGGTCCAATTCTACTAGGCCCAATTTTGGGATGTCACAATTCTACCCCCTTAAAGAAATTTCGTCCTCGAAATTTCCAACCAACTACTAACTGCACCGCTTAAATCATACCACTATGCTTTCGCTGCGCGCTCTGATCTTAATAATACTAATGTACTTTTAACATAATCTAGAATCCTCTTTCACGCAACCAAACATCTAACCACAGAAGCAAGCAGTTATCTACCACTTATACCTAAAATTTCTACACTCAATCATCACGTCCAAACAAGACATTCCTGACTTAATGGTGACGAAACAATTCCGAGCCTTATGCTCCTTAGACGCGTATCTCAAGCATGCTCCTGACCTCCTCCAGCATTCTCCGGATGACGCCTTCTGCAATAATCGCAAGTCGGAAAGTTTGGACGTGTCTTAACACGCCTCACAGAACGAGACTGCAACCCTAGAGAAGTATGATCTAATTTCTTCTTGCAGTCCACGTGCCCAACTCGAAGTGTTTGACAAATTTCTCTAACCTCCTCCACAAGCTCCCTAACTAGCTGAGTCAGCTCATCAATTCCAGCTCGGTCATAAGACTCCGTCTTGGCTACTGGCGATGCTAACGCCTCCCTTTAGGATACATGCCCCGATGCTAAAAATCTAGCCCTAGCACCTCGGCCTCTACCACGTCCACGTCTACCGCGTCCACGTCCTCTAGCGCTCATGTTCACTAATGTCGATTTAATCTTATTAAAAGTCTTATGAATTAGTCTATAGTTCTAATATTTATTAAACAATGTCTTATGGAGTATAGGAAGTAAAGTTATTTTTGTAGTACGCATCCTATAGTCTAACTCTCTATAGTTTCAGCTCCTAAGACTAAATGTTCTAGAGTATTCTATTTTGTGGAATTTTCTTACCACAATACTAACACAATAATCATAAAATGATAACATATACTTACTTTACTTGGTGCCGGATACCCGTGGTGCCAAACTTCCTTTGGAACATACATAATTTATAATTTTAAATAGCTTTGAAAATGTGTTTGAACCCAAACCACAGCCGAGTTTTGTAACCGGGCTCTGATACCATAAAATGTAACACCCCAAACCCGGCCTAGAAGTTAGGCCCGTATCTGGTGTGTCACATGGAAGTAAAAACCATCTTTGCGATTATTAAAAACTTGCTTGAGAAATACAGCCTCTTTGTTAAAACCAAAAACACTTAAGCAATTGTTAACTACTTGAAAACGTAATAATCTTTAAAAACCTTTTCGGTTGCGGAAGCATATTTGAAATAAACAATTTACGAAAATGTGACGTTTATAAATAGAGTTGCAGAAGCATTTTGAAAACGTTGCGGAAACATAGATAAAATACAAGTATTTTGAGAGGTTGTTTGATAAATCGATAATCGAACTAGTAATCTTTTAAAACCATGACTTTTGAAAATGTCATTGATAATTTTTAAGAAAATCCGAGTTAAAATTATTTGTAAAAGTTTGTTATGAAATCCTTTTGTTAATCAATTTTGGAAAATCTTTATTTATGTTTTTAGAAAAATTCCCATTTAAAAACAATTCAAGCAAAATTAAAGTACGTCAACATAAAGCAAAAATAAATACTCCAGAGGCCTTATTACATCATAAAAACCAAAATAGCAAAGTGAACGGAAATAGAAATCTAAAGTTCAAAATAAACACCATTTCTGAAGTATGGCCTCCACTGAGTCATCCATGGCCCCAAGTCCTCGTCACGGAGCATTACCTACAAGGGTTAAGAAAAAGGGGGGTGAGTTACAAGAACTCAGTGTGAAATCCCCTTACCGTCATCCATTGGGCCTGAACCCATATAGCATTATCTTGGGCTTAAGCCCATTTAACATGCACTTGGACCGAAACCCATTTACAAAACAGAATATATTTATATATATGCAATGTATGAATGTATGCAAACCCAAACCAACCTAATAATCCATCCGCTACACACCACCAGTACCATCCATCACACCTGTGGGGATCTTTTGTCAACCCACCCCGCCAACACACCAATCGCAGGCATTTAGCCATTTATATCAAATTCGAATTGTTGACAAGCCACCTGAATAACAGAATATACGTGGCTTAGCCACCAGAAAAAATGTGACAAAGTCACCAGAATATGTGGCAGAGCCACCAAATTTCACTTCCCCGATCATCAATATCCCAATCCCATGCAACTTATGTAAATGCAACATACATTCCTAAATCATAATATTTACATTATAACCACGATAATTAATAACTCATAGATTTATTACAAACAATTTGGCCCATTAACACTTTACAAAATCGGCCCATTAGGGTATTATAACAAATCGGCCCATTAAGCCATATATCAGATCGGCCCATTTAGCAATATATCAAATCGGTCCGTTAAGGCAATATATCAAATCGGCCCGTTAAGGCAATATAACAAATCAGCCCATTAAGGCAATATAACAATTTGGCCCATTTAGGCAATATAACAAATTGGCTCGTTTAGGCAATATAACAAATCGGCACACAAAACAATATATATCAAATCGGCCCATTAACAATACATAAGATCAGCCCATTAGGGGCATTTTCGTAATTCGGCCCATAAGGGCATTACGGTAATTCGATAATCTTACCCACTAAGGGTAATTTGGTAATCTCGCAACCCAGGGGTTTTTCGGTAATTTACCCTCTAAGGGTATTATGGTAATTTTGCAACCCAGACTTAACTACTAATTTGGGGCATAAAAATTGAAACTGTCCATCTGTATCATACTGACTAAACTGACCATAACTCGGATTAGGAAACTCGAAATTGAGATCCGTAAATTTTTCTTGAAACTAGACTCATATATATTCTTATGATAATTTTTCTAGACTTTTTGACTTAACCATTTAGTACAGTTTATTCCTTAAAGTTTCCCTTGTTTCACTGTCCAACGATTCTGATCTCTCTTATCTTAATTTCAAATATCTTACTGTACGGTTTACATATGCTGATCCCACTTGTTTCTATTAAAAATAGGTTCAATAAGGAATCCATACATATTAAGTATAACTCTTAATTTACTTTGTACAATTTTATATGATTTTTCCAAGACAGAACAGGGAACCACGAAGTCCATCAGAACCAGTCTCACTAAAATTAAGATATCTCAGAATATAAAATTCCTTTTCCTTCTCCGTTTCTTCCATATCAAAATAGACACAGTAACCTTTAATTAGATATCTTATTCACTTTCTAATTCCCTTTCTCCTATTGTTCATGATTTTTTGAAGTCACGTCACTGCTGCTGACCAAAACTATTTCATTGCAAAAATATGGTTACCACTATGAACCTACGCACGCCCGAGTGATCACGGAAGCCGGTTTCCGGTTTTCTTTGGTATTACGACCAAATTACAGAACATTTCATGCAAACAATCAGAGAGATGTGAGAACACACACCATTTCAAACATGTATTCGAAAGGGTACGGGATTACACACCTTATTTTGATTTCCTAAAGAACCACTCTCCGTTGATCCTAGAACAATACGAACCAAAAGTTAGCCTCGGATTTCCAAAAGATTCATACTCAACGCATTGCTTACACTTGAATCACTTACCACTATATCCGAAGAATTTGCAAATAGAATATATCGAATGATTTCGTCCCTAAAACATAATCGATTAGTCGAAACTTCAATCTGATTTGCAACATAGCCAAATAGAGATATAACGAAAAATCTAAAAATGAACCCCTTACCTTAATGATGATAGATTCGACTTCAATCGTTTGACTCAAGACTAGAGAGGGATCAACAAGAATGTCCTTTACGACTACACATTAGAACACTACGAAAGGAAAGATGATCACGCTTAGAGAGAATAGAAGAAATGATGTTTTCGGTTAAGAAAACCATCCCAAGACAAGGGCACAAAATTCGGCATGGAGAAAAGAAAAATACAATGATAGAATAGAGTCTCTTACCGATCTGATTAAGAAGAGTTTTTTCCCACACAATGGTGAACGAAATGATGAAGGAATACGATGATAATGGGTTCGGCTATCAAAGGGAAAAGAAGCAAAGATGCCTTGAGGGTTTCGGTTAAAACAAGAGAAAAGGATGCTCTCTTTTCGGCTTTAGAGTTTCGGCAAAGAGGGAAAAATTGGAGAAAGCAAAAGACACCAAAATGCTGAGGAGAAAACAACCTCTTCAAGCACAAAAAATTAGAAAATTCCTATAGAAAATTTGGCTATCACAAACCCCCCTCCAAAGCCATTATCATCTTTTCCGAAAGATGAACATTAACCAATTAAAATCTTTCCAAAACACCTTCCACACTATATGCCAACATGTTCCCTTATCCTTCCTTTTCTTTCATTTCTTTCCCCTCTTTTTCCCTTATCTTCCTCCTTACCATATTCCTTAGCCTCCTTTCCAAAATTAAAAAGTCTTCCATACCATATTAAAGCCTTGGCCGACACTTACCTATTAGTACAAAAATTTAATCCAAAATATTTGCACTTGGTGGGATTTGAACCTCTTCCCTTAAAGTCCTTCATGTGGCATCATATCCTCTTTACCAATTGCTCATTTATGCAAGCAAATTACTCTCTTATTTCCATAAGCCTTGATGCCACTTACTATCTCTCCTTAAAGTGCTTAAACACAAAATTTTTCCTATAACTTAACTTGAACCCGGAACTTCCTAGAAACCTCGTAACTCTCCAAAATCACCTTCCTAATAAGTCCAACTTGAAATAATGCCGTTCTCAAATTCCCATGAATTTTAAAACGCTTCTACGCTCAAGGTCCAATGGGCCCAATAGGTCTAATTCTACTAGTCCCAATTTTGGGATGTTACAATTCTACCCCTTAAAGAAATTTCGTCCTCAAAATTTCCAACCAACTACTAACTGCACCGCTTAAATCATACCACTATGCTTTCGCTGCGCGCTCTGATCTTAATAATACTAATGTACTTTTAACATAATCTAGAATCCTCTTTCACGGAACCAAACATCTAACCACGGAAGCAAGCAGTTATCTACCACTTATACCTAAAATTTTCTACATTCAATCATCACGTCCAAACAAGACATTCCTGACTTAATGGTGACGAAACAATTCCGAGCCTTATGCTCCTTAGATGCGCATCTCAAGCATGCTCCTGACCTCCTCCAGCATTCTCCGGATGACGCCTTCTGAAATAATCGCAAGTCGGAAAGTTTGGACGTGTCTTAACACGCTTCACAGAACGAGACTGCAACCCTAGAGAAGTATGATCTAATTTCTTCTTACAGTCCACGTGCCCAACTCGAAGTGTTTGACAAATTTCTCTAACCTCCTCCACAAGCTCCCTAACTAGCTGAGTCAGCTCATCAATTCCAGCTCGGTCATAAGACTCCGTCTTGGCTACTGGCGATGCCAACGCCTCCCTTTAGGATACATGCCCCGATGCTAAAAATCTAGCCCTAGCACCTCGGCCTCTACCACGTCCACGTCTACCGCGTCCACGTCCTCTAGCGCTCATGTTCACTAATGTCGATTTAATCTTATTAAAAGTCTTATGAATTAGTCTATAGTTCTAATATTTATTAAACAATGTCTTATGGAGTATAGGAAGTAAAGTTGTTTTCATAGTACGCATCCTATAGTCTAAATCTCTATAGTTCAGCTCCTAAGACTAAATGTTCTAGAGTATTCTATTTTGTGGAATTTTCTTACCACAATACTAACACAATAATCATAAAATGATAACATATACTCACTTGACTTGGTGCCAGATACCCGTGGTGCCATACTTCCTTTGGAACATACATAATTTAAAATTTTAAACAGCTTTGAAAACGTGTTTGAACCCAAACCACAGCCGAGTTTTGCAATCGGGCTCTGATACCATAAAATGTAACACCCCAAACCCAGCCTAGAAGTTAGGCCCGAATCTGGTGTGTCACATGGAAGTAAAAACCATCTTTGCGATTATTAAAAACTTGCTTGAAATCTGACCTCTTTGTTAAAACCAAAAACACTTAAGCAATTGTTAACTACTTGAAAACGTAATAATCTTTAAAAACCTTTTCGGTTGCGGAAGCATATTTGAAATAAACAATTTACGAAAATGTGACGTTTATAAATAGAGTTGCAGAAGCATTTTGAAAACGTTGCGGAAATGTAGATAAAATACAAGTATTTTGAGAGGTTGTTTGATAAATCGATAATCGAACTAGTAATCTTTTAAAACCGTGACTTTTGAAAATGTCATTGATAATTTTAAAGAAAATTCGAGTTAAAATTATTTGTAAAAGTTTGTTATGAAATCCTTTTGTTAATCAATTTTGGAAAAACTTTATTTATGTTTTTAGAAAAATTCCCATTTAAAAACAATTCAAGCAAAATTAAAGTACGTCAACATAAAGCAAAAATAAATACTCCAGAGGCCTTATTACATCATAAAAACCAAAATAGTAAAGTGAACGGAAATAGAAATCTAAAGTTCAAAATAAACACCATTTCTGAAGTATGGCCTCCACCGAGTCATCCATGGCCCCAAGTCCTTGTCACGGAGCATTACCTACAAGGGTTAAGAAAAAGGGGGGTGAGTTACAAGAACTCGGTGTGAAATCCCTCACTCAGTCATCCATTGGGCTGAACCCATATAGCATTATCTTGGGCTTAAGCCCATTTAACATGCACTTGGACCAAAACCCATTTACAAAACAGAATATATTTATATATATGCAATGTATGAATGTATGCAAACCCAAACCAACCTTATAATCCATCCGCTACACACCACCCGTACCATCCATCACACCTGTGGGGATCTTTTGTCAACCCACCCCGCCAACACACCAATCACAGGCATTTAGCCATTTATATAAAATTTGAATTGTGGACAAGCCACCGAGAATAACAGAATATACGTGGCTTAGCCACTGTAACAAAATGTGACAGAGTCACGCAATATGTATGCGAGCCACCAAATTTCACTTCCCGATCATCAATATCCCAATCCCATGCAACTTATGTAAATGCAACATACATCGTAAATCATAATATTTACATTATAACCACGATAATTAATAACTCAGAGATTTATTACAAACAATTTGGCCCATTAACACTTTACAAAATCGGCCCATTAGGGCATTATATCAAATCGCCCATTAAGCCATATATCGATCGGCGGTTTAGCAATATATCAAATCGGTTCATTAAGGTAATATATCAAATTGGCCCGTTAAGGCAATATAACAAATCAGCCCATTAAGGCAATACAACAATTCGGCCCATTTAGGCAATATAACAAATCGGCCCGTTTAGGCAATATAACAAATCGGCCCAAAAAACAATATATATCAAATCGGCCCACAAAACAATATACATCAAATCGGCCCTTTAACAATACATCAGATCGGCCCATTAGGGGAATTTTAGTAATTCGGCCCATAAGGGCATTTCGGTAATTCGGTAATCTTACCCACTAAGGGTAATTTGGTAATCTCGCAACCTAGGGGTTTTTCGGTAATTTACCCTCTAAGGGTATTATGGTAATTTCGCAACCCAGACCTAACTACTAATTTGGGGCATAAAAATTGAAACTGTCCATCTGTGTCATACTGACTAAACTTACCATAACTCGAATTAGAAAACTCTAAATTTAGATCCGTAAATTTTCCTTGAAACTAGACTCATATATCTTATTATCATAATTTTTTCAAAATTTTTTACTTAACCATTTAGTACATTTTATTCCTTAAAGTTTCCCTTGTTTCACTGTCCAACGATTCTGACCTCTCTTATCTTAATTTCAAATATCTTATTGTACTGTTTTCATATGCTGCTCCCACTTGTTTCTATTGAAAATAGGTTCAATAAGGAATCCATACATATTAATTATAACTCTTAATTTACTTTGTAAAATTTTATACGATTTTTCCAAGACAGAACAGGGAACCACAAAGTCCATCAGAACAAGTCTCACTAAACTTAAGATATCTCAGAATATAAAATTCCTTTTCCTTCTACGTTTCTTCCATATCAAAATAGACATAGTATATCTTATTCACTTTCTAATTCCCTTTATGCTATTTTTCATGATTTTTCAAAACCACGTCACTGCTGCTGAACAAAACTGTTTCATTGCAAAAATATGGTTACCACTATAAACCTACGCACGCCCGAGTGATCACAGAAGCAGGTTTCCGGGTTTCTTTGGTATTACGACAAAATCACAGAACATTTCATGCAAACAATCAGAGAGATGTGAGAACACACACCATTTCAAACAAGTATTCGGAAGGGTACGGGATTACACACCTTATTTTGATTTCCTAAAGAACCACTCTCCGTTGATCCTAGAACAATACCAACCAAAAGTTAGCCTCGGATTTCCAAAAGATTCATACTCAACGCATTGCTTACACTTGAATCACTTACCACTATATCCGAAGAATTTGCAAATAGAATATATCGAGTGATTTCGTCCCTAAAACATAATCGATTAGTCGAAACTTCAATCTGATTTGCAACATTGCCAAATAGAGATATAACGAAAAATTCGAAAATGAACCCCTTACCTTAATGATGATAGATTCGACTTCAATCGTTTGACTCAAGACTAGAGAGGGATCAACAAGAATGTCCTTTACGACTACACACTAGAACACTACGAAAGGAAAGATGATCACGCTTAGAGAGAATAGAAGAAATGATGTTTTCGGTTAAGAAAACCATCCCAAGACAAGGGCACAAAATTCGGCATGGAGAAAAGAAAAATACAATGATAGAATAGAGTCTCTTACCGATCTGATTAAGAAGAGTTTTTTTCCACACGATGGTGAACGAAATGATGAAGGAATAGGATGATAATGTGTTCGGCTATCAAAGGGAGAAGAAGCAAAGATGCCTTGAGGGTTTCGGTCAAAACGAGAGAAAAATATGCTCTCTTTTTGGCTTTGGAGTTTCGGCAAAGAGGGAAAAATTGGAGAAAGCAAAAGACACCAAAATGCTGAGGAGAAAACAACCTCTTCAAGCACCAAAAATTTGCAAATTCCTATAGAGAATTCGGCTATCACAAACCCCCCCTCCAAAACCATTATCATCTTTTCCAAAAGATGAACATTAACCAATTAAAATCTTTCCAAAACACCTTCCACACTATATGCCAACATGTTCCCTTATCCTTCCTTTTCTTTCATTTCTTTCCCCTCTTTTTCCCTTATCTTCCTCCTTACCATATTCCTTAGCCTCCCTTCCAAAATTAAAAAGTCTTCCATACCATATTAAAGCCATGGCCAACACTTACCTTATTAGTACAAAAATTTTAATCCAAAATATTTGCACTTGGTGGGATTTGAACGTCTTCCCTTAAAGTTCTTCATGTGGCATCATATCCTCTTTACCAATTGCTCATTTATGCAAGCAAATTACTCTCTTATTTCCATAAGCCTTGGTGCCACTTACTATCTCTCCTCAAACTGCTTAAACAAAAAATTTTTCCTATAACTTAACTTGAACTTGGAACTTCCTAGAAACCTCGTAACTCTCCAAAATCACCTTCCTAATAAGTCCAACTTGAAATAATGCCGTTCTCAAATTCCCATGAATTTTAAAACGCTTCTACGCTCAAGGTCCAATGGGCCCAATAGGTCTAATTCTACTAGGCCCAATTTTGGAATGTTACAAACTAATCAGTACTCAAGCCGAATCATATAACCGAACACACCATACATATATACCATGAAACATTCTTCCCAAAATGAGCTTATATCATGACCGAAAATACATCATATTGAACATCATTATCAAGCCATCTCCGCATGGCTATTTATAAACAATTCAAAACTAACCATAACAAAACTAGCGTATACATGCCATATGTCTTAGTTACAAACTTCAAAACTACCAAATAATGGTCGATAGTGTGACGATGATCCTTGACGATCCCCGAGCTCAAAGCTAGCTTTATATATCTATAAAACAGAGAAAGAATGCAAAAATTAAGCTTTGAAAGCTTAGTAAGCCATAAGAAAATAATTCATCACAAGAAAACATATAACACAATTCGAATAGGCCAAATTTTAGCTAATCTTATACACATATACAATCACTTCTCTCATATAATCCATATTACCACATCAATTAACTCTACTTACCTTATTTTTCAATGAACATATAAACCTCATACATACATGAATTATTTAGATCAAATTCACCTTCGGTCTCGATTTGACATTGCCCGATGAACCATTCAAAATCATTAAGGATACTCGGAAACACATATATCACATACAATGCCATATCCCAGATATGGTCTTACGTGTTATCACATATTGATGCCTCTGTCTCAGACAGGGTCTTACATGAATCATATACGATGCCAATGTCCCAGACATGGTCTTACACGTAAACTCATATCGATGCCAATGTCCCAGACATGGTCCTACGCGAAATCACACCTCGGGACTCCTAATGTCATGACATATGTATCCTATACTATTCCTAAGGTTCGTACGGGACTTTTGGACGCCATAATTCAATCCATTCACGCTCGAAACAGGTCATCCCATGCTCAGTTCAATTCGGCAACATATATATTTGTATATACAATTCAATTCAGCATTATATAATATATACATTTGAATTTTAAGAACATTTTTTTACTTATGAACTTACCTCGTTCGAAAACGAACGGATCGGAACGACTATTGAACAACTTTCGACTTCCCCCGATCCAAATCTGATTTCTTCCTTTCCTAATCTAAATCAATTTAAATATAACTTATTTAATTACATATTCATTCAATTTCACCCAAAAACACATAAATGGGAATTTTGCACTTTAGCACCTAACATTTCACATTTTCTCAATTTTAGTACCTATTTCAAAACAACTCAAAATACACAAAATTTCAACATGCTCATGTTAGGCCAAATTTTCCTTAGGTCCCTAGAAGCCCATTAATTTCATTTATTTCACATTTTGACCCCTCAATTTACAAATTCCACAATTTAGTCCTTGATAAGCATTTTTTTTATCAAAAATCACTTAATAAACTATGATAATCTAATAACAAATATTTATTTTTCATCATCAAACAACAAAAAACATCAAGCTATCAACAATGGAAAATAAAAAATTCATCATCAAATCTAAAAATTAAAGCATGGGCTAGCTAGTATACGAAGCAACGATCTCAAAAATATAAAAATTATCAAAAACAGAGTAAAGAACATACCTAATTTAAGACATCAAAGTGCCGAACTTGCAAGCTTCAAAATGGTTTCTTTTTCTTCTTAACTTTCGTCCAAAAAGATGATAATGTATGCATTTTATGTTTTGTTTTATTTTAATTACATTTTATTATCCATTTACCATAATAACCTTAATGATTTAATAATAAAACCATATAATGCATGCCATTACCGTCCATTCATGTATTCAATGGCTTAATTTCATTTTAAGGACTTTAAAATCAAGAAACCATATCAAATAAGTACTTTAACAACTAGAAAGCCACTTTTACATTTTATGCGATTTTTTCCTTTTTATCAAATTAAGCACACAAACGGTAAAATTAAATCACGAAATTTTCACACATATCAAATAAAATGCTATAAATACCAAAAATAATATTAAAATAATTTTACAACCTCAGATTTGTGGTTCCAAAACCACTATTCTGATTTAGCTAAAATTGGGCTGTTACATACACAACACCGAAGCATGTCTTCTAAAATCTGTATCACACGCTCAGATTGTCCATCTGTTTGAGAATGGAATGCAGTACTAAAGTGTAAACAAGTGCCCGAAGCTTCTTGCAACTTACTCCAAAATCGAGATGTAAACCGAGGATCTCTATCTAAAATAATAGAGATTGGCACTCTGTGTAGTCTTACTATCTCAGAGACATATAATTCAGCCAATCTGTAACAGTCCGGTTTAGACCCTAGTCAGAATAGTGGTTTTGAGACCACAAATTTGAGTCAGAAAAATGTTTTAATATTACTTTTCGTGTTTCAGTATGTGATTAAGCATGTGTGAAAGTTCTGTAATTTAATTTGATCAATTGTGTGTTTAATTTGCAAAATGGACTTAATTGTAGAAGGTGCAAAATTGTCCTTCTAATTAATTATGTGCCGAATTGATGTGTCTTATTAATGTGAGGTCCTTATGTGGTAAATGGACCCTTATATTAATGCATGGACAAAGATGGACATATGTTAGTGGGATTTTAATGTTATTATTAAGGATAAAAAGGTAAAATAGTTAATAAGCTTAATAAAATAAAACAAACATAAAACATGGCAATTTTTATTCATATTTTAGCCAAAAATAAGAGAAAGAAAGAAGGGTTTAAGCTTCCTTTTCATTCGGCACTCATTTAGCTCAATCAAGGTATGTTTTGAGCTCGGTTTTTAGTGATTTTTACGTTTTTGTGATCGTTGCTTTGTATTCTCTCAAGCCCATGTCTTAATTTTAGAATTTGATGATGATTTTGAGATATGCCATTGATAAATGCTTGAGCTTTGTGATATTTGATGATAAAATATGAAAGATATGTGAAAGATTAACATATTTTATCTTTGGACTTTTGATGAGTTTGAGTAATTTGGGCTAAATTGAGAAAATAGTAAATTGAAGGACTAAAATGTAAAATAAATGAAATGTGTGGACTTTTATGAACATGAGGAATATTCAGCCAAGCATGGGAATATTGAAATCTTGTATATTTTGTGAATTTATGAAATAGGGACTTAAATGTCAAAATGTGAAAATGTGAGGGCTAATTTGTAAAATGCCCTAATTATGTGTTTGTGGTTTGAATTGAATGAAATGTGTTATTAAATAGTCAAATTTGAATTTATATAGATCAAGAACAAAAGAAAACGGATTTAGATCGGGGGAAGTTGAAAGTGGTCGATTAGTCGTTCTTGTCCGTTCATATCAATACGAGGTAAGTCTATATACAAATAAATGTGTTATAAGTTGAATTATTCATGTTTATATGAAATTGAATTGTGATGAATGACTATGGAAAATGTACATGTGAATTCCGAGAAAGTTTCAACAATGTATCAATGTCCGAAAAGTCCCGTACGAACCATAAGAATAGTTAGGATACGTATGTCATGACATAGGGATTCTGATATGTGGTATCGTATAAGAACACGTATGGGACGTTGGCATCGATTTGAGAATTACGTGTAAGACCATTTCTTGGACATTGGCATCGTATATTATTTCGTGTAAGACCTTGTCTGGGATAGTGGCATCGATATTTGATTACATGTAAGACCACGTCTGGGACGTTGGCATTGTATGAGTATTTCGAGTTATCTGAGTATCCTATTTGATTCCAAATGGTTCAACGGGCATTTCCAGAATCGAATGACTATGTAAAATGTGTATCCGATACAGGTACGTTTGAAGTATATGCAAAGTTTGAGTATGAAAAGTAAGTATATGTAAGTTTGTAGAATTGAGATATATGTATTGACTTAATGAGATAAGATGTGTTATATATACCAATGTGTTATGAACTAAAGATATACAAGAAGATGTGTTTTGTTGGCAAGCAAGTGGTTATAAACAATTAAGCCAAAGAAGAAATATGAATTAGCTATTGTGTTATGCTAAAGATCATATGAATGAAATAGTTATAAATGTTTTACATGATATGTTTATTTGTATATGGCTTGCTAAGCTTTTGAAAGCTTACTTTGTGAGTGTTTGCATTGTTTTATAGATTATTAAAGCTATGGGAAGCTCGAGGATCGTCGAGGATCATCACCACACTATCAAATTATATTTTGGTACCTTTTGAATGTGAACATAGCTTAGTATGGCATGTATAGACTAGTTGTATTAGATGATGTTTTGAGTTGTATATATAAATCCATGTGATATGGCTTGATAATGGTTATGAATATGGTAATTTTTAATCTATGTTTTGTGATGCAAAGTTGGTATATAAATGATGAATGGGTGGTATATTGAATTGGTAGGTTTTGGGTAGATTTTATATAAAATTGTTTGAGGTTGTTATGAGATAAATTGTGCTCAATTTTAATATGGTTGATATGCTTATGAATGGTTATAAAAGATGGTCATATATGATATGTTTTGGTTGCTTTTGGAGATTGAAATGATGCTTGTTTATGCTTGTAGGATTGACCCTAAAATGGGTGGCAAAATGGCCTTGCAAATTGTAACACCCCAAACCCGGCCTAGAAGTTAGGCCCGAATCTGGTGTGTCACATGGAAATAAAAAAAACCATCTTTGCGATTATTAAAAACTTGCTTGAGAAATACAGCCTCTTTGTTAAAACCAAAAACACTTAAGCAATTGTTAACTACTTGAAAACGTAATAATCTTTAAAAAAAACCTTTTTAGTAGCGAAAGCATATTTGAAATGAACAAAATAAAAATTTGATGTTTAGAAATAGAGTTGCAGAAGCATTTTGAAATCGTTGCGGAAATGTAGATAAAATACAAGTATTTTTGAAAGATTGATTGATGAGTCAACAATCAAGGTAGTGAACTTTAAAACCGTGTCTTTAGAAAATATCATTTGAAAGTTCGAGTGAAAACTTCCATGTTAAAATATTTATAAAAGTTTATTATGAAATCCATTTGTTAATCGATTTTGGAAAACCTTTATTTAAGTTTTTAGAAAATTCTCATTTTAAACAATTTAAGAAAAATAATAAGTATAACAACCATTAAGCAAATAATAAAATACTCCAGAGGCCTTATTACAACATAAAACAAACCCAAAATAGTAAAGTGAACAGAAATAGAAATTTAAAGTTCAAAATAAACACCATTTCTGAAGTATGGCCTCCACCGAGTCATCCATGGGCCCAAGTCCTCATTACGGAGCATTACCTACAAGGGTTAAGAAAAAAGGGGGGTGAGTTACAAGAACTCAGTGTATAATCCCCTTACCGTCATCCACTAGGCCTGAACCCATTTAGCAATATTTTGGGCCTAAGCCCCTTTTCACATAACAATTCTTAAAATGAAGCAAATGTATGAATGTATGCAATCCCAAACCAACCTAATAATCCATCCGCTACACACCACCCGTACCATCCATCACACCTGTGGGGATCTTTTCTCAACCTACCCCGCCAACACACCAATCATAGGCATTTAGCCATTTATATCAAATTCGAATTGTGGACAAGCCACCAGAATAACAGAATATACGTGGCTTAACCACCAGACAAAATGTGACAGAGTCACGAATAATATGTAAGAGCCACCAAATTTCACTTCCCCAATCATCAATATCCCAATCCTATGCAACTTATGTAAATGCAACATACATCGTAAATCATAATATTTACAATATAACCACGATAATTAATAACTCAGAGATTTATTACAAACAATTTGACCCATTAACACTTTACAAAATTGGCCCATTAGGGCATTATAACAAATCGGCCCATTAAGCCATATATCAGATCGGCCCATTATGGCTATATATCAAATCGGCCCGTTAAGGCAATATAACAAATCAGCCCATTAAGGCAATATAACAATTCGGCCCGTTAAGGCAGTATAACAAATCGGCCCTTTAGGGGCATTTCCGTAATTCGGCCCATAGGGGCATTTTCGTAATTCGGAAATCTTACCCACTAAGGGTAATTTGGTAATCTCGCAACCCAGGGGTATTTTGGTAATTTTCCCTCCAAGGGTATTTTGGTAATTTTACAACCCCGACTTAACTACTAATGTGGGGCATAAAAATCGAAACTGTCCATCTGCGTCGTACTGACTAAATTGACTATAACTCAAGTTAGGAATCTCGAAATCTAAATCCGTAAATTTTCCTTGAAACTATACTCATATATATTCTTACTACAATTTTTCCAGAATTTTTGGATTATCCATTTAGTACAGTTTATTCCTTAAAATTTCCCTTGTTTCACTGTCCAACGATTTTGACCTCTCTTAACCAAAATTCAAATATCTCACTGTACAATTTTCATATGTTTCTCCCACTTCTTTATATTGAAAATAGGATCACTAAGGAATCTATAAATATAAATTATAACTCATAATTCTCTTTGTACAATTTTAAACGATTTTTCCAAGTTAGAACATAGAACCGCGAAGTCGATCAGAACCAGTCTCACTAAAATTAAGATATCACAGACTATACAATTCCTCTTCCTTCTCTGTTTCTTTCATATAAAAATAGACGCAGTAAGCTTTATTTCGATATCTTTTTCACTTTCTAACTCCCTTTATCCTATATTTTGTGATTTTTCAAAATCACGTCACTGCTGCTGACCAAACTGTTTCATTGCAAAAATATGTTTACCACTACAAATATACGCACGCCTGAGTGGTCACGGATGCCGGTTTCTGGTTTTCTTCGGTATTTCGACCGAATCATAGAACATATCATGCAAACTTTCAGAGAGGTATGAGAGTAGACACCATTTCAAACAGGTATTCGGAAGGGTACGGGATTACACACCATTTCAAACATGTATTCGGAAGGATACGGGATTACACACCTTGATTACGAGTTGTGCTTTCTACCGTTCCAACACCACAAATGTGATCTCCCTCAGTGCACCAAAATTGATCCTACCCTTTGGCTACTGAAATCCCGTCCTAACAATATTTGGTGAGCGAAAGAGTCGTTAGTAATTATCCCACCTTTAGCCAAAACAAATCTTATAACAACGTTCTTACCCCACTTGCTTGACGAGTCGACGATAATGATTTGGTTAATACAAATCACTTGTGCTCCTTTATCTTGAAGATTTTTAGGACCGATTCCCAATTATTTTACGATAACTTCGGAAGATTCAAAGTTTCGACCTTCCACTATATCACTACGAAGAAGGAAAATAATCTCGTTTGATAGAGAATAAGGTGATGGTTTCGGCCAATATGACCATCCCAAACCAAAACATAAATTCGGCATAAGATAAAGAAAAATAAAATGTTGAAAAGAACACTTACCGATTGATCAAGGAATGAGTGATAACTCGAATGAAAAAGAAAGAATAAAGAAGAGATGAAAGGTTTCGGCTATAGAGGAAAAAAATGGGCAAAATATTCAGCTATGGTGAAAAGGATTAGAAAAGAAGAGATGCTTTAAGGATTTTGTGAAAAAGAAAAGAAAGAAGAAGAGACATGTTTGACTAGCTTCGGTTTTCAAGAAAGATAAGTGAACAAATTTTTGGTCTCAATGGTTTGGGTACATTCGGCAACAAGAAGAAAAAAAAAGAGAGAATATGCACACTCAAAGCTTGAAGATTCGGCAAGAAGGAGAAGGAAATTTGGAGAGAAAAGAAAAATGGCACAAAAGTTGCAAATTGGAGTTTTTGGCCAAAACAACACCAAAACTTTTACCAATTGCCAAAGAAAATTTGGCTACCTCCCTCTACACCCAAAACCATCCACATTCATGACCATAATGGTCAAAAATTGGCCAACCACACTTTCCATAACACTTCCCTTGAAAAAGGCCACATGTTCCCCTTACTTTCCCCTTTCTCTTGATTTCTTTCCTCACCTTCATCCTTTCCTATTTTCCTTAGCCATCTTGCCAAAAATAAAAAGTCCAACTTGCCTTATTTACAAGCTTGGCCGACACTTAGGGAAAGAGTACAAAAAAAAATAGTCAAAATTTTGCACTTGATGGGATTTGAACCTCCTCCCTCAAAGTCCTTCATGTGGCGCCATAACCTCTTTACCATATGCTCAATTATGCAAGCAAATTACTCTCTTATTTCCATAAGCCTTGATGCCACTTACTATCTCTCCTTAAAGTGCTTAAACACAAAATTTTTCCTATAACTTAACTTGAACCCGGAACTTCCTAGAAACCTCGTAACCCTCCAAAATCACCTTCCTAATAAGTCCAACTTGAAATAATGCCGTTCTCAAATTCCCATGAATTTTAAAATGCTTCTACGCTCAAGGCCCAATGGGCCCAACATGTCCAATTCTACTAGGCCCAATTTTGGGATGTTACAATTCTACCCTTCTTAAAGAAATTTCATCCTCGAAATTTCCAACCAACTACTAAACGCATCGCTCAAATCACACCACTATGCTTTCGCTACGCACTCTGATCTTAATAACACTAATGTACTTTTAACATAATCTTGAATCCTCTTTCACACAACCAAAGACCTAACCACAGAAGCAAGCAGTTATCTACCACTTATTCCTAAAATTTTCTACATTCAATCATCACGTCCAACCAATACATACCTGACTTAATGGTGATGAAACAATCCCGAGCCTTATGCTCCTTAGACCCCCATCTCAAGCATGCTCCTGACCTCCTCCAGCATTCTCCCGGATGACACCTTCTGCAATAATCGCAAGCCGGAAAGTTTGGACGTGCCTTAACACGCTTTATGGAACGAGACTGCGACCCAAACGAACCGCAATCTAATTTCTTCTTACAGTCCACAGGCCCAACTCGAAGTGCTTCACCGATTCCTTTAACCTCCTCCAATACTTCCTTAACTATCTGAGTTAGCTCATCAACCCCGGCTCGATCATGAGATCCCGTCTCAGCCACTGGCAATGCCAACACCTCCCTTTCGAAAACATGCCCCGATGCTGAAGATCTAGCCCTAGCACCTCGGCCTCTACCACGTCCACGTCTACCGTGTCCACGTCTTCTAGCGTTCATGTTCACTAAGTCGATTTAATCTTATTACGAGTTTTATGAATCAATATACTATTTCAGTGTTTATTAAACAATACTTTATGGAGTATAGGAAGTTAAGTTGTTTTCGTAGTACGTATCTAAGGTCTCAATTTCTATAGTTTCAGCTCCTAAAGCTAAGAGTTCTAGAGTATTTCTACAGTCATACCATAATAATCATAAATTGAAAACATAAACTTACTTGACTTGGTGCCGGATACCCGTGGTGCCATACTTCCTTTAAAACATGCATTTATAATTTAAAATTTTAAACAGCTTTGAAAACGTGTTTGAACCCAAACCATAGCCGAGTTTTGCAACCGAGCTCTGATACCATAAAATGTAACACCCCAAACCCGGCCTAGAAGTTAGGCCCGAATCTGGTGTGTCACATCGAAATAAAAAAAACCATCTTTGCGATTATTAAAAACTTGCTTGAGAAATATAGCCTCTTTGTTAAAACCAAAAACACCTAAGCAATTGTTAACTACTTGAAAACGTAATAATCTTTAAAAAAAACCTTTTTAGTAGCGAAAGCATATTTGAAATGAACAAAATAAAAATGTGATGTTTAGAAATAGAGTAGCAGAAGCATTTTGAAATTGTTGCGGAAACGTAGATAAAATACAAGTATTTTTGAAAGATTGATTGATGAGTCAACAATCAAGGTAGTGAACTTTAAAACCGTGTCTTTTGAAAATATCGTTTGAAAGTTCGAGTGAAAACTTCCGTGTTAAAATATTTATAAAAGTTTATTATGAAATCCATTTGTTAATCGATTTTGGAAAATCTTTATTTAAGTTTTTAGAAAATTCTCATTTTAAACAATTTAAGCAAAATAATAAGTATAACAACCATAAAGCAAATAATAAAATACTCCAGAGGCCTTATTACAACATAAAACAAACCCAAAATAGTAAAGTGAACGAAAATAGAAATTTAAAGCTCAAAATAAAACACCGTGTAACACCCTGGTTTAGGGGCTATGCGGTTTGAGTATAATGTAGGTGTTGGAAGGTTCTTGGGTGTGCTTGGTTGTGTTTTGGGGTTTTAAGAATGCTTGGATGAAAGGGGAGACTTTGGAAAATTTTGGATTTTTAGTGGAAAAGGGAATCGGGCCAAGCGAGGTCTTAAGAATAATTTTCTGTAATTTTTGGCACAAGGGAAGGCGGTGGTAGAGTGGCCTCCGCGCGTGGCTTAAGAGCTTGGGGAGGACGCCAGTGAGGGCCTGGGTTCGAGTCCAGGCGGCTACAAGGGGTTTTAATATTTTTGGGTTCTGGCGTTACAAGGAGGGGAGGCCTTAAAAAGGAGTGGGGGCTTGTTTTGACGCAAACAGCAACTTGTCCAAGTGGTTCCTGTGCGGCACTTAGGAGCTGGAGGTGCGCGTGGGCGCTGGTTCGAGCGACGGAAGCAGCTTTTTGCGTGTTTTATTTTTCTTATGCGATTGGGGGGCTTGAGTAGGAAGCCTTTAAAGATTAAAAGGTGTGGTTTTATGGCATAAAATCAAAGTGGCCGAGTGGCACAGGCGTTGGAAGTAAGGCGTGCAGCGTGAAAGGAGCCTGGTTCGAATCTCATGACAAGCAATGGAGTATTTATTTTATGCGGATTGGACTGGCAAGAGTTTCAGATTGAATTTAAACTCTCATCGACGAAGGGATCCCACATCGGAAAGATACAAAGAAGGAAGGTGAAGAGCTAGCTATATAAGGAGCATCCTAGGAGGAGAGTAAACATACCTTGGAGGGCGTTTGGGCACAGGTGTGGTCGGAGTGCGGATTAGCACCAGATTCCTATCAGGTGTGTAACTCTCTCTACTCTAGTTGTAGAGCGGCAATGCCGGGGTGCGCGGTCCACGGCAATAGTAGCCACACGAGCGTCGCGAGCGCACACTGGGGGCTTCGACACGATAGTTGAGGCCATCAGTAGTATTCTTGTGGGTTGAGGCTGCTTGGGCCACGACGGGCCGAAGTGGGCCCAATGGGCCCGTGTGTAATATCCCGGGTTAGGGGCTATTTTTATTATGGCATGTTTTGCATGTGTTGGCTTGCTATGTGGCTATTTTGGTGTCTTAGGGGCTTAATTGTAGACTAGGGGTATGTCCGAGTAGGTGGGAAAATTTTGATTTTTGGGTGTTAAGTCGTGGAGCTATTGGAGCTAGGGTATAAGGATTTTCTTTGATGTTTTATTGCACAAAAGGGAGCTGGTGTAGTGGCAAGCTAGACGCCACTAAGGCTTTGTGTGGGTAACGCCTAATGCAAGGGTGTAGGCCTTGGGTTCGAGCTCATGAGTGGCCACTTTTGGCACTCATTTTGACGGCATGGAGGAGAGGAGTTTGTGGCGCTCAAACTCGCCTAAGACTAAGTCTTCCCATTTGAATGGAGGGTGGAGAGGAATTTTAGGAGGAAGACTTGGTAAACACATTTGAAGGTGTGGCATGGAGTAGTTGGGGGATCATGGCCGAATTTTAGGGAGTTGGGAGGGGAGTGACGGCATAGTAGTGTGATGTTGGTGGGGTGCCAAATTCTTTTGGAAATTTTGGCATTTTCGGTCACATTTGGTAAAAGCAAAAGTTCCCTTTGATACTTGTAGCCGAATTTTCTTCAAGGTTTCTTCTCATTTTCTTCACTTCTCAAACCAAAAATCCAAGTGAGTGACTCCATCTTTACTTTTTGCAAACCGAAAGTTTTCAATCATCTCTGTCCCTCTTTCATTGGTGTAGGCCGAATGCTCCTCTCTCACCTATTTCTTTTGTTCATTGTGTTGAGCCGAAACCCCACCTCTCCAAAACCGTTTTTCCACTTCTTTTCTTGCTAGTCAAAACTCCATTCTCTTAGAACACATCTTCTTCTTCTTTCATTTACAAGTTCGAAAGTACCCTCCCTTATCCAACTTTATTCCTCTTCTTTTCTTTAAACTTAATTGCCGATTTCCCCCATTTCTTCCCACCTCTATTTTTCCTCCTTTTTCTTTCAAGGCCGAAAATAAGAGTGATAAACCCCCTAGCCGTACCTTTTGTTTGATTGTGGTGCAAAGTGTGGACCGAACCTATCTTCTTCCCTAGTGGCGTCTTGGCCAATAATAATTGGTTGGTGTTGGTAAGTGCTAGGCCGAATAGCCATTTCTTCCCTCTCTAGTGCTTAATGGGTGTTGATTGGATTATTAGCCGATTCTAGGCATGTGGTAAAGGTGTGGTCTCTTATGATTGAACCGATTGTGTGATAGGGCAATCAGGGAGTTCCAAACAGTCAGGTGGAGCCTTCTCCCTTTGTTAACCAATTCGGTAAGTGATGGTGACATATCGTTCATGGTTTATTCGTGATTTCGATTAAGTCAAAGGTGATTTGTGATTAACTATTTTGATAGGGTGCCGATTGTTGAAGAAGGAACCATCAGGTTCGGATTTGGTAGGAAACCAAATCAAGTGAAGGTAAGGGTTGGTAGCAATTCTGTTGGCTTAAAATCCTTGGCCGAATGGCTTTAGCACCTAACCCCTATGTCTTGGCCGATTGTAGGAGCTAGTTAATCAAGGGACTTAGATCGCTTTTGTCAGGATTTCTAGACTCGTATTACCAGGTGTGTAAACTAACACACTATGCTTAGTAATATTGTTATTAAACCTGGTTGCCTATTAAAAACTATGACAATTATGATGGATCATTGGATACCCAAACGGGGTATGTGTGCGTATCCGGTAAGTCGGTATTGTTACCAGACATCGATGATCTATATGGTATCATGACTATGTATGTATGTGATATGGGGCATGAGTCAAACATATTAGCATGATATGCATGACTTGTATGATATGCATGATTACATGAGTATGGTATGTTGATGGGTGATATGAGTGGAGGGAGCATGATATTTTATGTTTGTGAGCACCAAAGTGTTTTGGTAACACACTTTGTGACTTTGGGTCACCAGTGCTTTGGTAGCACATTTGTGTCTTTGGGACACCAGAGGTTGGGCACCTCATTGCGACTTGTCCCTGTGGTTAACACCACTGTGGGTTGGCCCCACATGAGATATGGGATCGTCTGCTAGTGATTGGGTATCACACGATGGGTTGGCCCCATCATTCGATTATTGTGACTACGGTCACCGTTGCTTTGGTAGCACATTTGTGTCTTTGGGACACCAGAGGTTGGGCACCTCATTGCGACTTGTCCCTGTGGTTAACACCACCGTGGGTTGGCCCCACTTTGAGATATGGGATCGTCTGCTAGTGATTGGGTATCACACGATGGGTTGGCCCCATCATTCGATTATCGTGACTACGGTCACCGAGTGCTTGGGTAGCACATTGTGTCTTTGGGACACCAGTGTTTTAGTAACACATTGTGACTATATGTCACCGAGTGGTTTGGCACCACCGGTGGTTTGGTACCACATGGGGTAGAAAAAGGAGATACGGATGGTTAGGATCGGGTTGCATTAATTATGTTGCTATGTATGATGTGTGTTAGCATGTTGTTTCATCGGGAGCGGGATTTATGCACTTAGCATGTTGTTTCATCGGGAGCGGGATTTATGCACTGAGTCACTCGACTCACCCTCTCCTTTGACATTTCAGGTGACTCGTGAGACGCGGACATGGGCCGGGATGGACTCGGGTGCTCATGCCATGCTTAATAAAGTTTTACTCCAACTCCATCATTTGGGTACTTTAGTTTAATTACTGTTACTTGGGTTTTAATTTGGATTTGTAAAAGGCCTCTAAATTATGTTTTTGATGGGTACGTTTTAATTAGATTCTCAACCTGCTTAACAAATAACTTGGCATGAAATTCTACTAAAACTTGGAAAGACAACGTTTTCAAAATTATATCGCAATGTGTTTTAAACTATACCATCGGGTATCTCGCTATGTTTCGTTATTCAATAAACTCAAATGATTTTTAAATCCAACTCGATTTGCTACTAAGTCTAGAAGGTTTCAAAACGGCACTAAGAAACTATTGGAAGTACTAAATGAAATCAACTCGTTTTAACTTTATACTTGGATAAGTTTTCAAAAATCTAACCAAACAAGCCTACTCAACTTTCCTCAAATTCACTATGTTTTCACCCCACTTCTAAACGAAAAAAAAATCTGGTCACTCAAAGACGTTCTTCCCCGTAACATACCAGATTCGGGCGTGGTGTCTTGTCCGGGTTTGGGGTGTTACAATTGTGGTATCAGAGCCAAGTTCAAAAGCTCGGCTGTGGGCCTGAGGCCCAAAATGTTTTCAAAAGATTGTTTTGTTAGTTTTTATTCTTAAAGTATGGTTTGAAAGGCATGGCACCGAGTCTCCCAACACTGATTCGCCTGTAAGTACCCCGTACTATTGCTTGTGAATTGATTGGATGTGATATGATTTGATGAATAGCAATAGTGTACTACTTAGAGATTGAAACTGATAGGATTCTGTGAACTCGCGAGAACAAATCCTCCTAAATATTCATAAGACTTGCTTTTAACAAGTGAAATAAATACTGATGCATAAAAATTCTTAATCGAGATACGTGAAAGATTAGTCATGAGCGCTAGAGGTGGGCGTGGTCGTGGACGAGGTCGTGGTAGGATGACCGCTTTACGAGCCCGTGAGGATCTGGTCGTGGTTCGAGAAAATGAGATACTGGGTTCCGCCACCACCGGAGGTGGTGAGTTCCAAGATTAGGCGGGGACGACGCAGTTGTCACGAGCGATCTTCGCGAGTGTTGGAAAGAGTAGCCGTGTTGGTGGTAATGCAGAGTTAGGAAATCGTGTACTGAGTGACTTCGGCAAATGGGGCCGAATTCTTCCGAGGTGTTTCGGTGTTGCTCCAGCACCTTCGCTTGAGTATTGGTTGGAGGCGATCGAGCGGATCATGGACGATCTAGACTGACGGCAAGAAGAGAAGTCAAGGGCATCGTACGCTTCTCGGGATGAGTCATATCGGTGGTGGCTCACGGTTCGAGACAGTGTGGCAGCAGAGGATCTAACATGGGATTATTTCAGGGCTGCATATCAAAAGAAGTACATCGGAGCTAGTTATATTGACTCCCAGCGGAAGGCATTTCTGAGGCTTGTTCAGGGGAGTAAATCATTCTTGAGTGCGAGGTGAGTTCCCGGTGAGTAGGTATGCCGAGGGCATTGTGGCCAC
Organism: Gossypium sturtianum; assembly: GCA_025698515.1. Classification (NCBI taxonomy): domain Eukaryota; kingdom Viridiplantae; phylum Streptophyta; class Magnoliopsida; order Malvales; family Malvaceae; genus Gossypium; species Gossypium sturtianum. The sequence continues at coordinate 49,431,530 of CM046943.1, forward strand.
CGAGCATGAGAGGTGTGTTCGTTCGAGGATGGTCTGCGAGACGACTTGAGGCTGCTGATTGCTCCTCAGCAGGGCGCGAGTTTGCTGTCTTAGTTGAGAAGGCTAAGGTAGCCGAGGGTGTTAAGGAGTCAGTGAGGCAGGGTATGGACAGAAATAGACATAAGAGGAGCTTTGGGTCTTCTGGATCGTCGGGTAACCCGCAGAAGAGGGCTAGACCGAGTGGGCGAATCACCGCTAGGTTTGTTGTTGCTAGGCGGGGGACCGCCGCAGTGTGTGATCGATGTGTGGGAAATCTCATTGGGGTGGTTGCTGGACTGGAGGAAAAGGTTGCTTCGAGTGTGGTTCTCTGGAGCACCGTGTGAGGGACCGTCGCGTGGGTTGGGCTAGGATTCGATCCGAGAGAGGCGGGGCCGTGTCGAGTTCGAGAGGTAATGGACCGCCACCGCAGAGGGGCCGTGGTAATGGCGCAGGTGGTAATGGTTCGGTGGGGCCGTGGAGCACCGGCGCGGGTGCGAGTAGCTCGATGCTAGACGGCTGGATTAGTGTATGCTTTGCGAGGCGCCGAGAGGAGGGCGACGCACCGGACGTCATAACCGAGTGCGTTTTTGATTTTTGGTTCTCCTTATCTTGCTTTGATTGATGTGGGTTCAACGCACTCTTATGTTGCCGATAGTATAGTAGAGACCATGGATTTAGACTCAAAAATATCTTCTAGGCGGATGACCGTGATTAGCCCTCTAGGTCACTCTGTAGTAGTAGATAAACTGCTTTAGAGAGGTACCCTTAGAACTCCAAGGGTAGTGTTTGCTTCTTTGATCCGATGGAACCGCCGCTTTGGGAGTTCGATCGATTCTTGGGATGGATTGGTTGGTCAAGCACCGGGCGAGGTTGGATTGCGCGCCAAGCGCATGGTTCTTAAGGCGGTCGAGGGTGAAGAGGTGGCTATGATAGGTAATAGGAGGGATTACTTATCAAATGTGGTATCCGCTTTGAAAGCAGAGAAGATGGTCGAGGAAGGGCCGTGTGAGCGTATGTAGTTCATGTGTATGCCTTGGAGGCTAAGGAGTCTCGCTGTGGAGAAGGTTCGTCGTTGTTAGGAGTTTATCGATGTTTTTCCCGAGGAGCTTCCGGGTTTGCCGCCAGATCGCGAGGTGGAGTTCGGGATTGATCTGTTATCTTAATGCGCCGGTGTCTATTGCTCCGTATAGGATGGCGCCAAAGGAATTGGTGGAGCTTAAGGCTCGAGATCCGAGTTATTGGATCGAGGTTTTATTAGGCCAAGTGTTTCGCGCCGGTAAGTGCGCGGTACTCTTTGTCAAGAAGAAAGATGGCACGATGCGGATGTGTATAGACTCACGCCAGATTGAACAAGTCGACGATTAAAAACAAGTATCCGCTACCACGGATAGATGACTTGTTTGATCACCAAAAGGGTGTCGCGGTATTTTGAAGATCGACTTGAGGTCCGGGTATCACCATTAAAGGTTAAAGAGGCGGATATCCATAAAACAAATGCTTTCGGACTCGGTATGGGTACTACGAATTTACGTAATGCCATTCGGTTGACTAACGCACCGCAGCGTTTATGGACATGATGAATAGGGTGTTTCAAAGAAGATGTCTGGATCGGTTCGTCGTGGTTTTCATAGACGACATCTTGGTGTACTCAAGACGGAGGAAGAGCATGATAAGCATTTGCGAGTGGTGTTGCGATTTTGAGGGAAAAGCGACTCTATGCTAAGTTCGGTGAAGTGCGAGTTACGGCTTAGAGAAGTGACTTTCTTGGGTCATGTAGTGTCGGTGAGGGGATTCGAGTAGATCCTCGTAAGATTGAGGCGCTTTTGGATTGAAGCCGCCTAAGTCGTTGGTGAGATTCGAGTTTTACAGGTTTGGCTAGGGTACTCACCGGGTTTGTTGAGGGTTTCGTTGATAGCGTGCAACGATGACCAAGTTCTTGAGGAAAGAGGTCCCGTTTGTATGGATCGGAAACAAAGCAGAAAGCTTCGACAAGTTAAAAAGATTTTGACAGAGGCTCCGTTCTAATTCAACCCGAGGTGGTAAGGAATTCCACGAGTCTATTGCGACGCATCACATACGGGCTTGGGTTGTGTCTTTGATGCAAGAAGGTAAGGTTGTGGCTTACGCTTCTCGGCACCGAGGCCACATGAGGTCAATTATCCGGCGCACGATTTGGAGCTAGCAAAGTAGTCTTCGCTTTAAAGATTTGGAGGCACTACTTGTACGCGGAGAGATCGATAGTCTACACAGGATCACAAGAGTCTGAAGTATCTATCGACTCGGAAGGATTTGAATTTGAGGCGTGCAGATGGGTCGAAAGGTCTTTGAAAGATTACGATCGTTCGATTGAGTATCATCCGGGCAAGGCTAACGTGGTGGTGGACGCGTTGAGTCGCAAGGTTGTTTCGGACTTAAGAGCTTTGTTCGCCCACTTGAGCTTGTATGACGATGGGAGTATTACAGCAGAGTTGCGTGTTAAGCCTACTTGGGTTGAGCGGTCGGAGAGAGAAACAAAGAGGATGAGGTTACGAGTGCGCGGAGGTTACAAGTGCGGGATGGTGGTTTGGAGGGTTACTGACTTGTCCGTGATGGGGTTCTATGTTTTCAAGGAAAGGCTTGTATGCCTAAAGATGTTGAGCTGAGGCAAAAGATTCTTCAGGACTTTATATAGCGGTCCTTATGCTATGCATCCCGGAGGTAGCAAGATGTATAGGGATCTTAGAGAGCGCTTTTGGTGGCCTGGCTTGAAGAAGGAGGTGACAGAGTTTGTTGGGAAGTGTCCGACTTGTCGTAGTCAAGGCTGAACATCGCTTCTTGCCGTCGGGTTTGCTTCACTGTGAAGATTCCTCGATGGAAGTGGGAAAGGATAACCATGGATTTCGTCGATGGGTTACCGCTTACACCAAGCAAGAAAGATTCGATTTGGGTAGTGGTGGATCGATACTAAATCACTCACTTTATTCCGGTGAGGGTGACTACTCACTTGAAAGCTAAGCGGCCGTATGTGTCGAGAGATAGTGAGGTTGCACGGTGTGCGGTTTCGATAATCTCGGATAGGGATCCTAGATTCACGTCAAGGTTCCGGAAAGCACCGCATCGGGCTCGGGTACTCGTTTGGATTTCAAAGACGGCTTTTCACCCGCATGATCGACGGTCAATCGAAAAGGGTTATTCAGTCTTAGAGGATATGCTGAGAGAGGTTGTATCTTGGATTTCAGAGGTAGTTGGGAGGAGTTTCTACCATTAGCTGAGTTTGCCTACAACAACAGTTATCAAGCGAGCATCAAGATGGCACCGTATGAGGCGTTGTATGGTAGGAAGTGTCGCTCACCTACGTGTTGGACGGAATTAGGTGAACGTCAGTTGTTGGGACCCGAGTTGGTTGCTGAGACCGAAGACAAGGTTAAGCTGATTCAATCTAGATTGAAGGAAGCTTCGGACCGGCAGAAGTCTTATGCCGATCTTAAGCGAAGAGATATAGAGTTCGCTGTGGGGGATCGAGTTTTCCTGAAGGTATCGCCTTGGAAGAAGGTGTTGAGGTTCGGGAAGAAAGGCAAGCTAAGTCCGAGGTTCATTGGGCCGTACAAGGTTCTGAGACGAGTTGGACCAGTGGCGTATCAGCTTGAGTTGCCAGTGAGCTTAGTCGATTCACGATGTTTTCCACGTTTGATGCTTCGGAGGTATCGTTCAGATCCGTCGCATGTGGTAGCAATGGAAGAGATCGAGGTAAATCCAGATTTGACTATGGAAGAAGAACCTGTGCAGATTCTTGAGCGAGATGTGAAAGTTCTGCGCAAAAAGTCTGTGCCTTTGGTTAAGGTTCTTTGGCGGAATCATGGCGTGGAAGAAGCGACATGGGAACCCGAGGATATGATGAGGCGAAGAATACCCGCAACTCTTACGATCGTGTAATTTCGAGGCCAAATTATTTTTAAGGGGGTAGAACCGTAATATCCTCAGGTTAGGGGCTATTTTTATTATGGCATGTTTTGCATGTGTTGGCTTGCTATGTGGCTATTTTGGTGTCTTAGGGGCTTAATTGTAGACTAGGGGTATGTCTGAGTAGGTGGGAAAATTTTGATTTTTGGGTGTTAAGTCAGGGGAGCTATTGGAGCTAGGGTATAAGGATTTTCTTTGATGTTTTATTGCACAAAAAGGGAGAGTGGTGTAGTGGCAAGCTAGATGCCACTAAGGCTTTGTGTGGGTAACGCCTAATGCAAGGGTGTAGGCCTTGGGTTCGAGCTCATGAGTGGCCACTTTTGGCACTCATTTTGACGGCATGGAGGGAGGAGTTTGTGGCGGTTCAAACTCGCCTAAGACTAAGTCTTCCCATTTGAATGGAGGGTGGAGAGGAATTTTAGGAGGAAGACTTGGTAAACACATTTGAAGGTGTGGCATGGAGTAGTTGGGGGGATCATGGCCGAATTTTAGGGGAGTTGGGAGGGGGAGTGACGGCATAGTAGTGTGATGTTGGTGGGGTGCCAAATTCTTTTGGAAATTTTGGCATTTTCGGTCACATTTGGTAAAAGCAAAAGTTCCTTTTGATACTTGTAGCCGAATTTTCTTCAAGGTTTCTTCTCATTTTCTTCACTTCTAAAAACCAAAAATCCAAGTGAGTGACTCCATCTTTACTTTTTTGCAAACCGAAAGTTTTCAATCATCTCTGTCCCTCTTTCATTGGTGTAGGCCGAATGCTCCCTCTCACCTATTTCTTTTGTTCATTGTGTTGAGCCGAAACCCCACCTCTCCAAAACCGTTTTTCCACTTCTTTTCTTGCTAGCCGAAACTCCATTCTCTTAGAACACATCTTCTTCTTCTTTCATTTACAAGCCGAAAGTACCCTCCCTTATCCAACTTTATTCCTCTTCTTTTCTTTAAACTCAATTGCCGATTTCCCCCATTTCTTCCCACCTCTATTTTTCCTCATTTTTCTTTCAAGGCCGAAAATAAGAGTGATAAACCCCTAGCCGTACCTTTTGTTTGATTGTGGTGCAAAGTGTGGACCGAACCTATCTTCTTCCCTAGTGGCGTCTTGGCCGAATAATTGGTTGGTGTTGGTAAGTGCTAGGCCGAATAGCCATTTCTTCCCTCTCTAGTGCTTAATGGGTGTTGATTGGATTATTAGCCGATTCTAGGCATGTGGTAAAGGTGTGGTCTCTTATGATTGAACCGATTGTGTGATAGGGCAATCGGGGAGTTCCAAGCGATCAGTGGAGCCTTCTCCTTTGTTAACCAATTCGGTAAGTGATGGTGACATATCGTTCATGGTTTATTCGTGATTTCGATTAAGTCAAAGGTGATTTGTGATTAACTATTTTGATAGGGTGCCGATTGTTGAAGAAGGAACCATCAGGTTCGGATTTGGTAGGAAACCAAATCAAGTGAAGGTAAGGGTTGGTAGCAATTCTGTTGGCTTAAAATCCTTGGCCGAATGGCTTTAGCACCTAACCCCTATGTCTTGGCCGATTGTAGGAGCTAGTTAATCAAGGGACTTAGATCGCTTTTGTCAGGATTTCTAGACTCGTATTACCAGGTGTGTAAACTAACACACTATGCTTAGTAATATTGTTATTAAACCTGGTTGCCTATTAAAAACTATGACAGTATGATGGATCATTGGATACCCAAACGGGGTATGTGTACGTATCCGGGTAAGTCAGTATTGTTACCAGATTATTGATGATCTATATGGTATCATGACTATGTATGTATGTGATATGGGGCATGAGTCAAACATATTAGCATGATATGCATGACTTGTATGATATGCATGATTACATGAGTATGGTATGTTGATGGGTGATATGAGTGGAGGGAGCATGATATTTTATGCTGACGAGCACCAGTGTTTTGGTAACACACCTTGTGACTTTGGGTCACCAAAGGCTTTGGTATCACATTTGTGTCTTTGGGACACCGGAGGTTGGGCACCTCATTGCGACTTGTCCCCGTGGTTAACACCACCGTGGGTTGGCCCCACATGAGATATGGGATCGTGCGCTAGTGATTGGGTATCACACGATGGGTTGGCCCCATCATTCGATTATTGTGACTACGGTCACCATTGCTTTGGTAGCACATTTGTGTCTTTGGGACACCAGAGGTTGGGCACCTCATTGCGACTTGTCCTCGTGGTTAACACCACCGTGGGTTGGCCCCACTTTGAGATATGGGATCGCCTCGCTAGTGATTGGGTATCACACGATGGGTTGGCCCCATCATTCGATTATCGTGACTACGGTCACCGTGCTTGGGTAGCACATTGTGTCTTTGGGACACCAGTGTTTTGGTAACACATTGTGACTATATGTCACCAAGGTTTTGGCACCACCAGGTGGTTTGGTACCACATGGGGTAGAAAAAGGAGATACGGATGGTTAGGATCGGGTTGCATTAATTATGTTGCTATGTATGATGTGTGTTAGCATGTTGTTTCATCGGGAGCGGGATTTATGCACTGAGTCACTCGACTCACCCTCTCCTTTGACATTTCAGGTGACTCGTAGACGCGGACATGGAGCCGGGATGGACTCGGGGTGCTCATGCCATGCTTAATAAAGTTTTACTCCAACTCCATCATTTGGGTACTTTAGTTTAATTACTGTTACTTGGGTTTTAATTTGGATTTGTAAAAGGCCTCTAAATTATGTTTTTGATGGGTACGTTTTAATTAGATTCTCAACCTGCTTAACAAATAACTTGGCATGAAATTCTACTAAAACTTGGAAAGACAACGTTTTCAAAATTATATCGCAATGTGTTTTAAACTATACCATCGGGTATCTCGCTATGTTTCGTTATTCAATAAACTCAAATGATTTTTAAATCCAACTCGATTTGCTACTAAGTCTAGAAGGTTTCAAAACGGCACTAAGAAACTATTGGAAGTACTAAATGAAACCAACTCGTTTTAACTTTATACTTGGATAAGTTTTCAAAAATCTAACCAAACAAGCCTACTCAACTTTCCTCAAATTCACTATGTTTTCACCCCACTTCTAAACGAAAAAAAATCTGGTCACTCAAAGACGTTCTTCCCCGTAACATACCAGATTCGGGCATGGTGTCTTGTCCGGGTTTGGGGTGTTACACCGTGGGCCCAATTGAATAAAATGTATGATGGTGTAGTATATAGTGAACTAGACTAGGTGAATCTCATATACGTGGCTAGATTTGTGTTAGGTGGGCCACACGAGCGTATGGGCCCGAATGGGCCAAAATCGGGTTTTAGGCCCAATCGTCCGGTACAACCGGAAGTGGTAGCTGAGTCGCTAATGGCGACATTAGGCCTTCAGAAAGGCCATTGCGGTGTGTGAATTTACTGAAAATACCCTTAGTAGGTAAAATTACGATTATACCCTTAAAGGTTGATTAGCATGATTATGTTGTTTAGTTTTGGCCGATTGTAGGGGAAGGCTTGATCTCGCATATCTCGGGTTGTGGCTAGTGCTCGAAAAGTGTTAAGGAATGGGGGATCTAGTGCGTTAGATCTTGATCTACGGGATTTGATAGTCGCATTAGTAATCAGTGTGTAAACTAACACACTTCTTGCTTTGTATATGTTTGATAAACCGATTGATTGGTAAAACCGAAATAGTATGGTTGAGTGATATGATACCCTATGGGGTATGTGCACAGTTCAGGTAAGTCCGTTTCATTATGAGTACTGTTATTGATACATGATGTCATGATTTATGATGTATGTGCTATGAGATGCAACGTTGAACATGTTTGCATGATTTGAATACTATACATGAGTTGGTATGGTGATGGGTGATATGAGTGGAGGGGCGGTGATATTTTGTCTTGACGAGCACCGATGTTTTGGTAACACAACTTTGTGACTTTGGGTCACGGAGGTTTGGCACCTCTAGAGGTTTGGCACATCAGCGTCTCGTCCCCGTGGTTTCGCACCACAGTGGGTTAGCCCCACAAGGCGATATTGAGGGATTGACGCCAGTGATTTGGTATCACACGATGGGTTGGCCCCATCACTCGATTATCGTGACTACGGTCACTAGTGGTTTGGTACCACATTTGTGTCTTTGGGACACCGGAGGTTTGGCACCTCATTGCGACTCGTCCACCGTGGTTAACACCACCGTGGGTTGGCCCCACTTTTGAGATACGGGATTGTCGCCATGATTTGGTATCACACGATGGGTTGGCCCCATCATTGGATTTGTGACTTCGGTCACGGTGTTTTGGTAACACATTGTGACTATACGTCACCAGTGGTTTGGCACCACCAGTGGTTTGGTACCACACGGGGTAGAAAAGGTGTATGGACGGTTAGGATTGGGTGCATATGATTGGGATGCATGATGATCATGATTATGTTTGTATGTGATATTTTGCTAATCCGGGAAAAGGGTAGCACACTTAGTCCGGGTGACTCACCTTTTCCTTAACCATATCGTAGTGCATAAAGTCGGCCGGATCGGAGAGGACAAGGTGGCCCATGCCGAAGATGATGTTCAATTATTTCATGCTTGATTTTGATATAAGTAATGTATTTGAATTGTTGGGTTGTAATAAAGGCCATTTTATGTTTTTGGTATTACTTTAACTATGGTTTATTTAAATTAAATTGCTACGTGAAAATGATTTATGGTTTGCAACCTATTTATTCAAATTGGATATTATAAACTAAAGTTTTAAAAATGAATGAGTTTAATAGCAAAATTTTATTCCAAAGATATGTTTTCCAAAATTCAGCAAACTACGATGTTTTATTTTAAATTAAGAAGATTTTCAACCGTCTTTTCCCGGTGACATAACCAGATTCGATTACGTAGTGAATGGGCCGGGTTTGGGGTGTTATTCTGATTTGATATCGAGCCGGTTCAAAACTCGGCTTTGAGGTTTTGGGCCCAAAAACATTTTCAAAATGGGCTTTTCAAAAATATGGGCTTTTAAGAAAGTTTTCAGTTAGTGGCATGGCACTGCACCTCAGACAAGAAGTCCACCAGTAAGTACCCTTACTATTGCTTGTGAGTTATTGATGTGATCGGATGATTGCAATAGTGGATTACTTTAGAAACTGAAACTTTGATTGCTCGAAAGAACGACTTCGAAACTTCTTTCATAAAATTTGCTCGTGGATTAAACAATGGAACAAAATTTCTAATGCATAAAACTTTTAATCGTTAAATCGCGACGCTAGATATGAGTTCTAGGGACGTGTTGTCGCGGGCATGGTCTAGGTGGAATGACACTTTATTAAGATCAGTGCGCGAGCAAGAGCGTAGTGTGGCAAGATAGGTTGTACGGACGTTCGCTAGTAAAGTAATTTCGAGGACGAAATTATTTTAAGGAGGGTAGAATTGTAACACCACTGGTTTAGGGGCTATGCGGTTTGAGTATAATGTAGGTGTTGGAAGGTTCTTGGGTGTGCTTGGTTGTGTTTTGGGGTTTTAAGAATGCTTGGATGAAAGGGAGACTTTGGAAAATTTTGGATTTTAGTGGAAAAGGGAATCGGGCCAAGCGAGGTCTTAAGAATAATTTTCTGTAATTTTTGGCACAAGGGAAGGCGGTGGTAGAGTGGCCTCACGCGCGCACGCTTAAGAGCTTGGGAGGACGCTTGGTGAGGGCCTGGTTCGAGTCCAGCGGCTACAAGGGGTTTTAATATTTTTGGTTACGCGTTACAAGGAGGGGAGGCCTTAAAAAGGAGTGGGGCGTGTTTTGACGCAAACAAAGAACTTGTCCAAGTGGTTCTGTGCGGCACTTAGGAGCCGGAGGTGCGCGTGGCGCCTGGTTCGAGCGACTGCCAGGCGGCTTTGCGTGTTTTATTTTTCTTATGCGACTGGGGGCTTGAGTAGGAAGCCTTTAAAGATTAAAAGGTGTGGTTTTATGGCATAAAATCAAAGTGGCGAGTGGCACAGGCGTTGGAAGTAAGGCGTGCAAAGCAGCAAGTGAGCCTGGTTCGAATCTCATGACAAGCAATGGAGTATTTATTTTGCGGATTGGACGGCAAGAGTTTCATTGAATTTAAACTCTACGTGACGGGGATCCCACATCGGAAAGATACAAAGAAGGAAGGTGAAGAGCTAGCTATATAAGGAGCATCCTAGGAGGAGAGTAAACATACCTTGGAGGCGTTTGGGCACAGTGTGGTCGGAGTGCGGATTAGCACGATTCCTATCGTGTGTGTAACTCTCTCTACTCTAGTTGTAGAGCGGCAAATGCCGAAGTGCGGTCCACGGCAATAGTAGCCACACGAAGCGTGCGGCGCACGTGTGTGGGGCTTCGACACGATAGTTGAGGCCATCGTTAGTATTCTTGTGGGTTGAGGTTGCTTGGGCCACGGACGGGCGAAGTGGGCCCAATGGGCCCGTGGTCCCAATTGAATAAAATGTATGATGGTGTAGTATATAGTGAACTAGACTAGGTGAATCTCATATACGTGGCTAGATTTGTGTTAGGTGGGCCACACGAGCGTATGGGCCCGAATGGGCCGAAATCGGGTTTTAGGCCCAATCGTCCAAGCATAACCTAAGTGGTAGCTGAGTCGCTAATGGCGACATTAGGCCTTCAGAAAGGCCATTGCAGGTGTGAATTTACGAAAATACCCTTAGTAGGTAAAATTACAATTATACCCTTAAAGGTTGATTAGCATGATTATGTTGTTTAGTTTTGGCGATTGTAGGGAAGGCTTGATCTCGCATATCTCGGGTTGTGGCTAGTGCTTGAAAAGTGTTAAGGAATGGGGGATCTAGTGCGTTAGATCTTGATCTACGGGATTTGATAGTCGCATTAGTAATCAGGTGTGTAAACTAACACACTTCTTGCTTTGTATATGTTTGATAAACTGATTGATTGGTAAAACCGAAATAGTATGGTTGAGTGATATGATACCCTATGGGGTATGTGCACGATTCGTAAAGTCCGTTTCATTATGAGTACTGTTATTGATACATGATGTCATGATTTATGATGTATGTGCTATGAGATGCAACGTTGAACATGTTTGCATGATTTGAATACTATACATGAGTTGGTATGGTGATGGGTGATATGAGTGGAGGGGGCAGTGATATTTTGTCGACGTGAGCACCGGTGTTTTAGTAACACAACTTTGTGACTTTGGGTCACCAAAGGTTTGGCACCTCCAGAGGTTTGGCACCTCGTCTCGTCCCGTGGTTTCGCACCACAGTGGGTTGGCCCCACAAGGCGATATTGAGGGATTGACGCCAGTGATTTGGTATCACACGATGGGTTGGCCCCATCACTCGATTATCGTGACTACGGTCACCAAAGTGGTTTGGTACCACATTTGTGTCTTTGGGACACCGAGGTTTGGCACCTCATTGCGACTGCGTCCACGTGGTTAACACCACCGTGGGTTGGCCCCACTTTTGAGATACGGGATTGTCGCCATGATTTGGTATCACACGATGGGTTGGCCCCATCATTGGATTTGTGACTTCGGTCACCAGGTGTTTTGGTAACACATTGTGACTATCGTCACCGTGGTTTGGCACCACCAAAGTGGTTTGGTACCACACGGGTAGAAAAGGTGTATGGACGGTTAGGATTGGGTGCATATGATTGGGATGCATGATGATCATGATTATGTTTGTATGTGATATTTTGCTAATCCGGAAAAAGGGTAGCACACTTAGTCCGGTGACTCACCTTTTCCTTAACCATATCGGTAGTAGTGCATAAAGTGGACCGGGATCGGAGAGGACAAGGTGGCCCATGCCGAAGATGATGTTCAATTATTTCATGCTTGATTTTGATATAAGTACTGTATTTGAATTGTTGGGTTGTAATAAAGGCCATTTTATGTTTTTGGTATTACTTTAACTATGGTTTATTTAAATTAAATTGCTACGTGAAAATGATTTATGGTTTGCAACCTATTTATTCAAATTGGATATTATAAACTAAAGTTTTAAAAATGAATGAGTTTAATAGCAAAATTTTATTCCAAAGATATGTTTTCCAAAATTCAAAGAAACTACGATGTTTTATTTTAAATTAAGAAGATTTTCAACCGTCTTTTCCAAAGTGACATAACCAGTTCTCTGGTCGTAGTGAATGGGCCGGTTTTGGGGTGTTCTGATTTGATATCGAGCCTTGTTCAAAACTCGGCTTTGAGGGTTTTGGGCCCAAAAACATTTTCAAAATGGGCTTTTCAAAAATATGGGCTTTTAAGAAAGTTTTCAGGTTAGGCTGGCATGGCACCTGTACCTCCGACCCGAAGTCCACCAGGTAAGTACCCCTTACTATTGCTTGTGAGTTATTGATGTGATCGGATGATTGCAATAGTGGATTACTTTAGAAACCGAAACTTTGATTGCTCGAAAGAACGACTTCCGAAACTTCTTCATAAAATTTGCTCGTGGATTAAATAAAGGAACAAAATTTCTAATGCATAAAACTTTTAATCAGATTAAATCGCGACGCTAGATATGAGTTCTAGGGGACGTGTTGTCGCGGGCATGGTCTAGGTGGAATGACAGCTTTATTAAGATCAGAGTGCGCAGCAAGAGCGTAGTGTGGCAAGATAGGTTGTACGGACGTTCGCTAGTAAAGTAATTTCGAGGACGAAATTATTTTAAGGAGGGTAGAATTGTAACACCACTGGTTTAGGGGCTATGCGGTTTGAGTATAATGTAGGTGTTGGAAGGTTCTTGGGTGTGCTTGGTTGTGTTTTGGGGTTTTAAGAATGCTTGGATGAAAGGGGAGACTTTGGAAAATTTTGGATTTTTAGTGGAAAAGGGAATCGGGCCAAGCGAGGTCTTAAGAATAATTTTCTGTAATTTTTGGCACAAGGGAAGGCGGTGGTAGAGTGGCCTCACAAGCGCTCTAAGAGCTTGGGGAGGGCGCCGGTGAGGGCCTGGGTTCGAGTCCAGCGGCTACAAGGGGTTTTAATATTTTTGGGTTCCGGCGTTACAAGGAGGAGGCCTTAAAAAGGAGTGGGGCGTGTTTTGACGCAAATGACAACTTGTCCAAGTGGTTCTGTGCGGCACTTAGGAGGCTGGAGGTGCGCGTGGCGCTGGGTTCGAGCGACAGGCGGCTTTGCGTGTTTTATTTTTCTTATGCGATTGGGGGCTTGAGTAGGAAGCCTTTAAAGATTAAAAGGTGTGGTTTTATGGCATAAAAATCAAAGTGTAAGTGGCACAGGCGTTGGAAGTAAGGCGTGCAGCGTTAGAAGGGAGCACAGGTTCGAATCTCATGACAAGCAATGGAGTATTTATTTTGCGGATTGGACGGCAAGAGTTTCATTGAATTTAAACTCTACTTGACGAAGGGATCCCACATCGGAAAGATACAAAGAAGGAAGGTGAAGAGCTAGCTATATAAGGAGCATCCTAGGAGGAGAGTAAACATACCTTGGAGGGCGTTTGGGCACAGGTGTGGTCGGAGTGCGGATTAGCACCAGATTCCTATCAGGTGTGTAACTCTCTCTACTCTAGTTGTAGAGCGGCAAATGCCGAAGTGCCGGTCACGGCAATAGTAGCCACACGAGCGTGCGAGCGCACGTGTGGGGCTTCGACACGATAGTTGAGGCCATCAGTAGTATTCTTGTGGGTTGAGGCTGCTTGGGCCACGACGGGCCGAAGTGGGCCCAATGGGCCCGTGGTCCCAATTGAATAAAATGTATGATGGTGTAGTATATAGTGAACTAGACTAGGTGAATCTCATATACGTGGCTAGATTTGTGTTAGGTGGGCCACACGAGCGTATGGGCGAATGGGCCAAATCGGGTTTTAGGCCCAATCGTCCTGGCACAACCTGGAAGTGGTAGCCGAGTCGCTAATGGCGACATTAGGCCTTCGAAAGGCCATTGCGGTGTGAATTTACGAAAATACCCTTAGTAGGTAAAATTACGATTATACCCTTAAAGGTTGATTAGCATGATTATGTTGTTTAGTTTTGGCCGATTGTAGGGAAGGCTTGATCTCGCATATCTCGGGTTGTGGCTAGTGCTCGAAAAGTGTTAAGGAATGGGGATCTAGTGCGTTAGATCTTGATCTACTGGATTTGATAGTCGCATTAGTAATCAGTGTGTAAACTAACACACTTCTTGCTTTGTATATGTTTGATAAAGCGATTGATTGGTAAAACCAAAAATAGTATGGTTGAGTGATATGATACCCTATGGGGTATGTGCACGGATTCGTAAGTCCGTTTCATTATGAGTCTTTATTATTGATACATGATGTCATGATTTATGATGTATGTGCTATGAGATGCAACGTTGAACATGTTTGCATGATTTGAATACTATACATGAGTTGGTATGGTGATGGGTGATATGAGTGGAGGGGCGGTGATATTTTGTCTTTGTGAGCACCGGTGTTTTAGTAACACAACTTTGTGACTTTGGGTCACCAAAGGTTTGGCACCTCGGAGGTTTGGCACCTCGTCGTCGTCCCCGTGGTTTCGCACCACGCATGGGTTGGCCCCACAAGGCGATATTGAGGATTGACGCCGGTGATTTGGTATCACACGATGGGTTGGCCCCATCACTCGATTATCGTGACTACGGTCACGGTGGTTTGGTACCACATTTGTGTCTTTGGGACACGGAGGTTTGGCACCTCATTGCGACTCGTCCTGTGGTTAACACCACCGTGGGTTGGCCCCACTTTTGAGATACGGGATTGTCGCCGGTGATTTGGTATCACACGATGGGTTGGCCCCATCATTGGATTTGTGACTTGGTCACGGTGTTTTGGTAACACATTGTGACTATACGTCACGGTGGTTTGGCACCACCAAAGGTTTTGGTACCACACGGGGTAGAAAAGGTGTATGGACGGTTAGGATTGGGTGCATATGATTGGGATGCATGATGATCATGATTATGTTTGTATGTGATATTTTGCTAATCCGGGAAAAAGGGTAGCACACTTAGTCTGGGTGACTCACCTTTTTCCTTAACCATATCAGGTAGTGCATAAAGCTGGACCGGGATCGGAGAGGACAAGGTGGCCCATGCCGAAGATGATGTTCAATTATTTCATGCTTGATTTTGATATAAGTACTGTATTTGAATTGTTGGGTTGTAATAAAGGCCATTTTATGTTTTTGGTATTACTTTAACTATGGTTTATTTAAATTAAATTGCTACGTGAAAATGATTTATGGTTTGCAACCTATTTATTCAAATTGGATATTATAAACTAAAGTTTTAAAAATGAATGAGTTTAATAGCAAAATTTTATTCCAAAGATATGTTTTCCAAAATTCAGCAAACTACGATGTTTTATTTTAAATTAAGAAGATTTTCAACCGTCTTTTCCAAAGACATAACCGCATTCGATTCGTAGTGAATGGGCCGGGTTTGGGGGTGTTACAGTTTGGTATCAGAGCCCGGTTCAAAACTCGGCTTTGAGGGTTTTGGGCCCAAAAACATTTTCAAAATGGGCTTTTCAAAAATATGGGCTTTTAAGAAAGTTTTGAGTTAAATTTGGCATGGCACCTGTACCTCCGACCCGAAGTCCACCAGGTAAGTACCCCTTACTATTGCTTGTGAGTTATTGATGTGATCGGATGATTGCAATAGTGGATTACTTTAGAAACTGAAACTTTGATTGCTCGAAAGAACGACTTCCAGAAACTTCTGTTCATAAAATTTGCTCGTGGATTAAACAGTGGAACAAAATTTCTAATGCATAAAACTTTTAATCAGATTAAATCGCGACGCTAGATATGAGTTCTAGGGGACGTGTTGTCGCGGGCATGGTCTAGGTGGAATGACAGCTTTATTAAGATCAGAGTGCGCAGCAAGAGCGTAGTGTGGCAAGATAGGTTGTACGGACGTTCGCTAGTAAAGTAATTTCGAGGACGAAATTATTTTAAGGAGGGTAGAATTGTAACACCCTGGTTTAGGGGCTATGCGGTTTGAGTATAATGTAGGTGTTGGAAGGTTCTTGGGTGTGCTTGGTTGTGTTTTGGGGTTTTAAGAATGCTTGGATGAAAGGGGAGACTTTGGAAAATTTTGGATTTTTAGTGGAAAAGGGAATCGGGCCAAGCGAGGTCTTAAGAATAATTTTCTGTAATTTTTGGCACAAGGGAAGGCGGTGGTAGAGTGGCCTCATGCGCGCGTCTTAAGAGCTTGGGAAGGGCGCCGGTGAGGGCACAGGTTCGAGTCCAGGCGGCTACAAGGGTTTTAATATTTTTGGGTTACGGCGTTACAAGGAGGGAGGCCTTAAAAGGAGTGGGGCGTGTTTTGACGCAAACAAAGAACTTGTCCAAGTGGTTCTGTGCGGCACTTAGGAGCCGGGAGGTGCGGCGTGGCGCTCGGTTCGGCGGCGGGCGGCTTTTGCGTGTTTTATTTTTCTTATGCGACTGGGGGCTTGAGTAGGAAGCCTTTAAAGATTAAAAGGTGTGGTTTTATGGCATAAAAATCAAAGTGGCCGAGTGGCCTGGGCGTTGGAAGTAAGGCGTGCAGCAGCAAGGGAGCCTGGGTTCGAATCTCATGACAAGCAATGGAGTATTTATTTTGCGGATTGGACGGCAAGAGTTTCAGTTGAATTTAAACTCTACTGACGAAGGGATCCCACATCGGAAAGATACAAAGAAGGAAGGTGAAGAGCTAGCTATATAAGGAGCATCCTAGGAGGAGAGTAAACATACCTTGGAGGGCGTTTGGACACGTGTGGTCGGTGCGGATTAGCACGATTCCTATCAGGTGTGTAACTCTCTCTACTCTAGTTGTAGAGCGGCAAATGCCGAAGTGCCGGTCACGGCAATAGTAGCCACACGAGCGTGCGAGCGCACGTGTGGGGCTTCGACACGATAGTTGAGGCCATCAGTAGTATTCTTGTGGGTTGAGGCTGCTTGGGCCACGACGGGCCGAAGTGGGCCCAATGGGCCCGTGGTCCCAATTGAATAAAATGTATGATGGTGTAGTATATAGTGAACTAGACTAGGTGAATCTCATATACGTGGCTAGATTTGTGTTAGGTGGGCCACACGAGCGTATGGGCCCGAATGGGCCGAAATCGGGTTTTAGGCCCAATCGTCCGGTACAACCGGAAGTGGTAGCTGAGTCGCTAATGGCGACATTAGGCCTTCAGAAAGGCCATTGCAGGTGTGAATTTACGAAAATACCCTTAGTAGGTAAAATTACGATTATACCCTTAAAGGTTGATTAGCATGATTATGTTGTTTAGTTTTGGCCGATTGTAGGGGAAGGCTTGATCTCGCATATCTCGGGTTGTGGCTAGTGCTTGAAAAGTGTTAAGGAATGGGGGATCTAGTGCGTTAGATCTTGATCTACGGGATTTGATAGTCGCATTAGTAATCGTGTGTAAACTAACACACTTCTTGCTTTGTATATGTTTGATAAATGATTGATTGGTAAAACCAAAATAGTATGGTTGAGTGATATGATACCCTATGGGGTATGTGCACGGATTCGGGTAAGTCCGTTTCATTATGAGTACTCATTATTGATACATGATGTCATGATTTATGATGTATGTGCTATGAGATGCAACGTTGAACATGTTTGCATGATTTGAATACTATACATGAGTTGGTATGGTGATGGGTGATATGAGTGGAGGCGGTGATATTTTGTCTTTGACGAGCACCGTGTGTTTTGGTAACACAACTTTGTGACTTTGGGTCACCAAAGGTTTGGCACCTCCAGAGGTTTGGCACCTCGGCGTCTCGTCCCGTGGTTTCGCACCACGAGTGGGTTGGCCCCACAAGGCGATATTGAGGATTGGCGCCAATGGTTTGGTACCACATTTGTGTCTTTGGGACACGGAGGTTTGGCACCTCATTGCGACTCGTCCCTGTGGTTAACACCACCGTGGGTTGGCCCCACTTTTGAGATACGGGATTATCGCGGTGATTTGGTATCACACGCGATGGGTTGGCCCCATCATTGGATTTGTGACTTGGTCACGGTGTTTTGGTAACACATTGTGACTATCGTCACGGTGGTTTAGCACCACCAGGTGGTTTGGTACCACACGGGGTAGAAAAGGTGTATGGGCGGTTAGGATTGGGTGCATATGATTGGGATGCATGATGATCATGATTATGTTTGTATGTGATATTTTGCTAATCCGGGAAAAAGGGTAGCACATCTTGAGTGCAGGTGACTCACCTTTTCCTTAACCATATCGTAGTGCATAAAGTGGACCGGGATCGGAGAGGACAAGGTGGCCCATGTCGAAGATGATGTTCAATTATTTCATGCTTGATTTTGATATAAGTACTTTATTTGAATTGTTGGGTTGTAATAAAGGCCATTTTATGTTTTTGGTATTACTTTAACTATGGTTTATTTAAATTAAATTGCTACGTGAAAATGATTTATGGTTTGCAACCTATTTATTCAAATTGGATATTATAAACTAAAGTTTTAAAAATGAATGAGTTTAATAGCAAAATTTTATTCCAAAGATATGTTTTCCAAAATTCAGCAAACTACGATGTTTTATTTTAAATTAAGAAGATTTTCAACCGTCTTTTCCCAGTGACATAACCAGATTCGGTCGTAGTGAATGGGCCGGGTTTGGGGGTGTTACACACCGTTTCTGAAGTATGGCCTCCATCAAGTCATCCATGGGCCCAAGTCCTCATTCATGAACATAATGGTCAAAAATTGGCCAACCACACTTTCCATAACACTTCCCTTGAAAAAGGGCACATGTTCCCTTTACTTTCCCCTTTCTCTTGATTTTTTTCCTCACCTTCATCCTTTCCTATTTTCCTTAGCCATCTTGCCAAAAATAAAAAGTCCAACTTGCCTTATTTACAAGCTTGGCCGACACTTAGGGAAAGAGTACAAAAAAATAGTCAAAATTTTGCACTTGATGGGATTTGAACCTCCTCCCTCAAAGTCCTTCATGTGGCGCCATAACCTCTTTACCATATGCTCAATTATGCAAGCAAATTACTCTCTTATTTCCATAATCCTTGATGCCACTTACTATCTCTCCTTAAAGTGCTTAAACACAAAATTTTTCCTATAACTTAACTTGAACCCGGAACTTCCTAGAAACCTCGTAACTCTCCAAAATCACCTTCCTAATAAGTCCAACTTGAAATAATGTCGTTCTCAAATTCCCATGTATTTTAAAACGCTTCTATGCTCAAGGCCCAATGGGCCCAATAGGTCTAATTCTACTAGGCCCAATTTTGGGATGTTACACAAATGGCCTATTTTTGCCCATACAGTTGAGTACACGGGCGTGTGCCTCGACCGTGTCCCTTAAGTTTGCATTTTGAATCAAGTTAGGCTCACACCCGGGCTGGACACACGGGCGTGTGACTGGCCGTGTGAAATAAGTCAGTGTCGACCACGGGTTAAGCACACGGGCGTGTTATTGGCCGTGTGGACAAGTCAGTATGTATGCCTGTTTTGCAACGGCTTGGACACACGAGCGTGTCTGATGCCGTGTGAGGCATACGGTCTACCCACACGGGTGTGTGACCTCTGTAACTTTGAAAAATGTTTGATTTTTGAAAAATTTTTGTATGTGCTCGGTTTAGTCCCGGCCCTTTCCCAATGCATGTTTAAGGTCTCGTAGATCTTTTAAAGGGACTATATGTATATGTTTTGCTATGATATGACAATGATGTGCCTTGTGTTATGAAATAATCGTAAAAGTTCTGATATGTCTGGGAATGCCTCTTAACCTTATTCCAACGATGGATACGGGTTAGGGGTGTTACATTTTATTGGTATCAAAGCTACAGTTTAGTCGATTCTAGGACTAACGTAGCGTGTGAGAGTCTAGCTATACATGCCATATATATGAATTGTGATAGTGTGATGAATCCTGACGTATAAAATGTGTTATTCGTATAGTCAATTTTTAAGTGAGCAAGAAAAAGACAATTGGCATGTGGGCTTTGGGGGTTAATGAATTTGGTGTGTCTAGGGGTGTTAGAGATGTCCTGGGATCAAGTAAAGGCATAGGAAAAATTTTGGTTTTAGCCCAAGGGAACTGTGACTTCAGTTAGTAGGCCTTTTAAATAAATGAAGAAGAAATAGGACACAGATGGGCCTGTGGTCCAGTGGCAAGCTAGCGTCACTAGGGGAGCTACAAGGTGGCGCGAAGAGGTCCAAGGTTCGAGTAGTGGTAAGGTGTTTTTGGAGTGTTTAATTTTGCATAGTGGACGGCCAGAGTTGTGTGGAATTTGGACTCTTTCGTTGAAGTGTTTGAATTGGTCTTGTGAGCTGATAAAGGAGGGAATTTCGGATGAGATAAGGGAGATATCATGGAGGAAAATTAGGAGATGGGAAGTGGGAAGAGTTGGTGCCGAATTGGACTGTGGGGGAAGGTAGGATTCGGCTATTGGCTATAAAAGGGGGTGCCGAATTCCTTTGAGAGGTTCCTTGGGTTCCATTACTTTTCTTTTTCTCCCCTTTAGCCGAATTCTTCCATTTGCCGAAAAAAAAACCCATCATTCCTTTGCCAAAATTTTGGTTTTCTCTCTAGCCGAATTCCCCATACCTTCTCTTCTTAAATTCCTTTTCTTGTTCACCTTTAGTTCTAGCCAATCACTTCTCCTCTTCTTCTCCCTATTGGTTCTAAATTGTCTCTGTCACCATACTAATCCCAAAAGCCGAATTTAGGCCGCAAGATCAAAAGTGGATTCGGTAAGTATTCGGTTAACCTCTCTTACACGTTTTGCTAAAAGTCGAAGGGCTATCTAACTGTCCTATCGTTAACTCTGTGATAACAAGAATAAGGTTCAAAGATCGTAAGCGTGGTAGGATCGTTAGCAAGAGTAAGTGTTCTTTACTTCGGTTTAAGGGTTGGCCGAATGGTCATATATGTTGTGTGGGTGACTTGTGTTGGATGCAAGTCATCTATTACTTAGGCTCTAATGTTTAAGTTGGTATATATCTAGGGTCTAATCGCAGTTGGTGTTAAAGAAAAGTGCTATTAAGGCTTGTCGCACACAGTAAGGCTACGGTGAGGTTTTAATTTTTGATAAAGTTTGTATTTAGCCTATGATTAATGGTTAAGAAATACTGAATGTAGGTTCGTGACTAAGAGGAGTTCACAGCACGCGCTATTACCAGGTGTGTACAAACACAACACACATACGATGTCGGCAACGCCAAAAAGCTAAAAAGTCGAAAGTGGCTAAATGGGCCTGCCGAGCTCGTGGGCCAAAATCGGCAATGGTTGATATGTGAACTTGAGTATGAATTGACACGAACGATCGTATGATGTGTTTATAATCGGGCCTAATGGGCTACATAAACATGATTGGGCTTAATGGGTTATACGAATATGATTGGGGCCTAATGGGCTATATGAACATGAGTGGGCTTTATGGGACATTAGGAATGCATGTTAGGGTTTAATGGACTCTAGGCCTAGTTCTGATAAATTCTTAAAATTGCATAAGACTTAATTTATTAATCAAACATGTCTGTGGACAAGTCGATTAGTTAGAGTGTGGTAACCGACATATGCATGTCTAGGATTGGATCGAGGGAGAGCTTGGTACTTAAGCGGTCCTAGTGACCCACCTCCTCTTTTCTGAGATCCTACCTAGTGCATAGTGTTGGTTCACTTTAACCGCGAGGACTTGTTGATGGGCCAAAGTTCATAACTAAAACCCGAGATGAAAGAAATTACGGAAATACCCCTGTAGGGTAGAAATTACAAAAATACCCCTATAGAGTAGAATTACGAAAATACCCCTGTAGAGTAGAATTACGAAAATACCCTTGGGTAGTGAAATGACTAAAATACCCCTAGGTGCTTAATGTGTGAAAATGTGTATGTTGCATTCATGAAATATATGTTGCACTTGGGTGGGTTTGATGATACGGAGGAAGATATGTGAGGATCGCATAGTTGCTTGACGATCGTGGATCCACCGGTGGCTTTAAGCCCATTATATACTTAGCGACTTTGTTTGCAAAGTTTAATCTTCTCGCATTGTTGGTGCTACCTTTGGAGTGTAGGGCTGGGTGGGTTGATATTTATATCCCCACAGGAGTGTAGGGTTGGTATGGGTGGAGTGCAGGGTTGGATTTGGGATGGGTGCATTGCATTCATGTGATACTGATGTGATATGAGGTCATTGTGGGCTAAGGCCCAAGACCACTGATTTTGATAGGGCTTAGGCCCAATGTGATAATTGTATATTGAATTGAATGCCAAGGGTTGTACACACTGAGTTTCGAAACTCACACCCTTTATTTAATGTTTCAGGTGATCCTCAGTAAATGGCTCGACGTGGGAGAGGACTCGGAGATGGCCACACTACAAGATGTTTAAATTTTTATTTATTTGTTTCAAAATACATGGTTTTAATTGCTTTAATTTCGTTGGATGTAATAAGGCCTTGTACTCCGATTGACTTTAGAAATTTTGGGTTTTGTTGTTTCAACTGTTTACTTAAAATATTATAATGGGCTTTTATCATTACTTATCAAGACTTAAGGATTTTGGGCTTTTGGGTCTTAAATTTTCACTTAGCAAAATCGTTTGAGTTGTGCCTTTAATGTGACATTCCCGGATTCGGCCATAACGTCTGGGCCAGATTTGGGGGTGTTACGAAATTCGTAAATATGAGGCTGAAGAGTTTAGGGCTACTAGTGATGATGATGTAGAGAGAGCTAAGTTTTGGCTCAAGAATACGATCCGAGTGTTTGATGAAATGTCTTGTACTCCTGAGGAATGTGCGAAATGTGCCGTTTCTTTGTTAAGAGATACAACTTATCAGTGGTGGAAAACTTTGACTTCTGTTGTTCCAAAAGAGTGAGTTACCTAGGATTTCTTTCAGTCTGAATTATGGAAGAAATATATTAGTCAGAGATTTAATAGATCAAAAACGAAAAGAGTTTCTTGAATTGAAACAGGGTCGTATGTCTGTTATGGAATACGAACCAAAATTTGTGAGATTAAGTCAATATGCTCGGGAATGTGTTTCGACTGAAGCAATAATGTGTAAAAGGTTTAAAGACGGCCTGAATAAAGATATCCGTTTGCTAGTTGGAATTCTGGAAGTAAAAGAATTTGTTGTGCTTGTTGATCGAGTGTGTAAAGCTGAATCACTCAGGAAAGATAAAAGAAAAGCTCAGTTAGAAGCTAGAGATGTGAGAAATAGATTCTTAAGTAAAACATTTCAGTCTGCATCAAAGAAATTCAGAGATGAGTATAGCCGTTCAAAGGCTAATGTGGGACATTCGAACAGAGATCGTGCTAGATGACATTCGAACTTTAAAGCTCCAGCTACTTCAATAGCTAGTGTTGGAAATGTCCGATCTGAGCGACCTGAATGTAGACATTGTGGTAAAAGACATCCGGGTAATTGTAAATTGAATGATCGAGCTTGTTTTAAATTTGGATCATTATACCATTTTATTCGAGATTGTCCTGAATCTGTTGAATAAGAGATTGCACAGAATCTAAAGCCAGATAATGCTTCAGCTAGGGGTAGACCTTCTAGAAACACAAGAAATGTCAGTGGTAGCCAGAGAGCCACGAAAGATACAGTTGCGATATCTAAAGCTAGAGTACCTGCCAGAGCTTACGCCATTCGAGCTCGTGAGGAAGCTTCGTCTCCAAATGTTATTACTGTACATTTACTCTTTATGATACTTCTGTGATTGCATTGATAGATCCAGGGTCTACTCATTCGTATGTATGTATGAACTTAGTATCCAGATAGACTTTGCCTGTAGAGTCTACTGAATTTGTAATTAGAGTATCGAACCCCTTAGGTAAAAATGTCTTGGTTGACAAAGTGTGCAAGAATTGTCCATTGATGTTTCGAGATATTTGTTTTCCGGCTGATCTGATGTTATTACCTTTTGATGAGTTTGATATAATTTTTGGTATGGATTGGTTAACATTGCATGATGCTGTTGTGAACTGCAAATGAAAGATTATTGATTTGAGATGTCAGAATGATGAAATAGTTCGGCTTGAATCTAATGATTTGAATGGGTTACCGATTGTGATCTCAGTGATGAAAGCTTAGAGTTATGTGAAGAAGGGTTATGAAGTTTATTTTGCTTATATGATTGATTTGAAAGTGATTGAAAAGAAAGTTGAATCTATGTCTATGGTTTGTGAATATCCTGACGTGCTTCCTGAAGAACTACCGGGATTACCTCTGATACGAGAAGTTGAATTTGGTATTGAATTAGTGCCGAGGACGGCTCCTATCTCAATAAATCCGTATAGAATGGCACCGACAGAATTGATAGAATTAAAGTTTCAGTTGCAAGAGTTGACCGAAAGAGGATTTGCACGACCGAGTTTCTCACCTTGGGGTGCTCCCGTTCTATTTGTGAAAAAGAAAGATGGCACGATGAGAATGTGCATTGATTACCGTCAGTTAAACAAAGTGACTATTAAGAACTAGTAACCTCTGCCCAGAATTGATGATTTGTTTGATCAGTTGAAAGGATCTACTGTGTTCTCAAAGATAGATCTGAGATCGGGATATTATCAGTTGCGAGTAAAAGATTTAGACATTCCAAAAATTGCTTTCAGAACAAGGTATGGGCATTATGAGTTCTTATTTATGCCTTTCGGACTAACAAATGCTCCTGCTGTCTTTATGGATTTGATGAACATAATTTTTAGACCATATTTAGATCGATTTGTTGTTGTATTCATTGACGACATATTTATTTATTCGTGTGATGAAGTTGAGCATGCTGAACATCTGAGAATTGTGCTACAAACTCTGCGAGATAAGCAATTGTATGCAAAGTTTAGTAAATGTGAGTTTTGGTTGCGTGAAGTTGGCTTTTTTGGGCATATTGTGTCAGCATCTGGTATACGAGTTGATCCGAGCAAGATTTTAGCTATTTTAGAATGGAAGCCTCCGAAAAATGTATCTGAAGTTCATAGTTTTCTGGGACTTGCTGGTTATTATCGACGGTTCATAAAAGGCTTTTCGATGATTGCAACTCCACTGACGAGATTGCTTCAAAAAGATGTGAAATTTGAGTGGTCTGAAAAGTTCCAGAAAAGTTTCAATCAGTTGAATGTTTTGTTGACTGAAGCTCCAGTGCTAGTTCAGCCAGAATCGGGTAAAGAATTCGTTATATATAGTGATGCATCTTTGAATGGTTTAGGCTGTGTTTTAATGCAGGAAGGAAAAGTTATAGCTTATGCCTCGAGACAATTGAAACCGCATGACAAGAATTATTCGACGCACGATCTTGAGCTGGCAGTGATTGTGTTGCTTTAAAGATTTGGCGCCATTATCTTTTCGGTGAAAAATGCCATGTGTTTTTAGATCATAAAAGTCTAAAATATTTGATGACTCAGAAAGACCTGAATCTATGACAGAGAAGATGGTTAGAATTGTTAAAGGACTACGAGCTTGTGATAGATTATCATCTGGGTAAAGCAAATATTGTTGCTAATGCTTTGAATCGGAAATCATTGTTTGCACTATGTGCGATGAATGCTCATTTAGACCTGTCTGGTGATGGTTCAGTTTTGGTCAAATTGAAAGCGAAACCGTTGTTCTTGCAGCAAATTTGTGATGCTCAGAAAGTTGATAATGAAATATTAACGAAACGAGCTCAATGTGAATTGAAACTTGATTCAAAATTTCGAGTTAATGATGATGATTGTTTGAGGTTTCGAGATCGGATTTGTGTTCCGAGGAATCCAGAGTTGATTCAATGGATTTTGAAAGAAGTGCATAATAGTCGCCTATATGTTCATCCGGGAAGTACAAAGATGTACAATGATTTGAAGTAACTTTATTGGTGGCCTGGTATGAAACGGAATATTTCAGAGTTTGTTTCAAAATTTTTAATCTGTTAGCAAGTTAAAGCTGAACATCAAGTGCCATTCGGTTTGTTAGAACCGATTATGATTCTCGAGTGGAAATGGGATAGAGTGACGATGGATTTTGTTTCAGGGTTGCCTTTGACACCAAAAAAGAAAGATGCAATTTGGGTTGTAGTTGACAGATTGACAAAATCAACTCATTTTATTCCGGTACGATCTCATTACTCACTTGATAAGTTAGCTGAGCTATATATTTCTGATATTGTGAGATTGCAGGGGGTGCCACTATCTATTATATCTGACAGAGATCCGATATTTATTTCACAATTTTGGAAGAAATTGCAAGAGGCTTTAGGTACTAAATTACATTTCAGTATAGCCTTTCATCCACAGACGGATGGTCAATCCGAGCGGATTATTCAGATTCTTGAGGATATGTTGAGATGTTGCATTCTTGAGTTTGAAGGTACATGGGAACAATCTTTACCATTTATTGAGTTTGCGTATAATAATAGTTTTCAGCCGAGCATCAAAATGGCACCATATGAAGCTTTGTATGGTAGGAAATGTTGAACACCTCTATATTGGTCAGAACTCAGCGAGAATAAGATTCACGGGGTTGATTTGATAAAAGAAACTGAGCAAAAAGTAAAAGTGATTAGTAATAGTTTGAAAGCAGCGTCTGATCGTCAGAAATCTCATGCAGATTTGAAACGAAAAGATATTGAGTTTGAGATTGGAGATAAAGTACTTTTGAAAGTCTCACCGTGGAAGAAAATACTCCGATTTGCCAGAAAAGGCAAATTGAGTCTGAGATTCATTGGGCCGTATGAAATTATTGAGCGTATTGGACCTGTTGCGTACAGATTGTTGTTACCACCGAAGCTAGAGAAGATTCATAATGTGTTTCACGTATCGATGCTTCGACAATACAGATCTGATCCTTCGCATGTAATTTCTCCATCTGAAATAGAAATTCAATCTGATATGACTTATGAAGATGAACCGATTCGTATCTTAGCTCGCGAGGTTAAAGAATTGTGAAATAAGAAAATTCTGTTAGTAAAAGTATTGTGGCATCGACACGGGGTTGAAGAAGCTACGTGGGAACTCGAAGATGCTATGAAAGAGCAATATCCAAATCTATTCAACGGTAAGATTTTTGGGGACGAAAATCCCTAAGGGGGGAGAATTGTAACAGTCCGGTTTAGACCCTAGTCGGAATAGTGGTTTCGAGACCACAAATCCAAGTCAAAAAAATGTTTTAATATTATTTTCCGTGTTTCAGTATGTGATTAAGCATGTGTGAAAGTTCTGTGATTTAATTTGATCAATTGTGTGTTTAATTTGCAAAAAAGGACTTAATCGTAAAAGGTGCAAAATTGTCCTTCTAATTAATTATGTGCCGAGTTGATGTGTCTTATTAATGTGAGGTCCTTATATGGTAAATGGACCCTTAGATTAATGCATGGACAAAGATGGACATATGTTAGTGGGATTTTAATGTTATTATTAAGGATAAAAAGGTAAAATAGTTAATAAGCTTAATAAAATAAAACAAACATAAAACATGGCAAGTTTTATTAACATGACATTTTTTATTCATCTTTTAGCCGAAAATAAGAGAAAGAAAGAAGGGTTTAAGCTTCCTTTACATCCGGCACTCATTTAGCACAATCAAGGTATGTTTTGAGCTCAGTTTTTAGTGATTTTTACGTTTTTGTGATCGTTGCTTTGTATTCTCTCAAGCCCATGTCTTAATCTTAGAATTTGATTATGATTTTGAGATATGCCATTGATGAATGCTTGAGCTTTGTGATAGTTGATGATGAAATATGAAAGATATGTGAAAGATTAACATATTTTGTCTTTGGATTTTTGATAAATTTGAGTAATTTGGGCTAAATTGAGAAAATAATAAATTGAAAGACTAAAATGCGAAATAAATGAAATGTGTGGACTTGTATGAACATGAGGAATATTCGGCCAAGCATGGGAATATTGAAATCTTGTATATTTTGTGAATTTATGAAATAGGGACTTAAATGTCAAAATGTGAAAATGTGAGGGCTAATTTGTAAAATGCCCTAATTATGTGTTTGTGGTTTGAATTGAATGAAATGTGTTATTAAATAGTCAAATTTGAATTTATATAGATCAAGAACAAAAGAAAACGGATTTAGATCGGGGGAAGTCGAAAGTGGTCGATTAGTCGTTCTTGTCCGTTCATATCAATACGAGGCAAGTCTATATACAAATAAATGTGTTATAAGTTGAATTATTCATGTTTATATGAAATTGAATTGTGATGAATGACTATGGAAAATATACATGTGAATTCCGAGAAAGTTTCAACAATGTATCAATGTCTGAAAAGTCCCGTACGAACCTTAGGAATAGTTAGAATACGTATGTCATGACATAGGGATTTCAATATGTGGTATCGTATATGACCACGTCTGGGACGTTGGCATTAATTTTAGAATTACGTGTAAGACCTTTTCTGGGACATTGGCATCGTATATTATTTTGTGTAAGACCCTGTCTGGGACAGTGGCATCAATATTTGATTACATGTAAGACCACGTCTATGACGTTGGCATTGTATGAGTATTTCGAGTGATCTGAGTATCCTATTTGATTCCAAATGGTTCAACGGGCATTCCGAGAATCAAATGACTATGTGAAATGTGTATCTGATACAGGTACGTTTGAAGTATGTGCAAAGTTTGAGTATGAAAAGTAAGTATATGTGAGTTTGTGGAATTGAGATATATGTATTAACTTAATGAGATAAGATGTGTTATATATACCAATGTGTTATGAACTAAAGATATATATGGAGATGTGTTTTGTTGGCAAGCAAGTGGTTATAAACAATTAAGCCAAAGAAGAAATATGAATTAGCTATTGTGTTATGCTAAAGATCATATGAATGAAATAGTTATAAATGTTTTACATGATATGTTTATTTGTATATGGCTTACTAAGCTTTTGAAAGCTTACTTTGTGAGTGTTTGCATTGTTTTATAAATTATTAAAGCTACGGGAAGCTCGGGGATCATCGAGGATCCGGTGACGAGACTGTTGCAAAAAGATGTGAAATTTGATTGGACAGAAAAGTGCCAACAGAGTTTTGAGAAATTGAAGACATTGTTGACTGAGGCTCCGGTTTTGGTGCAACCTGAATTGGGAAGAGAATTTGTGGTTTTTAGTGATGCATCCCTGAATGGATTGGGTTGCATACTCATGCAAGAGGGTAAAGTGATTGCATACGCCTCTAGGTAATTGAAGCCGCACGAGAAGAACTACCCGACTCATGATTTAGAGTTGGCCGCAATTGTGTTTGCGTTAAAAATTTTGAGACATCATTTATATGGTGAAAGGTGTCGGATTTTCACCGACCACAAGAGCCTAAAGTATTTGATGACTCAAAAAGAATTGAATTTGAGGCAACGAAGGTGGTTAGAACTGATTAAGGATTATGAATTGGTGATTAACTACCATCCGGGGAAGGCAAACGTAGTCGTCGATGCTTTGAGCAGAAAATCATTGTTTGCACTAAGAGGCATGAGTACTCAGGTGGTCTTGTTGGATGATGGTTCCATTTTAGTCGAGTTGAGGGCTAAACCATTGTTTCTGCAAGAGATTTGCGAAGCTCAGAAAGATGATAACAGTTTGCAAGCCAAGAGAGTTTTATGTGAGTCGGAGGTTGAGTCAGACTGTCGAGTAAATCCTGATAGATGTCTGACATTTCGAGATAGGGTTTGTGTACCCAGAAATGACGAGCTTATTCGTAAAATCTTGCATGAAGCGCATAGCGGATGTTTGAATGTACACCCA
The DNA here is from genome assembly GCA_025698515.1 of Gossypium sturtianum. Taxonomy (NCBI): domain Eukaryota; kingdom Viridiplantae; phylum Streptophyta; class Magnoliopsida; order Malvales; family Malvaceae; genus Gossypium; species Gossypium sturtianum. Next base: position 49,461,106 of record CM046943.1, read on the forward strand.
GGCAGCATGAAGATGTACAATGATTTAAGGAAATGGTATTGGTGGCTTGGTATGAAGAAAGACATTTTCGAGTTTGTATCGAAATGCCTGATTTGTCAGCAAGTGAAGGCTGAACATCAAGTACCTTCGGGTTTACTTCAGTCCATTATGGTTCCTGAGTGGAAATGGGACCGTATTACCATGGACTTCGTGACGGGCTTACCGTTGACCCCAAAGAAGAAAGATGCAGTATGGGTAGTGGTTGATAGACTCACAAAGTCAGCCTATTTTATACCAGTGCGAGGCGACTATTCGCTTGATAAATTAGCGGACTTATACATGTCAGAGATTGTAAGACTTCATGGTGTACCGTTGTCGATCATTTCGGATAGAGATCCGAGATTTACGTCACGATTTTTGAAGAAGTTGCAAGGGGCCATGGGCACGAAATTGAGTTTCAGTACAGCCTTTCATCCACAAACCGACGGGCAGTCGGAGAGGGTGATTCAGATACTTGAAGATATGCTTCGATGTTGTGTTTTGGAATTCCACGGAAATTGGGAGAAATATTTACCATTGGTGGAATTCTCCTACAACAATAGTTTTTAGTCAAGTTTGAAAATGGCGCCTTATGAGGCACTGTATGGGCGTAAGTGTCGAACGCCCTTGTATTGGTTAGAACTCAAAAATAAACAGATACACGGGGTCGACTTGGTTAAGGAAACTGAAGAGAAGGTAAAATTGATACGTGACTGTCTGAAAGTCGCCTCAGATAGGCAAAACTCCTATTCGAATTTCAAAAGGAAAGAGATTGAATTCGAAGTCGGTGATAAAGTGTTCTTGAAAGTATCACCTTGGAGGAAAGTCCTCAGATTTGGCCGGAAGGGCAAATTGTGTAACACACCAAACCCGGCCCAAACGTTATGGCCGAATCCAGGAATGTCACATCAAAGGCATAATTCAACACGATTTTGCTAAATGAAAATTTAAGACCCAAAATCCTTGAGTCTTGTTAAGTAATGATAAAATCCCATTTTATTATTTTAAGCATTTCAGAAACCAAGTTTAAACATAAGAAATTTACTCAGGTTTCATAATTAAATAAACAGTTGAAGCAACAAAACCCAAAATCTAAAGTCAAATCGGAGTACATGGCCTTATTACATCCAACAAAAATAAAGTAATTAAAATCATGTCTCTTGAGACAAATTAATAAACTTCTAAGTATCTTGTAGTGTGGCCGTCACCGAGTCCTCTCCCACGTCGAGCCGTTTACTGATGATCGCCTGAAACATTTAATAAAAAGGGGTGAGTTTTGAAACTCAGTGTGTACGACCCTTGTTAATCCAATCAACATACAAATATTACATTGGGCCTAAGCCCTATCAAAATCAGTGGTCTTGGGCCTTAGCCCACAATGACCTCATACCACATCAGAGTCACATTAATGTAATGTACCCATCCCAAATCCAACCCTGCACACCATTTCCCTTCCAACCCTACACACAGCTGGGATATAAATATCAACCCACCCATCCCTACACACCAAAGGTAGCACCAAAGAATGCACTTTACTCAAATGTTGCAGCAAAGCTGCTATAATGGGCTTAAAGCCACCGGTGGATCCAAGGTCGTCAAGCAACTATGCGATCCTCAAATCTTCCTCCGTATCATCAAAACCCACCCAAGTGCAACATATTTTTCATGAATGCAACATACACATTTTCACACATTCGGCACTTAGGGGTATTTTAGTCATTTCACTACCCAATGGTATTTCCGTAAATCTACTTTACAGGGGTATTTAGGTAATTTTGCAAAACAGGGGTATTTTGGAAATTTTGTAAATCAGGGATATTTTGGTAATTCAACAAATCAAAGGTATTCTGGTAATTTTACAATTCAGGGGTATTTTAGTAATTTTGCAAATCTAAAGGTGTTTTGGTAATTTTCAAATCAGGGGTATTTGGTCCCTCTCGGGTTTTAGTTATGAACTTTGGCCCATAAACAAGTCATTGCGGCTAAAGTGAACAGACACTATGCACCAGGTAGGATTCTAGAGAAGAGGAGGTGGGCCACTATGACCGCTTATGTACCAAGCTCTCCCTAGATCCACTCCTAGACATGCATATGTCCGTTGCCACACTCTAACCCAGCGACTTGTCCACGGACATGTTTGCTTATTAAATTAAGTCTTATGCGGATTAAGAGTTGTTCAGAACTAGGCCTAAAGTCCATTAAACCCTAGCATACTTGTCTACATCTTCATAAAGCCCATCAAGCCCATTTCACGTTCATATAACCCATTATGCCCAATTCACATCCTTATGGCCCATTAGGCCCAAATCTCATTCATATGGCCTATTAGGCCCAAACAATTCCAGATCATGTAACATGCATGCCTAACTCAATTCAAATAATCAAATCAATCAATTTCATCCAACTTAGCCTCAGGGCCCAGCGGGCCCATTTAACCACTTTCGGCATTTCGGCTTTCCGGCATTGCCGATATCATGTGTGTGTAGTGTTTGTACACACCTGGTTACTGCGACGTGCTATACTATCCTTGGTCTTAAACCTACAACCAACCAACCTTCAATCAATCACCCACGCTTAAACAAGAAAGCCGAAACCTTACCATGTGCCACCGGGTTCTAATAGCCCTTCCTTAGCTACTAATCAGGAGTATCCCCTAGATCTGCACTCACACACACACCATCAAGATTCGAGTGACTCATAATCCAAACAAGTCACCTTTATAGATCAAACTCACATTCGACCATTCACTTAAACCACAATCGAGTTGAGTACACTTACCCTTGCTAACGATCCTACCACGCTTGCGATCTTTGAACCTTATCCTTGTTATCACAGAGTTAACGACAGGACAGTTAGATAGCCTTTCAGCTTTTAGCAAAATGTACAAAAGAGGTTAACCGAATACTTACCAAATCCCCTTTCGATCCTGCGGCCTAGATAGCTATTAACTAGATTCGGCTTTCAACACTTGACTGAGAGTAGGTAACAATCGATTTGTGATAGAGGAACAACCACCAAGATTCGGCACTAACAGGAATTTTGGCAAGAGAAAAGATGGTGGTAATTTGGCTATAGAAGAGTTTGGCTATGAGGGAATTCGGCACAAAGGAATTCAGCTTTAGGAGATTTCGGCAATGGAAGAGTTTGGCTATGGGAGGAACCGATTGAGGGGAGGAAAAGAAAGAAAAAGAATGGAAAATTCGGCATTACCTAGGACCCCTGATTCGGCACACACACATTTATATAGCCTATAGCCGAAACTTAGCCACCCCTGAAGTCCAATTCGGCACCACTTCATCCACTGCTCATCTCCTAATTTTTCTCCATGATATCTCCCTTATCCTTCTCCTAAATTCTCTCTACTGATCACTTCTTCTTAGAGTTCCTCTACACGCCACTTCCAACCTTCTAGAAGCCTAAAATTAAATTCCAAAATAAAAATAAGCTAGCACTCGAACCTCAGACCTCCCTGCATGCATATGTCGCCACCCATCTACACCCTAGTGGTGTCACTTAGCCACTTCTCCGTAGGCTTCTTTGTGTCATTTTCACTTATTTTTATTTAAAATCCCACTACTCACAACCCTGATTCCTTAATTAATTAAATTAAGAATCCTCCACCACAAAACTCGAACCCAGAGCTTCTCCAACACACCTACACAATCCAAATTCATTAAACTTTTAATGCCGTCATATCATTTGTCATTTTCTTGCTCACTTAAAAATTTTATGAAACCCAAAGTCCAATGGGTCCAACTCTACTAGGCCAAAAATTCGGGGCGTTACAAATTGAGTCCGCATTTTATCGGACCTTATGAGGTTACCGAGAGGATAGGACCAGTACCTTATCGGTTGGCCTTGCCACCTGAACTGGAAAAGATTCATGACGTCTTTCACGTATCCGTGTTACACTGATATCGTTCAGACCCTTCACATGTTATAGTGTCGACAGAGGTAGAGATACAACCGGATTTTACTTATGGTGAAGAACCGGTTAGAATCTTGGCGCGAGAGGTCAAGCAGTTAAGAAACAAAAGCATAGCCTTAGTTAAAGTTCTATGGAAAATGCACGGAATAGAAGAGGCTGCATGGGAGCCCGAGGAAACGATGAGAAACCAATATCCTAACCTTTTCATCGGTAAGATTTTTGGGGACAAAAATCCTTAAGGGGGAGAATTGTAACAGCCCGATTTAGGGGCTAGTCGGAATAGTGATCTCGGGATCACTAATCTGAGATTAGAGAATTTTATTTTCATGTTATATTATAAGTCAGAGCATGATAGTATACGTGCATGAGAATTTTGGTGCTTTAATTTTAGCGATTTCATGTTTAATCGCGAAAAAGGACTAAATCGCATAAAGTGTGAAAGTTCCATTCTATAAGCTAAAGGTACCATATAGCCATAGATTGATAATTGGAGGTCTTTAAAAGGCAATTAGACCCCCAATACTTGCTTGGCCAGCCATAGACTAGCATAGGAGACAAATTTGTCAATGATGGTCAAAGTTGGTAATAGTAGGTGGACTAATTTGACTAGTATTAATAAAATAAGGAAAGAAAAGCTATCATATTTTTCTCTTTCACTCTTCCACCGAAAATTAGCAGCAAATAGAGGGAAGAAAGCTTCAAAACTTTCAGCACACTCATCTCTTCACTAGTAAGTGTTCTAATGATCTTTTCTTGAAAATAGTTGTACTTTTGGGACCCCTAAAGCTTAAGCTTTCAAATGAGGGGATTATTGTGCAATATGGTGAAAAGTTTAGAGTTTTTCCATGAGAGCTATTATAGTTATTTTCTGCATTTTTATGGAAGAAATTCAGTCTTAGTTGTGTGATGAAAAACTTTTGTGAAAGGTGTTGTCTTGAAAACACCTAATTTGACTGTAACACCCCAAACCCGGCCTAGACGTTACGACCGGATCTGGCATGCCACATGAAAGGTTGTTTAAAGGAACTTCGAGATTGTTGAAAAATTTGAGTTTTGTTTTCTTTTTGAAAATCAGATTCATTTTTAGGGTTTTCTTGCAAAACGTTATTAATATTACTAACACCAAAAACTTGTTTCATAACTAAAATCAGATTCAGTGGGTTTCAGAATTGTGACGTTTTGAAAACAGTGGTTGTAGTTTTAGGAAAATCCTGTTTTTAATTATCAATAGTTCGTGAACCGTTCATTATAAATCATAAATGCGTTGAAAACAAAAAAAAACCAAATTAAAATCCCAGTGGCCTTGTTACAGAACATAATCCCAAATTAAAATAAATTTAAAGCAATTGTAAAGCGGAGTTTACGAAAGAAACAGTGCATGGCCACCACAGAGTCCACCTCGGCTCCAAATCCTCAAAGCTAGGGATTAGCTCCAAAATTAAGCAGAGGGGTGAGTTACGAGAACTCAGTGTGTAATCCCCTACATAAACATTAACTGGGCCCGAGCCCATTCAGATACCAACTGGGCCTTAGCCCTTACGAAATCAAATTGGGCGAAGCCCATACAGAAATGAACTGGGCCTGAGCCCTATTTAGCATGGTATAGCAGATAATGAATGCAATGCAACCCAGCCCAACCTAAATATCCATCCGCTACACACCACCCATTCCAGCCAAAACACACCGGTAGGGATTTCTACAATCAACCCTCATCTGCTACACACCATCGATGGCAGTCACGCTGCTCATCGCCGAAATTGTGGCAGTGCCACTGAAATAATGTGACGTAGTCACCGAAATACGAGATATGTGGCAGAGCCACCGAAATACACTTCCCCGATCAATCAATATCCCTTTCCCATGCAACATGTCATAACGTCATAGTGTGATGGATGCAAACATATATCGTAGTATGTCAGATAATCAAAACACACATCCAATCATGCTAATTTACCCACAATGGTATAGACATAAGTTTACTTACCTGGTATATCTGAAACAATACCCACTAGGATATTTCAACTGCATTCCCGTTACGGGTATTTCGGCTTTTAGCCGACACATGGTATAACACAAACCAAAATGAAATAAAGGTGTGAGATTACACACCTGATTACACGAAGAACTATACACTCTTGATTGCCGTCACTCTCACTATCGGGAAAAACAACGATTTGCCTATCCCAAATAGATGTCGGTAATCTACCACAACCCGACGAAAAATCTTGAACCGCTGACACCTTACGCCGTTTGAACTTGGGAGCAGGGTTCACGAGTCCACTCTCCTTAGACTGACTACCACTTGCCTCCATGTAGAAATCTCAATCAATAAATGAGAAATGAAGGTTATCTAACAAGGAGGTTCGGCTCTTACCACCACTTCCCGAAATCCGAAGGTTAATGAACAACGAAGAGAGTTGCCTACTCCTTAACACAATCGGCCTAAGTAGAGACGAAGATTCGGTTATAGCAGAGAAAACAAACAGAGAAGAGACAAAAAGAATTAGAGGGAAACTCCATACCTTGATCAATGAGGAACCGATCCAAAATAAGTTTGGCTTACGATTACAGATAATTCGTAAGAGAAGGAGAGATTCGGCCAAGCCTGCTAAAACCACAACAAAAGGAGAACACGAGAAGGAAGAATGAGAGGACCTGAAGTTTCGGTTTTAGTGATGGAAATAAATGAACAAACAAAAATAAAAGAAAAGGAGAAGGTTAAACATTCAGCTATGGAAGGGAGAAAATGGAAGGATGCGAAAGAACCATTACCTTGGTATTAAGAGAGAGCCGAATGGAATAGCAAAATTTCGGCACAAGCAGCAAGACCCAAAACTCTTGATTCGGCTATAGGTGCACAAAAAGAAGATGAGAAGGGTTCAGCTCTTAGCAAGAAATAGAAGAAAAGTCTTCAAACTTTGGAGAGGAGAAGGAGAGGATGGTTTCGGCTAGCAAACAAAGCAAAGAGAAAAAATGACTGAAAGTAGAACCTGAAAGCACAGATGTCGCAAAAGTAAAGGGGACAGAAAAGAAACTAAGATGCACAAAAGAATTCGGTTTTGCTATCTCATTACCCCAAAATGCCGAAATTCCCTTGCCAAAACACCCTATAGCCGAAATTCCCCTCCCATAACTCCCACATTCGGCCAACTCTCATCCACCCTCTCAAAATCCCTTGATTTGCTCCACATTTCACTCCCCAACATCCTCAACATCATTCATTCAAACTAGTTGACCAATTCAAATCTTCACCTGGTAGAGTCCCACACCAACTCCACCTTTTCTCACCTTGAGCACAAAAATAAAGCTACTTGTTGCAGCAGATGGGATTCGAACACTCTCCCTCTCCCATGCTCCCCTGGGACGTCACCCACTAGGCCACAAGCTCCTCTTGTGTCAATAAAACGCCAATAATTTCCTTTAAGCCTTGCATCCTACCGCTCTCCTCCCTTTAGTGCCCAAAAACCAAAATTCCAACAGGGCTTGGGCTCGAACCCGAGCCTCTCTGGGACCCCCAAACACACCCGAATAATAAACTTATCACACACAACACACGCAATAATACAATAATGCTAGACCCCTATTTTCAGGATGTTACATTGACCTTGAGAAAAAGGTTACAAATTTGTGGTAATTATGTGAAATGTTGAGTTTTGATGATAGCTATAAGAGTATTAAATGTTTACCTAGGCTTGTTGAAGGTAGAAATGTGATTAGAATTTATTTTAGAGCCTAGGGGCAAAATGATCGTTTTGCCAAAGTCTAGGGGGCAAAATAGTATTTTTTTCCTAAGCATGATTTTTGAAATGCTTTTATTAATGAGATGATTAAAATGAGCTAAATTGCTATTATAGAGCAAGAAAAACCAAGAATCCGCTTCGATCGGGGAAAGAACAAAGTCTCGAACTAAACCGTCGAGCTAGCTCATTTTGAAATCGAGGTAAGTTTGTATGTGATCAATGCAACATTTATGTTAGCATAATTGAGAATACTTAATATCATATTGATGTATGACACTACATTAAATTGATGTTGAATGAGATGTTGATGTCTTAGTGGACCATGTGAATATGAAAATGCTATCATCGAGATATGAAATAGATAAAGTCCATTATAAGACCATGTCCGGGACATGGCCTCGGCACCGAGTTGAAATCCCGTATAAGACCATATCCGGGATATGGCATCGATACTTGAGGTGAACGTCCATATAAGACCATATCTGGGATATGGCATTTGCGTTTAGAAGTAACTCCATGTAAGACCACCTCGGGGATGTGGCATTGGCTTCGTCCCTACATGAATGACACTGAATGACGTTTAGAAGTAACTCCATGTAAGACCACCTAGGCTTGGGCTCGAACCTGAGCCTCTATGGGACCCCCAAACACACTCGAATAATAAACTTATCACACACAACACACGCAATAATGCAATAATGCTAGACCCCTATTTTCAGGATGTTACAGTTCTACCCCCTTAAAGAAATTTCGGCCTCGAAATTTACCTGATTAAAAGAGATGAGGGTATTGCTGTCGCATTGCCTCCTCTGGTTCCCACGTGGCTTCTTCTGAACCATGATTACGCCACAACACTTTGACCAGCGGAACGGACTTCCTCCTCAACACCTTAACCTCTCAATCCAAAATCTGCACGGGTTCCTCCTCAAAAGACAGATCGGGTCTCACCTTGATTTCCTCTACCGGCACTATATGAGATGGGTCAGAACGGTAGCGCCTCAACATCGAAACATGGAATACATTATGTATCCAATTCAAATCTGGGGGTAACTCAAGCTGATAGGCGATCAGTCCCACACGTTTAACTATCCAATAAGGCCCGATGAATCTGGGGCTCAACTTGCCCTTTCGTCCAAGTCTTAAAACTTTCTTCCAAGGTGAAACTTTCAGAAAGACCTGCTCACCCACCGAGAATTCTATTTCTTTACGCTTTAGATCTGCGTACGATTTCTGCCTATCGGAAGCTTCCTTCAATCGAGCCCGAATCAACTTAACATTTTCCTCTGTTTCTGAGATCAATTCTGGACCCAACAATTGTCGCTTACCCAACTCTGTCCAACGGGTAGGGGTACAACACCTACGACCATACAATGCCTCGTAGGGTGCCAAATGAATCTTTGGATTGATAATCGCTGTTGTTGTCGCAAAATTCGCTGCTTGCGCAGTAATCCTCCCAACTACCTCTGAAGTCGATTACACAGCCCTTTAACATATCTTCCAAAATCTGAATTACCCTTTTCGACTGACCATCAGTCTGTGGGTGGAACGCTGTGCTGAAATCTATCCTTGTACCTAGAGCTTCATGTAATGCTTTCCAAAACTGAGACATAAATCTTGGGTCCCTGTCCGATATAATAGACACCGGCACTCCATGTAATCTCACGATTTTTGCCACATACAGCTTAGCCAACTTCTGTAGCGAATAGTCAGTATGAACCGGTATGAAGTGTGCGGATTTTGTCAACCGATCGACAATCACCCACACCGAATCTTTCTTAGTAGGCGTTAGGGGTAGCCCACTAACAAAATCCATCGTTATCCTCTCCCATTTCCAAAGTGGAATCTTCACCGATTGCAGCAATCCCGAAGGCAACTGGTGTTCCGCCTTCACTTGCTGACATGAAAAACACTTACTCACAAAGTCGGTAACTTCCCGTTTCAGACCAGGCCACCAATACTGTTCACGCGGGTCTCGGTACATCTTACTTCCACCAGGATGCATAGCGTATGGGCTACTATGCGCTTCCCGCAGAATCATCTGTCTTAACTCAGAGTCCTTCGGCATACAAATTCTTCCACGAAAACATAATACCCCTTCACCGTTCAGACCAAAATCCCCTATCTCTCCACCTTCCACTTGCTGAAGTCAAGAACTTAACGTTTCGTCTAACAATTGCTTCTCTTTAATCTGACTTACCCACGTCAGTTTCACTTGAAGTTCGACTAACAAGCTACCATCTTCATACAAACTGAGATGAGCAAACATTGCCCTCAAATCCGTTATCACTTTACGACTTAATGCATCTGCCACTACGCTAGCCTTACCCGGGTGATATTCGATCGAGCAATCATAATCTTTCAGCAACTCAATCCACCTCCATTGCCTTAAATTCAACTCATTCTGGGTAAGGAGATATTTCAGGCTCTTATGGTCGGTATAGATAGTCGACTTTTCCCCGTACAGGTAATGCCTCCAAATCTTTAGGGCGAACACTGCTGCGGCCAATTCTAAGTCGTGAATAGGATAGTTCACTTCATATGGCCTTAGTTGCCGAGACGCATATGCCACTACCTTTCCTTCTTGGATCAACACACATCCCAAACCTGTGTACGACGCATCACAATAAACAAAGAACTCCTTCCCAGCCTCAGGCTGAATCAACACTGGTGCCTCAGTCAGAATCTTCTTTAGCTTTTCAAAGCTTTCCTGTTGTTCAACAGTCCATACAAATGGCACTCCTTTACGCAGTAACTTAGTTAGGGGTGCAGCAATCAACGAAAACCCCTCAACGAACCTTCTATAATACCCAGCCAAACCCAAAAAACTTTGAATTTCAGCCACTGACTTCGGTTGCTTCAAATCCAACACAGCTTCAACCTTCCGAGGATCCACCCTAATCCCTTCGGCAGACACAACATGCCCTAAAAAGGTCACTTCCTTCAGCCAAAATTCACACTTGCTGAATTTGGCATAAGCCGCTTCTCTCTCAAAATCTGTAGAACTATTCGAAGATGTGAATCATGCTCTTCCTCCGTTCTCGAGTACACTAGGATATCATCTATGAATACCATGACAAACCGGTCAAGGTAGGGTTAGAATACCCGGTTCATCATATCCATAAATACGGCTGGTGCATTCGTTAATCCAAACGGCATCACTAAAAACTCATAATGCCCATAATGCATTCGGAAAGCAGTCTTGTGAATATCCGCTTCCTTGACCCTTAGCTGATGATACCCCGACCTTAAATCTATCTTTGAGAAAACCGAAGCTCCTCGTAGCTGATCGAAAAAATAGTCAATCCTTGGTAACAGGTATTTGTTCTTAATAGTTAACTTGTTCAACTGACAATAGTTAATGCACATACGTATCGACCCATCCTTTTTCTTCACGAACAAAACCGGCGCTCCCCATAGAGATACACTTGGTCGGATAAATCCACGATCCAACATCTCTTGGATTTGAGCTTTAAGTTCCACCAGCTCCTTCGGCGCCATCCTATAAGGGGCGATGGACACCGGAGCCATTCCCGGAAGTAGCTCAATGCCAAATTCCCCTCGGTGGCTGCTGACCACCTTTCCTTGACTGTGCAAATCCCTGACCTATCGTCCGCACCCTAGTCATCTCTTGTGGACAGTCCTTTATCAGATGATCCCTAGATCCACATTTGAAGCATCCTCCAGTTCTTGTCCAACACTCCCCCGAATGTATTTTCCCACACTGAGCACACAGTTGCAGCTGACCAACAGCAACAGGCATCCCCACTCGAGCTGGCCCATCCAACCTAGGTCTCTTTTGGAAACCCCCAGATGATCCTGACAACCCAAAACTTCTCTTATTTTTGCCCCTATCCTTATCCCGATTTTACATCTCAGAACGTTTCACTTCCTCGACAATTTTTGCTTTCTCGATCAAAATGGCAAAATCTCTTTCCTCTTTGCAGCTATCGATGATCGCGCACTCGTCCCATGAGACCATCTTCGAACCGTACACAACACTCATAATCAGTTGCGACTATACCCCGAGCATAACGGCTTAAACGCAGAAACTCCGCCTCATATTCTACCACGGATTTACTCCCTTGAACCAGATTCAGAAATGCTTTCCTTTGGGCGTCCACATAACTCGCCCCAACATATTTTCCTTGGAACGCTGTCTTAAAGAAGTCCCAAGTAATACAATCCGCTGGAGTATCCTCCTTCACTGTGAGCCACCACTGGTATGCCTCATCTCGTAGGAGGGGCACCGCTCCTTTCAATTTCTCCTCTGCTGTGCAGTCCAGATCGTCCATAATTTGTTCAACTGCTTCCAACCAGTATTCAGCTGCGTTTGGGGCTACACCAGAAATGCCCCTAAATATCTCAGCCCCATTTGCTCGGAGTCGCTCAGGAATAGATTTCTGGGCTACTGATCGAGTGCTTGCCCCAGCAACCCGTTCCAGAAAACGCAGCATAGCTTGGGACAAAGCATCGTCCCTCCGGTTCGATCCCGAGTCCTCGCCGCCACGAGCGATCTTTGCACTTCGCCGTTCGGCACATGTCTCGATTCTGAAGATCTCTCAGTACCCCGGCCTCTACCACGGCCGCGTCCATGTCCTCTTGTACTCATGTTTGCTGAATTGAATTAATCTGATTACAAATTTTATGAATTAGTATAACGTTCCACTGTTTATTAACGGATATTTTATGAGAACAGATATAGAGGTTGTTTTCGCGAATCGAGTTCCTAATGTCTCAATCTCTACAATCTTAGTTCTTATAACTAACAGTCTCAGTACACTATCACTAACCCTAGAAGTTTCTTTCTAAAATCATTTCATCATATTATCAAACAAGGTCAGAACACTTACGAATTTGGTGCCGGAGACTCGGGTGCCATACTTCCAAAAAGACATGTATTTTTAAACCATATTTCAACCAATTTTTGGAAAACATTTTCGAACCCATTCCACAGTAGAGTTTTGCAACCCGGGCTCTGATACCACAAAATATAACACCCCAAATCCGGCCTAGACTTTACGATCGGATCTGGCATGCCACATGAAAGGTTGTTTAAAAAACTTCGTGATTGTTGAAAAATTTGAGTTTTATTTTCTTTTTGAAAATCAGATTCATTTTTAGGGTTTTCTTGCAAAACATTATTAATATTACTAACACCGAAAACATGTTTTATAACTAAAATCAGATTCAGTGGGTTTCAAAATTGTGACGTTTTGAAAATAGTGGTTGTAGTTTTAGGAAAATCCTGTTCTTAATTATCAATAGTTCGTGAACCGTTCATTATAAATCATAAATGTGTTGAAAACAAAAAAAAACAAATTAAAATCCCAGTGGCCTTATTACAGAACATAATCCCAAATTAGAATAAATTTAAAGCAATTGTAAAGCGGAGTTTAGGAAAGAAACAGTACATGGCCACCACAGAGTCCACCTCGGCTCCAAATCCTCAAAGCTAGGGATTACCTGCAAAATTAAGTGGAGGGGTGAGTTACGAGAACTCAGTGTGTAATCCCCTACACGAACATTAACTGGGCTCGAGCCCATTCAGATACCAACTGGGCCTTAGCCCTTACGAAATCAAATTGGGCAAAGCCCATATAGAAACAAACTGGGCCTGAGCCCTATTTAGCATGGTATAGCAGATAATGAATGCAATGCAACCCAGCCCAACCTAAATATCCATCCGCTACACACCACCCATTCCAGCCAAAACACACCGGTGGGGATTTCTACAATCAACCCTCATCTGCTACACACCATCGATGGCAGTCACACTGCTCATCGCTGAAATTGTGGCAGTGCCACCAAAATAATGTGACGTAGTCACCGAAATATTTAGATATGTGGCGAGCCACCGAATACACTTCCCGATCAATCAATATCCCTTTCCCATGCAACATGTCATAACGTCATAGTGTGATGGATGCAAACATATATCGTAGTATGTCAGATAATCAAAACACACATCCAATCATGCTAATTTACCCACAATGGTATAGACATAAGTTTACTTACCTGGTATATCTCCAACAATACCCACTAGGATATTTCAACCGCATTCCTGTTATGGTATTTCTGCTTTTAGCCGACACATGGTATAACACACACCAAAACGAAATAAAGGTGTGAGATTACACACCTGATTACGCGAAGAACTATACACTCCTGATTGCCGTCACTCTCACTATTGGGAACAACAACGATTTGCCTATCCCAAATTGATGTCGGCTCTCTACCACAACCCGGCGAAAAATCTCGAACCGCTGACACCTTACACCGTTTGAACTTAGGAGCAGGGTTCACGAGTCCACTCTCCTTAGACTGACTACCACTTGCCTCCATGAAGAAATCTCAATCAATAAATGAGAAATGAAGGTTATCTAACAAGGAGGTTCGGCTCTTACCACCACTTCCCGAAATCCGAAGGTTAATGAACAACGAAGAGAGTTGCCTACTCCTTAACACAATCGGCCTAAGTAGAGACGAAGATTCAGTTATAGCAGAGAAAACAAACAGAGAAGAGACAAAAAGAATTAGAAAGAAACTCCCTACCTTGATCGATAAGGAACCGATCCAAAACAGGTTTGGCTTGCGATTACAGACAATTCGTAAGAGAAGGTAAGATTCAGCCAAGCCTGCTAAAACCACAACAAAAAGAGAACACGAGAAGGAAGAATGAGAGGACCTGAAGTTTCGGTTTTAGTGATGGAAATAAACGAACAAACAAAAATAAAAGAAAATGAGATGGTTAAACATTCGGCTATGGAAGGGAGAAAATGGAAGGATGGGAAAGAACCATTACCTTGGTATTAAGAGAGAGTCGAATGGAATAGCAAAATTTCAGCACAAGCAGCAATACCCAAAACTCTTGATTCGGCTATAGGTGCACAAAAAGAAGATGAGAAGGGTTCGGCTCTTAGCAAGAAATAAAAGAAAAGTCTTCAAACTTTAGAGAGGAGAAGGAGAGGATGGTTTCGACTAGCAAACAAAGCAAAGAGAAAAAATGACTGAAAGTAGAACCCGAAAGCACAGATGTCACAAAAGCAAAGGGGACAAAAAAGAAACTAAGATGCACAAAAGAATTCGGTTTTGCTATCTCTTTTCCCCAAAAAGCCAAAATTCCCTTGCCAAAACACCCTATAGCCGAAATTCACCTCCCACAACTCCCACATTCGGCCAACTCTCATCCACCCTCTCAAAATCCCTTGATTTGCTCCACATTTCACTCCCCAACATCCTCACCATCATTCATTCAAACTAGTTGACCAATTCAAATCTTCACCTGGTAGAGTCCCACACCAACTCCACCTCTTCTCACCTTGAGCACAAAAATGAAGCTCCTTGTTGCAGCAGATGGGATTCGAACACTCTCCCTCTCCCATGCTCCCCCGGGACGTCACCCACTAGGCCACAAGCTCTTCTTGTGTTAGCAAAATGCCAATAATTTCCTTTAAACCTTGCCTCCTACCGCTCTCCTCCCTTAAGTGCCCAAAAACCAAAATTCCAACAGGGCTTGGGCTCGAACACGAGCCTCTCTGGGACCCCCAAACACACCTGAATAATAAACTTATCACACACAACACACGCAATAATACAATAATGCTAGACCCCTATTTTCAGGATGTTACATTGACCTTAAGAAAAAGGTTACAAATTTGTGGTAATTATGTGAAATGTTGAGTTTTGATGATAGCTATAAGAGTATTAAATGTTTGCCTAGGCTTGTTGAAGGTAGAAATGTGATTAGAATTTATTTTAGAGCCTAGGGGTAAAATGGTCATTTTGCCAAAGTCTAGGGGGCAAAATAGTAATTTTTTCCTAAGCATGATTTTTCAAATGATTTTATTAATGAGATGATTAAAATGAGCTAAATTGCTATTATAGAGCAAGAAGAACTAAGAATCCGCTTCGATCGGGGAAAGAACAAAGTCTCGAACTAAACCGTCGAGCTAGCTCATTTTGAAATCGAGGTAAGTTTGTATGTGATCAATGCAACATTTATGTTAGCATAATTAAGAATACTTAATATCATATTTATGCATGACACTCCATTAAATTGATGTTGAATGAGATGTTGAAGTCCTAGTGGACCATGTGAATATGAAAATGCTATCATCGAGATATGAAATAGATAAAGTCTCGTATAAGACCATGTCCGGGACATGGCCTCGGCACCGAGTTGAAATCTCGTATAAGACCATATCCGGGATATGGCATCGATACTTGAGGTGAAAGTCCATATAAGACCATATCTGGGATATGGCATTGGCGTTTAGAAGTAACTCCATGTAAGACCACCTCGGGGATGTGGCTTTGGCTTCGTCCCTACATGAATAACGTTGAATATGTGTCTTTGACTATCCCTAGGGATTAAAGGGATAAGTAAACGAGTTTAGAAGTAGAAATGAGATTTGTACTAAATTCATATGAATGAGTGAATACAGGTAATCGTGAATGAGTTACGAAGAAACGATTATGATATGTGGCACGATATGTGCTAAATAAGGGCGATTGTAAGTAAGTAGGGCAAGAAGCCTATGATTTGTGCATGGTTAATTAATGTCATGGATGGGTTATTTTATGAGCTTATTGTTGCTATTTACATCCATGCAAACTTACTAATCTTTATGCTTACCCCTTTCATTGCACTTTTTCCTTGTAGTATCGCCAAGATAACTTGAGGATCGTGGACGTAGGAGTTCAGATATCACACTATCGACATCACTTTGGTATAACAATTTAGACTTATTTTGAGTATGCCATGTATAGGACTCGAGTATTTTGTTAAGTTGTAATTGTTAGCCAAATTGTTGGCTATGTATGTTACTAAAGTCATTTTGTTAATGGCCTTAAGTTAGGCAAATACTTGGCAAATTATTTTGCTTAATGAAAGTGATTTTCTTGAAGTGTATGCCCTTGTGTATAGATGTTGAATTGAGTATTTAGATGTGCCTTTGGGTCATGAATTGTGTTGAATGGAATTGGTGTATGCATGCATGCAACGTAGGGTGGAAAAGGGCTTGGTAGATAGCCTTCTAATTGTCCACATGGGTAGACACACGGGCGTGTGTCTAGACCGTGTGGGAGGCACGACTAGAACATGGGCATATGCCCAGTCCGTGTGAAGTATGTACCTTGCACTTGGAATTTAAATCGCCACACGGCTGAAGCACACGGACGTGTGTATAGGCCGTGTGGATATGTCAGAATTCCAAGGGTTGGTACACGGGCCAGGGCTGCGGGCGTGCCAAGGCCATGGGAAATTAGTCAGTGTCGACCACTGGTGGAAGACACGGGCATGCCTTAGGGGCACACGGGCGTGTCCCTAGACCCATACGGGCTTGTGGCCCCTTTTTATTTGAAAAGTTTCCCAAACTCGTAAAAGTTCCCGAAATACTTCCGATACCTCTCGGAAGTATGTTTAGGGCCTCTTAGGCCGATTATGTGCAAGTGATGGGTTTAAACAAAATTTCATAACCCTATTCATGATGTTTAAGCAAGATTAGTTAGGTAATGCCTCAAACCCTGTTCTGGCTTTAATACGGGTAGGAGTGTTACAAGGATTGACCCTAAAATGGGTGGCAAAATGGCCTTGCAAATGGCCTATTTTTGCCCACACAGTTGAGTACACCGGCGTGTGGCTCAACCGTGTCCCTTAAGTTTGCATTTTGAATCAAGTTAGGCTCGCACATGGGCTAGACACACGGGCGTGTGACTGGCCGTGTGAAATAAGTCAGTGTCGACCACGGGTTAAGCACACGGGCGTGTCATTTGCCGTGTGGACAAGTTAGTTTGTCTTCCCTGTTTTGTCACGGCTTAGACACACCGGCGTGCCTGATGCCGTGTAAGGCACACAGCCTACACACACGGGCGTGTGACCTCTGTAACTTTGAAAAATGTTTGATTTTCAGAAAATATTTGTATGTGCTTAGTTTAGTCTCGGCCCTTTCCCAATGCATGTTTAAGGTCTCGTAGATATTTTAAAGGGACTATATGTATATGTTTTGCTATGATATGACAATGATGTGTCTTGTGTTATGAAATAATCGTAAAAGTTTCGATATGTCCAATAATGCCTCTTAACCCTATTCTAGCGATGGACACGGGTTAGGGGTGTTACACAATCTATCCAATGAAAAATCCATACGTACCGGGATAAAGTGTGCTGACTTCGTTAAACGATCAACAATCACCCAAATGGCATCTTTCTTCTTTGGAGACAGGGGTAACCCTGATACAAAATCCATAGTAATTCTTTCCCATTTCCATTACGGTATCGTAACCGGCTGTAATAGTCTAGAAGGCAACTGATGCTCAGCTTTTACTTGCTAACATATAAAACATTTAGATACAAACTCAGAAATATCTCGTTTCATTCTCGGCCACCAGTACATCTTTTTCAGATCATTGTACATTTTATTACTACCAGGATGTATAGCCATGTTACCATTATGAGCTTCATTCAAAATCTTTTGTACTAGTTCTGAACTTTTCGGTACACATACTCTGCCTCTGAATAATAAACAACCATCAGTCCTGATCTGAGATTCTGAGTCAAAAGTCAATTCACTTTGTATCCGTTTTGCTTGCAACTTACTATCATTTTTTTGAGCTTCAGAAATCTGTTGCAAAAACATTGGTCTAGCTTTTAACTCAGCCATGATTGAACCATCATCAGACAACGATAATCAGTTATTCATCGCTCGTAAAGTATATAGGGATTTTTGGCTCAAAGCATCTGCCACTACGTTAGCTTTTCCCGGATGGTAGTCAATAACAAGATCATAATCTTTCAGTAATTCAAGCCATCTGCGCTATCTTAAATTCAAATCTTTCTGTGACATCAAATATTCCAGACTTTTATGATCAGTGAATATGTGACATTTTTCACCAAACAAGTAATGCCGCCAGATTTTCAATGCAAACACAATGGCTGCCAATTCAAGATCATGTGTCGGGTAGTTTCTTTCATGTAGTTCTAGCTATCTTGAAGCATATGCCACCACTTTACCTTATTGCATCAAAACACAGCCTAAACCATGCAATGACGCATCACTGTAGATTATAAATTACTTACTCGATTCAGGCTGAACTAACACTAGTGCTTCTGTCAATAAAGCTTTTAACCTATCAAAACTCTGCTGGAATTTATCAGTCCACTCAAACTTTACATCTTTCTTTAGTAAACGAGTCATCGGAGAAGCTATCATTGAATTTTTTTTTACAAACCTCCGATAATAACCAGCTAGTCCCAGAAAACTTTGGACTTTTGACACATTCTTTGGTGGCTTCCAATTAACTATAGCTGAAATTTTACCTTCAGCAGATACTATATGCCCAAGAAAACCAACTTCCCGTAGCCAAAATTCACATTTACTAAATTTGGCATACAATTGTTTCTCTCATAGAGTTTGCAACACTATTCTCAAATGCTCAGCATGTTCGTTTTCATCTCGAGAGTAAACCAAAATATCATCTATAAATACCACCACAAACCTGTCCAAATACGGGCTGAAAATTCTATTCATCAGACACATAAACACTACAGGTGCATTCATCAAACTGAATGGCACCACAAGAAACTCATAGTGTCCATACCTGGTTCTAAAAGTTTTCTTTGGCACATCTAAATCTTTTACCCGTAGTTGATAATAACCAGAACGGAGATCGATCTTCGAAAATACAGTGGCACATTTTAACTAGTCAAAAAAGTCATCAATATGAGGCAATGGATACTTGTTCTTTATTGTAACTCTGTTGAGCTGTCTGTAATCAATACACAACCTCAACGATCCATCCTTTTTCTTTACAAATAGAATTGGAGCACCCCAAGGTGAGAAACTAGGTCGAGCAAAACCTCTGTCAATCAACTCTTGCAACTGTACTTTCAGCTCTTTCAATTCAGTAGGATCCGTTCTGTAAGGTGCTATGGATATGGGTGTTGTTCCTGGAACAAGATCTATAGAGAATTCCACTTCTCTATGTAACAGCCCGTTTTTAGTCAAATCAGAACAGTGGTTTCAGAACCACAAATCTGAAGTCAAAATATTTATTTTATTATTTTATTAAATTTTACAGCATGATAGAATTATTTTGTGAAAGTTTTGTAAAGAAATTTTACTGTTTGAATGCTTAATTAGAGAAAAAGGACTAAATCACGTAAAGCGTAAAATTTGTGTTCTATTAGCTAAAAGTGTCAAATAGCTATAGAACCTTAAAGTTAAGGTCCTTATGTAGTAAATATACCATTGGTTGTTTAAGTGGACATTTATGGACATTATAATTGAAATTATAAAGGTTAAAACTTAAGGTTAAATTAGTAATTAAGTTAATATGTATAATAAAACAAAAAGAAATTAAGGTGTCATCTTCCTTAATGAAAAAGACCACCGAAATTAGGGATTGAAAACACCATTTCAAATCTTGGAACTTTCGGCTATGGTATATTGAGCATGTAAGTCCATTTTTTATTCTATTTTTAATGATTTCTATGTTTTTGAGATCGTTGCAACTAGGTCTAGCTAGTCCAGGGACTATTTTGCAAAATTGTTAAAGATTTTGAGAGTTGCCATTGTTGAATCTATGTGTTCTTGGATGTTCAATTTTGAAATATGAAAGCTTAATGATAGTTTTACATGTTTTGTTAAGTGATTTTTTTATGAAAATGCATAATAGAGATTAAATTGTTGAAAAGAGCAAATTGAATGGTTGAAATGTGAAATAAATGGAAGTTTTGGGCTACTAGGGACCTATGTGTAATTCTGCCAAGCATGGGTTTTTTTGAATTATGTGAATTTTGTGTATTTGTGAAATAGGGACTAAATTGTGAAAATGTGAAAGTTTAAGGGCTAATATGCAAATATGCTTAAATGTGTGTTATGGACTAAATTGAAAGAATATGTGATTGAATAAGTTAATTTTGAATTCATATAGATCAAGAAAGAAATAATTCAGATTTAGATCGGGGGAAAAGCAAGGTTATCGAGTAGTAGACTCGATCCGTTAATTTCGAACACGAGGTAAGTTTGTATAATTGAACTTAACTGTACAATTGATTAATTGATGGATAGAATTGAGATTGTATGTATTCTATTAGTTAAATTTGGAAATATCGAATCTAAATGTACGGTTTAAGCATATGAGTTGCGGAATAAGACCTTAGCTGGGTTATGGCAAATCGGAAAATAAGACCATAATCGGGTTATGGCATATAAATGTAAGACCACGGCAGGGCCTTGGCAATGTACGTATAAGACCATAGTTGGACTATGGCATTGAAAAATCGATGAACTTGTATCATAAATATTTATAAGCCAAAGTGGTTTGATAAGAGAATTTTCGAGAGATAGATAAGTATCGGTACAGGTATGTACGGAAAACTGCTCAAGTAATGTGTTAGAAGATGTTGAGAACCTATGAGTTATGATGTGGTTTAACTATATGTTAACTCGTTGATTAATGCTATAAAAGCTAATTATGTTATCCGTTTTGAAAATGTTAATAAATGTTGAGATTATTTCATATTTACATACGAACTTACTAAAGTTTATAGCTTACTTTGTTTATTGTCTTCTATGTTTTATAGTAAATCGAAGCTAGCTCAGAACCGAGGATCGTCAGGCACTTCATCGCACTATCGGACATCTATTTTGGTACTTTTGAGTTGTGTATATATGGTATATGGCATGATAGGATTGAGTCATTTTGATATGCTTGATTAATATGTATTTTGGGCCATTTAAGTTAACTTGTGATGATGATTTGGTTAATGTATAAAGATGTGTGAATGACTTTGTTTTGAATTAGGTATATTAATCTATAATGAATGAAGAAGGTTGAATTGATATTGCATATTTGGAATGGTTTTATTGAATGAATCATATATGTGAATTATGGTAAATGAACCATATTGTTGATGTTGTTTTGGGTTATATTTGAGTAAGTGAAATGGTTGTAATTGTATAGCGTGAAATGTGCATGAATTGGGATTGATTTGGCTGCATATTTGTGTCTTGAAATGGTACCAATTTTACTTATGTAGGAATGTGCAGAATGGGGGTGGCGAATTGGCCTTGCAAATGGCCTATTTTTGTCCACACGGGCAGGACACGGGCGTGTGTCTCAGCCGTGTGTGACACACGGTCATGTTACACGATCGTGTGTCCCTTGGTGTTGAAATTAAATTAAATTCAGTATGCTCCACACAGTCTCACACACGGGCGTGTGACTGTCCGTGTGGTACAAGTCAGTATACCCCCTTAATGGCACACGGCCTAGCACACGGGCGTGTGACTTGGCCGTGTTGCATAAGTTAGTATACCCTACAGTTTTGGCACGGCCTAGCACACGGCTTGGCACACGAGCGTGTGTGGCCACTTCGAAGGGTACGCGGGCTAGACACATGGGTGTGTGGTCGGTCGTGTGACCCAAGTCAGTATGTATGCCCTTTTTTCGCACGGCCTGAGACATGGGCGTGTCTACTAGCCGTGTGAGGCGCACGGCCTGTTCACACGGGCGTGTGACCCTTGTTTACATAAAAAATTTCTAAGTGTCCAGAATTTTTGTATGATATTGGTTTAGTCCCGGACCACTTCTAAAGCATGTATAAGGCCTCGTAGGCCCTTATAAGGGACAATGTGATCGTGTAGAATGATTTATGTAACACCCCTAACCCATAACCATTGCCAGTTTAGGGTTAAGAGGCATTACCAGACATTCAGAAACTTTTACGGACATTTCATAAAATAATTCATCAAATCCAATCAAAGTGTCCCAGAAATAGGTCTACGAGACCTTAATCATGCTTAAGAATAGGGTCGGGACTAAACCGAACGCATATGGAAATTATCAAAAATTTAAATATTCTTTCCTAAGTTACAGAGGTCACACGCCCGTGTGGGCAGGCCGTGTGCCTCCCACGGCCTCAGACACGCTCGTGTGTCTAAGCCGTGTCAAAAAAGGGCATACATACTGACTTGTCCACACGGCCGTGGACACGCTTGTGTGTCTTGCCCGTGGTCGAGCCTGAATTATTTTGAAATGGAACCACGAGGGATACAGTCGAGCCACACACCCGTGTGCTCAACCGTGTGGGAAAATATAGGCCATTTGCAAGGCCAAAATCCCACCCACACTTGGGTCATTCTTCCATGCACATCCAAGCATCATCCTTTACTCAATTGGCAACCAAAACACATCAAATTGTACACCCTATCTACTAAATTTTAAGCTTATCAACCATATCAAATTAATAGCCATTTAACTCAACATAACCACAAGCATTTCAAGACAAAATCCATCACAAACTTACCATCAATAATGTGCTAGTTATTCATCAATAGACTACCATTCATATAACCATTTCATTTGCTATTTAGCTATATCAAGACTAGCATCATAGAACATAACTTGTCATTCATAACACAACCATATATCTAGCCATATCCCATGGCCATATATTCACATCTCAAACATAAGCCAAGATGACTAGCCTATACATGCCGTACTTTTAATATACATTTCCAAAAGGGTACCAAAATAAGGTTGAGTAGTGTGATGACGATCCTCGACGATCCCTGAGCCTTTCGTAGCTTTGACGACCTATAAAACAGAGTAAATACACACAAAGTAAGCTTTCCAAAAGCTTAGTAAGCCATATACAAATAAACTAACATAAAATGCACATAAACACCTTGATACAAAGTCATTAATATCTCTTATTTGCAATTTCATAATATATTATTTGGCTCATTTGTCTAGCCATAATTTACTAACATTTCATATCTCAAAGTATCACTTATGCTCATGGAACATTCAAAAATATATCACATATTATCTCATCAAATCCATACATATATACATTTTGGTAAGTTCATATAAACCCTTACCTTTCATACACACATTGTGTACTTTTCAAACATACCGGAATCGTTTATACCTTTCACAAAGACTTTCATATCTCAGACTTGCCCGTTGAACCGTTCGAAACATAATAGGATACTCAAAATTCTCAGAATAGTCGTACAATGCCAACGTCCCAGACGAGGTCTTATATATACTCAGATATCGATGCCACTGTCCCAGACAGGGTCTTACACGAATCAATACGATGCCAATGTCCCAGACATAGTCTTACACGTAAATCTCAAATCGATTCCAACGTCCCAGATGTGGTCTTACATGAAGTCTCGAATCAATGCCAACGTCCCAGACGTGGTCTTACATGATATCACATATCAGACACCTATGTCATGACATACGTTATCCTATCTATTCCTAGGTTCTCACGGGACTTCTCGAACATTTATAACTTGTCGATATATATCTTCGTATTTCATATACATTCCATCTCGAGCATTAACCATACAATCTAAACCTCGTAGATACATAAATAACTCAATTCAAATACATTTATTTGTATATCAACTTACCTTGTACGGGAAGAACGGAGATAAATGGCTATTCAATAACTTTCAATTTCCCGCAATCTAAGTCTGTTTTCTTCGGTTCTTGATCTTGATCAAGCTTTACAAATGGCCGAATTCCCTAGCTAGTTTTATTTCTCTTTTTTTTCTTTGAACATTCGGTCATAAGCCAAAAAGATGAACATGGCTTTTCTTTTTGTTTTGTTTAATTATAACATATGTTATTTTCATTTACTAAATTAACCTTTCACTAAACATATAAAACATATAAACATTAAGGTTATTTAGTCTTTTAACCACCCACTTACTAAATAATGGCTTAATTGCTTCATAAAGTCTCCAAATTTCAAAGACATCATCAATTAGGTACTTTCACATTTAACCATCAAATTTTCATTTTATGCGATTTAGCCCTTTTCTCAAATTAAACACACAAACGGACAAATTAATTCACGGAACTTTAACGCATATACAATCACATATCATAGGCACAGAAAATAATATTAAAATATTTTTTTCTAACTCAGATTTGTGGTCCCGAAACCACTATTCTGACTAGGGTCTAAACCGGACTGTTACAATTTATGAGAATGAATACTTATTGTTGCAAAAATGTATGCTATATGTGTTGTGAATGGATTGGTAATACCTCGTAACCCTATTCCGGTGTTGAATACGGGTGAGGGGTGTTACACTCTATCCGGTGGTAAACCAAGAAAATTCTTCTGGAATACATCAATAAATTCACATACAACCGGCACTGGTTGAATCTTTGACTCAGATACTTTTGTAACATCCAAGAATTAGGGGTTATGCATTTAATGCATAACTCATAAGCTAGTAGGCTTTGAGTGTGTATGGAGGTGTTTTAGGGGTTTTGAGAACCCTAGGATGTAGGAGAGTGCTTTAGAAAAGTATTGGATTTCAAGCTTAAGATGGGAAGCTAGGCTAAGGAGGCCTTAAGGGAATTTGTGGGGGATTTATGACACAAAGATAGCCTTGGAAAAGTGGCAAGGGACGCCACCTAGGGTGCTGTGGAGTTTGCATCAAAGGGAGCTTCAGGAGGGAGGAGGTTCAAGTCTTGATGGCAGCATAAAGTGTGTTTTATTTTTTACATGTTGGCATTAAGGGAGAGGGGGAGTGATGGACGGCATTTGGACTTCCAAAGGATGAGATAAGGCTTGATTTTATTTTTAAAATTTGGCTAAAGGGTAAGGGATAATTGTTGTTTAATTCAATTAATTCTGAATGAGTAGCATGGAGGAAAAATATGAGAAGAAAGTGGGATTTGATAAGGAAGGATAAAGTGGCTCACCAAGGGACTCTGTAGGAGAGTATTTTCGGCTATGTAGAGGGGATTAAGTGCGAAAATTGTTTGTTCATCTTTTAATCTCCAATTGTCGAAATTCTTAGTCAAGAGAATTCTCTCTTTTTCTTCTTTTTCTATTAAAGCCGAACCCTTCTTGTCACCATAGCCAAAATTCTTCAAACTCTTCTCTTCTTCTTTCGCTATTTGTTCTTGGCCGAACCTATATCTCTTTTCCAACCTTTTTCTCTTATTTTGGTGATAGCCGAATGTTTCATCCACTATTTTAAGGCCATAGCCGATTGTATCTTTTCCTTGGAGCCGATCCATTCAAAAGTCGAGAGTGGTAGGCTAGTTTCTTCTTTCTTTTATGTCCTTTTGTATCATCTTTTCCCGAAAACTATTCTTTTCTTGTCATTCTCTAAAGCCGAATCTATGGGATGTAGTGATGGTTCGTTTGGCAACCTCTAAGGATAGGGCCACACCACCTTTCCTAGTTTTAATCGTGGTTGGTAAGTAATCTTTTCCTTTAGCAATCGATTATGGGTTCTTGTGCAATAGTGTGCCAAAGCAATGGTTAGGCTTTGGTCTAGGGTTGGCCGAATGTCCTTTAAGGCCATAGTGATGTGTTTCTTTTGATTGTAGCCAACGCTAAGGAGCATTGAAAGAGACCTCTCGGGTTTTGAAACATCAAGGTAAGTAATGTGTAGATTCGGCCAAGAGGCCATCTTCATAGGTTTATACATAACCGATTCTAATACGTGGCATATAGGGATTCCGACAGTTTCAAGAGCGAGAAGTGACGGTTTTGGGATTTAGGTAAGCAAGGTAAGGAGGTTTGTAATATTCGGCCATAGGCCATCTTGGTTATTAGTGTTGACCGATTTGGATTATGGATGTATAGGGGCAAATCGACAGTGGTTAAGAGGAACTTTCGGGATTTTGATTCGATTTGGTAAGATTATTCGATAAGTTCTAAGATTCATTATGTTAGACTAAACCGTTATCGATTAACCAGTTGTTCTGATTAAGTATTGTGATGGAGGCGAACACCAGTCAAGAAGGAAGAGGGATAGTCTCTATCCCAAAGTTTAAGAAGAGATCGGTTTCTACCGTTCGGGATTGGCCACTAGGGTGTGGGCCAGCAGCAGAGCAAGAGAGTAGGCAGATAGCGGTAGTTTCGCTTAGTGATAGCATCGGGATTGAGAGCGTAGTGCTTCAAGTTATCAGGTGTGTAGTTAGCCTACCGTTTTTCAGATTTATGTGATACTTGCATGTGTTGTATATGTGTTATATATGTGCTAATAAGTGCAGTGGCAATTATGAAATGGATGCCCTTAAAGGGGTACGTCAATAATCAGGTTAGTACCAAATCTGATGAAATGTGGATTATGAATGTGAATACGATTGAATGCTTGGATAACATGTACATGCATTATTTATCATGACATTATTATATGTTGCATGTGCATGGGATGGGTTATGAATATGAAAGAAGGTACGGGTGTACTTCGAGTGCGTGGTTTGATGTTAGCCATGAGCTACATCGTGGATTGGCGCCGATCGAGGTCGCGTTGTGGATTACTTGTGATTAAGTTCACGTGGATTGATGAGTGGCTCTGCGCCTCATCATGGTTGATATCGGTGTGTGGTGCCATATCGTGGTTGATGAGTAGCTATGTCCTCATCGTGGTTTGATGTTAGCTACGAGCTACATCGTGGACGGCATTAATTGCCGAAATTGGTGTGTAGCGGTTGGAGGGTGATTTAGAAATCCCCTGGTGTGTGGTGGCTGGATACGGGGGTGTGTAGAGGATGGACCCTAGGTTGGGTTGGGTGCACTTTGCATGATTATGTGTGGCATTGTGGTTATTGATGTGGTTATGGGCCAAGCCCAATATGTGAATGTGGAACAGTGTGGAAATGGGCCAAGCCCAATATGTGGAATCATGTGGTTAATTACATTATGATCCGATATGTGGTATGGATATGGGCCAAGCCCAAATTGTGATATTATGTGAATAAATTGCCTTGTTATCTGTTACGTGGGTTGATATGTGGTTTGATATGTGGGTGGAATTCAGTGGACTAATTACACACTGAGTCTGTTAGACTCACCCAAATTTTTATCAAACATCACAAGTGATACGTGATGTTTGGACCGGGTTGGAGAGGATACGAGGTAGCCATCCAGAAGATGTTTTATTTATTTTATGCAGTTTAATATTAAGTATTTTTGAATAATTATTTGATGTAATAAGGGCCACTTAAAGGTATTTGAAGTTTATTGTTATGTTTTAGTTGGATGGATGATTAATTTACTATTTGGAAATGATTTCATTTTTAGCAACTTATATCTTAAAAATGTTTATATTAAAGTTTTAATTCCGGACAATTGGTAACATCAAAGTTTTACTCAGAATTTTAAACATACAATATTCTACAAACGATAATAAATTTTAAAGTTTTTATCTTTAAGTCAAAATCTTTTCAAACGTTTTCCGCAGTGGCATTCTAATTTCGGTCATGGTGTATGGGCCGGGTTTGGGGTGTTACAACTTTAGTATCCAGCACATATGCAAGGTAAGCGTCGTAACCCTTTCGGACGTATTTCTGTGCCGATATTGCTGAAATCACATTAGGTAATCCATCCAGTTTATCATATTCAACATGAAGTAATTCACAATTCTCACATTTCAATACAATATATTTCTGTTTAGAATTCACCACTGCATCATATTGGGTTAACCAATCCATTCCCAAAATCACTTCAAATTCATCAAATGGCAATAACATCAAGTCAACCGAGAAGCAATAACCTTTTACCATCAACAGACAGTTCTTACAAACTTTATCCACCATAACACACTGGCCCAGGGGGTTTGAAACTTGAACCACAATTTCAGTGAATTCAACAGGTAAATTTTTAATAGTCACTGAGTTCGTGCATATGTATGAATGTGTGGAACCAAGATCAATCAAAGCAGTAATATTAATATCAAGTAGAAAAAATGTACCAGTAATGACGTATGGTGCAGAGGCATCTTCTCTAGCACGAATAGCATATGTCCTTGTAGGTGCTCGTGCCTCAGATCTAACTATTGTATCCTTGGTAGTACCTCAACTACCACCAACATTGCCGAGGTGACGGGGTGGTCTGCCTCTCGAAACAGGATTACTAGGCTTTGGAGCTGGTTCTATTTCTTTTTCAACTCTTTCGGGACAATCCCTAAGAAAATG
Organism: Gossypium sturtianum; assembly: GCA_025698515.1. Classification (NCBI taxonomy): domain Eukaryota; kingdom Viridiplantae; phylum Streptophyta; class Magnoliopsida; order Malvales; family Malvaceae; genus Gossypium; species Gossypium sturtianum. The sequence continues at coordinate 49,489,762 of CM046943.1, forward strand.
GTCAAGTGAACCACATCTAAAACAAGCTCCACTTCTAGACCGACACTTCCCATGATGAAATTTGTTACAATGTTTGCATTTCGATTTGGGATTACCAACACTACAGACACTAGTCACAGACGAAGATGAAGACCTAGGGTTAAAACGTTGAGAGCCCCGCTCTCTTCCAAAATATCCCGTAGAGGTGGTCACACGATCATAATACTTCTTTAATTTCTTAGAAGCAAATGATTGTGACTTACTCATAGTCCTTTTTCCAGAAACCCGAGCTTCTCTTTCAGCTTGTTTCTTTTCTTTACCCAATTCCTCAGCTTTGTGTGCTCGACTGGCTAACACAGCAAATTTCCTTATTTCGAGAATTCCAATCAATAACTTGATAACTTCATTTAAACCCTCTTCAAAGTGTTTACATATCTCAGCCTCGATTAGAACCCATTCTCTGGCATATTTACTCAGCCGAACAAATTCTTGTTCATATTTGGATACAGTCATACTTCCCTATTTAAGCTCTTAAAATTCTTTCTTTTTCTGATCCATAAACCTCTGACTAACATATTTCTTCCTAAACTTAGATTGGAAGAATTCCCATGTAACGTTCTCTCTCGGTACAACCGAAGTTGTGGTATTCCACCAATGATAAGTCAGTATCTTTCAAAGAGGGATACTCGCACATTCTGATTCATTCTCGGCAGTGTACAGATAATTCATCAAAAACCCGGATAGTATTTTCCAACCAAAATTCAGCCCTTTCCGGATCATCATCTACGGTAGCTCTAAATTCTTCCGCCCCATGCTTGCAGATTTTATCTATCGGGGGGTTACCAATCCTAGCGGGTTCAGCACCCTGTGGTACCTCAAGAACCGGTTGAGGAGCAGGTGGGGGAGGTCATTGTACCACGGGGTTTGTTCTTAAGTACTCGGTAAACCACTCATTCATTAATTGAAAGAAGGCTTGTTTTGCCTCTTCACCTTGGCCCTTAGACACAGGCCTTTCACTACCAGATGCAGACGCAACTCTTTGAACTGAAGCTGAAGCATTGCTCTCAACTTCTTCGAATTCAGCTCTAGCTCGGTTGGATGACATTACTATATGAAAGACACATTTAAAATGATCAGGAGTCATCACACTATCACAAATTATATAATGGCATGTATAGCTAAAATCGTGTTTGCTACGTCAAATTCGAGAATCGGCTAAACCCTAGCTATGATACCACTAAATGTAACACCCCTAACCCGTATCCGTCACCGGGATCAAGTAAACATAGATGATCTCATCAAGCAATATTCTTTCAAGTCATTATCATTTCATCTCAAAATTCTCATACCAGGTCAAGAGTTGTGTCTATTGAATCATTGAAATTCCGATGGATGCTCAAGTAGTACACTCGAGGTGTACGATTCAATAATCTATCAATTCTTATTCAAGGGTACCCATTAGGGCACTTAACCAAGGAACACACTCTCGAGCCACATATCGTATAATAGGATTACCAGTCCAAGCTACATCCTTTATATAACGTATGCTCAGAGGAGCTCGATTAGGATTACCAGTCTAGGCTAAACCCGAATCATAACGTATACTCAAGAGGTATTATATCAGGATTACCCGTCCAGGATAAACCCTTACTATAATGAGGTCAACAAGATTACTCGTCCGAGCTAAATCCTATCCGCAACAAATGCAGGACCTCATCCATTTCAGGAAAGGACATATATATTCATCGGAATTCAATATTCAATCGGAGCTTAACCCTTTTTCACCATTCAAGCATGTATTAAATTTCTCATTATAGCATTCAAGTAATGTACATCAATATAAGTCACATTCCATACAAACACAACATTCAATTAAACATATTTACATGCCCGATTAAGTTCCACGAACTTTCCTCAACACTTGTTCGCGTATATAATCTACTAATCTGAAACCTTTTATTTTTCTCGGTCTAACCTCGAATTTGTGTTGTCCAGATCTATATAAATAGCTTAAATCATCAATTTCTCATATTTCATATTCATTCAGAATTAACTTATGTTTTAGGCAATATTACCATTTTGCCCCTAACTTTTCCATAAATTCCAATTTCGTCCCTAGGCTCGGAAAATGAAACTTGTGCAATTTACTCCCTATTCCAAGACTAACCAAAATCCCATTACAAAATTTACAGCACATGTATTCATAAAAATTCAGAATTTTTCATCAAATTTCACTACTTTACATTTTAATCCCTAAATCATGCTTTCATCAAAAATCACTTTGTAAAAGTTGTTCATCTATCAACAACCTTTCATTTTCTACCATAAATTTCTAATTTTCAGCATATTCATCCATGACCCAAATTTCATACCTTGATAACTTTTCAAATTAATCCCCCAAATAGATAGATTAGACTATCCCGGTTTCAAAATTATCAAAATTACTAAAAACGGGACAAGGAATCTTACCCAATTAAGCCTTGAAAGCTTTTTCTCTCTCCCCTAGGGTTTCCATATAATTTTGGGGTTGAATATGACAAAATAATAAGATAATATCTTTTATCATCTTTTTAATTTAATAATTATTTCCATTTCCAATTTAGTCCTTGCCCTTTTCAATTTTTTTTTTCATGGATGAGTCACCAAAAATCTACATACTTTTCTTTAATGGTCTAATTACCATATAAGGACCTGTAGTTTTCAATTCCATAGCTATTTAATCCTTATGGCTACTAGAATTCAACTTTCACATTTTATGCGATTTAGTCCTTCACGTAATTAAACACTTAATCGATAAAATTTTTGTATCAAAAATTTCACACGACATATCTATCATAATATGGACCGTATAATAAAATAAAAATAAACTTTATTTTCAGATCTGATTTGTGGTCCCGAAACCATTGTTCCGATTTCACTCAAAAATGAGCTGTTACAACAAGCTTACTGGAGATAACAAAAAAATGCGGGATGAATCAGTCAGAGATAGATTTAAAAAATACATATTTCATAACTCATTTGTTTTTGTGCTTGAATTCCAGACTTTATACTTAAACCATGGACTCAAATGTCGAGGAAGGAACGAGGCGATCGGATTTTGAGAGGTCTACAAATAAATAAATAAAGGGGGATCTTTACTTTATTTCATTTTCTTTCCTAGGTTATTTAATGTTTTAGGATTAGGTTCTATTAGGATTTTTATTTTTCGCATAATAAAACAAGAGGTGGAAATCATAAATAAAAATGAACAAGTTGCAAAGTACAATGTAACACCCCAAACTCGGCCCATGCGTTAAGGCCAGATCTGACATGTCACATGAGAAAAAAGCTTTTAAGTCCTTTTCATTCGCACGTAAAATGATTTAAAATTAAGTAAAAACAGATTCCAAAATTTTGACAAAGTATTATTGAATTAAAGATTGATTGATAACTCGATAAATTTGAACTAATGATTTTAAAACCATATCTTTTGAAAAGAGTTGATGATAATTTAAGAGAAAATTTCTGAATTTAAAATATTTATGAAATTTATTATGAAATCCATTTGTATCTCCATTTTAGAAAAAATGTTTATTTAAGTTTTTAGAAAAATGTCATTTAAAGTACTTAGAGCAAAATCAATACATCAAACATAAAATAAAATAAAAATAATCCAGAGGCCTTATTACAACCTTAACTTAAAATAGTAAAGTAATGAAGTGTACTAAAATAAATCCAAAGTCCAGATAAACTGTTTTTGTAGTATGGCCTCCACCGAGTCATCCATGGCCCAAGTCTCCATCACTGAACATTACCTGAAAGGAAATAAGGAAACGAGATGAGTTACTAGAACTTAGCGTATAACCCCCTTACCATTGTTCACTGGGCCTGAATCTCATTTAGCAATATTTTGGGCCTAAGCCCACTTACAAAATAATGTATCAATGATATCATGTAAATTAAATGCAATTCCCAAACCAATCCTAATAATCCATCCGCTACACACCATCCATACCATCCATCACACCTGTGGGGATCTTTTGTCAACCCACCCCCGCCAACACACCAATCGTAGGCATTTAGCCATTTATATCAAATTCGAATTGTGGACAAGCCACCAGAATAACAGAATATACGTGGCATTGCCACTATACAGATTTGTGGCAGAGCCACCAAAATATGTGGCAGAGCCACCAGAACTTCTCTTCAATATTATCCCATCCCATGCAAAATCATGTATATAATGCATAGCAATTCACGATTTTTACAATTTATCAACAGTAATTTATTCGAATATTCATTACAAAAATACGGCCCATTATAACAGTTTATCAAATAGGCCCATTAAGCAAAATATCAAATTGGCCCATCTAGCCATAATATCAGATTGGCCCATTAATCAATATGTCCATTCGGCCCATAAGGCAATATGTCAATTTGGCTCATAAGGCAATTTCGTATTTCGGCCCTTTAGGGGTATTTTCACAATTTGCACAATGATACCACCAATTTCGTCAATTTCATCAAAATAATATATCTTAGGCCAATTTTTCCAATTTACACCCTATTACAATTTTATTCATAGTGATTTGTTTCCGATACTATATCAACCTTAAACCCACGAAAAACGGTGTGAGATTACACACCTGATTACGGTAAGCACTAAGCTTTCTTGATCATCGACACCTAAAATATCGTAACACTCGATTAGTCGACATACTTGATTTATTAATTAACTCTAAAATGAACGATCTAAGGCGGTTACCCTTGGAATCATGAATGACCACTATTTGTCGATTTTCTCCGGATGACGGTCCACAACCCGGTGGAAAATCCCGAATCGCTGATGTCTCAAAATTGCGAACGACCTCGAATAGTCGATTCTCACCAGATGATGGTCCACAACCCGGTGGAAAATCCCGAATCGCTGATACTGCCTTTCGTTTGAATTTAGGAGTAGGGATCGCTAATCCGCTCCTTTTGAGATCTCCACTCGACTTTCCTTTCAAATCGGTACCACAAGCCTCCATTCGATTAGATCTTAAAATAGAACGATATTACGATAAAATATGGATTGCCAAAGGGTAAAGATTGGCTTACCACTAATTCTGAGTGATCAAACGGTTGGATAGATCGAGCGATTTAATCCCTATAATTATAATCGGTTAATCATCCCTATTCCAATAACATCTTAACGAATAAAATACGATTTTATAGAATCCTTGAAGAACTCCTTACCTTGGAGATTTTTAGGACCGATTCCCAATGATTGTACGATAACTTCGAAAGATTCAAAGTTTCGGCCTTCCACTATATCACTACGAAGAAGGAAAATAACCTCGTTTGAGAGAGAATAAGGTGATGGTTTCGGCCAATATAACCATCCCAAACCAAAACATAAATTCGTCATAAGATAAAGAAAAATAAAATGTTGAAAAGAACACTTACCGATTGATCAAGGAATGAGTGATAACTCGAATGAAAAAGAAAGAATAAAGAAGAGATGAAAGGTTTCGGCTATAGAGGAAAAAATGGGCAAAATATTCGGCTATGGTGAAAAGGATTAGAAAAGAAGAGATGCTTTAAGGATCTTGTGAAAAAGAAAAGAAAGAAGAAGAAAGATGTTTGACTAGCTTCGGTTTTCAAGAAAGATAAGTGAACAAATTTTTGGTCTCAATGGTTTGGGTACATTCGGCAACAAGAAGAAAAAAAAGAGAGAATATGCACACTCAAAGCTTGAAGATTCGGCAAGAAGGAGAAGGAAATTTGGAGAGAAAAGAAAAATGACACAAAAGTTGCAAATAGGAGTTTTTGGCCAAAACAACACCAAAACTTTTACCAATTGCCAAAGAAAATTTGGCTACCTCCTTCTACACCCAAAACCGTCCACATTCATGACCATAATGGTCAAAAATTGGCCAACCACACTTTCCATAACACTTCCCTTGAAAAAGGCCACATGTTTCCCTTACTTTCCCCTTTCTCTTGATTTCTTTCCTCACCTTCATCCTTTCCTATTTTCCTTAGCCATCTTGCCAAAAATAAAAAGTCCACCTTGCCTTATTCACATGCTTGGCCGACACTTAGGGAAAGAATGCAAAAATAATAGTCAAAATTTGCACACAATGGGATATGAACCTCTTCCCTCAAGGTACTTTATGTGGCGCCATATCCTTTTTACCAATTGCTCAATTATGCTAGCTATTTACTCATTTATTTCCATAAGCTTTAAGGTCACTTACTATATCTCCTTAAAGTGCTAAATGCCAAAATTTTTACTAAGACCAAATAAACCCCGAGCCTTCTCAGGATCCCCTAAACATACACAATTAATAATTTAACTAGCTTAACACCAGAGATAATGCAACACATAAAATTCCAATTTTAGGATGTTACAATTCTACCCCCTTAAAGAAAATTTCATCCTCGAAATTTACCTGATTAAAAGAGATGAGGATATTGCTGCCGAATCGTGTCCTCAGGCTCCCACGTAACTTCCTCCGCTCCGTGATTGCGCCATAATACTTTGACTAACGGTACCGCCTTCCTTCTCAGCACCTTAACGTCACGATCTAAAATTCGTACTGGCTCCTCTTCGAAAGACAAGTCAGGTCTTATCTCAACTTCTTCCACCGGTATTATATGAGACGGATCCGATCGATAATGCCTTAACATTGAGACATGAAAAACACTATGTATCTGACTCAACTCCGGAGGTAACTCAAGCTGATAAGCCACTGGCCCAACACGCTTCAATACACGGTACGGTTCGATGAACCTAAGGCTCAACTTGCCCTTCCTTCCAAATCTAAAGATCTTCTTCCAAGGTGAGACCTTTAGAAAGACCTGATCTCCCACCGCAAACTCAATATCCTTACGCTTCAGATCCGCATACGATTTTTGTCTATCCAAAGCTTCCTTTAACCATGCCCGAATTACCTTTACTTTTTCCTCCGTCTCCGATATCAGCTCAGGACCCAATAACTGTCGCTCTCCCAGCTCAGTCCAACAAGTAGGAGTACGACACCTACGACCATACAATGCCTCATAGGGTGCCATCTGAATGCTGGATTTGTAACAACCCGAACCCGGCCCAAACATTATGACCGAATTTGGTTTGTTACGGAGAAAACTTTTTGAACCCCATTTTAAAACCAATTTAAGTTTTGTTGAAAACTTCTCGTTTTTGGTTATCTTGCCGAAACCATACTTAGATTTAATTTGGAAATTTAATTGAGTCAGGTTATTATACAAATTTAAAATGTGCCCGATGGCACGATAAAACATTTTCGTGTTAATTTAAGAAAAACATGTGATTTTAATTTAATTTTAATAATATAGTTTAAAACAAAGTATCCAACATATAAGAAATAACAAAATTAAAGTATATGGAGGCCTTATTACATCCAAAATAAAAACAAACCAATAATAAAATAAAATAGCTAAGTTTAAAGTTCATTTAATTCAAGTCCACTGCATGGCCACCTCGAGTCCAACCGGCTCCTCAACCGCCATCTACGAGTCACCTGAAAAATGTTAAAGGAGAAGGTGAGTCACCAAGACTCAGTATGTAACCCTTCCCCCGTATTTAAACAATTTCATACACAGCATATAATCAATCATCATGTACTAAGTCATGCACCCGACCTAGCCAACCAAACGCCTTTGTCTACCCCATGTGGTACCAAACCACTGGTGACCGTAGTCACAATGTGTTACCAAAACACTGGTGGTGCCAAACCACTGGTGACATATAGTCACAGATGTGATGCCAAATCACTGGAGGTGCCAAACCTCTGGTGTCCGTGACACAATCGATTGATGGGGCCAACCCATCGTGGTGATACCAAATCACCGCAGAGGATCCCATATCTCAAGTGGGGCCAACCCACGGTGGTGTTAACCACGGGGACAAGTCGCTATGAGGTGCCAAACCTCCGAGGTACCAAACCTCTGGTGACCGTAGTCACAATGTGTTACCAAAACATCGGTGCCCGCCGCACGAATATACCGCCTCCACTCATCAACCCATATCAAGTATTTATAATACTCATGCCATCATATGTTTAATCACATATATCATACCTATCATTAATCATAAACAACATATCATGCTTTCCAAAAGCATCATAAAATCTCATAATCAATCAGGGACTTACTCGTATCCTTGCTTATGCCATTCATGGTATTAACATCTACATAGATCCAATTATCACATGCAAAAGATTTAGTACATTTAATTAACTATAAGTGTGTATGTACACACCTGTCACCACTGAATCGTCTAAATCCCGAAAAGAGATGTCGCCACCTAGATCTACTGGTCCCTATATTCGGCCAAATACATGGGTTAGTACCATGGCCTATTCGGTCAAACCAATACAATTGAAAAGGGTTCCTTGTGAACCCAAAACATTACCCGAATGTCTTTGAACCCAAGCCACTATACTCCAATTGGTCTTGCTTCCCTGAAATCGGCAACTATTAGTAGCCTTTTAATAGCCTTCAGCTTTTCTTAATTAGAAGAATAATTTCTTATAAGCAAGCACTTACCACTTACTTACCCAAATCCGATTGTTAAGGAATGAAAGATCCGATCTCACTGCTTTGAGATCCCGAAGTACCTAAAAGGAATCGATTACAAAGTGTTTAGGAGCCTTTCTGCCCGAAATCAAGACTTACTCTTGTAAAAGTCGGCCGTAATATGAATGAGAAGAACAATAGGCCTTCGGCCTAGATACTTACTTTCTTAAATCGTTTGCCAAGGAAGATTCAAGGAGATCTATCCTACTCCAATATTCGGCCAAGATGGGTTCAAGGAAGGAAGAGAGATTCGGCTATAGTTTAACAAAAGGGGAAGAAGAGAGTTCGGCTAGTGTGGAAAAGAGAAGAAAAGGAGAGGGATTCGGCAAAGAGTTTTATGAAAGAAAAATAAAAGAAAGAGAGGGATGAGGGGATAAGTGGTTCGGCCAAGAATCAAGAGAGGAAAGGTGAAAGTAAAAGGGGTTTTTGATTTTGAGAGAGGATAAAAAGGAAAAAAAATGTTAGCCGAATTTGTCAGGTAAAAGACTAGAAAAGAATTCGGCTCCCCCCTTCACATAATCTCCATGCCGTCCACTCTACTCCAACAAGGAGTTTAAAATTCAGCAATTACCTTGAATTGCTCTTGACCACACCTTTGAAGATATTCAAAATAATTTGAATTACTCACCTACCTATTTTTCCTCTCATCAACTACTAAGGATTTAATCAATTAAATCTACTTAAATAAAAAGAAAATCCTTATATTATCATCATTATCCCTTATTATCCCATCAAATAAAATAAAAACAAAGAATCCATGTGCTTGCCAAACTCAAATTAATGCAAAAACAAGGAACCAAAGACCCATGTGCCGCCCATCGCCGCCCAATTTCACGCAAAATAAAAGAAAAACCACCCACGCCCATAGGTCTCGAACATGGGACTGGGGAATCCAAAGACCAAGTAGCGCCCGGTGCCATTCGGCCAACTCCGCTTTATGTCAAAAGCCCCAAATTTATTTTTAAATCCTTCCTTCTTCAAATTTCATCACCACATAACAAAATTAAAACGCCAAAATGCCGCTCCAGCCCTCGAAACCGCGCCTCTCTCCTCCAAATGCCTAAGTGACGCACGCTAGCCACTCCGCCAATTGGACTTTCATGTCCACCAAGCCAAACCATTAATTTTTAAGGCATACTTAGCCCACCCTTTGACGCACAAAAATAAAACAAAATTGCTTTGCCCAAAGACTCGAACCCTGCTCCCTAGGCGCCACCTTCCAAAGCCCCAACGCCGCCTCCACGCCACTTTGCCGATCCTTTCTTGCGTTTTAAACTCCCCAATTTATTTTTAAGGCCTTCCCCGCCCATTTTCCCTTTATACCCTAAAAATCAAAAAATTTCCAAAGCCTTTCCCTTTCATCCAAGCATTCTTAGAACCTCTAAAACTCATCCAAGCACTCCCAAAACCTACTAACACTTGATTTATACCCAATATGCACAAATTTCTCTAAACCAGGTGTTACAGAGATTGATAGCTATTGTTGTATGCAAACTCGCCAACGGTAGGAAATCCTCCCAACTACCCACAAGTCAATCACACACCCCTTAACATGTCTTCCGTAATTTGATTACTCTCTCCGATCGACCATCTGTCTGAGGATGAAATGCCGTGCTGAAATTCAACCTTGTTCCCAAAGCTTCATGTAAGGCTTTCCAAAACTGTGATGTAAACCTAGGGTCCCTGTCCGATATAATAGACACTGGCACCCCATGTAACCTCACTATCTCTGCTACATACAACTTGGCCAACTTCTGCAATGAGTAATCCTTACGAATAGGTAGAAATGAGCAGTCTTCGTCAACCGATCCACTATTACCCAGACGGAATCTTTCTTAGTAGGCGATAAGGGTAACCCACTAACAAAGTCCATCATTATCCTTTCCCATTTCCATAATGGAATTTTCACCGGTTGAAGCGCCTTCACATACTGACATGTCAAGCACTTACTCACGAAATCAGTAACCTCCCATTTCAACCCTGGCCACCAATACTGCTCACGAAGGTCTCGATACATTTTATTTCCCCCAGGGTGCATAGCATATGGGCTACTATGCGCCTCACGCAGAATCATTTGTCTCAATTCCGAATCTTTGGGCATACAAATTCTTCCGCGGAAACATAATACTCCATCCCTATTCAATCCAAAATCCCCTATCACACCACCTTCCATTTGCTGAAGTAAGGAACCCAACCTTTCATCTAATAACTGCTTTTCCTTAATCTGACTTACCCAAGCAGGCTTCACTTGAAGTTCGGCTAGCAGACTACCATCTTCATACAAGCTGAAATGAGCGAACATCGTTCTCAAATCCGATATCACCTTACGACTCAACGCATCTACCACCACGTTAGCCTTTTCGGGGTGATACTCGATTGAAAAGTCATAATCTTTCAACAGTTCTATCCACCTCCGCTGTCTTAAGTTCAACTCCTTTTGTGTAAGGAGGTACTTTAGACTCTTATGATCCGTATAGATAACCGACCTTTCACCATACAGATAGTGTCTCCAAATCTTCAAAGCAAACACCACTGCAGCCAACTCTAAATCATGAGTGGGATAATTCACTTCGTGCGGCCTTAACTGAAGAGATGCATAAGCCACCACCTTTCCTCCTTGCATCAACACACATCCCAAGCCCGTGTGTGACGATCACAAGAAATGAGAAACTCTTTTCCAATTTCAGTTGAATCAATACCGCGCTTCCACCGAATCTTCTTCAATTTCTCAAAGCTCTCTTATCACGATCCGACCACACAAATGGTACTCCCTTGCAACAAACTTAGTTAGGGGTGCAGCAATCAACGAAAACCCCTCAACGAAATGCCTGTAATACCCAGCCAAACCTAGAAAACTTCGAATTTTTGCCACTGACTTCGGTGGTTTCCAGTCCAACACAGCCTCTACCTTCCGGGGATCAACCCTAATTCCTTCAGTAGACACCACATGCCCCAAAAAGGTCACTTCTCTCAGCCAAAATTCACACTTACTGAATTTGGCATACAGTTGCTTCTCCCTTAAAATCTGCAATACTACCCGCAGGTGCGAATCGTGCTCTTCTTCAGTCTTTTAGTACACCAAAATGTCATCTATGAACACCACCACAAACCGATCTAAATAGGGTTGGAAGACCCGGTTCATCATGTCCATAAATGCAGCTGGTGCATTAGTCAACCCAAGCGGCATCACCAAGAACTCATAATGCCCATAACGAGTTCAAAACGCAGTCTTATGAATATCTTCCTCCTTGACTTTAAGCTGGTGATAACCCAATCTCAAATCTATCTTCGAGAAAATCGAAGCTCCTCGCAACTGATCGAATAGATCATCAATCCTCAGCAACGGATACCTATTCTTTATCATCAACTTATTCAATTGCCTATAATCGATGCACATACGCATCAACCCATTCTTCTTCTTAACGAACAAGACCGGCGCTCCCCACGGAGACACACTCGATCGAATGAATCCCCGATCCAACAACTCCTAAATTTGAGCTTTAAGCTCCACTAACTCTTTCGGTGCCATTCTATAAGGAGCAATGGACACTGGAGCCGTTCCTAGCAATAACTCAATGCCAAACTCTACCTCCCGATCCGGAGGCAATCCTGGGAGTTCCTCGAGAAAGACGTCCGAAAACTCTTTCACCATTCTAACACTTTCCACCGACAATTCCTTGGCATCTAAAGTGCTAATAAAAGCTAGGAATGCTCCACACCCTTTTCGCACCAACTTTTTTGCCTTTAAAATAGATACCACATTAGATAGATAGTTTCTTCTTTCACCTATCATCATCACTTCCTTGTCCTCCGAAGTTCTTAGTATCATCTGCTTTGCAGCACAATCCAAGTTTGCACAGTGCTTCACCAACCAGTCCATGCCCAAAATAAGGTCAAACTCGCCGAATGGCAGTTCCATCAAATCCGCCAAAAATGTTTCTCCCTGAATTTCTAGGGGCACATCTCTAAACAATCTATTTACTATTACAGACTGTCCTAAAGGACTAATTACCGTCATCTCTCTAGCAGTAATCTCAAATCTAATATTCAGATTTCCAGATACAGCATTAGCAACATACGAATGGGTGGATCCTATATCTATCGAAGCAGTAACAGGTACATCAGATATGAAGAACGTACCAGTTATCACATCAGGTGCATCGCCATCTTCTCGGCGTCTAACCGCATAAACCAACCCCAGGCGCCAAGGCTCGTTACCCTATAACCAATACCCCTACCGGGTGCACCCGACCTGCCCTAAGCCATTTCCACCTCGACCTGGCCCACGGCCTCTCAGTGGCTGCTGAGCGCCTCTAGCTGGCTGTGCATCATAGTTATGAGCATCTTGAGTCTGAGCAGTCTGTCGAGGGCAATTTTTAAGCTGATGGTCCTTGGAATCACATTTGAAACAACCACCGCTTCTTCCAAAGATTCTCCCGTGTCGTTTTTGCAATCAAGACATGGTCAGATCTCGATTGGTAGCAAAGTGTGGTACTCTAGCCCGAGCTGGCTCATCATTCCGGGGTCTTTTCTGAAACCCTCTAGCAGGACCTGAGTACTTAAAGTCCCTCTTGCTCCTGCCCCTATCTTTTTCTCGGTTTTGCCACTCCGAACGCTTAGCCTCTTCAGCTATCTTGGATTTCTCCACAAGTGTGGCAAAGTTCCTTTCTTGTTGTGGGGCTATCAGTACCCGCAACTCATCACTCAACCCGTTCTCAAAACGCACACAGTGTTCATAGTTAGTTGGCACTATACCCCGGGCATAACGACTCAGACGCAGAAATTCTGCCTCGTAAGCTGCCACAGTCTTACCTCATTGAACCAGATTTAGGAATTCCTTCCTTCGGGCATCCACATAGCTAGCTCCGACATACTTTCCTTGGAATGCAGTTTTAAAGAAACCCCAGGTAATACGATCGGCCTGAGTGCCTTCCCGAACAGTGAGCCACCATTGATACGCCTCGTCTCTCAACAAGGACACAGCTCCTTTCAGTTTCTGCTCGGCGGTGCAATCCAGATCGTCCATGATCCGCTCCACAGCCTCAAGCCAATACTCCGCTACATTTGGGGCCACACCTGAGATACTCCTAAAAACCTCAGCACCATTCGATCTAAGTAGCTCCGAAATTGACCCACGAGCTGTCGGTCCAATTCTTGCCCCAGCAACCCTTTCCAAGACTCGCAACATTGCTTGGGACAGAGCATCGTCCTCCCTCATACGATCATGTGACCCTGCTTCAGTCACAGGTGAAACAGGTGCATCCATTTTCGGCATATGTCCCGACGCTTTAGACGCAACTCTAGCGCCTTGGCCTCAACCATGGCCAGGTCTACCGCGTCCACGTCCTCTAGCACTCATATTGGATAATTCGATTTAATCTGATTTAAAAGTCTTATGAATCAGTACACTATTTCGGTGTTTATTACACAATATTTTATGAAATATAAAAATTAAAGTCGTTTTCGTAATCGCATCCTATAGTCTCAATCTCTATAGTTTCAATACCTAAAACTAGAAGTTCTAGAGTATTCCTACGGTCATATCATAATCACTATAATCATACAATAACATACACTTACTTGAGTTGGAGCCGGATACCCGTGGTGCCATATTTCTTTTAAAACAAGCGTTTAAAATTTAAAACAGCTTTAGAAAATGTTTTTGAACCCAAACCACAGCCGAGTTTTGAACCGGGCTCTGATACCATAAAATGTAACACCCCAAACCCGGCCCATACGTTAAGGCCAGATCTGACATGTCATATGAGAAAAATGCTTTTAAGTCCTTTTCATTCGCACATAAAATGATTTAAAATTAAGTAAAAACAGATTCCAAAATTTTGACGAAGTATTATTGAATTAAAGATTGATTGATAACTCGATAAATTTGAACTAATGATTTTAAAACCATATCTTTAGAAAAGAGTTGATGATAATTTAAGAGAAAATTTCTGAATTTAAAATATTTATGAAAGTTTATTATGAAATCCATTTGTATCTCCATTTTAGAAAAAAAATGTTTATTTAAGTTTTTAGAAACATGTCATTTAAAGTACTTAGAGCAAAACCAATACGTCAAACATAAAACAAAATAAAAATAATCCAGAGGCCTTATTACAACCTTAACTTAAAATAGTAAAGTAATGAAGTGTACTAAAATAAATCCAAAGTCTAGATAAACCGTTTTTGTAGTATGGCCTCCACCGAGTCATCCATGGCCCAAGTCTCCATCACTGAACATTACCTGAAAGGAAATAAGGAAACGAGATGAGTTACTAGAACTCAGCGTATAACCCCTTTACCATTGTTCACTGGGCCTGAATCTCATTTAGCAATATTTTGGGCCTAAGCCCACTTACAAAATAATGTATCAATGACATCATGTAAATTAAATGCAATTCCCAAACCAATCCTAATAATCCATCCGCTACACACCATCCGTACCATCCATCACACCTGTGGGGATCTTTTGTCAACCCACCCCGCCAACACACCAATCGTAGGCATTTAGCCATTTATATCAAATTCGAATTATGGACAAGCCACCAGAATAACAGAATATACGTGGCATTGCCACTATACAGATTTGTGGCAGAGCCACCAAAATATGTGGCAGAGCCACCAGAACTTCTCTTCAATATTATCCCATCCCATGCAAAATCATGTATATAATGCATAGCAATTCACGATTTTTACAATTTATCAACAGTAATTTATTCGAATATTCATTACAAAAATACAGCCCATTATAACAGTTTATCAAATAGGCCCATTAAGCAAAATATCAAATTGGCCCATCTAGCCATAATATCAGATTGGCCCATTAATCAATATGTCCATTTGGCCCATAAGGCAATATGTCAATTCGGCCTATAAGGCAATTTCGTATTTCGGCCCTTTAGGGGTATTTTCACAATTTGCACAATGATAACACCAATTTCGTCAACTTTATCAAAATGATATATCTTAGGCCAATTTTTCCAATTTACGCCCTATTACGATTTTATTCATAGTGATTTGTTTCTGATACTATATCAACCTTAAACCCACGAAAAATGGTGTGAGATTACACACCGGATTACGGTAAGCACTAAGCTTTCTTGATCGTCGACACCTAAAATATCGTAACACTCGATTAGTCGACATACTTGATTTATTAATCAACTCTAAAATGAACGATCTAAGGTGCTTACCCTTGGAATCGTGAATGACCACGATTTGTCGATTTTCTCCGGATGACGGTCTACAACCCGGTGGAAAATCCCGAATCGCTGATGTCTCAAAATTGCGAACGACCTCGAATAGTCGATTCTCACCGGATGATGGTCCACAACCCGGTGGAAAATCTCGAATCACCGAGCACGCTTCTTCGCTTGAATTTAGGAGTAGGGATCGCTAATCCGCTCCTTTTGAGATCTCCACTCGACTTTCCTTTCGAATCGGTACCACAAGCCTCCATTCGATTAGATCTTAAAATAGATCGATATTATGATAAAATATGGATTGTCAAAGGGTAAAGATCGGCTTACCACTAATTCTGAGTGATCAACGGTTGGATAGATCGAGCGATTTAATCCCTATAATTATAATCGGTTAATCACCCCTATTCCAATAACATCTTAACGAATAAAATACGATTTTATAGAATCCTTGAAGAACTCCTTACCTCGGAGATTTTTAGGATCTATTCCCAACGATTGTACGATAACTTCGAAAGATTCAAAGTTTCAGCCTTCCACTATATCACTACGAAGAAGGAAAATAATCTCGTTTGAGAGAGAATAAGGTGATGGTTTCGGCCAATATGACCATCCCAAACCAAAACGTAAATTCGGCATAAGATAAAGAAAAATAGAATTTTGAAAAGAACACTTACCGATTGATCAAGGAATGAGTGATAACTCGAATGAAAAAGAATGAATAAAGAAGAGATGAAAGGTTTCGGCTATAGAGGAAAAAAATGGGCAAAATATTCGGCTATGGTGAAAAGGATTAGAAAAGAAGAGATGCTTTAAGGATTTTGTGAAAAAGAAAAGAAAGAAGAAGAAAGATGTTTAACTAGCTTCGGTTTTCAAGAAAGATAAGTGAACAAATTTTTGGTGTCAATGGTTTGGGTACATTCGGCAACAAGAAGAAAAAAAAAAGAGAGAATATGCACACTCAAAGGTTGAAGATTCGACAAGAAGGAGAAGGAAATTTGGAGAGAAAAGAAAAATGACACAAAAGTTGCAAATAGGATTTTTTGGCCAAAACAACACCAAAACTTTTACCAATTGCCAAAGAAAATTCGGCTACCTCCCTCTACACCCAAAACCGTCCACATTCATGACCATAATGGTCAAAATTTGGCCAACCACTGTAACGTCCTCGAAAGGGCCTATGCATTTTCAGTTTAATTGTACGAAATGACAAGTCTTAAGCACTATGAATAAATTTTTGGTATTTTTGGAATTCTGGAAATGAACATTTTTGGAAACTTGAACATTTTTGGAAACCTGAATATTTTTGGAAACTTGAACATTTTTGGAAACCTGAACATTTTTGGAAATGTTACAAAAATGGAAAGTGAACATTTCGGGAAACCTGGAAATGTAAGAAAAATGGCAAGTTACAGAGCCGATCGAAAATTTTAGGAAACTTGGAAATGACCCTAAAATGATGAGTTTTAAAGTTTAGAATAGGAAATTAAGGCAAGGGGGCCTTAAAGGTAAAAGTTGGTAAAATTTGACACACAAACAGGCTTGGAAAAGTGGTCCAAGATGCCACTTAGGGCCTCTCCGGAAATGGCGCCACATGCAAGGTGTTGGGCCTGAGTTCGAGTCACTTGGGAAGCAAATAATGAAGGCTATATTTTTGCTTCCGTAAGGTGAGGTGGACGGCACATGCTTCTAGAAATAAAGGTGTTTTATTCTCATTAAAATGTGAATAATAAGTGATAAATGAAGGATTTTCTTTTAATATAATTATTGAGGAGATAAAAGATGGATTAAACACTTTTATTTTTAAATAAAAGAGATGATATTATCACAAGGAAGAGTGGTGGCCAAGTCAAGGACTCTTGGCCTAGTAATTTCGGCTAAAGGAGGAGAGTTAGGCTATTCTCTCATCTTTTCCTAAGTGTGCCGAAAATTCCCTAGCCCTCTTTCTCTCTCACAAAATTTTGCTAAGCAAAACTCCATCTTTTCTTCTCCTCTCCTTTGCTATTGTCGAGCCAAAACACTCTTTGATCCTCATTAAATCTCCATAGCCGAATCTCTGTGACCCTAGGCAAGGAAGCAATCGGCTAAAGGCATTAAAGGTAAGGTTAAGCATCATTCAAGTTCTTTTTCTTTTCTATTTGCCGAAAAGAGAAGGGTCTAATCCTATTCCCTGCTTTTTGGCCGAACTGCAAGGGGTCTCTCGTGTTTCTACAATCGTTGAAAACAAGGATCAAGGATCTAAGGTGAGATAAATATATATTTGGTCGAAGGTTACGTTTTATATGTTAGATCTAACATATGAATTATAGGAATTTCGATATCACTAAAGGGAGCAAGGAACCGATTTTTGAGATCTCATCTCAAGGTAAGTGGTTATAATCGCCAAGGTTCTTTCTTAAATGTCTAGATCTATTTGTTTTAATCGAGACTAATCAAATCAAGGGATTTAATGGTTAACCGATTTCAAGGGAAGAACACAAATCTTCGGGATTTGATTGTCAATCAAATCGGCAAACAAGGTAAGTGTTAGTAATACCATTCCTAGTAGGATTTGGTTTTAAAATCGAAAAGGTCATTAATATGTTTATGCATGGTGGGCCGAATATAGGAATTAATAGATCTAAGGCCTAGATCGGGATTTTCGGATCTCAAGGAATCTATTAAGCAAATCAGGTGTGTACTCACACTAACTTTCGATATATTATATGGCAATTATTTTTAATATATGAATATGCATAAGAATGTGAATGTGGCTAAATACCATAAATGTGGTAAAAGTACCCAGGTACGTTTCCTACTTTTGATAGGATTATGAATATGTATATTGTTACATGTGAATAATGAGAAATTAGGTATGTTATGCATGATGATAAAATATATGGGGAATTCGGGATATATGTGAAAGGGGAAGAAGGTGTTGACTTCGGTCTCACCAACGGAATATGGTGACTACGGTCACAAAATTTGAATATGGTAACTTCGGTTACATTATCTGAATTTGGTAACTTCGGTTACATTATTTGAATATGGTGTCTAATGACACAAATTATATGGGCGATGAGCACGCCGATCGCAATGATCGCTTTCTTCGATGGTGTGTAGCGGGTGGAGGGTTGACTTAGTAGTCCCCACGGTGTGATTGGCAGGTACGGGTGGTGTGTAGCGGATGGACAAATAGGCTTGGGTTTGGGTTGCATCATTCTTTTTATGAATATGTCTTTGATATGAACATGTATGCCTGAATTGTTGAAGGTTAGTTTGTGTACACATTGAGTCTGTTGACTCACCCCGTTGGGGAATATTTTTCAGGAGATGATCAGTAATGGGCCGGGTCGGCAGGAGCTAAAGGTGGCCATGCATAGCAAGGAAAGACTTTTATTATTTGGGACTGTTATTTATATTAAATACTTAAATTTTATTATTTTTGGGTTTTGATTGATGTAATAAGGCCATAAGGCCCAAGTGAATTTCTTTATTTCTTTTTGCTTTACTACTAGATATTATGTCACGAACTAATTTGGATGTAAGTAAGTACAAAATTACTTTTCTTAAAAATGAACTCAAAAATTCTTTTGTCACCTTAATTAAATTGGATTTATAAAATTCAATAAATGGGTTTTTAATCTAAGCCCAACCCAAAACGAAATTTTCCTGAAAATACACGAATTTTCTCTAAGAAACAAAGAATTTTGAAACCAGCTTTACTCAAGGAACATACCAGATCCTGTTCGTGCTCGTGGGCCGGGGTGTGGGAGTGTTTTAGTTTGGCATCGAGCCCGCTTTTAAACTCTCGGCTTTGTGGGCTAAGGCCCAAAACGTTTTTAATTCGAGCCCAAATGATTTTCTTTAAAATAAAGCAGTGTTCGGCATGGTACCTAAGTCTCCACCGCAATCCACCGTAAGTACCCTAACTTTATGTGTGATTCTGTGATTTATGTAGAAAAGGCATGGAACGTAGAATAGAATGATAGGAACATGAACCTTAGGACTAGATTACTCAAACACACGTAACCACATAAGACTTAATGCACTATACAAACCTATGGCTAATTCACGAGCTAGGTGTGGTAACCCCAGTGCGCATGTCTAGGATTGGATCCGAAAGAGCACAGTATTTAAGCGGTCCTAGTGACTCACCTCCTCTCGCAGAATCCTACCAGTGCGTAGCTTCGGTTCACCCTAACTCGCAGGGCTCGGCGGTGTGGCAACCTCTGCATGCGCATGTCTAGGAATGGTTTCGATGGGAGCTTGGTATTTAAGCGGTCCGCGTGACTCACCTCCTCTCCATTCGAATCCTACAGTGCGTAGCTTTTGGTTCACCCCGACCAAAGAGGGCTCGGTCATAGGCTAAACCTAATGACTAAAACCCGAATGGGAACTAGCCATGTTTAAAAAAAAAAAAAAGAACCCATAAAGTTTTACAACTTTTGGAATATCCCTAACTTACTAAATTTTACCAATTTACCCCCGATTTATGGAAAATTACCAAAATACCCCGAGGTCAAAAATTACCAAACGCATCGAATCCAAATTTTTTCCCAAAATTACCCCAGAACTTTAAAATTTCCAAAATACTTTTGACAAGATCACCGAGGAACTTTCTGCTTGAAAAATTACGAAAATACCCACAGAGGATAAAATTACTTAAAATACCCACAGGTAGTGGAAAAACAATAACAATGAAAACTACAACATTTCTCTGAATGAATGAAAGTTCATAAATTGTTTGATGGATGGATGAATGAATGAAAGACTCGTGTGCTTGTGTGAATACGAAAGAACCACTCCTAAAACTCTTTTCATAAAACTCCTTCGCGGATAATAAGTGGAACAATGACTAATCCATAAAAATTTTTAATCGATCTCGACACTAGAAATGAGCTCCAGAGGACGTGGTCGCCGTCGTGGGCGAGGTAGAGGAAGGATGACCGTGTCGAACCCGTTAGATTGGGCCGTGGTTTACGACAATGAGATACCACCGCCACCACCACCCCCCCACCATTAATGTGGAGCGGCAAGCTCAGCGGGGAAGATGCTTGTGTCGCAGCTATCTTTGTGAGTTTTGGAATTGGTGGTGAGTGCGGGTGGAAATTCAAGAACCCGGAAATCAGGCTCGAACGGCTCGAGCTAATGGAGCCGAGATGTTTCGTGGAGTGTCGGGAGTGGCACCCGATCTGACTAAGTATTGGTTGGAAGCGACGAAGCGCATCATGGATGAGCTCGACCTGACCCCTGAGGAGAAGTTGAAAGGAATGGTGGCACTGTTACGCGATGAAGCATATCAGTGGTGGTTAATCGTATGAGAGAGGGTGCTATGGTGGAGGATCCGACACAGGAATATGTTAAAGAGGCATTCCGTAAGAAATATGTGGGAACCGGTATACTGATTTGAGCAAAGAAAAGCTTTTCCGGGGCTAGTTCAAGGGAACAAGTCCGTAGCAAAATATGAGGTAGAATTTCTGAGGTTGAGCCGTTATGCTCGAGGGGTAGTAGCGACTGAACATGAACGTTGTGTCCGATTTGAGGACAGACTGAGAGACGACCTGAGACTGTTGATAGCACCGCATCAGGAGCGGGAGTTCTCTTCTTTGGTGGAAAAGGCCAAGGTGGCCGAGGGAATTAAAGATGCTACCAAGCAGGCTGTGGACAAGAATAAGCCTAAGAGAGGTTTTGGACCATCTGGAAAGGGTCATAAGAGGCCTAGGGTTGATGGGCCACGAAATCAACAAGCTGATGCACGGCCGGCAGACGCTTGTGAGCATTGTGGAAAGAAGCACTTGGGAGAGTCCGAAAAAGACGGTGGATGTTTCAAATGTGGATCCAAGGACCATATGCTTAAGGATTGTCCCAAACAACCGGATGAGAGCCGACCGGCCGCTCTTGTAATGCTAGCCGATCGGTAGAGGCGACAGCCAGCCTCGGGCGAGGTCGTGGTTCGGCTAACAGAGGTAATGGTGTTGGCAGAGGCCGTGGAGCACAGGGTGAGGTGCTACTAGTGCGAGAAGGCAAACGGGATTGGTTTATGCGGTTCGCCAAGGGAGGATGGTGACGCACCGGATGTAATAACCGCACGTTCTTCATTTCAAAAAACCCTATTTTACTCGATTGATGTGGGCTCGACCCATTCCTATGTTGCATGTGGTGTAGTGGAAACACTAGGCCTAGACTCAGAACTCCCTGATAGACAGATGACTGTAGTAAGCCCATTAGGCCAAACCGTAGTGGTAGACAAGATCTTTCTGAATGTACCCTAGAGATTCAGTGGAGTAAACTTTTGGTCGACTTAATGGAACTACCCTCTGGGGAGTTTGAACTTATACTCGGAATGGATTGGTTAGTAGAACACCGAGCCGTGTTGGATTGTGCGGCTAAACGGATGGAGCTAAGAACCCCGGAGGATGAAGTGATAGCTATGATCGGAGAAAGGAGGAACTACTTGTCTAATGTGGTTTCGGCGCTAAAGGCCAAGAAGATGTTTAAGAAGAGGTGTAAGGCATTCTTAGCCTTCATTGGTATGATAGGTGGGAAGGAGGAAGGTATTAATAGAGTTAGGACGGTAAGGGACTTCGTGGATGTATTTCCAGAGGAATTACAGTGAATACCCCAGATAGGGAGGTGGAATTTGGGATAGATTTGCTACCAGAATGGCTCTGTGTCAATTGCTCCATACTTGAATGGCGCCAAAGGAGTTAGTTGAGCTCAAGGCTCGAGATCCAAGAATTGTTGGATCGTGGGTTCATTCGACCCAAGCAGTGTCTCCATGGGGAGCACCACCTCTGTTTGTGAAGAAGAAGGATGGAACTATGCGTATGTGCATAGACTACCGTCGATTGAATAAACCGACCATCAAGAACAAGTATCCTTTGCCAAGGATAGACGACTTGTTCGATCACCGAAAGGGGCACTGTGTTCTCAAGATAGACTTAAGGTCGGGATATCACCGCTTAAAGGTGAAGGAGGCGATATCCACAAGACGGCCTTTAGGACAAGGTACGGCCATTTTGAGTTTGTGGTGATGCCGTTTGGGTTGACGAACGCCCCACCGCGCTCATGGATATGATGAATCGGGTTTTCCAACCCTATTTGGATAGGTTCGTCGTGGTGTTCATCGACGATATTTTGGTGTATTCAAGGTCGGAGGAGGAGCATGATGAGCATCTCCGAGTGGTGTTGGAAGTGTTAAGGGAAAAGAAGCTTTATGCCAAATTCAAAGCAAGTGTGAATTTTGGCTAAAGGAGGTGGCATTCTTAAGACATGTGGTATCCGCAGAAGGAATAAGAGTGGACCCTAGGAAGATCGAGGCGGTGTTGGAATGGAAACCACCTAGGTCCGTGGGTGAAATACTGAAGTTTCTTGGGCTTAGCGTGCTATTACAGAAGGTTTGTGGAAGGGTTCTCGTCAATAGCCGCGCCTTTGACAAAGTTGCTAAGGAAGGAAGTACCCTTTGAATGGACTAATAAGCAACAGGAGAGCTTTGATAAGCTCAAGAAGGTGCCGACTAAGCTCCAGTGTTAATTCACCCAGAGGCGTGCAAAGGATTTTGTAGTATATTGTGACGCTTACACACGGGGTTAGGTTGTGTACTAATGCAGAAGGAAAAGTGGTCGCAGATATGCGTCTCGGCAATTAAGGCCTCATGAGGTTAACTACCCAACTCATGACTTGGAACTAGCAGCAGTGGTTTTCGCCCTTAAGGTTTGGAGGCACTACCTTTATGGAGAAAGGTCGGTTATCTACACGCACCACAAGAGCCTTAAGTATTTGTTGACTCGTAAGGAGTTGAACTTGAGGCAATGAGGTGGGTGGAATTACTGAAAGACTACGATTGTTCGATAGAATATCATCCGGCAAGGCGAATGTGGTAGCCGATGCTCGAGTAGGAAGGTTGTATCGGATCTAAGGGCTTTGTTCGCTCACTTAAGTCTATATGATGATGGAAGCCTGTTGGCGTAATTACAAGTCAAGCCCACATGGTCGAATGAGGTGAAAGAGGCCACTTGCGATAAGGATCTAAGTGCTAAGTTACGCAAGTACAGAACGGGAAGTAAAGGATTATGGCGTCATTGATGGTGGAGTACTGTACTACAAAGGAAAAGTCTCGCATGCCGAGGGACGGTGAGTTGAGACAAAGGATTCTTCGGGAGCGCATGGTAGCCCTTATGCTATGCATCCCGGAGGCATTAAGTCAGTATAGAGATTTAAGAGAACAATTTTGGTGGCCCGATCTTAAGCGGGAAGTGACGACATTCGTGTGGAAAGTGTCCGACGTGTCGCCAAGTCAAGGTCGAACACCAAGTTCCATCGAGATTACTTCAACCAATTGAGATTCCCCAATGGAAGTGGGAAAGGATTACCACGGACTTCGTTAGTGGGCTTCCCTTACGCCTACTAAGAAGGACTCGGTATGGGTGATAGTGGACCGCTTGACCAAGATCACGCACTTTATTTCGGTGAAGGTTGATTATTCTCTCCGTAAATTAGCCAAGCTATATGTGGCGTAGATCGTAAGGTTGCATGGAATACCAAGATCGATCATCTCCGATCGAGACCCAAGGTTTACGCCTCGATTTTGGAAGGCACTCCATCAAGCTTTAGGCACTAAGTTAGACTTCTCAACGGCTTTTCATCCACAATCGAGACAGGCACCAACGAGTTATACAAGTGTTGGAGGATATGTTGAGAGGTCAGTGGTGGATTTTCGAGGAAGTTGGGAAGATTACTTGCCTTTAGCTGAGTTTGCCTACAACAACAGCCATCAGGCTAGCATTCGGATGGCACCATATGAAGCATTGTATGGTCGGAAGTGTAGAACACCTACTTGTTGGACTGAGTTAGGAGAACGGCGAGTGTTAGGTCCGGAGTTAGTGGCAGAAACTGAGGAGAAGGTTGAGATAATTCGAGCAAGGTTGAAGGAAGCCTCTGATAGGCAGAAATCGTACGCGGACCTTAGGCGGAAGGAAATAGGTAATGAGGTTTGGGCGCAAAGGGAAGTTAAGCCCAAGGTTTATAGGGCCCTATAGAGTATTGAAGCGAGTTGGGCCAGTGGCATACCAGCTGGAATTACCGCCAGAGTTGCAGCAAATGCACGATGTTTTCCATGTGTCCATGTTACGTCGTTACCGATCGGATCCGTCCCATGTGGTACCAATCAAAGAGGTGGAGCTAAGGCAAGATTTATCCTACGAGGAAGAACCGATTCGAATCTTGGAACGTGATGTGAAAGTACTACGAAGGAAGTCAGTGCCTCTAGTCAAAGTATTATGGCGCAATCATGGATCGGAAGAAGCTTCGTGGGGAGTCGAGAAGAGACAATGCGACAAAGAATACCTCGATTGTTTAGTTAGGAAATTTCGAGGACAAAATTTTGTTTAAGGGGGTAGAACTCAGAACGCCCTCGAAAGGGCCTATGCATTTTCGCTTTAATTGTACGAAATGACAAGTCTTAAGCACTATGAATAAATTTTTGGTATTTTTGGAATTCGAAATGAACATTTTTGGAAACTTGAACATTTTTGGAAACTCAATATTTTTGGAAACTTGAACATTTTTGAAACTCAACATTTTTGGAAATGTTTCAAAATGGAAAGTGAACATTTCGAGAAACCCGAAATGTAAGAAAAATGGCAAGTTACAGAGCCGATCGAAAATTTTAGGAAACTTGGAAATGACCCTAAAATGATGAGTTTTAAAGTTTAGAATAAAAAATTAAGGCAAGGGGGCCTTAAAGGTAAAAGTTGGTAAAATTTGACACAAAAACAGGCTTGGAAAAGTGGTCTGAAGATGCCACTTAGGGCCTCTGGAAATGGCGCCACATGCAAGGTGTTGGGCCTGAGTTCGAGTCACTTGGGAAGCAAATAATGAAGGCTATATTTTTGCTTCCAGAAGGCTGAGGTGGACGGCACATGCTTCTAGAAATAAAGGTGTTTTATTCTCATTAAAATGTGAATAATAAGTGATAAATGAATGATTTTCTTTTAATATAATTATTGAGGAGATAAAAGATGGATTAAACACTTTTATTTTTTAAATAAAAGAGATGATATTATCACAAGGAAGAGTGGTGGCCAAGTCAAGGACTCTTGGCCTAGTAATTTCGGCTAAAGGAGGAGAGTTAGGCTATTCTCTCATCTTTTTCCTAAGTGTGCCGAAAATTCCCTAGCCCCTCTTTCTCTCTGCCAAAATTTTTGCTAAGCAAAACTCCATCTTTTCTTCTCCTCTCCTTTGCTATTGTCGAGCCATAACACTCTTTGATCCCTGTTAAATCTCCATAGCCGAATCTCTGTGACCCTAGGCAAGGAAGCAATCGGCTAAAGGCATTAAAGGTAAGGTTAAGCATCATTCAAGTTCTTTTTCTTTTCTATTTGCCGAAAGAGAAGGGTCTAATCCCTATTCCCTGCTTTTTGGCCGAATGCAAGGGGTCTCTCAGGTTTCTACAATCGTTGAAAACAAGGATCAAGGATCTAAGGTGAGATAAATATATATTTGGTCGAAGGTTACGTTTTATATGTTAGATCTAACATATGAATTATAGGAATTTCGATATCACTAAAGGGAGCAAGGAATCGATTTTTGAGATCTCATCTCAAGGTAAGTGGTTATAATCGGCCAAGGTTCTTTCTTAAATGTCTAGATCTATTTGTTTTAATCGTGAGACTAATCAAATCGCTGGATTTAATGGTTAGCCGATTTCAAGGGAAGAACACAAATCTTCGGGATTTGATTGTCAATCAAATCGGCAAACAAGGTAAGTGTTAGTAATACCATTCCTAGTAGGATTTGGTTTTAAAATCGAAAAGGTTATTAATATGTTTATGCATGGTGGGCCGAATATAGGAATTAATAGATCTAAGGCCTAGATCGGGATTTTCGGGATCTCAAGGAATCTATTAAGCAAATCAGGTGTGTACTCACACTAACTTTCGATATATTATATGGCAATTATTTTTAATATATGAATATGCATAAGAATGTGAATGTGGCTAAATACCATAAATGTGGTAAAAGTACCCAGGTACGTTTCCTACTTTTGATAGGATTATGAATATGTATATTGTTACATGTGAATAATGAGAAATTAGGTATGTTATGCATGATGATAAAATATATGGGGCATTCGGGATATATGTGAAAGGGGAAGAAGGTGTTGACTTCGGTCTCACCAACGGAATGTGGTGACTACGGTCACAAAATTTGAATATGGTAACTTCGGTTACATTATCTGAATTTGGTAACTTCGGTTACATTATTTGAATATGGTGTCTAATGACACAAATTATATGGGCGATGAGCACGCCGATCGCAAATGACGCCTTCGATGGTGTGTAGCGGATGGAGGGTTGACTTAGTAGTCCCCACGGTGTGATTGGCAGGTACGGGTGGTGTGTAGCGGATGGACAAATAGGCTTGGGTTTGGGTTGCATCATTCTTTTTATGAATATGTCTTTGATATGAACATGTATGCCTGAATTGTTGAATGTTAGTTTGTGTACACATTGAGTCTGTTGACTCACCCCGTTGGGGAATATTTTTCAGGAGATGATCAGTAATGGGCCGGGTCGGCAGGAGCTAAAGGTGGCCATGCATAGCAAGGAAAGACTTTTATTATTTGGGACTGTTATTTATATTAAATACTTAAATTTTATTATTTTTGGGTTTTGATTGATGTAATAAGGCCATAAGGCCCAAGTGAATTTCTTTATTTCTTTTTGCTTTACTACTAGATATTATGTCACGAACTAATTTGGATGTAAATAAGTACAAAATTACTTTTCTTAAAAATGAACTCAAAAATTCTTTTGTCACCTTAATTAAATTGGATTCATAAAATTCAATAAATGGGTTTTTAACCTAAGCCCAACCCAAAACGAAATTTTCCTGAAAATACACGAATTTTCTCTAAGAAACAAAGAATTTTGAGACCAGTTTACTCAAGGAACATACCAGATCCGGTTCAGGCTCGTGGGCCGGGTGTGGGGTGTTTCAACCACACTTTCCATAACACTTCCCTTGAAAAAGGCCACATGTTCCCCTTACTTTCCCCTTTCTCTTGATTTCTTTCCTCACCTTCATCCTTTCCTATTTTCCTTAGCCATCTTGCCAAAAATAAAAAGTCCACCTTGCCTTATTCACATGCTTGGCCGACACTTAGGGAAAGAATGCAAAAATAATAGTCAAAATTTACACACAATGGGATTTGAGCCTCTTCCCTCAAGGTACTTCATGTGACGCCATATCATTTTTATCAATTGCTCAATTATGCTAGCTATTTACTCATTTATTTCTATAAGCTTTGAGGTCACTTACTATATCTCCTTAAAGTGCTAAATGCCAAAATTTTTACTAGGACCAAATAAACCCCGAGCCTTCTCAGGATCCCCTAAACATACACAATTAATAATTTAACTAGCTTAACACCAGAGATAATGCAACACATAAAATTCCAATTTTAGGATGTTACATACAAAGTGTGGCAATAGATGTATACATTTCTAGGATTGGATCTAGAGAGAGCTTGGTACTTAAGCAGTCAAATTGACTCACCTCCTCTTTTCTAAAATCTTACCTGGTGTATAATATCTATTCACTTTTAACAATGAGGACATTGTTCATCTTAAGTAGGGGGGACCGAAAAATTGAAATTATTTCCTCTCAGAATAAAATTTTCTTTTGATTATGATTAGGATATATGTTGTTAAAAAATTTGAAATTTTGTTAAGTATGCTAAACTTCAGTATGAATAAAATTCTATTATTTCAATAATTGCTATGTTGGCTGAATTATGACATAAATGTACTCTTAATAAAGGATGCAAATCATACCATAAAATTTTTGGTTCCTTAAGAAAGTTAGGTATGCATGAAATTTTAAGTCTCTAGAGTTGACTTAGTAGTTTCTTGAGGCGAAATCCTAGGAAGCATGGAATGTTGAAAATGATTTAGGCAACTTTTGTTTGGACCGTTTGAGCCTTTCAAGACAACCTTGATGAAATTTTATCCCTTGAAACCCAACTTTGAGACTATATGGCCTAATTTTATTTGAAACCTTGCAATATTTAGCCATCACTTCTCTCTTAATTATCTTTAAATTGTCCCAAACACTAGACTCAGTACTATTCAGAATATTCTTTGAAAATAAGTTTGGGGGAGTTGAAAAGAAGTATCAAGTGCTCAAAAAAATTGTAGTACATATAGTAAAATGCTCGTAAAAAAAAGAAAAAGAAAAGAAAAGAACAAGAACAAAAAAGAGAGCATATGTACTTGAAATAAAATAGATGTACAAAAGAGCATGTGAAAGCAAAGTAAGGTCTTGTATTGAAGGTAATTATTCCGAAGGTCCGATTGAAGCTGAGTCTAGGGTTTTTAGCCTAAATTTATCTATCTTTTACCTACCCCTAGCCTAGCCACGTTACAACCTTTTTAAAGATCTATTGATTCAAGTTTCTATACTACCTACATTAGTGGAGAGAAATTGCTATGTTCAACATATGAAGGCATAAGTTAAACTTAATGATTGCAGCTTAATCTTGAATAAGGGAATAAAATCAAATTGGTAGGGATTTAACATGCCTTTATTTGGAAGGATTTAGTCTGTTTTTACTATCATAAAAATGATTGAGATTAATTTGAATGATATGTATACTTAAGTAGTATAAATATCAATATTCTTGTTCTTGAGCATAAGTATACTAAAATCATAATTTTGGGAAGAATGTTATTCTGAAGGAATTTTTCAAAGGTGTTTCAGAGAAATTATTTTCAAGTTTGGGGTGTGGAAACACGAAAATATACACATTTTATCATGCCCTTTTTAACTCAAATTCATGTAGTTTCGGTAAAATTCTTGTCGAAAAATATATAGTAATTATAAAATAATTAAATTGCACTCAAATTATGAACATGTTGAATTTTAATTAATTTTATATCAAATTTTGATTAATTTTGATTATTCTCGACAGATTTACACAAAGGGCAAAAAACGGCTCGGCAGATCCTGCTAGAAGCGCAAAACCGAGAAGCAAATTTGAAGCATCAAGGAGAATTAATTTTTCAGCCTAAGACTGTCCAAATTATGTTTATTAATTCATAATATAATTAATTTTAATTTTAATCCAATTTAATTTGGGTTAAATAAATTATTATTAATTAATTAAGAAAAGGGGCCTAGTTGAGCTGAACCGAGAAAATCGATCCAACTGAGCACTGGGCAGCCCACAACTATCCCACATGCTGACCCAATCAGCTTGTTTGTATGATTATTTTGCTTGCAAAATGGCCCTTGAAGACTGATAAACCGTAATAGTAACATATTTTATCTCCACATTTAGCATGCTTTTGGATGATTTATCCCTTGAATTATGGAATTTGGTGCTCTTAATCCTTTAATTTCATGTTTTATACTTAGGATAGCATAGGAGAATGCAAAGAATAGAAAACGGACTTAAAACGGGCCAAATGGGCCAAAGTAGGAAATCAACACGGCCTGGGCCCAAAGCACACGGCCGTGCCCCTTTAGCAGGCTCGAACACGGCCTGAAGTCAATTCACACGGCTGTGCCACCTTAGCAGGCCCGAACACGGCCTGGGATCGATTCACACGGGCATGCTCCACGGGCGTGTCTCTGCCATGACCCATTGTAATTCTACTCGGAAAAGGATACTTAGGGGCGAAGAAAGACATTCCAAAGTCTATATAAACACCCTAAGTATGACCTAAAAAGGGGAGTCGGCAGAAGCCTTCTGTCGGGGGCGTCCAGCTAGGCCAAGGAGCCAAGCCAGAGAGGTCAGAATCGTGGGATTTACTCGAAGAAAGCCAGTTGATTCATCTCAAGAAGCTGAAATCATACTCAAGACGGCGGATCTCTCCTTCAATTCCTTCAGGGGGTTGATCGTTGTATTTCAGAGTTTTAAATTTATAATGATCGATCCTGGAACTAACTATAACAATGATTGAGGTAAGTGCACCTATCAAACAGTAGTATAGCTTAGCCAAGACCGGATTGTCGAACCCAAAGGAACTAAAAGTACTAATACTAACTTTCTTTCTATTATTTAGCCTAAAATAAGTGAAGTTGTTTATTAATCTAAATTAACTAATTACTAAGCTAAAGACGCAAAGACAAAAAGAATGAATTGGGGAAATACTTGGGAAAAACTCAGTTGATTAAGACGATCCCCCTAGGAAGAATCCACCTAGACTTCACTTGTTATCTAACACCAACCAGACGATTTATTCACTTGACTTGATCTCGTAGGACTCCTAATTTATATTAAACCCTCTCTCGAGGCGAATAACGTCTAACCCTAGGTTGATTAATTGAAATCTCTTTCTAATTAAAACCCCTAGAATAGCGAGAAAGTCGATCTATGGACTCTCATATTAGGTTTCACCCTAATCCGCAAAATCTCGCCACCCTATCTCTAGCGCGCCGCGATCAACTCCGCTTAATTATGCAAGATCTACTCTTAAGCGGGGACTTTTGCTCCACCACCTAAGCACATTCAACTTGAATTAATATCCGTGAAATATCAACACAAGAATTAAGCATACATAATCAAGAACAAATCAAGTATTTATCATATAGTTCGAGAAAACAATAACAAGATTCATCTAGGTTTCATCCCCCTTCAGTATCTCAAGGGTTTAGTTCATAATAATAAAGAAAAACATCTCGTAAGAAAGATAAAACAAAACATAAGAAATCCCTAAAACTCCCTGAAGGAATTGAAGGAGAGATCCTCTGTCTTGAGTAGAATTCCAGCTTCTGGAGATGGATGAACTGGCTATCCCTTGAGAGTTTCCAACAAATCTGACCTTTTCGGCTCAGCTCCTTGGCCTTGCTAACCGCCCCTAAACGATAGCTTTGGGCTCTGGCTTCTACCGAACTCCCCGAATAAGTTGCCCCCTAGGGTGTTTATATAGGCTTTGAGATGCCTTACTTGGCCTCCAAGTATCCAAATCTGAGTGGAGTTCCTACTTGGGTGTTTAAATAAACTTTGGATTGTGTTTCTTTGCCTCCAAGTATCAAAATCAGAGCAAAACTTCTCTTGGCCTCGGTAGGGACACGGCCATGGCACATGCCCGTGTGAATCGTGGCCAGGCCGTGTGGACTCCATTAATGAGGCACGGCTGTGTGGTCTTGGGCCCAGGCCGTGTCGATTTCATGATCTGGCCTATTTGGCCCGTTTTAAGCCCCCGTTTCTTGTTCTTTTCATCCTCCGGTGCTTCCCTGAGTATATAACATGAAAAGAAAGGATTAAGAGCACCAAATTATACCAAATAAGGGATAAATCATCCAAAAACATGCTAAATGTGGGACTAAAATATGTTACTTTTATGGTTTATCAGGGGTTTTAGGGTTTTCTTATGTTTTGTTTTATCTTTTCTTCTGAGATGTATTCTTTTATGATTATGAACTAAACCCCTCAGATACCTGAGGGGGATGAAACCTAAGACAGATCTTGTTATTGTTTTCTGAACTATATGATAAATACTTGATTTGTTCTTAATTATGTGTTCTTAATTCTTGCTTTGATATTTCAGGGTATTGATTCAAGTATTGATGTGCTTAGAAAGTGGAGCAAAAGTCCCTGTCTAAGAGTAGATCTAGCATAGTTAAGCGGAGTTGATCGCAACCCTAAACATAGGATGACGAAAATCTACCGAATTAGGGTCAAACCTAATATGGGAGTCCATAGATCGAGTTAATGCAATTCTAGGGGTTTTAATTAGAAAGAGATTTCAATTAATCAACCTAGGGTTAGACGTTAGTAGCCTCAAGAGAGGTATTAACATAAATTAGGGAATCCTACGGATCAAGTCAAGTGAATAAATTGTCCGGTTCAGAGTTAGATAACAAGTGAAGTCTAGGTGGATTCCTCCTTGGGTATTGTCTTAATCAATTGGTTTTTCCCACAAGTATTTCCCCAATTCATTCTCTTTGTCTTAGCGTCTTTAGCTTAGTAGTTAGTTAATTTTAGATTAAACAATAATTCACTTCAATTCTTAGGCTAAATAATAGAAAGAAAGTTAGTATTAGTACTTTTGGTTCCTTTGGGTTCGACATTCCGCCTTGCCACTAAACTATACTACTGCTCGATAGGTGCGCTTGCCTCAATCATTGTCACACGCTTAGTTTCCAGGCTAGATCATTCATTATATAAATTTTTAAGACTCTGACATAACGATCAAGTTTTTGGCGCCGTTGCCGGGGAACTAAAATATTAAGAACACTTGATTTTTATTACTTTAGCCATTTTATTTATTTACAATTTATTTTTATTTTATTTTAACTTTGCTAATTTTTCTCTTTCTTTGCTTCGCGTATATTTCTAGTTTATGACTAGAAGAAACCCGTCAAGACCCTTGATTTTTGACAGTGAAATAAAACATACCACTCGCAGAAACCGAAGAGATGTCACTGAATAATTATCAATGGCAAGAAATGAGGACAATGCCTAATAAAGCAGCTGGTGTTTTCAACCTTGACGCGGTCACCATGTTATCTAACTAGGTAGAGCTTTTAAATAAAAAAAATTGATGGTTGGTATGGTTCTACGCAGGTACATCCGGTAATACAGTACGATACAAATGGAGGAGGGGTGAACAACACAGAATATCTATCCTACAACCCTAGCACAGAGAACGAACAAGTCAACTATATGGGTAACTATTCTAGACCTAAAAATAATCCCTATAGTAACACTTATAATTCAGGTTGGTGGAACCATTCCAATTTCTCGTGGGATGGCCAAGGAAATCAGAGACAACAACCCCTCCCAGGCTTTAAACAACCACCTTACCAGTAGGAAAAGTAGTCGAACCTTGAGGAGACGCTAACAAAATTTATCGCAGTGTCAGAAACTTGTTTTCAAAACAACGAGACAATGCTCAAAAATCAGCAGGCATTAATTCAAGGGATCGAGAACCAAATAGGTCAGCTTGCTAAGCTGATCTCAGAAAGACCACAAGGTATCTTGCCTAGCAACACCGAAACTAACCCAAGAGAGCAACTGCAAGCAATAATTGCTCACAATAGTGAAGGGTTAGATGAACCAAAATTGAAATAAGAGAATGTGGTAGAGGAAGGTAAGGTTGAGGTAAGCCATGATAAACCAAACCCGGTAATTACAGAGTACCAACCTCGTGTGCCATACCCCAATGTGATGAAGAAAGACCACACAGAGGAACAATTCGGTAAATTTCTTAAACTTCCAAAGAAATTACATATTAACTTGCCATTTCTTGAAGCTCTTTCGCAGATGCCAGATTCAAGGAAATTTTCAAAAGAGTTTTTGACAAACAAACGGAAGTTAGACGATACGTCGCATTTGGAGCTAAATGCAGTGTGCCCAGCCACTCTACGAAATAAACTACAATGTGAGCTCACATTTCGTGTAAATGACAAGACGATCACTCTTTAGGTTCTTGACACGGCTAGGACATCGAGTATTAAAGGTGGAACCAATCACTTCAGAGTTGGGGACCAGGTACTGTCAGATACAACCGACCCTCGAATAGCCGCTTTCGAGCTTAATACAAACGGTGTGACTCCTTTTACGGTACTTAAGGTCTTTCCATACGGAACGGTTGAGGTAACTCATTTTAATTTCGGCACTTTTAAGGTAAATATTACCCGACTCAAATCATAGGTTAATAGAATTGATAGTAAGAAAAAGGAGTTTCGACTCTGTGAACCACCATGGCCATACGAATAACAGGTAAGTCTAGCTCAAGACTTTAAACGAGCGCTTCTCGGGAGGAAACCCGAGAACTAACCCCACTAACGTCCATATTTTCGAATTTTAGCATCTAACTAAAAACTAACCAAATTTTTAGGCGTAGGTTTCCATACCACACTACTTTGCCTTGCACACGGGCGTGGCGTGGTGGCGGTGTGGACACCACGAGTATGCATATCGGCGTGGCGGATATCGTGCGCAAAACAGGACGAAAATTTTTCCCAAGACACGGGCTCGACTAAATGCCACGGTCCGTGCAACGCAACGCAGCCGTGGTCGAAACTGCCTAAAGAACACGGGCTGAGATAAATCCACACGGCCGTGCGAGGCGGCCATGGTCGATATTATTAGCTTTTTCACATATCGCCGCCACCACCACCTCGAGATCACTCCGATGATGGGGACCTTTGAGTCCTTTTTTATTTTCTTTATTCTTATTTTTATTTTTATTTATTTATTTTTATTTTAGTTCATTTTCCTTTATTATTAAACTCTTTAAATTTTTAAGTATAATTTGATGTCTTTTATCTCTGGCTGTTTAACTCTCGAGTAACTATAACAAACGTCCATTAAATAAGAACTCCCTAAAAACTTTACTGATGACTTCGCAGTTTAAAAAGGTTCAAGGTGCCACTCAAGGAACGAACACACCACCGGAGTATTCTCCACCACCTTCACCTATGCCTAGTCATCATATTCATCATTGATCATCCTCCAAGGATCTCATCCCAAATTCAGAAAGTTTTACTCCTCTCCCTATCTTATGATTTTCTTACTAGATTGTCACTATTCATTTTTGTACATTGAGGACAATGTACATCTTAAGTGTGGGGGGGAACTATTAATATTATTTGAAAATCCCTGAATTATGCCTTGTTCTTAAATAATTTTCTCATATTACGATTAAAATGAAATTTCCTTTGATTTATGATTTTATTGATATGTTTTGGATTAAGTCATAGTTAATTGTACATTGATGATTTAAACTTTAAGGGACTAGAGAATCAAGCATGATAAGTATATTTTTCAGAATTAAAAATTTTGTTAGGTTGTCTACCTAAATTTAAGTATTACCTTGAAGTTTGAAATTTACAAAGTTGACATAAAAAACCCATAATTGTTGTGAGATCTTGAGCCTTTTAGAGCATACATTCCTTTTCGTGCTCACTTTATTGATTATGAGTGTGTCAACATTGATCTGTTATTCTAGAACTTGCTTCGGTTATACATGTCGAGACCACACCTTTGATTTGATATACTAAGATGATAAAGGCACCTAGGATCTAACCCACTTACTCCACAAAAAGCCTGCCTTCATAACTAACCCCTAGTGAACCCCTTTTGAGACTAACAACCCAATTCTTGACTCACCCATTAATATTAACCCAAAACCCATCTTGTATTTGTTATCACCATTTTTCTTGACTACCCTTATATCGAGATTTGATTTGATCGGTTACTTAACTATTTTCTTTATTTCAGTTATTAAATTTTATATTATTATTGTACTTGATTTGTTCTAAAAAAATAAAAATAAAAAAATGAAGTATATTCATTATTAGTTCTATGTTATTTGAGCTCAAACTGTTAATTTCATTATCTTTAGAAGAAGCTCATGTTATTAGTATTAAGTTTTCGTGATGTAATTATTTAGTATTAGTACAACTTTTTAGTTAGGTAATTTATCAATTCAGTCTCAATACCAACCCTCTAATTCAAGCCTTTATCCACACCTTTAACCCAAGCCCCGTTACAACCCTTTTTAAAGACCTTTTGATTTGTGTATCGTCTCATATTATAGTGGTGGAGATTTGATTTTCATGCAAGCCTATGGGATTAACTTTTCATGTTTGACTTTTGAGTGCTTAATTTTTGAACCTTAAACACTTTGAGTGATTTGAGTGAATCTTTAGTAAGGATGTCAATCCTTGTCGATTTTGAATCAAAGGTAATTATTTAGGTAAGGGGAAACACCTATTTTTTGTACTATAAAAACTATGACTTTGATTGTTTGAATCTTTAGGAACCTTCCGGTTAAATTATCAATGTATGAATTACCTATGAATTATGATGAAACACTGTTGATGAAGGTTATGAATTGAGGAAGTTTGTTTTAATTGTGAGTTGAGAATTTTGCTTGAGGACAAGCAAAAGCTTAAGTGTGGGGGTAGTTGATAAACTATAATAGTAACATATTTTATCTCCACATTTAGTATGCTTTTGGATGATTTATCCCTTGAATTATGAAATTTGGTGCTCTTAATCCTTTAATTTAATGTTTTATACTCAGGAGAGCATAGGAGACTGAAAAGAACGGAAAACGGGCTTAAAACGGGCCAAATGGGCCAAAGTAGGAAATCAACACGGCCTGGGCCCAAAGCACACGTCTGTGCCCCTTTAGCAGGCTCGAACACGGCCTAAAGTCGATTCACACGCCGTGCCACCTTAGCAGGCCCGAACACGGCCTGGGCTCGATTCACACGGGCGTGTCTCTGCCGTGACCTGTTGTAATTCTACTCGAAAAAGGATACTTAGGGGCGAAGAAATACATTCCAAAGTCTATATAAACACCCTAAGTATGACCTAAAAAGGGGAGTCGACAGAAGCCTTCTGTCGGGGGCGTCCAGCTAGGCCAAGGAGCCAAGCTAGAGAGGTCAGAATCGTGGGATTTACTCGAAGAAAGCCAGTTGATTCATCTCAAGAAGCCGAAATCATACTCAAGACGGCAGATCTCTCCTTCAATTCCTTCAGGGGGTTTTAGGATTTTCTTATGTTTTGTTTTATCTTTTCTTCTGAGATGTATTCTTTTATGATTATGAACTAAACCCCTCAGATACCTGAGGGGGATGAAACCTAAGACGAATCTTGTTATTGTTTTCTGAACTATATGATAAATACTTGATTTGTTCTTAATTATGTGTTCTTAATTCTTGCTTTGATATTTTAGGGTATTAATTTAAGTATTGATGTGCTTAGGCAGTGGAGCAAAAGTCCCTGTCTAAGAGTAGATCTAGCATAGTTAAGCGGAGTTGATCGCAACCGTAGACATAGGATGATGAAAATCTGTCGGATTAGGGTCAAACCTAATATGGGAGTCCATAGATCGAGCTAATGCAATTCTAGGGGTTTTAATTAGAAAGAGATTTCAATTAATCAACCTAGGGTTAGACATTAGTAGCCTCGAGAGAGGTATT
Organism: Gossypium sturtianum; assembly: GCA_025698515.1. Lineage (NCBI taxonomy): Eukaryota > Viridiplantae > Streptophyta > Magnoliopsida > Malvales > Malvaceae > Gossypium > Gossypium sturtianum. The sequence goes on from CM046943.1 coordinate 49,527,432, forward strand.
AACATAAATTAGGGAATCCTACGGATCAAGTCAAGTGAATAAATTGTCTAGTTCAGAGTTAGATAACAAGTGAAGTCTAGGTGGATTCCTCCTTGGGTATTGTCTTAATCAATTGGTTTTTCCCACAAGTATTTCCCCAATTCATTCTCTTTGTCTTAGCGTCTTTAGCTTAGTAGTTAGTTAATTTTAGATTAAACAATAATTCACTTCAATTCTTAGGCTAAATAATAGAAATAAAGTTAGTATTAGTACTTTTGGTTCCTTTGGGTTCGACATTCTGGTCTTACCACTAAACTATACTACTGTTCGATAGGTGCGCTTGCCTCAATCGTTGTCACAGTTAGTTTCCTGGCTAGATCATTTATTATATAAATTTTTAAGACTCTGACATAACGATCAAAGACTCCTTCAATTTGCATTCAAACCCCTCCACTATTCATGCATTTCAAGATTTGCCCTTACCTAAAAATAGCATGTTTGAAATATTCAAACATGCCACATGTGTGGCCGACCATTGGGGGAGTTTTTGGCTGCTGATTTTGACTATTTTTAGCAGCCTTCTCAACCTTGAAATACCCCCTTGGCTGCTCACTTTAAACATATCTCAAAACCATTGATTCTTCACTTCTCTCTCATTTTTCTCTCTTCATTCCCTTCCTTTGCTCTTTATTTTATTCCCCCATTCCCTTGCCAATTTCACCTCTTGAAAAAGAGTCAATCAACCTCCATTTGGAGCAGCATTCAAGTGTTCGTAAAAGCCTCGGTTTGACAAGAACAAGCGGAGAAGGAGGAGTTGAGCAAACTAGTCAAGCCATAGAGAAAACACCAGATTTGATTCTTGTTCCCTATCCTTTTAATTTTGTTGTTGTTATGATTAACATGTCTATGAATATTTGTGATGTTGATGTAACAGTCTATTTTCAGTAAAATCAGTATAGTGGTTTTGGGGCCACAAATTCGAAGTGAAAATAATTATTTTAATATTATTTTAAGGTCTACAGCATGACAGTATGATTGTATAAGAATTTCGTTAAGAAATTTTAACGTTTGCATGCTTAATTTGATAAAAAAGACTAAATTGCGTAAAGTGCAAAAGTTGTGTTCTAATAGCTAAAGGTGTCTAATAGATATAGAACTTTAAAGTGAAGGTCCTTATATGGTAATTAGCCCATTTATGTTGATAGTGGAATGCGATGGCTTGGTATAAGTGAAATTATGATTGTTTTTAAAGGTTATAATAGTAAAATGGTAAATAAATGATTAATTAAATAAAACAAAGCCAAGCTATCATCTTTATTCATCCTTCTTCAACCAAAAATTAGGTTTTGGGAAGCCATTTTTGTGCTTAACTTTCGGCAGCTTCATCCTGGTATTAGGTAAGTGATTTTTGTCCCGTTTTTAATGATTTCTATGTTTTTAGAGTCGTTGTAGCTTAATCTAACTAGCCCAGGGACTAATTTGTAAAAATATTAAGTTGTTTGAATTTTTCCACTGATGAATGTGTATTTGTTTTGATGTTTGATGATAGAAAATGAATGGTTGTTGTTAGATAAACAAATCCTGTAAAGTGATTTTGGTTGAAAATGTCAAATAAGGATTTATTTGTAAAATGTGAAAATTTTGGTGTGAAATGTGTGAAATAATGAAATGTGTGGGCTGCTATGAACATAGATGAAATTTGGCTAGCATGGGTGTGGATTAAATTGCATGAATTTGCATTTTTATGAGCTAGGGACTAAATTGTAAAGAAGTTATATGTTTAGGGGCAAAATAGTAATTTTGCCATAACATGAGTTTTTGGATTGAATTGAATAGAATGAGACTTAAAGTAGTTAAATTTGATTATATAGATCAAGAAAAGCCACGTTCGGAATTAGATCGGGGAAAAGATAAAGTTTTGGACTAAACAATCGTTTTCCTTCATACGAGTTCAAGGTAAGTTCGTATGTTAATAGCGTTAAATAATTATGTGTTAAATGCTTTAATATTGCGTTTTTGATGAATACGATTTCACGGATATACTTGACGAAGATTTGGTGACGTATGATATCCCGGTTGAACCTTAGGAATAGATAGGATACGAATGACATGTCATCAGGGGTTACCTTGTTTTGGGTGCTTGTTTCGTACGTTCTACCAGTGGCTGAGTTTTTCGGCATGTGCTGCAGTTACTTGTCAACTTGTGTGAGCAGCACCGTGTAGCTACGTCTTGACCGCCAGCTTGTGTGAGCTGACCCAGTGATAGCTCGAGAGTGAGCATATATATATGAGATATGAGATAGAGATGGTTTCGACAATGTATTGGCACTTAGTGTGCGAGATACCCAAGTATCTAATATTATTCCAATTGGTTCAATGGGCACAGTTATGTTCCGAGAATGTATGATTATGAACAAGTATAGGTATGTACGTGAATCATGTGGAAATTGAATCTATGAGATTTGTGATTTCATAATTAACTTTGTTGGTGATTATATGTTAAGCTAATGAGACTAAATTGAAATGCATTATGATTTAAATTACTTGCTTAATTGTGGTTGATTGGTAAGTTATATTTGCAGTTATACGAACTTGCTATGCTTAATTGCTTACTTTTTTACCTTTCCGTGTTTTTTAAAGATTTGGAAGCTCAGTCATTGTGGAAGTTGTCGGAGATTGCATCACACTATCGAACTCTTATTTTGGTACTTTTGGACTTTATGTTTTTTGGTTAAATGGCATGTATAGGTCATTTGGCTTGTGAAAGCCTATATGGTTTGTTATGTTTTAGCCATTGATGTGGCTTGACAATGGTATAAATTTTGTAATATCCCGGGTTGGGGGGCTATTTTGTTGTTGCATGATATTGCATGTGTTGGTGTGCTATGTTGCTATTTCTATGTTTTAGGGGCTTAGTTGTAGGCTAGGAGTATGCCTGAGGGAATGGGAAAAATTTAGTTTTTGAGCTTTAGGTGTAGGGAGCTGATGGAGCCGAGGATATGTATTTTATTTGGTGCTTGTTGCACAAGTGAGGAGCTGGCAAAGTGGCAAGGCATGCGCTACTTGGGAGCTAGGTGTGGCGTCAACTGCATGAGGTGGAGGTCTTGTGTTCAAGCCGCAAAGACCTCACATTTTGGCTTCATTTTGGACGGCATAGGAGGGAAGAGTTGGATGTAGTTCAAATTCCACTTTGGACCAAGTCAAAAGTTCAAATGTTGGGTGGAGAGTAATTGTAGGAGTAAGACTTGGTAAACACATTTGAAATGTGTGGTTGGGAGCTATTGGGGGGATTATGGCCGAATTTGAGGGAGTTTGGAGTGGGGGAGTGGACGGCTTGGTGTGGGGAGTTGGTAGCCAAATGCATTTTTGCATTTTGGCATTCTTTTTGGTTGTTTTCGGTCACACTTGGTAAAAAGAGAAAGTTCCCTTCTAGTCTTTTGTGAGCCGAATTTCTTCAACAAAGCTTCTTCACACTTTCTTCTGGAACCGAAACTAGTATTCCCTCTTCTCATACCTCATTTTCTTCTCTTTTGAAACGCTAAAGCCGAAATTTACCTTGCCTAAACCGAATCTCCATTCATCCCTTCCATTTCTTTTCTTCTCAAAACCGAAAATAGAGGTGTTAAACACCTAGTGCCGATTTCTTCTTTCTATTGCTTTCAACTTAGCCGAATATTTCCCTTCTCCCAGTAGTCTCCCTTGGCCAAATATTTTGTTCTTCTTTTGGTGCAAGCCTTGGCCGAATCTCTTGTGGTTCTCTCCTAGAAGTCCTATTTTGGCCGAATATTGGGTGTTGGTAAGCTCTTGGCCGAATGGCCATTCCTCTTTTCTCTCAAGTGTTATGTCAATTTTGGTTTATGGAAGAGGGTTAACCATTCGTTTAAACATCTCATGTTAGGGTAATCGAGATTTCAAAGCGATCGGTTGGAGCCTTTCCCCTTTGTTAATCGATTGGTAAGTAAGGGGTAAGTGATTGGTATTATTTTATTAGTTCAATCTTTTGGTTTCGATTAAGTCAAGGGTGACAAGGGATTAACTGTTCTTTTTAATAGGGCGTGCCGATTGTTAAAAGAGGAACCATTGTTGGTTCGGGTTTGGTAGGAAACCAAACGTTTGCAAGGCAAGGGTTAATCGATATACCCTTTGGTTTATATGGTTATGGCCGAATGGTTTAAGTGATTAACCCATGGTTGGTCGATTGTTTTTAGGAGCAAAAGGATCGAGGGTCTTAGACCGGTTCTTAGGATTAAAACCTTCGCTATTTCGGTGTGTAAACTAACACACTTCGCTTGGTAATATGATTAATAACCTAATTACTTATTAAAGTGAAACAATATGATTGATGGATTTGGTACCCGATGGGGTATAAGCACGGATACGGGTAAGTCCGTTTCATTACGAGATCTGTAGTGATATATGTGATAACATGTTTTATGATGTAAATACCATGAGATGTCATTTGAGCATGTTAGCATGATTGCATGTTTTATATCATTTGCATTAGTATGACATGTGTGGGTGATATGAGAGGAGGGGGAATATGATATCCGTGTCTTTGGGACACCGTAGAGGTTTGGCACCTCCAAAGGTTTGGTACCACGCTTGATTTTGTGACTTCTGGTCACCAAAGTGATTTGGTATCACATTTGTGTCTTTGGGACACCGTGAGGTTTGGCACCTCATAGCGTCTCGTCCCAGTGGCTTAGCACCACAAAGGGGTTGGCCCCACGCTTGATTATACGGGATTTACGCCGGTGATTTGGTATCACACGATGGGTTGGCCCCATCATCGGATTTGTGATCGCGGTCACCGGTGATTTGGTATCACACTTTGTGTCTTTGGGACACCGAGGTTTGGCACCTCATTGCGACTCGTCCCGTGTGGTTAACACCACCGTGGGTTGGCCCCACTTATGAGATACGGGATTGTCGCTAGTGATTTGGTATCACACGATGGGTTGGCCCCATCATTGGATTATTCGTGACTTTGGGTTACCAAAGTGGTTTGGCACCACAATTATGGATATCGTGACTTTGGGTCACCGGTGGTTTGGCACCACCAAAGGTTTGGGTACCACACGGGGTAGAGAAAGGTGATATGGATGGTTAGGATCGAGGTGCATTGATAATGTTGCTATGATATGATGTGTGTTAGCATGTTGTTTTATCGGGAGTGGGATTTATGCACCGAGTCTTGCGACTCACCCTCTCTTTGACATTTCAGTGACACTTAGACGCGGACATGGAGCCGGATGGACTCGAGGTGCTCATGCCATGCTTTAATAAAGATTTGCTCGGACTTTACAAAATTTGGTACTTTAGCTTATTTATTACTATTTGGTTTTATTTTGGGTTGTAAATGGCCTTTAAATTAGGTTTTACTATGTTTATGCTTAAAGTAGCTTTCCAATATGCTTTAACAAATTAATTGAGTTAAAATTGCTAAAAACTTGGAAGGTCAACGGTTTCAAAACTATAACGCAATGTGTTTTAAACTTTACCATCGGGTATCACTCTAAAACATTAAAATATGACAAAGCAATCATGCCAAGATTTCGAAAAGTATAAAATATGACAAGGAGTTTCTCATCGAATCTTTAACCAGTAACCTAACCCTTCAAACGCGATTTTCCCCGTAACATGCCAGATTCGGTCGTGGTGTATTGACCGGGTTTGGGGTGTTACAAATTTTGATATGTAAATAGGTGTAAATAGCCCTTTGATATATGGTTTATAATTGATATGTCATTGCCTCATTGTGAAATGGTATTTAAGGTAGCAAATGGTTGAAATGGAGAATGTATTCACAAGCTATGTTTTAGGTAAGATAGTGCATATATGTAATTGACCATTTAGGTAGTTTTTGGAGGAAATTTTGGCATTTTTTAAAATGATCATTTGAGATGCTAAAGAACTTAGTATTGTTGGTAATGAAATTGCATGATATAACCTTAGTTGTGATTGGTTTGAATGCCTATTGATGATATGGTCATATGCTATTTGATATGTGTAGGTTGGTACCACAATGGGTGAGATACAAGGCTTGGAAAATGGCCTATTTTTGTCCACACTGGCAGAGACACAGGCGTGTGTCTCAGCCATGTGTGACACACGACCGTGTGTCCTTTGATACTTATTTAGAAACCAATTCAGTAGCTTCACACGGCCTAGCACACGGGAGTGTAGCTTAGTCGTGTGGCACAAGTCAGTATACTCTTAAGTTATCACACGGCCTTGCACATGGCCTGGCACACGGGTGTGTGAGGCCACTTCGAAGGGTACACGGCCTGGCACACGGGCGTGTGATCTGGCCGTGTGACCCAAGTCAGTGAGTTACACGGGTCAAACACGGGCTGGGACATGGCCATGTGATCCCATTTCGAATGTCCACACGGCCTGTGACACGGGCGTGTCTCTTGGCCGTGTGAGACACACGGCCTGGCCACACGGGCGTGTGTCCCCTATACTTTGAAAATTTCCATGTTTTTCTTAAAATTTCTTAAGTACTCGATTTAGTCCCGAACCACTTCTAATACTTGTTTTAAGCCCCGAGGGCTCGTGTTAGGGACTATATGACTAAATTTGCATGACTTTTGTTTAGATATGAGAAATGAATATGAAATGTATGATTGTTTAAGAGAGAAGTCTTGTAATGCTCTGTAACCCTATTTTGGCGACGGATACGGGTTAGGGGTGTTACATTTATTGGTATCAGAGCTACTATTTAGTCGATTCTAGGACTAACATAGCGTATGTGAGTCTAGCTATACATGCCATATTTAACCTGTAATAGTGTGATATCTCCTGACAGTTTTAAATTATGTTTTCATATAGTAACGGATTCCAATAGAGCAGGCTCCGACGATGTAGAAAGTAATATGCCAGCCTCCGTTCACGGAGCAGCGCAGTCTGGTTTAAGACCCGTATCTAAGGGTCAGGGAAAAGAGGCCAAAGAAGCCTTCTTCCAAATGATGAATGAGTAGTTTTCTGAATTTGTTCGAACGAATCCGGTTGCTTAACAACCTCTACCCCAACTATTCCCCAATCGGTTCCCATAGTTTCTCAAGTCCTGGAACCCATACGTTCAATCAAACCACTTATGGATAAAATTCAAAAGTATGGGGCTGAAGAGTTTAGAGCTACAATTGATGATGATCCTGAGTGAGCTGAGTTTTGGCTTGAGAATACGATTCAAGTTTTTGATGAGTTGTCTTGTACACCATCAGAGTGTGTTAAATGTGTTATGTCTCTTCTAATAGATTCAGCTTATCAGTGGTGGAACACCTTGATATCTGTTGTACTAAGAGAACGGGTTACGTGGGAATTCTTTGAAACTAAGTCCAGAAAAAAGTATATAAGTCAGCGGTTTCTTGATCAAAAGCATAAGGAATTTCTAGAGTTGAAACAGGGTCGTATGACTGTAACTGAGTATGAAAGGGAATTCGTGAGACTGAGTAAGTACTGAAGAAATTATGTGTAAGCGGTTCAAAGACAAGTTGAATGAGGATATCAAGCTTTTAGTCGGAATTCTAGAACTGAAAGAATTTTTTATTTTGGTTGATAGAGCTTGCAAAGCCGAGGAGCTTAGCAAAGAAAAGAGAAGAGCCGATTTTGAGGCTAGAGATTAGAGAAAGAGGTCAATGGGTAAATCATATCATTCATCGTTAAAGAAATCAAGGGATTCTTATAATCGTTCGACTGCTTCAGTGGGGTATTCCAACAGAGATCGTGGAAAGTAACACATGAGTCCAAAAGCTCAAGTCACTTCAGTATCGAGCATTGGTAGCGTCAAAGTTTACAAACCTGAGTGTCAACAATGTGGAAGACGACATTTTGGAAATTTTTAGATGAATAATAAAGCTTGTTTCAGATGTGGATCGCAAAAGCATTTTATTCGTGATTGTCTTGAGTTATCCAAGAAAGACAAATTTCTGACTACAAGGCTGAGTAATACAATTGCCAGGGGGAGACCACCTCGAAATACTGGAAATGTGGATAGTAGCAAAGGTTCAACAAAGGATTCTACTGTGAGATCTGAGGCTCGAGCGCCAGCCAGAGATTACACTATTCATGCTCGTGAGGATACATCGGCACCAGATGTTATCACCGGTATTTTTTCTCTTTATGACACTAATGTAATTGCTTTGATTGATCCTGGATCGACACATTCATATGTCTGTACGAATTTAGTGTCTAGTAAGAGTTTACCTGTTGAGTCCACTGAATTTGTGATTAAAGTATCGAAACCCTTAGGCCACTATGTTCTAGTTGATAAAGTTTGTAACACCCCAAACCCGGCCCAAACACTACAGCCAGATCTGGCATGCCACTCAAAAGAGTTTTGTAAAAGATGTCGCAATCTTCGGGAAATATTTTTCTTGTATTTAATCTTTTATTCGGGAAAACTTAATAACTTGATAAGTTTAAATAATATATAAATTTCACTTGTTGTGTTATGAATAAAAACCAAAATCTTAATACATGCCTTAGTTTAGTTAAGGTTTAAATGTCAATAATGAAAGCCCAAAATAAAACCCAAAGCAAAGTATAATAGTCTAGTGGCCCATGGCCTTATTACAACGAAACTTAAAACCCACTTAAGATAAATTTCCTAAAAATAAATAAATAAATAAAGTGAAGTCTTTTGTTTGAATCCTCAATGCTCATCGCATGGCCACCTTGCTCCTCCTCCACCCTCATCCGATGCACTAAGTGTCACCCGAAATGGTTAAAATGATTGGGTGAGTCGCGAAACTCGATGTGCAACCCTCATGCACCATCGATTAGGCCTTAGCCCACAAATCAACAAATAAAACATAATTTAGCAAATGACATACATAACCCAACCCAATCCTAGGTTTCCATCCGCTACACACCACCCTTACCCGCCAAGCACACCATTGGGGATTTCTATAATCAACCCACACCGCTACACCCCATCGATGGCGTACATGCCGCAGCTTAGTCGCTCATCGTCAAAGTTGTGACAGAGTCACCAGTCAAATGGCATAAGCCACCAGAAATAGAGTTGTGACAAAGTCACTGTGCTAAAATGGCATAAGCCACCGAATGTATCACTTCCCCTTTCATCATTCACCCAACCCCAAGCATACAGAGAAATCGGCATACAAAGCATATTACTGAAGAAGGATAGAAATCACTAACCTGATGATTAGCCTTTACCCTCCTCGGGTTTTCAATCATAATGCTGGGTTTTCGGCATTTAACAGAGTATAGTAGATTTATACATATATATATATATATATATTAGCACCCAATCTAATAGTGGGAAAGGTTACACACCTGATTAATGTCGATACCCTTGCTAAACCGATCTATAACTTTGCTCAAAAAGCCGGGAAGATGTGAAAATAGGGCCTCTCCTACAATCGGCCAAGGGTTAATAGATACCCGAATTTACACTTTGAAACTAATAGATTCATCTTACCTTGAAATCCCGAAAGTAGCACAATTCGAGTGTTACCAAACTATAACTTAGAGATCTATGCGATTGGCCCCACTTCAGATCCCGGAATGCCGAAAATAAGAGAGAAATAAGAGATTAGTTCTAAATAGCCATTCGGCTAGGGATTTTGAAAAGCTGAAAAACATTGAAATCCTAAAATCAATACTTACCTATTGCTTCCTTCAAAATTCAGCACAAGCAGACTCCCCTGAAGAAAATTTGGCAACTTCAGGATGTGTGATCTTAGTGATTTCGGCTTTTAGAGAAACAAAGAATTGGAAAAAATATAAACAATGAGTGGTTAGTGAGATTCGGCCAAAAGAGAAGAGAAAAAGGATGGTAGGGTTTCGGCAATTGAGATCTAAAGAGTTTTGATTTCTATCAGAAAAAGAAAAGAGAAGAGAGAGTTCAAGTTTGCCGAAATATAAAAGAGAAATTTTTGAGAGAATTTTCAGAGAACATAATGAAGAATTCAGCACACCTTACTGCCTATACAGGGCCGATTCTTTCCCCTTTACAGAGTCAAATTTTCGGCCAACTCTAGCCTCTTGGATGAGCTCTCATCTTTTCCCTTATCTTGATCTAGTATCTCCACAAAAATAGCCCTAATTCCTCTCTTCATTATCTGCCTACTATCCTTAAAATCAAACATAATAAAATCTCCTAAAATTTAGCCTTGTGCCGTCCCCCCTTACTCTTCTAAGTGCCAAATTTTAACCCTAAAACTTGGGCTTCAAGTCACAAAAAATTTGGGCCCTCCTCATGCACTTGTGACGCCACTTATAGCTCCCTTTCTCGTGCTCCTCGTTCTGGGCCACAAGCCCAATATGTCACTTAAACTACTAAAACTTTATTTTCAATCCTTGAGTGTCTAAATAGAATATTTAAACAAAACCTCAGCCCATTCTTGAGCCCAATCAGGACCCCTAACCCTTTTTAAATTACTATTTTAAGCACACATCACATAAAATGCACAGGCCCAAAATTCAGGATATTACAGTTCTCCCCCCCTTAAAATAAATTTCGTCCTCGAAATTTACCTGATCAAAAGAGATGGAGGTACTGCTGTCGTATAACATCCTCTGGCTCCCACGTTGCCTCTTCTGCGCCGTGATTTCGCCACAGAACTTTGACCAAAGGGACGGACTTCTTTCTCAATACTTTTACGTCTCGATCCAAAATTTGCTCTGGTTCTTCCTCAAAATTCACAACACTACACGAAGATGTTCGTCATGTTCCTCCTTGGACTTGGAGTAAACCAGGATATCGTCAATGAACACCACCACGAACCGATCAAGGTATGGTTGAAACACCCGGTTCATCATATCCATAAATGCTGCTGGCGCGTTCGTCAAACCGAACGGCATTACCAAAAACTCATAATGTCCGTAGCGTGTTCGAAATGCCGTCTTATGAATGTCCCCTTCCTTTACCTTTAACTGATGATAACCCGACCTTAGGTCACTCTTTGAAAAAACTGAGGCTCCTTTAAGCTGATCGAATAGGTCGTCGATTCTTGGTAATGGGTACTTGTTCTTAATCGTCAACTTATTCAGTTGACGATAGTCCACGCACATACGCATGGATCTGTCCTTCTTTTTCACGAATAGGACCGGTGCTCCCCATGGAGACACACTCGGTCAGATAAATCCTCAATCCAAAAGCTCCTGGATCTGAGCTTTGAGCTCCACCAGCTCCTTCGGTGCCATTCGATAAGGAGCAATGGATACCGGAGTCGTACCCGGAAGTAGTTCTATTCCAAACTCCACTTCGCGATCCGGGGGTAATCCTGGCAACTCCTCAGGAAATACATCCACAAAATCCTTTACTATTCTAACCTTGTCGACCGTCCCCTCCTTAGCGTCCAAAGCACTAATAAAAGCTAGAAAGGCATTACATCCCTTCCGAATAATCTTAACAGCCTTTAATGCCGTTACTACGTTGGACAGATAGTTCCTTCTCTCTCTTAACACAACTACCTCCCCGCCTTTCGGGGTACTCAACACCATGCGTTTAGTCCCACAATCCAACTTAGCACGATGCTTAGTCAACCAATCCATCCCTAGGATAAGGTCAAACTCTCCAAACGATAATTCCATTAAGTCTGCCAGAAATACTACCCCTTGAGTCTCTAACGGTACATCCTTAAATAGCTTGTCCACTACCTTAGATTGTCCAAGAGGACTAACCACAGTCATCTTCCTAGTGGTTGTTTCAGAGTCTATACTTAGGGTCTCAGATATCGAACATGCAACATAGGAATGGGTTGACCCAATATCAATCAAGGCAAGTTAAGGGTTATCAGTAATAAGAAATGTACCGGATATGACATTCGGTGCGTCACCATCCTCCTGTCGACGAACTGCATAAACTAGACCCAGCTGCCTTACTTCTACGTTACCTGCACCTCTACCAGGTGCTCCACGTCTGCGACCAGCCCCATTTCCACCTCTACCTGCACCATAACCCCTTGGTCAAGATTGGTCACCTCTCTCCTAGTCCGATCAAGACTCGCCCACTGGTCGTGCACTGATCCACTTGCGGACAGTCCTTAATCAGATGCTCCGTGGATCCACACCTGAAACATCCACCCGTTCTTCTTCTACACTCCCCAGAATGTCCTTTCCCGCACCAATTACATACTCGATTCTCGATTCCCGCAGAGGTGTCGAGCACCCAGCCGCCCATCGACCTAGGCTTTTTCTCGCGAATTCCGGATGCTCCCGCCCGCCCAAAATTTCTCTTATTCCTTCCCGCTCCTTATCTCTTTCCCGTCTTTCACCCGTTTTACCTCCTCGCCTATCTTAACCTTCTCCACCAGATGAAGAAAATCCCTTTCTCTCTGCGGTGCTATCAAAACCCTTAACTCATTTCGCAATCCATCCTCGAACCGAACACAACGTTCATATTCGGCTGCAACCATTCCTCGAGCGTAGCGGCTCAAGTGCAGAAACTCTGCCTCATATTCAGCCACAGATTTACTTCCCTGTACTAGATTCAGAAATGCCTTCCTCTGTGCATCCACATAACTGGCCCCAACATATTTTCCCTGGAACGACTCCTTAAAGAAGTCCCAGTCAATTCGATATGCGGTAGTACCCTCCTTCACCGTGAGCCACCACTGATAGGCCTCGTCTCGAAGAAGAGACACGACCCCTTTCAACTTCTCCTCCACCGTGAAATCTAAATCATCCATTATGCGCTTAGTTGCTTCTATCCAATACTCAGCTGTGTTAGGGGCTACGCCAGAAACTCCCCTAAACACTTCTGCCCCATTGGCCCTAAGCTACTCGCACGCATTTTCCGGCCCCGTGCCCATGCCTACTCCAAAGAACTCTTTCGAGAACCCACAAAGATCGCCGCTCGAGATATCGCTTCATCTCCGGTCGCCTGATCCCGTAACTCTCCCTCCACAACTGGAGGATCCGGCATTTCATTTCCTGACCCGTGGCCAGACCCTGCTGGCTCAGACAAAGCCATCCTACCCCTACCGCGTCCACGCGACGGACGTCCTCGACCCCTTGTACTCATTCTTCGCTTAGCGTTTATCTAATTAAAAATTTATGAATCATTAATTTTCTTCCACTAATTAACCACGAACAGTCTTATGGATAATAGTTTTAAGAGTAGTTCTTTCGAATTCATATTCACAATACAGTTTCAAGTCCATATCCTCTAATTCTAGGGAACACATACACTCAATCATCAACATACAAATAGCATCCAAGCACTTGCATTCACCATGTAAGGGTGTTTTCGTTGCTTCACTACCCAGGGGTATTTTCGTAATTTCTAAAATAGAGTTTCTTGGTGATTTTGTGAAATAAGGGTATTTTGGTAATTTTGAAGTCCAGGGGTATTTCGGTAATTTTACAAATCAGAGTCATTTTGGTCATTTTGCAAAACAAGGTTAATTTGGTAATTTTACAAACCATGGATATTTGTTGTTGTTTTTTTTCTAACGGGGGTACTTTGGGAAAATCTAGTTTCATAATCCGGGTTACTCTTGTAAACATGAGATTTTCGAGTAAATTTTCAAAACATAGGTATTTTTATAAATTCATAGTTGGTTGGAAATTTTCACAAATCAAATGTATTTTGAGAATTTTGCAAAACGTGGGGATTTTTTTCCAGAAATAGGGTGGCTGGTCCTTTCGGGTTTTAATTGTGAGGTTTAGCTCACAAAAAGTCCTCGTGATCGTGAGTGAACAAATACTACGCACTGTAAGATTCCAAATAAGAGGAGGTGAGTCGCTAGGACTGCTTAAATACCAAGCTCTCCCTGAATCCACTCCTAGACATGCGTATGCCCGTTGCCACACCCTAACTCGGCTAAGATGAACAGTCACTACGCACTAGGTAGAATTCCAGCGAAGAGGAGGTGAGTCACTAGGACTGCTTAAATACAAAGCTCTTCCGGATCCAATCCTAGACATGCGTATGCCTGTTGCCACACCCAAGCCTTGCGACTCATTTACGGGTTTGTTTAGTGAAATTAAGTCTTATGAGCCTTTAGAGAGTGGTTTAAGCTAGGCCTAAAGTCCATCAAGTTCTAATCTAACTAATCTATATCCCATAAAGCCCATCAAGCCCACAGATATATATCACACAATGGTTCAGAGTACTTACCTAGCGGACTTGGGCCGGAGACGCAGGTGCCATGCCGAGCTAACAAACCTGTTATTATTTAAAAACATGCATGTTTCAAAAGCCTAACTTTAGAAAACGTTTTGAGCCCAAAAACCCCCAGAGTCGAGTTTTGAATCGGGCTCTGATACCAATCTGTAACACCCCAAACCTGACCCAAATACTACAGCCGGATCTGGCATGCCACTCAAAAGAGTCTTGTAAAAGATGTCGCAATCTTCATGAAATATTTTTCTTGTATTTAATCTTTTATTCGGGAAAACTTAATAACTTGATAAGTTTAAATAATATATAAATTTCACTTGTTGTATTATGAATAAAAACTAAAATCTTAATACATGCCTTAGTTTGGTTAAGGTTTAAATGTCAATAATGAAAGCCCAAAATAAAACCCAAAGCAAAGTATAATAGTCTAGTGACCCATGGCCTTATTACAACAAAACTTAAAACCCACTTAAGATAAATTCCTTAAAAATAAATAAATAAATAAATAAAGTGAAGTCTTTTTGCTGAATCCTCAATGCTCTGTCGCATGGCCACCTTGCTCCCTCCTCCAGCCCGGTTCGATGCACTAAGTGTCACCTGAAATGGTTAAAATGATTGGGTGAGTCACGAAACTCAGTGTGCAACCCTCATGCACCATCAGATTGGGCCTTAGCCCACAAATCAGCAAATAAAACATAATTTAGCAAATGACATACATAACCCAACCCAATCCTAGGTTTCCATCTGCTACACACCACCCTTACCTGCCAAGCACACCATTGGGGATTTCTATAATCAACCCACACCGCTACACACCATCGATGGCAGACATGTTGTAGTTAGCTGCTCATCGTCAAAGTTGTGATAGAGTTACCAAGCTGAAATGGCATAAGCCTTTAGAAATAGAGTTGTGACAAAGTCACCAGGCTGAAATGGCATAAGCCACCAGAACAGATCACTTCCCCTTTCATCATTCACCCAACCCCAAGCATACAGATAAATCGGCATACAAAGCATATTACTGAAGAAGGACAGAAATCACTAACCTGATGATTAGCCTTTACCCTCCTCGGGTTTTCAATCATAATGCCGGGTTTTCGACATTTAACAGAGTATAGCAGATTTATACATATATATATATATATTAGCACCCAATCTAATAGTGGGAAAGGTTACACACCTGATTAATGTCGATACCCTTGCTAAACCGATCTATAACTTTGCTCAAAAAGCTAGAAAGATGTGAAAATAGGGCCTCTCCTACAATCGGCCAAGGGTTAATAGATACCCGAATTTACACTTTGAAACTAATAGATTCCTCTTACCTTGAAATCCCAAAAGTAACACAATTCGAGTGTTACCGAACTATAACTTAGAGATCTATGCGATTGGCCCCACTTCAGATCCCGGATTGCCGAAAATAAGAGAGAAATAATATATTAGTTCTAAATAGCCATTCGACTAGGGATTTTGAAAAGCCGAAAAACATTGAAATCCTAAAATCAATACTTACCTATTGCTTCCTTCAAAATTCGGCACAAGCAGACTCCCCTGAAGAAAATTCGACAACTTCAGGAGGTGTGATCTTAGTGATTTCGGCTTTTAGAGAAACAAAGAATTGGAAAAAATATAAACATGGAGTGGTTAGTGAGATTCAGCCAAAAGAGAAGAGAAAAAGGATGGTAGGGTTTCTGCAATTGAGATCTAAAGAGTTTTGATTTACATGTCGAAAAAAAAAAGAGAAGAGAGAGTTCAAGTTTGCCGAAAAATAAAAGAGAAATTTTTGAGAGAATTTTCAGAGAACATAATGAAGAATTCGGCACCTTATCGCTTATATACAGGTCGATTCTTTCCCCTTTACAGGGTTAAATTTTCGGCCAACTCTAGCCTCTTGGATGAGCTCTCATCTTTTCCTTATCTTGATCTATTATCTCCACAAAAATAGCCCTAATTCCTCTCTTCATTATATGCCTATTATCCTTAAAATTAAACATAATAAAATCTCCTAAAATTTAGCCTTGTGCCGTCCCCCCTTACTCTTCTAAGTGCCGAATTTTAGCCCTAAAACTTGGGCTTCAAGCTGTCAATATTTGGGCCCTCCTCATGCACTTGTGACGCCACTTATAGCTCCCCTTTACTGTGCCCCTCGTTGTTGGGCCACAAGCCCAATATGTCACTTAAACTACTAAAACTTTATTTTAAATCCTTGAGTGTCTAAACAGAATAATTAAACAAAACCTCAACCCATTCTTGAGCCCAATCAGGACCCCTAACCCTTTTTAAATTACTATTTCAAGCACACATCACATAAAATGCACAGGCCCAAAATTCAGGATATTACAAAGTTTGTAAGAATTGTCCCTTGATGTCTCGAGGTTACTGTTTTATGGCGATTTGATGCTTTTATCGTTTGATGAATTTGATGTGATATTGGGTATGAATTGGTTGACTCTGCATGATGCTGTTGTAAATTGTAAAAGAAAGACTATTGAATTGAAATGTCAGAATAGATAAATTCTTCGTATTGAATCCGATGATTCGAGTGGGTTGTCTGTTGTGATATCGACTATTCTAGCTCAGAAATATGTGAGGAAAGGTTGCGATGCTTATCTTGCGTATGTACTGGATACAAAAGTGTCTAAATCGAAGATTGAATCAGTACCAGTGGTTTGTGAAAATCCAGATTTTTTTCCAGAGAAGTTACCCGGGTTACCACCGATCAGATAGGTTGAATTTGCTATTGAGTTAGTACCGGGAACATCATCGATATCGATAGCTCCATATAGAATGGCTCCTACAGAGTTAAAAAAGTTGAAATATCAGTTGCAAGAGTTAACAGATAGAGGATTTGCACGACCTAGTTTCTTGCCTTGGGGTGCACCAGTTCTGTTCGTCAAGAAGAAAGATGGATCGATGAGATTTTGTATCAATTATTGACAGCTCAAAAAAGTTACGATCAAGAACAAGTATCCATTGCCGCGAATTGATGATTTGTTTGATCAGCTAAAAGGTGCCACAGTATTTTCTAAGATTGATTTGCGTTCTGGTTATTATCAGTTGCGGGTTAAAGATTCTGATGTTTCGAAAACTGTATTCAGGACCAGATACGGGCATTATGAATTTCTTGTTATGCCATTTGGGTTAACTAATGCTCCTACAGTTTTTATGGATTTGATGAATAGAATTTTCGAACCGTATTTAGACAGATTCATTGTTGTATTCATTGATGATATTCTGATCTACTCTCGAGATTAATCTGAACATGCTGAGCATTTGAGGATTGTGTTACAAACTTTGAGAGATAAACAATTATTTGCTAAATTCAGCAAATGCGAGTTTTGGCTTCGAGAAGTGGGATTTTTGGGACACATTGTTTCGGCGGAAGGCATTAGAGTTGATCAGAGCAAAATTTCAGCGGTTGTTGACTGGAAACCACCAAGAAACATTTTTGAGGTCTGAAGTTTCTTAGGGTTATTTGGCTATTATCGGAGATTTGTTAAAGATTTCTCAATGATAGCTACACCGATGACACGGTTATTGTAGAAAGATGCAAAGTTTGAGTGGTCTGAGAAATGTCAATAGAGTTTTAATCAGTTGAAAGCACTATTAATCGAAGCACCAGTTTTAGTTCAGCCTGAGTCGGGTAAAGAGTTTATGATTTTCAGTAATGCATCCTTGAACGGTTTAGGATTTGTTTTAATGCAAGAAGGCAAAGTGATAGCGTATGCTTCCAGACAGTTAAAGACACACGAGAAGAATTATCTGACACATGACTTGGAGTTGGTTGTGATCGTGTTTGCATTGAAGATTTGGCGACACCATTTGTTTAGTGAAAAATGTCATATTTTTACTGATCACAAGAGTTTGAAGTATTTGATGTCTCAGAAAGATTTGAATTTGCGACAACGAAGATGGCTCGAATTGTTGAAAGACTATGAGTTAGTAATCGATTATCATCTGGGAAAAGCAAATGTAGTCGCAAATGCTTTGAGTAGAAAATCTTTGTTTGCTCTAAGAGCGATGAATACGCAATTGAGCTTTCTAATGATGGTTCGATTTTAGCTGAGTTAAAAGCTAAATCGGTGTTTCTTCAGCAAATCTATGAAGCTCAGAAATATGACAATGAATTGAAAGCTAAACAAGTACAGTGTGAGTTAACTTCTTATTCAGAGTTTCAGATTGGAACAGATGATTGTTTATTGCTTTAAGGTAGAGTTTACGTACCGAAAAATCCAGAGCTTGTACAGAAAATTTTACACAAAGCACACAGTGGCTGCTTATCTGTTCATCCGGGGAGTACTAAGATGTACAGTGACCTGAAACAGGTGTACTGGTGGTCAGGTATGAAACATGAAATTTCTGAATTTGTGTGGAGATGCTTGATTTTTCAATAGGTTAAAGCCAAACAACAAGTACCTTCGAGACTATTACAGCCAGTAATGATACCTGAGTAGAAGTGGGATAGAGTTACGATGGATTTCGTATCGGGCTTACCCCTATCTCTGAAAAAGAAAGATGCTATCTGGGTTGTTGATCGTTTGACGAAATCTGCACATTTCATTCTGGTACGTACAGATTTTTCACTTGATAGATTAGTTGAATTGTACATTTCAGAGATTGTTAGATTACACGGAGTGTCGGTCTCAATTATTTGGGATAGAGATCCGTGGTTTACATCACAATTTTAGAAGAAATTGCAAGAGGCTTTGGGTACACGATTACATTTTAGCACTGCATTTCATCCTCAAACTGATGGTCAGTCTAAGAGAGTGATTAAAATTCTCAAAGATATGCTTCGTTGCTGTGTTTTAGAGTTTGAAGGCAACTGGGAAAAATATTTACCATTGGTAGAATTTGCGTATAATAATAGTTATCAGTTAAGCATAAAAATGGCACCGTATGAAGCTTTATATGGCTGTAAATGCCTAACTCCGTTGTACTGGACCGAGCTTAGTGAGAAAAAGATTCACGGGGTTGATTTGATCAGAGAGACTGAAAAGAAAGTGAAAGTAATTCGTGATAGTTTGAAAGACGCTTCAGATCGACAGAAATCGTTTGCGAATTTGAAACGTAAGGATATTGAATTTCAAATTGGCAACAGAGTGTTTTTGAAAGTATCACCGTGGAAGAAGATTCTTCGATTTGGTCGCAAAGGGAAATTGAGTCCGCGATTTATTGGGCCGTATGAGATTATAGAGAGAATAGGGCCAGTGGCATATCGACTTAAATTACCGTTAGACTTGGAAAGGATTCATAATGTGTTTCATGTATCCATGTTACGATGATACAGGTCAGATCCTTCACATATAATTTCTCCGACAGAAGTTGATATTCATCCCGATATGTTGTATAATGAAGAACCGATCAGAATTATAGCACGAGAGATTAAAGAGTTAAGAAACAAAAGCATAGCTTTAGTGAAAGTTCTTTGGCAACGTCACGGCATTGAAGAGACTACGTGGGAACCCGAGGAAGCTATGAGGAAAAAATACCCTAACCTATTTTCTAGTAAGATTTTCGGGGACGAAAATTCCTAAGGGGGGAGAGTTGTAACAGTCTGTTTTCAGTGAAATTGAAACTGTGGTTTTGGGACCACAAATATGAAGTGGAAATAATTATTTTAATATTATTTTGAGGTCTACAGCATGATAGTATGATTGTATAAAAATTTTGTTAAGAAAGTTTAACATTTGCATGCTTAATTTGATAAAAAGGACTAAATCGCGTAAAGTGCAAAAGTTGTGTTCTAATAGCTAAAGGCGTCTAATAGCTATGGAACTTTAAAGTGAAGGTCCTTATATGGTAATTAGCCAATTTATGTTGATAGTGGAATGTGATGGCTTGGTATAAGTGAAATTATGAATGTTTTTAAAGGTTATAATAGTAAAATGGTAAATAAATGATTAATTAAATAAAACAAAGCCAAGCTATCATCTTTATTCATCATTCTTCAACCAAAAATTAGGTTTTGGGAAGCCATTTTTGTGCTTAAGCTTTCGGCAACTTCATCTTGCTATTAGGTAAGTGATTTTTGTCTCATTTTTAATGATTTCTATGTTTTTGGTGTCGTTGTAGCCTAATCTAGCTAGCCCAGGGACTAATAAGTAAAAATATTGAGTTGTTTGAATTTTCCATTGATGAATATGTATGTGTTTTGATGTTTGATGATAGAAAATGAATGGTTGTTGTTAGATAAACAAGTTTTGTAAAGTGATTTTGGTTGAAAATGTCAAATAAGGATTTATTTGTAAAATGTGAAAATTTTGGTGTGAAATGTGTGAAATAATGAAATGTGTGGGCTGCTATGAACATAGATGAAATTCGGCTAGCATGGGTGTGGATTAAATTGCATGAATTTGCATTTTTGTGAGCTAGGGACTAAATTGTAAAGAAGTTAAATGTTTAGGGGCAAAATAGTAATTTTACCATAAAATGAATTTTTGGATTGAGTTGAATAGAATGAGACTTAAAGTAGTTAAATTTGATTATATAGATCAATAAAAGCCACGTTCGGAATTAGATCGGGGAAAAGATAAAGTTTTGGACTGAACGATCGTTTTCCTTCATACGAGTTCGAGGTAAGTTCGTATGTTAATAAGCGTTAAATAATTATGTGTTAAATGCTTTAATATTGCGTTTTTGATGAATACGATTTCACGGATATACTTGATGAAGATTTGGTGACGTATGATATCCCGGTTGAACCTTAGGAATAGATAGGATACAAATGACATGTCATCAGGGGTTACCTTGTTTTGGGTGCTGGTTTCGTTCGTTCTACCGGTGGCTGAGGTTTCCGTCATGTGTTCCGGTTACTCATTAGCTTGTGTGAGCAGCACCGTGTAGCTACATCTTGACCGTCAGCTTGTGTGAGAAGACCCAGTGATAGCTCGAGAGTGAGCATATATATATGAGATATGAGATAGAGATGGTTTCGACCATGTATTGGCACTTAGTGTGTGAGATACCCAAGTATATGATATTATTCCAATTTGTTCAACGGGAACGGTTATGTTCCGAAAATGTATGAGTTTAATATGAACAAGTACAGGTATGTACGTGAAACATGTGGAAATTGAATCTATGATATTTGTGATTTCATAATTAACTTTGTTGGTGATTATATGTTAAGCTAATGAGACTAAATTGAAATGCATTATGATTTAAATTACTTGCTTAATTGTGGTTGATTGGTAAGTTATATTTGCAGTTATATGAACTTACTAAGCTTAATTTCTTACTTTGTTTACCTTTCCGTGTTTTATAGTGATTCAGAAGCTCAGTCGTTTTGGAAGTTGTCGGAGATTGCATCACACTATCGAACTCTTATTTTGGTACTTTTGGACTTTATGTATTTTGGTTATATGGCATGTATAGGTCATTTGGCTAGTGAAAGCCTTTATGGTTTGTTATGTTTTAGCCATTGATGTGGCTTGACAATGGTATATATTTTGATATGTAAATAGGTGTAAATGGCCCTTTGATATATGGTTTATAATTGCTATGTCATTTCCTCATTGTGAATTTGTATTTACGGTAGCAAATGGTTGAAATGAGAATGTATTTGCATGCTAAGTTTTAGGTAAGATAGTGCATATATGTAATTGACCATTTAGGGAGTTTTTGGAGGAAATTTTGGCATGTTTTAAAATGATCATTTGAGATGCTAAAGAACTTAGGATTGTTGGTAATGAAATTGCATGATATAGACATAGTTGTGATTGGTTTGAATGCCTATTGATGATGTGGTCATATGCTCTTTGATATGTGTAGGTTGGTACCACATTGGGTGAGAAAGAAGGCTTGGAAAATGGCCTATTTTTTTCCACACGAGCAGAGACACGGGCGTGTGTCTCAGCCGTGTGTGACACACAGCCAGGTGAGACGGCCGTGTGTCCCCTGATACTTATTTAGAAACCAAATTAGTAGCTTCACACGGCCTAGCACACGAGCGTGTGGCTTGGCCATGTGGCATAAGTCAATATACCCTCAAGTTAACACACGGCCTAGCGCACGGCCTGGCACACGGGTGTGTGAGGCCACTTCGAAGGGTACACGGCCTGGCACACGGGCGTGTGGTCTGCCCGTGTGACCCAAGTCAGTGAGTTACACAGGGTCAGACACGGGCTGAGACATGGCCATGTGATCCCATTTCGAATGTCCACGCGGCCTGTGACACGGGCGTGTCTCTTGGCCGTGTGAGACACACGGCCTTGCCACACGGGCATGTGCACCTGTACTTTGAAAATTTTCCATGTATTTCTTAAAATTTCTTAAGTACTCAATTTAGTCTCAAACCACTTCTAACGCTTGTTTTAAGCCCCGAGGGCTCGTGTTAGGGACTGTATGACTGAATTTGAATGACTTTTGTTTAGATATGAGAAATGAATATGAAATGTATGTTTGTTTAAGAGATAAGTCCGGTAATGCTCCGTAACCCTATTCTGGTGACGGATTCGGGTTAGAGGTGTTACAGTTGATATGTTTAATTTAATTAATATGGCTTAAATTTAATTCATGTTAGGTTGATTGCATTTCGTCTACTTAATGTATTAAAATTGTGTTTGTGTTGTTATAGGCCTCGGTAAGATGTTTGATTAAGTAAAACCATGACTAAGTTATTCTTGCATTACAATTGTAAGGTAACTAATGAATTAATTATTTAAACGGATTGAAATTGTAATTAATTGACACGATACTTAATCAGTGCATGTTTAATCATCTAAGGTAGCTGAGGGTTTAATTAGCAACGGTATCTAGCGATACATTAGCCTTGCATAACTTGCAAGATTATTGTGATTAAACTATTTCAAGGTAGAAATACATTATTACCTCACATAATCTTTTATGTGCCTATGAGATTGAATTAATTGTTTGAATTGGCATAGAGATATGTACAAGAGATTTTTAATTTCATAAGTATGTATGTGCTTTAACACATTTGTTCTTTAAAATTTGTTTAATCGGCTGAATTGATGTAGAGATATGGTCAAGAGATAAATGGATTTTGGTAGGTAAGTATGTTCATAAGTTAGCAAATTAATGAGCTGCCGTGAATTTATTCGTAACATCATGAGCATGAGTTTAATAGTTCTAAGTTAAGAAATGTAATTAATCTAACACAATTGTGTCATCTAGATTAAAATCATCTTTTGAAATCGTGCATGGGAACTTTTATTTTATTTTTATTTATTTTACTTTGTTAAAATCCTAGTTTTTAATCACTTCTTCAAATCAAAATATTTTTCTTCACCAAAGTGTTTTTAAAATTACATTCATAAATAATTCTTTTCACAGTCCCTGTGGGTACGATAACTCAAAATTTACTTGTCACTTTATTACTTGTTGCGATTGCGTACACTTGCACATTTTCGTCGTTCCAAGTTTTTGGCACCGTTGCCGGGGACTGTTTTTAAAAGTCATTATTTGTGAATTTGTTTATTTTGCATTTTGGTTTATTTTCCTGTTAAATTTTAACTAAATTAATTTTTCTGTGTTTATTTCATGTGTTTATGAGTATTGACCGAATTATCGATTTA
This sequence comes from Gossypium sturtianum, assembly GCA_025698515.1. Taxonomy (NCBI): domain Eukaryota; kingdom Viridiplantae; phylum Streptophyta; class Magnoliopsida; order Malvales; family Malvaceae; genus Gossypium; species Gossypium sturtianum. Next base: position 49,551,048 of record CM046943.1, read on the forward strand.
CGCCCTATAGACCTTGAGATTGAAAGAACTTTTCGATAACGAAGAAGACGAGCAAGCCAAAGAAGGGCCGAAGAGATGAATTTCGAAAATCCAAACCAAAATCCAAGAGGAACATTCGCTTATAATACTCACAACTCCCTGTCTTTTTTTCGTTGAACAATAAAGGGAAAAAAATGATACTGGCCTGCACCGATTTGTTTCTATTAGGAGAATAAGGTTTGGACCTCTCTTGAAGAGGGAGAGTAATAGAAGGCACCAATTGGGGAAGTATGGGGAGCTTGGTGGTGAGCGTTGGAGTCCGCGGGAAGAGACCTGAGGTTGTAGTAGGAGGGTCTGCAGCATTGGCGGACTCAACAAGAGGATCGGGAAGGACCGGAGGAAGAAACAAAGGATGTGTTGGAGAGTTGGATTCTAGGAATGTTGCCATGTGCACTAAATGAGGAGCAGGGGATTCACCCTCTGGATAGATTGTAACATCCTGAAAAGGGCCTATGCATTTTTGGTTTAATTGTACGAAATGACATATCTTATGTGTTATGAATATATTTTGAACACTTTTGGAAACCTGGAAATGTATGGAAATGTTAAGTTTAAAAGAGGAAAGTGAACATTTTTAGAACCTTGGAAATGTAAGGAAATGTCTTGTAAGGAAATGTCATGGAAATGTAAGGAAATGTCTTGGAAATGTAAGAAAATGTCTTGTAAGGAAATGTCATGGAAATGTAAGGAAATGTCAAGTTTACAGAGCCGATCGAAAATTTTTGGAAACTTAGAAATGACCTAGAAATGACGAGTTTTAAGGTTTAAAAGGGGAAATTAAGGCAAGGTGGCCTTAAAAGAAAAAGTTTGTGAAATTTGACACACAAACAGGCTTGGAAAAGTGGCCTGAAGATGCCACTTAGGGCCTCTGGAAATGGCGCCACATGCAAGGTGTTGGGCCTGGGTTCGAGTTACATGGGAAGCAAATAAAAGAAATTTTATTTTGCTACAAGGAGCAGAGAGGTGGATGGCACATGGCTATAAATTAGGAGCTTTTATTATTTTATAAATAGTGGATAAATAAGGGATTTATTTATCATTATTTTCAAGAGATAATTGTTGGATTAAATTCTTTTAATTTGAATAAAGAGATAAAGAGGAAAATAAGGGAGAAGTGATGGCCAAGTAAGGGACTTTGAGTTTAATAATTTCGGCTAAGTAAGGATAGTTGCTGAATTATCTTTTATTTTAAGTGATAATTAAAGAGATAAAGCTATTAAAATAGAAGAGTGATGGCCAAGTAAGGGATTCTAAGTTAGTAATATCGGCTATAAAAGGAAAAGAGAGGCCATTCTGCATTATTTTCTGTTCTTTGAAAGCCTCTGCCGAATTCTCTTCACCAAATCTTCTTCTTCTTTTATTTTTGCCAAGCCGAAATACCTTGTGTTCTAGCCGAATCCTCCATCTTTATTCTTCCTTCTCTTTTCTTTCTAATCCCTCCAAAAGCCGAAAGTTGTGAGATCATCATCTAGCCATAGCCAAATCTCTGAAGGTTGAAGTGAAGGTGCAATCGATTTCTTCAAGTAAGGGTAAGATCTCATTCGGTTTCATCCTTTTTTCTTAAGATTTGCCAAAATCTAGGACTAACCCCATTAATATCTTGTTGCTGAAACTTTGAAGAGATCTTTCGGGATTTACTAAGTGTCGGCTACAAGGAAGGAGAAGTTCTTTTCCCGAAGGTACACCATAGGCCGCGTGTTCCCTAGTTATTCGGTGAGTTTCAGGATTTAAAATCCACAAGGTAAGTGTCTATAGCATTCGGCCAAGGCCTATTTTGGAACCCAGATCTATTTCTTACTTCGTATAAAAGCCGAAAACTAACCCATTTGTTAATTTAATGCTTGGCCGAATACAAGAAGGAATAAAGCAAAGTTTTCGGGATTTGTTGGTGACCAAATCAGCAACAAGGTAGGTTTTGAAAGTACTAATCCTATTAGGATTTGGTCTTATAGCCGAATAGGCTCTTTGCTAACATATTAAGGTTGGCCGAATGTAGGGATTTAAGATCTAAGGCATTAGATCAAGCTTTTCGGGATTTAAGTGAACCGCTAAGTGTACCAGGTGTGTACCCCACACTATCTCATAATATGTTTTATGGCATGATTAATTAATATATGTGATATTAAGTATATGAAAGTGGCTAAGGTACCATGTTATGGTACAAAGTACTCAGGTACGTTTCCTACTTCTACTAGGAATATGAAAAATGTTATTTGTAACAAGAGAATATGATAAGAATGTGAACTCTGGCATATTATGCATATTATTATATGGGGCATATGGTTTTGTTTTGAAAGGGGAAGTGAATGTGGTGACCTAAGACCACGAACACGGTGACCTAAGACCGTGATATCTGAAAGTGGTGACCTAAGACCACAGTAATCTGAAAGTGGTGACCTAAGACCACAGTATGCGGTGACCTAAGACCGCAATATGGAGTGTAGCGGAAGGAGGGTCAACTTAGTAGTCCCCACGGTGTGACTGGCAGGTACGGGGGTGTGTAGCGGATGGACAATTATGTTTGGGTTTGGGAATGCATCATAACCTGTATTCTATGTTTTGAATGTGTAATATGTGATATGCCTGATTCTATTATGATTTAGTGTCATGTACACATTGAGTCTGTTTGACTCACCCCGTTGTGGGAACATTTTTCAGGTGATGAACAGTGATGGACCAGGACGGCAGAACTTGTGGTGGCCATGCTCAACATGAAGTTTTTATTTTATGAACTACTATTTTTATTTAAGTACTTGAATAACTTGGAAATTATTTGATGTAATAAGGCCATAAGGCCATAATTGAATTGTTTTCCATTTATTTCTATTTATTATGATTATGAGTTTTACCTATTAAAGTTTAAGTAAACTTTTTAATATAAAGAATTGAATTCGTTTTCAACACAAGCCCAACCCAAACAATGTTTTTTTTTTTAATCGCACAAATTTTTCCTAAGGACAAAAGAACTTTGAACCGGTTTACTTGAGGAACATACCAAATCTGGGCAAATCTCGTGGGCCGGGTTTGGGGTGTTACATAGATAGTTTGCTTGTCAGGTTTGCGGCAAGACAACCTATTGTTGCTGCTCTCCCCAACACTAGAGGACCCCATTTCAAGTCTCAACCTCTTGCGGCTATTACTACTAGCTCGCACTCTTGAATCAACCGCATCCATGGCTTATTGTGTACTTTCAAACAAAACCTCTACATCTATAACTCCGGGCTAGGAATGTAACGACCTAATAGTTAGGGTGTCAAAAAATAAAGTCTGAGACCCCGTTTCCGTAAAACGAACCCATAAATATTTTTATTTAAATATTTATGAAGTTAGTTAGTAGTGAATTGGATTTTGATTAAGTGAATTTTGTGAAATTAAGAGTTATTAAAGTATAAGGACTAAATAGCGTAAAGGTTAAAAGTTGAATTATAGAATAAAATTAATTAAAAGGATTAAAATAGCAAATATACACTTATTTTTAGTAGTGGACGGCATTAATGGTTTATAATGTATATTTTTATATGTTAATCTAATATATATATTTAAGTTATAAAGTAATAATGATAATAGTTATTATAATAAAAGAAAGAATAAAGAAATAGAAATAGAATTGCATGCAAAACTTGAGAAAGAAAAGAAAGGAAGAAAAGAGAAAGAAACGCACGACCATAAGGGTTTAAAGCCTTTTAAGTTCAATTGGTTAGTCAATTTAGTCCATTTTCTTGTAATTTTTATATTTTTAGAATCCCAGTGTTTTGAACTACCTGACCCATGTTGAAATTTTAGCATTGATTAAGATTTAAAATATTTTTATTGTTGAATAGTTTTAGTATTAGGGGCTAAATTGATAGATTTTTAAGTTAGAAATAGAAAAGGGTTAAATTGTAGAACAAATTGTTAATTTCAAGTAATAGGGACTAAATTCTGAAAAATTTGAAATTTAAGGGTATAATTGAAAATAAGAAGTTAAGTTTGGTTTAAAGTGTAATGAGTATGAAAATATAGAATTAAATGTGAAGATTAAAAATTAGTCTCGATTTAGGGACAAAAATTGAAATTTAAGCAAATGTTGAGTAAAAATTGAAATATTCAATGTGGAATTGAATTGTGTAGTATGAATGTATTTTAATTATTTTAATTCCGTAGCTAACATTGTACCGGAATCCTTGACTAAAAAGGGCAAGGATAAAATTAACGTCGAATAGCTCTGTAACACCTCTAACCCGTATTCATTGCTGGAATAGGGTTACGGAGCATTACCAGACTTATTGCACAATTGAAAATACATTTCTCATATAATTATCAATATCAAATACAAGTCATTCATAATCAATCACATTGTCTCTAATACGAGCCTACGAGGCCCAAATCGTGTATTAGAAGTGGTTCGAGACTAAACCGATATCTCAGGAAAATTTTGGAACACTTAGAAAATTTTACAAAATACAGGGGACACACGCCCGTGTGACCCGGCCGTGTGTCTCACATAGCCAAAGACACGCCCGTGTCATAGGCCGTGTGGACATTCGAAATGGGATCACATGGCCGTGTCCCAGCCCGTGTCTGACCCCATGTAACTCTCTGACTTGGGTCACACGGCCAACTACATGCCCGTGTGACCAACCCGTGTGCCCTTCGAAATGGCCTCACACGCCCGTGTGACCAACCCGTGTGCCTTTCGAAATGGCCTCACACGCCCGTGTGCCAGGCCGTGTGCTAAGCCGTGCCAAACTTGTAGGGTATACTGACTTATGCCACATGGCCAAGTAACACGCCCGTGTGCTGGGCCGTGTGGAGCATACTGACTTGGTTTCTAATTAAACACCATGGGACACACGGCCGTGTCACCTGCCTGTGTGTCACACACGGCCGTGTCACATGCCTGTGTGTCACACACGGCTGAGACACACACCCGTGTCTCTGCCTGTGTGGACAAAAATAGGCTATTTACCAAGCCATCTTTCTCACCCAATTATTCAATCACCTACACAAACCAAATAGCATATAACCACAACTTCAAATGGCATTTAAACTCATCTAAACTAAGTTCAATTCATGCTAAATCATTACCAACAACTACAAAGCCCACAAGTACCATAATATGCTATTCAATTTCATACCAAATTCACATTCTCAAATCACCTAAATGGTCACTTTCAAATATCCACTAAATTGCATAAAACCACAAGCAAATCAATCTCAAATTTTAACTATTTGTATCCAAAATTCCAATTCACAACAAGCATCACATAGCAATTATACACAACATATCAAAAGGCCTTTCTCACATATATACACATCACTAAACATGCCCAAAATTAACCATTTCACATGGCTATACATATAACAACCATTCATCATTTACAAGCCAACTTAAATGGCTAAATCCATTACTAAAATATACCGAAATGACCATAATTCCTATACATGCCATATAATGAAAACATAATTTCAAAAGTACTAAAGTGAAATCTTGATAGTGTGATGCAATCTCTGACGACTTCCAATTTGAGCTAGCTTCGATAAACACTATAAAACATGGAAAAGTAAATAGAGTAAGCTATAAAGCTTAGTAAGCTCGTATAGTTAATAAGTAAAGCTCACCATTCATTCACAAGTCAAGTAGTATGAACATAATATACTAAAAAGTCATTAAATCATAAGATTAACAAACATTCAATCACATGAGTAATCATGAATTCACACTTTTCATAGGTTCAATGCTCATATAGTTTTCGTATATATTTGTATTGATACGTATCTATATCTCATCATTTCATATCTTTGATATACCCATTGAACCATTTGGAATACTATCGGATACTCAGGAATCTCGTACCCTAAGTGCCAATACATAGCCGAAGCAATCTCAATCTCATATCTCATATAATGCTCACTCTCGAGCTATCATGTAACACCCCAAACCCGGCCCAAACATTACGAACGAATTTGGTATGCTACGGAGGAAAAACTTTTGAAAATCCCTTTTTAAGTCGTTTTAAATTTTGATAAAAGATATTGTTTTGATTTAAAACAGTTGAGGTGTTATGAAGAAAGCATTACTTAATGTCATTTAAAAATATACTAAGTTAGGTTGTTACAGTTTCAAGTGTACCCGATGGCACAATAAAACATTTTTACGAATTAATTTGAGAAAAACATGTGTACCCATTTTAATATCATAAAATAGTTAAGCAATTTATCAAAACATAAAATATTCCAAGTGCAAATTTTAGGAGGCCTTATTACATCTTAAACAAAATAAATCAAACCCATATTAAAATAAAAATAGTTCCAAATCCACCTAGTCCATATTTTCATTGCATGGCCGCCTCGAGTTCATCCGGCTCCTTATCCGCAACTACGAGTCACCTGAAAATGTTAAAGGAAAAAGGTGAGTCATCAAGACCCAATGTGTAACCCTTTTTCCCGGTTTAATGTAACATCATACACAAATCATAATTAATTTAATATGCACAAGTTTAATATGCACCCAACCTAGCCATCCGTACGCCTTTCTCTACCCCGTGTGGTACCAAACCATTGGTGGTGCCAAACCATTGGTGACATATAGTCACGAAATCCGTCAATATTGTGGTACCAAACCACTGGTGACCCGAAGTCACAATCAAATGATGGGGCCAACCCATCGTGTGATACCAAATTACTCGCGCGTCATCCCATATCTCAAATGTGGGGCCAACCCACGGTGGTACTAAGCCACGGGGACGAGACGCTATGAGGTGCCAAACCTCCGGAGGTGCCAAACCTCTGGTGACCGTAGTCACAATGTGTTACCAAAACACCGGTGTCCGCCAACACGAATATCACCGCCCCTCCTCTCATAAAACCCACATCAATCAATGATAGTTAACAAAATCATGCCAACATACTCATTTAGCAACATATATAGGATTTACCAATAATCATTTATAAGTCACATATACCAAATATGTCATGCTTCCCAAAAGCATCAAATAGCAAATCATATTGTCAAGGACTTACCTCAAGCCTTGCTATACCTTTATGGTATTAAACTCAAATCTACACAAATCCGATTAGCATACACATAATACTTTGCACGTTAATTAATTATAAAGTGTGTATGTACACACTGTCACCAACGATAGTCTAAATCCCTAAGGAGACAATCGGCCACACAAGTTTCCCTTGCCCTATATTCGCCATTACCCAAAGTTAGTACCAAGGCCATTCGGCCAAACCAAAATAATCTCGAGGGGTTATCATTTGAATCCAAAACCTCACCTAATCGCCTTCGAGTACTAACTCACGACAACCGACGCTGAACCGCTTCACTTCCTACAATCGGCAACCATTAATGTAATAGCCTTGCTTTTTGAATAATCAAAAGAATAATCCCTTAAAATAAATCCTTACCACCTTCAATATTCGACCAAGATACTTCTAAATGGAAGAAGAGAGTTTCACACACCCAAAGGAGTATATTTGGCTAATAAAGAAATTATTGAGAAGAAAGGAGAAATAGGGGATTCGGTTTTGAGAAGAAAAGAAAAGTAGTAGATGAAAGATAATGGTGTAGGAGATTCAAGCCAAAGTTTAGAGAAAGAAAGAATGGTTTTTGGTTTTGATAAAATTTGAAAAGAGAATGAAAAGAATTGATCAAAGGAAGAAAAATAGAAATGGAAGAAATGATATTCGGTCACCACAAACTTTACCAAAGAAGAAAATGCACAAGATGCAAAAATGTAGTTTGGTTCAAAAGACAAATGAGAGAAAGAAAGTGGTATTTTGTTTCCAACAAAATGAAGTTGTCATCAAAAGAAATATTTTTGCACCAAAAGTACCCTATACATTCGGCCAAAGATGAGAGCTTTTGGAGAGGAAAAACAAACACAAAATGATGCACAAAACAAAAGGTTGGTCAACATCCTCCAAGCTACCTACCAAAAATTCGCCACTCCTAGCCTTACATGCCGTCCACATTCATGCATTAAGGCATAGGATTTCTTTCCAAAACATCCCCCACCTTCCATGCCTTTGTCCCCTCATTATACCATAAACTCAAGATTCTTATCCCTATCTTCAAGCTTTCCATAACAAATTTTCAACTTACCAAAAGGAATAGTCCAACCTATCATAAATAAGTTTGACCATCCATCAATGCAAGGATTCAAAAATAAACCTTCAAAATGTTAAACATGCTACTCGAACCTCTAACCCCAAGCTATAAGTTCAAACACCATAACCACTTTGCCACTAATTCCTCATGTGCTTTAATTAGCACTTAAATTAACTTAAGTGCTAAGCTCACTTAATCCACTTCATTAAATAAACCATACAAAAATTTATTCTACTAAACCGAACCTACTCAAAGTCCATAATTAAGCCTTACCACACCACAATTAATAACACAAAAGTTCAAACACATGAAAAATAATTCAATCACAAATAGCCCCGATTTCAGGATGTTACATATCAACGAGTTTGCTCACACAAGCTAACGGTCATGACGTAGCTACACGGTGCTGCTCACACAACCTGACGAGAATTTGCAACACATGCCGGATAACTCAGCTACCGGTAGAACGTACGGACCAGCACCCAAATCACATAACCCCTAATGACATGACATTCGTATCCTAATCTATTCCTAAGGTTCAATCAGGATTTCACATTGCGAAATCTTCATCGAACATATCCGTAAGGTCATATACACAATTAATTCAATAATAAAGCATTTAAAACATAATTATAACAATGCTTATTAACATAAGAACTTACCTCGATCGTAGAAACGATGAAATGGATCGACTAGTCCAAAACTTTGTTTTTCCCCCGATCTAAATCCGAACTTCGCTTTTCTTGATCTATATGTAATAAAATTTATCTTTTTTAATTTTCATTCTATTCAATTTAGCTCAAAATGCATATTATGACAACTTTACACTTTTGCCCCTAATATTTCAACATTTTTTTACAATTTAGTCCTTAGCTCATAAAAATAACAAATTCATACAATTAGGTCCCTACCCATGCTAGCCAAATTTTTCTTATTACCAAAGCAACCCATATTTTTCATTGAATTCACATTTCTACCACAAAATTTACACATTTCTCAATTTAATCCCTAATTGACAATTTTACCAAAAATCACTTTGCAAATGTTGTTTATCTAACAACAATCATATACTTTCTATCATCAAACATCAAAATACATGCACATTCATCAATGGAAAAACCCTAAACCTTTAAAAAAAATCAAATTAGTCCCTGGGCTAGCTAGATTAAGTTATAACGACTCCGAAAATATAGAAATCATTAAAAACGGATGAAATTTCACTTACATGCAAGCTAAGCAAGTGACCAAAGCTTGAAACTCTAGCAATGGCTTCTCCAATATGAATTTTTGATGGAAGATGACAATTAGAAAGATGATACATTGTTTTTGTTATTTTAATTTACTTTAATTATTAAATTACTTAAATAACCTTTAAAAGTACCACAAATTTCAAAATTACCAAGCCATTATCATCCACTAACATATTAATGGGCTAATTACCACATAAGGACCTCCACTTTAAGGTTCCATAGCTATTAGACACCTTTAGCTAATAGAACTCAAGTTTTACACTTTACGCGATTTAGTCTTTTTTATCAAATTGAGCAATCAAACGATAAAATTTCATAACGAAATTTTCACAAAAAACATACTATCATACTTTAGACCACAAAATAATAATAAAATAAGTATTTTGAATTCAAATTTGTGGTCCCAAAACCACTATTCTGATTTGACTAAAAACAAGCTGTTACAAGCTCAGAATCCATAGTTTGTGTTTCTATAATCCGAACTAAGTTGTTAATTATTGTATTTTTAATTATTACATATGGTAAGTAGTTGAGGTAAGTAATTTAGTACCTTGAGATTGAATTAAATTTATAGTTGATTGAATTGGATTGATTTGGTATATATTATGGATGTATTGAGTATTTAGAAATTGAATTGAATATATGTTTAAATGTGATATTATGCAAATATGAGAATTGGATATTAGATGTATTTATAAGTGATATGGAACCCTATTAACTATTTCGGGCTAAGTCAGGTATAGATGGCATGCCATAGGTGTAGCAGTCTGATTTATACCCTAGTCGAAACAGTGGTTTCGGGACCACAAACTTGAGCTAGTAAAATATTTTAATATTATTTTCTGTGCCTATGATATGTGATTAAATATATGTGAAATTTCTGTGAGTTAATTTGTCTGTCTATGTGCTTAATTGAGGAAAGGGCTTAATCGCATAAGATGTAAGTTTGATGGTTAAATGTGAAAGTATCATATTGTTGATGTCTTTATAATGTGAAGCCCTTAAAAGGCAATTAACCCAATTTATAAGTTGGTGGACGGCAAGGTCATTAAATGTATATGTTTTATATGTTAATATTAAATAGTTAAAAATGTAAATTGATTTATAATGCTTTTATAATAAAAACAAAGCAAAAGGTGGTGGATGTTTTATGTGTTCTTCCACCGAAAAACAAAGAAAAGAAAAAGAAATAAGAAGTTAGGGCATTCGACCACTTCTATGTTCAATTCAAGGTATGTTTGATTTTGGTTTTTGATAATTTCTACGTTTCTGCAATCGTTGCTTCATCTACTTCAAGACCCATGCTTAAATTTTGAGAATTGATGAATATTTTGTAAAGTGCCATTGATGAGTTCATAAGCTTTGTGAGGTTTTATGATGAAATAAGATGTATTTGTAAGTGATTAACATGTTTTGTATTTGAAGTTTTGTTAAATTTGAGTATTTTGGACACAATTGAGAAAATATTATTTTGGAGGAAAAAATTGTGAATTTGATGAAAAGTATGGAGGGTGATTCGACTATGCATGTGTGTGAACAAATTGTGTATATTTGATGTCTTGAGAAAAATGGACTAAATTAATAAAATGTATAAATGTGAGGGCTAAATTACAAATTGCCCTAAATGTATGTTTTTGGATTGAATTGAGTGAACTAGTAAATGGATTACATTTGAATATGTATAGATCAAGAATTGAAGAAAACGAACTTAGATCGTGGGAAAGCGAAAGTAGTCGAATAATCGAGTCTGAACAAATATCTGAATCTGAGGTAAGTCGATATACAAATAAATATGTTTGTATTGAATTATAGATGTCTTATGACTATTGTTAAGGGTGAATGCATATGAGATGGTGTGTATGTGAATTTTGAGATAGAATCGATTTTGTGTCAACATCCGAGAAGTCCCGTTTGAACCTAGGAATAGATATGATAGTATATGTCATGACATAGGTGTCTGTTATGTGATATCATGTAAGACCACGTCTGGGACGTTGGCGTTGATTCGAGATTTCATGCAAGACCACGTCTGGGACGTTAGCATCTATAAGAGATTTCGTGTAAGACCACGTCTAGGACGTTGGCATTGATATGAGATTTACGTGTAAGACCATGTCTAGGACATCGGCATCGTATTTGATTCGTGTAAGACCCTGTCTGGGACAGTGGCATCGATATCTGATTACATGTAAGACCACGTCTGGGACATTGGCATTGTACGACTATTCTAAGCATTCTGAGTATCCTATTAGATTCTGAATGGTTCAACGGGCAAGTCTGAGAAACAAACGATTATGTGATCAGTATATCTATTTCAGGTATGTTCGATATATACACTAAGTGTGTACGAAAGGTAAGTGTCTATATGAACTTACTATGATGAATATATGTTTTGAAATGATGAGATAATATTTGAAGATATGTTCGAATGAGCCATATGTATATGTGATATTTGAGTTGAAGATTATGGTAAGATATGGCCTATCAATTGAGCCAAAGAATATATGAGATGAATTTGCCATGAGAACCAATAATGTTATTATATCACTTTAGTTATGTGCAAATTATGCTAAGTTTATTTGTATATGGCTTACTAAGCTTTTGAAAGCTTACTCTGTGTGTGTTTGCTCTGTTTTATAGATTGTCAAAGCTACTGAAGGCTCAGGGACCGTCGAGGATCATCATCACACTACCTAAACTCATTTTGGTATCTTTTGGAAATTTATATAGATAGATATGGCATGTATAGGCTAGTAACTTTGGATTATCTTTGAAATGTGTATAAAGTAGCCATGAGATGTGGCTTAATAAGTGTTGGTAATATGCATGAGTAAATGTGTTTTATAATGCTTAGTTTGGTATGGTTCAATAGCCAATGAATTAGTCAAAGTTATGGTAAGCATATGAATGTATTATGAGTATGCATGTTTGATCAAAAGAATGTTTCTATGATGGGTAAATGTGGTTAAACCATGCTTATGTATATGCATAATTTAGTTGTGCAAATTGGCATGATTAGAAATGAGTTTGGTTGTGAAAAATTGTTGATCATTTGACATGTCTTTGATTGTTAATTGTTCATAAAATGAATTAGTATGTAGCTTGTAAGGTAAACCCAAGTGTAGGTGGCATATTGATCTTGCTAAGGGCCTGTTAAGCAGACACGGTTGTGGCACACGGGCATGTCTAGTGACCGTGGGATTAAGTCAGTATATAGCATAAGAGTACACGACCATGGTACACGGGCGTGCCTGGTGGCCGTGGTGATAAGTCAGTATGCATGCCCTATTTTAGCACGGCTAGGACACATGGGTGTGTCTAGTTGCCGAGGGAGGCACACGGCTTGACTGTACGGGCGTGTGACCTCTGCAGTGTTCAAAAAGTTTTAAAATTTTGAGAATTTTTGTATGTGTTCGGTTTAGTCCCGACCCTCCTCTAAAGCATGCTAAAGGTCTCGGTGACCTATCTAAGGGACACAGTGATTGCAATCGATGACTTGTATTATGAAATGTCTGTAAACATTTCTGATCCGTCCGGTAATACCTTTAACCCTAATCCGGTGGCAGATACGGGTTAGGGGTGTTACAATAGGATAGGAAGAGTTTAGAGATTTCTTCGACTCCGAGTCGATGAGGCATTGGGTGCCAATTTGCTTTGATTTAACTGATAAGACACTAAGTGTCAATTTATATAGCGCTGGGCGTAGTTATTACTTAAGATTTATCTGATGAGGCATTGGGTGCCAAACTGGTGTGTTGGTTGGATCGGTGTATTCGTTCGAGTCCAAGTCGTGTTAATAGGCGAAATTAAATAATAAAGTTTTTTAATTAATATTTAAATGGCAAAGTATGTGAATTGGAAATAATAAAGTGGATTGAAAAATGAAATGTCAAATGTGAAATGTGGTGTGTTCATAAATGAAATGTATGAGTGATGCACTCATGGATTGAATATGAATTGGTTTGTTCCATTATGTAAATGAGTTGTTGAATGATCTATGAAAATCTATTTATATATCAAGTGATGTGAATTGAGATATTTGTTAAAACCAAATCAAGTATGAAAACATGTGAAAATTGAGTACGATATGAAATGATGTAGTAATTTGCATGAAATTGAGATGATGATATCTTGTAGTTGTTTGCTTAGATAATAGTGTGATTGTATAATTCAATTTAAGCATTCATGTATCATTATGTCTTTAAATGTTCGGATTATAGAAATATCACTAAGTTTTACTCAGCGTGCGGTTTTGCTTTCCGTGCGTAGGTTAGGTACTTCTCTTTTGATCGTCGACTCAGCATTCAACAACGATCCCGATCTCAAGTGTGGTGATGTTTACTTTTTGTAATGGCATGTACCTAAGGTGTCTTTGTTGTTAGTTATTTTTTTAATGGGATGTAAATTGAGTTATAAGTATAATGTGTTTGTGTTTGAAGCCATAAGTTTGGTATGTTGATTTGATCCAAGGCTTGGTATGAGTGTGAACTTTAAACTTGATGTCTTAGTATGTTAGGCTAAATTGATTGATTTTGGCATGCTTAAAATCTTGATTTGAATGATGCAATGTTGATATGTTTTGATGATATAAAATGTGGTACCAATGAGGGTATATTGGTTAGACACCTAAGATGATTGTTTTGGCATGTTTTAAGTATGTTTGATCATATTTTGAATAGGTTAAATGACTGTTTTTTGAGTTGCTTAATGCCCAAGCAAGTAGGAAATGGTAAACTTTTTGTTTAAGGTACATTTTGGGTCCACACAGCCAAACACACGGGTGTGTGACTTGGCCGTGTAAGACACATGGCTTGGCAACACAGCCGTGTATCATCTCTTGAGTGCTTAGGGTGCAAGTCAGCTAGCACAGGGCCCGGTACATGGGGGTGTGGGGCTATTTCGAGAGTTACACAGCTTGGCACACGGGCATGTGACACAACCATGTGACCCTACTTAGTGAGTTACTCAGGCTAGGACACAGCCGTGTGTCTCTAGTTTGAATGTTACACAGGCAATGACACGGGCTGAGACACGGCCATGTGTCCCTATTTCGATTGTTACACGGCCTGAGACACGAGCGTGTGTCTCATCCGTGTGAGGCACACAACCTGGCCACATGGCCGTGTGACCCCTGCTTTCAAATTTTTTTGAAGTTTTCCTAGGCTTTCCAAATGATTTCAAATCAGTCTCAATTTGGTTCTAAAGTATATTTAGAGCCTCGAGGACTCGTTTTAGGGACAATATGTGTATGTTTGAATGGTATTAATTATGTTTATGATTTTGAACAAAATTAATTCTAAATATTTCAATTGTTTGGTAATGCTCGTAACCCTAATCCATGATGGAGAGGGGTTAGGGGTGCTACAAGGAAAGGGGTCTTAGAGGCAAGAGATGAGTAGGACATGCAGGAGGAACAGTAGGGTCATCAACGTTTTCAATTAAGTCTCTACCCAATGACTCACCCATGAACCTCAAAGTTGAAGAAAACCAGCAGCGGGGAGGAATATTGCAGACAGTGTAGAAGAAATCAACGGACTCCCTCCATTTTCCAGTAAGAGCCCAAGCTAACTGACCATCGGCCCCAGACAGCCACGCCTCTTCAATGAAATGAACCATTTTGGGATTCACGCTAAGATAACGGTCTAAAGCACGCCAATCATTTGGGCTCCTTCCCTCCAAGTAGTAGTGAAAGATATTTCTAACACTAAGAAGCCTTTTTAACTCTAGAGTCTGCCCTAGATTCAATCTTTCAACTTGTGCTCCCGTGATTTATATGTCCAAGGGTTGGGGTTGGCGGTAAGTAGAATCTATAGGAATTGACCACTCTGTAGGAAAATCAAAATCTTTGAAATGTTTGCTTTTCACCAAAATAAATTTATTACCCCTCATCGTCCAGGGTCACACAGAGAAGCCCTTAGGGTAATCACCTTTCTTTAGTTATTTTCTATATGATTCCATAGCCCAGCTATGGTCTTACACAAAATGGTGCCATGGCCATGGAATCTCTTTTAGATATTCATATTAAAGATCATGTTTTTAGTCCAGATTGACCCCTTTAGACGACTCTATGGAGATAGACATAGACTCATCATGCTCAGACCCACTATCATCAGAACATTTCGAATAGCATACAACTAAGATGCATATACATAATTTAGACATCCATGTGCAACCACACTTTACACCGACTTACTTGAACTCAGCATATCTATACCAAGTATGCATATCATTCTCAACAAATATTAGCATGCTTATAGACGTACTTCAATAACAACATACAGGGTCACATGTATAGCATATTGTAACCTCAACGATCACAGCATCATCTTTCAGCCACTCTCTTACAGATTTACCAGTACCATCATCATATAAACAAGAATCAACATAAAGACTTATTGACCGCCTCTAGACGTACCATTGTCCAAAATGTGAATACTGCAATTAAAGATATGGATTTGAGGTGATGTCCGCAAGTATATGGGTTAGGTTGTAATTGTAACACCCCTAACCCGTATCTATCACCAGAACAGGGTTACACAGCATTACCAAAGTTTACAAAATAATTTCATTTAATTCATGTCATATACTTTTCATATCCGAAACTAATTATATTGTCCCTTAAATGGACCCTCGAGGCCCAATTTAAACATTTGAATCAAGTCGGGACTAAGTCGGTAGCTCAGAAAATTTCTCGCAAAATTTTTAAAAAAATTCTTATATACAGGGGTCCCACGCCAGTGTGAATAGCCACACGGCCAAATGACATGCCCATGTCTCAAGCCGTGTGGGCATTCGATGTGAGGCACACGGCCATATCTCAGCCCGTGTCCTTACCCGTGTAACTCTCTGACTTGTGACACACAGCCTGCCACACGCCCGTGTGCTAGACCGTGTAGTCAATTTAATTTTCATAAATTAGGTGCAGGTTTCATACGGCCAAGACACACGCCCGTGTTCTAGGCCGTGTAGCACACACGGCTGACACACATGCCCATGTCTCTGCCCGTGTGCCCAATTTCGAGCACTATAAAACAAGGAAAAGAAACCCTAGTAATCATTTAATGCTTAGAAAGTTCGTATAACGGAAAATAAACTTACCAATCATATTCATTTAAATAAGCATAACAATAACATGATTTCCAACAAATTAGCAAATTTGCCTATTCACATACACTCAAAGAAGCAAGTTAGTCACATAATTCACATATACATCAAGTAAGCATGGATGAGCTCATCATGCTATAAACTTTCAGGTATTTCTAAAGCATTCGAGACATAGCTCTTTTAGTCTCAAAATTTCTCATGTCAGAAGTTTTGTCCGTTAAATTATTGAAATATCGATGGATACTCAGGTAGTACACTCAAGGTGTACAAAGCTGTAAATCATCAACTCATAATCAGCGGTACCCATTAGGGCACTTAATCAGAGAGCACACTCTCGAGCCACATAACAGGATGCTCAGATGAGCCATGTAACAGGACACTTATCTGGGCTAAACAGGAAACTCATAAGAGTTTACTAAGGGAGCTCATAGAGCTTAACAGATAACTCCGAAGAGTTAATATCAGGGAGCACCGGATAAGGTAACAGGGAGTTTAAGCAAGCCATGTCAGGAAGCCCATAAGAGCTTATATCAAGACGCTCACGTAGAGCTGCGTTTGTGTCCGCATTATATGTTGGATCACAGCCGATCGAATCATGTATCAGGATGCTCACACAGAGCTACGGTAGTGCGCAACACATCCATAATCACTACTGATCAGGATGCTCGCAAGAACTATTTAACAGGATGCTCAAGAGGGCTTTAACAGGATTGCTCGTTTGAGCTATATTATGTCCGCAACATATGCAGGACCACATGTAATATGGGAAATCACATATATCCATCGAATTTCATTATTCAAACGAAACTTAATATTTTCCGAATATGTTTGAACATATTATTATTTCATTTATTTTTTACATTTATATAATTCATACAATCACATACCACATTCAATTCAAGCTTAGAAATAAACACAATTCGGTTACACGAACTTACCTCGATAATCATTCATATAAGAAAATCTACTAATCCGAAACTTTTTCTTTTCCTCGATCTAGCTTCAAATTTGAGTTGTCTGGATCTATATAAATGAATTTAGTCATCAATTTATCACATGTCACATTCAATTGGAATCAATTTACACTCTAGGCAAAATTACCATTTTGCCCCTAAACTGTTCATAAATTCCAATTTTGTCCCTAGGCTCGGAAAATGAAATTCATGCAATTTAATCCTTATTCTAACTGAAATTTTCATATAACATTTACAGCACATGTATTTCACAAAATTCAGAATTTTTCCACAACTTTTACATCTTTGCAATTTAGTCCTAAAATCATAATTTCATCAAAATTCTCTTTGTAAAGTTGTTTATCTATCAACAACCTTTCATTTTCTACCATAAATTTTAAATTTTTAGCATATTCATCCATGGTAAAATTTTCATACTTTGATAACTTTTCAAATTAATCCCCAAAATAGATAGATTAAGCTATGCCGATCTCAAAAATATAAAAATTACTAAAAACGAGACAAGAATACTTACCCAATTAAGCCAAGAAAGCTTGATTTCTCTTTCCTAGGGTTTCCATGTATATTTTGGGGATGAAGATGATATAAAATGATAATATTTCTATTTAATTATTTATCATCCATTAATTTTTCCACTTTTAAATTTAGTCCTTAACCTTTTCTAATTTTCCATGGATGAATCACCAAAAATATCTATGTAACGCCCCGGAATTTGGGCCTTGAGCAAAGGAACAGTTAGGAAACTGTGCATAAAAATTCATGTGAGCTAGGAAATGACACAATTGATTGTTTGCTTTGATGGTTAAGTGAGTTTGGAGTGTTTGGGGATGTCTGGGAAGTCCTGGGTTCAAACCTGGGCTTTAGCAAAAAATTTGGTTGTAGATGAATAAAACCCTGGGAGTAAGTAAGTAGGCTTTAAGAATAAAATGTGGTAAAAGGTGACACAAGAGGAGCTTGTGGCCTAGTGGAAAGGTGGCGTTATAGCTGGCAAGAGGTATGAGGTTCAAGTCTTGGGATAAGCAAGGGAGGTTTTATTTTGCAGTTGTGACGCCTAGTGGTTGTGTTGTAGTGGGATTCTGCTCAGGTGGTTGTGGAATTGGTCTTGGGGAGTGATTCATGGGATAAATATTTGGAGGAGTTTGAAAGTGTTTCAAATTAGGGGTGTTGAGAGATCTGAGGAGATTTTCAAGGGATTTGGAGGAGAGGAGTGTTGTAGCTGAATTGTGGAACTTCTATGTGTAAATTCGGCTAGGGGAACCATTTGGTGCATTTTTTCGGCAATTCTGAGTGTGTAGGAGACGATTTTCCTCTCTGACATTTCGAGTTTTGTTCTTTTGATGGTTCTAGCTTCTTTTCTCTTTAGTGCCATTTTCACAAGTGACCATTTGGGCTCTTTTACTTTTGTCGATTTTGTCTTCAGGTTACATTCTTATTATCTTGCCGAATCCCTCATTCTTAACTTCCTTCTTCCCATTCTTTTTGTACCGAATCACACTATATTTCTTCTTCTTTACTGAACCGTCTCCTCTCTTTTGATCTTTCGGTTTTACCCTCATAGCCGAACCTGTTATTCCCTCTTCTCAACATTCTTCTCTTGTTCTTTAAGTTTGAGTAAGCCGAAATCAACCTCTCCTTTCCCTTTACTGTTTCTTTTCTCTTCAAGTTAGCCGAATACTTCCCCCTTCTCACTACTTTGGATTTGTGTCGGTTTGGGCAACTAGGCTCTGTCAAGTGGCCGATTGTTACTTTATTCTATCGTTTTTATCAACTAATTTTGGCTAAGTATTCCTTGTT
Source organism: Gossypium sturtianum (assembly GCA_025698515.1). Taxonomy (NCBI): domain Eukaryota; kingdom Viridiplantae; phylum Streptophyta; class Magnoliopsida; order Malvales; family Malvaceae; genus Gossypium; species Gossypium sturtianum. The sequence goes on from CM046943.1 coordinate 49,570,307, forward strand.
TTTATTCGGTTCTTAGTTCCATTTTGATGGCTCTCTTCTCTGATGAAGCCGAATGATTCGGTTTAGGGTTGCTAACTCTTGGACCCTCCACTCGTGTTGGATTCTCTTGGTTAGTGCAGCATTTCGACAGGAAAGGGGTATAGATATCTTTCGGTTAGCATCATAAGTGGATTGGGTAGCATACTTGGGTGAAGGTGAGTATCAATACCATTCTCTTTGGGATTTAACGTTAGTATTAGGTATTGATATTAACCAAAAACGTTGATGGATGTAGGTTCGGTGTTCGTGGGTTGTTTGTACGAGCTGCGAAAAAGGTGTGTAATCGTACACCCAATATTGTTACTATCAAAGCGACGGATGAAGGTGTGTATTCACACCCCTGTTTAATTGCGAATCGGCAAAAGCCGAAAAGCCGAAAAGCCAAAACTTCAGCATTTGAGGCCTCATGAGTGTGCGAACGCTCGTAAGGTAAACCAATCCCACAAATCATTGGTGATAGACTGTAGAGGCCGCCACGAGCGTTCTCGTAGGTTTGGGCAGTAATGGGCCTCGTTGAGCCGAGATGGGAAATGTGGGCCCAATGGGCTCATGGGCCCCACATGGGTAAAATCCACAGTAAGTGACAAATAACGGATTGGGCTATGGTGATCGCATAGTCGTGACTGAATTTGGGCTAAATGGGCTACACGAGCGTGTGGGCCCACTTAGGTCGAGTAATAGGCCTCGGGCCATTTACACTGTTTTGGCCATATAGGTTATCTTAGTCGTTCGAGACGACTGTAGGCCTTCTGAAGGGTCGTTATCTGTACCAGGACCCTAAAATTAGTTAAATTACTGAAATACCCCCGATTTGTAAAATTTCTGAAATACCCCCGATTTGCAAAATTACCGAAATACCCTCGGTCTGCAAAATTACCGAAATACCCCCAATTTAAAGAATGACCGAAATACCCTTATAGGGTAAAATGACTATTTTGCCCTTGTGGGTAAATGACTGACTTAGACTATGAATTTGACTGATTTGACTGTGATCGTATGACTGTATTTTAACTGACTTGACTGTGTTCGTGTGACTGATATGCTTTTAATATATGTTTAAATGACTTTACTGAGCATGGCCATTTTGCATACACGTGTAATGATTGGGCATGACATACACGACGTATTGCATGGGGTTGGGACATTGATACGGAGGAAGTTCTGATAGGGTCGCACGGGTCGTATGAGACAACTGTGGATCCAGTATTGATATATTAAGGTCGCACGGGTCGCATGAGACAACTGTGGACTGACGGACGGCTTAAAGCCGCGTAATCTGATTATGGCTCTGTGCCAACCTAAATATGGCTCTGTGCCATCTTGATTATGGCTTTGTGTCAATCGTATTTACCCGTGGCTATGTGCCTAACTTATATACTGATGACTCTGTGTCGATCATAATTACCGTGGCTGTGTGCCGATTATATTACCGTCGCTTATGGCTATGTGCCAAACTTATTACAGTTACCGATAGCTTTGTGCCATCCTGATTATGGCTTTGTGCCATCCTGATTATGGTTTATAACCATTCTGATTATGGCTTTTAGTCATTCTGTCCACGGCGCCGAGCCGTTCTGTCCATGGCGTCGAGCCGTTCTATTGACTTAGTGCCGTAACCGGTGCTAAGCTTTGTATGTTGGCTGGGTGGGTCAATTTTATCCCCACAGGAGTGTAGGGTTGGTATGGGTGGTGTGTTGGCTGGACCGGGGTGGGATGCATCCTCACACTATTACATATCTGTTTATGAGATCTATCACTGTACTGGGCTTAGGCCCACTTGTTCTGTTATTTGTTTGGGCTAGGCCCAATTGATTTTGTTATGGGTTGTGACCCAAATGATATTGTAGTGGGTTTTGGCCTACGTATGCACTGAACTGGACTGTACTATTACTGTTAAAGGACTTTGGCCTAGACTATTTTGGTTTCTGTTTCTGTATACTGACTGTTACTCTAGTAAGGGGATTACGCACTGAGTTTTCGTAAACTCTCCCTGTTTTTAACCATTCAGGTAATCCCCAGCGTTAGACGGTTCGGTGCTGCGAGGGACTCGGAGATGACCACACCACTGCTCCTGTTTTCGTTTACTTGGCTTTTATTTACTATTATTTTTCGTCTGGGTTTTTATATTTGTAATAAGGCCTCTCCAATTTTATAGCTTTCGATCTGAGATTTTAATCATTATGATTTATACTTGTTAGAGGTAGAACGCGGTTTTCCCAAAACGATAACTATTTTAAAACACTATGTTTCCGCAACGATTCTTAAGCTTTCGCAACAAATAAGGTTTTAAAGGGAATAACTTTTTAATAAACCACGATTGAAAATGAACAAATGCAAACTGAGGTTTTCTACAAGTTTTACATGGTTTCAAAGTTTTAAATTTCAAGAAGGGTTTTTAATGAAAACATGGTTTTCGAAAAACACTTCAATGTGACACGCTAGATTCGGCCATAACGTCTAGGCTGGGTTTGGGGTGTTACAATCTACTAACTTTTCTTTAATGGTCTAATTACCATAAGGACCTCAAGTTTTGAATTCCATAGCTATTTGATACTTATAGCTACTAGAACTCAACTTTTGCATTTTATGCAATTGGTCTTTTTCATAATTAAACACATAATCGGTAAAATTTTCTTATCAAAATTTTCATATAACAATCCTATCATAATACAGACCATGCAATAATATTAAAATAAATTTTTTTCTGGCTCAAATTTGTGGTCCTGAAACCACTGTTCCGATTTCACTGAAGATGGGCTGTTACAACTCTCTCCTCATTTGAGAATTTTCGTCCTCGAAAATCTTACCAGTAAAGAGATTTTGATATTGATTTCTATGGTATCCTCTGGTTCCCAGGGAGCCTCTTCTATACCATGTCGTTGCCAAAGAACTTTTACTAAAGCCACCTTTTTGTTTCTTAACTCTTTTGTTTCACTTGCCAAGATTTTGATCGGTTCCTCACTGTAAGTCATATCAGGTTAAATCTCAACTTCTGTCGGAGAAATAACATGTGAAGGATCCAACCGATACCGTTGCAACATAGAAACATGAAAAATATTATGAATTCGATCAAGTTTTGGTGGTAATGGTAACTGATATGCAACAGGTCCGATTCTTTCAGTAATCTCATATGGCCCAATGAATCGTGGACTCAATTTTCTTTTACAGCCAAACTGGAGAACCTTCTTCCAATATGATACTTTCAAGAATACTTTGTCGCTGATCTAAAATTCTATCTCTTTTCGTTTAAGATCAGCATAAGACTTTTGACGATCAGAGGCTGCTTTCAGACTATCTTGAATTACTTTCACCTTTTCTTCAGTTTCACGAATTAAGTCAACTCCATGTATCTTTTTCTCACTAAGCTCTGTCCAATACAATGGAGTTCTAGATTTTCGGCCATATAAAGCCTCGTACGGTGCCATTTTAATGCTGGAGTGATAGCTGTTATTATAAGCAAATTCAACTAAAGGCAAATACCTTTCCTAATTACCTTCAAATTCTAGCACACAACATCGAAGCATATCTTCTAGAATCTGTATTACATGTTTGGATTGTCCATCAATTTGAGGATGGAATGCAGTACTAAAATGTAATTGAGTACACAGAGCTTCTTGCAGTTTATTCCAAAATTGGGACGTAAATCGAGGATCTCTGTCTGAAATAATGGAGACCGGCACTCCGTGCATTCTGACAATCTCAGAAACTTATAATTCAGCTAATCTTTCCAAGGAAAAATCCACACGTATCGGAATAAAGTGTGCAAACTTTGTTAACCGATCGAAAATTACCCAAATAGCATCTTTCTTCTACGGAGACAGGGGTAATCCCGATACAAAGTCCATGGTAATTCTTTCCCATTTCCATTTCGGTATCGTAATTGGCTGTAATAATCCCAAAGGCAACTGATGTTCAGCTTTTACTTGCTGACATATCAAACATTTAGATATAAATTCAGAAATATCCCATTTCATTCTTGGCCACCAGTACATCTTTTTCAAATCATTGTACATTTTGTTACTTCCTAGATGAACAGACATAGTACCATTATGAGCTTCGTTCAAAATCTTCTATACAAGTTCTGAATTCCTCGGTACACATATTCTACCTCTGAATATTACACAATCATTTGACCCAATCTAAAATTCTGAATCAGAATTCAACTCACATTGTACCTGTTTAGCTTGTAGTTCATCATCATTTTTCTGAGCTTCAGAAATCTACTGTAAAAATGTCGGTCTAGCTTTTAACTCAGCTATGATTGAACCATCATCAAATAATGACAATCGGGTATTCATTGCTCGCAAAGAAAATAATGATTTTTTACTCAGAGCATTTGCAACCACATTAGCTTTTCCCGGATGATAGTCAATAACCAAATCATAATCTTTTAAAAATTCAAGCCACCTGCGCTGTCTTAAGTTCAAGTCTTTCTGCGACATCAGATACATCAAACTTTTATGATCAATAAAGATATGACATTTTTCACCAAACAAATAATGCCACCAAATTTTCAGTGCAAACACAATGGTTGTAACACCCCTAACCCGTAACCATCGCTAGAATAAGGTTAAGAGGCGTTACCGGACATTCTGGAACTTTTATAATCATTTCACATCATAAGGTACATCATCATCTTAACATAACAAACCATATTCATAGAGTCCCTTAAATAAGTCTACGAGACCTTAAACAAGCATTAGAAAGGGGTCGGGACTAAACCGAGCACATACAAAATTTTTCTGAAAATCAAACATTTTTCAAAGTTATAGAGGTCACACGCCCGTGTGGGTAGGCCGTGTGCTCAGACACACTTGTGTGTCCAAGCCATGGCAAAATAGCGCATACATACTAACTTGTCCACACGGCCGAAGACACGTCCGTGTGATTAATCCCGTGGTCGACACTGACTTATTTCACACGGCCTGTCACATACCCGTGTGTCTGGCCCTTGTGCGAGACTGACTTGTTTAGAATTACAATCTTAAGAGACACGGTCGAGACTGTAACAGTTTGGTTTAGACCCTAGTCAGAATAGTGGTTTCGGAACCACAAATTTGAATCAAAAAATATTTTAATATTATTTTTCGTCTTTGCAGTACATGATTAAGCATGTGTGAAATTTATGTGAATTAATTTATTCGTTTGTGTGATTAATTTGATAAAAGGACCTAATTGTGAAAGATGCTAAAATTAGCATGCCATATGTTAAAAGCAACCTATGTGTCATGTCTTTATAAATGTGGTGGCCTTAAGAAGTAATTAAACCATTATGTGTGATAATGGACATAAATGGCCTTAATGAATATAAATTTTATATGTTAATTAAAAGGCTAAACTAGTAAGTGATTAAATAAGGTGATTATAATAAAAACAAAGCTTAAACATTTAGTCATTATGTGTGTTCAACCACCAAAAATAAAGAAAGGAAAGCAGGGTTTGAGCTCTCTTGGTATTTGGCACACATTTTGGCTAGATTAAGGTATGTTTTGCTTCGGTTTTTGATAATTTCTACGTTTTTGTAATCGTTGCTTCGAATACTTCAAAACCCATGCCTTAATTTTGTGAATTGATGATGATTTTGAGATGTGCCATTGATGAATTCATGAGTTTTATGATGTTTGAGGATGAAATATGAAATATATGTGTTAGATTAACATAGTTTGTCTTTGGATTTTTGATGAATTTGAGTAATTTGGACTAAATTGAGAAAATAATATTTTGAGGGATTAAAATGTGGAAAAAATGAAATGTATTGACTTGTATGAAGTTTGTGAAAATTCGGCTAGGCATGGGCAACATGAAATTTTGTGTATTTTGTGATTTTATGAAATAGGGACTAAAATGTCAAAATGTGAAAATATGAGGGCTAAATTGTAAATTACCCTAAATGAGTGTTTTTGGATTTAATTGAATGAATTGGTGAATAAATGAGTTAAATTTGAATATGTATAGATCAAGAATCGAAGAAAATGGATTTAGATCGTGGAAAGTAATTGAGTAGCCGAATTCGTCTGCTTATATCCGAATCCGAGGTAAGTCTATATAAAATAAATGTATTTGAATTGGCTTATTTATGTATCTATGAAATTCATTTGTGATGAATGAGTAGGAGATGTTATACACATGGAAATTGAGAAAGTATCGATCGAGTGACAATATCCGAAAAGTCCCATACGAACCTAGGAATAGATAGGATTCTATATGTCATGACATGGGTTTTCGATATGTGATATCGTGTAAGACCACATCTGGGATGTTGGAATCGATATGATATTTACGTGTAAGACCATGTCCGGGACATTGGCATCGTATTTAATTCGTGTAAGACCCTGTCTGGGACAGTGGCATCAATATTTGATTACATGTAAGACCACGTCTGGGACGTTGGCATTGTACGATTATTCTGAGTATTTCGAGTATCCTATTTAATTTTGAATGGTTCAACGGGCAATTCTGAGAAACGTAAGACTATGTGGAATCTATAATCGAATCAGGTATGTTTGAAATGTACACATTGTATGAGTATCAAAGGTAAGTGTATATATGAACTTACCAAGGTGCAATATGTGCATAGGTTTGATGAAATAAACTTTGATATAGGCATGATTGTGTTATGAGCAAAAGTGATACTTTGAGTTATGAATTGTGGGTAAGAAAGGGCTAAAAAAATAAGCCAAACAAAATGTTATGAATTTGCAATTGAGAAACATTAATGATCTTGTATTAATATGATTATGTGCATTATATGTTAAGTTTATTTGTATATGGCTTACTAAGCTTTTGGAAGCTTACTTTGTGTGTGTGTGTTTTGTTTTATATATCGTTAAAGCTACGAAAGGCTCGAGGATCGTCGTGGATCATCATCACATTATCCAATCACATTTTGGTACCTTATGATCATGTATATATTAAGTATGGCATGTATAGTCTAGTTGAAATTGATTATGTTTGAAATGTGTACAAATAGCCATGTGATATGGCTAAATAATTGTATGTAATGTGAATGAGTAGTCATGTTATATGATGCATAGTTTGGTATGGTTCAATGGTTAATGAGATGATCATATTAATGGTATGTTTTATGATGCAAAGTTAGCATATTGTTGATGAAAGGTTGTTATAAAGAAATGGTATGTTTTGGTTAGTTTATACTTAAAATGCTTGTAATGAGAATGATGTAAAGGTTGCATAAGATGGTGTGTTTGAAATGTTCTTGAATGGGTAGAATAGATGGACAATTTGGTATGTTTTGGTTGCCATAAATGTTTGGAATGATGCTTGTATGTGCTTGTAGGGTTAGCCCAAGTGTGGGTGGCAATTTGACCTTGCAAATGGCCTATAATTGCCCACACGGTTGAGCATACGTCCTTTGTGGTTGTATTTCAAAACAAGTCAGATTCGACCATGGGCTGGACACACGGGCATGTGACTGGCCGTGTGATGCAAGTCAGGCTCGACCACGGGTGAGGCACACGAGCGTGTCACAGGCTGTGTGGTCAAGTCAGTATGTATGCCCTATTTTGGCACGGCTCGAGCACATGGGCGTGTCTGAGACCGTGTGAGGCACACGGTCTACCCACACGGGCGTGTGACCTCTATAACTTTGAAATAAAATTTTGTATGATCCCTGTTTAGTCCCGACCCCTTTCTAATGCATGTTTAAGGTCTCGTAGACCTCATTAAGGGACTATATACTTGTATTCTGTTATAATATGACAATGATATATGTATTGATGAGTAATGTTCGTAAAAGTTTCCGATCGTCCGGTAATGCCTCTTAACCCTAGACTGGTGATGGTTACGGGTTAGGGGTGTTACATTTTATTGGTATCAGTGCTACGGTTTAGTTGATTCTAGGACTAACGTAGCGTATGAGAGTCTAGCTATACATGCCATATATACAAATTGTGATAGTGTGATGAATCCTGACATGTAAAATGTGTTTTCGTATAGTAAATGGATCCTGAAAGAGCCGTAGCTGACGATGTTGAAAGTAATGTGCCTACTCCCGCTGAAGGGACAGTGCCATCTGATTCGAGACCGGCTACTAGCGGTCAGGAAGGAGAGGCTAAACAAGCCTTGTTCTAAATGATGAATGAATGGTTCACTCAATACGTTAGATCAAATCCGGCTATTTCATAACCTTCGCCCCCATCCAATCTTCCTCAGACATCTACTGTACCTCCGGTTATGAATTTAAATCAGTTAAATAAGCCTCCAGTCGATAAAATTCGTAAATATGGGGCCGAAGAGTTCAAGGCTACTAGTGATGATGATGCTGAGAGAGTTGAGTTTTGGCTTGAAAACACAGTCCGAGTGTTTGAGGAAATGTCATTGACCCCAGAAGAATGCATAAAATGTGTTGTTTCTTTGCTACGAGATGCAGCTTATCAATGGTGGAAGACTTTAATTTCTGTTGTTCCAAAGGAACGTATTACTTGGGATTTCTTCCAGTTTGAGTTCTGAAAGAAGTATATCAGCCAGAGATTTATTGATCAGAAACGAAAAGAATTTTTGGAATTGAAACAGGGATGCATGACTGTCACCGAATATGAACGAGAGTTTTTGAAATTAAGTCAATATGCTCGGGAATGTGTCTCAACTGAAGCGATAATGTGCAAAAGGTTTGAAGATGGTCTGAATGAGGATATCCGTTTGCTAGTTGGAATCATAGAAATAAAAGAATTTGTTGTGCTTGTTGATCGAGCATGTAAAGCTGAGGCACTCAGGCAAGATAGAAGAAAAGCTGAGTCTGAAGCTAGAGATGTGAGAAAGAGATTCTCAAACAAATCATTTCAGTCTGCACCAAAGAAATTCAAAGATGAGCATAGTCGCTCAAAGGCTAATGTGGGACATTCAAATAGAGATCGAGCTAGATCACAGTCGAACTTCAAAGCTCCAGCAACTTCAGTAGCTAGTGTGGGAAATGTCTGATCTGAGTGACCTGGATGTAAGCATTGTGGAAAAAGACATCCGGATAGTTGTAGATTGAATGATCGAGCCTGTTTCAGATGTGGATCATTAGACCATTTCATCCGAGACTGCCTGGAGTCTGTTGAGCAATATTTTGTTCAAAATTCGAGGTCAGACAATGTTTCAGTTAGAGGTAGACCTTCTTGAAATACAAGGAATGTCAGTGGTAGTCAGAGAGCTACAAAAGATACAGTTGCGAGATCTGAAGCTAGGGCACCTACTAGAGCATACGCCATCCGATCCCGTGAGGAAGCTTCGTCTCCAGATGTTATTACGGGTACATTTACTCTTTATGATACTTCTGTGATTGCATTGATAGACCCAGGATCCACTCATTCGTATGTATGCATGAACTTAGTATCCAGTAAAACTTTGCCTGTAGAGTCTACTGAATTTGTTATTAGAGTATCGAACCCCTTAGGTAAATGTGTCCCTGTTGACAAAGTATGTAAGAACTGTCAATTGATGTTTCGAGATGCTTGCTTTCCAGCTGATTTGATGCTATTACCTTTTGATGAGTTTGATATAATTTTGGGTATGGATTGGCTAACATTGCATGATGATGTTGTGAGCTGCAAACGAAAGATTATTGATTTGAGATGTTAGAATGATGAAATAATTCAGATTGAATCTAATGATTTGAATGGGTTACCGGCTGTGATATCAGTGTTGAAAGCTCAGACTTATGTGAAAAAGGGTTGCAAAGCCTATTTTGCCTATGTGATTGATTCAAGAGCAACTGAAAAGAAAGTTGAATCTGTGCTAGTTGTTTGTGAATCCTCTGACGTATTCCCTGAAGAACTACCGGGGTTACCTCCGATACGAGAAGTTAAATTCAGTATTGATTTAATGCCGGGAACAGCTCCTATTTCAATAGCTCCGTATAGAATGGCACCAACAAAATTGAAAGAATTAAAGTCACAGTTGCAAGAGTTGACCGATAGAGGATTTGCACGACCGAGTTTCTCACCTTGGGGTGCTCCTGTCCTATTTGTGAAAAAGAAAGATGGCACGATGAGAATGTGCGTTGATTACCGTCAGTTGAACAAAGTGACAATAAAGAACAAATATCCTCTGCCGAGAATTGATGATTTGTTTGATCAGCTTAAAGGAGCCACTGTGTTTTCAAAGGTAGATATGAGATCGGGATATTATCAGTTGCGAGTAAAAGATTCAGACATTCCGAAAACTGCGTTCAGAACGAGGTACGGGCATTATGAGTTTTTAGTTATGCCTTTCGGACTAACGAATGCTCCTACTATTTTTATGGATTTGATGAACAGAATTTTCAGACCGTACTTAGATCAATTTGTTGTTGTATTCATTGACGACATTTTGATTTATTCGCATGATGAAATTGAGCATGCTGAACATTTGAGAATTGTGCTTCAAACTCTGTGAGATAAGAAATTGTATGCAAAGTTCAGTAAATGTGAATTCTGGTTGCGTGAAGTTAGTTTTCTGGGACATATTGTGTCAGCATCTGGTATACGGGTTGATCTGAGTAAAATTTTAGCTATTTTGGACTGGAAGCCTCCGAGAAATGTGTCCGAAGTCCGTAGTTTTCTGGGACTTGCTAGATATTATCGAAGATTTGTAAAAGACTTTTCGATGATTGCTACTCCATTGACGAGATTGCTTCAGAAAGATGTAAAATTTGAATGGTCCGATAAGTGTTAGAAAAGCTTTGATCAGTTGAAAGCCCTTTTGACCGAAGCTCCAGTTTTAATACAGCCAGAATCGGGTAAAGAGTTTGTAATTTATAGTGATGCTTCGTTGAATGGTCTGGGATGCGTTCTGATGCAGGAAGGCAAAGTTATAGCTTATGCCTCGAGACAACTGAAGTCGTATGAAAAGAATTATCCGACACACTATGAAATGTCTTTAAAAGTTTCCGAACTGTCCGGTAAGGCCTTTAACCCTAAACCGGTGATGGTTACGGGTTAGGGGTGTTACAATAAGAATGACATGTTATTGTCTTGATTGTGGTTGTTTGGTTGCATTTACATGCTAGGACTTGTGCCATGTGATGTTGTGTTGATGTGTGCAAGTGAGGGTAGAAAAATGGCTTGGTAAATAGCCTTGTCTTTGTCCGCACGGGTAGACACACGGGCGTGTGTCTAGACCGTGTCTGACACACGGTCTACCCCACAGGCATGTGCTCCGGCCGTGTGTCCCCTGCACCTTAATTGTTACAAAACAGAATGTCTAGAATTGAGCACACGGGCAGAGACATGGGCGTGTGTCTCAGCCGTGTGGCACAAGCAGAGAGCACCCTAATTTGAACACGACCTAAAACACGGGCGTGTCCCAGGGTCACATGGGCGTGTCCCTTGGACCACACGAGCCTGTGAGCCCTGCATCTAGCAAAAATTTTCTAAGTTTTGTAAAAATTTCTAAATTTCTCGATTTTGTCCTGAACCGCTCCCAATACATGTTTTAGGCATCGTAGGCTCGTATAAGGGACTTTATGATCGAATATGAATATTTTTAATTTGGACGCAAATTTTATGACTCAGAATTGTGTGATTGCTTGTGTTATAAGTTCGGTAATGCCTCAAGCCCTATTCCGGCGTTGAATACGGGTAAGGGGTGTTACAGAACTAATTTGCAACATTTCCAATCTTAAAAATAAATTATTGTTAGCGTATGCCCAAAGACCAATCATGAGATGGTTGTAATTACATATTCATTATATCTCGTTATTAATATAAGGCATTTCCATTGTTATTTTAGTTTCTTTTTCTGTGTATATAAATCAATTGATCAATAATATAGTCCTATGATTATTCTAAAAAGGTCCTTAATACTTAATCAAGTATTATTGTGGGCTTTGACAATAATAATACATTGAGACTCATGTGTAGTTGATTGATGAAGAAGTGTCGTAATTGACATAGGGATGTCAAAATCAATACATGAGCATGTGTTAGAGAACAACATACTGGACTGACCCGCCATGAGTATGTTTCTTGGATTATTATGTAGTGACAAATATTACTCATAGTGATAACTATGTATATGATCCTTAGACTTGAGATCATCATTGTCCCAACATCGTGAGCTATATATTTTAATATAGTCAAACGTAGTTGAGCTATAAAGGCTGATGTTGGATATACCATAATCCATGTAGTGGGATATGATAGATCAAGATAGGATTTATCCCTCCTACATAATGGGAGTAATATCTTGGGTCACTTGATGAAGTAAAACTAGAAATGCATGGCCATACTCAAATAAGTTGATATGAGATATCGCACTTATTTATTTAACATAGTCTATTAGAAATATCAAGAAATATGAGATTGGACTTTACAAGTGTGACTATACCATAACTTGTGTAACACCCTAAACCCGTATCCGTCACCGGAATAGGGTGACGGAGCATTGCCGAACTTATAACTCAATTAATCAAACATTTCATGTACATTTCTCATTAAATTCAAAAACTATTAATAAACATTCATATGGTCTCAAATACGAGCCTTCAAGACCTAAAACAATCATTAAAATTAGTTTAGGCTAAACCGGGTACTGAAGAGATTTTTCGGAAAACATATAAATTTTTCAAAGAAATAGGGGGCACACACCTGTATGGCCAGGCCGTGTGTCTCACACGGCCAAATGACATGCCCGTGTCCCAGGTCGTGTGGGCGTTCGAAATGAGGCACACGATCGTGTCCCAGCCCGTGTCCTTACCCGTGTAACTCTCTGACTTGGGTCACACGGCCAGCCACACGCCCGTGTGTTAGGCCGTGTGGACAATTTAATTTTTGAATTTTAGGTGCAGGGGACACACGGCCAAACCACACACCCGTGCGCATGGCTGTGTGTCACACACGGCTGAGACACACGCCCGTGTCTCTAACCGTGTGGACGAAAAATAGGCCATTTTCAGGCCACTTTTCTCACCCAATTGGTCTATCACCTACACAACACCCAAACACATATACAAGCCAATTTATAACTCTCAAATCAATGCCAATACCAAGTTTTATGCATGATATGTCATGACATTTATTCAAACACTCAACTTGCTCATTTTATCACATACTTGCTTAAACGTATTTATACTTAATGTACCAATTCAACAGGTTCAAGAACACACACATATTAAACAATTGTCAAGTCTCATATATACATTCATCAAATATGCTATCAAACAGACAATCTAGATAGATCACTAAAATGACCAATTCATTTACACAAACATTACTTTCAATATAGTATAACATGTCAACAGGGTATTTACAATTATATACATTTACAAAAACTAGTACCCTAGAGCTCACTAAACAAAAAGGACACTATCATTGAATTTGCATCCTAGGTACATGCCAAAACACAAAAAGATAACGTCACTAACATCGAGTACGGGATTCTTGTCGGATGTTTAGCCCAATTCTATTATTTATCTAACCTGCAACATGTAAATCAATTTATCATTAATAGGTTCCATTTATTAGCTAAACACAATTCCAGCTTCCATTAGTATAAATTTCTAACTTATCCAAATAAGAATTCTAATCTCTCGATATTTCAAATAACTTTATCGTAATATCAGTTAACGATGTGGCACCCGGTGCCTAGTGGTAATCCGCAGAAGAGTTTGCGCCCAACGCTAGTCGGATTAACCGACGGTAATGAATATGAGCCTAGCTCTAGTTGGATAAACCAACAATATTTGCACCCAGTGCTAGTTAGATTAACCGACGATAATAATTGTGAGCCCAACTCCAGTTGGATAAACCAACTGTGAATTGAGCCCAGGGCTAGTCGGATTGACCGACGGTTGTGTGCCCAGCACTAGTCAGACAAGCTGACAAATATTGCGCCCAGCACTAGTCGAACGTATCAACGATTATACAATTGTTTACTTCTACATTTTTCGTCATTTATTTCCCTTACAATATTCAATAATACAGATACATTTTATATCGTGAGAAAATTTAACATTACTTAATTTAAATAGTAATTAGAAGTAAAATCAAGTTCGAGTCTACGAACTTACCAAAATAGGACGGATATCTACTTAGTGATCTTTTCCTTTCCTCGGTTGATACTCGCTCTATTCTTCTCTTGATCTATTTTTAACAATTTAACTTAATTAATACCATTCTTTTTTCTACTAATATTAATCAAATTTATATTATAACATTTTACTCACTTCAAGTTATTGTTAGACAATTTCATATCACAACATACTTTATATACATAATGGACTTAGCAAATAAGTCCCAAATTTTCTAGCATAAGAATAGTCCACTAAAACAGTCCCTATACTTCACCAAGTTAACAATTTAAGCTATGTTATTTTGAATGTATAATATTTTAGTCCCTAGGAATTATTACCCATAAAAATCACTACTCACTATGACCAACTTAGTCTACAAAACTTATACTTAAATTATCACCTCAAAGACATTTAATATTCAACAAAATAACCCCAAAGCTTTAAGTTTTCTCATCCATGATAACTTTCATAAATTACATTCACTCTCAAAATTTCAACTTGGGTAAGCTAGTTCATGATCTTAGGATTCCAAAAACACAAAATTCTTGAAATAAGAACCAAGATTTACTAACCAATTTGAGCTTTAAAGCATAAGCAAAATGGCTGAATTTTCTCCCCCCATTTTCGGCATGCAGATAAAAAAATGAAGCTTTCTTCTCTTTTTTTTCACTAAATCTTCTATTTCTTTTCTTTTATTTATTATCTTTACTAAATCTTCTATTTCTTTTCTCTTATTTCACTTACATATATAATAGTTATCCTATTATAATCATTATTGATATCACCTATATATCTATTTTTGTCTCATACACATCCACTAACTCCATTTGAATAATATAAAAATGGGCTATTTACTCAAATAGTCCTTGCATCTATTTCTTCCTCATAATTAATTTAGTCCCTATCAATTAAAATTATCAATTCAATATTCAATTAAGTTCTAAAGTAGTCTCCAAAAATTATAATATTAATATATTTAAACCCAACACACAAAGGCGGAGTCCCGAAAGTATGATTTTCAACAACCCTTACTTTCGGTTCGTTACAACTTGTGTTCAATCTAGATATAAAGGATAAAATGATATGATAAAAGAAAAGTTTATCACAGAAAGGTTATGTCGAATCATAACTTCTTGTAACTTGGGTAGCAATGATGCATTGCTAGATGCCACTCATTGCTTGTAACATTATAAATCTTCTAGTGTTACTACTAACGTTATAAGAACCAATAGGGTCACACCCTATGGTTAAAGCGAACTTACTTTACACCAATAGAATGGGCGTATACCCACCTACATAAATATATGGCAGATTTTTACCGTTAGCAGATAAGTATCGCCTAGCAGACAATATCTGTAACATCCCGAAATTGGGCCTAGGAGAATTGGGCCTATTGGGCCCAGAGCGTAGGAACATTTTAGAATTTTTGGGAATATGGGAATGGCATTATTTCAAGTTGGACCTGTTACGAAGGTGATTTTGGAAGGTTACGGGGTGTCTATGAAGTCCCGGGTTCAAGTTAGGCCATATGAAAAATTTTCATTTTTGGCCTTTTAGTGGATAGGGCTGATGGCAGTAGGACTTAAGAATAATTGGGTGCATTTAGGAGACAAAAGGAGTCTAGTGGCAAGGTGGCTGTGGCGTCATTGGCAGAGCAAGGAGGGAAGGAGTTCGAATCCCACAGATGGCAAGTTGGAGGCTTTTATTTTGCTCAAGAGATGACAAGAGGTTGTGTTGGAATCAAATACTGATGGAGGAGTGTTTGAATTGGTCAAGGTGGTTGGGTAATTTCGAATGGGAGATGTAGAGTGAATTGGGGAGAGATTTATGGAGGAAATCATGGGATTGAGGTGTAGGAAGTGGTGGCCGAAAGTGGTGGCCGAAAGTGGGGGTCTAGTAAAAGAGAATTTCAGCTGAGTAAGGGTGCCTTGAATATCATTTTCGGCTTTGAGAGTGAGAGAGTGCTGAATTTCTCTAGCTCTCCCTAGCATTTTCGCATTTTGGTCACTTTTCTTTTCTAGGCATTTCGGGTCTTTTTGTCTTCAATTCTTCCTTACCAAAACCTCAACTTCATTATTCCTCTCTTTTCAATTTCTTTCAAAACTCTCTTCTTTTCTCATGATTGCCTAAACTTTGATTGGCGGAATTCTTTTCTGACATTTTTCTTCTAGTAGCCGAACCTTACCTACACCAACATATTCATCATGTGTTCTCTAATTGGTAAGCCTCTACTCTCTCATTCTTATTTTCTCTTTGAATTATTCTTCTCTCCTCTCACATTTTCTCTCTTGGGTTCACCATAGCCGAAACCTCTCTTCTTCTTCATTATTCTTCATTTCGATTTGTACTCCATAGCCAAATTTTGATTCTTTTGGTTTGATGCTTGTGTCGAATCTCTTCTTCCCATTCGACTTATCTCTAGTCTAAGGTAATGGTTGTTTCTTTCTCTACTCCCTTCTTTTCTCTCTTATTTCTCTTTTAAAGCCGAAACTTTCATCTTGACTTTTGTGGTTAGGCCAAATCTTTTCTTCCCTGGTACTTCATCTATCGTTCCCTATTCGATCAAGCTTAACTTCTTCTCTGTTCATTCAACATCCGAGTATCGGTAAGTGAGTATATCCTCTTCCTTTTAATTAATCTCTCTTATTCTCTTATTCTCTAATAGTCAATTACTCCTTTTGTTCATGCTCTTTGATGGCCGTACGGTAACCCCTTGGTGTGGTGATTGTGGGTTTAGCTAATCGAGAGTTCTTTATGGATGCAAGTGATAGCCAGGTTGTGAGGGAAGTAGGTAGAGTGCCTATTGGAAGTGGACCCGTAGCCCCTACTCCCAAGTTTAAGCGGTGTAGGGTGTCAGCGATTCGGGACTTTCCACTCTGTTGCGGAAGGGCGTCGGCATCTGGTTTGGATAGACAAATCGCAGTTGCTCGCTCTAGTGAAGGCAAGTGTTAGTAAATCGTATAGTTAGGTGTTTGGATTAAAGATCTTCCCTTTAATTGTGATAGAGTTAATTGTGTGTTATGGTTGGTATAGGTGATGACGATCGTGAGTACTCTTCGTAATCAGGTGTGTAATCTCACACCCATTTCGATGATGAATGCTTGTGGTGCTTTTAGAATCGGCCCAAAAGCCGAAAAGTCGCAAAACCGACAATTGTGACCATTCGAGCGTGCGAGCGCTCGTAGTGGTAAATTGAGATACGAATGATGGCATTAAGTCGTTGAGAGCTTCACGAGCACTCTCACAAAACTGAGGCTGTAATGGGCCTGACCGAGCCGAAATGGGCCAAATGGGCCTAATGGGCTATCCGGCCCACTTGGGCAAAATTGTAAGAAAATTATCAAATGATAGGTTCTATTGTGAAATCTACGAAACTGTGACCAAAACCATGTGTATTGGGCCACACGAGTGTGTGGGCCCGTTTGGGCCTGAAATGGATTTCAGGCCCAGTAGCTCCGTAGAGACCCAAACAGGGTCCTGTGTCGCTCGAGCCGAAATACCCCTGGTGGGTAAAATTACTGTTATACCCTTGAGGGTTGATTAGTAGGTGGTGAGTATTTTGTTTAACTGGTTATGATGGTAATTTATTTCACACATCATTTTTGATATATGCTTTGCATACATGACATTCTGCATGGGATTGGGATATTGATGATCGGAGGAAGTGTATTCTGGTGGCTCCGCCACATTCTGTTCTGGTGGCTCTGCCACATTCTGTATAGTGGCTATGCCACGTATATTCTGTTATTCTGGTGGCTCCGCGACAAATTCTGTGATTAGCAGCTTGTCTGCATATTGGTGTGTAGGGTCGGTGGGTTGACTTGGTCCCGCTGGTGTGTGTAGGGCGTGAATGCGGGGTGTGTAGTGGATGGATTATTAGGTTAGGCTGCATACATTATCTGCTTTATCATGTTTATAGGGCTAAGGCCCAGTCTATTACTGAATAGGGCTTCGGCCCGATGCCGCTCTCAGATGGGCTCGTGCCCGCCATCGACCGATTGAGGATTACACACTGAGTTCTCGTAACTCACCCCTCTACTTTAACCTTGCAGATGATCCCCAGCGTTAGAGGATTTGGAGCTGCGGAGGACTCTGTGGTGGCCATACATCGGGAATATTTCTCGTGAACTTAGTAAATTCAATTTTTACCTTATTTCAAGTCTATTTATTTCGGGTTAATATTTTGTAATAAGGCCGTTGGTTTATTTTCTTTTAAGTTTTCATTAATAACTGTTAAACTTATAAATACGTGGTTTTCTTAAAATGACAATAACTGTTTTCAAAATATCACATTTCCGCAATTCACTGAATCTGATTTCTGTTATAAACAAAGTTTTTGGAAATAATAACAATAATGTTTTTTTACAAGAAAACCATAACAACAGATCTGAATTTCACAAACAACAAAGCTCGAAATTTCACAAAGAATACGAACTTTTTAACGAACGCATAGTTTTAAACAACCCTTCTATGTGTCATGCTAGATCCGGTCATAACGTCTAGGCCGAGTTTGGGGTGTTACAGTATCATCTAGTGAACAATATTACCAGGCGGATACGATTCGAAACTTTTTTTTCCAAAGTTAATATTTATGGAAGTTAGTATTCTTTTAGAAAGAATACAATTTCAATATCTTCCATTATTTTCTCTAAAAAGTAAAAGGGGAATTATTTCATTTTTAATATACATGACTTTAATAAAAGGAAAACAATCCCGGATTAAGCTGAAGGGGTTAAGAAATTAAAATTAGGTCTAGCAGCCAATTTTTTAAGGGCTCTCTAAAAACATCAAAGAGTTATATTGCTCGTCCTTGACTAGGTGGACTACGTAGAGGCAGAGACATTTTTATTGCGCCTTGGATTGACATCGTTCAAAGGGATCAAACCAACAGCATTATTTGTTGGTTTTCATATTGAAAAAGGTATATTTTCAACCCTATTTTGACCCGACTCGTTTCTTGTATATGTATCTACAATTGATGATCGTTGGAATAATTTTTTCGCTGCACCACAAGGCGTACCGGCGATCCAAAAGTGGTACCAGAGTCACTTGTACAATATGGTTTCAAGATCAAAATTATTGGTTGATGTGATTGTATGAAATACATGATGTCTGGTTTGTTCTAATCAATATGTTATATATATGATACATGCAATATGTTTAATAAACCTATGTGATTATATGTTTGTCTCAATCACTGATTAAATGCTAATAATTATTTTTTTGTAACATCCTTAAATAGGGGCTATTATGTTTGAACTGTTTGCATGTGTATGGCTTGGTTGTGATATTAATTGAGACGTTTTAGGGTCTAGGTATAAGCCAAGGTTAGGCTCGAACTATAGGAAAATTTTTATTTTTAAGTTTTAGTTAAGGGGAGCTGAAGTAGCTAGGGGTTAAGAATATTTTGTTGTAAACTTTAGCACAAGAATTTCCTTGGTAAAGTGGCAAGGAGGCGCCACTTAGGGCCTTGAGCAGTGACGCCACAAGCGGGGAAGGAGGCTCGAGTTCGAGCAAATGGAGATCCCATTTTTGCTTATTATTTTGACGCCAAGGCGAGGAAGAGTTGTGATCACTCAAACTCGCCGGATAATCATGTTGAGCAAGTCAAACTGATTTGAGCGGGTGGAGAAGAGAGAATTTAGGAGTTTGAATAATTCAAACTCATTTGAATGGTTGGCTATGAGGAGTTGGAAGAGGTTGCCGAAATTTGAACTCTAGTGTGAGGAGGAGTAATCGGTTGGAAGACTGGGGGAGGGAGTGCCGAAATTCCTTAGTGACATTTTCAGCTAGTGAATGCCTTGGAGCATTCGGTTGTGTGCTAAAGCCGAAACCCCCTTAGCCTTGTCGATTTCTCCCTTAATGCACCATGTTGAAGCAAAAGCCAAAAGCACTTTAGGCTCTTGCCGATTTCTTTCTTAGGCATTGAGTCGAATCCCCATTTGAACTCCTCTCTCATTTTCTTTGAAGCCGAAACATTCTTATTTCCAAACCTCACTCCATTTTGCTCTCTAACTCTCATTTGGTGTGACCGAATCCTCTTCTTCCTTAAGTCACTCTTTACCATTGTTTCTCTCATCTTCTTCTCACCATCATTCAAACCGAATACTTCCCTTCCATTCTCTCATTTCATGTTAGCCGAATCTCTTTTGATTTCCTACCTTAATCCATAGCCGAATCACCTTGATCACTCTACCCCATTGCCGAAATCTCTTTACTCTCCCCTTCTCATTCTAACTATTGGCCGAATATCAATCAAGCAGAGATCTCCCTTGATTTCTTCTCTAATCGGTTTGGAATAGGTAAGTCTGTCATGACCGAATCTCCTCTATTCTCACTTTCTTTTCTCTGTCGACTCACATGGGACAAAAGCCGAATTTCGGCATTTGTTGACATGATTCCTAACCATCTTTGGAATCGATTTCTTCTAGGATCTCCGGGATTTTGAAGCAGTGGATCGGGGTTATTTATTCTCTGTCAATCGGTCTCAGTAAGTCAGTGGTAAGGAAGCATATCAATTCAATCTTCCTCTTATTTGTTTGAAAAGCCGAAGGCTATTAGTGATCTTGTTTAGTCTTGGCCGATTGTAGGGAAGACGTGTTATCGAGTGCTTCGGGATTTGATTTAAGCGCGAAGGCGATGAAAAGGGGATCTAGTGCGTTAGATTGGGATCTTCGGATTCGATGTCGCGTTAGTAACTGTGTGTGTAACTTACACACTTCATAATCATTGTAAACTTGTTAATAACCTAAACTATGTTTAAAATCTGAATCTAGAGATTTCGATATGATACCTTTATGGGTATGAGCAAGGATTTCGGGTAAGTCCATTTTGTTGAGATTACGGCACATGATTTCTGATGATAATATCTATGTATGTTCGATATATGTCTAATGATTAAGCATGATGGCATGATTTGTATGTGCATTGCATTATTGTGGGTGATATGAGAGGAGGGGAAGATTGATATCTGTGACTTTGGGTCACTGGTGGTTTAGCACCACCGGTGGTTTGGTACCACATTGATTTCGTGACTTTGGGTCACGGAGGTTTGGCACCTCATAGTGACTTGTCCCAGTGGTTTAGCACCACAGTGGGTTGGCCCCACATTTGATAAAACGGGATTGTCACTAGTGATTTGGTATCACAACGTGGGTTGGCCCCACATATGGATTATTCGTGACTTTGGGTCACCAAAGGGTTTGGCACCACATTATTATTGATATCGGTGACTTTGGGTCACCAGGTGGTTTGGCACCACCAAAGTGGTTTGGTACCACACGGGTAGAAAACGGAGTTGTGGATGGCTAGGTTTGGGTGCATGATGTGTTTGCTTGATTATGATTTGTGTAAGCATGTTGCAATAATCGGGAGGGGGATTATGCACTGAGTCTTGGTGACTCACCTTCTCCTTTATCTTTTCAGGTGGTTCGTAGATTTCGGATGAGGAGCCGGGTGAACTTGAGGTGACCATGCGATAATTGCTTCGGTTTTACATAGACATTTGATTTGGGTATTTTACTTTAAATTCTAGTTTTTATTTGGGTTTGTAACAAGGCCTTTAAATTATGTTTTGGATTATTTTATCTGCTTTGGATTTGGTTTTAAATATGACTAAGTAATTACTTGATTTGCTTTAATAACTTTGATAATCAAAGTTTTCAAACTAAGCTACATAACGAGTTTTCTAAACTCTACCATCGGGTAATACAATTCACATGATTTCAAAGCAACTTAACATTTTCCACTATACATACATTAGTTTTCCCCAAACACAAGCAATCAAAGAGTTTTCACCAAAAATAAACCGGTAACCTATTTTCTTCGAATCGTTTTCACTCTGTGACATGCCAGATTCGGTCGTGGTGTGTTGATCGGGTTTGGGGTGTTACAATTTTGGTATCAGAGCCAGGTTCAATAGCTCGGCTGTGGGCCCGAGGCCCAAAATGTTTTAAGATAAGGTTTCATAGAGTTTTACTGGAAAAATGTATGGTTTAGCATGGCACCGAGTCTCCGGCACCGATCCGCCCAAGTAAGTACCCTTAACTGATGGTTGCATATGATTATGATTATGATGATATATGTTATGGACGACTAGTGATAGTGGACTACCCTAGAGACTGGAACCTATATGACTCTGTGACTCGCGAAAACAAAACTCTGTAATAGAAACTGTTCATAAGACTGTGCCTTAATAATAGTGGAATAAAGACTGACGCATAAAACTTTTAAATCAAATAAGTCGAGACGTTAGACATGAGCACTCGAGGTCGTGGTCGTGTCTGGCGTGGACGCGGTCGGGAGTAGGATGATCGTGTGCAAACCAGGTGGGATCAGTGTCGGGGTCAAAGAATGAGATGCCACCACCACCACTAGTTAGCTGGTGTTGAGTACCGGGGATCGAGACGGGATGATACGATGACGCGGCGATCTTGCGAGTTCTTGAGAGGGTGGCTGGAGTAGGTGGAGGCACGGGAGCTCGGAATCAGATATCGAGCGACTTCGAGCCAATGGAGTCGAGGTATTCCGAGGTGTTTTAGTGTGGCGCCCAATATGGTGAGTATTGGTTGGAGACGACGGAGCGTATCATGGACGACTTGGATCTAATCTGCTTGAAAACCGAAAGGGATAGTGTCGCTCCTTCGGATGAGTCATACCAGTGGTGGCTCACGGTTCGGGATAGTCTTTGCAGCGGATGATCTCACGTGGGACTATTTTAAGGCGACATACCGTAAGAAGTATATTGGGTCGATTACATTGATGCGCAGCGGAAAGGCGTTTAGAGACCGGTTCGGGGAGTAAGTCCGTGACGGAGTACGAGGCGCAATTCTGTTAAGGTTGAGCCAAGATGCTCGAGGTATCGTGGCTACGAGCACGAGCGATGTGTCGTGAGTTCTAGGACGGATTGAGGATGAGTTGAGATCTGCGGATTGCTCCACAAAGCGGGAGTGAGAGTTTGCCGTGTTAGTAGAAAAGGCTAAGATAGCCGAAGGGTAAAGGAATCGTGAGGCGAATCGGGACAGGAATAGACATAAGAGAGGTTTTGGATCATCAGGTCGGTCGGTAATTCTCGAGAAAGGGCTAGGCATGGTGGGCCAAATCAATCCGGAGGCTTTCATCGCTAATCGGGGTCCAGCGCAGTGTATCGGTGGAGGAAATTGAGGTGAGCCCAAATTTGACTATGGAAGAGGAACCAGTGCAGATTCTAGATCGGGATGTGAAGGTTTTGCGCAAGAAGTCAGTTTTTTTGGTAAAGGTGTTGTGGCGAAACCATGGCGTGGAAGAAGCTACGTGGGAACCAGAGAGGATGTGATGAGACAAAGAATACCCTCAACTCTTTTGACTGGGTAATTTCGAGGCCGAAATTATTTTTAAGGGGGGTAGAACTGTAACATCCTTAAATAGGGGCTATTATGTTTGAACTGTTTGCATGTGTATGGCTTGGTTGTGATATTAATTGAGACGTTTTAGGGTCTAGGTATAAGCCAAGGTTAGGCTCGAACTATAGGAAAATTTTTATTTTTAAGTTTTGGTTAAGGGAGTTGAAGGAGCTAGGGGTTAAGAATATTTTGTGGTAAACTTTAGCACAAGAATTTCCTTGGTAAAGTGGCAAGGAGGCGCCACTTAGGGCCTTGAGCAAATGGCGCCACAAGCGGGGGAAGGAGGCTCGAGTTCGAGCGGAGATCCCATTTTTTCTTATTATTTTGACGTCAAGTCGAGGAAGAGTTGTGCTCACTCAAACTCTGTCGGATAAGCATTGAGCAAGTCAAACCCGATTTGAACGGGTGGAGAAGAGAGAATTTAGGAGTTTGAATAATTCAAACTCATTTGAATGGTTGGCTATGAGGAGTTGGAAGAGGTTGCCAAATTTGAACTCTAGTGTGAGGAGGAGTAATCGGTTGGAAGATCGGGGAGGGAGTGCCAAATTCCTTAGTGACATTTTCTGGCTAGTGATGACCTTGGAGCATTCGGTTGTGTGCTAAAGCCGAAACCCCCTTAGCCTTGTCGATTTCTCCCTTAATGCACCATGCTGAAGCAAAAGTCGAAAGCACTTAAGGCTCTTGCCGGTTTCTTTCTTAGGCATTGAGCCGAATCCCCATTTGAACTCCTCTCTCATTTTCTTTGAAGCCGAAACATTCTTCTTTCCAAACCTCATTCCATTTTGCTCTCTAACTCTCATTTGGTGTGACCGAATCCTCTTCTTCCTCAAGTCACTCTTTACCATTGTTTCTCTCATCTTCTTCTCACCATCATTCAAACCGAATACTTCCCATCCATTCTCTCATTTCATGTGGGCCGAATCTCTTTTGATTTCCTACCTTAAGCCATAGCCGAATCACCTTGATCACTCTACCCCATTGCTGAAATCTCTTTACTCTCCCCTTCTCATTCTAACTATTGGCCGAATATCAATCAAGCAGAGATCTCCCTTGATTTCTTCTCTAATCGGTTTGGAATAGGTAAGTCTGTCATGACCGAATCTCCTCTATTCTCACTTTCTTTTCTCTGTCGACTCACATGGGACAAAAGCCGAATTTCGGCATTTGTTGACATGATTCCTAACCATCTTTGGAATCGATTTCTTCTAGGATCTCCGGGATTTTGAAGCAGTGGATCGGGGTTATTTATTCTTTGTCAATCGGTCTCAGTAAGTCAGTGGTAAGGATGCATATCGATTCGATCTTCCTCTTATTTGTTTGAAAACCCGAAGGCTATTAGTGATCTTGTTTAGTCTTGGTCGATTGTAGGGAAGACGTGTTATCGAGTGCTTCGGGATTTGATTTAAGCGCGAAAGGCAGTAAGGAAAAGGGGATCTAGTGCGTTAGATCGGGATCTTCGGGATTCAGTAATCGCGTTAGTAACCAGGTGTGTAGCTTACACACTTCATAATCGTTGTAAACTTGTTAATAACCTAAACTATGTTAAAAGCCGAAACTGTGTAGATTTCGATATGATACCTTTATGGGTATGAGCAAGGATTTCGGGTAAGTCCATTTTGTTGAGATTACGGCACATGATTTCTGATGATAATATCTATGTATGTTTGATATATGTCTAATGATTAAGCATGATGGCATGGTTTTTATGTGCATTGCATTATTGTGGGTGATATGAGAGGAGGGGGAAGATTGATATCTGTGACTTTGGGTCACCAGTGGTTTGGCACAACCAAAGGTTTGGTACCACAGATTGATTTCGTGACTTTGGGTCACGGAGGTTTGGCACCTCATAGCGACTTCGTCCCAAAGGGTTTAGCACCACAAAGGGGTTGGCCCCACATTTGATAAAACGGGATTGTCGCCAAAGATTTGGTATCACAACGTGGGGTTGGCCCCACATATGGATTATTCGTGACTTTGGGTCACCAAAGTGGTTTGGCACCACATTATTATTGATATCGGTGACTTTGGGTCACCGGTTTTAGCACCACCAAAGTGGTTTGGTACCACACGGGGTAGAAAACGGAGTTATGGATGGCTAGGTTTGGGTGCATGATGTGTTTGCTTGATTATGATTTGTGTAAGCATGTTGCAATAATCGGGAGGGGATTATGCACTCGAGTCTTGGTGACTCACCTTCTCCCTTATCTTTTCGTGTGGTTCGTAGATTTCGGATGAGGAGTCAGTGAACTCGAGGTGACCATGCGATAATTGCTTCGGTTTTACATGGACATTTGATTTGGGTATTTTACTTTAAATTCTAGTTTTTATTTGGGTTTGTAACAAGGCCTTTAAATTATGTTTTGGATTATTTTATCTGCTTTGGATTTGGTTTTAAATATTACTAAGTAATTACTTGATTTGCTTTAATAACCTGATAATTAAAGTTTTCAAACTAAGCTACGCAACGAGTTTTCTAAACTCTACCATCGGGTAATACAATTCACATGATTTCAAAGCAACTTAACATTTTCCACTATACATACATCGGTTTTCCCCAAACACAAGCAATCGAAGAGTTTTCACCGAAAATAAACCGGTAACCTGTTTTCTTCGAATCGTTTTCACTCTGTGACATGCAAGATTCGGTCGTGGTGTGTTGACCAGGTTTGGGGTGTTACATTTTTTATGCCTACTGAGTTTTATATATAATTTGTTAAGTGTTAACATATTTGTCATAAGGCAATGGAGTTTTTGTTATTTGTAGTTAATAGTTAACTTGCTCAAAAATTTGGAACAAAACTTGTTCCAGAATGAAGACTTATAGATCTTAAGTTTGAGAATATTCTGTTTTTGAAAAATATTTGATTTTTGGTAAAAAAATTAATGTTTTTCCCACAAATATCTAAGTGCAATTTCTTATTTTCCGCCACTTGACCCCGTAGGGGGCTCCGCCTCGTGACCCCCACAAGGGGCTTTACCCTTTGACCCCTTTGCATATGCAACATTAATTGTTAGGACAATATTGTAATTCACATTAACAATTGACTGAATAAATATATATATTGTTTGCTATGGTTGATATGCACGGTGTTTGAAAGGCATGGTTATAGCCCGATAGCCCATTTAATTTATAATTTACAAGGGTTCTAGTTTTATAAATCGACCTGTGTGTTGTGCCTTTCTATTTTTCTCTTGCATTTCTTTTCCCATCTTACTCCCTCGTATGTAAAATGAGTTTTTATAATTGTAAATCACACGAACAACTGCAGACTAGAGGAGATGAACGTTAGAATACATAAAGTATGAAAGAAGCTTGTGAAGTAACTTACATCCTTAGGATTCCTTTCAGTTCTCTCATTGGCTGGGGAGGGACCACCTTAGTTTTATGGGCTATAACTATTGCATTTATTTATTGCTTTATATTATTCATATTAATGATACAATGAATGATATGCATGTATGTTATAGTATATTGATACAATCAAAATAAATAAATAAATAAAATGGATTAAAGTTGAACATTAATGGTGAGATGAATTTTATTTAAAAAACCCTCAATAAAATATTAAGTTAATATTGCCTCTCAATATTTACCCTCGTTAAAGCCTCGACCGATACAAAGTGGGTTCTGCTAAAGTAAAGTACTTGTATCTATCTTGGTCAAACGCGAAGAATAAGCAAGTGATATTCGTCAGTTATAATATTGGTTAATAACTTAACTAGGTTACTCTAATAGGATTAGAAACCTAGATGCAAGAGATTTGAATGATCATGAGATGATTGGGACAAGAGTTGTTCACAAAATAAAGAGTTACATATGATGTAATTAGCTAGTGTTTCATACCTAAATATGGATCTTTACCTACTAGAAAACTTTAGAGAAAAGACTTTTCGAAAATAATATCTGAGGGTTATTAATTTTGAATAAAATAGTGGAAGCATCTCTTAATAAAGTCCTTTTAAATTTTTATAATAAACTTGGTAAATTTACTCATAAGCATGTTTTATTATTGTAGATTTATTATGGAAAAAAACACAAACTCTTTATCATTGTGATCTATCTTTGAGAAGGACAAGTTGAACGGCTTGAATTTCCTTGACTAGTTCCGTAACTTGAGGATTGTCCTCAAACAAGAACGAAAATTATATGTCATTGAAGAACTCATTCCTAATAAACCTGCAGGCAATGCCTCTAGAGTTGACAAGGATGCTTATAAGAAGCATATTGATGATATGTTAGACATAGGATGTTTAATGCTTGCCACCATAACTCCTGAGCTTCAAAAGCAACATGAGGCTATGGTTACTTAAGATATGATCAAGCACGTCATGAGAGGTATAAGAACTCTAAAGCTCTGTTTTGATGAAAGATGGTGGAGGGAACTCTTGTGGGAACTCACATTCTCAAGATGACAGGCTATATTGAAAACCTTGAAAAACTCGGATTCCCTCTAGGTGTGGAATTGGCCACCGATGTTATCCTGCAATCATTTCCGAATAGTTTTACCCAATTTGTCCTCAATTTTAATATGAATGAAATTAACAAGACTTTTCCATAGTTACTTAGCATGTTACAAATTGTTGAAAGTAACATGAAAAAGGTTGGACCTAAGCCCATTTTGATGGTCTATAAGGACAAGGGCAAAGGAAAGCTTCATGCAAAGGAAAAGCCTAAAGGTAATGGCAAGACCAAACCTAACCAAGAAAAGACTGCACTGAAACCTAAATGAGGAATTTCTAAGGAACATTGGAAGAGGAACTGCCCTACCTATCTTGAAAAGGTCAAGAAGGAAAAGGAAAGAGGAGTGTCCACTTCAAGTATTTATGTTATTGATATTAATTTAACAATGTCTATTTCTTGGTTATTTGATATCAGTTGTGGTTCTTATGTTTTCACCTCTGTAAAGGGACTATAAAGGAGTAGGAATCTGGCTAAAAGAGATGTGGACCTATGAGTTTGAAATGGAGCAAGAGTTACTGCATTAGCTGTAGGAACACATATTTTATCATTGCCTAGTAGACTTGATTTATGTTTAGAGGATTGATATTTTGTGCCCAATTTGACTAGAAACATAATTTCAATTTCTTGTTTAGACAAAGTTGGTTTTGAGATAATTATTAAGAATAATTGTTGTTCATTTTATCTTGATAATGTTTTCTATAGTTCGACACAATTAGTAAATGGCCTCTACATTTTAAATCAAGATATGCCCATTTATAACATAAATACTAAAAGATCAAGAATAAATGACTCTAATCAAACTTATCTTGGCATTTACGTTTGGGCCATATAAGTGAGAAGCGCATATCAAAGCTCCATAAAGATAGATTTTTGGATTCTTTTATTTCCAACAAATTGATATATAAGAGTCTTGCTTGTTGGGTAAAATGACTAAAACTCTTTTTAATAGTAAAAGTGAGCGAGCTAGTGATTTATTAGGTTTTAATACATAGTGATGTATGTGGACCAATGAACACAAAATCCAATGGAGGTTTTAAATACTTCATCACTTTCACTGATGATTTCAGTATAAATGGGTATATTTATCTTATGCGCCATAAATCTAAAGCCCTTGAAAAGTTCAAGTTGTTTACAAATGAAGTACAAAATCAACTAGGAAAAAGTATTAAGATACTTCGATCAGATCGAGGAGGAGAATACTTAAGCTTAGAGTTTGATGAGTTTTTGAAGGAATGTGGGATTGTCTCACAACTTACACCTCCCAATACTCTACAATGGAATGGAGTTTCTAGAAGGAGAAATAGAACAGTGTTAGACATGGTTCGATCAATGATAAGTCATGTTGATTTTCCTACTTCTTTTTGGGGATAAGCACTTGAGAGCTGCCTTCACACTAAATCGTGTTTCATCTAAATCGGTTCAAAAGACACAATATGAGATATGGACTGGGAAGCGTCCTAGTATGTCTTTTATGAAGATTTGGGGTTGTGAAGCTTATGTTAAACATTAGAAATTCATAAAGCTCGAACCCAAAACCTTAAAATTGCATCTTTGTGGGATATCCTAAGAAAACTAAAGGATATTATTTCTTCTGTCCTATTGAGAAACAAGTGTGTAACAGCCCGATTTAGGGGCTAGTCAGAACAGTGGTTCAGAACCACTAATCTGAGGTTGGAGAAAATTATTTTTATGATATTTTATGAGTCAGAGTATGATTATATAAGTGTATTAAAATTTTGGTGCCTTAATTTTAGCGATTTCATGCTTAATCGCGAAAAAGGACTAAATCGCATAAAGTGTGAAAGTTCCATTTTATAAGCTAAAGGTGCCTAATAGTCTTAGAATTTTAATTTGAGGTCTTTAAAGGGCAATTAGCCCCTTTTCTAATGGTTGGCCGGCCATAGGAGACAAGAATTGACAAAATTGGTCAAAGTTGGTAAAAGTTGGTGACTAAATTGACTTGTATTAATAAAATAAAGAAAAAAAAGATATCATCTTTTCTCTCCATCTTCCTCCACCAAAAATAGCAAGCAAAATAGGGGTTTTTAAAGCTCAAAATTTTAGCAAACTCATCTCCATTCAATTAAGTGATTTTAAAGGTTTTTTTTTATGATAGTTGTACTTTTAGAACCCCTAGAGCTTAAGCTTTCTCAAGAGGGGACTAATTTGCAATATGGTGAAAAGTTTAGGGTTTCTCCATGAGAGATTGTATGTGATTTTCTGCATTTTTATGGAAGAAAATGAGTCTTAGTTGTTAGATAAACAACTTTTGTGAAGGGTGTTACTATGAAAACACCTAAATGGACCTTTTTGTAAAGGTTATAAAGTTGTAATAAATGTGTGAAATGTTGGGTTTTGATGATAGCCATAAGAGAAATAAATGTTCACCTAGGCTTGTTGAAGATAGAAATATGATTAGAATGGATTTCTGAGCCTAGGGGTAAAATAGTCATTTTGCCAAAGTCTAAGGGCAAAATAGTAATATTACCAAAGCATGATTATTGAAATGCTTTTATTAATGTGATGATTAAAATGAGCTAATTTGCTATTATAGAGCAAGAATCAACCTCGATCGGGGAAAGAACAAAATATCGGATTAGACCGACAATCTAACTTATTTTGGAATCGAGGTAAGTTTGTATGAGATAGATTCAACAATTACGTTAACATGTGTGAGAACATTTGATATTATGTTGTTGCATGATATTCTACCAAATTGAATATTTTGATGTTGAACGAGTAATTTGAGATGTTGAGGTCCTAGTTGGACTATAACGAGTGTGAAACACTATCATTGAGATGTGAGATAGATGAGGTCCCGTATAAGACCATGTCGGGGACATGGCCTCGGCACCGAATTGAGATCCCGTGTAAGACCATATCTGGGATATGGCTTCGGCATAGAATATGAAAAAATCGTATAAGACCATATCCGGGATATGGCATCGATATTGATATGAGGTTCTATATAAGACCATATCCGGGATATGGCATCGGTATGCAGAGACGATCCATGTGAGACCACATCCGGGATGTGGCATTGGCTTCGTATTTATGCTAATGATAATGAACATGCATCTTTGAGTATCCCTAGTGATTTATTGGGATAAATAGATCAGCTTAGACATAGAAACGAGAATTGTATTAAAGCTATTTGATTGAGTTAACACAGGTACCCGTGAATAATTCACGAAGAACATTTACGATATGTGGCATGGTATGTGCTAGATAAGGGCAGGTATGAGTAAGTACGGCAAGGAGCCTATGACTTTTGTGTGTGGTTATTTAATGACATGGATGGAAATTTTCATAAGCTTATTGTTGCTATTTATTTCCATGCAAACTTACTAAGCTTTATGCTTACCCCCTTTCATTGCCCTTTTCCTTGTAGTATTGCCAAGTTAGCTCAAGAATTCGCAGACGTCGGAGCTGGAGATCACGCTATCGCCCACTTTTTGGTATAGCCAAACTAGATTTATTTTGAGTATGGCATGTATAGGACTTAAATGTTTTGGTTATGTCATATTTGTAAGCCAAATGTGTTGGCTATTCTAGTTGTTCAATTTATATTGTAAAAGGTCATGGGAGGTTGGTCTATACTTGATATGTCCATATATTTAATGAAGATGAGTTTCATGAAGTGTATGCTTTTGAGGATCTTTTGATTCTTTTTGAGTTCTTAGAGGTACCATATGGTCACCTTATATATTGAAATGTTTTGGTATGAGTGTGATTTCTTGCTAGGGTAACAAATGGCTTGGTAGATAGCCATATAATTGTCCACACGGGCAGACACACGGGCGTGTGTCTAGGCTGTGTGTGACACACGGTCAGGCACATGGGCTTGTGCCTAGGCCGTGTGAAGTCTGCACCCGAAGTTAGGAATTTAATTCGACACACGGTCTAAGGACACGAGCGTGTGCCTTGGCCATGTGACCATAGTGAGATGATGACATCATAAACAGAATGCTAAGGTTTTGGCACACGGGCTAGGACACGGGCGTGTCGAGGCCGTGTGAGGGACACGGGCGTGTGTCTGGCCGTGTGTATTAAGTCAGTGTCAACCACGGGTGAGGAGCACGGGCATGTCTCAGGGGCATACGGGCGTGTCCCTTGAGCAGCACGGGCGTGTGGCCCCTGTTTAGGCAAAATTTTTCTAAGTGCGTAAAAAGATTTCCGATTAATTCCCGAAACCTTCCGGAAGTATGTTTAAGGCCTCGTAGGCCTAGGATGAGTATGTTATGAGTTTGAATAGAAAGCTTTTAATGCGAAATGAAATTTTATAGCCCGAAACGTCATGTTTAAGCAAGTTGAGTTAGGTAATGCCTCGTATCCAGTTCTGACTTCGAACACGGGTAAGAGGTGTTACATTTAGTGGTATCAGAGCTATGGTTTAGTTGATTCTAGGACTAACGTAGCGTAAGTATGAGTCTAGCTATACATGCTATATGTAAGAGAACCTGTGTAATGATAGTGTGACAGCTCCTGACGTTTTAAACTGTGTCTTTATATAGTAAATGGATCCTGATCCCAACTGAACTGCAACCGATGTTGCTGCAAATAATGCACCGTCTCCCGCGTAAGGGACCGCACCCATAGATAGTAGACCCGAGACCTTGGGTCAGAGAGAAGAGGCCCGAGAAGCCTTTCTCTATATGATGAGCAACTGGTACATTGAGTACGTTCGAGCAAATCCTAATGCTCAACCCCCTCCACCCCCACCTATTCCTCAACCCGCTCCAGTAGCTCCTCAAGTGGTTGAGGTAGTGAGAAGAGAAAGGCCTCCAGTCGATAAGATCCAGAAACAAGGAGCCGAGTAATTCTGGGCTAGTAAGGATGATGATCCAGAAAGAGCGGAATTCTGGCTCGAGAATACCATCAGGGTATTCGATGAATTGTCATGCACGCCTGAGGAGTGCCTAAAGTGTGCGATATCTCTCTTAAGAGATTTGGCTTATCGGTGGTGGAACACCCTTGTGTTGGTGGTACCAAGGGAAAGAGTTAGCTGGAAATTCTTCCAAGAGGAATTCCGGAAGAAGTATATCAGCCAGAGGTTCATCGACCATAAGAGAAAAGAGTTCTTGGAATTAAAGCAAAGCCGAATGACGGTGACCGATTACGAACGGGAGTTCGTAAGACTTAGCAAGTATGTCCAGGAGTGCGTGTCTACCGAGGCTATCATGTGCAAGATATTCGAGGACGGGCTAAATGAAGATATCTGTTTATACGTCAGAGTTCTCGAACTAAAAGAATTTGTAGTGTTGGTAGATAGAGCCTGTAAGGCTGACGAGTTGGCTAAAGAGAAAAGAAGAGCTGAGATTGAGTCTCGTGACTTGAGGAAAAGACAGCTGAATAAGTCACTCCAATCTTCATCTAAGAAATCGAGGGATTTTGCTACTCGACCAGTCACTTTAGTCAGGTTTTCAAACCGAAGTAAGGGCAAACAGTTTTCGGGGTCTAAGGTGCAGACCACATCAGTTGCTAGTGTGGGCAACGTTCGACCGAGTAGGCCCAAAATGCCCGCAGCGGTGGCAAAGCGTCATTCGGTGAGTCTTTGAGCGATTGAGAAGGCTTGTTTCAGATGTGGGTCTTTAGACCATTTTATCATAGATTGCCCCAAGATGGGGGAGAAAGAGAAGTCTCAGAATGCAAGATCGGGAAGCGCTGCTAGAAGAAGACCACAGAGAAACCCGAGAAATGAGATGAGTAGCAAGAATCCATCTAGAGAGCAGACTGCAAGATTCAAGGGTAGAGCACCGGGGAGAACATATGCCATTCGTGCTCGTGAAGAGGCATCTTCCCCTAACGTAATCACGGGTACATTTTCTCTTTATGATACTCGTGTTATAGCTTTAATTGATCCGGGATCTACCCACTTATACATATGCATGAAATTAGTCTCTAGCATGAGCATGCCTATAGAGTCTACTGAATTTGTAATAAGTGTCTAATCCCCTAGGCAAGTATGTGTTGGTTGATAGAGTATGCAAAGGTTGCCCTTTGATGATTAGAGGTCATTGCTTTCCGGTTGACCTTATGTTATTGTCGTTTGATGAGTTTGATGTCATCCTTGGGATGGATTGGTTAGTTACTCATGATGTGGTTGTGAATTGTGGAAAGAAGTTCATAGAGTTAAAATGTGAGAATGGGGATTTTATTTGTGTCGAATCATATAAGCAAGACAGATCACCAGTAGTGATATCATCCTTGTTGACTCAGAAGTATTTAAGAAAGGGGTACGGAGCGTACCTTGCTATTGTGATGAATACTAAAGAGGTTGAATTGAAAATTGAGTCGGTACCTATAGTATGTGAGTATCTAGATGTTTTTCCTGAGGAATTACCAGGGTTACCTCTGATTAGGGAGATTGAATTTGGGATTGAGTTAGCTCCGGGTACCGCCCCCATATCTATTGCTCCATATAGAATGGCTCCAACCGAGCTAAAAGAGTTGAAGCACAGTTGCAAGAACTAACGGATAAAGGTTTCAAAAGACAGAGTTATTCTCCGTGGGGTGCTCCCGTATTATTTTTGAAGAAGAAAGATGGTTCCATGAGATTATGCATAGACTATCGGTAACTTAACAAGGTAACTGTGAAGAACAAGTACCCATTACCGAGAATTGATGATCTATTTGATCAATTGAAGGGAGCCACGGTATTTTCCAATATAGACTTAAGGTCTGGCTACTATCAGTTGAGAGTCAAGGACTCGGATGTGCCGAAAACTGCATTTCAGATGAGGTATGGCCACTATGAATTTTTAGTCATGCCTTTTAGCTTAACAAATGCCCCTTCCGTTTTCATGGACCTGATGAATCGCATTTTCCGGCCATACCTGGATAAATTTGTTGTGGTTTTTATCGATGATATACTGATCTACTCTCAGGATGAGAACAAACATGCCGAGCATTTGGGAAAGGTTCTACAAATATTCAGAGATAAACAATTGTATGCCAAGTTTAGTAAAAGTTAATTTTGGCTTAAGGAAGTAGGATTTTTGGGGCACGTCGTCTCGGGAGATGGAATCAGAGTTGACCCGAGTAAGATTTCAGCAATTGTTGATAAGAAACCGTCGAGGAGCGTAACTGAAGTGAGGAGTTTTCTAGGCCTAGCCGGCTATTATTGGCGTTTTGTCAAGGGGTTCTCCATGATAGCTACCCCGATGACGAGATTATTGCAAAAAGATGTGAAGTTTGAATGGACAGAGACGTGTCAACAGAGTTTTGAAAAACTAAAGGCGTTGTTGACTAAGGCTTCTGTGTTGGTGCAACCTGAACCGGGAAGAGAATTTGTGGTTTACAGTGATGCATCCCTGAATGGATTGGGTTGTGTACTTATGCAAGAGGGTAAGGTGATTGCATACACCTCTAGACAATTAAAGTCGTACGAGAAGAATTACCCGACCCATGATTTAGAGTTGGCAGCCATTGTGTTTGCATTGAAGATATGGAGACACCATTTGTACGGTGAAAGGTGTCAGATATTTACCGACCATAAAAGCCTAAAATATCTGATGACTCAAAAGGAATTGAATTTGAGGCAACGAAGGTGGTTGGAGCTGATTAAGGATTATGAGTTAGTGATTGACTACCATCCGGGAAAGGCGAACGTAGTTGTCGATGCTTTGAGCAGAAAATCATTGTTTGCGTTGAGAGCCAAGAATACTCAATGGCTTTGTGGGATGATGGTTCTATTCTAGCTGAGCTGAGGGGTAGACCATTATTTCTTCAAAAGATTTGTGAAGCTCAAAAAGAGGACAGCAGATTACAAGCCAAAAGAGTTCTATGTGAGTCAAATGTTGAGTTAGACTTTCAAGTAAGCCCTGATGGATGTTTGACGTATCGAGATAGGGTCTGTGTACCCAGAGATAATGAACTTGTTTGTAAGATTTTGCATGAAGCACATAGCGGATGCTTAACTGTGCACCCAGGCAGCACGAAGATGTATAATGATTTGAGGAAGTGGTATTGGTGGCCCTGTATGAAGAAAGACATTTCTGAGTACGTGTCGAGATGCCTAATTTGTCAGCAAGTGGAGGCTGAACACCAAGTACCTTCGGGTCTACTTCAGCCCATTATGGTTCCCGAGTGGAAGTGGGACCGTATTATAATGGATTTTGTGATGGGTTTACCATCGAAACCGAAGAAGAAAGATGCCGTGTGGGTCGTAGTGGATAGACTCACGAAGTCAGCCCATTTTATACAAGTACGAGTCGTTTACTCGCTTGATAAGTTGGCTGAATTGTACGTGTCATAGATAGTAAGACTTCATGGAGTACCATTATCGATTATTTCGGATAGAGATCCAAGATTTACGTCACGATTTTGGAAAAAGTTGCAAGAGGCCTTAGGCACGAAATTGAGCTTCAGTACAGCTTTCCATCCGCAAATCGACGAGCAGTCTGAAAGAGTAATTCAGATACTCGAGGACATGCTCCGATGTTGCGTTTTGGAATTCCAAGGTAATTGGGAAAAATACTTACCGCTGGTGGAATTCGCCTACAACAATAGTTTTCAGTCAAGCTTGAAGATGGCGCCTTATGAGGCATTGTACGGGCGTAAGTGTCGAACGCCTTTGTATTGGTCAGAACTCAGGGAGAACCATATTTACGGGGTTGATTTTGTTAGGGAAACTGAAGAGAAAGTAAAGGTGATACGCGAATGTCTGAAAGCGGCCTCAGATAGACAAAAGTCCTATTCCGATTTAAAAAGGAAAGAGATTGAGTTTCAAGTGGGTGATATAATATTTCTGAAAGTATCACCATGGTGGAAAATCGTTAGATTTGGCCGGAAAGGCAAATTGAGTCCGCGTTTCATCGGACCTTATGAAGTTACCGAGAGGGTAGGGCCGGTAGCTTATCGTTTGGCCTTTCCACTCGAGTTGGAAAAGATTCATGATGTTTTTCACGTATCCATGTTACGTCGATACCGTTCAAACCCTTCGCATGTGATAATACCAACAGAAGTGGAAATTCAACCGGAATTGACTTATGGTGAAGAGCCAGTTAAAATCTTGGCACGAGAGGTCAAACAGTTAAGAAACAAAAGTATAGCTCTTGTCAAAGTGCTATGGCAGAGACATGGAATAGAGGAGGCTACATGGG
The DNA here is from genome assembly GCA_025698515.1 of Gossypium sturtianum. Lineage (NCBI taxonomy): Eukaryota > Viridiplantae > Streptophyta > Magnoliopsida > Malvales > Malvaceae > Gossypium > Gossypium sturtianum. The sequence goes on from CM046943.1 coordinate 49,607,288, forward strand.
AGCCCGAAGAGACTATGAGAAACCAATATCCCAACCTTTTCGCCGGTAAGATTTTCGGGGACAAAAATCCTTAAAGGGGAGAATTGTAACAGCCCGATTTAGGGGCTAGTCAGAACAGTGGTTCAAAACCACTAATCCAAGGTTGGAGAAAATTATTTTTATGATATTTTATGATTCAGAGTATGATTATATAAGTGTATGAAAATTTTGGTCCCTTAATTTTAGCGATTTCATGCTTAATCGCGAAAAAGGACTAAATCGCATAAAGTGCGAAAGTTCCATTTTATAAGCTAAAGGTGCCTAATAGTCATAGAATTTTAATTTGAGGTCATTAAAGGGCAATTAGCCCCTTTGCTAATGGTTGGCCGGCCATAGGAGACAAGAATTGACAAAATTGGTTAAAGTTGGTAAAAGTTGGTGACTAAATTGACTTGTATTAATAAAATAAAGAAAGAAAAGATATCATCTTTTCGCTCCATCTTCCTCCACCAAAAATAGCAAGCAAAATAGGGGTTTTTAAAGCTCAAAATTTTAGCAAACTCATCTCCATTCAAGTAAGTGATTTTAAAGGTTTTTCTTGATGATAGTTGTACTTTTAGAACCCCTAGAGCTTAAGCTTTCTAAAGAGGGGACTAATTTGCAATATGGTGAAACGTTTAGGGTTTTGCCATGAGAGCTTGTATGTGATTTGCTGCATTTTTATGGAAGAAAATGAGTCTTAGTTGTTAGATAAACAACTTTTGTGAAGGGTGTTACTATGAAAACACCTAAAATGACCTTTTTGTAAAGGTTATAAAGTTGTAGTAAATGTGTGAAATGTTGGGTTTTGATGATAGCCATAAGAGAAATAAATGTACACCTAGGCTTGTTGAAGGTAGAAATATGATTAGAATTGATTTCTGAGCCTAGGGGTAAAATAGTCATTTTGCCAAAGTCTAAGGGCAAAATAGTAATTTTACCAAAGCATGATTATTGAAATGCTTTTATTAATGTGATGATTAAAATGAGCTAATTTGCTATTATAGAGCAAGAATCAACCTCGATCCGGGAAAGAACAAAATATCGGATTAGACCGACAATCTAACCTATTTTGGAGTCGAGGTAAGTTTGTATGAGATAGATTCAACAATTACGTTAACATGTTTGAGAACATTTGATATTATGTCGTTGCATGATATTCTACCAAATTGAATATTTTGATGTTGAATGAGTAAGTTGAGATCTTGAGGTCCTAGTTGGACTATAACGAGTGTGAAACACTATCATTGAGATGTGAGATAGATGAGGTCCCGTATAAGACCATGTCGAGGACATGGCCTTGGCACCGAATTGAGATCCTGTGTAAGACCATATCTGGGATATGGCTTCGGCATAGAATATGAAAAAAATCGTATAAGACCATATCCGGGATATGGCATCGATATTGATGTGAGGTTCCATATAAGACCATATCTAGGATATGGCATCGGTATGCAGAGACGATCCATGTGATACCATATCCGGGATGTGGCATTGGCTTCGTGTTTATGCTAATGATAATAAACATGCATCTTTGAGTATCCCTAGTGATTTATTGGGATAAATAGATCAGCTTAGACATAGAAACTAGAATTGTATTAAAGCTATTTGATTGAGTAAACACAGGTACCCGTGAATAATTCACGAAGAACATTTACGATATGTGGCATGGTATGTGCTAGATAAGGGTAGGTATGAGTAAGTATGGCAAGGAGCCTATGACTTTGTGTGTGGTTATTTAATGCCATGGATGGATATTGTCATGAGCTTATTGTTGCTATTTATTTCCATGCAAACTTACTAAGCTTTATGCTTACCCCTTTCATTGCCCTTTTCCTTGTAGTATTGCCAAGTTAGCTCAAGAATTCGCGGACGTCGGAGCTGGAGATCACACTATCGCCCACTTTTTGGTATAGCCAAACTAGATTTATTTTGAGTATGGCATGTATAGGACTTGAATGTTTTGGTTATATCATATTTGTAAGCCAAATGTGTTGGCTATTCTAGTTGTTCAATTTATTTTGTAAAAGGTCATGGGAGGTTGGTCTATGCTTGATATGTCCATATATTTAATGAAGATGAATTTCATGAAGTGTATGCTTTTGAGGATCTTTTGATTCTTTTTGAGTTCTTAGAGGTACCATATGGTCACCTTATATATTGAAATGTTTTGGTATGAGTGTGATGTCTTGCTAGGGTGACTAATGGCTTGGTAGATAGCCATATAATTGTCCACACGGGCAGACACACGGGCGTGTGTCTAGGCCGTGTGTGACACATGGTCAGCCATATTGGCGTATGCCTAGGCCATGTGAAGTCTGCACCCGGAGTTAGGAATTTAATTCAACACACGGTCTAAGGACAAGGGCGTGTGCCTTGGCCGTGTGACCATAGTGAGATGATGACGTCATAAACAGAATGCCAAGGTTTTGGCACACGGGCTAGGACACGGGCGTGTCGAGGCCGTGTGAGGGACAAGGGCCAGGGACACGTGCGTGTGTCCAGCCATGTGTATTAAGTCAGTGTCGACCACGGGTGAGGACCACAAGCATTTCTCAGGGGCACATGGGCGTGTCCCTTGAGCAGCACGGGCGTGTGGCCCCTGTTTAGGCAAAATTTTTCTAAGTGCGTAAAAAGATTTCCGATTAATTCCTGAAACCTTCCAGAAGTATGTTTAAGGCCTTGTAGGCCTAGGATGAGTATGCTATGAGTTTGAATATAAAGTTTTTAAGGCGAATCAAAATTTTATAGCCTGAAACGTCATGTTTAAGCAAGTTGAGTTAGGTAATGCCTCGTATCCGGTTCTGGCTTCGAACACGGGTAAGGGGTGTTACAAATTGTTTGTTGCTCGGACATGAGTCTTCCTTGAAAGAGAATTTGTCTCTAGAAAGGAAGTGGTAAAAAAATTTGAACTCGGAGAAATTCAAGAACAAGCAGATCACTAAACTAAAGAATGAGCAACAACAGGTTCCACAAGTTGTTGCAGAACAATCAACTGTTCTGGAAACATAAATATTGCAAAGATCTTTAAGAGAACAACATGTACCTGAGATATATGAATTTCTCATTACAACACATGGTGATATTCTACTTATAGATCAAGATGAGCCTAAGACTTATCAAAAAGCGGTGGCGAGCCCAGATTATGAGAATTGGCTTGAAGCCATGAGGTCTGAGATGGATTCCATATAAAAAAAACCAAGTATGGATCTTGGTTGACCCACCTGAAGGGGTTAAACTCATAGAGTGCAAGTGAGTTTTCAAAAAGAAAATTAACATGGATGGTAATGTACAAACATACAAAGGGTGATTAGTCGTTAAAAGTTTTGTACAAGTTCATGGTATAGACTATGACGAAACCTGTTCTCCTGTAGCTATATTTAAATCAATCTAGATCTTACTTGCAATAGCTGCATTTCATGATTATGAAATCTGGCAATTGGACGTCAAAACAACTTTCCTTAATGGGAAATTAGAAGAGGATGTGTACATGACACAACCTAATGGTTTTGTTGATTCGGAAGATGCTAGAAAGATATGAAAGCTATAAAGATCCATTTTTGGATTAAAGCAAGCTTCTCGAAGTTGGAATCTTCGTTTTAATGATTCGGTCAAAGAGTTTGGTTTTATTAAAAATGAATATAAGCCTTGTGTTTACAAGACAGTTAGTGGGAGCACTATTGCATTCTTGGTACCATATATAGATGACATACTTATCATGGAAAATGACATACCTACCCTACAATCTATTAAGACTTGGTTAGGAAGTTTTTTTTTTATGAAGGACTTGGGCAAAGCTACATATGTATTAGGAGTCAAAATCTATAGAGATAGATCAAGACGACTTCTAAGCTTAAGCCAAAGTACATACATAGATAAAGTACTAAAAAGGTTCAGCATGGAAGAATCTAAGAAAGGATTCTTACCTATGAGACATGGTATTTCACTCTCGAAGGAAATGTGTAATTCAACTCCACAAGAGAGAGAACGTATGTGTAAGATTCCATATGCTTCGGCTATTGGGTCTGTCATGTACGTCATGCTATGTACTAGTCCAGATGTATTAGATGCTTTAAGCATGAAAAGTCGATACCAAGTAGATCCGGGTGAAGGTCATTAGGTCGCAGTTAAAAATATCTTCAAGTACTTGAGAAGGATTAATGATACATTCCTTATATATGGAGGTGAGGAAGAGCTAAGTGTAAATGGTTACACTGATGTTAGCTTCCAAACTGATAAGGATGAGTCATAATCACAATCAAGTTTTGTGTTTTGCCTTAAAGGTGGTGCTGTGAGTTGGAAAAGTTCAAAGCAAGATACAATAGCTTCTTCTACAACTGAGGCCGAGTACATTGCAGCTAGTGAAGCTGCAAAAGAGGTTATTTGGATCAAGAAGTTCATATCTAAACTAGGGTTGTGCCTACCATATCAGATGCTATAGAACTTGATAGTGATAATAATGGAGTCATTGAATAGGCAAAGGAACCCAGATCTCACCAGCCATCAAACACATACTTAAGAGCTTTCATCTCATTCGAGAAATCATTGATTGATGAGATGTGGAAATATGAAAAGTATCAACAGATGACAACATCGTTGTTCTACTGACGATGCCTCTGACACGATAGAAGCATGATCGTTACACTAAGTCACTTGGTATAAGATATATGACTGATTGGCCTTAGTGCTAGTGGGAGATTGTTAGAGTATGCCCAAAGACCAATCATAGGATGGTTGTAATTACATACTCATTTTACCTCGTTATTAACAAAAGGCATTGTCATTGTTATTTCAATTTCTTTTTCTGTGTATATAAATAAATTGATCAATAATATAGTCCTAAGAATAACATGATTATTCTTAAAAGGTCCTTAGTCAAGTATCATTGTAGGCTTGGACAATAATAATGCATTAAGACTAATGTGTAGTTGATTGATGACAGTGTGTCGTAATTGACATAGAGATGTCAAAATCAATACATGAGTATGTGTTAGAGAACAACATATTAGACTAACCCACCATGAGTATGTTTCTTGGATTATTATGTAATAGTCACAAACATTACTCATAGTGATAACTATGTATATGATCCTCAGACTTGAGATCATCATTTTCCCAACATTGTGAGTTGTATATTTTGATATAGTCAAATGTCTACCGTAACAGGTTGAACTATAAAGGTTGATGTTGAATATACCACAATCCATGTAGTGGAATATGATTGATCAAGATAGGATTTATCTTTCCTACATAATGGGAGTAATGTAACACCCCAAACCCAACCGGGAAGATCCAACCCGAATCTGGCGTGCCACATTAGCCACAGAAGTGACTCTCTGTTAACTCCCAACCTAACCTCCAACACACCACTTATACATAGCACGTGAACATAGTGTTAGTCTTTAACAAAGCAACGGAAAACCATACAATCATAAAACACAAGGGTTCGTATGCAAAATAAATTAGAGTACCCAATCATGTGAAACAATAATTCCATACACTTAGAAATATTTACATGCTCGCACTATGCTTAAGCACTTCGCGTAACATTCAGACATAGCTCACATACCTTATTATCACAAGAGATCGCAGACCAACACACAAACATAGGTTTGCATAAAAACATGAGTTCACAAGATTCAGCAGATTGCATATAGTAATTTTAAATCTTAAGTTCACAAAACATTAATAGTTCGTTTAACACCTAAATAGCTTATACATCATAGCTTCTCTAAATAACATGCTTCACAAACAAGGAAAAACATGCATGCAAAAGGTTATCATATTTAAACAAGGTTTGCATAATTTAATGGGTTCGCACAAACATAAGGGTTCGCAAAGCTAAGGGTACGCATGTAAATAATGTATCATTACAAAAGTACGCAAGTAATTTATGTTCATAGATTGGAAACAAAATAAACATACATGAATAACATCGATTTATTAATAAAGAAAAAAGAACATATGTTTTTCAAGACATCGTTCCCAGGAATATAATAACTTAAAAATAAAACATACTAAACTCATCCTTAAACAAATTGTTCTAGTAATCAAATCAAGTATATAATTATTCTTCAATCTCGTATAACATAACTCATCACCCATCTTTATGGTTCGCCGATATCAGTCAGGTGCCTCGCCAAATCATCAACCTTGCAAATGCCATCCACAATCTACTTACTTGAGAAGTAAGAGAGAGTGGGTGAGTTCGGGGAGAACTCAGTGAATAATCGGAAACCATTAGATCATGCCTTAAAACAATATTTGAAAACAGTAGAAAACTTTAGTTTGAAAATGTTTTGCGTGCTGGGTTCACAGGTGAGAATGCGAGACCCAGTTCACATCTAAAAACATATTTTGTGCAAACAATTCAAAAGCAATGTTTACAAATCTTTTCTTTCAAAAACTTGCTTTAAAAAGGGACTCGCATTAAAATCGTCTAAAGCTATATTTCTTTCAAAAATAACGAATCTAAGTTTATAACAGGGCCGCAAAACTCGCCCGCACATATTAGAAATTTTGAACAGAATCGACCTTAGGTTACACAACTGGTTCGTCAAACAAAACACATGTCTCGTTGAATAATTTATATCCAACCTAGCTCACAAGGAGCACGCAGAATGAGACATATCACAAATCTCACAAAAGCCCATGCTCTCAAGGAGCACGTAGAGTGAGTCTCACAAAAGCTCGTGTTTCAAAGGAACACACAGAGTGAGACTTATCACAAAACTCACAAAATCCCATGCTCTCGAGGAGCACGCAAAGTAAGGCTCACAAAAGCTCATGTTCTCAAAGGAACACGCAGAGAGAGACTTAACATGGGTGAGTGTACTCACACTATTTGTATACTAATCAGAAGGCTCTCAAAGAAGCTCACAGAATAAAAAGCTTGCACTAGGCAAAGCTGAACAGAAAGCTCCAAGAAGCAGAGCCAACCAGAGAGTTCGCACAAAATGAACTAAAATAGAGAGCTCACACATAGTAGATCTTATCAGAGAGCTCGCACGAAGTAGAGCGAAAACATTTGCCTATAAAAAGCCCGCACGTTAAGTGCCTTTCAAAAACACAATTTAAAAAGAATTCTTCCAAAACTTCTTAAAATCAAAGGCTTGCATAGGAGCTCGCATTAAATTGTGCTTTAAAATCGTATTTCAAAATCGTTTTTTTTTTAAACATAGTTTCGTAGCTTAAAAATAGAGTATCGGTGGTATTCCAGAAAACTTACCTTTGAATCTTATTTTTTGAAAATCAGAGTTCTTTTTAGAAAATCATAACAAAATATCGTAACCTGAATATAATCGAAATAATCTCAGACCACACACACTTTTGAAAACTTAGTAAGGAATATACTCATAATGAAACCTAATCACTCACCGAATATGAAGAACTTAAATGTTTTTGGCTTTACCTTTATCCTTGCTAGAAGATGGTCAACTGGTTCACAACAAACAAACATATTACTAACAGGACATACATATATCACACACGCAAGCGAACCTAGCTTTTGGGACAATCAACTTAAACAAGACAAAGACTTACTCGGATTGCTACGAATAGAACTTAGAACAGATACTATAATGGTAGAATCTTCTGTGAAGAATTCACATAATTAAGGGTCATATTTATAGACCTAAGAGTCCTAGATATCTTTGGACACCCTATTTGGCTTAGGAAAGTTGTTTCTTGCATGTAAAGTATTCCTAGATACACTAAATCACTTTTTCTTAATTTGAGTCTGATTGTATCTTTCACCGACGAACCCAATTCGCAACTTACATGGCTAACACAGTTCGTCACACAGATTGGTGAACCCCAGCTCGCCAAACACAATAGTGAACCTGCCTCGCAGTGGAACTATCTGTAACACCCCTTACCCATATCCGACGCCGGGACAGGGTACGAGACATTACCGGGCTTAACTTACTCAAACATACAACTTTGAGCTATAAAATTTTGTTTCAACTTTAAAAATTTTCATTCATATTCTTAACATCCTCATTATGGGCCTACGAGGCCCTAAACTTTCATTCAGGAGGTTTCGAAATTAAACCGGATACTTTTGAACACTTATGAATTTTTTACCTAAAACAGGGTCGCACGCTCGTGTGGAATAGAACACGCCCGTGTGGGCAGGCCGTGTGGTCACACACGTCCATGTTCCCAACCCGTGTGGAATTTATTTTTCATTTCGAACCTACAGGGGTTTTCACACGGCCGGACACACACCCGTGTCTGTGGCCCGTTGATGTGAGCACGGTCGGGTCCTTTTCTGAAACGAGTAAAGATTGTTCGAGGCTGCTCACTAAGTTTACGAATTGAGCTCGGGCCAGAAATTCAAGGACTCTACGCACCTTAATGCAAGCTAATTTTAGCTCGAACTCAGCTCCCCGAGCTCCGTCTAGCTCGAATCAGCTCACTTGAGCTTAATTCAGCTCGTTTGAGCTCGATTTAATTTCTTTTCAGCTTAGATTTTATTTGCTGGAATAAAAGCATTAATTTGGACTAGTTAATTAAATTATTTTCAGCTAATTAAATTAGTTCATAAATATATCATGATTTATACTTAAATAATTTGAGTTTAATGTGTCAAAAATCTGGACGAATTAAATGTGTCTTAAGATCATTAAATCTGTCCAATTTCATACAATTTTAATTAATTGGTCTTAGTTTAGACAAATTAAATATGTTCTAAAATCAGTTTTAATGTTGCTTTAAATATGTCTTGTAGGTTGGCTGAATAGGTGCTCATCAATGCATGCATGGACGGCAATTAAAAGGCTGCATGTATCTGGAAATATATACACTGCAGCTGTTGTTTTTTCTCCCCTAAGCAGCCTTTCGTGGAACTCAAAGGCCAAGGGTGTTCAATTAATTTTATCAGCTGATTTCACATGCAAATGACCAGCCAAGTCCAGCCGTTCACACCTGGTGTCTTTTCCTTGCTGAATGTTCACATTTGGTGGCTGTTGGTGCGCCACAATTTCATTAAAATGGTTGTTGTACATTCAGCTTCCCAAGAGAAGACTTAATCACATTCGCATCTCCTTAGCTAATAAGGAACATGCCAAATTCAGCTCATTTACAAGTGCATTCAGCTGACTTTTTGGACATTGCAAAAGCCAGGGCTGTTGGCGTCTCCTATGAATTAATTCACCCAATTTTTTGGCTCCATTATTCCAGCACAAGAACCGAACATGACAAGGAGGAATGATCAACTATTATTTTAGCTTCGTGGCTATTCGGGTACAGCAAAAGTCAGTTGCTCATTAAGCAATTCTTTGAATATTTCAGCTGAAGCTTAAAATAGCATTTAGAGCTTGAATTAATTATCCTTTACTTGGGCTATTCGGCTGGAGCTATGTAGTCCTATAAATAAACGATTGCAAACTGTTTTAGGGGTTACACAACTTTGTTATTTTTATGAATATTAACTTAGTGAGTTATTCAACTCTCTTGGTTCATTTGAGACTCGATTGACTTATCTAGCTCCGTCTAGTGGCGTCAACCCGTTTCTTGATTATGAACTTATCACTTGCAAAACAAGTGTGGCGTTCAACCCATACCGGAGGTTCCTATCACCCTTGATAGTGGGTCTCGATTTAAAACCTTAATCAAATTTCGATTCCAAGTTTGTTATAAGATTAGGGTCGATATTCGCCTTTAATATCGGTTAATTCTTAAACTTGTTATCCCCAAAATTTAGCCTATTTATTTCTTATTGTTTTCTACAAAACCATCAACTTCAAACCTTTTTATTTCCAGCCTTCAATTTCGATACTTCTCAATTTACAATGGGCAATCTAAACGACTCGAATCATCACCGAGGTGAGTTCATATCACCAGTGTCCCTCACACGGCCTAGGCACGCCCGTGTCCTCACCCATGTGTGAAAACCTAGGTATTCTATTTATGATGTCAGCATACCCTTAATAGCACACGGCCTAGGCACACGCCCGTGTGCTGGCCCATGTGGCGAATCGAATTCTCGCAAATTTGATGCAGGGGACACACGGCCTATCAACACACCCATGGGGTTGGCCGTGTGTCACACACGGCCTAGACACACGTCCATGTGTCTACCCGTGTGGACAATTAGAAGGCTATTTTCCAATCCTATTGCCACCCTAAAACATAAACAAACATATACCAACACAAGCAGCCCATAACATGGCAATAATACACTATGAAGACTCACAAATCATCATTCATGCCCAACATAGATCTCATCATCATTAAGTTATAAAACTTGACAAATCTTGGCCAATTCTTAATGGCCATTTACAAAATGAGTGTATAACATTAATAGCCAACACTTTGGCTTTCAAATATGACATAACTCAAAATGACCAAGTTCCTATACATGCCATACTCAAAATAAATCAACTTTACTATACCAAATGAATAGTTAATAGTGTGATCCGAGCTCCGACGTCCTACGATCTCCGAGCTAGCTTGGCGATGCTACAAGGAAAAGGGAAAAGAGAGGGGTAAGCATATAGCTTAGTAAGTTTGCATGAATTAAAATAGCAACATAAATACTCATGGTAAAATCCATTCATCTCATAGAACGATAACAATACAAGTTCTCAAGTACTTTGACATAGTTACTCATACTTACGCTTACCCATCACATTTCATAGTAAGGTTTCATAACTCGTATTTTACTCATGATACATGTATCACTTGATCACATAGTTTAGCACTTATGTTATCATGAACATAAACTTAAATCATAACCATCTTTCACATATATGTAACTCTTGTCATCTTTGTATAGCTTAACTCTTACCATCTTTGCATACTTAACCTTTTTGCCCGTTGAATTACTCGGAATACCAGAGGATACTCAATCTCATCATTGTTGTATCGCAATGCCAATGCCATATCCCAGATATGGTCTTACACGGGATCTCTTAACTTGATGTCGATGCCATGTCCCAGACATGATCTTATACGAGATCGTACATAGATGTCGATGCCATATCCCAGATATGGTCTTACACGAGATCTTCCTTTGGTGCCGAGGCCATGTCCCAGACATGGTCTTATACGGGACCTTCCTTATTCGATGTCGATGCCATGTCCCAGACATGGTCTTATACGGGATCTTCCTTATTTGATGCCGATGCCATGTCCCAGACATGGTCTTATACGGGACCTACATTCGGTGCCGATGCCATATCCCAGATATGGTCTTATACGGGACCTACATTCGGTGCCAATGTCATGTCCCATACATGGTCTTATACGGGACCGTCCTTATCTCATGTAGTGGCATAGGTATCCTCGTTATTCCGAATCTTCAATCGGGACTTCAACTTAGCATAATCTCATTATAATCTCATTGAAACATCATAAATCAATTTCATGTAATTTATATTCATTTCTCATAAAATAAAGTAATTAAAAGCATAATGATATCACGTAGCTATAAATCCACACAAACTTACCTCGGTATTCAAAATGTATGAAGATGTTTGATTTAGTCCAACACTTTGTTCTTACCTCGGTTTCGGTCTGGGCTTCGTGTTTCTTGATCTATAATAACAATTTCACTCGTTTAATACTCACATTAACTAAATTGACTCATGAATCATACTTTGGAAAAATTACAATTTTACCCCTAAACTTTTACAAAATTACACTTTTGCCCCTAGGCTCGTAAAATGATTTTTATTCAACTTTCTTGTATTTTAGGCCTAGCCGAATCTTTTTCCTAACTACAAAAACCTCTAATTTCCACTATTTCACCCGTGTATGACCACTTTCATAACTTTTACAATTTAGTCCTTTTTATGAATTTCTCATGAAAATCACTTAGGAAAAGATGTTTATCATATATCAAACTTTCATATTCTTCCATAAATCATCAAAATACATGCATGTCATACATGGGTAAATTTTTGAACATAAACCCTAGCTCAAAATATAGCTAGAAATAGCTAAATCGAGCTACGAGGATCTCAAAAATACGAAGAACATTAAAAACGGGGCTAGGATGCACTTACTATCAAGCTTGAAAGTTGAAGAAACCTTAGCTATGGCTCCTTAGTGATTTTCGGCCGTGGGAGAAGAAGATGGACACAATTTTGACTTCTTTTTCCCTTTTTAATCTTTTATTTACCAAATGACAAAAATGCCCTTAGTGGTCATTTCTTAAGATTTTTCCTTCCCATGTCTATTTTTGTCCATCATAATCTATATTGGTCTAATTGCTAATTAAGGACCTCTAATAATTTTTATAATTCTATTTCATACTTGAATCTTCTAAAATCTCATATTTTCTAATCTTTGCAATTTAGTCCTAATGGACAAATTGATCACTAATAAATAAAATTTTCACATGAAATTTTCACATAATCATGCAAACATATTATAAGCCTCATAAAATCATAAAACACATATTTCTACTTTGGATTTGTGGTTTCGCAACCACCATTTTGACTAAGCCCTAAATCGGGCTGTTACACTATCGGACCTCTTACCACCTCATTTGGCGTACATTACTGCTAGCAAACCCCTTTGTTAAAACTTCCTTGGCGAACACCCAGCTCACTTGAATCTTGGCGAGCTGCCAGTTCACCCAACTTTTGACGATCCTAGTTCGTCAAAACACTGGCAAACCTTAACTTTGTGCGGCCAAAACTTTCAACCCCGATCTCAAAATGTGACAAGTAATATCTTGGGCCAATTGATGGAGTACGACTAGAAATGCATGGTCATGCTCAAATAAGTTGAAATGAGATATCACACTTATTTGTTTAACATAGTCTATTCAAAATATAAAGAAATATGATATTGGACTTTACAAGTCACACTTGTAAAGTCTAGTGTCCAATCTAGATATAAAGGATAAAAATATATGATACATGAAAAGTTTATCACACAAAGGTTATGTCAAATCATGACTTCTTGTAACTTGGGTAGTAATGATGCATTTCTAGATGCCACTCATTGCTTGTAACATTAGAAATGTTCTAGTATTACTACCAACGATATAAGAACCTACAAAGTCACACATTCTGGTTAAAGTGAACATAATTCACGCAAAAAGAATGGGCGTATTCCCTCTTACATACAAATATGGCGGATTCTTATCATTGGCAGATAAGTGTCACCTGGCAAAAAATTTCACCTGGTGGACAACATCGTCTAGAGAACAGTATTACCTTGCGGATATGATTCGCAACTCCTTTCCAGAGTTAATATTTATGGAAGTTAGTAATCTTTTGGAAAGAATATGATTTCAATATCTTCCATGATTTTCCATGAAAAGTAAAAAAGGGAATGATTCTGTTTTTAATATACATGATATTAATAAAAGTAATACAATCCCAGATTAGGCTGAAGGGGGCTAATAAATTAAAATTAGGTCTAGCAACCAATTTTTTTAGGTTATCTAAAAAGTTCAAAGAGTTATGTTGTTCATGCATAATTGGGTGGACTACGTAGAGGTCGAGACATTTTTGTTGTGTCTTGGATTGACATCCTTTAAAGGGATCAAACCAACAATGTTATTCTCTAATTTTTAGATTGAAAAAGGTATATTTTTAACCAAACTTGTTCCTTGTAAATGGATCTATAGTTAATGATCACCGAAACAATTTTTTTGCTATGCCACGGGGCATACGAGTGATCCAACAATTATATCATAAATAAATCTTTCAGATAATCAATCATGTCACAAACATTAAAATATTATGAGATACCATTAAATTCGAGTCTTAATCGAGCTTAAGAAAGCTCTTAAGTTGACTCGAGCACAAATAAGGATCAAATTGAAACATTTTCAAAAGATAAGGGCATTCGTGCAAAATAGGGGTCACACGGCCATGTAACTCAGTGTAAAACACCAATTTTACCAAAATTCACTAACTGAGACTGTGTGGATCAAAAGTTACTAAATCTATAGTACTCATATGGGCATATGACCAGCCCACGTGTGACACACGGTCGTGTGCCCACCCGTGTGGTGCAAAAATATGCCATTATGAATCTAATTCATGCCAAATCAAACTAGTGGCTCAAATGATGAACATTTGACCATTCACACCTATATAAAACCAACCTAAACACATGCTAATTCATTCATTTAGCCAACCACAAAACCATACAAGCCATTCTACATGTAATGAACACTTTGATAAGCTTACTAACCTATATATTCATCAACCACTCAAACAAGGCATACCCCAAACATCTTAAGATTTCCAACTTAAACTAAAAAAATGCTATTTAAGCTTTTACCTTTACTTGACAAAAAAATGCCAAAGTGCACATTTTTATACACAACTCATTTACCAGTCAAGTTTAACACCATTTAAGGTCTTTAAACCAAAACCATTAAGAATAACATCTATACACATTAATGCCAATACCCAAACATCATATATCCAAAAATTTTCAACACATTGGTCCAACCATTTCACATTACCAACTTACTATTCTAATGCTTCAATTATAGCCTATGACAATTACCAACCTTCACACTTATGTACATATCATACAACTATTCAAAATACAAACCACATGCAAGAACCAAAATACCAACATTCAAGATTGACCAAAAACAAATCTCCTATATACATGCCACAAAACTGAACTTCAAAATGATTAAAAGATTACCAAATTAACAACATGATAGTGTGAGCTCCTCAACGATCTGCCTGACACATTCTGCAAGTTTGCAATATCTAGGGAAAAGGAAACAATGGGGTAAGCATTACAAATGCTTAGCAAGTTTATAGGTATTAAATCAAGTAACTTACATCAGGTTATAATTAAACACTACATGCTACTTAGCTTGGTAAAGCTTGCCTATTATGGAAAATCAAATATAAAAAATCCGACTTAACATTTAATCCCATCATATAACATTTCAATATGAAATAAACTGAATCCCCCAAAATCACATTTCAATACCATTCTCAAAACCAATTTAACAGTTAACCATATAAACATTATTATCATATATCATATCATTCCATCAATTTATCAATTATACATCCAATTTCAATTTAATGTCAATTACTATTTCATTTCCTTATTCAAATTTTGAATCGAATTCGTTGATTCGTCACATTTCTATATCGGCCTTCTAGGCTCATATGATTTTTCACAACCATTGATATTAGTTAATCAAAATATGTAACAACCCGACTTAGGGCCTAGTCAGAATAGTAGTGCGAGACCACAAATCCGAAGTAGAAATATGAGTTTTATGATCTCTATAAGGTTATGAGGTGATTTCATGATTTTGTGAAAATCACATGAAGAAATTTTATTAATTAGTGATTGAATTGTCTATTAGGACTAAATTGCAAAGGATAGAAAATAAGAGATTCTAGAAGATTTAAGTATGAAATAGAATTATAAAAATTTCTAGAGGTACTTATTTAGCAATTAGACCATTATATTTGATGATGGACAAAAATGGACATGGGAAGGAAAAATCTCAAGAAAGAATCACTAAGGGCATTTTAGTCATTTGGTTAATAAAAGAATTAAAAGGGAAAAAGAAGCAAAAATCATTTTCATCTTCCTCCCCCTTGGCCGAAAATCACAAGGAAGACATAGCTAGGGTTTTTTCAACTTTCAAGCTTGATAGTAAGTGCATTCTAGCCTCGTTTTTAATGTTCTTTGTATTTTTGAGATCATCGTAGCTCGATTTAGCTATTTCTAGCTATATTTTGAGCTAGGTTTTATGTTCAAAAATTTACCCATGTATGACATGCAAGTATTTTGATGTTTTATGGAAGAATATGAAAGTTTGATGTATGATAAACATCTTTTTCTAAGTAATTATCATGAAAAAATGCATAAAATGACCAAATTGTAAAAGTTGTAGAAATGGTCATACATGAGTGAAATAATAGAAATTGAATGTTGTTATAGTTTAGAATATTATTCGGCTAGGCTTGAAATGGAAGAAAGTTGAATGAAAATCATTTTACGAGCCTAGGGGCAAAAGTGTAGTTATGTGAAAGTTTAGGGGCAAAATTGTAATTTTTTCCAAAATATAATTCATGAGTCAATTTAGTCAATGTGAGTATTAAACAAGTTAAATTGTTATTATAGATCAAGAAACACGAAGCCCGGACTGAAACTGAGGCAAGAACAAAGTTGTGGACTAAATTGCACATCTACACATATTTTGGAGTACCGATGTAAGTTTGTGTGAAATTAAAATTTCATATATTAATATGTTTAAATTTCATATTATATTTTGAAATGCTTATTATTCTCATGAAATTGGATAATAATGCCTTATTGAGGAAATCAATGAGAACAAGTAAATGAAAGTCCCGATTGAAGATTCGGAATAGCGAGGATACCTATGTCGTAACATGAAATAAGGAAAGCCCGTGTAAGACCATGTCTGGGACATGGCATCGGTATCAAGGAATGTAGGTCCCGTGTAAGACCATGTCTGGGACATGGTATCGGCACCGAACGTAGATCCTGTGTAAGACCATGTCTGGGACATGGCATCAGCATCGAATAAGGAAGGTCTCGTGTAAGACCATGTCTGGGACATGGCATCGACATCATACAAGGAAGGTCCCGTGTAAGACCATGTTAGGGACATGGCTTCGGCACCAAAGGAGGATCTCGTGTAAGACCATGTCTGGGACATGGCATCGGCATCAAGCTAAGGAATTTCGTGTAAGACCATATCTGGGATATGGCATCGGTATCATGAGGTGATTCCATGTAAGACCATATCTGGGATATGGCATTGGCATCAAGTTACATGTTTGATGAGATTGAGTATCCTCTGTTATTCCAGGAAATTCAACGGGCAAAAGAGCCAAGTGTGAAAGAGGTAACAAAAGAGATAAGTGAGTAAAGATAGTACAAGTTAAGTTACTCAAGGATGATAAAGAATTTTACTTAAGTTAAAGAAGTTAATGATTCGAGTTTATGATTACTTTAGCAAAAGTGCTAAATTACGTGACTAAGTGATACAGGTACCACGAGTAAAATACAAAGTATGAAATCATATTGTGATATGAGATGGGTAAGAGTAAGTATGAGTGAGTATGCTTGAGCACTTGATGCTTATGTTGTTCATGTATCATGAGATGGATGAGTTTATTTTGAGTATTTATGTTGCTACATAAATTTCAAGCAAACTTACTAAGCTATATGCTTACCCCTCTCTTTTCCCTTTTTCCTTGTAGTATCGCCAAGCTAACTCGGGGATCGCAGAACATCGGAGCTCGAATTCACACTATCACTTCTTATTTTGGTATAGCTAAGCCGATTTAATTAGAGCATGGCATGTATAGGAGTTTGATCATTTTGATTTATGTCATATTGTGAGCCAAAGGCTTGGCTATTAGGATTATGCATTCTTTTGTATATAGCCACAGAAATTGGCTAATATTTGTTAAGTTCCATATCTTATTGATGATGAGTTTATGAATTCTATAGTGATGTTTCGAGGGTTATTCGTAGTGTATAAAGGTCATGTTATGTATTTCTTGAGTTGGTATAAGTGTGTTTATGTTTTAGGGTGACAATTGGCTTGGAAAATAGCCTCTAAGTGTCGACACGGGTAGACAAACAGGCGTGTGTCTAGGCCGTGTGTGACACACGGCCAGCCCCATGGGTGTGTTAGTAGGCCGTGTGTGTAACATCCCGATTTAGGGCCTAGTCAGAATAGTGGTACGAGACCACAAATCCGAAGTAGAAATTATGAATTTTAAGGATTTTGAGATGTTTACATGTTTATGTGAAAGTTTCATGAAGTAATTTTGCTAATTGTGATTGAATTGTCCAATAGGACTAAATTGTAAAAGTTGCAAAATGTGAGATTCTAGAAGCTTTAAGTATGAAATAGCTTTGGATTATTAATTAGAGGTCTTTAAATGGGCATGAGTGGGTAAAATGGGCAAAAATGGACAAAAATGGGCATGAGTGGGTAAAATTTGAAAGTTTGGCACAAAGGGCATTTTGGTCATTTGTCAAATAAATGATTAAAAAGGATGAAATAGTCAAAATTTTATGTTCATCTTCCTCCTTAGTGCCGAAAATTTGAAGAACCCTATAGCTAGGGTTTGTTCATCTTTCAAGCTTGCTAGTAAGTGCATCCTAGTCCCGTTTTTTATATTCTTCGTATTTTTGAAGTCCTCGTAACATGAGTTGGCTATTTTTAGCTATATGTTGAGCTAGGATTCATGTTCAAAAATATACCCATGTATGAAATGCATATATTTTGATGTTTTATGGAAGATTATGAGAGTTGGATGTCGAATAAACATCTTTTACTAAGTGAATTCCATGAGAAATGCATGTAAGGACTAGTTTGTAAAAGTCTTAAAAATGGTCATGCATGAGTGATTTAGTGAGAATTAAAGGTTGCTATAGTTGAGAGTATGAGTCAGCTAAGCAAGAAATACTAGAAAGTTGAATGAAAATCACTTTACGAGCCTTGGGGTAAAAGTGTAAATATGAAGAAGTTTAGGGGCAAAATGGTAATTTTGCCAAAGTATGAGTTTTGAGTCAATTTAGTCAATGTGTGTATTAAATGAGTTGATTTATCGATATAGATCAGGAAAGGCAAAGCCCGGATCGAAACTGAGGTAAGAACAAAGTCGTGGACTAAATTTCACGCCTTCATACGTTTGGAATACCGAGGTAAGTTTATGTGTAAACAATGCATTTATACATATACATTGTTGATGCTAACTAGTGTATAGCGTGATTGAGAACCTATATGGTTCAAGTGGATTGAATGTGGTGGTTGTTGTGAATTGATGTATGAAATACAAAGTAGATAAATGAATGTGTAGTGATAATACTTGACGGTGGGCTAAGTGCGATACCACCTTAATACTTAACTACGATGGGTCAGTAATGCGATGCTATCATTAAGTATATTATTTAGTGGGCTATAAAGTATACCACTATAATTATCCTTTTGGTAGGCTATAAAGCGATACTACCTTAATATTTGATTGTGGTGGGCTAAATGCGAAACCACCGAGTGATTTAGCTGTGTGGTTGAATTAGTGAGAAATCATGATATGTTGTATCATGAGAAATTGTGGTGTTGAGTGCAGGTATGCAAATGAAAAAATGTAAGCATTAAGCTTGTGATGTGGTGGAAATATGGTAAGGGATAGAATGAGTAAGCATAGTTGTGGATGTGATTTGTCTTGTTTAGTATAATGCTAATTGTTGTTTAGCTCATACTATGATGTAAATTGTTTATATGTAAACTTTCTAAGTTTAAAGCTTACTCCCCTCTCTTTTCCCTTGTCTTACAGAGTTAAAGAGTCGGGACGAGATACACGGATAATTTGGAAGATTTCCCACACTATCAGCTCACTTGGTATATTTAGATTTAGTGCTTTTGTATATGGCATGTATAGAGGCTAGACAAGTTAGCTTATGTTGTTGTATTGGCCAAAGGTGTGTTGGCCCTTTTGATAGATAATCTATTTTGTATAATGCCATGGTTAATGGTTTATCTTGTTATATAAAAAGATGTTGTTATCCATGAGAGTTTATATTGCAAAACATGAATTGTTTGATGATGTGTTGAATAGATACATGTTGTGTGAACTAGAGGGGTGAAAAGAGCTTGGCAAATAGCCTTGTTCTTATCCACTCGGGTAGACACACGGGCGTGTGTCTAGACCGTATGTGACACACGGGCTAGCCACATGGGTGTGTGTCTTGGTCGTGTGTCCCCTGCATGTTAAGGTGGTAAGTCAGTGTCGACCACGGGCTAACCACACGGGCGTGTGCCTAGGCCGTGTAAGATGGTCAGTGTTCACCACGGGTGGAGAACACGGGCGTGTTCTTAGGCCGTGTAATACAAGCAGAATACAAAAGTTTTTATACACGGGGTAGGGACATGGGCGTGTGTGACCACACGACCTGCTCCCACGGGCGTGTCCCATTTCACATGGGCGTGTGGCCCTTGTCAAGGTGAAAGAAATTTTAAGATCGCAAAGGTTTCCGGTAGGATTCTGGAACCCCTCGTATGTATGTTTAAGGCCTCGTGGGTCTTTAATGAGGTCGTTTTGGTGACTATAGAGAGTTGTCAAGTTGGGACTAAAGTGGATTAAGTCTAGTAATGCCTCGGGCCCGGTTCCGGCGTAGAATATGGGTAAGGAGTGTTACATTTAGTGGTATCAGAGCTATGGTTTAGTCTGTTCTCGGACTACCATAGCGGGTGTAAGAGTTTAGCTATACATGCCATAAGTGTATAATGATAGTGTGGTGGCTTCTGATGATTCTAAACTTTGCTTATTATAGTATATGGATCTCGATCAATCGACTGCTGATGACGTAGCTAGTAATGCGCCGGCTCCGGTGTAATGGACCGCGCCTGTTCAGAGTGGACCCGAGATTAGGGGTCAAGGAGAAGAGGCTCGGGAAGCCTTTCTCCAGATGATGAGTAACTGGTAATCGGAGTATGTTCGAGCAAACCCTAATGCTCAACCTCCTCCACCTCCTCCTATACCTCAGCCAGTTCCAGTGGCTCCTCAAGGTATAGAAGTAGTGAGAGTAACGGCCCTCGGTAGATAAGATTCGGAAACAAGGGGCTGAGGAGTTTAGAGCTAAAGTAGATGATCACCCTGAGAGGGCGGAGTTCTGGCTAGAGAACTCAATGAGGGTATTTGATGAACTCTCTTGTACACCGGAGGAGAGCTTAAAGTGCGCCGTGTCCTTGCCGAGGGACTCGGCATACCATTGGTGGAAAACGTTGACATCAGTGGTTCCAAAAGAGAGGATGATGTGAGACTTCTTTTTGGAGGAATTCCAAAAGAAGTATATAACTCAGGGATTTACTGATCAAAAATGGAAGGAATTCCTTGAGTTAAAGCAAGGAAGAATGACTGTGGCTGAATATGAGCGCGAATTTGTTAGGCTTAGCAAATACGCGCAAGAATGTGTGTCAACGGAAACTATTTTGTGCAAGAGGTTCGAAGATGGGCTAAATGAGGATATTAAACTCCTAGTTGGTATTTTGGAGTTGAAAGAGTTTGTAGTGTTGGTTGATAGGGCAAGTAAGGCCGAAGAATTGAGTAAGGAAAAGAGGAGAGCTGTGAGTGAGGCTCGAGATGCAAGGAAACGGCCGATAGGCAAATCGTATCAAAAAGATCCAAGGAATTGAACCCTCGGATGACTGCATCAGTTGGATATTCACATCGAGACTAAGGTGATACCTACTCGGGCTCGAGAGTTCAAGCCACTTCGATGGAAAGTGTGGGCAATCCGAAGACCAAATCGGAGTGTCCAGGTTGTGGTAGACATCACACTGGAGAGTGTTGAGGAAACAACCAAAATTGTTATAAGTGTGGTTCCCCCGACCATTTTATCCGAAATTGCCCCAAGAGGGATGACAAGGAAAGGAAGCAAGAGATAAGATCCAGCAATGTATCTGCAAGGGGTAGGCCACCAAAGAACCCGAGAGGTGGGACTAGTGGTAGAGGTGCGTCACGAGACTCTGCTGTGAGACCGAAAAGTCAGGCACCTGCGAGGATGTATGCCATTCGCGCTCGCGAAGAGGCATCATCCCCAGATGTAATAACGGGTACTTTTTCTCTTCATGACACCTTTGTTATTGCTTTGATTGATCCAAGGTCTACCCATTCTTATATTTGTATGAGGCTGGCATCTAGTTTGAGTATGACCGTTGAGTCTACGGAAATTGTGGTTAAGGTGTCAAACCCGTTAGGTAAACATGTGTTAGTTGACAAGGTGTGTAGGAATTGTCCTTTGACAATTAGGGGTCATTGTTTTCCGGCAAACCTTATGTTGTTGCCGTTTGATGAATTTGGCTTGATCCTTGGTATGGATTGGTTGACTACCCATAGTGTTTTAGTGAACTGTGGTAGTAAATTTATTGAATTGAAATGTGAGAATGGAGATGTTATTCGTGTTGAATCAGGTGGATCAGATAGTCTCCCGGTGATGATTTCTTCCTTAGTGGCCGAGAAATACTTGAGAAAAAGATGTGAGTCCTATCTCGCTTTTGTATTGAATACTCAAGAGTCTGAGGAAAAGATTGAAACAATGCCGGTGGTATGTGAGTATCCGGATGTATTCCCGAAAGAGTTACCCGGATTGCCTCCAGTTAGAGAGGTCGAGTTTGGAATTGAGTTAGTCCCAGGAACGGCACCTATTTCAGTTGCTCCGTATAGGATGGCACGATTAGAGTTGAAAGAACTGAAGGTTTAGTTGCAAGAGTTGACGGATAAGGGTTTTGCAAGGCCGAGCTACTCACCGTGGGGTGCTCCGGTATTATTTGTGAAGAAGAAAGATGGGTCGATGAGATTGTGCATAGACTACAGACAACTCAACAAAGTGACGGTGAAAAATAAGTATCCTTTACCAATGATAGATTATCTATTTGATCAACTAAAGGGAGCCACAGTATTCTCCAAGATAGACCTGAGGTCTGGCTATTACTAGTTGAGGGTTAAGGAGCACGATGTGCTAAAAACTGCATTTCAGACGAGGTATGGCCATTATGAGTTTCTGGTCATGCCGTTCGGTTTAACGAACGCTCCTGCAATTTTTATGGATTTGATAAACCGTGTCTTCTGACCGTATTTGGACAAGTTTGTGGTTGTCTTCATTGACGACATACTGATTTATTCTCGGGATGAGAGTGATCATGTAGAGCACCTGAGGATTGTCTTACAAACCTTAAGAGACAAGCAGTTGTATGCTAAATTTAGCAAGAGTGAGTTTTGGCTTCGAGAGGTCGGATTCTTAGGACACATTATGTCGGGTGATGGTATTAGAGTCGACCCGAGTAAGATCTCGGCTATTGTGGATTGGAAACCGCCGAGAAACGTATCAGAAGTTAAAAGCTTTTTAGGATTAGCGGGGTACTATAGACAGTTTGTGAAAGGGTTTTCTATGATTGCTACCCCGATGACGAAACTGTTACATAAAGATGTTAAGTTTGAATGGACTGAGAAATGTCAACAGAGTTTTGAGAGATTGAAAACATTGTTGACTGAGGCACTGGTTTTGGTTCAACCAGAATCGGGGAAAGAGTTCGTGGTTTACAGTGACACGTCATTGAATGGTCTTGGTTGTGTGTTGATGCAAGAGGGTAAGGTAATCGCTTACGCCTCGAGGCAGCTAAAACTGCATGAGAAGAATTATTCGACTCATGATCTGGAGTTGGCTGCGATTATTTTCGCATTAAAGATTTGGCGACACTATTTATATGGTGAGAGGTGCCGAATCTTCATGGATCGTAAGAGTTTGAAGTATCTAATGGATCAAAAGGATTTGAATTTGCGACAACGGCTGTGGCTTGAGTTATTGAAGGACTATGAGTTAGTCATCGATTACCATCCGGGAAAAGCGAATGTGGTTGCAGATGCCTTGAGTAGGAAATCCCTGTATGCTTTGAGAGCTATGAGCACGAGTTTAGCATTGTCTGATGATGGTGCTATATTGGCCGAGTTTAGAGCTAAGCCACTATTTGTTCAACAGATATGTGAGGCTCAAAGGAATGATAGTGAGATGCAAGCTAAGAGAGCTAAGTGTGGATCGAAATATGATTCTGATTTTCGAGTGGGCTCGGATGATTGTTTGTTGTATCATGACAGAATTTGCGTACCCAGAGATGATGAGTTGATCCGAAAGGTTTTGCATGAGGCACATAGTGGTTATTTGTCAGTACACTCGGGAAGTACGAAAGTGTACAACGATCTAAGGAAATTTTATTGGTGGCTGGGTATGAAAAGAGACATCTCTGAGTTTGTGACAAAATGCCTGATTTTTCAACAAGTGAAAGCTGAGCATCAAGTGCCTTCGGGATTGCTTTAGCCAGTGATGGTTCCCGAGTGGAAGTGGGATCGGATTACCATGGATTTTGTGACGGGGTTGCCTATGACTCCGAAAAAAAAGATGCTGTGTGGGTTGTCGTTGATAGACTAACGAAGACGGCTCACTTTATTCCAGTGCATGTTGATTATTCACTAGATAAGTTGGCCGAGTTGTATATTGCAGAGATAGTGAGATTACATGGAGTGCCTGTATCTATTATCTTGGATAGAGATCTGAGATTTACTTCAAGATTTTGGAAGAAGTTGCAGGAGGCCTTGGGTAGAAGGTAGAATTTTAGTACTGCATTCAATCCGCAAACCGATGGCCAGTCTGAAAGAGTAATTCAAGTTCTCGAAGTTATGCTCTGATGTTGTGTGTTAGAGTTCGAAGGTAGTTGGGAGAGATATCTACCTTTGGTCGAATTAGCTTACAACAACATTTATCAATCGAGTATACAGATGGCACTGTATGAAGCCTTGTATGGTCAGAAATGTCGGACTCCTTTATATTGGACTGAGCTTAGTGAGAAGCAAATTCATGGGATCGATCTAGTAAAAGAGACCGAGGAGAAAGTGAAAGTGATCCGTAATAGTCTGAAAGCTACTTCGGACCGACAGAAGTCGTACGCGGATTTGAAAAGAAAAGAAATTGAGTTTAAAGTGGGCGACAAGGTATTTTTGAAAGTGTCCCCGTGGAAGAAAATCTTGAGATTTGGACGAAAGGGGAAATTGAGTCCTCGATTCATAGGGTCGTATAAGATTACCGATAGAATTGAGCCAGTGGTATACCAGTTGGATTTGCCGGTGGAGTTGGAGAAAATACATAACGTGTTTCATGTGTCGATGTTGCGACGATATCGCTCCGATCCTTCGCCTGTAATTCTTTCAACGGAAATTGAGATACGATCGGACATGTCTTATGAATAGGAGCCAATTAAAATCTTGGCTCGAGAAGTAAAGCAGCTGAGGAATAAGGACATAACCCTAGTGAAAGTGTTATGGCAAAAACACGGTGTAGAAGAGGCTACGTGGGAACCGGAAGAAGCCATGAGGGAGCAATATCCAAGCCTTTTTACCGGTAAGATTTTCGAGGGCGAAAATCTCTAAAGGGGGGAGAGTTGTAACATCCTGATTTAGGGCCTAGTCGGAATAGTGGTGCGAGACCACAAATCCGAAGTAGAAATTATGAATTTTAAGGATTTTGAGATGTTTGCATGTTTATGTGAAAGTTTCATGAAGTAATTTTGCTAATTGTGATTGAATTGTCCAATAGGACTAAATTGTAAAAGTTGCAAAATGTGAGATTCTAGAAGATTTAAGTATGAAATAGCTTTGGATATTAATTAGAGGTCCTTAAATAGCAATTTGCCCAATTTCTAATTTTTGGACAAAAATGGGCATGAGGGTAAAATTTGAAAGTTTGGCAAAAAGGGCATTTTGGTCATTTGTCAAATAAATGATTAAAAAGGATGAAATAGTCAAAATTTTATGTTCATCTTCCTCCTTAGTGCCGAAAATTTGAAGAACCCCATAGCTAGGGTTTGTTCATCTTTCAAGCTTGCTAGTAAGTGCATCCTAGTCTCGTTTTTGATATTCTTCGTATTTTTAAAGTCCTCGTAACATGAGTTAGCTATTTCTAGCTATATGTTGAGCTAGGATTCATGTTCAAAAATATACCCATGTATGAAATGCATATATTTTGATGTTTTATGGAAGATTATGAGAGTTGGATGTAGAATAAACATCTTTTACTAAGTGAATTCCATGAGAAATGCATGTAAGGACTAGTTTGTAAAATCTTGAAAATGGTCATACATGAGTGATTTAGTGAGAATTAAAGGTTGCTATAGTTGAGAGTATGAGTCAGCTAAGCATAAAATACTAGAAAGTTGAATGAAAATCACTTTACGAGCCTTGGGGCAAAAGTGTAAATATGAGGAGGTTTAGGGGCAAAATGGTAATTTTGCCAAAGTATGAGTTTTGAGTCAATTTTGTCATTGTGTGTATTAAATGAGTTGATTTATCAATATAGATCAAGAAAGGTGAAGCCCGGATTGAAATCGAGGCAAGAACAAAGTCGTGGACTAAATTACACGTCTTCATACGTTTGGAATACCGAGGTAAGTTTATGTGTAAACAATGCATTTATACATATACATTGTTGATCCTAACTAGTGTATAGCATGATTGAGAACCTATATGGTTCAAGTGGATTGAATGTGGTGGTTGTTGTGAATTGATGTATGAATTACAAAGTAGATAAATGAATGTGTAGTGATAATACTTGACGGTGGGCTAAGTGCGATACCACCTTAATACTTAACTACGATGGGCTGTGTGCGATGCTATCATTAAGTATATTATTTAGTGGGCTATGTGCGATACCACTATAATTACCCTTTTTGGTAGGCTATGTGCGATACTACCCTAATATTTGATTGTGGTGGGCTAAGTGCGAAACCACCGAGTGATTTAGCTGTGTGGTTGAATTAGTGAGAAATCATGATGTGTTGTATCATGAGAAATTGTGGTGTTGAGTACAGGTATGCAAATGAATGAATGTAAGCATTAAGCTTGTGATGTGGTAGAAATATGGTAAGGGATAGAATGAGTAAGCATAGTTGTGGATGTGATTTGTCTTGTTTAGTATAATGCTAATTGTTGTTTAGCTCATACTATGATGTAAATTGTTTATATGTAAACTTTCTACGTTTAAAGCTTACTCCCCTCTCTTTTCCCTTGTCTTATAGAGTTAAAGAGTCGGGACGAGATACGCGGATAATTTGGAAGATTGCCCACACTATCAGCTCACTTGGTATATTTAGATTTAGTGCTTTTATATATGGCATGTATAGAGGCTAGACAAGTTAGCTTATGTTGTTGTATTGGCCAAGGGTATGTTGGCCCTTTTGATGGATAATCTATTTTGTATAATGCCATGGTTAATGGTTTATCTTGTTATATGAAAAGATGTAGTTATCCATGAGAGTTTATTTTGCAAAACATGAATTGTTTGATGATGTGTTGAATAGATACATGTTGTGTGAACTAGAGGGGTGAAAAGAGCTTGGCAAATAGCCTTGTTCTTGTCCACTGCAGGTAGACACACGCGGCGTGTGTCTAGGCGTCATGTGTGACACACGGGCTAGCCACATGGGTGTGTGACTTGGCCGTGTGTCCCCTGCATGTTAAGGTGGTAAGTTAGTGTCGACCACGGGCTAGCCACATGGGCATGTGCCTAAGCCGTGTAAGATGGTCAGTGTTCACCACGGGTGGAGAACACAGGCGTGTTGTTAGGCCGTGTAATACAAGCAGAATACCAAATTTTTTATACACGGGGTAGGGACATGGGCGTGTGTGACCACACGACCTGCTCCCACGGGCGTGTGCCATTTCACATGAGCGTGTGGCCCTTGTCAAGGTGAAAGAAATTTTAAGATCGCAAAGGTTTCCGGTAGTATTCCGGAACCCCTCGTATGTATGTTTAAGGCCTCGTGGGTCTTTAATGAGGTCGTTTTGGTGACTATAGAGAGTTGTCAAGTTGGGACTAAAGTGGATTATGTCCGGTAATGCCTTGGGCCCGGTTCCGGCGTAGAATACGGGTAAGGGGTGTTACAGTGTGTCCCCTACATTTAATTGCGAGAATTCGATTCGTCACACGGGCCAGCACACGGGCGTGTGCTTAGGCCGTGTGCTCCTTAAGGGGTTGCTGACGTCATAAACAGAATACCCCTAGTTTTCACACACGGGTGAGGACACGGGTGTGTCTAGGCCGTGTGAAGGACACGGGCCATTGACACGAGCGTGTGTTCGGCCGTGTGAAAACCCCTGTAGGTTCGAAATAAAAATAAATTTTACACGGGCTAGGGACATGGGCGTGTGTGACCACACGGCCTGCCCACACGGGCGTGTCCCAAGTCACACGGGCGTGTGACCCCTGTTTTGGCAAAATTTTCAATGAGTGTAAAAGTTTCCGGTTGAACTCTGAAACCTTCCGGATGTATGTTTAAGGCCTCGTAGGACCATGATATGTATGTTATGATTAAGAAGGAGAATTTTTAAGTTGAAAGGAAATTTATAACCCAACGCTTCATGTTCAAGTAAGGTTAAGTACGGTAATGCCTCGTATCCTATTCAGGCGTCGGACACAGGTAAGGAGTGTTACAAAATATGTGTACAAATCATCAAACCATAAAATCAACCCAATCGAAATATCATTTATCAAATTTTCATTTTATACCCCTATTAATTTGACTCGGACTCGAACGGATATACGGATCCAACCAATCACACTAGTTTGGCACCTAGTGCCTCATCGAACAATTCCAAAGTAAATAGTTTGCGCCCAGCGCTCATCAATGTGTTTGTAACTCAGTGCCTCATCAGTATAACTGAAGTAATTTGGCACCTAGTGCCTTATTGACACATAGTTGAAGTAACCCTGAGCTCTTCCTATCCTATGGCATACCAACTATATCTCATTCTACCCCAACAGATAATAGGGTAGCAATTTACTCAATTTCATTTATAAGCCAATTTTTCAATTTAATGTTGTCATTTCATCAACTAATTATCAATTTGTATGCATAACATTATAATTCATCTTATCATAAAGTCAATTTTGCAATTACAACAATATACAATATTTCCAAATCTATTCAATTTTTATTTTATGAGAGCATCTTGTTAGATATTCTAGTAAAAAAGGTAAAGGGTTGTACCAAAATAAAGGCATTCCACATCTATTAGTTGTTTAATTTATGGTTGAAATTATCCAATTTGGTACATAACCCTATTTTATTTATACTTTTAAGATGTTAGTGTTAGAAATTATCTAAACACCATTAAAAATAATAGAAATACAAATTTTAAAAATATAATATATAATAAAATTATCTAAATAATTTTAATTTTAATATTTGTAAAAAATAATTTCACTCTTACTAACATAATTTTAGTTTTAATTAATTTGGTAAATGATTTAACACTAAATCAGATTATTAATGATACGTATTGCTTGTTGTGGATTTAAAAGATGTGAAATGCCTCTATTTTAAAAGTTGAAAGCTTGGGTTAGGTAGTTTGAGGATCAATTTGATAAAATTTGTACATATGAAGGGTTAAATTGATTAATTATTTAGAATTAGGGTAAAATTGATAAAATATGTAAGTATTGAGGATTAAATGTATTATTGTACCAGTTAAAAAAAGACTTTCCATTATCAATTTAACGATGGGTGACTAAAATAGGAACGAATTCAAACGTTAATGCCTAAATTGAAAAGAATTAAAGTTAAGTGATCAAAACATAAACGTGAGCATAGTTAAGTGACCATTTATATAATTTACCCTAAATAAAATTTGTCAACAATTTTCAAAGTCAGTTTTCAGAAATTAATTTCTACAATATGCAATAATAAATTATTAGATTTATCAAAGGGTTTGCCTCGATTATTTGACCAAAGTTTCAAATGCTCTTTAAAATATAATTTCTCTTTTATTTCCTCAAAGGTGTTCCAAATTTCATTTTAAGAAATATATAATATAAATCTGCGGTGTCAAAGATAGACCGAGAATTAGTTTTCTATACGTAATAAAATTACAATTATTTTCTAGATAAATTATATTATTAGTCTAATAATAAATTTAGTTTTTTAATATTTGTAAACCCCCTAACCCTAAACCGTCGCTGAAATAGGGTTACAAAGCATTACCGGACATATCAGATAATTTACTAATTACTCATAAATAAAATAATAATTTAATAATTAAATTCCTATATTAGACTCTCGAAGCCCAAAGCATATTTTAAAAGTAGAATGAAACTTTTTCAAACATTCTAGAAATTTTTTCGTAATTTTTTTTATTAGTTTCTTTTTCTATAAAAATTTCGGCAACATTTCTACTTATTTTACCTAAATCCCCCTGCAAAATTCAAACCGAAACAACCAATACCAAATTTATCATATTATAACTTTATATCATTTTCCTCATCCAAAACATTATAATCATTTATATACAACCAAAGTCATTTAACTTAAGTATATATATGTTTATAATTCATATAACTATCTAGTACACGCCACTTAACAAAAAGGAAGAAATTCATCACCAAAATCTTCTTGTTGGAGTCGGGTTTGTTTTGGATGCCGGACCGGATCCGAAACTCTATTGACTGCAGACTGAAAACAATCGTGACGTTGAGTATTTCATACTCGATGGTATTACTATAAATCAAAACTATTTAACATTAATAAATTACAAACATCCACCATAAACTTTATAAATCATTTAAACTAATTACATATAATTATATATCACCTCATAAATCTTAAATTCACATTTCATTTATCACATACTAATTCAATTCATAATTTAACTCATACATTCTTTCACATACCTTTCAATAGAGCCAAATCAATCAATCTCATTTTCAAAGTTCCATTTCAATTATTTACCCTATTAACAAGGCTCGGACTCTGACAGATACGCGGATTCCACCCAAACACACCAGAATATCCAACCCAATCACACCAGAATATCCAACCCAATCACACCAAAATAATATAAATCCTCCATAACACACCAGTATAATATAGCCTCCCAAACACACCAGTATATCATATCCTCCCAAACACACCAATAAGGCATTAAATGCCTCTTCGGTTAAACCGAAGCATATATATAACAGAATCCTCTTCTCGGCCGAGCTACAAATCTCCTCATCACATCACAAATCCAATGGCATGCCATTTGTATCAAATCTAGTCCGACAAGTTAATAGGGTATTATTTTACTTTTCCAATTTCGAATTCATTTCCACAACAATTTCAAATACTTAATCAATTCAAAACATCTATTATATCAATTCACATATAATTCAATATTCACACATATTCTTACTTAATTTCAAATATTATTACTTACCTTATCTTAAATGTCCCATGATTACAAATTCAATATAACATTTAATAAATAGTTTGAGTTATAGTAATACAAACCCAAATCTGAGTTTACTCCTCAATGATCTTTTCTTTTCCCTTGGATGCCGATGCCTCGTTTTCCTTGTTAGCTACGAAAATAATAATAACAATTTACATTATTAATTACAACATTAAATTACAACAAATAATTGAATTTTATTCAATTCCTACTCTTGCTCTTCATTCCACATTCTTTATACACAATTCTATTATTTACTTATAAGTTCTTTCAAGGCTGTCTACCTGAGTCATTGTCACTAAATTATCTATATCTTGAGTTAAAAAATTCCAAATTAAGATCCGTAAATTTTATATGAAACTATACTCACATATATTATTTCCATAAAATTTTCAGAATTTTTGGTTTAGCCAATAAGTACAGTTTATTCTTTAAAATCACCCCTATTCTGTTGTCTAACAGTTCCGACCACTCTTTACTAAAATTTAATTATCTTTTTATACAGAATTCAAATGATGTTCTAGTTTATTTCTTATAAAAATAGACTCATTAAGGAATCTAACCATATAAATTATGTTCCAAAATTATTTTTTTACAATTTTTAATGATTTTTCAAAATCAGAACAGGGGATCTCGAAATCACTCTGAACCAGTCTCACAAAAATCTAAATATCTCAAAATACAGAATTTCTTTTCTTTCTATGTTTCTTTCATATGAAAATAGACTCAATAAGCTTTAATTTCATATCTCACTCAACTTCTACTTCCATTTCTACCATTTTTGGTGATTTTTCAAAGTTACTCTTTTGCTGCTGTCCCAAAACTGTTTCCTTATAACTTATTTTGCAATTAAATCCTAATTAAGTTTACTTATTTTCTTAACTTAATTCATGCTTTGTTTCTACTTAAATTCCTTCCATATTCAAATTGACTATCTAATATTCATAATAAAACCCTAATTTATAATTTCTTCCAAATTAATATTTATAATACAAAAATTATAGCTTACTTTACAATTTAATCCTTTTACTAATTCTAACTTAAATTTCATTCAATTTAATCTCTAATTTATCTTTTTCTTCAACATCAACTATACTTGAAAACCTATAAACTCTCAAAATATCAACTTAGTTTCATCAAAATCTTGCATTAAAGCTTCTAAAACATCAATATTAAAAGAATAGGACTTGATTGACTTACCTTTTAAAGCTTAAAACCTTGAATCTTTAGTTTTTCCTTTTTCCTTCTTTTTCTTCTTTCTTTCCTGATTGTTTCGAAATGCTTCTCTGTTCTTTTCTGTTCTTCTTTTGTTTCTTTTATTTTACTAACTTCACTTTATTTCTTTTATTTTAACTAATAATAATAATAATAATAATAATAATAATAATATATTATAAATAATATTTTACTTATTATTTAAGCAATGCTTATTTTTATTACAAGTGTACCTATATAATTATTACAATTACACTTGTCTTTAATCTTTACCATACATTTGTCATTTATTTAATTTATCTAATATAATATCAATTAAAATAATTATTTTAAATTAGTTTATTATAATTTATTACTAATATATATATTTTATAATTTAAAATCTAAGTAAAAATCTTAGATTTTTATTTCATTTGCCGCCTAAACTTATGCTAAATGGCTTAATTGCCATTTTTGCCCTTTTTACTTTCTTTTAATCTATAATTAGACTTCTACCTTTATTCAATTTAATCCTTTTCACTAATTTCTCTTAATTAAGCTAAATTTACTAAATAAAAATCTAACTAGACACACTACTAAACTCATAAATATTTCTATTAATTATTTACAAACCCGTTTCACTAAGACGGAGGCCTGATAATGTACTTTTCGGTGCCCACAGATTTTGGATCGTTACAATATTTACACATTCTATCAGTTTGATCTTAAATATAAAAAAAAATTGAACAAATTTAACATTTAATATTTACCAAATTTAGGCTTAAGTAAAAAACCTTCAAACTTTTAAAAAAAAAAGAAGCAATTAAATCCCTCTTCTTCTTTTTTTTGCACTCAATTGAGTACTTAAACTTTTAAAATGTATAAAAAAAAACTTCAAACTTCTTAAAAAAAAGCAATTAAGCCATTGTTTTTTTTTTCACTCAATTGGGTACATGAACTTTCAAAATGCATAAAAAAGACCCTAAAATTTTTTCAAAAGAGCAATTAATCTCATGCTCTTATTAAAAATTAGAAAAATATAATAATTAATAAGTTTTAGAAAAATTATTAAATTTTAATAAAATATAAAAAATTTGAATTTTATTAAAAATTTGAATTTTTTTAATAAAAATCGTAAAAAATAAAAAAAATTGTAAATTTTTATAAAAATCATAAAAAATTAGCGACTCCCAACTTTTTTCAATTAAAGTCATCACATGTCGCAACATAGCTAAAGGTGTCCATGGACTGGGCCAGACCCAACCAAAATTTTAGGCCCGACCCAGATAAAAATACTAAAACTTGGGCCCGACCCGTATAAATTTTTTATATTATTTTTTTAAAATATATTAAAATAAATGTTGCCCAACAAATTGAAAAGAAATTTTTAAAAAAATATGTATACTTAAATAACACTAAAATATGTGCAACTTAACATGTAAATGCCTCTAAAATAGTAAGAAAATTAACAATAAAACAAGAGTTATACAATATCTTAATAATAACAACAAAATAGTAGCAACATAATTATGAAATGGTAGCAAAATAGTGAAAAAAATAACAAGAAAATAGCAACAAAATAGTTAAAAAAATAGAAAAAAAGAAAGAAAGAAAAAGAATTGTAGTTTTTTTTTTTATTTTATTTTGCATATTCAGACCTAGCTCGAGCCAAAAAAGCCTTACCCGAGGCCCGACCCATTTTCTAAACGAACATTTTTATTTGCCAAAACCTATTTTTCGAGCCTATATTTTTACCCAAATCCTCCCACTTTTCGGGCAGGCCTTCAGGCCGGGCCATGGACAGGTCTAAACACAGTGTGACATGTGGCGAAATATGATAAAAATAAAAATCAATAAAAGCTATAGAAAAATTATAAAATGCTTCTTTTGATACAATAATTTTTATAATTTTTTTTACGAAATTTATATTTCTTTACATTTTATATAATTTTCTTATCACTTTATAAATTTTTATATTTCTATATATTTTATAATTTATTACGATTTTATATTTTTTCTAATTTTTAATAAATTTTTAATATTTGAAATTTTTATTAAAATTTAATAATATTTATAGTTTTTATTTATTTTAATTTATTTATAATTTTTAATAAAAGTAGGGGCTTAATTGTTTTTTTTTTTTTTAAGTTTGATGGTCTTTTTGATGCATTTTAAAAATTCAAGTACCCAATTGAGTGCAAAAAAAAAAGTAGGAGCTTAATTGCTTTTTTTGAAAAGGTTTGAGGGCCTTTTTGATACATTTTAAAAGTTTTTGTACTTTCGTATATTTGGAATTTAATTTTCATACTTTTATTTTCAGAAATTTAATCCTTTTACTTTTCGAATTTAAAAATTTAGATCCATTAATTAACATCGTTATAATTTTTTTGTTAAATTTGTTAGTATGATATTTTAAAATTAAAAGAAATTACTCATTTGATATCCATATAACAAAAAATGAAATTGTAATTCATCTAAATTTAATAGAAAATTTAAGAGGGTTAAAAATTCTTAAACTCTCACATAACATTTTACTGAAAATAAAGTATTTAAATGAAATAGTAAAATATATTAAAATTAAAATATACACATTAAATTTTAAATATAAAAATCAAGAGCCATCACCTTTTATATATTATAGTATAGATATTTTGAAGATAAACTTTTATATAAAATTTTGAAAATTTGTATGACAATATATAAACGTGTTAATTTTGAGTTGAAAAAAATAATGTTGAGAAAATAATCGGGCCAAATCCGAATAAATAAAAGCCCATTTTTTATAATCTGCCATCTGTATGATGAAGTCCACGTGCCCCTCGTTTCCTTTAAAATAATAAATTAAAAAAATAAAAATAAATCCATTTTCTGCCCTCCTTCCTCGCTAAGAAAAGCACATATACAAAAACCAAACCCCCAATTCCCAAAGCTCAAAATCAAAAAACCTAAATCAGATCTAACATATTTTTTGTCAAAATTTCCCGCAAAAGATATGGCTCTAGAATGGGTAGTGCTAGGCTACACCGCCGGCGCTGAAGCCATCATGTTGCTCCTCCTCACAGTTCCAGGCCTCGACGGACTCCGCAAGGGCTTGATCGCTGTCACACGTAACCTCCTCAAGCCCTTCATGTCGGTGATTCCTTTCTGCCTCTTCCTCCTCATGGATATATACTGGAAATACGAGACACGTCCTACCTGTGACGCCGATACCTGTACCCCTTCCGAATATCTCCGTCACCAGAAATCCATCATGAAGAGCCAGCGCAACGCGCTTCTCATCGCTGCCGCTCTTATTTTGTACTGGCTTCTTTACTCTGTTACTAACCTTGTTGTTAAGATCGAGCAGTTGAATCAGCGAGTTGAGAGGCTTAAGAATCGCGATTGAGATAAGTGCTGCGAAATTTAGATCTGTTGTATTTGGGCTACTTATTTTTCTTTTCTTTTTAATAATCTTTTTGTTTGAATTTCATCTCTGATGTGTTTGGATGATTTGAGATATTTATCTTGAAAGAATTATATGTTGTTATTATTGCATCTCTGTTATTCAATTTACGATTTGATTAAAAAAAAAGTTGGGTTTTGGTTCAAGTTATCGCTATTGTTTCAATATTGACAACTGCTTTTGGAGTTGAAATTTAGGATTTAGTATCCAATTAGAACAAGTTGATTATCGTTTGGAACTTGGTTATGGAAGGCAACATGATGATCGAATGGACATACTTGAAGCTGTGATATCCAATGCCTCAAATTGTATACTTACCCTATAGCTTTCTACATTGGTACAGCGCCATATCATTCTCTAGTAAAACGTTTGAAATATGGATTTGAAACTAGGGCAATAATTTTTCTATACCTACTCGATGCTCTAGAAGGACGATTGCCTTACGGTAACCATTCATTCTTGAACGCCAATTTAGCTTCAATTCTTTACTGGTAAGCTCGTTACCTTTGGAGTTTTAAGCACTTGGAAGTTTGTGGGCGAACTTTTTTTTTTTTTCCAATTTTTGAGTTCATCACTATATTTTCTTGGACCTTACGATCATCCATTCATGAATGATGATGAGATTTTAATCAAAGATTCTGTAGCTACTGACCCTGATTGAACCTCAGTACTTCCAGGAAAGGTGAGCTTACAGCTTGGGTGCTGAACCCCTTTGGCCGAAGCTTTGATTCCCTTTCTGATGCCTCACTTATTCTGGTAAAACTATAATTGATCCCTTAATATATGGATGAGATCATTTTGACTGCCCATGGTGCAAGAAGATGTCGGAATCTTGAACAGCAGCATAATGATCGGCAGAAGAAGGAACAAAATGTTTCCAAGTGGCAAATCCGATCTTCTTTTGGTTACTACTACTAGCTTTGATGGTTTGTTGTTGGGGGGAGGGGGGATATGAAATGAACTTAAATTTGACAGGGAAGTTTGCTAGAACCTTGTGGAACACGGCAAATGTTGGCATGAATGTCTCAACGATTCTTTTCTGGGGGACCTTGGCTCCTCTTGTTCATTTAATAAGGTAGAAGGTGCCCAGTTTCAGAAGGGCATGACTTGGGCTTTGCGGAGTCTGAAGTGGAAGTTGGAACTTCGGATTCAAACTCCAAGCAAAGATCCCTTCCTTTTGGGAGTGAGATTGAAGCACATATGTACACGGCCATTGGAGGTCTCGACTAGAGTTTTGACAGTCTAGGATTGGCTTAGATGTAAATTGTAAATGAGTTAAATTTTACTGGGATGCGCACTTCTTTACGTTTATATATTCAAATTCTTCTCTTTGGTGATTTTTTCATTTCAATTTCAATTTCAACTTCAATGTGGATCGAAACATTCTGCGTATTCAAAGCTCTAGGGATTGGCAATAAGCTAATCAGTGAATGAATCATGAATGTGAATATACAGATTAATTGGAGCAGAAGTTAATATAGTGGATTGGAAACTCGAATAGGCTTGGTCTGATTGTTCGACTTGGGTCGAGTTCCAAAAAATACTTGGGACAAAAATCTTGGGTAGACAATAGGCAAAACATTCAACGTTTGAAGTCGAAACTTGGAATTTTCAATTTTATTAATATGATTTTTTTGTAGTTTTTATTAATATGATTGTTAACTAAAAAAAGGGTAGGGGGTATTATACGTGGTGGAATGTTATTGGTTTAGATAAGCGAGAAAGAGGGCGTGTATTTGGTTTATGAACAATTCAAAGTGTGGGTGGGGTCCATTGTCCGTTCCATCTGCCAATTACATCTACCTATTCTTAACAGTTAAGAAATTAAAAAAAATTCTGTTATCGACAAAAGACCAACTGATCCTCCGAGGTAAGGTAAGGTCAACCCTCTTTGTTCTTATTTCTTCATTGTTGATTTTCTCGGTCTGCTATAACTTTTTATAATTTCTAATTTCCCCCACTCATTTCTTCGGCATCAATTTACTTCCTTCATTACCTTTTTTTGTTTCCTTCCTAATCTTCTTTGTTGTTATTGATATTGCTCTTATTCATATTCAGTTTGGAGCTTCAAACCAAAAAGGACATTTACCCAGAGAAATAACAATGGATGAAATGAAAGGGAAATGGAGTGGATTCATGAAGAAAGTCAACAACCAATTTTCATCATCGGGGAATTTCAAGGGCCAAGGTCGAGTCTTGGGTTCCTCTTCTTCTGGACCTGTTAACCCCATCCTTACCCGTCCCTCCCCACCTCACACCCCTTCTCCCAAGCCTATTCCTCCCTCATCTTCTTCCTCCTCTTCCACTTCCAAGCCTTCTTTGCCCTCTAAATCTTCAAATTCCGATCAAAACACGCCCAGCAATCTTGAACCACCTCGGAAGCCGGAAAACGGGTTCGATCCTTACGGTTCATTGATCACTTCTAGCAAGGTATCCAAAAATGGATTCACCTTGAATATGTTTGAGTGTCCGATTTGTGGTGCTCCTTATGTGTCTGAGGAGGAGGTATCTAAACATGTAGAAACTTGTATTGAGATCAATTCATCCAATAGAGAAGGCGGTGACACAGATACGGGATCGAATGAGAACGAGTTACAAGAGTCGTCAGGGATTGAATTGGAGGTTTGCATTGGTTCATATATTTCAGGGAACCCACCAGACGGATCAGTTCAGGTTTTTCTTAGGTTGTTGAGGAACATAGTTAAGGAACCTGGGAATGACAAGTTCAGGAAGATTCGGATGAGTAATCCAAAGATAAGTGAAGCAATTGGCGAGGTCTCTGGAGGAGTTGAGCTGCTGGAGCTTGTTGGATTTGTGTTGAAGGAAGAAGGAGGGGAAATGTGGGCAGTCATGGATGTTCCTAAGAAGGAGATGATTACTTTGATGAACAAGGCAATAATGTTGTTGGAACAGGGAAAGATAGAAGAAGGTAACAAGAGTGAGAAAGAGGAAATGGTTGAGCCAAAGAAGATTGACAGACAGGTAATTAATTGTTTGTTGATATTCTTATGGTTTTGCCCCTCTTATCTTTATCTGTATTTTAGCCTATTGATTACCATAGAATCCTTGATTAATGCATTGTTTGCTAACATATGAGAAATAAGAATGTGGCTAAGGAAATAGATGTAATATTTGGTTATTGAAATGAATTCTCTTCTATAATATTATTGAACTGCCTTTGTTTATGGTTGTTTTAAATGAGGCGTTGTAAATTATAGGAAACTTGACTGCATCGCTTTCTGTTCAATTGTTTCATTTTTTGCTTTTGGTCTTTTCTGTATACTTATTTGTCATTTAATTGTTCATCCTCTGTCTATGTTGTTGAATGTTGATATTCAGTGAATATGCACAATTTTTATGCAATTTCATTAGTAGAATATGCGATTAATCAAGATTATCAGATGTCCATTACTGCCCCTAGTCACCTATCTCCCAATGCAGCATAGATCTCTAACTCAGAACATGATTTTTTTGTCATTGTAGATACGGGTCTTCTTCTCTGTACCTGAGAGTGTAGCAGCAAAAATCGAGCTACCGGATTCTTTCTACAGCCTATCAGCTGAAGAGGTGAAAAGAGAAGCAGAGTTGAGAAAGAAAAAGAATGCAGAATCACAGCTCTTAATCCCTAAATCGTTCAAGGAAAAGCAGGCAAAAGCAGGCCGAAGGAGGTATAGAAGAACAATGATTCGCATCCAGTTTCCTGATGGAGTGGTTCTTCAAGCCATTTTTGCACCTTGGGAGCCAACTAGTTCTCTCTACAAGGTTAGTCCTCATGCCTAGTTGTTTGTATTGTTTCCTATTAGTTTCTTCATTCTCAAGATATTTCCAGGTTCACTATTTAGTTTGTTCATCCTGTTGGAATGTGAAATGATATATGCTGTTTTTTATCCTCAGTTTGTCAGCTTATCACTGAAAGAACCGTCCTTGGAGTTTGAGCTGTTGGATCCTGTACTGGTTAAACGGAGGGTGATCCCTTCTTTTCCGGCAGCTGGACAGAAAGCCCGAACGCTAGACGATGAGGATTTGGTGCCTTCAGCCCTTATAAAGTTCAAACCTATTGAAACTGATTCAGTGGTGTTTACAGGGCTATCGAATGAACTGTTGGAACTGAGTGAACCGCTTGTAACCAATTGAAACATCTGTGGCTTCAACCTTTCTCTATTGATTGGGGGAAAAACTGCAAATTCTTTTATTGTTTTTCAAAGCTGTGAATTCCTGATGTTGTAATTTTGTTTCAGCAAAGGCTGATTCTTTGGCTCCATTTGATTTGTGATCAGTTAGAGGACTTGTCAAATAACAGTAATGTCCCCTTGGGGTGGCCTCAGTCCACTTGTTTTTGGGTTTATAATAAATTCATTTCGTTTCATTCCATTTCATCGTAGTGTCTTAAGCTTTCTAGATAATGATCAAATCCGAGTTCACTTCCTCTGGAAATTGATCCATTGGTTGATGGAAACTTGCAAGTATGGAGCTTCCAACTTTGAACAGGCTAGGTAACGTCCAAACCCTAAGAGCCATTAGCCAAAATTTTTGTACTTTTGTTGTACCTGAGAGCAGTTCTCAAGTAGCGTGTTTGGGCCGAAAAAGTTCGAACATTTGAATTTATATTAGTTTGACTCTAATGGTCTATTTTTACTATTTTAATTTTTCATTATTAAGGATTTTCTAATTTATTACTAGTCACCTTGTGAGGACAATGGTATAACTTTTATAACTCTAACCTTTCTCGCAAAAATTTAGATACAATTTTCTCTAAATTTTTTCACTAAATTAAAATCTTTTAGTTTTTTGGCTCAACTAATATCTCTACTATTTATTGCTTGTTCCTTGCACATGTAGCAGGTGTTTTGTGATTGATTCGGACATTGACCAACATATGAGGACCAAGTCTCAACTAATCCCTTGGGTTTTATAATTTTCTTTTAAATTTTTTGAAGTTTGGCAAGTATTTGGGTCATAAAGAGTCAGTTTAGCATGATTTCTCAAAAGGATTTTTTAGATAAAAAAACACATTTGAGATAAAAGTATTGTTAAACAATATACTTTTGAACTATTTAAAAGTGTTTTTGAGACAAAAAAAATATTTTATAAAAATACTTTTTTGATCAAAAACATAAAATTTTAACTTTTGCTCTAAAATATTTTTTGACTCAAAAATATTTTTGAGAAGATTGGCTCTAAATGGATTTTTGTGGTCTTGGAATGGTTTCTATGTTGTTTTGAGACATTTAGTCTGTTTGGTATGTTTTGGTATTATTTAAACATTCTTGATCACTTTTATATTGGTGTTATAATGGGATTTCTCGCGTTATATGCTATGTGTTACATTTATTTATATGGTGAATTCTTGATTTAAAGAGTTTTTAGTTATGGGGTATCTTGTTTTAGTATTCCTAATATGTTTACATAATTTTGGTTGCATGTTAAACATATTTAGAAACAAATAGAGGCATGATATTATGACTTGAAAAAAAATTGCATTTTTAGGTTCATGCTCAAGACCTCAAGAGAGATATTAAGAATATTTTGTGAATATTCATGTATTTTCATATGCATATCTCGATACATTAGGCATATTGTCTCAAGAAAATGGAACACATAAAACATTGAAGTTAAATGTTCAAATATTGAGTGTAATGTGCGGAGACATGGTCCATTGTCTTGAGACATAGGCATCAAAATTTTGAGACACAACCTTATATTTTGCTTGTTTGATTCAAGAAATGTAATTTGATATTATGCTTAATATGGGTTTATTGTAAATGGGATAATTTAAATTTATTTAATACTTGCAATGACTTTTAAGTGAAATGTCTTATTCATTCCAATTTTTTAAATCATAAGGTTGTAATTGTTTTTGAATTATTTCAAAAACGAATATGATATCTTACATTCAATTGTGTTCCAAAGGCAGGATGTTGCATACGCAGCAAAGGAGTAGGTTGCTTATTTTAGGCCGCTTGTTTGTGATTGAGTTTACACCAGAATTGGTTTCATAATGGTTCAAAATGGTGCTAGTTATTATCTTGAACGTTGGATATAACATATACTCAATGTTCTAAGCCTATGTAAAGCCTCGTTAAAGGATTTTTGGTTTAAATACTCTGTAAATGGGAAACATCTAGCTTCGTATTACTAATAAATATATTCAATATTTTTTAATCTTTAACTTTTAGTCCTTTAAAGCTCTCTTTGGATGAACAATAAGATTGATTCTAATGAGATTAAAGTTAATTGTAGCGGTGACATTGAATATTATAGTTATAAAATTAAAATAAATAATGAAGTTATGTTTGTATTCAAATGCAACAATAGTAGTGTGATGACAATAGAAATAATTATTATAGACATTAGTTTAAAATTTCTTATAATATAATAAATAATTAAAATTCCTTATAATATAATAAATAATTAAAATTCATACCTATATTAAGTAATAAAAAATAAAATATAATTTTCAAAATGGATAATTAAAAATATTAATATCATATTTATAATAAAAAATTACAAGCATTATATAATAAAATAGTTTATAACATATTTACTTTTTTATAAAATAATATATTTACTTTTATAATTATTAAATTTATAGTTGTATTTATATAATTTGTTTAATTTAAAAAAAAACCATGTTTTTATAACTATCAATTATATTTATAGTTTTATTTTAGATTTATTAAAGTAGAATAAAAAGGTTAAAGTAGGAAAAATATTTTCACTAAAGGAGTTTTTACCTCACTGAACTATTTAGCCCCTGTTGAAAAACATCAGTATGTTTGAGAAATTTCACTTTACTAGTGTTATCCGAAAACCACCCAATTCTTCAGTGAGGTGAGTTTTTTCCTTGAATGTTGTGATGTAATATCCTGCCCAACGTAGTCCTAGTGTTCGAATACTGTTTATTGGAGTATGGTGTTTAGAGTAAGTTCTGAGTGAGTAAGATATTAATTGTGAGTTAGTAGGTAAGTTTGTGAATGCTCCTTCGGGCAAAGTTTGTGTTTGGCAAGCTTGGTGGTTTGGCAAACTCCCCTATAGATTATACGCCGCCCCAACTATTAGACGAATATGTTAAGTCCTTAGTTTGAAAGAACCATTTACTATATTATTATTTTATTATTCTGATCGAACCATTTAGTTAGACTGTAACACCCCAATTTTGGCGGATTCAAGGTTCTGGCGCATAGACCTAAATAGTCAGTTTGACGTGGTAGTATACACCCAACTATTACTTTTGACGCTCAGGATGGGCACATTCTATTATATGTGAAAGTTAATAGTGGTTCAATGTCATACTTCTATGTTATTTGAAATAAGATGTAAGCAAAGTGAAAGGGTATGTATGGAATGAGTGCATGTCGGAGGTGTAGTGCACTTTACTTGTCTAGAGCACTATACAAGTTACAAGGTAAGCTGGTTAAGAATCAACGGGATGAATAACCAGGTAAATAAAATATTGGATTTTCATTTACAGCTGTAGACCATTAATAAAGGTAATCTTGTAGGAACGTGACATGTCTGGTTATACTTTGAGGACATAAGTCTTGTATATATATTTATTTATGAACTTAAGAAAAGGGGATTTTCTTTTTCCTTCATTCTTCTTCCATTGAAAATGTTATTGTGGTTTTCTTTAGATGCTGACTGAAGCTTTCTATCGTTAAGCTAGAACTAAAGATCTGAGCTTAAGTAGAAGATTATTTCATATTCTAGGTAAGTATTACAATTATGCATGTGGAATTTTGTAAGAGAAAGTCTATTAACTATGGTTGAACAGAAAGATTAAAAGAAAGGGGGTTCGTATATGCTTGTGATGATGGTAAAAATGTATGTGAATGGGTTCTGATGATGCTTTTATGTTTTGTGAGCAGTGGGTGTTGCTAATTATGTGTCAAATGTTCAGATCTGGTGTTTAGGCTGTGGTAAGTGATCTTCAGGTAAGTCTCTACTCTAAATCCTGACTGTTAATAGATTGCGTAGGATAAATTTGAAATGTCTAGTAGACAAGTAAAACATAGGAGAAATGATGCAAGAACAAAGAAAGTATATGCCGAAATTTTCATGATTTAGAAGTGGATTGATGAGTATGTAGGTGAAATCTATCTATAGAAAGGTATGAATTTTCCTGGTGAGTTCCTAAAAAGACTACAATCCTTCTAGGCAAGTGTATTATGAGCTATGATCTGGTAAAAGGATTGAGGTACATAGATTGTGATTAATGAAGATTGTTTGCATATTTGACAAAATGTTAGATGAGTCTGAATGCATGGTAATTTGCATATAGGTAATCAATATACTGAATTATGTTTATATGTGTGTTGTGTAATACAAATCTTGAAGTAGAAGGATGCTTGTATATGAGTGACTGAAAAGTAAAATGTATGTGTCTTAAAAACATGTTATGGAATGCGTCTGTTATGAATGAGTCAATATGTGTAATGAGTCTGTGTTTGTCTCCAAAGTCATCTAAAGGAGTCCATCAGGATTAAAAACACGAATCTCTAAAAGGACAAGCACATGGCCATGGTACCCAAAAGACTATATCGTGTAAGACCATAGTTGTAACAACCCATTTTCAGTGTAATCGAAATAGTGGTTTCGGGACCACAAATCTGATCCCGGAAGAGAAATTTATTTTAATATTATTTTATGATCTACAGAATTATAGAAATATCGTGTGAAAATTTCGTTAAGAAAATTTACCGGTTATATGTCTAATTTGATGAAAGGACCAAATTACATTAATTGCAAAAGTTGAAATCTAGTAGCAATAAGGATTAATTAGCTATGAAATTCAAAACTTAAGGTCCTTATATGGTAATTAGACCATTAAGAAAAGTTAGTAGATATTTTTAATGAATCATCCATGGAAAATTAGAAAAAGAAAAGGACTAAATTAGAATGTTGAAAAATTAATGGATGATAATAGATTAAATAGAAATATCATATTATTATATATATCTATTTTGGGGATTAATTTGTAAAGATATCAAAGTATAGAAATTTTGCCATGGATATAAATGCTGAAATTTTGAAATTTATGGTAGAAAGTGAAAGGTTGTTGATAGATAAACAACTTTTACAAAGAGAATTGTGATGAAATTATGGTTTAGGGACTAAATTAAAAAATGGTAAAACCCATTGAAAAATTCTGATTTTTGTGAAATTCACAGGCTGTTATTAAAACATGTAAAAATCGGTTAGACTTAGAATAAGGATTAAATTGCATGAATTTTATTTTCTGAGCTTAAGGACAAAATTGTCATTTATGAAAAGTATAGGGGCAAAATGGTAATTTTGCCTAAGAA
Organism: Gossypium sturtianum; assembly: GCA_025698515.1. Classification (NCBI taxonomy): domain Eukaryota; kingdom Viridiplantae; phylum Streptophyta; class Magnoliopsida; order Malvales; family Malvaceae; genus Gossypium; species Gossypium sturtianum. The sequence continues at coordinate 49,652,002 of CM046943.1, forward strand.
GTGAATTGAGTTCAATTGAGTATGAAATGTATTAAATTGAGTTAAATTTACTCGTATAGATCCGATTAGACCTCGTACGAAGTTAGATTGAGGAAAAAGAAAAATATCGGATTAGTAGTCTTTGTGAACACGAATATTGTCGAGGTAAGTTCGTGTAACTAAATTGTATATTTATATGTTTAAATTGAATGTTATGATTGTGAAATGTATGATTGTCATGTATAAACATAATCACATATCTGAAAATGTCTAACAAGTGTTAAGTCCCGTTTGAATAAAAGAAATTTGATGGATACATGATTTTCCTGTATTGATTATAGTCCTACATATGTTGCGGACATTATAACTCGGACGAGCATCCTATGAAAAGCCTTCTCGAGCATTCCTATTACATGGTTCTTGCGAGCATCCTGATCAGTAGTGATCCTGCATGTGTTGCGCACTACCGCAACTCTTTGTGAGCGTCCTGTTACATGATTCGATCGGTTGTGATCTAGCATTTATTGCGGACACAAACGCAGCTCTTCGTGAGCGTCTTGATATAGGCTCTTATGAGCTTCCTGACATGGCTCGCTTGAACTCCCTGTTATGCTATCCAGAGCTCCCTGTTAATAACTCTTTGGAGTTACATGTTAAGCTCAATGAGCTTCCTGTTCTAAACTCTTAGGAGTTTCCTGTTTAGCCCGGATAGGCATCCTGTTACATGGCTCATCTGAGCATCCTAATATATGGCTCGAGAGTGTGCTTCCTGATTATGTGCCCTTATGGGTACCCCTGAATATGAGTTGATGGATTATAGTTTTGTACACTTTGAGTGTACTACATGTGTATCCATCGATATTTCAAATAAATTCAACGGGTAAAAATCCTGATAAGAGACAATGTAAATTTGAGATGAATTATTACAAGCATATACTTGAATAACATGGACATGAATTATATATGATATTTGAATATTTAACGTGGAAAGAATGTGCATATGGAAAAAGGACTATTACTATTGAGCTCATACAAGTTTATTGATATTCTTAAGAGATAAATATATATATGTGTAACAGCCCGATTTTGGGCTTAGTCGGAACAGTGGTTTTGGGGCCACAAATCCGACGAGGAAAATCTTATTTTTATTATATTTTTATGGTCTACGATTTCACGGAAAGATTTCGTGAAAATTTCGTTTGAAAATTTCGACGTTTGGGCACTCAATTTAGTAAAAAGGACTAAATTGTAAATAGTGCAAAAGTTGAGTTCCACATGTTAGAAGTGTCCAATTTCTATGAAATTTTAAATTGGAGGTCCTTAAATCGTAATTAGACCATTGGTTAAATTTTTGGACAAAAATGGACATGAGATAAGTGAAATAGGATATTTTTAAGTTACAGGTATTTTGGTAATTTGGTAAATAAATGGACTAAAAGAAAAAATAAAAGCCAAAAACCCTTGTCCATCTTCTTGCTTGGCTGAATTTAGCATGGGGGAAGCCATGGCTAGGGTTTTCAAGCTTTCAAGCTCAATAGTAAGTGCATCTAAGCCCCGTTTTTAATGTTCTTTACATTTTTGAGATCCCCGTAACTCGGTTTAGCTATTTCTACCATTATTTTGAGCGAGGGTTTGTGTTTAAAAATTTACCCATGGATGAAATGCATGTGCTTTGATGTCTAATGGTAGAATATGAATGCTCGGTGTGTAGTAAACGACTTTTACTAAGTGATTTTCGATGAAATCGCATAAAAGGACTAGTTTGTAAAAAGTTGAAAAATGTATGAAAATGTGTGAATGAATGCAAATTGTGGACTGCTATAGTTATGAAAAAGGTTCGGCTAGGCCTAAAATACAAGGAAATTGAATAAAAATCATTTTACGAGCCTAGGGGCAAAAGTGTAAATATGACAAAGTTTAGGGAAAAATGTAATTTTTCCATAATATGATTTTTGGACTGAATTGAATAGTATAATAACTTAATAAGTCAAATGTGATATTTTAGATAAAGAAAACGAGTTTCGGACTTAGAACGGGGGAAAGACGAATATTGGACGACTCGGTCCCTTTCGCCATTTTAAGTTGAGGTAAGTTTGTGTGTAATAAATCAACATCATGTTATTATGTATTTGAATGCTTGATATTACATGATATTTATATTCATTTATGAAATTGGTTAATGAGGTCTTGATGAATAAAATGATGAAGATTTACTATATCGAAGTCCCGGTTGAACCTTAGGAATAGAAAGGATACCCTTGTCACGACATTAGATTAATAAGGTCCCGTATAAGACCATATCTGGGATATGGCCTCGGCACCGAATTGAGATCCCGTGTAAGACCATATCTGGGATATGGCATCAGCACTGAATAGTGATTTCGTGTAAGACCACGTCTGGGACCTGGCTTCGGTATGAAATCGTGTAAGACCATGTTTGGGACATGGCATCGACATGTGATCTCGTATAAGACCATATCTGGGATATGGCGTCGACATCAATATGAGATCCCGTATAAGACCATATCTGGGATATGGCATCGACATCGATATGTGATCTCGTGTAAGACTATATCTGGGATATGGCGTCGACATCAATATGAGATCCTGTATAAGACCATATCTGGGATATGGCATCGACATCGACATGTGATCCCATGTAAGACCATATCTGGGATATGACATTGGCATCTTACTACGTGTATGACAATTTCCTAGTATCCTTTGATATTCCAAGTGGTTCAACAGGGTAAAGAATTAAAGTTTATGTTAAAGAAGGAAAAAGGGCTAAAGTTATGTGATGGAGTGATACAGGTACATATGCGAAATTCACGAGAAATGAGTCCGGTATGTGACATGTGATCGAACTTTGGTAAGGTTGATATGGAGTAAGTGTTACAATGAAGACTTGTAAATATTTGATGATGACTAGCTATTGGCATGGCTAACTATGGATATACTTTAGTGTTATATGTGTGTAAATGAGAATTAATATAAAGAAAACATGATAGAGTAAATGTAGCAATAAAACAGTTTGGGCAGCAGCAGTTGTATCACTTTGAAAAATCACCAAAAATGTTGGAAATTGAATTAGAGGTTGAATAAGATATGAAATTAAATCTTATTGAGTCTATTTTCACATAAAATAAATGGTATAAGCAAAATAATTTCATATTATGATATATTTGAGTTTTTGTGAGACAGAGTTAGAATGATTTCGGAATCCCCTGTTATGACTTGGGAAAATAGTTAAAAATTGTACAAAAATAATTATGGGTTATAATTTACATTATTAAAATAATTAATGAGTCTATTTTCAAAAGAAACAAATGGAAACATCATCCGAATCCCATACGAGGAGATATTAAATTTTTAGTGAAGAGGGGTCAGAACTATTCGACAATGAAACAAGGGTGACTTTAATGAATAAACTGCACTTATTGGATAAACTAAAAATTTTGAAAATTTTATGATAATAAGATATGTGAGTCTAGTTTCAGGAAAAATTAACGGATCTTAATTTGGAATTTTTTAACTCAAGACATAAATAATTTAGTGACTGTGACTTGAGTAGACAGCTTGAGATGAACATAAGTAAATAGTGAAATTTTGTGCAATTATGATTGTATTACCTTGAGAACATATTGTGAGAATTGGTGAAAAACATGTTAATAAGTTGCTTATTATTTTCATACAAACTTACTAAGCATTGTAGCTTACTCCCCTTCCTTTCTCATATCTTATAGGGTTTTATGCTAGCTCGAGTTGGAGATCGCTGGAGATGCTATCACACTATCAAGCTATCATCGTGGGGTAAAAGTGAATACAGACCTCTTAAGTTTATGGCATGTATAGGGAATAAGTCACTTTGTGATTGTGTCATTATGATTTAGCTAAAGGTATTGGCTTGTAATGGTTAAAGGTTTAATGTAATGTGTAGCCATGTGAATTGGCTTATATTGGCTAATTGGTTATAAGCCTATATCTTTATTCATATGCATATGCCAATGTCTTGTGATGTGGTGTGTACTTATTTGGTATATGTGATGGATTACAGTTTATGGCCTAAAGACCTAATGGTTGAATGTGGCCCAATAGTCTTATTATTGAATGTGACTTGATATGTTTGGATTCGGTAAAGTATGGTGTTAAGAGTATGTATATGATGATATTGATATGATATGTTATTGTTTGTGTTTGGTTGGTCTAAATGCATTTACATGCTTAAGATTGTGCCATGTGATGTTGTGTGAGTATGTGCAAGTGAGGGTGGTAAAATGGCTTGGAAAATAGCCTTGTAATTATCCATACGGGTAGACACACGGGCTTGTGTCTAGGCCGTGTGTGACACACAGTCAGCCCCATGGGCGTGTGTTCCAGCCGTGTGTCCCCTGCACCTTAATTTAGGTAAAACAAAATGTTCAGAATTCAGCACACAGGCCTAGACACGGGCGTGTGTCTCAGCCGTGTGGAGGACACAGCCTAAGCACATGGGCGTGTGACTTGGCCGTGTGACCTCTTTTGATGATGATGTCATAAACAAAATGTCCCTTATTTTGGACACGGCCTAAAGCACGGGCGTGTGATATGCCACACGGGCGTGTCCCTTCACCCACACGGGTGTGTGGACCTGTTTCATGATGAAAATTTTCTAAGTATCCCAAAAGTTTTCTAAAGTTCTCGGCTTAGTCCCGAACCACTCCCGATGCATGTTTTGAGCCTCGTAGGCCCATAATAGGGATGACATGATTGTAAATGAAAAGTTTTAAATTTGGACGAAAATTCATGTCTCGATTTTGTATGATTGTTTGAATTTATGTCCGGTAACGCCCCGTACCCTATTCCGGCGTCGAATACGGGTATAGGGTGTTACAATATGACTAACATGTTTTGTACATGCTACATGAATACATGATGAGAGAAGTATTTAGATATATAAATGATATCACTTGATATTGAGGCATGATGTACTTGATACTTGAATGTGGAACATACTTGATGAGTTTGTTTATCCATGATATATTAAATATGTGATGAAAATATATGTGAATAAATCTTGTTTGATGAGAGTATAAATTCATAATTATGAACCATTATATGGAATACGGTGACTAACATGGTTGATGAGGATATGTGTTTAGGCACTCGGTCAACACGACTTGGGAATGAATTGTAGGTTTACCTTATGTATATAAAATAGTGGTAAGTTAAATTCCCAATTATACGAACTTACTAAGCTTAAAAGCTTACTCTATTTTAATTTCCCTGTTTTAGATGAATTCAGAAGCTCGTTGGGTTGGAAGCTTGGCGGAGATATTACACACTATCCATTGGCTTAGTCGGTATAGAAGGTAAATTAATTCCGGTTATAATGGCATGTATAAGTTTATTAACCAATGTTGGCATGTAAATGTTTGTTTGTGATTAGCCATTGGAATGGCTAATATTTGATGTATTTTGGTATGTGTAAACATGGCATTGTGTTGGTTGATATGTATTAACATGGTAAATTGATGGTAAGGTTATAAAAATGTTGTAACAGCCCGTTTATAGTCAAATCGGAATAGTGGTTTCGGGACCACAAATTTGAGGTCAAAATATTTATTTTATTATTATTTTAATGTTTACAGTATGATAGAATAATTGTGTGAAAATTTCGTTAAGAAATTTTATCGTTTAATTAGTCAATTTGATAAAAAGGACTAAATCGCGTAAAGTGTAAAACTTGTGTTCTATTAGCTAAAAGGTATTAAATAGCTATGGAACATTAAAGTAAGAGTCCTTAAGTGGTAATTAGACCATTTCAATTGTGGGTGGACATATTTGGACATTAAATGGATGATATTAATGGTTTTTCATTAAGGTTAATTTGGTAAATTATAATTAAAAGGTTAATTAAATAAAACAAAAATCCATTTTTCTTCCATTCATCATCTTCTTACCGAATTTTAGGAAAAAGAAAGCCATGAAAATGGTTTGAAGATTCGGCCAACGATTCTTGGTGCATGTAAGTCCGTTTTTGTCCCGTTTTTAATGATTTCTATGTTTTTGAGATCGTTGCAACTAGGTCTAGCTAGCCCAGAGACTATTTTGCAAAACTTTTAAAGATTTTGAATGATGCCATTGATGAATACATGTGTGTTTAGATGTTTAATGATAGATTATGAATGTTTATTGTGAAATATACAAGTTTTATAAAGTGATTTTTAGTGAAAATGCAAATTAGGGATTAAATTGTGAAATGTGGAAACTTTGTGGTTAAAATGTGAAATAAATGAAAAATATAGGCTGCTAGGAGTATAATAGTAATTCGGCTAGGCTTGGGTTGTGATGAAATTGAATGAATTTTTTTTACGAGCCTAAGGACTAAATTGTAAAAGTTGTGAAATTCTTGGGGTAAAAGTGTAAATGTGTGTTTTGTATTAAATTGAATATATAGATTATTAAATAAGTTAATTTTGAATATATTTAGATCAAGAAAAGCGAAACTCGGATCTAGATCGGTGGAAAACTAAAGTTATCGACTAATCAACTTATTTCGTCGTTTTCACATCCGAAGTAAGTTCGTATGTGATGAATTTCATTATAAATGTATTTTAAATGCTTTGATATGGTTTAAGTTGTGAATGCGAGACTTCAGATAATTTCGACAATGACTCAATGGTAATTCGGCATTCAAAATCTTGGTTGAACCTTAGGAATAGTTTAGGATACTAGTGACATGTCATTATGGGATGCATTAAGTTGGCTTCGGGCCATGATATTAGCACTTTGGGTGCAAGTTATACCGATTTGGCTTCGGGCCATGAATATTGGCTGATTTGGCTTCGGGCCATGATATCAGTACTTCAGATATAAGTTACCTTGATTTGGCTTCGGGCCATGGTATAGGTACTTATTGTGCAAGACTCTTGAGTGTAACACCCCTAACCCGTATCCGTCGCCGGATTAGGGTTACGAGGCATTACCGATCTAAACCCAACCCAGAGTAGGTATTAATACACATGTCTCACAAGAATTTCAATTCATTATTAATCATACTTATAAATACATTACATATACCAAGGCCGATACTCATAATCACTTATAATATAACTATTGATCAAAATCAAACTTACTAAAAGAACTATTCATTTGATCATTGACATTACAATAGCCAAATATGCGCATACTACATTCACCTTACTAAAACAAATTTTGTCAATCATCAACACCAAGTATGCATATACCAACACGTTGCTTATAAAATCTATGTTATACCAAATTCACACCATTTGCCGACTATATCCAAACGTATAAACAACCACATCTCATACAATTATCAAAGTCAAGTTATCAAAACAAACATATCTTATATTTAACCTAAAACATATAAACCAAACATGTTATGCATGTATGTGACTATCACGACTAGTTTGCACAACCCAAAATTTACATAACCAATAATACCATTCTTACGTGTCATGAGATGTTATTTACCTAATTATACCAACACCATTTTCGACAATACATAGCAAGAATGTTTACCTTAAAATCATTCAAGCCACCTTTTCATACTTCAAACACAAACACATATAAAATGCACTTTCATATTAAACAAACATCAAGGCCGAATTCACACAAGATCAAGTTAACATAATTTAGCCATTTTCGCATGGCATAAATACACATACACACCGTTGAAATCAATTCAAAATGTATCTTAGCCTATACATGCCATAATGGTCAAAGTTCACTACTTCAAAAGAGTACCAAAAGAGATGATAGTATGGAGAGGCTTCCGAAGTGATTCCTGAGCACAAAATGAGCTTCCGAAAGTAACCTACGCGTTTAGAAAATAACCAAAACATAAAGTAAGCTTTCATAGCTTAGTAAGAATTAAGCAATTAGTTTCCATTCCCATGAACTTATACAAATGAAATAAATAATTTATTTATCACCATTAGACCGAATAATCAAAACTCCAAAAGTTGAATACATAACCACATTCTAAATAATTTATATACATAATACATATTTAACAAGTATTCAACTTACACATCAACCTCTATCACTCTTAAATTTATAGAGATGATACTTACCTCTAGTATACTTACCAACCCCAAACTTAGTCATGCATGCATATACTTAGGATAATATAATCAATCATTCTTGTATACTTATTTGCATTTATAATAGAAGTCTTTAAAACGAACCTCACACCTGCACATTGTCAATGTGGTTAGCAACGTCTCACACACTTAGTGTTACTCCTTAATACTTCTCGTAACATATCGCTCACATAGAGTTACTTTCATACCTATCGTAACGTGTCGCTCACATAGAGCCGTTATTTCATGCTTATCGTAACGTGTCGCTCACATAGAGCCGTTACTTTAGAGTTTCCGTAACGTGTCGCTCACATAGAGTCATTGCCTTACAAATTTGCACATATAGTGCTCATTGAACCATTTCACCCAATTTATGCTTCTCATAACTTGTTATTCATTCGATATGCATACTTTATATATATAATTTACATTCACTTTACACACAAGAACATACACTTATATATGTATATATCAAAGTATTCAATATCCCAAGTACTATATTGCATTCGCCTATACCACATCAAGCCATCATCAACTCTATTTAGTATGCCTGAATCTCATTATAATGTCATTATTAAAATTTCCTATTTCATGCATCTAATTATAACAACCAAGTACCATCACCATCGACTATCTCTTATCAATTTCATATATATATATATTCGGCAATACATTGAAATAAACTATCACCATTCAACTTAAACTCGTAAATAAGTATTATTTCAATTTAATTCCATTGCTTAAAACTTACTTTGATAGAAAGGTAAGGATGTCCCGCTACTCGCCTAGTTTAGCTTTCCCCGATCCTTTTCAACTCTTTCTTCCCTTGATCTAAACAAAGTTCGAAAAGAGCCTATTCAAATAAATTTCATTCATCTCAATTCAAACACATCATTGTACTATTCTCTCAATTGATCATTCATAGTTTCGAAATCCTTACAATTTAATACCAATTCTTTTCATTCATTCGAATATATAAAAATTCATACACATTTAAGCTAATGCCGAATACTCCTCAAGATGAATTAATTCTCTTTATACACTAAAATAACTCATAACATGTAATTTTACCAATTTACAAATTTACCCCTCTAGTTTCGGTTTTCTCACAATTTAGTCCCCAACATAAAACACAAGAATTACATGAAATTCGGACTAGCCCCTTAAGAACCGAATTTTCTTCATTCCTATACAAGTCTATATAAGCCATTTATTCTTGTATTTATACCCTCAACTATTTAATTTCATAATTCAAGCTTTCACTCATCCATCTTATCCAAATTCCTACTCAAACATGTTTATGTCTAGCTCATACTTAAAAATCTTCTATCAAACATGACTATATCGATGTACTCATCCATGGCCGAACCTAAAATAAGCTTCAAACTCCAAAATTTCCACATGTATTTTAAAGTATTCATGATAGCTAACACAACCATGCAAGAATTTACAAAAATGAAGCTTAACTACTTACCTTAAGAGGACATGCAAGGACCGACTATGGAGCTTAAATTTTCACTTCTTTTCTCTTTGTTTTCGTGGAGAAGATGAAGTAAGTGGGAGAAAATATGTTTTTCTTATTATTTCTTTAACCAAATAATACTTTATTAATTATCACCCCACTAACTAATAATAATAATAATTATAATATATAATATATAATATATGCACTACTCATGGTCAATGCTGTCCACTAGGAGGAAAAATATGGTTAAATTGCAACTTAAATCCCATGTGAAAAGAAATCCAATCAATTTAGCCCTAATTTCCACAATAGCCACTTTCTCATTTACTCATTTTAATCCTTTTCTTAAATTAACCACTCAAACATACAAATAACTCCACAATATTTTAACACCCACTCGAACGCATAATCTAGCTATCAAATAAAATATTTAAAATATTTTTAGCTCGAAATCATGGTCCCCAAACCACCATTCTGATGAGGGTCACATTCGGGCTGTTACATTGAGTATCCGACTTCTATTTGAAATGGTTCAATGGGTAAATGAATGATGTGGTTGAGAATTAGATTGGAACGTGATGGTGCAGGTATGTGTATAAACCATATTAGCTTTGAATCTAAGAAATGGTGAAGACAATATATAGTTTTGTGAATGAGTAGTTGAAAGGTTTGTTAGTTGATGTGAATTCATGTATTTATAATCAATTGTTGAATTATATGTATATGATTATATCGAGTTTATTTCATACGAGCTTACTAAGCTATAAAGCTTACGTTGTTTATTTTCTATGTTTTATAGTAATTTCAAAGCTAGCTCAGATTCGGGGATCGTCGGAGATTTCGTCACACTATCCTACTATTGATTTGGTACTTTTAAGCTTATGTTTTGAGTATATGGCATGTATAGGGACTTTGGTCATATTGGTTATGTTTTGGTAGTGAATTTTCGCCAATTGAGTTGGCTTGTGATTTGTTATGTTTTGGTTTATATATATGGCCATGAAAGTTGGTTTAATTTGGTTGGTTTGATTATGTAAATATATGTGCAAATATGGCTTGTATTGTAAATTCATGGATGGATTTGTGTATGGCTTATATTATGAAGCTTATGGATGTAGCTATGGTATATGCTAAATGGTTAAAATTAGAGGACATATAGGTTGGTGAGATTGAGCACAATGATGCATAATTTGGAATGTATAATTAGATGAATTGTATATGTGGTTTTGGTATAAAGGGTATGGTATATTTTGTGACTTGTGTGTATGAAGAAAGGTGATATTGATTTTTGCATAAATTAGGTTTGAATTGGTTGGGTTAATTGTCAAATTATGCTATGTTTTGGTGCCAATTGGATTGATGTAGGTGTGCACAAGTTTGGGTGGAAAAATGGCTTGGTAAATAGACTATTTTTGTCCACACAGGCAGAGAGACGGGCGTGTGTCTCAGCTGTGTGCGATACACGGTCATGTACACGGTCGTGTGTCCCCTGGTGTGGAAATTAAAATCAAGTCAGTATGCTCCACACGGCCTCACACACGGGCGTGTGACCTAGCCGTGTGGCATAAGTCAGTATACCCTACAGGTTTGGCACGGCCTAGCACACAGCCTGTCACACGGGCGTGTATGGCCATTTTTAGGGAACACGGGCTAGCCACACGGGCATGTGTGTTGGCCGTGTGACCCAAGTCAGAGAGTTACACGGGGTCGGACAGGGGCTGGGACACGGCCATGTGCTCCCATTTCGAATGTCCACACGGCCTGTGACACGGGTGTGTCTGTGGGCCGTGTGAGACACACGGGCAGGCCACACGGGCGTGTGTCCCCTATTTTTGAGAAAATTTTCTAAGTGTTTAAAAAGTTTCCAAAGTTATCGGTTTAGTCCCGAACCATTCCTAATGCATGTTTAGGGCCTCGTAGGCTCGTATTAGGGACAAATCGATTGAGATTGAATGATGAATGTATGAATTGATTAAATGTATGTGAAAAGTATGTTTAAATGTGTTATAAGTCTGGTAATGCTCCATAACCCCTATTCCGGCGTTGAATACGGGTGAGGGGTGTTACAAATGTAAAGATGATACTTGAAAGCATGAGTAAATGTGTCATGTATAAAACTTGATCATTAGATTGATTTATATGCCTTGAATTGGTTGGTGAATATATTGAAGTGTTGATGTAGGTGCAAGGTAAAAAATGTGAGAAATAAGGCTTGAAAAATAGCCTTATTCTGTCCACACGGGCAGACACACGATCATGTGGTTTGGCCGTGTGTCCCCTACATCTTAAAATTAGAGAAACAGAATGCTCAGAGTTAAGCACACGGGTAAAGACACGGGCGTATGTCCTGGCCGTGTAACCCTTGCACCTAATTTTCGAAAATTAAATTGTCCACACAGTCTAGCACACGGGCGTGTGGCTGGCCGTGTGACCCAAGTCAGAGAGTTACACGGTAAGGATACAGGCAGGGACATGGCCGTGTGCCTCACGTCGAATGCCTACACGGCCTGGCCACACGGGCGTGTGTCCCCTGCACCTAAGAAAAATTTTGAGATTTCGCGAAAATTTTTTTGTGATCCCAGTTTAGTCCCAACTCGATTCTAATATGTATTTTGGGCCTCAAGGACCCATATGAGGGACATTATGATTTATTGTGATTGATTTTTGGAAATGAATAGTAAATGACATGAATTAACTGTAATTAAACTGTAAACTCTGGTAATGCTCCATAACCCTGTTTCAGCGACGGATACGAGTTAGGGGTGTTACAATAGTTGGGCTATGACGTCATATGGAAAAACTAAATGAAGGTTATTACCTAGCGTGGTTCTCTGTGTGTCCCAGGACAATGAGGGGAAAACCTCACAAAATATGAGTCTAGGAAAATCCCTATTGTCTAGACGGGAAAGCCTTTGTGGCGAATATTGAGAGTAAAGAATGCCTTTATGGCAAACCTCTGAAAGGAAAGCCTTTTTGGCGAGTAATGAATGAAAATGGATGCCTTCGTGGAAATATTATGGAAAGAAACGCCTTTGTGGCGATCTCTATAAAGGAAACCTTTGTGGCGGTCTCTGTTAAAGGAAGCATTTGTGGCTATCTTTGTAAAAGGAAGTCTTTATGGCTATCTCTAAAAAGAAAAGCCTTTTTGGTGCAGTCTAAAAGAATGACCCTGGGGGAAACCATCTGAAAGGAATGCCTCTGTGGCGGACCCTGAATGAAAGGAAAGGAATTTAGGGTGATATTTGAAGGAATGGCGTATACGATATTTTGAAGAAATAATGTGTATGGTGAACTCTATAAGTAAGGCCCCATATGAAATGTTAAGGCAAATCCTACATAGTAATAAGGTACGAACAATGAAGCTGGAATGTGCCAGAGTACACATCAAATCAAGAGTATTATGTTTGTATGGTCCTCTGAAATAGGAATGATTAAGGAACTAGGTAAGTGTAACACCCCTTACCCGTATTCTATGCTAGAACCGAGCTTAAGGCATTACCGGCTTAATCCACTTGATCACACTACTTTAGTCACAACTTGACTACTCTCTATGGTCACCACAACGAACTCATTAAGGACTCACAAGGCCTTAAACATACATACGAGAGTTTCGAGACCCTACCGGAAATCTTTGCGATCTTAAAATTTCTTTCACCTAAACAAGGGCCACACGCCCATGTGAAATGGGACACGCCCGTGGGAGCAGGTCTTGTGGTCACACACGCCCATGTCCCCACCCTGTGTATAAAAACTTGGGTATTCTGCTTGTATTACACGGCCTAAGAACACGCCCGTGTTCTCCACCCGTGGTGAACACTGAACATCTTACACGGCCTAGGCACACGCCCGTGTAACTAGCCTGTGGTCGACACTGACTTACCACCTTAACATGCAGGGGACACACGGCCAAGTCACACACCCATGTGGCTAGCCCGTGTGTCACACACGGCCTAGACACACGCCCGTGTTTCTACCCGAGTGGACAAGAACAAGGCTATTTGCCAAACTCTTTTCACCCCTCTAGTTCACACAACATGTATCTATTCGACACATCATCAAACAATTCATGTTTTGCAAAATAAACTCTCATGGATAACTACATCTTTTCATATAACAAGATAAACCATTAACCATGGCATTATACAAAATAGATTATCCATCAAAAGGGCCAACACATCCTTGGCCAATACAACAACATAAACTAACTTGTCTAGCCTCTGTACATGCCATATACAAAAGCACTAAATCTAAATATACCAAGTGAGCTGATAGTGTGGGCAATCTTCCAAATTATCCGCGTATCTCGTCCCGACTCTTTAGCTCTATAAGACAAGGGAAAAGAAAGGGGAGTAAGCTTTAAGCTTAGTAAATTTACATATAAACAATTTACATCATAGTATGAGCTAAACAACAATTAGCAGTATACTAAACAAGACAATTCACATCCACCACTATGCTTACTCATTCTATCCCTTACAATATTTCCACCACATCACAAGCTTAACGCTTACATTCATTCATTTGCATACCTGCACTCAACACCACAATTTCTCAACCACACAGCTAAATCACTTGGTGGTTTCGCACTTAGCCCACCACAATCAAATAGTAGGGTAGTATCGCACTTAGCCTACCAAATAGGGTAATTATAGTGGTTTTGCACATAGCCCACTAAATAATATACTTAACGAAAGCATCACACACAGCCTATCGTAGTTAAGTATTAAAGTGGTATCTCACTTAGCCCACCGCCAAGTATTATCACTACACATTCACACATCTATTTCGTAATTCAAACATCAATTACTCAATAACTACTACATTCAATCCACTTGAACTGTATAGGTTCTCAATCATGCTATATACTAGTTAGCATCAACAATGAATATGTATAAATGCATTGTTTACACATAAACTTACCTCGGTATTCAAAATGTATGAAGACGTGCAATTTAGTCCACGACTTTGTTCTTGCCTCAGTTTCGATCTGGGCTTCGTCTTTCTTGATCTATATTGATAAATCAACTCATTTAATACACACATTGACTAAATTGACTCAAAACTCATACTTTGGAAAAATTACCATTTTGCCCCTAAACTACCTCATATTTACACTTTTGCCCCAAGGCTCGTAAAGTGATTTTCATTCAACTTTCTAGAATTTCATGCTTAGATGAATCATACTCTCAACTATAGCAACCTTCAATTCTCTCTAAATCACTCATGTATGACCATTTTCAAGACTTTTACTAACTAGTCCTTACATGCATTTCTCATGTAATTCACTTAGTAAAAGATGTTTATTCTACATCCAACTCTCATAATCTTCCATAAAACATCAAAATATATGCATGTCATACATGGTTATATTTTTGAACATGAATCCTAGCTCAACATATAGCTAAAAATAGCTAACTCATGTTACGAGGACTTCAAAAATATGAAGAATATAAAAAACGGGACTAGGATGCACTTACTAGCAAGCTTGAAAAATTTGAAGAACCCTAGCTATGGCTTCTTGAAATTTTCGACCGAGGGAAGAAGATGAGCATCAAATTTTGACTATTTTATCTTTTTAATCATTTATTTAACAAATGACCAAAATGCCCTTTTACCATACTTTCAAATTTTACCCACTCATGCCCATTTTTGTCCAAAAATTAGAAATTGGGAAAATTGCTATTTAAGGACCTCTAATTAATAATCCAAAGCTATTTTATACTAAAAGCTTCTAGAATCTCACATTTTGCAACTTTTACAATTTAGTCCTATTGGACAATTCAATCACAATTAGCAAAATTACTTCATGAAACTTTCATGCTTTCATGCAAACATATCATAAACCTTAAAACTCATGTTTCTACTTTGGATTTGTGGTCTCGCACCACTATTCCGACTAGGCCCTAAATCGGGATGTTACAGTAAGGGCAAGAAAGTACGTGAATGAGGTAATTGGTATGTGAGAGATAAGTGATGATCTCAGGGCAAGATATAGCTTCTGTGGGTTAAGGAATGGAACCTTAACAATGTATTCACCAGAGTCAAGGGTAAGAACAAGGGGATAGACAATGGAGTCCCTGATTACGACTTAAGTAATTGAGGGTTTACTCACTAAGTTTTATCGAGCTTACCTTTTTGTTTTTATGTAACAAGTAAGCTAAATGAGACTAAGCCATGAGGTATGATGCCTGGGCTATGCCAAGGAATGGCAAGGTGGGCTATTATGCATGCAGTGTGAGCTTGAGTGGGTGTGATCGAGATTGATAGAAATAAGAAAATTAAGACATGGGGCTCATTTATAAGTCCTTGTAACGTACACAAAACATAATGATAGTACACTTGTAGTCAGTAATATCTTTTAAGGGTAAAAATAAATAGAGTAATATAATTAAATAATGATATTCACCCGTAGGCCCTCGTAATTGTAAACTCTACCACAATGATTGTAATTATCTATGATACACTAAGTTGTAAGTTAGTATGCGTAGTATTGCTTAATAAAATGCAAAGCTTAATGAAAATTTATATAAGTTAAGTAAAAGTTTGCAATGGAAATGTAACACTCGAGATACGGATCCGGTGAATTGGATCGAGTGGAGGGTGTTACATAGATAAATGAGAATTGGTTAAAATAGAACTAAGTTACTGTAGTCAATAAGACTCACATTTATGATGAGAGGGAAAATGCTTAGTCACAGGAATCGATGGGGTTTAGTGGGATAATCAGACTTACCCACTAAACATAGCTTACGTGTATAGTTGTATAAAGTTAGTATTGGCTTCTTGAGCAAGTTTCACGTCTTCCTTTGCATCCAAACTTTCTTCTCAAATTTTTTTCTACACTTTTCTTTCAGAAAACCTAAGACTAGAGACCGCTTGAAGATTGGGTTCGTTGTACCCAGCCAACTCCTTCGTCGTTTAGCACCTGGTAAATATCGATAAACTTTATATTATTTTCATGGTTATTTACATGACCTTAGAGTTGCACGCTTTAACGTCAGTTTAGAGTGTAAAGGAGGAAACTTCCTGAATCTGAGTTTTTTTGTGATGATGTTTATTGTATGCTTGTTTAGTTTTCTGGTACAGTGATCTGATAAGTTTAACTATTTATATTATAGCTCAAGACACCCCTGAAGGTTCTCATGATAAGGGAAAGGGTCCTGCAATTTAATCTTGCTATGTTTTCTTGTAACACCCCTAACCCGTAACTGTCGCTGGAACAGGGTTAAGAGGTATTACTAATCATTTCCGAACGTTTCATATCATTCCATATTCAAACACAACAATTCTCATTCAATGAGTCCCTTAAATAGGTCAACGAGACCTTAAACACATGCTAGAAAGAGGTCAGGACTAAACCGAACTCATACAATTTTTTTTTGAAATTCTAACATTTTTCTAAATTACAGAGGTCACACGCCCATGTGGGTAGGCAGTGTGCCTCACACGGCCTCGGACACGCCCATGTGTCCAAACCGTGGCAAAATAGGGCATACATACTAACTTGTCCACACGGTGTAACAGCCCGATTTAGGGCCTAGTCGGAATAGTGGAGCGAGACCACGAATCCGAGGTGAATTTATGAGTTTTTAAGGTTCATGCCATGTTTGCATGTTAGTGTGAAAGTTTCATGAAGCAATTTTGCTAAATTGAAGTTGAATGGTCAAAAAGGACCAAATTGCAAAAGTTGTAAAATGTGAGTTTCTAGAAGCATTTTGTATGAAATAGCTCTAGAATAGCAATTATAAGTCCTTAAATAGCAATTTTCCCAAATTATAAATTTTGGACAAAAATGGACATGAGTTAGTAAAATAGAAATTTTTAAAGAGAAGGGCATTTTGGTCATTTGTCTAATAAGTGATTAAAATAGGAAAAAGATGATAAAAATTTCATTCATCTTCTTCCTTCCCTTGTCGAAAATTTGAAGACTCCATAGCTAGGGTTCTTCATTTTTTTCAAGCTTGCTAGTAAGTTCATCTTAGCCCCGTTTTTAATATTCTTCGTGTTTTTGAAGTCCTCGTATTATGAATTAGCTATTTTTAGCTATAAAATAAGCTAAGATGCATGGTCAAAAATTCATCTATGAATGACATGCTTGTTAAATGATATTTTATGGAAGATTAAGAGAGTTTGATGTTAGATAAACATCTTTTCCTTAATGAATTTCATGAAATATGATAGTATGGTCTAGTTTGTAAAAGTTTTGAAATTAGTCATACCTATTAGAAATAACGAGAATTGATAATGCCTATAGTAGAGAAAATGAATCAGCTAAGCATGTAGTCTAAGAAAGTTGAATGAAAATTATTTTACGAGCCTTGGGGCAAAAGTGCAAATATGAGAAAGTATAGGGGCAAAATAGTAATTTTGCCCAAGTATGAGTAAAGGGTCAATTTAGTCAATGTGAATATTAAATGATCTATTTATGACTATAGATCAAGAAAAATGAAGCCCGGATCGAAACCGAGGCAAGAACAAGGTCGAGGGCTAAATTGCATACCTAGCTACATTTTGTATATTGAGGTAAGTTTGTATGATTTCTAAGCTTTATGATTTATATCATTGAATTGCTTAGCATAATATATAATGTTATTATGAAAATGTTTAATGTTATGTTAAACAAAGAAATTAATGAGATCAAGTATGAGAAAGTCCGTATAA
The DNA here is from genome assembly GCA_025698515.1 of Gossypium sturtianum. Lineage (NCBI taxonomy): Eukaryota > Viridiplantae > Streptophyta > Magnoliopsida > Malvales > Malvaceae > Gossypium > Gossypium sturtianum. Next base: position 49,670,197 of record CM046943.1, read on the forward strand.
GACCAAGCCGAGGCATGGCATCGGCAATCAAGCAAGTTTATCATGTAAGTCCAAGGACCCAAGCTTGGCATTGAACAAGTTATCATGAAAGTCCAAGGACCCAAGCTTGGCATTGAACAAGTTATCAAAAGGAAGATTTCATATAAGTCCATGTCAAGACATGGCCTTGAAACCAAGATGAGATATCCCATGTAAGACCATATCCAAAATATGGCTTTAGCATCAAGTTCATGGTAAGAGATTTGGTATTCTCGGTTATTCATAGGAATTCATCGGGCAAATGAGATAAGCTCACAAGAGGTAACAAGAAAGTTTAGTAAGCAAAATCATTATCAAGTGGGGACAAATATTAGTCATATGATGAATGATAAAATAGAGATTATGATTACTATGTTAAAGTATGCTAATCAAGTGATACAAGTATCTTGTTTACTTCACAAGTATGAGACTAGTAAGTATTACAAGGCATGTAAGAACCAAGTATGAGCAAATAAGCTTTATAGTTGAAATTATGATACCATTGATTATGTCAAATGGTTTATTTAAGCAAGTATGTTGATATGTGTTTTATATGCAAACTTACTAAGCTAAATGCTTACGTCTTTAATTTTTTCTTTTCATGTAGTCCCGCCAAGCTAAACTGTGGATCATTGAAGTCGGAGCTCGTGGCACACTATCAATCGCCATTTTGGTATAGCCAAGTTGGTTTTAAGTATGGCATGTATAGGAAACATTTCATTTTGAGTATATGTCTTAGAAAGGGGCAAAAGTATGGGCTGTCAAGTTTATTATTCTTTTGTAAATGGCTAAGTGATTGGCCAAGTTTGACTAAGAATGTATGTTATTAATATCAATGAAGCATGTTATATTGTTCATGAAAGATGCAATAATTGAGTTGCTGAATTGAGCTTGAGTTTGGTCTTAATTTCAGGATGGCAATTGGCTTGGTAAATAGCCCCTAAGTGCTTGCACGGTTAGACACACGGGCGTGTGTCTAGGCCGTGTATAAACCGCACCTTAGTCTTATAAGTCGAGAATAGGCCATGGACCAATCCCACGGCCGTGTGTTAAGGCGTGCATGACACACACGGTTAGAACTTGGGTGTGTGCCCACCGTGTGAAATAAGTCGAGATATCAAGATGTAGTACACGGTCTAAGTCCACGGGCGTGCCATGGCCGTGTGTTATAAGTCAGAATGCTAAGGTTCTTCACACGGGCTAGGACCACGGGCGTGCTATGGCCGTGTGGAAATTGGCGAGAATCGAGTTTTAAGGGCGCGATGCGAGGACATGGGCGTGTATGCCTATGCACGGGCGTGTTTTATATTACACGGGCGTGTAACCCTATTTCAAAGAAAAGTTTTTCGATAAGGTTCCGAAAGTTTACGAAGATAAGTTTAAGGCCTCGTAGGCCCATGAAATGTACTGGTTGTTTAAGAATAAGAAGTTTTAATTTCAGAACGAAATTTTATAGCCTGTAATGTCATGATTAAGCAAGTTCAAGCATAGTAATGTCTCGTATCCAGTCTGAGCCTCGGACTCGAGTATGGGGTGTTACATTTAGTGGTATCAGAGCTACGGTTTAGTCGATTCTAGGACTAACGTAGCACGAGCATGAGTCTAGCTATACATGCCATACGTAGGAATGTTTTTATAATGATAGTGTGACGACTCCTGATGACTTAAATTATGTTTATATATAGTAAATGGATCCTGAAAGAGATATGGCGAATGACGTGAAAAGTAGTGCGCCAACTCTCGCTGAGGGGACGGTGCCGAATGAGAACGAGTTTAGGCCCACTACGGTGAGTCAAGGAGGAGGAGAAGAGGCTAGAGAAGCCTTCCTCCATATGATGAACACATGGTACACGGAGTTCGTTCGAACGAACCCGAATGCACAACCCCCTCCACCCCCATCTGTTCCACAACCTATTCCAGTAGCCCCTCAAGTAGTAGAGGTGGCAAGAGGAGTTAAGCCTCCAGTTGATAGGATCAGGAAACATGGGGCGAAGAATTCCGAGCTAGAAAAGATGACGATCCGAGAAAGAGTGAGTTCGGTTAGAAAATACCATCGTGTATTTAATGAATTATCATGCACACCTAAGGAAAGCATGAAGTGTGTAGTCTCCCTTTTAAGAGATTCTCGCTATCAATGGTGGAACACCCTTGTATCGATGGTACCAAGGAGAAGATCACATGGGAATTCTTCCAAGAAGAGTTCAAGAAAAAGTATATCGATCAAAGGTTTGTGGACCGAGAAAGGAAAGAATTCCTAGAATCAAGCAAGGCAAGATGTCGATGGATCGACTATGAGCGTGAGTTTGTAAGACTCAAACAAATACGCTCGAGAATGTGTGTCCACCAAGAAGCCATCATGAGTAAAAGATTTGAAGATGGGCTGAATGAGGACATCAAACTGCTTGTTGCTGTCCTAGAATCAAGGAATTTGTGGTGCTAGTCGAAAGGGCCTGTAAAAGTCAAGAACTAGTAAAAGAGAAGAAGAAATCTGAAATGGAGTCTCGTGACTCTAGAAAGAGACAGTGGAATAAGTCATTCCAATCTTCATCCAAGAAGTCAAGAGATTTCCCTACCCGATCGGCTACTTCCATTGGGTTTTTAAAGAAAGACAAGAGCAAGCAATATTCAGGGAATAAAGCACAGACTACTTCAGTTGCAAGTGTTGGGAACATTAGATTCGATAGACCCGAATGCCCATATTGTGGCAAACGCCATTTAGGGGAATGCCGAGCACACGAAAATGCATGCTTTAGATGTGGTTCTCAAGACCACTATATAAAATATTGTCCAAAGATGATGAAAGAAGAAAGAACTCAGAACCCGAGATCCGAGGGTATGGTCTGAGGAAGACCGCAGAGTAACCCAGGAAGTGGGGCAAGGGGAAGTGGTAACCCTAGAGAGCAGGCTGCGAGACCCGTGGGTAGAGCACCTGCAAGGACTTATGCCATTCGCGCTCGCGAAGAGGCATCTTCCCATAATGTTATTACGGGTACCTTTTCTCTTCATGATATCAAAGTTATTGCTTTAATAGATCCCAGATCCACACACTCTTACATTTGCATGAAATTAGTATCCGATTTGAGTATGCCTTTAGACTCTACAGAATTTATGATTAAGGTGTCTAATCCTTTAGGCATGAGTGTGTTAGTTGATGAAGTATGTAAAGATTGTCCATTAATGATTAGAGGTCATTGTTTTAAAGCAAACCTTATGTTGTTACCATTTGATGAGTTTGACCTCATTCTCGGTATGGACTAGTTGACTGCCCATAATGTAATAGTTAATTGTGGGAAGAAATACATTGAGATGAGATGTGAGAATAGGGACACCCTTCACATAGAATCAGATGAACAGAGTAGGTTGCCGGTTGTGATTTCCCATATGACGGTACAAAAATACATGAGAAAAGGGTATGAGGCATATCCGCCTTTTGTGATGAATGATAAAGAAACCGGGTCAAAGATTGAGTCGGTCTTATAGTATGTGAGTACTTGGATGTTTTTCTGAAGAATTACCGGATTACCTCCAATCGGAGAAGTTGAGTTCAACATTGAGCTAGCTCCCTGCATCTTGTACCAATATCTATTACTCCTTACAGAATGGCTCCAACGGAGTTGAAAGAGTTGAAGACACAGCTTGCAAGAGTTAATGAGACAAAGGCTTTGCAAGGTCAAGTTGTTCTCCCCAGGGTGCTCCAGGTTTTATTTGTAAAAAGAAGGATGGCACTATGAGATTGTGCATAGATTACCGTCAGCTTAATAAAGTGACAGTAAAGAACAAGTACCCATTGCCAAGGATCGATGATTTGTTCGATCAATTGAAAGGAGCCACCGTGTTCTCTAAGATAGACTTGAGATCGGGGTATTACCAGTTGAGAGTAAAGGATTCAGACGTGTCCAAGACAGCTTTTCAAACAAGGTATGGGCATTATGAATTCTTAGTCATGCCCTTTGGTTTGACCAATGCTCCTGCAGTATTCATGGACTTAATGAACCGCATTTTTAGACCATGCCTCGACAAGTTTGTAGTTGTTTTTATTGACGACATACTGATTTATTCCCAAGATGAGAATGAGCATCTTTGAGCACCTACTGACGCTTTCTGAGCTCTTGAGAAAATCGCTTATATGCCAAGTTCGAGAAAAGTGAATTTTGGCTCGTGGAAGTAGGATTTTGGGACATATTGTCTCGGGAGAAGGGGTTAGAGTAGACCAAGTAAGATCTCAAATATTTATGGACTGAAACCACCAAGAATGTCACCGAGATTAGAAGTTTCCTAGGCTTAGCCAGTTATTACAGACGATTTGTCAAGGGGTTTTCTATGATTGCAACCCCGATGACGAAATTGTTACAGAAAAATGTGAAGTTTGAGTGGACAGAACGATGCCAACAAAGTTTCGAGAAGTTGAAGGCAATGTTGACAGAAGCCCCAATTTTAGTACAACCTGAGACAGGGAAAGAATTTGTGATTTACAGCGATGCATCCTTAAATGGATTAGGCTGTGTACTTATGCAAGAAGGCAAAGTTATTGCTTATGCCTCCAGACAGTTGAAGCCTCATGAGAAGAATTATCCGACGCATGATTTAGAATTGGCTGCCATAGTCTTCGCATTGAGGATATGGAGACATCACCTATATGGTGAGAAATGTCGGATTTTTACTGATCATAAAAGTTTGAAGTACTTGATAATGCAGAAAGAGTTGAACTTAAGACAACGGAGATGGTTAGAGTTGATAAAAGATTATGAGATGGTCATTGATTACCATCCCGGGAAGGCGAACATGGTCGCTGACGCTTTGAGAAGAAAATCCTTATTTGCATTAAGGGCAATGAATTCACGGATGACCTTGTCCGACGATGGTTCTATTCTAGCTGAGTTGAGAGCTAGACCAATTTTCCTCCAAGAGATCATTGAAGCCCAAAAAGAGGATAGTGAATTGCAAGTTAATAGAGCTTAGTGTAAGAAAAATGTTGAGTCTGACTTCTGGATTAGTCCCAATGGAAGTCTGACGTTCAAAGACAGAGTTTGTGTACCGAGAAAAGAAGAGCTTATTCAGAAAATTTTGCATGAGGCCTATAATGGATGTTTATCTGTACATCCGGGTAGTACCAAGATGTATAATGACTTGAAGCAACAGTATTGGTGGCCGAGAATGAAGAAAGATATTTTAGAATTTGTTTCCAAATGCTTGATTTGTCGACAAGTAAAGGTTTGAACACCAAGTACCTTCGGGTTTGCTTCAACCCATTTTAGTTCCGGAGTGGAAATGGGACCGTATTACTATGGATTTTGTAACGGGTTTACCGTTGTCTCCGAGCAAGAAAGATGTTGTATGGGTTGTGGTTGATAGACTTACGAAATCGACCCATTTTATACTGCATTTGAGTTGATTACTCACTAGACAAGTTGGCAAACTTGTATGTTTCGAAAATAGTAAGACTTCATGGAGTTCCCTTGTCAATCATATCGGATAGAGATCCGAGATTCACATCCAGATTTTGGAAGAAGTTACAAGAGGCCTTGGGTACAAAGTTGAACTTTAGTACCGCTTTTCATCCTCAAACTGACGGTCAATCAGAGAGGTTAATTCAAGTACTCGAGGATATGCTCAGATGTTGTATTCTTGAATTTCGAGGCAATTGGGAAAATTTTCTCCCATTAGTAGAGTTTGCCTACAATAGTAGCTTTCAGTCGAGCTTAAAGATGGCGCCTTATGAGGCTTTATATGGGCGTAAGTGCGAGCACGCTTTATATTGGATGAACTTAAAGAAAACCAAATTCACGGGTTGATTTGGTTAGAGAAGCTAAAGAGAAAGTGAAAGTGATACGAGAAAGTTTAAAAGTCAGCATCGCATGCATGTGAAGTTTTATTCGGACTTAAAGAGAAAAGAGATAGAGTATCAAGTCGGAGATAAAATTTTCTTGAAAGTGTCACCTTGGAGAAAAGTTCTCAGATTTGGCCGAAAAGGCAAGTTGAGTCCACGTTTTATTGGACCGTATGAGATTATCGAGAAAGTTGGGCCTGTAGCTTACAGATGGGCTTTGCCATCAGAGTTAGAAAAGATACATGATGTGTTTCACGTGTCAATGTTAAGACGCTACCGATCAGAACCTTCGCATGTAATTCCCCAGTCAGAGGTAGAGATTCATCCTGACATGACTTATGGTGAAGAACCAATCAAGATATTAGCTCGGGAAGTGAAGCAGCTAAGAAAGAAAAGTATTGCCTTAGTGAAAGTATTGTGGCAAAGACATGGAATAGAAGAAGCCACATGGGAACCAAAAGAGAATATGAGAAACCAGTATCCAAACCTTTTTGCTGGTAAGATTTTCGAGGACGAAAATCCCTAAGGGGGGAGAATTGTAACAGCCCGATTTAGGGCCTAGTCGGAATAGTGGTGCGAGACCACGAATTCAAGGTGAATTTATGAGTTTTTAAGGTTCATGCCATATTTGCATGTTAGTGTGAAAGTTTCATGAAGCAATTTTGCTAAATTGAAGTTGAATGGTTAAAAAGGACCAAATTGCAAAAGTTGTAAAATGTGAGTTTCTAGAAGCATTTTGTATGAAATAGCTCTAGAATAGCAATTATAAGTCCTTAAATAGCAATTTTCCCAAATTATAAATTTTGGACAAAAATGGACATGAGTTAGTAAAATAGAAATTTTTAAAGAGAAGGGCATTTTGGTCATTTGTCTAATAAGTGATTAAAATAGGAAAAAGATGATAAAAATTTCATTCATCTTCTTCCTTCCCTTGCCGAAAATTTGAAGACTCCATAGCTAGGGTTATTCATTTTTTTCAAGCTTGCTAGTAAGTTCATCTTAGCCCCGTTTTTAATATTCTTCGTGTTTTTGAAGTCCTCGTATTATGAATTAGCTATTTTTAGCTATAAAATAAGCTAAGATGCATGTTTAAAAATTCATCTATGAATGACATGCTTTTTAAATGATGTTTTATGGAAGATTAAGAGAGTTTGATGTTAGATAAACATCTTTTCCTTAATGAATTTCATGAAATATGATAGTATGGACTAGTTTATAAAAGTTTTGAAATTAGTCATACCTATTAGAAATAACGAGAATTGATAATGGCTATAGTAGAGAAAATGAATCAGCTAAGCATGTAGTCTAAGAAAGTTGAATGAAAATTATTTTACGAGCCTTGAGGCAAAAGTGCAAATATGAGAAAGTATAGGGGCAAAATAGTAATTTTGCCCAAGTATGAGTAAAGGGTCAATTTAGTCAATGTGAATATTAAATGATCTATTTATGACTATAGATCAAGAAAAACGAAGCTCGAATCGCAACCGAGGCAAGAACAAGGTCGAGGGCTAAATTGCATACCTAGCTACATTTTGTATATTGAGGTAAGTTTGTATGATTTCTAAGCTTTATGATTTATATCATTGAATTGCTTAGCATAATATATAGTGTTATTATGAAAATGTTTAATGTTATGTTAAACAAAGAAATTAATGAGATCAAGTATGAGAAAGTCCGTATAAGACCAAGCCAAGGCATGGCATCGGCAATCAAGCAAGTTTATCATGTAAGTCCAAGGACCTAAGCTTGGCATTGAACAAGTTATCATGTAAGTCCAAGGACCCAAGCTTGGAATTGAACAAGTTATCATGAAAGTCCAAGGACCCAAGCTTGGCATTGAACAAGTTATCAAGAGGAAGATTTCATATAAGTCCATGTCAAGACATGGCCTTGAAACCAAGATGAGATATCCCATGTAAGACCATATCCAAAATATGGCTTTAGCATCAAGTTCATGGTAAGAGATTTGGTATTCTCAGTTATTCATAGGAATTCATTGGGCAAATGAGATAAGCTCACAAGAGATAACAAGAAAGTTTAGTAAGCAAAATCATTATCAAGTGGGGACAAATATTAGTCATATGATGAATGATAAAATAAAGATTATGATTACTATGTTAAAGTATGCTGATCAAGTGATACAAGTATCTTATTTGCTTCACAAGTATGAGACTAGTAAGTATTACAAGGCATGTAAGAACCAAGTATGAGCAAATAAGCTTTATAGTTGAAATTATGATACCATTGATTATGTCAAATGGTTTATTTAAGCAAGTATGTTGATATGTGTTTTATATGCAAACTTACTAAGCTAAATGCTTACGTCTTTAATTCTTTCTTTTCATGTAGTCCCGCCAAGCTAAACTGTGGATCATTGAAGTCGGAGCTCGTGGCACACTATCAATCGCCATTTTGGTATAGCCAAGTTGATTTTAAGTATGGCATGTATAGGAAACATTTCATTTTGAGTATATGTCTTAGAAAGGGGCAAAAGTATGGGTCATCAAGTTTATTATTCTTTTGTAAATGGCTAAGTGATTGGCCAAGTTTGACTAAGAATGTATGTTATTAATATCAATGAAGCATGTTATATTGTTCATGAAAGATGCAATAATTGAGTTGCTAAATTGAGCTTGAGTTTGGTCTTAATTTCGGGATGGCAATTGGCTTGGTAAATAGCCCTAAGTTCTCAGACGCTTAGACACACGGCGTGTGTCTAGGCCGTGTATAAGCTGCACCTTAGTCTTATAAGTCAGAATAGGCCACGGACCAATCCCACGGCCGTGTGTTAAGGCCGTGCATGACACACGGTTAGAACTTGGGCATTTGCCGGTCGTGTGAAAAAGTCGAGTATATCAAGATGTAGTACACGGTCTAAGTCCACGGGCGTGCCATGGCCGTGTGTTATAAGTCGATCGCTAAGGTTTTTCACACGGGCTAGGACCACGGGCGTGCTACGTGTGTGTGGAAATTGGCGAGAATCTTTGAGTTTTAAGGGCACGATGCGAGGACATGGGCGTGTATGCCTTTGCACGCGTGTCTTATATTACACAGGCGTGTAACCCCTATTTCAAAGAAAAGTTTTTCGATAAGGTTCCAAAGTTTACGATTACAAGTTTAAGGCCTCGTAGGCCCATGAAATGTACGAATTGTTTAAAAATAAGAAGTTTTAATTTCAGAACAAAATTTTATAGCCCGCAATGTCATGATTAAGCAAGTTCAAGCATAGTAATGTCTTGTATCCGGTCTGAGCCTCGGACTCGGGTATGGGGTGTTACACACGGCCTGAGACACGCCCGTGTGCCTCACCCATGGTCGACACTGACTTGCACCACACGGCCAGTCACACGCCCGTGTGTCTAGCCCGTGGTCGAGCCTGACTTAATTCAATTGGCAAACTTAAACAACACGGTAGAGCCACACGCCCGTGTGCTCAACCGTGTTGGCAATTATAGGCCATTTTCAAGGCCAAATTACCATCCACACATTGGAATCACCTACAAGCATCAAACCAATACCAATTCATGCCTCAAATGCAACCAAAACATACCAATACAAGTACCAATTAATCATCAACTACATCATTTATTTCCATTCGCAATTTCTACTCTAATAAGTCCACAAAAACACCATTTTCACAACTCAAACCATATAAGCTAAGCATCATATAAACCTTACCACAAACTCTCATTTAAACCAAAAATTTCATCAACCATCTAAGCATGAAACATACCATATTCATCATTCACTAAATCCACACATATATATACTAACATCATCCAACTTTTAAACCATATCTCATGGAAAAATTTACACAACTCAAAACATGCCACATTCAATAGCCTATACATGCCATATACCACATATATGTACATCTTTCAAAAATACCAAATAGATAGCTGATAGTGTGATTGAGTAGCTGATAATCCCCGGATCTGAGCTAGCTTTACTGACACTGTAAAACAGAGAAACACTTCACACAGTAAGCTTAAAAGCTTAGTAAGTTCGTAATATAATACATACTACTCAATAATGCAACATCAATTCATATTTAAACCATCACATAGATAGATGCACAATTAAGCACATTATCATCCTCAATCATATGCTCAAATATCCAATCATTCAACCTTTAAAACTATCATCAACCACATAGGTTTAAACATACCTTTGCCAACACTTAATTAACAAACATTGTTGCTATTCGACGCTCGATACTATATCTCATTCATTGCTCGATATTTTTTCAACTCAATCGCACACTTAGTGCCCAAATCATAGCCGAAGGTTAATTAACATCGCACACTTAGTGCCTCGATATAAACCGAACTTAATTCGGTATCGCACACACAGTGCCATTCAATAAAGCCGAAGCTTTCATTACTTCGCACACACAGTGCTATTCAACTCTGTCTCGATTTTAATTACGTACACTTAGTGCTTCATTTCACAATCTCATATATAACATTTCTAATTCAATAACTATCATTCAATTCACATCACATAGATATAAATTTAACAACTTGTACTATATCCGAACTTACCTTGGACGTCGAAATACCGAGACTAGTCGATCAATCGAGCACTTTTTCTTTGCCTCGATCTCGATCCGAATTTCTCCTTTCGTGGTCTATACATATTCAAATTTAATTCATTCAATCACCAATTCATTCAATTTAGTCCAAACACACATATTTAGGGCATTTTACAAAATAGCCCTCACATTTTCACATTTCGACACTTTAGTCCCTATTTCAAAAAATCACAAAATACACAAATTTTCACTTCACCCATGCCTAGCCGAATTTTCCCTATGTCCATACAAGCCCACACATTTCATTTATTTCACATTTTAGTCCTCCAATTTCTTATTTTCACTATTTAGCCCAAATTACTCAATTTCACCAAAAATTCCAAAACAAAATATGTTAATCTTTCACCAATATTTCATATTTCATTATCAACTAACACATAGCTCAAGTATTCATCAATAGCATATCTCAAAATCACTATCAAATTCTAAAATTAAAGCATGGGTTTGAAAGAACAAGAAGCAACGATTACAAAAACGTAGAAATTATCAAAAACCGAACTCAAAACATGCCTTAATCAAGATCAAAATGTGTCGAACCCTTATGTTCTTTCTCTTTTATTTTCTTGCTTATATTCGGCCAAAGATGATGATTAAATGGCCATTCTTTTTGTTTTATTAAAGTTATATTAACATAATTATTAAATACCAATTTTAGCCCTTTTAATAACATTTAAAATCCACTAACATTAGGCCATTTTTGTCCATCACATCTTTTAATGGTTTATTAACAACATAAGGACTTCTCATTTAGGAAGCCATGACAAATAAACACTTTAACAATCAATACACAGCTTTTGCATTTTATGCGATTAAGTCCTTTTTCATAATTCGACACACAAACGATAAAATTTTCACACCAAATTTTCACACATGCTCAATCACATACTGTAAACATGAAAAATAATATTAAAATATTATTTTGACCTTGGATTTGTGATCCCAAAACCACTATTCTGACTCAGGTCTAAATTGGGTTGTTACAACTCTCCCCCCTTAGGAATTTTCGTCCTCGAAAATCTTACCAGTGAATAGGTTTAGGCATTGCTCTCTCATAACATCTTCAGGCTCCCAAGTAGCTTCTTCAACTCCATGTTTACGCCACAACACTTTCACTAAAGAAATTCTTTTGTTTATCAATTCTTTAATCTCACGAGCCAGAATTCGAATCGGTTCTTCACCATACGACAAATCTGACTGAATCTCAACTTCAGAAGGAGCAATTACATGCGATGGATCAGATCTGTATATTCGAAGCATCGATACGTGGAACACGTTATGAATCTTTTCTAATTCAGGTGGCAACAACAATTTATAAGCAACCGGTCCAATTCGTTCAATAATCTTATACGGCCCAATGAACCTCAAACTCAGCTTGCCTTTTCGGCCAAATCGAAGTATTTTCTTCCATGGAGACACTTTCAAAAACACTTTGTTACCAACCTCAAATTCGGTATCTTTTCGTTTTAAGTCTGCATAAGACTTTTGACGATCTGATGCTGCTTTTAAACTATCACGAATTACTTTCACTTTCTGTTCAGTCACTTTTATTAAGTCAACCCCGTGAATCTTATTCTCACTCAGCTCAGTCCAATACAATGGAGTTCGGCATTTTCGACCATAAAGAGCCTCATACGGTGCCATTTTGATACTAGATTGAAAACTGTTGTTGTATGCAAATTCAATCAACGGTAAATGCTTTTCCCACGTACTCTTAAATTCAAGAATGCAACATCTCAACATATCTTCAAGAATCTGAATGATCGGCTCAGATTGTCCATCCGTTTGCGGATGAAATGCAGTACTGAAATGCAACTTTGTGCCTAAAGCCTCTTGTAACTTCTTCCAAAACCGCGAGGTAAATCTCGGATCTCTGTCAGACACAATAGATAATGGCACCCCGTGCAATCTCACGATCTCAGAGATATAAAATTCAGCTAACTTATCAAGTGCATAATCTATTCTTACCGCAACAAAATGAGCTAATTTCGTCAATCTATCAACTATCACCCAGATTGCATCTTTCTTACCCGGAGATAAAGGTAACCCCGACACAAAGTCCATCGTGATCCTTTCCCATTTCCATTCAGGAATCATAATCGGTTGTAACAAATCGGATGGAACTTGATGTTCAGCTTTAACTTGCTGACAAACCAAACATCTCGAAACAAACTCTGAGATATCCCTTTTCATACCATGCCACCAATAAAACTGTTTCAAATCATTATATATTTTTGTACTCCCGGGATGAACAGTCAAACGACTATTATGAGCTTCATTCAAAATCATCTAAATCAACTCTAAATTCCTCGGAACACAAATCCGATCTCTGAATCTCAAACAATCATCATTATCAACTCGAAATTTTGAATCAGAATTCAAATCACATTGAGTTCATTTTTCTATCATTTCAACATCACTTTTTTGGGCATCACAAATCTGACGTATGAATATCGGCATCACTTTCAACTCAGCCAAAACTGAATCATCATCACATAGATCTATCTGAGTACTCATAGCTCGCAAAGCACATAAAGACTTTCGACTCAAGGCATCAGCAACAACATTAGCTTTTCTCAGATGATAATCAATCACAAGTTCATAATCTTTCAACAATTCTAACCATCTTCTCTGTCGCAAATTCAATTCTTTCTGATTCATCAAATATTTCAAACTCTTGTGATCAGTAAAAACATGACATTTCTCACCAAACAAGTAATGACGCCAAATCTTCAATGCAAATACAATCGCAGCTAATTCAAGATCATGCGTCGGATAGTTCTTTTCATGCGGCTTTAACTGTCTCGAAGCTTAAGCGATGACTTTGCCTTCTTGCATCAACACATAGCCCAAACCATTCAATGATGCATCACTATAAAATATGAATTCTTTACCAGACTCAGGTTGAATTAATACTAGCGCCTCTGTCAACAATGCTTTCAACTGCTCAAAACTCTGCTGGCACTTTTCTGACCACTCGAATTTAAATCTTTTTGTAGCAACTTTGTCAACGGAGTCGCAATCATCGAGAAGCCTTTCACAAATCTTCTATAATATCCCGGTAGTCCAAGAAAACTACAGAATTCAGACACATTCCTCGGAGGTTTCCATTTTAAAATTGCAGAAATCTTGCTCGGATCAACTCGTACTCCCGCAGCTGACACAATATGCCCCAGAAAACAAACCTTACGCAACCAAAACTCACATTTGCTGAACTTTGTATACAATTTCTTTTCACGCAGAGTCTGTAACACAATTCTCAAATGCTCAGCATGTTGCGTCTCATCACATGAGTAAATCAAAATATCATCAATGAACACCACAACAAAACAATCCAAATATGGTCTGAATATCCGGTTCATCAAATCCATAAACACTGCAGGAGCATTCGTTAGTCCAAAAGGCATTGCTAAGAATTCATAATGTCCGTACCTCGTTCTGAGAGTAGTCTTCGGTACGTCTGATTCTTTAACTCTCAACTGATAATAGCCCGATCTCAAATCTATCTTAGAAAACACTGTAGCTCCTTTCAGCTGGTCAAACAAATCATCAATACATGGCAGGGGATACTTATTCTTTATCGTCACTTTGTTTAACTATCGGTAATCAATACACATCCTCATAGTGCCATCTTTATTTTTCACAAACAACACCGGAGCACCCCAAGGTGAAAAACTCGGTCGTGCAAATCCTCTATCTGTCAACTCTTGTAGACTTTAACTCTTTCAATTCTGTTGGTGCCATTCTATACGGAGCTATTGAGATAGGAGTCATCCCCGGCATTAATTCAATACCAAACTCAACTTCCCGTATCGGAGGTAATTTCGGTAATTCTTCAGGAAACACATCAGGGAATTCACAAACCACAGGCACAGACTCAACTTTCTTTTCAGTCACTTTTGCATCAATCATATATGCAAGATAGGTTTCGCAACCCTTTTTCACATAGTTCAAAGCTTTCATCGAAGATATAATAGCCGGCAACCCATTCAAGTCATTGGATTTAATTCGAACTATCTCACCATTCTGACTTTTCAAATCAATACTCTTCCGTTTACAATTCACGATAGCATGATGCAAAGTGAGCCAATCCATACCTAGAATGATATCAAATTCATCAAATGGTAGCAACATCAAATCAGCCGAAAAACAAACATCCCAAAACATCAATGGATAATTCTTGCACACTTTATCCACCAAGACACACTTGCCTAAGGGGTTCGATACTCTAATCACAAATTCAGTAGACTCAACAGGTAGAGTCTTACTAGATACTAATTTTACACACACATAGGAATGAGTAGAACCTGGATCTATCAATGCAATCACATCAGTATCTAATAGAGTGAAAGTACCAGTAATGACGTCTGGAGATGACGCTTCTTCTCATGCACGTATAGCATAGGCTCGGGCATGTGCTCTCGCCTCTGATCTCACAACTGTATCGGTAGTCCCTCTTTGACTTCAACTCACATTTATGGTGTTTCTAGATGGTCTACCCTTAGCTGTCGTATTACTTGGTCTCGCACTCTAAATATTGTCTTTTTTGACTAACTCTGAGTAATCTCAAATAAAATGGTCTCGTGATCCACATTTGTAGCAAGTTCTATTATTGTATTTGCCCCAGCATTCACCGACGTGTCGTCTTCCACACTGTCTACACTCAGGCTTGTTGCTTTTGACACTTTCAACACTTGATTCAGTTGGAATTTGAACTCTTGGACCAACACTTTGTCTTGCACGATCTCTACCCGAATGTCCAAACGAAGCATTCGAACGATTGCTTGCATCTCTGAATCTCTTCGTTGAAGGTTGAGATGATTTACTCATCAATCTTTTTCTTTCATCTTTAGCCTCAGGATTTGCTTTCTTTTTTTCTTTGCTAAGCTCCTCGGCTTTACATGCTCTTTCAACTAACACAACAAATTCATTCAAATCAAGTATTCCAACCAGTAATTTAATATCTTCATTCAGCCCTTCAATGAAGCATTTACACATAATAGCTTCGGTCGAAACACATTCCCGTGCGTATTGGCTCAGTCTCACAAACTCCCGTTCATACTCCGTAACTGACATACGACCCTGTTTCAGCTCTAGAAACTCTTTACGTTTCTGATCAATGAATCGTTGACTGATATACTTCTTTCTGAATTCCACTTGAAAGAAGTCCCAGGTAACCCTCTCTCTTGGAACTACTGAAATCAATGTTTTCCACCAATTATATGCCGTATCCCTCAACAAAGAAACAACACATTTAATGCATTCATCAGGAGTCAACGACATCTCTTCAAATACTCGAATGGTATTCTCGAGCCAGAACTCAGCTTGTTCAGCATCATCATCAGCTGTGGCTCTAAATTATTTGGCCCCATATTTTCAAATTTTGTCTACAGGAGGCTTGTTCAGTTGGATCAGATCTACAACTTGTGGCACAACGGGTACTTGTGGGGGTGGAGGTTGTGGAGCAGCTGGATTCGTTCGAACGAACTCCGAAAACCACTCACTCATCATTCGAAGAAAGGCTTGCTTATCCTCTCCCTCTTGAATACTATCATTCGGCCTAGATGTGGCCGACGATGCCCCTTGAGCGGGAGCAGGCGCATTACTCTCAACATCATCAGCAACTGCTCGATCGGGATCCATTTTCTATATAAAAACACATTTTTAACTGTCAGGATTCATCACACTATCGCAATTATATATATGTCATGTATAGCTAAACTCACACGCGCTATGTTAGTCCTAGAATCGACTAAACCGTAGTTTTGATACCAATAAAATGTAACACCCCTAACCCGTAACTATCGCCGGAACAGGGTTAAGAGGCATTACTAATCATTTTCGAACATTTCATATCATTCCACATTCAAACACAACAATTCTCATTCAATGAGTCCCTTAAATAGGTCAACGAGACCTTAAACACATGCTAGAAAGAGGTCGGGACTAAACCGAACTCATACGAAAATTTCTGAAATTCTAACATTTTTCTAAGTTACAGAGGTCACACGCTCGTCTGGGTAGGCCGTGTGCCTCACACGGCCTCGGGCACGCCAATGTGTCCAAACCGTGGCAAAACAGGGCATACATACTGACTTGTCCACACGGCCTGAGACACGCCCGTGTGCCTCACCCGTGGTCGACACTGACTTGCACCACACGGCCAGTCACACGCCTGTGTGTCTAGCCCGTGGTCGAGCTTGACTTAATTCAATTGGCAAACTTAAACAACACGGTAGAGCCACACGCCCGTGTGCTCAACCGTGTGGGCAATTATAGGCCATTTTCAAGGCCAAATTACCATCCACACATTGGAATCACCTACAAGCATCAAACCAATACCAATTCATGCCTCAACTGCAACCAAAACATACCAATACAAGTACCAATTAATCATCAACTACATCATTTATTTCCATTCTAAATTTCTACTCTAATAAGTCCATCAAAACACCATTTTCACAACTCAAACCATATAAGCTAAGCATCATATAAACCTTACCACAAACTCTCATTTAAACCAAAAATTTCATCAACCATCTAAGCATGAAACATACCATATTCATCATTCACTAAATCCACACATATATATACTAACATCATCCAACTTTTAAACCATATCTCATGGCAAAATTTACACAACTCAAAACATGCCACATTCAATAGCCTATACATGCCATATACCACATATATGTACATCTTTCAAAAATACCAAATAAATAGCTGATAGTGTGATTGAGTAGCTGACAATCCCCGTATCTGAGCTAGCTTTACTGACACTATAAAATAAAGAAACACATCACACAGTAAGCTTAAAAGCTTAGTAAGTTCGTAATATAATACATACTACTCAATAATGCAACATCAATTCATATTTAAACCATCACATAGATAGATGCACAATTAAGCACATTATCATCCTCAATCATATGCTCAAATATCCAATCATTAAACCTTTAAAACTATCATCAACCACATAGGTTTAAACATACCTTTGCCAACACTTAATTAACAAACATTGTTGCTATTCGACGCTCGATAGTATATCTCATTCACTGCTCGATATCTTTTCAACTCAATCGCACACTTAGTGCCCAAATCATAGCCAAAGCTTAATTAACATCACACACTTAGTGCCTCGATACAAAACTGAACTTAATTCGGTATCGCACACACAGTGCCATTCAGTAAAGCCGAAGCTTTCATTACTTCGGACACACAGTGCTATTCAACTCTGTCTCGATTTTAATTACGCACACTTAGTGCCTCATTTCACAATCTCATATATAACATTTCTAATTCAATAACTATCATTCAATTCACATCACATAGATATAAATTTAACAACTTGTACTATATCCGAGCTTACCTTGGACGTCGAAATACCGAGACTAGTCGATCAATCGAGCACTTTTTCTTTGCCTCGATCTCGATCCAAATTTCTCCTTTCTTGGTCTATACATATTCAAATTTAATTAATTCAATCACCAATTCATTCAATTTAGTCCAAACACACATATTTAGGGCATTTTACAAAATAGCTCTCACATTTTCACATTTCGACACTTTAGTCCCTATTTCACAAAATCACAAAATACACAAATTTTCACTTCACCCATGCCTAGCCGAATTTTCCCTATGTCCATACAAGCCCACACATTTAATTTATTTCACATTTTAGTCCTCCAATTTCTTATTTTCACTATTTAGCCCAAATTACTCAATTTCACCAAAAATTCCAAAACAAAATATGTTAATCTTTCACATATCTTTCATATTCCATTATCAACTAACACATAGCTTAAGTATTCCTCAATAGCATATCTCAAAATCACTATCAAATTCTAAAATTAAAGCATGGGTTTGAAAGAACACGAAGCAACGATTACAAAAACGTAGAAATTATCAAAAATCGAACTCAAAACATACCTTAATCAAGATCAAAATGTGCCGAACCCTTATGTTCTTTCTCTTTTCTTTTCTTGCTTATATTCGACCAAATATAATGATTAAATGGCCATTCTTTTTGTTTTATTAAAGTTATATTAACATAATTATTAAATACCAATTTTAGCCCTTTTAATAACATTTAAAATCCACTAACATTAGGCCATTTTTGTCCATCCCATCTTTTAATGGTTTATTAACAACATAAGGACTTCTCATGTAGGAAGCCTTGAAAAATAAACACTTTAACAATCAGCACAAAACTTTTGCATTTTATGCGATTAAGTCTATTTTCATAATTCGACACACAAACGATAAAATTTTCACACCAAATTTTCACACATGCTCAATCACATACTGTAAACATGAAAAATAATATTAAAATATTATTCTGACCTCGGATTTGTGGTCCCGAAACCACTATTTCGACTAGGGTCTAAACTGGGCTATTACATTTCTGGTGAGTTCCTTCTTACTCCATGTGTGGGTAATATCTTTGTTTTTGTTTGGTTTAAGGTAAATATACATATTATGTGAAGATGAAATATTTGTGCAAGAGTGATGGATGCTTGTTGTTATTAGTCTGGTTTGGTCTGTCCATGTGAAAGATGTAAGAAACTTTCTTCGAGTTTAAGCCACTACCCCTTGCTTCTGAAATGAAAAATATGATCTGAAACAATGAAATAAATTCATTGCGTTGCCTTCATTGAAATGAGCATTGAACTAGCAAATTACGATACATGCAAATGGTCGTGTAGCCTTTGGTAGGGCAAGTATTATTGCAAACCAAATTGAAAAATCATGACAAGGGAAAATGAATGAACGAATGATATGGTTCTAAAGATGGATTAAGGTTTGTGGCTAACACGAAAAAGATGGTTTGTATGATTGCATGGGCGTAGTGTACACACTAAAGGAATAGTGTCCGGTCTACTGACAACGTAAAGGAATTTTGAAGACTATGCTAGAGGTGTAACACCCCATACCCGAGTCCAAGGCTAAGACTGGATACGAGACATTACCATGCTTGAACTCACTTAAACATGTACTTACGGGCTGTAAAATTTTGTTCCAAAATAGAAACTCTTCTTTCTTAGTCAAAACGTACATATCATGGGCCTATGAGGCCTTAAACACATATCCGGGAACTTTCAGAATACAATCGGGAACTTTTCCTCGAAACAGGGGTCACACGCCCATGTGGCTTGGGGCACGCCCGTGTGCCCCTAAGACACGCCCATGTCTCCCAATCGTGGTCGACACTGACTAATCTCACATGGTCTTGACACGCCTGTAGATTGAAACCATGTGCTATACCTTGATATACTGACTTGTTCATACGGCCAGGGCACACGCCCATGTTCTAACCGTGTATCACACACAGTCTAAACAAACGGCCGTGGGATTAGCCCATGGTCTATTCTGACTTAAGATACAAAGGTGCAGGGTGCACACGGCCTAGACACATGCCCGTGTGTCCATCTGTGTGGGCACTTAGAGGCTATTTAAGAAGCCAATTGCCACCCTGAAATCAAGACCAAACTCATGCTCAATTCAGCAACTCAAGTATTACATCTAACATGAACAAGGATGCATACTTCATTGATAGATTAAAACATACATACTTAATCATTCATGACTCATCTCTTTGGCCATATAGAAAAAGAATACTAAGCTTGATAGCCAACACTTTGGCTAGTTTTAAAACATAACTCAAAATGAAATGTTTCCTATACATGCCATACTTAATATAAACAACTTGGATATACCAAAATAGTGATTGATAGTATGCTCCGAGCTCCAGTGACGATGATCCACGAGATTAGCTTGGCAGGACTACATGGAAAGAAAGAATAAAGGACGTAAGCATTTAGCTTAGTAAGTTTGCATGTAATTCTCATAGCAATATATTTACTTAACATTAACCATTCATCATAAACAATGGCATTATGAAATCTCAAGTATTTAAGCTTACTTACTCTTACTGATTCTTACATATCTCATGGTACTTACTATTCTCATGCTCGTACGGTAACAAGATACCTGTATCACTTGATCACATAGATCAGTATACTTTACTATGATAAGCATAATCTCAACTTCATCATTCATATCATGAATAATACTCTTAATTAACTCTGACTAGCATAACTTGATAATAACTTTACTTACTTAACTTTCTTACTTTCTCATTTAATCTTTACTCTTTTGCTCGATGAATTACTATGAATAACAGAGGATACTAAATCTCAAAATACATGTGTCTTGATGCCAATGCTATATCCTTGATATAGTCTTACATGGGATCTCTTACTTGGTATTGATGCCATGTCTTGACATGGGCTTACACGAAGTCTTCCTTATGAGTTCCCTTGGGAACTTACCATTGCCATGTCTCGACATGGTCTTACTTGGTATATTTACTTGTCAATGCCGAGCCTTGGCTTGGACTTACATGAAATCTTTCTTGTTACTCACCAATGCCATGCCTTGGCTTAGACTTACATGGGATCTCTATCTCTTTATAGCTTTTCAATGCCAAGACTTGTCTTGGACTTACATGATAACTTTGCTTGGAGACTCACCAATGCCATGCCTTGGCTTGGGCTTATATGGGTCTTCATCTCATAATAACTCTTCAATGCCAAGACTTGTCTTGGTCTTACATGATAACTTGCTTGATTGCCGATGCCATGCCTTGGCTTGGTCTTATCTGAGACTTTCTCATTTCATGTGATAGATCGAGTATCCTAAGTAATTCAACTTCAATCGGGACTTTCTCATGCTTGATCTCATTGATTTCTTTGTTTAACATAGCATTAAAAAATCTCATAGAATTAAAATATATTCTACATTATACTAAGCAATTCAATGATATTAATCATAAAGCTTAGAAAACATACAAACTTACCTCAATATACAAAATGTGTGTAGATATGCAATTTAGTCCTCGACTTTGTTCTTGCCTCGGTTTCGATCCGGGCTTCATTTTTCTTGATCTATAATAATAATTAGATCATTTAATACTCGCATTGACTAAATTGACTCTTAACTCATACTTTGGCAAAATTACTATTTTGCCCCTAAACTTTCTCATATTTGCACTTTTGCCCCTAGGCTCGTAAAATGATTCTCATATAACTTTCTTAAACAGCATGCTTAGCTGATTCATTTTCTCTACTATAACAATCATCAATTCTCACCATTTCTAATAGGTATGACCAATTTCATAACTATTACAAATTAGTCCATACTATCATTTTTCATGAAATTCACTAAGGAAAAGATGTTTATCTAACATCAAACTCTCATAAACTTCCATAAAATATCATTTTACAAGCATGTCACTATTGGGTAGATTTTTGAACATGCATCTTAGCTCATTGTATAGCTAAAAATAGCTAATTCATAATACGAGAACTTTAAAAATACGAAGAATATTAAAAACGGGGCTAAGATGAACTTACTAGCAAGCTTGAAAGATGAACAAACCCTAGCTATGGGGTTCTTAAAATTTTTGGCACCAAGGAAGAAGATGAATGAAATTTTTATCATCTTTTTCCTATTTTAATCATTTAATTGGTAAATGACCAAAATGCCCTTCTCTTTAAAAATTTACAATTTACTAACTCATGTCCATTTTTGTCCAATAATTATAATTTGGGAAAATTGCTATTTAAGGACTTCTAATTAATATTCTAAAGCTATTTCATACAAAAAGCTTCTAGAAACTCATATTTTGCAACTTTTGCAATTTAGTCCTATTTGATCATTCCATGTCAATTTCACAAAATTTCTACATGGAACTTTAATACTATCATGCAAACATGTCATAAACCTTAAGAACTCAATTTACTAACTCAAATTTGTGGTCTCACACCACTATTCCGACTAGGCCCTAAATCGGGCTGTTACAAGAGGGCAATCGTCGCCGTGAGACTTTTAATATTTTGTATCATGGATGGCATGGGGGTGGTGTCAAAATGTCCACAATCAAAGAATGAATTTTGTATTTAAACTTGTTCTCATGGAACTATGATTTCAAATGAAATTTTAGTAAAGTATTTATAGTTTTCAAAGTGTGTTATCTTATTTATCCTTGAATGAAAAATAGTTTATATTTCATTCTAACTTAAACTGTAGTTTAAATTGGTTTATGCCAGATACGATTTCAAAGATAATGATTTTAAAGCAGTGACGCGTCATTCCTGGATCCTCCTTACGGATCGGGTTTGGAGTGTTACGCCATAACCATTATGTCAGACTTTTTACCACGTGATTCATACAGTGACTTCCACTTTTATGCCTTGACAGGCTTCCCTGTTTACTACCCTGGCAGACTCCATTTTTTCATAAGGCGAACCTGTCCTCCACTAGATCATGCCATGGCTAGCCATGGAATTTTGACTCCAAGGATTCAGAAAACCATTTTCATGGTGTCGCTTCATAGAGTCAGTCAATCATTTATCTATGATGTCGCTCCATAAAGCCAGTAGACAGTTTTCGTGATGCCGCTCCGAAGAGCCAGTAGACCATTTTACATTTCAATGTCTCTAATTCCCCCTTCAATCCATCCATCTCCCCCAATATGCCAATTTTCCTATCTTCAAATAACTCGCCAATACTTCCCTCCGTACTCCACATTTTATAAACATGCATATCACGTACATTACTACAATCAGTGCAATTTATTCCTAACATATCATGGAGTACACCACATTTCAATCAAAAGACAACTATACTTATTTAACAGAAATATTCTTGCAACTCTCATATTTGCATAGACCTATGCATGCATATATTCTCCATACAATCCCAAAAAATAACACTCATACACAGCCATTACTCAAACCAAACTCAATACAGAACACACAAGCAACACAACAACCAAAACAACACCCAAATAGTGGAGTGCAGAAACTCACCTACTATCCTTCGTCCTTGCCAGGTTAGCTTTTCCAAATGCCAGAGCCTTCTTCATCCTGGTAGCTAAGCAAGAAAACTAGTATATAAACTAAATCAAAAGTATTCAAGTTTTAAAACCCAAAATCTAGTAAATGCAAAAGTTTTCAAAAATTTCAGAAATCCTTAACTTTTCTTTTTCTCAATTTTACAGATATAGAGAGATTAAAAAGCTTACCAGCTCACCGGATTCTCTACTTTCAAGAATTAAACCTCATTATCACTACCCTATGCAGAGCTTTACTCATCACTCTCTTTTTCAGAGCAATTAGAGAAGAAAATGTATAAGAGAAGAAAATGTAAACAAAATTGAGAAGAATTCTATCTACAGAATAATGCGTCTTATACAAATAATATAACCTTTCACGTATAGTCACCAAATCCCCAAATAACGATCCACTGACAATCATTCTACCTCACATTAAGGAACCACCGATTCAAACTTAACTGAACCATAATTGAGACACAACTATTTACCTTTCAACCACTAAAATTTCTAGATTTTTTGGTATAGTCTACCAGACATACTATCTTTTTCAATTTACCCCCAAATCTTTTTTAATTTTGGACCTTGATAGAAATCAGGTGTGACAAAGGCTATTAGCAGTTACATAAAATAAAGCAAAACAATTGTTCCCTAATTGTTTTTTTAATCCCTTATATTGGGAATCATGACCACATTTGAACACCTCTATTTCACCATCAATTTTCTCTACAAAGGCTATTCTTTCAGAGTTCACCATAAAGGCTATTCTTTCCTGATGTGTTTATAATATGGATTTGGCTAAACTCACTGTAACAGTCCGGTTTAGACCCTAGTCAGAATAGTGGTTTTGGGACCACAAGTCTGAGTTAAGAAAATGATTTAATACTATTTTCTGTGCCTTTGATACATGATTAAACATGTGTTAAATTTCTGTGAATTAATTTGTTTGATTGGGTGCTTGATTTGATAAAAGGATTTGATTGTGAAAGATGCAAAATTTGCATGCTTTATGAAAATATATCTATTTGTCATGTCTTTATAAATGTGGAGGTTTTATGAGGCAATTAAGCCAATATTAAGGTTAGTGGATGGTTAAATGACTTAATAACCTTATTGTTATTTTGTCTTATATGATAAATAAATGGGTAAAATGGGAAATGAATAATTAAGTTATATTTCATAAAACAAAAAGCATGGAAATAGGTCATTATTCATCTTTGTTGGCCGAATGTATTGAAGAAAAGAAAACATCCATGGTTTTCTAAGTTTCGGCTAGTTCCAAGCTTAATCCAAGGTAAGTTTTTGATCGGTTTTTGATAATTTCTACGTTTTCGTAATCGTTGCTTCGTTCTCTACAAAACCCATGTCTTAATTTTGAGAATTGATGATGATTTTGAAATGTGTCCTTGATGAACACATGAGCTTTGAAATATTTGATGATGAAATAAGGAATATATGTGTTTGATTAGAATATTTTGTATTTGGATTTTTAGTGAATTTGAGTATTTTGGGGTTAATTGAGAAAATAATATTTTTGAGGGACTAAATTGTGAAATAAATGAAATGTGAGGACTAGTATGAGCATGGGTAATATTCGGCCAAGCATGGATAATGCGAAATTATGTGTATTTTGTAATTATGTGAAATAGGGACTAAATTTCAAAATGTGAAAATATGAGGGCTAATTTGTAAATTGCCCTAAATGTATGTTTTTGGATTGAATTGAATGATTCGGTGAATAAATGGATTAAATCTGAATATGTATAGATCAAGAACCGAAGAAAACAGACTTAGATCGTGGAAAGTCAAAAGTTATCGAATAACCAAATCCGATCGAATATCCGAATCCGAGGTAAGTCGATATACAAATAAATGTATTTGAATCGAATTATTTGTACATACATGAGATTTGAATTGCTATGAATATCCATTGAGATGGAATGTATATGAAATCCGGGTT
Source organism: Gossypium sturtianum (assembly GCA_025698515.1). NCBI lineage: Eukaryota > Viridiplantae > Streptophyta > Magnoliopsida > Malvales > Malvaceae > Gossypium > Gossypium sturtianum. The sequence goes on from CM046943.1 coordinate 49,695,488, forward strand.
TATGCATATATCGACAAGTTATCAGTGTTCGAGATATCCCGTTTGAACCTAGGGATAGATAGGATAGTATATGTCATGACATAGGTGTCCGTTATGTGATATCATGTAAGACCACGTCTGGGACGTTGGAATTGATATGAGATTTACGTTTAAGACCATGTCTGGGATATAGGCATCGTATCTGATTCGTGTAAGACCCTGTCTGGGATAGTGGCATCGATATCTGAGTACATGTAAGACGTCGTCTAGGACGTTGGGATTGTACGACTATTTTGAGCATTCCAAATATCCTATTTAGTTCCGAACGGTTCAACGAGCAATTCTGAGAAACAAATATCTTTGTGAAAGGTAAAAATGATTCAGGTACGTTTGAAATGAACACTATGTGTGTATGAGAGGTAAATGTTTATATAAGCCTACTATGGTGAATATGTGTATATATTTGATGAGAAATATGTGAAAATGTGTTTGAATGAGCTATGGGTACAAGTGATACCTATGATAAGGAATGCAAAAAAGCAATGGCTAAGTAAATGAGTCAAGGATGATGACATGAATTTGCTAATGGGAATTATTATTGATTTGTATCAATATGGTTATATGCATTTATGTTAAGTTTATTTGTATATGGCTTACTAAGCTTTGAAAGCTTACTCTGCGTGTGTTTATTCTTTTTTATAGGTTGTCAAAGCTACGAGAGGCTCGAGAAATCGTCAAGGATTATCACCACACTATCAAACTCAACTTTGGTACTTTTGAATGTGTATATAGCTAAATATGGCATGTATAGGCTAGTCATTTTGGAATATGTTTGGGATATAAGTTGCCATGTGATGTGGCTAGATAAATGTTGGTAATATGCATGAGTGATTATGGTATATGATGCATGTTTTGGTATGGCTTGATGAGAATGGAATGGTCTTATGAATGACAAGTTTATTGATGGATCGATGCCTTAGTAAATTGGTGAAATTATGGATGAATCATGCATGGTTATACATGTGATTCAGTTGTGCAAATTGGCATATAAGTTGGTATGTTTAGAAATGCATGTGAATGTGTTGAAAGGATGACCATTTGACATGATTTTGGTTGCCAATTGTGTATGGGATAATGCTTGTTTGAACTTGTAGGGATAGACCCAAGTGTGGGTGGCATTTTGGCCTTGCAAATGGCCTATTTATGCCCACACGGTTGAGTACACGGGCGTGTGGCTCGACCGTGTCCCTCGTGGTTTTATTTCAAAACAAGTCAGACTCGACCACGGGCTGGACACACGGGCGTGTGACTGCCCATGTGGTGCAAGTCAGTAGCGCCCACGGGTGAGGCACACGGCGTGTCCACGACTGTGTGGACAAGTCAGTATGCATGCCCTCTTTTGACACGGCTTAGACACACGGGCATGTGTCTGAGGCCGTGGGAGGCACACGGCCTGCCCACACGGGTGTGTGACCTCTATAACTTAGAAATTTTTTTAAATTTTCGAGAATTCTCATATGTGTTCGGTTTAGTCCCGACCCTATTCTAAAGCATGTCCAAGGTCTCGTTGACCTAACTAAGGGACTCTTTGATTTGATCCATTGAGTAATGATACGAAATGAATGCGATTGTTTCCGATCTGTCTGGTAATGCCTTTAACCCTAATCTGGCGACGGATACGGGTTAGAGGTGTTACACTCACATTATGTGTGGTTTGCCCATCATTGTCATGGGACACGCAGAGAACCCCATTGGGAAATAACCATCCTTTGGTTCCTTTCGGAAGGTGTCGTTGTCATGGCTTAATATACATGTATGGTTACCAATCCAAGCTAAAACTTTAAAACGACAACAGATTACCAATTCAAGCTAAATATGTGTCACATGTATATTCGAGTCCGCAACAAATGCTGGAGCTCGATTTAAAAACATATTTACTCATAGATACTTCATACATCGAAACAAACTAAGCCTGATCCTCTTAATCCACAATAAGCAACCAATATATCACCTCTCATAACATTCATTTTAGACATTCAGGTACGATCATGCTTCACATTACATTACTCATGCATCATTCAACCCATGCTTGAACTCATCGGACTCTGTACCAGATTTACATATTATTCTCGACAATATTCACTCAATTATAGATATATTTTAGAAACCACTTACGTTACCTACTAACCTTTCATGATCTCGACATCACCTTTCGATTAATACCATAAACATCAAGGTATGAATAGTATCACACAATAGCTAGTTTAGAGACTCACCGAACAACCACGGAAATCAACTTGAACTCCCGGTCTGATATCTAACAAGGAACGTAGCACTACTTGACATGGAGTGATCATTGATAAATATCTATAATTTCATTTTCATCTTGAAGAGGAAAGATGTATTGTTTTTGTTCCTTAAGATTCAGATAGCAACACTTTTTAAAAGAAGGAAAAACCAGAACATAAAGTAAAAGTAAAGTAAAAGTCATCTCAAGAGTCTTCTCCTTAATTAGATATAAAATCTTTGTCCCCCTTATTGTAGACTTTGACAAGTGATGATACTTACCTAACCTAAATCTCCTAATTTTCCAAAAAATATAGGGCAGGTGAAGAGAATCCAATAAAGATATTTGTTACTATCTAACCAAACATGGGGAGCGTCTAATCAATCCCATTGACTCCTAAATAATCCCGTTACAAGAACTAACTAAAACAGTGCTCGTATAATAGAGCGTACTATACCTTGGTGGTGACTCATTTATGGTGTGGCCTTAAAAGCAATTAAGCCTCCTACAACATTCTCATGCACATGGTATGCTCATTTATGCCTAATCCAAAACTCTGAGGGATATTTTTCTTGTGTTTATTCCTTCTTCATAGGAAAATATCTTGTTAAATAAATCTTTAGATACCGTCAATAGGCTGATTGTAACACCTGTTACCCGTATTCTACACCTGAATCGGGTACGAGGCATTACCATACTTAACTTGCTCAAACATACAACTTCGATCCATAAAATTTCATTTCAACTTAGAACTTTTCATTCAATATCTTAACGTCTCTATTATTGGTCTACGAGACCCTAAACTTGCACACGAAATGGTTCGGGACTAAACCGAAAACTTTTGAACACTTAGAAAATTTTTACATAAAACAGGACCACACACCCGTGTGGAGAGGGACACGCCCGTATGGGCAGGCCGTGTAATCTCACACGCCTATGTCCCTAGTCCGTGTGGATTTTATTTTTCCTTTTGAACCTACAGGGGTTTTTACACGGCCTGACACACGCCCGTGTCCATAGCCCGTGTCTCTCACACGGCCATGACACACCCGTGTCTTCACCCGTGTGTGAAAACCTTGACATTCTGTTTATGACGTCATCATCTCAACAAGGTCACATGGCCAAGGGACACGCCCGTGTCCTTAGACCGTGTGTCAAATTAAATTCCTAATTTCAGGTACAGACTTCACACGTCCCGGGCATATGCCCGTGTCTTAGGCCGTGTCTCTCACACGATTGAGACACACGGTCGTGTCTCAACCCGTGTGGTTACTATTAGGCATACTTACTTGCCAACTTAGCATGCAAGGGTACACACGGCCTATCAACACACCCATGGGGCTGATCATGTGTCACACATGACCTAGACACATGCCCGTGTGTCTACCCGTGTGGACAGTTAATAGGCTATCTACCAAGCCAATTGCCACCCTACAAAGCAACCACACTTATACCATTTCAAGAAAACACACATCATGACCATAAGGCACTTCTAATACCCAAAATAAAGATTTCCACACATAGGTTTACACTATATTCATCATGCATATTCTTTACTCATTTATCATCCAATCACACAAGCATGCACTTCATGAACTTTATCAACTTTGAATATATAAACTTGTCAAGTATTGGACAATTCCCAATGACCATTTACAAAATGAATTTAATGACTTTAATAGCCACACATTGGCCAACAAATATGTCATAACACAAAATAACCAAGTTCCTATACATGCCATACTCAAAATTAGACAAATTATGTTATACCAAAGAGTAGTTGATAGTGTGATTCCGAACTCCGATGTTCCACGATTCCCGAGCTAGCTTGGAAATACTACAAGGAAAAAGGGAAATGAGAGGGGTAAGCATAAAGCTTAGTAAGTTTGAATGAAATAAGTAGCAACATAAAGGCTCATAATGTCATCCATCAATTGCGTTGAATAAAAACACAAAGTCTTAAGCACATTGCCATAACTTACTCAAGCTTACTCTTACCAATTACATATCATGTCACTTATCGTAAAATTTTCTCATGAATTATTCACATGTACCTGTATCACTTCATCACATAGCTTTAGCACTAATCTCATCTCTATTATAAGCTTGACTATTTACCCCATCGAATCACTTGGGATACTCAAAGATAAATAATCATCATCATTCGCATAAATACGACGCCAATGCCACATCCCAAATGTGGTCTTACATGGGGTCACCTCTAGATGCCGATGCCATATCCCAGATATGGTCTTATACGGGATCTCATATTGATTGTTGATGCCATATCCTAGATATGGTCTTATACGATCTTCATATTCGATGCCGATGCCATATCCCAGATATGGTCTTATACGGGATCTCAATTCGGTGCTGAGGCCGTGTCCTAGACATGGTCTTATACGGGACCTTACCAATCTCAATGACTATATCCTTTCACTCCTTAAAGTCCAACCGGGACTTCAACATCATAAATTTTCATCATTTTCTCATTCAACATCATTACTCAATTTCAGGGAAATAATATACATCTTTACTAATATCAAGCATTTTAAACTTAATAACATGATGTTGAATTTATTACACACAAACTTACCTCGATTTCAAAATAGGCCAATTTGCCGATCTAGTTCGATACCTTGCCTTTTCCTCGGTCAAGGTTAATTCCTCATTCTTCTTAATCTATAATAATAAATTCACTCATTTAATTACTACATTAATAAATACATTTCAATAATCATACTTTGGCAAAATTATCATTTGCCCTTAGACTTTCACAAAAAATGACTATTTTACCCCTAGGCTCGTAAATCAGTTCTAATCAAATTTCTTCCTTTAACGAGCCTAGGTGAACATTTATTACTCTTATAGAAACTCTCAATACTCATTATTTCACACATTTAACACTTATTTTACAACCTTTACAAAAAGGTCCTTTTAGGTGTTTTCATGGAAACACCTTTCACAAAAGTTGTTTATCTAACAACTAGGACTCATTTTCTTCCTAAAAAATGCAGCAAACAACATAAATTCTCACATGGAAAAACCCTAAACTTTCAACCTTTTTTCAAAATAGTCCCCTATTTAGCTAGCTTAAGCTTTAGGGGTTCCAAAAGTACAAAAATTATCAAAGAATGGCCATTAAAGCACTTACTTGCAAGGAGAAAATCTTGGCTGAAATTTTTGAGCTCTCAACCCCTATTTTTCTGCTAATTTTTGGTGGATAAGATGGAGAGAAAAGATGATATCTTTCTTTTCTTTATTTTATGATTAAAAATCAATTTAGTCACCAATTTTTTACCTAATCAATTGACCAAGTCTTTTCTTTGTCCCTATGGCCGGCCAACCATTATTTGAGGGGCTAATTTCACTTTAAAGACTTCCAATTAATATTCTATGGCTTTTAGACACCTTTAGCTTGTAAAACAGAACTTTCACACTTAATGAGATTTAGTCCTTTTTCGCGATTAAGCATGCAATCGCTAAAATTAAAGCACCAAAATTTTCATGCACCTATATAATCATGCTATAACTCATAAAATAATATTAAAATAATTTCTTCAACCTCGAATTAGTGGTTCCAAGACCACTGTTCCGACTAGCCCCTAAATCTGGCTGTTACAATTCTCCCCCTTAAGGATATTCGTCCCCAAAAATCTTACCGGTGAAAAGGTTGGAATATTGGTTTCTCATGGCCTCTTCGGGTTCCCATGTAGCCTTTTATACCCCATTTCTTTGCCATAGTACTTTCATAAGGGCTATACTTTTGTTTCTCAACTTTTTGACTTCTCGTGCCAAAATCTTAACCGACTCTTCTCCATAAGTCATGTCCGGTTGAATTTCCACTTCTGTCGGCACAATCACATGCAAAGGGTCTGATCGGTAGTGTCTTAACATAGATACATGGAATACATCATGAATCTTTTCCAACTTAGATGGCAAAGCCAAACGATAAGCTACCGACCCTATCCTCTCAGTAATCTCATATGGTCCGATAAAGCACGGACTCAATTTGCCTTTCCGGCCAAATCTGAGGACCTTCTTCCATGGTGATACTTTCAGAAACACTTTATCACCGACTTGAAACTCAATCTCTTTCTGTTTCAAGTCCGCATAAAACTTTTGTCTATCTGAGGCAACTTTTAGACATTCACGTATCACTTTTACTTTCTCTTCAGTTTCTCTGTGTAACAGCCCGACTTAGACCCTAGTTGGAACAGTGGTTTTGAGACCACAAATTCGAGGTTAGAAAAAGATTTTAATATTATTTTTCATGTTTACAGTATGTGATTAAGCATATGTGAAATTTTTGTGTGAAAATTTTATCGTTTGTGTGCTTAATTTTCAAAAAGGGCTTAATCGCATAAAATGAAAAAGATGTGTGCTAATTGTTAATGTGCTTAAATGAGTTGGCTTTTGAATGTGATGGCCTTAAATGGTAATTATACCATTATGATTAATAGTGGACAAATATGGACAACCATTATATGTTTTAATGGTTAATTCATTAAGGGCAAATAGGTAAATGATGATTTAAGTTATATTTTTAATTAAGTAAAACATAAATAATGCTTCATTAATTTTGTACTTACCGAAATTTCTAAGGAAAAAGAAAAGAAAAAGAGTTCTAGGGTTCGACACTAAGCTTGGATAATTGAGGTATGAGTTTTGATCGATTTTTGATAATTTCTACATTTTTGTGATCGTTGCTTCGTGTTCTAGCTAACCCATGTCTTAATTTTTGAATTTTTTGGTGATTTTGAGATATGCCATTGATGAATGTTTGAGCTTTGTGATAGTTGGTGATGAAATATGAAAGATATGTGATAGATTAACATGTTTTGTCTTTGGAGTTTTGATGAATTTGATTATTTTGGGCTAAATTGAGAAAAGTGCAAATTGAAGGATTAAAATGTGAAATAAATGAATTATGTGGGCTTTTATGAACATAAGGAAAATTTGGCTAGGCATGTGTGAGGTGAAATCATGTGAATTTGATTATTTTATGAAATAGGGACTAAAGTGTCGAAATGTGAAAATGTGAGGGCTATTTAGTAAAATGCCCTAAACATGTGTGTTTGGACTAGATTGAATGATTTGGTGATTGAATGATTTAAATTTAATTATGTATAGCTCAAGAAAAGAGAGATTTGGATCGAGATCGAGGCAAAGACAAAGTGCTCGATTAATTGATTAGTCTCGATATTTTGACAACCGAGGTAAGTTTGTTTATAATACAAATTGTTTAACTTATGCTCATATGTTATATAATGAAAGATTATATGGTTGATGAATTATTTATGTTAAATGTGGACTGAGAGGTGTAGCACTAAATGTGCGAAATAGAATTGATACAGTTGAGAATGGCACTAAAGGTGCGAAATAAAAAAAGTATCGACTACATCGATTGGCACTGTGTTTGTGTGACCGAGTTAAATTTGGTTTAATGTAAAGGCATTAAGTGTGCGATGACATTAAAGCTTCGGCTATAGAAGTTGGCAGCACTAAGTGTGCGAGTAAATTGATTGATTAATGCAAAATGAACGAAATATGGTATTAAACATCGATTAGCAAGAGTAATCGATAACTAAGTGTTGGCTCAGGTATGTACGGAACCTAGGTGGTTGATGATTTTTGTAAATGGATAGATGGATGGTTAAGTGAGTTTTGGATATGGATTAAATTGTTTTATTGTGAATTGATCTATGTGATGGTATACTTTTATATATTGAATTTGAACCATTGAGTTAAATGTATTATATTACGAACTTACTAAGCTCTTAAGCTTACTGTGTGAAGTTTTATCTGTTTTACATTGTTCTTAAAGCTAGCTCGGATATGGGGATCGTCAGCGACTCAACCACACTGTCGGCAATCTATTTTGGGTACTTTTGGAAGTTGTATATATTTGGTATATGGCATGTATAGGCTAGTAATTATGGTATGTTTTTGAGAAGTTCGGATCTTGCCATGTGATTTGGCTTGGTAGTTTGATGGTTTGGTAAATGTTTTGGTCATGTGAAAAGAATGACTTATAAGTATATGTGTATATCCTATGTGAGTGATCATTATTGCATAAATTAGTAAGATGGAAATGGTATGTTTCATGATAGAATTGGTATAGAATGAATGATGAATAGATTATATAATTTGGGATGTGAAATTGATATGTTAGATGGACTTATTTGAGTTGAAATTGAGTATGGAAATAAATGGTGTGGTTGATGACTAATTGGTGCAAATATTAGGATGTTTTGGTTGCCATTTGAGGTATAAATGTACATGGATTGGTGATTGTAGGTGATTCCAATGTGTGGATGGAAAATTGGCCTTGGAAATGGCCTATAATTGCCTACACGGTTGAGCACACGGGCGTATGGCTCGACCGTGTCTTTCAAATTTGCAAATTGAATCAAGTCAGGCTCGCACACGGGCTAGACACACGGGCGTGTGACTAGCCGTGTGGTGCAAGTCAGTGTCGACCACGGGTGAGACATACGGGCGTGTCTCAGGCTGTGTGGACAAGTCAGTATGTATGCCCTGTTTTGCCACGGCTTGGACGCACGGGCGTGTGACCTCTGTAGCTTTGAAAAATGTTAAATTTTTAAAATTTTTTGTATGTGTTCAGTTTAGTCTCGACCCCTTTCTAACACGTGTTTAAAGTCTCGTAGACCTCATTAAGGGACTATATGTACATATATTTGTTATATTTGGATGATGTTAAAATTTGTGTTGTAAAATGTTAATAAATGTTCCGGTTTGATTGGTAATGCTTCTTAACCATAGACCTGCGACGGTTACAGGTTAGGGGTGTTACATTTTATTGGTATCAGAGCTACGGTTTAGTCGATTCTAGGACTAACGTATCGCGTGTGAGTCCAGCTATACATGTCATATTTATAATTGCGATAGTGTGATGAATCCTGACAGTTAAAAATGTGTTTTCGTATAGTAAATGGATCCCGATCGAGCAGTTGCTGATGATGTTGAGAGCAATGCGCCTGCTCCCGCTCTAGGGACAGCGCCGACCGAGTCTAGGCCGATTGCTAGTAGCCACGAGGGAGAGGCTAAGTAAGCCTTCTTCCAAATGATGAGTGAGTGGTTTTTAGAGTTCGTTCGAACGAATCCGGCTGCTCAACAACCTCCACCCCTTCAAGTACCTGTAGTGCCACAAGTGACAGATCCAATCTGATTGAGTAAGCCTCCTGTGGATAAAATTTGAAAGTATGGGGCTGAAGAGTTTAGAGCTACGATTGATGATGATGCTGAGCGAGCTGAGTTTTGGCTCAAGAAAACAATTCGAGTGTTTGATGAGATGTCATTGACTCATGAAGAATGCTTAAAATGTGCTATTTCATTGTTGAGAGATACGACATATAATTGGTGGAAAACGTTGATATCCATGGTTTCGAGAGAGAGAATCACCTGGGATTTCTTTCAAGTTGAATTCCAGAAGAAATATATCAGTCAACGATTCATAGATCAGAAATGTAAAGAGTTCCTTGAGCTGAAACAGGGCCGTATGTCAATACTAAATATGAACGGAAGTTTGTGAGATTAAGTCAGTATGCACGAGAATATGTTTCGATCGAAGCTACTATGTGTAAACGTTTTATTGAAAGAATGAATGAAGACATTAAATTTTTGGTTGGAATATTTGATTTGAATGAATTTGCAGTGTTAGTTGAAAGAGCTTGTAAAGCTGAAGAGCTGAGCAAAGAAAAGAAGAAAGAAGAATCCGAAGTTAGAGATGAAAGAAAAAGATCGATAAGCAAGTCGTATCAACCTTCATCAAAGAGATTTAGAGATGCAGCTAATCGTTCAAATGTTTCGTTTGGACATTCGAGTAGAGATCATGTGAGACAAAGTGTTGGTCCAAGAACACAAATCCCGATTGAAACGAGGGTTGGAAGTGTCAAAAGCAACAAGCCTGAGTGTAGACAGTGTGAGAGATGACATGTTGGAGAATGCTGGGGCAAGTATAATAATAGAGTTTGCTATAAATGTGGATCACGAGATCACTTCATTCGAGATTGCCCAGAGTTAGCTGAGAAAGATAATGTTTAGAATGTGAGACCGAGTAATACGACGGCTAGAGGTAGACCACCCAAAAACACTGGAAATGTGAGTGGTAGCCAGGGAGGGACAACAGATACAACTGTGAGATCCGAGGCGAGAGCACCTGCCCGAGCTTATGCTATCCGCCCTCGTGAAGAAGCAACATCTCCAGATGTCATAACTGGTACTTTTACTCTGTTTGATACTGATGTGATTGCATTGATAGATTCAGGGTCTACTCATTCGTATGTATGTATGAATTTAGCATCCAGTAAGACTTTACCTATTGAGTCTACTGAGTTCATAATTACAGTATCGAACCCCTTAGGCAAGTGTGTTCTGGTTGATAAAGTATGCAAGAACTGTCCGTTGATGTTTCAAAATATTTGTTTTTCGGCTAATTTGATGCTGCTACCATTCGATGAATTTGATATATTTCTAGGTATGGATTGGCTCACCTAGCATAATGCTGTTGTGAATTGTAAACAAAAGAGTATTGAATTGAGAAGTCAGAATGATGAGATAGTTCAGATTGAATTAAATGATTTGAATGGATTACTAGCTGTGATCTCAGTGATGAAAGCTCAGAGTTATGTGAAAAAGGGTTGTGAAGCCTATTTTGCTTACGTGATTGATACAAAAGTGACAGAAAAGAAAGTTGAATCTGTGCCTGTAGTTTGCGAGTTCCCAGATGTGTTTCCTAAAGAACTACCGGGATTACCTCCGATACGAGAAGTAGAGTTTGGTATTGATTTAGTGCTGGGAATAACTCCTATCTCAATAGCTCCGTATAGAATGGCACCGATAGAATTGAAAGAGTTGAAGTCTCAGTTACAAGAGTTGATAGATAGAGGATTTGCACAACCGAGTTTTTCGCCCTGGGGTGCTCCTGTGTTGTTTGTGAAAAAGAAAGATGGAACTATGAGGATGTGTATTGATTATCGACAGTTGAACAAAGTGACGATAAATAATAAATATCCTCTACCGCAAATCGATGATTTGTTTGATCAGCTGAAATGAGCTACAGTGTTTTCTAAGATAGATTTGAGATCGGGCTATTATCAGTTACGAGTAAAAGAATCAGATGTGCCGAAAACTACTTTTAGAACGAGGTATGGACATTATGAATTCTTAGTTATGCCTTTTGGACTAACGAATGCTCTTGCAGTGTTTATGGATTTGATGAATCGAATATTCAGACCATATTTGGATCGGTTTGTCATGGTGTTTATTGATGACATTCAGATTTATTCTTGTGATGAGACGCAACATGCCGAGCATTTGAAAATTGTGTTACAGACTCTCCGTTAAAAGCAATTGTATGCAAAATTTAGCAAATGTGAGTTTTGGTTGCGTGAAGTGAGTTGTCTGGGACATATTGTATCAGCTGCGGGAATACGATTTGATCTGAACAAGATATCAGCAATTTTAGAGTGGAAGCCTCCGAGAAATGTGTCTGAAGTCCATAGTTTTCTGGGACTAACGGGATATTATAGGCGGTTTGTGAAAGGCTTTTCGATGATTGCGACTCCGTTGATGAAATTGTTACAGAAAGATGTTAAATTCGAGTGGTCAGAAAAGTGCCAGCAGAGTTATGAACAGTTGAAAGTATTGTTGACAGAGGCACCAGTGTTAGTCCAACCTGAATCGAGTAAAGAATTTATAGTTTACAGTGATGCATCGTTGAATGGTTTGGGCTGTGTGCTGATGCAAGAGGGCAAAGTTATAGCTTATGCTTTGAGACAGTTAAAGCCACATAAAAAGAAATACCCGATGCACGATCTTGAATTAGTTGCGATTGTATTTGCATTGAAGATTTGGCATCATTACCTATTTGGTGAGAAATGTCACATTTATACTGATCACAAGAGTTTGAAATATCTAATGACTCAGAAAGAATTAAATTTGAGACAGCGGAGATGGTTAGAATTACTAAAAGACTATGAATTAGTAATTGATTATCATCCGGGAAAAGCTAATGTTGTTGCAGATACTTTGAGTCTGAAGTCTTTATTTACTTTGCAAGCAATGAGTACTCAAATAGATCTGTGTGATGATGGTTCGGTTTTGGCTGAGTTGAAAGTGAGGCCGATGTTTATACGTTAGATTTGTGATGCCCAGAAAAGTGATAATGAGATGATGACAAAACGAGCTCAATGTGGTTTAAATTCTGATTCAGAATTTCGAGTGGATAATGATGATTGTTTGAGATTTAGAGATAGGATTTGTGTTCCGAGGAATTCAGAGTTGATTCAGTTGATTTTGAACGAAGCTCAAAATAGTCGTTTGGCTGTTCGTCCGGGAAGTACAAAAATGTATAATGATCTGAAACAGTTTTATTGGTGGCATGGTATGAAACAAGATATCTCAGAGTTTGTTTCGAGATGTTTAGTATGTCAACAAGTTAAAGCTGAACATCAGGTTCAATCCGATTTGTTACAATCGATTATGATTACTGAGTGGAAATGGGAGAGAATCACGATGGACTTTGTGTAGAGACTACCTTTATCTCCGAGAAAGAAAGTTGCAATTTGGGTGATAGTTGACGGATTGACGAAATCAACTCATTTTGTTCCGGTGAGAACAAATTATTCACTTGATAAATTAGCTGAATTGTATATTTCTGAGATTATGAGATTACACGGGGTGCCACTATCTATTGTATCAGACAGAAATTCGAGATTTACCTCGCGGTTTTGGAAGAAATTGCAAGAGGCTTTAGGCACAAAGCTGTATTTCAGTACTGCATTTCATCCGCAAACGGATGGTCAATCCGAGCGGATCATTCAGATTCTTGAAGATATGTTGAGATGTTGCATCCTTGAGTTTGAAAGTACGTGGGAAAAACAATTACCGTTGATTGAGTTTGTGTACAATAACAGTTTTCAATCTAGCATCAAAATGGCACCATATGAGGCTCTTTACGGTCGAAAATGCCGAACTCCATTATATTGGACTGAGCTTAGTGAGAATAAGATTCACGGGGTTGATTTAATCAAAGAGACTGTGCAGAAAGTGAAAGTGATTCGTGACAGTTTGAAAGCGGCTTCAGATCGTCAGAAGTCCTATGCAGATTTGAAACGAAAAGATATTGAATTCGAGATCGGTGATAAAGTTTTTTTGAAAGTGTCTCCGTGGAAGAAAATACTTCGTTTTGGCAGAAAAGGCAAGTTGAGTCCGAGGTTTATCGGGCCGTATGAGATTATTGAACGAATTGGGCCGGTTACTTATAAATTGTTGTTGCCACCTGAGTTAGAAAAGATTCATAATGTTTTTCACGTATCGATGCTTCGGCGATATAGATCTGATCCATCGCATGTGATTGCTCCTACTGAGGTTGAGATTCAGTCAGATTTATCGTATAATGAAGAACCGATCCGAATTTTGGCACAAGATATTAAAGAGTTGAGAAACAAGAAAATTCCTTTAGTGAAAGTGTTGTGGCACAAACACGGAGTTGAAGAGGCTACGTGGGAGCCTGAAGATGTTATGAGAGAGCAATATCCGAACCTATTCACTGGTAAGATTTTCGGGGACGAAAATCCCTAAGGGGGGAGAGTTGTAACAGCCCGGTTTAGACCCTAGTCAGAATAGTGGTTTCGAGACCACAAATCTAAGGTCAAAAAAATATTTTAATATTATTTTTCGTGTTTACAGTATGTGATTAAGCATATGTGAAATTTATGTGTGAAAATTTTATCGTTTGTGTGCTTAATTTGCAAAAAAAAGGCTTAATCGCAAAAAATGCAAAAGCTGTGTGCTAATTGTTAATGTGCTTAAATGAGTTGGCTTTTGAATGTGATGGCCTTAAATTGTAATTACACCATTATGATTAATAGTGGACAAATATGGACAACCATTATATGTTTTAATGGTTAATTCATTAAGGGCAAATAGGAAAATGATGATTTAAGTTATATTTTTAATTAAGTAAAACATAAAATAATGCTTCATTCATCTTGTTCTTGCCGAAGTTTCTAAGGAAAAAGAAAAGAAAAAGAGTTCTAGGGTTCGACACTAAGCTTGGATAATTGAGGTATGATTTTTGATCAGTTTTTGATAATTTCTACATTTTTGTGATCGTTGCTTCGTGTTCTAGCTAACCCATGTTTTAATTTTTGAATTTGTTGGGCATTTTGAGATATGCCATTGATGAATGTTTGAGCTTTGTGATAGTTGGTGATGAACTATGAAAGATATGTGATAGATTAACATGTTTTGTCTTTGGATTTTTGATGAATTTGATTATTTTGGGCTAAATTGAGAAAAGTGCAAATTGAAGGATTAAAATGTGAAATAAATGAAATATGTGGGCTTGTATGAACATAAGGAAAATTTGGCTAGGCATGTGTGAGGTGAAATTATGTGAATTTGATGATTTTATGAAATAGGGACTAAAGTGTCGAAATGTGAAAATGTGAGGGCTATTTAGTAAAATGCCCTAAATATGTGTGTTTGGACTAAATTGAATGATTTGGTGATTGAATGAGTTAAATTTAAATATGTATAGATCAAGAAAAGAGAGATTTGGATCGAGATCAAGGCAAAGACAAAGTGCTCAATTAATTGATTAGTCTCGATATTTTGACATCCGAGGTAAGTTCGTTTATAATTCAAATTGTTTAACTTATGCTCATATGTTATATAATGAAAGGTTATATGGTTGATGACTTATTTATGTTAAATGTGGACTGAGAGATGTAGCACTAAGTGTGCAAAATAGAATTGATATAGTTGAGAATGGCACTGAGTGTGCGAAATAAAGAAAGTATCGACTACATCAATTGGCACTGTGTGTGCGTTACCGAGTTAAATTCAGTTTAATGTAAAGGCACTAAGTGTGCGATGACATTAAAGCTTCGGCTATAGAAGTTGGCACTAAGTGTGCGAGTAAATTGATTGATTAATGCAGAATGAATGAAATGTGGTATTAAACATCGAGTAGCAAGAGTAATCGTTAACTAAGTGTTGGCTCAGGTATGTAGGGAACCTAGGTGGTTGATGATTTTTGTAAATGGATAGATGGATTGTTAAGTGAGTTTTGGATATGGATTAAATTTTGTTTTATTGTGAAATGATCAATGTGATGGTATAATTTTATATATTGAATTTGAACCATTGAGTTAAATGTATTATATTACGAACTTACTAAGCTCTTATGCTTACTGTGTGAAGTTTTATCTGTTTTACAGTGTACTTAAAGCTGGCTTGGATACGGGGATCATCAGCGACTCAATCACACTATCGGCAATCTATTTTGGGTACTTTTGGAAGTTGTATATATTTGGTATATGGCATGTATAGGCTAGTAATTATGGTATGTCTTTGAGAAGTTTGGATCTTGCCATGTGATTTGGCTTGGTAGTTTGATGGTTTGGTAAATGTTTTGGTCATGTGAAAAGAATGACTTATAAGTATATGTGTATATCCTATGTGAGTGATCATTATTGCATAAATTAGTAAGATGGAAATGGTATGTTTCATGATAGAATTGGTAGAGAATGAATGATGAATAGATTATATAATTTGGGATGTGAAATTGATATGTTAGATGGACTTATTTGAGTTGAAATTGAGTATGGAAATAAATGGTGTGGTTGATGACTAATTGGTGCAAATATTAGGATGTTTTGGTTGCCATTTGAGGTATAAATGTACATGGATTGGTGATTGTAGGTGATTCCAATGTGTGGATGGAAAATTGGCCTTGCAAATGGCCTATAATTTCCCACACGGTTGAGCACACGGGCTTATGGCTCGACCATGTCTTTCGAATTTACAAATTGAATCAAGTCAGGCTCGCACACGGGCTAGACACACGGGCGTGTGACTGGCCGTGTGGTGCAAGTCAGTGTCGACCACGGGTGAGACACACGGGCGTGTCTCAGGCCGTATGGACAAGTCAATATGTATGCCCTGTTTTGCCACGACTTGGACGCACGGGCGTGTCCGAGGCCGTGTGAGGCACACGG
The DNA here is from genome assembly GCA_025698515.1 of Gossypium sturtianum. Lineage (NCBI taxonomy): Eukaryota > Viridiplantae > Streptophyta > Magnoliopsida > Malvales > Malvaceae > Gossypium > Gossypium sturtianum. The sequence goes on from CM046943.1 coordinate 49,711,784, forward strand.
CCTGCCCACACGGGCGTGTGACCTCTGTAGCTTTGAAAAATGTTAAATTTTCAAAAATTTTCGTATGTGTTTGGTTTAGTCCCGACCGCTTTCTAACACGTGTTTAAGGTCTCGTAGACCTCATTAAAGGACTGTATGTATATATATTTTTTATATTTGGATGATGTTAGAATTTGTGTTGTAAAATGTTAATAAATGTTCCAGTTTGATCGGTAATGCTTCTTAACCCTAGACCGGCGACGGTTATGGGTTAGGGGTGTTACACTCTGACCAAATCAACCCCGTAAATCTAATTCTCTCTGAGTTCGGTCCAATACAGGGGCGTTCGGCACTTACGCCCATAAAATGCCTCATAAGGCGCCATCTTCAAACTCGACTGAAAGTTGTTATTGTAGGTGAATTCCACCAACGGTAAGTATTTCTCCCAATTACCTTAGAATTCCAAAACACAACATCGAAGCATGTCTTCAAGTATATGTATTATTCTCTCCGACTGCCCATCGGTTTGCGGATGGAAAGCTGTACTAAAATTTAACTTTGTGCCCAAGGCTTCTTGCAACTTTTTCCAAAACCGTGATGTAAATCTCGGATCTCTATCCGATATGATAAACAAAGGCACTCCGTGCAATCTCACAATCTCATAAATATACAATTCGACCAATTTATCAAGAGAATAATTAACCAGTACCGGTATGAAATGGGCTGACTTCGTAAGTCTATCAACTACAACCCATACGGAGTCCTTCTTTTTCTGTGTCAACGGCAAACCCATCACAAAATCCATAGTAATACGGTCCCATTTCCACTCAGGAACCATAATAGGCTGAAGTAGACCCGAAGGTACTTGGTGTTCAGCCTTCACTTGCTGAAAAATTAGGCATCTCGATACAAACTCGGAAATATCTTTCTTTATGCTTGGCCACCAATACCATTTCTTCAAGTCATTATACATCTTCGTGCTGCCTGGATGTACAGGCAAACATCCACTATGTGCTTCGTGCAAAATTTTCCAAATAAGCTCATCATCTCTGGGTACACAGACCCTATCTCGGAACATCAAACATCCATCAGGACTTATCCGAAAGTCTGATTCAACATTTGACTCACCTTGAACTCTTTTAGCTTGTAAATCATTGTCACCTTTCTGAGCTTCACAAATCTCGTGGAGAAACATTGGTCCAGCTCTCAACACAGCTAGAATAGAACCATCACTCGATAAAACCATCCGTGTATTCATGGCTCTCAATGCAAACAAGGATTTCCTACTCAAGGCATTGGCGACCACATTCGCCTTTCTCGGGTAGTAGTCAATCACTAACTCGTAGTCCTTTATCAGCTCTAACCATCTTCGTTGCCTTAGGTTCAACTCCTTTTGGGTCATCAAGTACTTTAGGCTCTTATGATCAGTAAATATCCGACATTTTTCACCATACAAATGGTGTCTCCAAATCTTTAGTGCAAATACAATTGCGGCTAACTCCAAATCGTTGGTCGGGTAACTCTTCTCGTGTGCCTTTAATTGTCTAAAGGCATATGCTATGTAACATCCTAAATTAGGGGTTATGCGTTTGGAGCATAACTCGAGTGATTAGTAGGCTTTAAGTGTGGTTGGATATATTTTAGGAGTTTTTGAGAACTTTAGGTGAAGGGGAAAAACTTTGGAAAATATTAGAATTTTAAGTGAAAAGGGGAAACTAGGCAAGAAGGCCTTAAAAGAATTTTGTGGAGTTTAGGACACAAGAAATTAATTGGCAAAGTGGCTTGAGGCGCTAAGGTGCAAGGGAGTGCGGGAGGGAAGAGGTTTGAGTAACGCGGTGTGCATCGAGACCTTTTATTTTTGCATCAAAAGGGAGCCACTAAAAAGGCCTTAAGGGAAAAATCTTAGGTGGTTGGCATAAAACCGGCCTTGGTAAAGTGGCTTCCATGCGCCACTTAAGGGCTGGAATGACGCCCTCGTCAAGGGCCTTGGTTCGAATCCGTTGGCGGCATGGGCATGTTTTTATTTTGCTTTGGCGTCAGGACAAGGGGGAGCTTGGGAAAGAGGTGTTAAAAGAAGTTCAGGGTGAATTATATCACAAAGAGGCGTCTTGGCGGAGTGGTTGGGGCGTTATCTGCAGTGAAGCTCCAGCAGGTCTTGAGTTCAAGGAGTGGGAGCAGCGGTTGGGTGTTTTAATTTTGGTTTTTAGCGCCAGGGAAGGAAGGAAGCAATGGGCGGCAATTGGACTTTTAATTGAAAGAGATTAAGGCTTGTTAAATCCTTTTAGAATTCTATTTGGAAGGTAGGAGATAATGATTGTTTTATTCTATTTTAGATAATGGTAGGTTTATTTTATTTGATTTAAAAAAAAAAAGGTGATAAGAGATAATGCATGGGATTAATTTATATTATTTGTTAAAGGGTAAGAGAATATATAGGAATTTGATAAGAAGTAAAGAGGTGATAAAGTATTTATTTTATTTTTTCACTTTGAATATGTGTTAAAGAGATAAAATAGGAGAAAGTGTGTAGTATAAATAGGGGTGCTCACCTTTTGATATTTCTTCTTCCCATTCTAAATTCTTCTTGCCGAAATTGTTCTACCCTCTCCTCCTCTTCTTTATTTTTCTTCCAACCCAAATTCCTCACTTATTCTCTTGTAGCCGAATCTCAAGGTACTTTATTTTCTCTTCATTGTTGCGAGTCTTTGAAGCCGAAACCTCTCTAATATTAGTCACTATTGCCGAATCTTTCAACCTCTTATTCTCTTTTCTATTTCACAATCTTTGAGGCCGAATCTACAAGGGTAGTACCATCGATCTCTTGCTTTTGGTTTCGTGGTAGCGTGTAAGGCCGATATTAAGGAGCGATAAGGAGTTCTTCGATTCAAAGCATCAAGGAGCTAATCGGCGGGCATAAGGGCAAGTTTCGGGATTTTGTGATATCGTATAGATTCGGGATTTCTCCTTAGATCTTCTGTTAAACAGTGTGTAAAACTCTTACACACTTTATTAGTTAGCATTGCTTATTATGTTACAAATAATCACAGTGATAGTGATTTGCCACTGTGGGCATGAGCATGGATTTCGGGTAAGTCTCTTGTGACTTTAAATATGTAATAAGAATGACATGATGGGTAATATGCTATGCCATGATTTGTATGCATGATTTATGATGATATGTTGAGCATGATATGAGCATGTTTGGTAATGGGATTGAAGAGAGGAGGGGGAATATTCTCTATGGACTGTCACCAGTGGTTTTGACCACAAGATGGGTTGGCCCCATCAGCTTGATTGTGACTTCGGTCACCAGTGGTTTTGACCACACTGTTGATATAAATCGTGACTAAGTCCCAGTGGTTTGGTACCACCAGTGGTTTTGACCACATATTGATAATTGTGACCTACGGTCATCAGTGGTTTTGACCACACGATGGGTTGGCCCCATCACTTGATTTGTGACTCCGGTCACCAGTGGTTTTGACCACCAGTGGTTTTGACCACACGGGGTAGTTAAAGCGGTATGGATGGCTAGTTTGGGTTGCATGTTTTGCATGTCTTGCTAATATTTTGTGTATGAGTTTGCACTACTGTGTCGGGGATTTATACACGAGTCTTGGTGGACTCACCCCTCCCATATCATTTTGCAGATGAGTAGATCGCGGAGACGGAGCCGGAGAGGACTCGAGGCGGCCATGCTTGTTCCTTGGATTTGAATTTATATTTAGCACAGTTAAAGTTTATTATTTACTAAATTTTGGTTTGGATTGTAATAAGGCCGCTAGTTGTTATTTTGATGTTTAAGTAGTTGTTTTTACTTTACTTCTACCATATTACTAATGAATTTATAAATTTTTAAATAAATCGGTTAAAAGAACGTTTTCAAAATAAGTACCTTTACGAGTTTTCAAAGATGTTACCGTCGGGTAACAAAATTTACCAAGTTAACTATAACTCCGATGTTTTCTAAAATTAAAATGATCAAATGTTTTCAAAGGAAAAAGGGTTTCAACTCAACCATGTTTATAAAATCAACCCCACCAAATGTTTTTTTTATAGACACCGTTTTATAAACAAAATTTTCAGATTTCCACCTGTTAATCAAAATCTTTCAAAACGTTTTTACTCCGTGACATACCAGATCCGGTCATGGCTCATGGGCCAGGTTTAGGGTGTTACAAATTGGTATCAGAGCCCGGTTTAAAACTCAGCTTTGAGATTTTGGGCCCAAAAACAGTTTTAAAAAAAAATGGGCTTTTCAAAATATGGACTTCTAAGAATTTTTTCAGGTTATTCTGGCATGGCACCTGTATCTCCTACCCAAGTCCACCGTAAGTACCTCGACTTCAAGTAGATTAAACATGTGAAATGTATGGGCTTTTATGGGAATGTAGATTAGTAGATTAGGGCTATTGGACCCTAGGACTAGGCTACTCAAACACAAGTGCATAAGACTTAAGGACCATTAAACAAACATGTGATTAAGTCACCGAGTCGGTGTGTGGTAAATCACAGTGCGCATGTCTAGGAGTGGATTCATGAGAGCTTGGTATTTAAGCAAATCCTAGCGACTCACCTCCTCTTTACTCGAATCCTACCCGGTGCATAGTAACTGCTCACCCTAACCAAGAGGACTTAGTCATCGGCTAAACCAATGATTAAAACCCGAAAGGGACTAGCCATGCAGTTTTATGAAATTCCTAGTTTTAAAATCCCTAAATTACCTTTTTAATTGTAGTAAAATATTATTGTGAAAATTTTTCCAAAATATCTCCGATTTACAAAATTACAAAAATGCCCCTGTTTTGTAAATTACTAAAATACCCTTAGTTTTTAAGATTTTCAAAAATACCCTCGACGTTTGCTAAAATATTTCTACTTTACAAAAATACCAAAAACCTTATTTTGTGAAATATTAAAATACTCCGATTTGGAAAATTTACGGAACTGTCCCTGACTTACAAAATTACCAAAATGACCCTGATTTTCGAAATTTTTGCCATACCTCTGATTTGGAAAACAAAATAACCCAGAGATTTTGTAAATTCTGAAATACCTTTAATTTGAAAAAAAAATATTTTCAAATTTACCCCGATTTATTACCAAAATACCCTTATAGGAAAAATGACGAAAATACCCCTGGGATAGAAACAGACAGAAATGTTCGAATAGTGAGTGTGGGTGGTGGATACCACTGAATGAATATGTCTATGTTGATGAATGAATGTGCCTCTATTGAGGAATGAATGTGATTCTCTAAATTAGAGTAGTGAACTTGAACTGAAACATTGAGTGATCGAAAGAACTACTTCTAAATACTTCATTTCATAAAACTGTTCGCGGTTAATCAGTGGAACAAAAGTACTGATACATAAAACTTTTTTTTAATCAGATAATTCATGACGTTAGAAATGAGTTCTAGTGGACGCGGTCGAGGTAGAATGACGATGATCGAAACCGGTAGAGTGCCGCCGGGGGTCGAAACGATGTGTCGCCGCCACGGTACCGTGGCACGCGGAGGATCAAGATCCGATAGGAGAAGATGAAACAGTGTCGCGAGCTATGTTGCGAGTACTAGAACGTGTGGCAGGAGCTAGCATGAGAAGTGGAGCTCGGAAGTCGGTATCGGAAAGGCTTAGGTCTAACGGGGCTGAAGTTTTTAGAGGAGTATCTGGAGTAGCTCCGAACGTAGCGGAGTATTGGTTGGAAGCAGTCGAAAGAATAATGGACGATTTAGACTGTACCGATGAGGAAAAGCTGAAGGGTGCTGTTTCGTTGCTCCGGGACGAAGCTTATCGATGGTGGCTCACTGTCAGACAAGGTGTCCCGGCAGATCGAGTGGATTGGGAATATTTTAAGGTTAAGTTTGAAGGGAAATATGTTGGAGCTAGTTATTTAGACTCGCAAAGGAAGGATTTTCTAAACTTGGTTCAAGGAAGTAAGTCGGTAGCAGAATATGAAGCAGAATTTGTGCAGTTAAGTCAGTACGCCAAGGGGATCGTGGCTACTGAGTATGAAAGGTGCGTCTGATTCGAAGATGGGTTGCGTGATGAGCTACGAGTGTTGATTGCTCCGCATAGAGAAAGAGACTTTGCCATTCTAGTGGAGAAAGCTCGGATAGCTGAGGAAGTTAAGAAGACTGTAAGGCAGAACCGAGATAAGGAAAGGAATGAGAATAAGAGAAGTTTTGGACCGTCAGCATCGTTTGAAGATGTTCGAAAAAGACCAAGGATCGAGAATTTTGTACGGCACTGCGCGCTTTTTGAGAATCGAGAATCGTTCTGTGCCGGTGTGGGAGAAACTCACACAGAGAATGTTGGGGAAATAGTAAGGCATGTTTTAGGTGTGGATCTAAGGTTCATTTGGTTAAGAAATATCCTCAAGTGATGGATAGGGCTCGAGGTCAAGGTCGTGGAACCCCAAGCAGAGGAGCTGAAGGTTCGGATGTGAGACAACCAAAGATGTGATAGCGGGTAAGTTCCTTATTTTTGGAATATTATTTATTGCTTTAAAGATAGTTCGTGTTTGTATGCTAGTGAAGTGTAAGGAACTTTGAATGCGAATCTTGAGATAGTATCTAAGGAATGTGTTAGTTTTGTTAAGATCAGAGTGCGCAGCGGTAGAGTAGGGTGATGAGTTAAGAATGCACGATTGCTTGATAGTAAGTAATTTCGAGGACAAAATTATTTTTAAGGAGGGTAGAATTGTAACATCCTAAATTAGGGGTTATGCGTTTGGAGCATAACTCGAGTGATTAGTAGGCTTTAAGTGTGGTTGGATATATTTTAGGAGTTTTTGAGAACTTTAGGTGAAGGGGAAAAACTTTGGAAAATATTAGAATTTTAAGTGAAAAGGGGAAACTAGGCAAGAAGGCCTTAAAAGAATTCTGTGGAGTTTAGGATACAAGAAATTAATTGGCAAAGTGGCTTGAGGCACTAAGGTGTAAGGGAGTGCAGGAGGGAAGAGGTTCGAGTAACGCGGGGTGCATCAGAGACCTTTTATTTTTGCGTCAAAAAGGGAGCTGGGCTAAAAAGGCCTTAAGGGAAAAATCTTAGGCTTGTTGGCATAAAAACCGGCCTTGGTAAAGTGGCTTCCATGCACCACTTAAGGGCCTGGAATGATGCTTGGTCAAGGGCCTTGGTTCGAATCCCGTTGGCGGCATGGGCGTGTTTTTATTTTGCTTTGGCGTCAGGACAAGGGGGAGCTTGGGAAAGAGGTGTTAAAAGAAGTTCAGGGTGAATTATATCACAAAGAGGCGTCTTGGCGGAGTGGTCACAAGTTATCTGCAGTGAAGCTCCAGCAGGTCTTGAGTTCGAGGAGTGGGAGCAGCAGTTGGGTGTTTTAATTTTGGTTTTTAGCGCCAGGAAGGAAGGAAGCAATGGACGGCAATTGGACTTTTTAATTGAAAGAGAATAAGGCTTGTTAAATCCTTTTAGAATTCGGCTGGAAGGTAGGAGATAATGATTGTTTTATTCTATTTTAGATAATGGTAGGTTTATTTTATTTGATTTAAAAAAAAAGGTGATAAGAGATAATGCATGGGATTAATTTATTTTATTTGTTAAAGGGTAAGAGAATATATAGGAATTTGATAAGAAGTAAAGAGGTGATAAAGTATTTATTTTATTTTTTCACTTTGAATATGTGTTAAAGAGATAAAATAGGAGAAAGTGTGTAGTATAAATAGGGGTGCTCACCTTTTGATATTTCTTCTTCCCATTCTAAATTCTTCTTGCCGAAATTGTTCTACCCTCTCCTCCTCTTCTTTATTTTTCTTCCAACCCAAATTCCTTACTTATTCTCTTGTAGCCGAATCTCAAGGTACTTTATTTTCTCTTCGTTGTTGCGAGTCTTTGAAGCTGAAACCTCTCTAATATTAGTCACTATTGCCGAATCTTTCAACCTCTTATTCTCTTTTCTATTTCACAATCTTTGAGGCCGAATCTACAAGGGTAGTACCATCGATCTCTTGCTTTTGGTTTCGTGGTAGCGTGTAAGGCCGATATTAAGGAGCAGATGGGAGTTCTTCTGGATTCGAAAGCATCAAGGAGCTAATCGACGGCATAAGGGCAAGTTTCGGGATTTTGTGATATCGTATAGATTCGGGATTTCTCCTTAGATCTTCTATTAAACAGTGTGTAAAACTCTTACACACTTTATTAGTTAGCATTGCTTATTATGTTACAAATAATCAGTGATAGTGATTTGCCACTGTGGGCATGAGCATGGATTTCTGTAAGTCTCTTGTGACTTTAAATATGTAATAAGAATGACATGATGGGTAATATGCTATGCCATGATTTGTATGCATGATTTATGATGATATGTTGAGCATGATATGAGCATGTTTGGTAATGGGATTGAAGAGAGGAGGGGGAATATTCTCTATGGATCACACCAAAGGGTTTTGACCACAAGATGGGTTGGCCCCATCAGCTTGATTGTGACTTCGGTCACCAGTGGTTTTGACCACACTGTTGATATAAATCGTGACTAAGTCCCAGTGGTTTGGTACCACCAGTGGTTTTGACCACATATTGATAATTGTGACCTACGGTCATCAGTGGTTTTGACCACACGATGGGTTGGCCCCATCACTTGATTTGTGACTCCGGTCACCAGTGGTTTTGACCACCAGTGGTTTTGACCACATGGGGTAGTTAAAGGAGTATGGATGGCTAGTTTGGGTTGCATGTTTTGCATGTCTTGCTAATATTTTGTGTATGACTTTGCACTCTGGGTCGGGGATTTATACACCGAGTCTTGGTGACTCACCCCCTTCCCATATCATTTTGCAGATGAGTAGATCGCGAGACAGAGCAGAGAGGACTCGAGGCGCCATGCTTGTTCCTTGGATTTGAATTTATATTTAGCACGATTAAAGTTTATTATTTACTAAATTTTGGTTTGGATTGTAATAAGGCCGCTAGTTGTTATTTTGATGTTTAAGTAGTTGTTTTTACTTTACTTCTACCATATTACTAATGAATTTATAAATTGTTAAATAAATCGGTTAAAAGAACGTTTTCAAAATAAGTACCTTTACGAGTTTTCAAAGATGTTACCGTCGGGTAACAAAATTTACCAAGTTAACTATAACTCCGATGTTTTTTAAAATTAAAATGATCAAATGTTTTCAAAGGAAAAAGGGTTTCAACTCAACCATGTTTATAAAATCAACCCCACCAAATGTTTTTTTTATAGACACCGTTTTATAAACAAAATTTTTCGATTTCCACCTGTTAATCAAAATCTTTCAAAACGTTTTTACTCCGTGACATACCAGATCCGGTCATGGCTCATGGGCCGGGTTTGGGGTGTTACATGCTATCACCTTGCCCTCTTGCATGAGTACACAACCCAATCCATTCAAGGATGCATCGCTGTAGACTACGAATTCCTTTCCTACTCGGGTTGTACTAAAACAGAGTCAGTAACACCTAACACCCTAACCTGTATCCGTCGCGATTAGGGTTACGAGGCGCACTCTGGTCATAACATAGTTCACACAGATATTCATTACATTTCACAACTCAAAATTTAATCACATCAATGTTTAAAATTTAATCAAATATCAAGTCTTAAAAATCATAACTTTCATAATCAAATCATAATCCAAAGATCTATCAAACCATATTATTATATAGCTTCTGCACAAGTACAAATTTAAACATCAAACCAACCATACTTTACTACTAAATTTTTCATTCATATATACGACATTGGTGATATAAAAACATGACCAAACATGCTTTAGATACCATTATACCATGCACATCTTTTTCATAATGTCAAAACCATATCTAAACATAGTTACCAAATCAATATCAGCTTATTTCTTTAATCAATTCTTGACTATATCGATTCACATGTTATGTGCATTAATCTATGATAAATTAACCACACGGCATACTAACCATACATACACATACACTCACTTATACAAGCATCATTTCAAGACTAAATAAACTTCTTCTTTTGACACAAATATATGCGCATATGACCAATTTGATTTAAACCATATTGAGCACAAATAATACTAAAAGTACACCCAATTCACATTCTTAAAAATACATACTCATAACCAATCACTAAATTATTATTATGAGTCAAATACTTTAATCGAAAATACATATATTCATTATTTACCATTTCTAGACCATCTCACCAATGCAAGCATACCATTTCAAATTGACTCAAAGTAACTATATCAAATTGACAAATATCCATAGTATAGCATAATCTACACGTACTAATACAACCAATTCCATTATTAATATTTAACTAAACATTTAACTACATGATTAAATCACCATTGCCGAAACACAAATTAGATAAAATCCATCATCTATATTTACAATTTAAGCTAATGCATGACTGAAGAATCATTATCATTAGCTTCATAAACGATCCACAACCAAAACATATCCATCAACCATATATCAAGTTACCACAGATATATATCATGATCAAAATTATTTAAACATCTAAACATTAATTTTAAGAACAAGCCATTTTCGCATGGCTATTTACAAAGACAAAATTCATCGATCCAAAACATAATCCAGTCTATACATGCCACAAATTTGAACATAGACTTTTAAAAGTACTGAAGGTTGACAATAGTGTGGATGACTTCGATGACGATCCCCGAGCTCGTAACTTACAACCAAAATCTATAAAACAAAATAACAAAACACACAGAGTAAGCTAACTTAGCTTAGTAAGTCATAAGCAATTTAACAATCATAATAATAATCAAAACATTAAAGACAAACCAAATCATAACATTGATGTTGTACATTATCTCAATCATATCATCTCATATTTTATTTAACTATTATCTCAAATATGCTTACATTCAAACATATATACTCATGAATCAAACTCAACTTTATAAGCCAACATCACTCATTTGGTCGATTATAGAAAATCAAATATAATATCACAAATATGCATATCTATATGGCCGAATATGTAAGATCTAAATTTAACATCACCTATGACTTACTTATTTTGCCGAATATACAAATTCAATTATAATATCACATTTGTGCATACCTTCATGGCCGAATATTCAGGATCCAATATAACATCACATATGTACATACCTATGTGGCCGAATATATGCAAGATCATTGAGCTCAATTTTAACTTGCTCAATTCCCACAACATCTTGAAATCTTATAAGCATAGGCTTGAAAATAAACCACCGGTATAAAACCTGCTAGGCATAAGCCTGAATCACACACTAGCACAAGGCCTGCTAGACTCAAAGTCTGATATTATTCACCGGCAATACGCCTGCTAGGCACGAAGCCCGATTAATTTCACCAGCTCAAAGCTTGCTAGGCCCAAAGCCCGAATAACGATACTATAAATTTGTCTCACACACATTTCATATATCGAAAATTTTATACACTTCATAATCTTTGTACGAATTTTCAAACATCATTTCTCAATCGAATTAAACTTAATTATAATAAAGTCTATGTTTATTCACATTCGGCTACTCAATATTAATGCTACAAAATTTCCAAATCAGCATATACTAAGTTACATACATAATTTACAATGTTTTATTGCTTAAAGACTTACCTCGGATATCGACGGACGACAAAAATCGGCTATTCAACTATTTTCGTTTTTCCCTGATCCAAGTTCAATTTCTTTGGTTCTTGATCTAAAAATGTTCAAATTAAGCTCATTCAAACATATTTTCATTCAACTTAGTCCAAAAACACATAAATGGGTAAATTACCATTTTACCCCTGACATTTACAATTTTTACAATTTAGTCACTATTGCACAAAACACAAAATACACCAAATTTCTCCATACCCAAGCTAGGCCGAATATTACCCATGTATATACAAGCCCATATAATTCATTAATTTTGCATTTTAATCCCTCTAAAATTTATTTTTGCAATTTAGTCCTAATTACTCACTTTCATCAAAAATTCAAAGACAAAACTTGTTAATCTAACACATATAATTCATATTTCATCACCAAAAATCAAAAACCACAAGGTACCATCAATTTTAAAACACAAAATCATCATCACAATAAAAAAATTAAGACATGGGTTTTGTTCATTTCTAAGCAACGATCTCAAAAACGTAAAAATTATCAAGAACCGAACAATTAACATACCTTAATTTTGAAGAATACCAAGCCGAACCCTAGGTGTTCTTATTTCTTTTTCTTTTGTTGATATTCGGCCAAGAGAGAATGAGATGATAATGGCCTTATTCTTGTTTTATTATTACATATATTATGTTATAATTAAATTACCTTTTTAACCTTTTATATTAAATAAACATAACATATAAAATAAAGTCATTGTTGGCATATACCATCCAATAACCTTGAAAATGGGCTATTTGCCCTTTAAGGACTCCATATTAAAAAGCCACTATCAACTAAGCACTTTACACTATAGTTTGTAACTTTTTCATTTTACGTGATTAAGTCCTTTTATTTAATCGAACACCTAAACGACAAAATTAAGTCACAAAAATTTAACACCAACAAATTCACACATAATAAACACGCAAAATAATTTTAAAATATTTTTCAGACTCGGATTTGTGGTCCCGAAACCATTATTCCTATTAGGGTCAAAATTGGGCTGTTACAGGAGCCTTAGTCAACAACGCCTTTAGTTTCTCAAAACTCTGTTGGCATTTTTTTGTCCATTCAAACCTTACATCTTTTTGTAGCAACCTCGTCATCGGAGTAGCTATCATAGAAAATCCCTTGACAAATCGTCTACAATAGCCAGCTAGGCCCAGAAAACTCCTAACCTCGGTTACATTCCTTGGTGGTTTCCAATCCACAAATGCTGAAATCTTACTCGAGTCGACTCTAATTCCATCTCCCGAGACAATGTGTCCCAAAAATCCAACTTCCTTAAGCAAAAATTCACTTTTACTAAACTTGGCATATAATTGTTTATCTCTCAAAATTTTCAGAACCGTTCTCAAATGCTCAGCATGCTCGTTCTCATCCCGAGAGTAGATCAATAAATCATCACTAAAGACTATAACAAATTTATCCAAATATGGCCGAAAGATGTGATTCATCAAATCCATGAAAACTGCAGGGGCATTTGTTAAACCGAAAGGCATGACCAAAAATTCATAGTGACCATACCTTGTCCGAAATGCGGTTTTCGACACATTCTAGTCCTTGACTCTCAACTGATAATATCCTGTAACACCTCTAACCCGTAACCGTAGCCGGAGTAGGGTTAAGAGGCATTACTAAACAATCGGAACATTTATAATCATTTCTCAACACAAAGTATAACACCATTCAAACATATAAATATATATACATATAGTACCTTAATGAGGTCTACGCGACCTTAAACACGTGATAGAAAGGGGCCGGGACTAAACCAAACACATACAAAAATTTCCAAAAATTAAACATTTTCCAAGCTACAGGGGTCACACGCCCACGTGGGTAGGTCGTGTGCCTCACACGCCCTCAGACACGCCCATGTGTCCAAGCTGTGGCAAAACAGGGCATACATACTGACTTGTCCACACGGCCTGAGACACGCCCGTGTGCCTCACCCGTGGTCGACACTTACTTGCACCACACGGCCAGTCACACGCCCGTGTGTCCAGCCCGTGTGCAAGCCTGACTTGTTTCAATTTGCAAACTCGAAAGACACGGTCGAGCCACACGCCCGTGTGCTCAACCGTGTGGGAAATTATAGGCCATTTGCAAGGCCAAATTGCCACCCACACTTAAGGTCTCACCTACAAGCACAAACCAATTCAATTTCATACCTTTAATAGCAACCAAAACATACCAATTATGCACCATTTTATCATCTTAACATCCTTACTCAATCCACATTCAAATTCCAACTCCAATTTATCAATTCAAGGTATCAAATTCTCATCCAAAAACATATAATCTATTCATCATTCAATTCTTACTAATTCTATCATAAAGCATACCATTTCCATCTTGCTAATTTATGCAATAATGATAACTCACAAGGAAGATACACATACACATATAAGTCATTCTTTCACATGTTCAAAACATATACCAAACCATCAAACTATCAAGCCAAATCACATGGCTAAGTTTATACACTTCAAAACATGCTATATCTACCAGCCTATAATTGCCGTATACTATATATATACCTCTTCCAAAAGTACCAAAATAGATAGCCGATAGAGTGAATGAGTCGCTAACGATCCCCGGATCCGAGCTAACTTTAAATACACTGTAAGACAGAGAAACGCTTCACACAGTAAGCTTTAAGCTTAGTAAGTTCGTAATATAATACATTTAACTCAATAATTCAAAATCAATAAACAAAATAAATCATCACATAGATTATTTCACAAAATTTCACAACTCATCCATAACTAATACTCACATAACCTTCCATTCATCTATTTACAAATGTAACACCCCAAACCCGGCCTAGACGTTACGACCGGATATGGCATGTCACATGGAAAGGTTGTTAAAGAAACTTCGTGATCGTTTAAAAATTTTGAGTTTTGATTCCATTTTGAAAATCAGACTTGATTTTATGTTTTCTTGAAAAAAAGTTATAAATAGTACTAACCAACGAAAACTTGTTTTATAATACGAGAATCAAAAACCAGCGGATTTTAGTATGTGACATTTTTGAAAACAAGTATTGCAGTTTTAAGGAAATCCCGAATTTAATTGTCAATAGTTGGTGATCCATTCTTTAGTATTTTGGAAAACGGTTAATTAAGTTTTTAGGAAAACCCCATATTAGTCAATTCATAGTGGATAATAAATGCATAAAAACCAAATTAAAATCATAGCGGCCTTATTACAGAACATAATTCCCAAGTTAAAGTAAATTTAATGTAATGTAAAGTAGAGTTTACTAAAGAAACAATGGATGGCCACCACAGAGTTCGCCTTGGCTCCAAATCCGCAAAGCTAGGAATTACCTGCAAAATTAAGCAGAGGGGTGAGTTACGAGAACTCAGGGTGTAATTACCCTCAAGAACAACATTTTTGGGCCTAAGCCCACCAAGCAAATTGGGCCTTAGCCTCTCTTAAACAAATTGCCCAAGCCCATACGGATCGAATTGGGCCATAGCCCTAAAACATGGCATATCGGATAATGAATGCAATGCAACCCATTGACCCTAGTATTCCATCCGCTACACACCACTCCGTATCCAACCTAACACACACAATGGGATTTCTACAATCAACCCTCCATCCGCTACACACCTCATTGGCAGTCATGCTGACAGTCATGCTACTCAAAGCCGAAATTGTGATAAAGTCACCGAAATATGTGGCAGAGCCACCGAAATAATGTGACAGGGTCACCGAAACATGTGGCAAAGCCGCCGAAATAATGTGACAGGGTCACCAAAATATGTGGCAGAGCCACCGCAATACACTTCCCCTTTTCATCAATATCATATCCTAATCCCATGCATATATTATCATAATGTAATGAATGAAAACATATATCATTGTACATCGGATAATCAGAGCATACATATATTCACGCAAAGTTATTTAAATGACATATTCATAAAGGTTACTAACCTGGTATCTCCAACCTTACCCTCAAGGGTATCTCAACTGCCGTTACAGTTATTTCGGCTTTTTAACCATACACATAATTATTACTGAACCACAAGAGAAGGTGTGAGAATTACACACAATCATACTAATCAAACCTTGAGGGCATAACAGTAATTTCACCCACCGAGGGTATTTCAGTAATTTACCCTCTAGGGGTATTTCGGTAATTTTACCCACTTAAGGGTATTTCGGTAATTTTGTCAACCCATCAGAAGGGCTACAGTCACCTCGAGCGACTCAGTTATTGTAAACAGAGATAACGATGTGAATGGGCCTAAGGCCCATTCTCGTCCCAAGTGGGCCCACAAGCTCGTGTGGCCCATTTAGCCCAAATCTAACCACAGATATGAGATTCACCTACACCAATTCAATATCTACTACACAATCATACAACTTATTCATATGGGCCCACGGGCCCATTAGGCCCACGGGCCCATTTTGGCCCATCGTGGCCCAAACAGCCTGAACCCACAAGAATACTCATGGTGGCCTCAATTATCGCGTCGAAGCTCCCACACGTGCGCTCGCACGCTCGTGTGCCTACCATCACCGTGTGACCAGCATTTCAGCACTTGTCGCTCTAAAGCTAGAGTAGGGCGAAATACACAGCTGATAGGAGTCTGAAGCTTATCCACGCTCTGAATGCTCCTATGCCCAATGTAACACCCCTTACCCGAGTTCTACACCGGAAATGGGCCCGAGGCGTTACCGAACTCAAACCACTTGATCGCCACTTAGGCTCATCGTAACTACTCTCTGAATTCATCTCAACAACCTCATTCTCGACTTACGAGGCCTCACTCATACACACGAGGGCTCTCGAGACTAAACCAGAACTTTTTCCAATCTGAAAAATTTTCTCTTTATACAGGTCTCACACGCCCGTGCAAGATTAGACACGCCCGTGCATGGACACACACGCCCATGTCCCCAAACCGTGCCTAAAAACCCAACATTTTGCCAATGCCCCACGGCCAAGGCACACGCCCGTGCTTACCACCTGTGGTGCACACTGACTACTTTAACACGGCCTAGAGTCTAGACACACGCCCGTGTGGCTAGCCCGTGGCCAACACTGGATAATCCCTCACGCCCTAGACACACGCCCGTGTAGCTAGTCCGTGGTCCATTCTGATTTATAATACAAACATGCAGGGGACACACGACCAAAGCGCACGCCCGTGGGCTGACCGTGTGTCACACATGGCCTAGACACACGCCCGTGTGTCTATCCACATGGACAAGAACAAAGCTATGTGCCAAGCTCTTTTCTCCCCTCTGGCATACACAACATATACTCATCAAACACCATCATAATCAACTCAAATTGAAGTGCATTCTCACATAGAAAACTACATCTTTCTTTCATATAATGTAATAGCCAACAACCATGGCATTATACAAAATAAGCTATCCATCTAAAGGCCAACACATCTTAGCCATTTACAACAAAACCCACTAACTTGTCTAGCCCCTATACATGCCATATACAAAACATTAAGTTTCATGTACCAAAGTGTGCTGATAGGTGGGCTATCTTCTGATGATCCTCGTATCTCGATTCAACGCTTTTAATCTATAAGACAAGGGAAAAGAAAGAGAGTAAGCTTTGAGCTTAGTAAGTTTACACATAAACAATTAATAAATATAGTATAAGCTAAACAACCATTAGCATTATACCAACAAGTAATTCACAACTATGCTTACTCTTTCTATCCCTTACCACATTTCCAACACATCATGCGTCACATACTCATAACCATTGAAATGCACCCCTACATTCAATGTCACATTTACACAATATACAACTAATCATTATTTCTCAATAATTCATCCACACAGCTAATTAACTTAATTATACATCCACGCAGCTATTTTACTCAATGATGCAATTACATGGCTAATCCACACAGCTTAACCCACACAAACTAATGTCTCGGTGGTTTCGCACTTAGCACACCACAATCGATTAATAAGTCGGTATCGCACTTAGCCTACCAAAAGGTAATCATAGGGTTTCTCACTTAGCCCACTAAACGATATACCTCACGATAGCATCGCACATAGCCAGCTCATCGTCAACATGCATTAGGATGGTATCGCACTTAGTCTACCATCTAACATTATCACTACACATTCACATGTCTACTTACTCAATTAAACATCCATTCACAATTCTACTACATTCATTCTACTTGGACCACATAGGTTCTCAATCAATCTCGAACAAGCTACACACTAGCTATCATCAACAAATTGTAAGTATGAATGCATTGTTTATGCATAGACTTACCTCGATACTCAAAAGTATAGAAATATGCAATTTAGTCCACCACCTTGCTTTTGCCTCGATTTTCGATCCGAGCTTCGTCTTTCTTGATCTATAATGAATAAATCAACTTATTCAATACATACATTGACTAAATTGACCCACATCTCATACTTTAGCAAAATTACTATTTTGCCCCTAAACTTTCTCATATTTACACTTTAGTCCCAAAGGCTCGTAAAGTGATTTTTATTCAACTTTCTAGTCTTTCATGCTTAGCCGAATCACTTATTCAACTAAAGCTATCATCAATTCTCACTAAACCACATATGTATGACCAAACTAAAGTTTTTCACAAACTAGTCCCTACATGCATTTTCATGGAAAATCACTTAGCAAAAGATGTTTCTACTACATCAAGCTTTCATATTCTTCCATAAAACAACAAAATACATGCATGTGTACATTTTTGAACATCCATAATAGCTCACCAAAAAGCTAAAAATAGCTTACTCATGCTACTAGGACTTCAAAAATACGAAGAGTATCAAAAACCGAGCTTAGGAGCACTTACTAGCAAGCTTGAAAAATTGAAAGAGCCCTAACAATGGCTATTGAAATTTTCGGCAGCTTGGGGGAGAAGATGAGTGAATTTTTGTCATCTTTTCACCTATTTAATCACTTAATAACTAAATGACCAAAATGCTCTTTTTGATAAACTTCAAATTTTAACTCATCCATGCCCATTTTTGTCCAAAAATTAGAATTTGGATAAATTACTATTTAAGGACATCTAATTAATAATCTAAAGCTATTTCACACATAGAGATTCTAGAAACACACATTTTGCTACTTTTGCAATTTAGTCCTTTTGGACAATTCAACCACAATTTCACAAAATTGCTTCATGAAACTTTCACACTAGCATGCATACATAATATGAACCTCAAAAACTCATTCATAACCCTCGAATTTGTGGTCTCGCACCACTATTCCGACTAGGCCCTAAACCGGGATGTTACAACTCTCCCCCCTTTAGAGATTTTCATCCCCGAAAATCTTACCAGTAAAGAGGTTTGGATGTTGCTCTCTCATAGCTTCTTCCGTTTCCCACGTAGCCTCTTCCACACCATGTTTCTGCCATAACACTTTTACTAGTGCTATGCTCTTATTTCTCAACTGTTTCACTTCTCGAGCCAAGATCTTAATCGGCTCCTCTTCATAAGACATATCCTGTCTTATCTCAATTTCCGCCGAAGGAATCACATGTGAAGGATCGGAGCGATACCGTCGCAACATCGACACATGGAACACGTTATGAATCTTTTCCAACTCTACCGGTAAAGCCAACCAGTATGCTACAGGCCCAACTCTATCTGTAATCTCATACGACCCTATGAACCTTGGACTCAATTTCCCTTTTCGTCCAAATCTCATAATCTTCTTCCACGGGGACACTTTCAAAAACACTTTGTCTCCCACTTCAAACTCAATTTCTTTTCTTTTCAAATCACAGACGTCGACTTACACCGATGCAGGCGACTCTCGAGACTATTACGGATTACTTTCACCTTCTCTTCGGTTTCTTTCACTAGATCGACCCCATGAATCCGCTTCTCACTAAGCTCGGTCCAATACAGAGGAGTTTGACACTTACGACCATACAAAGCCTCATACGGTGCCATCTGTATACTCGACTGATAACTATTGTTATAGGCGAATTCGACCAAAGGTAGATATCTCTCCCAACTACCTTCGAATTCTAGCACACAGCATCGAAGCATATCTTCAAGAACTTGAATCACTCTTTCAGACTGACCATCAGTTTGCGGATGGAACGCAGTGCTGAAATTCAATCTTGTACCCATGGCTTCTTGCAACTTCTTCCAAAATCTCGAAGTAAACCTCGGATCTTTATCCGATATAATAGACATAGGTACACCATGCAATCTCACTATCTCTGCCACATACAACACAGCTAACTTATCCACTGAATAATCAACACGTACTGGAATAAAGTGACCCGACTTTGTCAATCTATTCACAACAACCCACACAGCATCTCTCTTTCTCGGAGTCATCGGCAACCCCGTCACAAAATCCATTGTAACCCGATCCCATTTCAATTCGGGAACCATCACTGGCTTAAGCAATCCCGAAGGCACTTGATGCTCAGCTTTCACTTGTTGACAAATTAGACACTTTGCCACAAACTTTGAAATATCTCTTTTCATTCCTGGCCACCAATAAAACTTCCTCAAATCGTTGTACATTTTCGTACTGCCCGGATATACTGACAAACATCCACTGTGGGCCTCATACAAAACCTTTCGAATCAACTCCTCATTTTTAAGAACACAAATTCTGTCGCGATAAAGCAAACAACCATTCGAACCCATTTGAAAATCAGAATCACATTCTGACCCGCACCTAGCTATCTTAGCTTGCATCTCGCTGTCATTTCTCTGAGCCTCACATATTTGTTGAACAAATAGTGGCTTAGCTCTCAACTCTGCCAAAATAGCACCATCATCAGACAATGCTAAACTCGCTCTCATAGCTCATAGAGCATACAAGGATTTCCTACTCAAGGCATCTGCAACCACATTTGCTTTTCCCGGGTGGTAATCAATGACTAACTCATAGTGTTTCAACAACTCAAGCCACCGTCTCTGTCTCAGATTCAGATCCTTCAGATCCATCAAATACTTTAAACTCTTGTGATCCATAAAGATTCGACACTTCTCACCATACAAGTAATGTCGCCAAATCTTTAACGCAAAAACAATCGCAGCCAACTCTAAATCATGAGTCGGATAATTCTTCTCGTACAGCTTTAGCTGCCTCGAGGCGTAAGCGACTACCTTACCCTCTTGCATCAACACGCAACCGAGACCATTAAACGACGCATCACTGTAAACCACGAACTCTTTCCCCGATTCTGGTTGAACCAAAACCGGTGCCTCGACCAACATTGTCTTCGATCTCTCGAGCTCTGTTGACATGTCTCAGTCTATTCAAACTTGACATCTTTATGCAATAGTTTCGTCATCGGGGTGGCAATCACAGAGAACCCCTTTACAAAACGTCTGTAATATCTCGCTAATCCCAAGAAACTTCTAATTTCTGACAAGTTCCTCGGCGGTTTCCAATCTACAACAGCCGATATCTTACTCGGGTCAACTCTGACACCATCACCTGACACCATGTGTCCTAGGAATCTGACCTCTCGGAGCCAAAACTCACTCTTGCTAAACTTAGCATACAACTGCTTATCTCTCAAAGTTTGCAAGATAATTCTCAAATGCTCTTCGTGATCGTTCTCATCCCGAGAATAGATCAATATGTCGTCAATGAAGACAACTACAAACTTGTCCATATACGGTCTGAAAACACGGTTCATCAGATCCATAAAAATCGCAAGTGCATTCGTTAAACCAAACGGCATAACCGAAAACTCATAATGGCCATACCTTGTCCGAAATGCAGTTTTCAACACATCTTGCTCTTTCACTCTGAGCTGATAATAACCAGACCTCAAGTCTATCTTGGAGAACACTGTAGCTCCCTTTAGTTGATCAAAGAGATCATCAATCCTTGGTAAAGGATACTTATTCTTCACCGTCACCTTGTTCAGTTGTCTATAGTCTATACACAACCTCATAGACCCATCTTTCTTCTTCACGAATAATACCGGAGCACCCCACGACGAGTAGCTCGGTCTTGCAAAACCCTTATTTGTCAACTCTTGCAACTGAACCTCCAGTTCTTTCAACTCTACTGGTGCCATTCTGTACGGAGCAATCGAAATAGGTGCCGTTCTCGGAACCAACTCAATTCCAAATTCAACCTCTCTCACTGGAGGTAATCCGGGTAACTCTTCCGAAAATACATCTGGGTACTCACATACCACTGGCACTGTTTCAGACTCTACTCCAACCTCTCGAGTATTCAACACAAAAGCAAGATAGGACTCACATCGTTTTCTCAAACATTTCTCAGCCACTAGGGAAGAAATCATCACTGGTAGACTATCCGATCCACCTGATTCAACCCAAACCACATTTCCACTCTCACATTTTAATTCAATAAACTTACTACCACAGTTCACTAAGACACTATGGGTAGTCAACCAATCCATGCCTAGGATTAAATCAAACTCATCAAACGGCAACAGCATAAGGTTTGCCGGAAAACAATGATTCTCAATCAATAAAGGACAATTCTTACACACTCTGTCCACTAACACATGCTTTCCTAACGGGTTTGACACCTTAACCACTATGTCCGTAAACTCAACGGTCATACTCAGACTAGATGCTAATCTCATGCAAATATAAGAATGAGTAGACCCTAGATCTATTAAAGCAATAACGAAGG
The DNA here is from genome assembly GCA_025698515.1 of Gossypium sturtianum. NCBI lineage: Eukaryota > Viridiplantae > Streptophyta > Magnoliopsida > Malvales > Malvaceae > Gossypium > Gossypium sturtianum. The sequence continues at coordinate 49,734,036 of CM046943.1, forward strand.
TGTCATAGAGAAAAAAGTACCCGTTATCACATCAGGGGAGGATGCTTCTTCGCGAGCGCGAATAACATACGTCCTCGCAGGTGCCCGACCCTCTGGTCTCACAGCAGAATCTTTGGGTGCACCTTTACCACTATTCCCGCCTCTCGGGTTCCTTGGTGGTCTACCCCTTGTAGACACATCACTAGGTCTCAACTCTTGCCTCTCTTCCTTTTCATCCCTCTCGGGACAGTTACGGATAAAGTGGTCAGGGGAACCACACTTATAGCATTTTCGAATATTTCCCCAACACTCTCCGGTGTGATACCTACCACAACTTGGACACTCCGGTTTACTCTTTGTATTGCCCACAGTTTCCATCGAGGGAGCTTGGGCTCTCGAACCCGAGCGAGTATTGCCCAAGTCTCGATGCGAATAACCCACTGGTGCTGTCATCCGAGGATTCACTTCCTTGGATCTTTTCGACTGGGCTTGATATGACTTGCCCATCGGCCTCTTTCTAGCATCTCGGGCTTCACTCACAGCCCTCCACTTTTCTGAACTCAGCTCTTCGGCCTTACTTGCCCTCTCAACTAATACCACAAATTCTTTCAATTCCAAAATGCCCACTAGGAGTTTGATGTCCTCATTCAGCCCATCTTTGAACCTCTTACACAAGATGGTCTCAGTCGATACACATTCTTGAGCATATTTGCTAAGCCTAACAAACTCACGCTCATATTCCGCCACTGTCATTCTTCCTTGTTTCAACTCAAGGAATTCCTTCCTTTTTCGATCAGTAAACCTCTGGCTTATATACTTCTTCCGGATTTGTTCCAGAAAGAAGTCCCACGTCACCCGCTCTCTCGGGACCACTAGCGTCAATGTTTTCCACCAATGGTATGCCGAATCTCTCAGCAAGGATACGGCACACTTCAAACTCTCCTCAGGCGTACATGAGAGTTCATCGAACACCCTCATCGAGTTCTCCAACCAGAACTCTGCCCTCTCAGGGTCATCATCTACCTTAGCTCTAAACTCCTCAGCCCCGTGCTTCCTAATCTTATCCACTGAGGGCTTTGATATCCTTACTACATCCATACCTTGAGGAGCCACTGGATTTGGCTGAGGTATAGGAGGAGGTGGAGGAGGTTGAGCATTAGGGTTCGCTCGAACATAGTCCGAGTACCAATTACTCATCATCTGGAGAAAGGCTTCTCGTGCCTCTTCCCCTTGACCCCTAACCTCGGGTACACTCTCAACGGGTGCGGTTCCTTGCGCAGGAGCCGGCGCATTACTAGCTGCTTCATCAGCAGTCAATGGATCGGAATCCATATACTATAAAAAAAAGATTTAAATCATCAGAAACCACCACACTATCATTGTACACTTATGGCATGTATAGCTAGACTCTTACACCCGCTACGGTAGTCCTAGAAACAGCTAAACCATAGCTCTGATACCAGTAAATGTAACACCCCTTACCCAGGTTCTACGCTGAAACCGGGCCCGAGGCATTACCGAACTCAAACCACTTGATCGCTACTTAGGCTCGTCGTAACTACTCTCTGAAGTCATCTCAACAACCTCATTCTCGACTTACGAGGCCTCACTCATACACACGAGGGCTCTTGAGACTAAACCAAAACTTTTTCCAATCTTAAAAGTTTTCTCTTTATACAGGTCTCACACGCCCGTGCAAGATTACACACGCCCGTGCATGGACACACACGCCCATGTCCCCAAACCGTGCCTAAAAACCCAGCATTCTGCCAATGCCCCATGGCCAAGGCACACGCCCGTGCTTACCACCCGTGGTGCACACTGACTACTTTAACACGGCCTAGAGTCTAGACACACGCCCGTGTAACTAGTCCGTGGTCCATTCTGATTTATAATACTAACATGCAGGGGACGCACGGCCAAAGCACATGCCCGTGGGCTGACCGTGTGTCACACATGGCCTAGACACACGCTCGTGTGTCTATCCACATGGACAAGAACAAAGCTATGTGCCAAGCTCTTTTCACCCCTCTGGCATACACAACATATACTCATCTAACACCATCATAATCAACTCAAATTGAAGTCCATTCTCACATAGAAAACTACATCTTTCTTTCATATAATGTAATAGCCTACAACCATGGCATTATACAAAATAAGCTATCCATCTAAAGGCCAACACATTTTAGCCATTTACAAAAAAATCCACTAACTTGTCTAGCCCCTATACATGCCATATACAAAACATTAAGTTTCATGTACAAAAGTGTGCTGATAGGTGGGCTGTCTTCTGATGATCCTCGTATCTCGATTCAACGCTTTTAATCTATAAGACAAGGGAAAAGAAAGAGAGTAAGCTTTGAGCTTAGTAAGTTTACACATAAACAATTAAGAAACACATTATAAGCTAAACAACCATTAGCATTATACCAACAAGTAATTCACAACTATGCTTACTCTTTCTATCCCTTACCACATTTGCAACACATCATGAGTCACACACTCATAACCATCGAAATGCACCCCTGCATTCAATGTAACATTTACACAATATACAACACATCATTATTTCTCAATAATTCATCCACATAGCTAATTAACTTAATTATACATCCACGCAACTATTTTACTCAATGATGCAGTTACATGGCTAATCCACACAGTTAACCCACACAGCTAATGTCTCGGTGGTTTCGCACTTAGCACACCACAATCGATTAATAAGCTGGTATCGCACTTAGCCTACCAAAAAGGTAATCATAGGGATTTCTCACTTAGCCCACTAAATGATATACCTCACGATTGCATCGCACATAGCCAGCTCATCGTCAACATGCATTAGGATGGTATCGCACTTAGTCTACCATCTAGCATTATCACTACACATTCACATGTCTACTTACTCAATTAAACATCCATTCACAATTCTACTACATTCATTCTACTTGGACCATAGAGGTTCTCAATCAATCTCGAACAAGCTACACACTAGCTATCATCAACAAATTGTAAGTATGAATGCATTGTTTATGCATAGACTTACCTCGATACTCAAAAGTATAGAAATATGCAATTTAGTCCACCACCTTGCTTTTGCCTCGGTTTTGATCCGGGCTTCGTCTTTCTTGATCTATAATGAATAAATCAACTTATTCAATACATACATTGACTAAATTGACCCACATCTCATACTTTAGCAAAATTACTATTTTGCCCCTAAACTTTCTCATATTTACACTTTAGTCCCAAAGGCTCGTAAAGTGATTTTTATTCAACTTTCTAGTCTTTCATGCTTAGCCGAATCACTTATTCAACTAAAGCTATCATCAATTCTCACTAAACCACATATGTATGACCAAACTAAAGTTTTTCACAAACTAGTCCCTACATGCATTTTCATGGAAAATCACTTAGCAAAAGATGTTTCTACTACATCAAGCTTTCATATTCTTCCATTAAACAACAAAATACATGCATGTCATACATATGTACATTTTTAAACATCCATAATAGCTCACCAAAAAGCTAAAAATAGCTTACTCATGCTACTAGGACTTCAAAAATACGAAGAATATCAAAAACTAGGCTTAGGAGCACTTACTAGCAAGCTTGAAAAATTGAAAGAGCCCTAACAATGGTCATTGAAATTTTCTACAAACAGGGGGAGAAGATGAGTGAATTTTTTCATCTTTTCACCTATTTAGTCACTTAATAACTAAATGACCAAAATGCCCTTTTTGATAAACTTCAAATTTTAACTCATCCATGCCCATTTTTGTCCAAAAATTAGAATTTGGATAAATTACTATTTAAGGACCTCTAATTAATAATCTAAAGCTATTTCACACATATAGCTTCTAGAAACACACATTTTGCAACTTTTGCAATTTAGTCCTTTTGGACAATTCAACCACAATTTCACAAAATTGCTTCATGAAACTTTCACACTAGCATGCATACATAATATAAACCTTAAAAACTCATTCATAACCCTCGAATTTGTGGTCTCGCACCACTATTCCGACTAGGCCCTAAACCGGGATGTTACACCCAATGCCAACCAGATCTGCTTCCTCTCCTCATAGACAGCTCCATTTATAGCCAGCTTCTCACCTTCCCTCTTGCTAGCTTTCCGATGTGGGATCCCTCCTTCAGTAGAGTTTAAATCTAACACAAACTCTTGCCGCCCCAACTTAGCAAAATAAATATCCCCTTTTTGCTACTCATGAGATTCGAACCCAGGCTCCCCTATAGCATAATCTACGCCGCTAGCCACTAGGCCACAAGCTCTTCTTGTGTCTTAAAGTATGCGCAACTAAATATAAACCTATGGGCCAAAGTCTAAGTTCACTTAAAAAAATAATTCAAAATGAAATGCCAGCGCCAAGGCTTGAACCTAAGCACTCACTTATCCCCTTAATGACGCATTGCCACTAGACCACTCCCTTCCTTGTGTCATTTTTCTCCACATTTTATTCTTAAAGCCTACTACTAACTCCCAGGGTTTTATTCACCTAAAACCAAAATTTCCCTAATGCCAAAGTTTGAACCCGAGACTTCATAGAAGCCCCTTAACCTTCCAAAATCACTCACCTAATAGATCCAACTTGCATTAAAGCCGTTCTCTTGTTCTCAAAAAATTTTAAACATACCCACGCCCAAGGCCCAATGGGCCCAAATTCTACTAGGCCCAAATTTGGGTCGTTACAACAAATCATCAACCACATAGGTTTCGTACATACCTTTGCCAACACTTAGTTAACGAATACTTTTGCTACTCAATGCTTAATACCGCAATTTCAATAAATCTTCAATAATCATTCGTTTTACTCGCACACTTAGTGCCAATTTCTTAGCCGAAGCTTAAATATCATCGCACACTTAGTGCCTTTACATTAAACAGAATTTATCTCGGTATCGCACACACAATGCCAATTAATAAAGCCGAAGGTTCCATTACTTCGCACACACAGTGCTATTCACCTCTGTTTCGATTCTAATTACGCACACTTAGTGCAACATTTCTCAATTCCACATATAGCATTTATAATTCAATAATCACATATTCATTATTTTTATAGCACTTAGACATAATATAACAACTCCTATTATATCTGAACTTACCTCGGACGTCGAAGTAACAAAATGAGTCGATTAATCGAGCACTTTATCTTTGCCTCGATCTCGATCCAAATCCCTTATTTCTTTATCTATACATATCCAAATTTAGCTCATTCAATCACCAAATCATTCAATTTAGTCCAAACACACATATTTAGGGCATTTTACAAAATAGCCCTCACATTTTCACATTTCGACACTTTAGTCCCTATTTCATAAAATCACAAAATACACACAATTTCATTACACATATATCTAGCCGAATTTTCCTTATGTTCATACAAGCCCATATATTTCATTTATTTCACATTTTAATCCTTCAATTTAAACTTTTCTCAATTTAGCCCAAAATAATCAAATTCATCAAAAGTTCAAAGACAAAATATGTTAACACAACATTAAAATGTCATATTTCACCAACTAACAACATAAAGCTCACATATTCATCAATGGCACTTCTCAAAATCATCATCAAATTCTAAAATTAAAACATGGGCTTGATAATATGCTAAGCAACGATCATAAAAACGTAAAAATCATCAAAAATTGAAGCAAAAACATACCTTAATTAACCAAAATAAGTGCCAAACCCTAGCTTTCTCTTAAGCTATCTTTCTCTTCTAATTTCGGTAGTGGAAAACATGAAAAATGATGAACATTTGGTTTCTTTTAATTAATATTATCTTTATTTATCAAATACCATTTTTTTAACCTTAATTTCAACAATAAAAATCCACTAATTTGTGTCCATCATTGTCTACTCACCTTATTCATGGTCTAATTGTATCATAAGGACCTCACATTTAATAAACCAACTCAAATAAGCACTTAAACAATTAATAGGTAACTTTTACATTTTATGCGATTAGGTCCTTTTATCAAATTGGACACTCTAACGATAAAATTTTAACATAGAATTTTCACACATGCTCAATCACATACTGTAAACACAGAAAATAATATTAAAATATTTTTTTAACTTCGAATTTGTGGTTCCAAAACCACTATTCTGACTAGGGTCTAAACCTGGCTGTTACAACTCCCCCCTTAGGGATTTTCGTCCCCAAAAATCTTACCAGTGAATAGGTTTGGATATTGCTCTCTCATAACATCTTTAGGCTCCCACGTAGCCTCTTCAACTCCGTGTTTGTGCCACAACACTTTCAATAAAGGAATTTTCTTGTTTCTCAACTCTTTAATCTAGTGCCAAAATGCGGATCGGTTCTTCATTATACGATAAATCTGACTGAATCTCAACCTCAGTAGGAGCAGTCACATGCGATGGATCAAATCTATATTGCTGAAGCATCGATACGTGAAACACATTATGAATCTTTTCTAACTCAGGTTGCAACAACAATTTATAAGCAACCGACCCAATTCGTTCAATAATCTTATACGGCCCGATAAACCTCGGACTCAGCTTGCCTTTTCTACCAAAACAGAGTATTTTCTTCCACGGAGACACTTTCAAAAACACTTTATCACCGATCTCAAATTCAATATCTTTCCGTTTCAAATCTGTGTAAGACTTCTGATGATCCAAAATCGCTTTCAAACTGTCACGGATCACTTTCATTTTCTGCTCGGTCTCTTTGATCAAATCGATCCGTGTATCTTATTCTCACTAAGCTCAGTCCAATATAGCGGAGTTCTACATTTACGACCATAAAGAGCCTCATATGGTGCCATTTTGATGCTAGATTGAAAAATGATATTGTACGCAAACTCAATCAATGGCAAAAGTTTTTCCCACGTACTTTCAAACTTAAGGATGCAACATCTCAACATATCCTGAAGAATCTAAATGATCCACTCAGATTGACCATCTGTTTGCGGATGAAATGCAGTACTGAAATGCAATTTTGTGCCTAAAGCCTCTTACAATTTCTTCCAAAACCGTGAGGTAAATCTCGGATCTCTGTCAGATACAATAGATAGTGGCACCCCGTGCAATCTCACAATCTCAGAAATATACAATTCAACTAATTTATCAAGTGAATAATATGTTCTCACCGGAACAAAGTGAGCTGATTTCGTCAACCTATCAACTATCACCCAGATTGCATCTTTCTTTCTCGGAGATAAAAGTAGTCCCGACACAAAGTCCATCGTGATTCTCTCCCATTTCCACTCAGGAATCATAATAGGTTGTAACAAACTAGATGGAACTTGATGTTCAGCTTTAACTTTTTGACATATTAAACATCTCGAAATAAACTCTGAGATATCCCGTTTCATACCATGCCACCAATAAAACTATTTCAAATTATTATACATTTTTGTACTTCTCGGATGGACAGCCAAACAACTATTGTGAGCTTCATTCAAAATCAACTGAATCAACTCTGAATTCCTCGGAACATAAATCCGATCTCTAAATCTCAAACAATCATTATTTCCACTCGAAATTCTGAATAAGAATTCAAACCACATTGAGCTCATTTTGTCATCATCTCATTATCACTTTTCTGGGCATCACAAATCTGATGTATAAACATCGACCTCACTTTCAACTCAGCCAAAACTGAACCATCATCACACAGATCTATTTGAGTACTCATTGCTCACAAAGCAAATAAAGATTTTCGGCTCAAAGCGTCAGCAACAACATTAGCTTTTCCCGGATGATAATCTATTACTAATTCATAGTCTTTTAGTAATTCTAACCATCTCCGCTGTCTCAAATTTAATTCTTTCTGAGTCATCAGATATTTCAAACTCTTGTGATCAGTATAAATGTGACATTTCTCACCAAATAGATAATGACGCCAAATCTTCAATGCAAATACAATCGCAACTAATTCAAGATCGTGCATCGGATAATTCTTTTCATGCAGCTTTAACTGTCTCAAAGCATAAGCTATAACTTTGCCCTCTTGCATCAGCACACAGCCCAAACCATTCAACGATGCATCACTGTAAACTATAAATTCTTTACCCGATTCAGGTTGAACTAACACTGGTACCTCTGTCAATAATGCTTTCAACTGTTCAAAACTCTGCTGGCACTTTTCTGACCACTCGAATTTAACCTCTTTCTGTAGCAATTTTGTCAACGAAATCACAATCATTGAGAATCCTTTCACAAATCATCGATAATAACCAACAAGTCCAAGAAAACTATGGACTTTAGACACATTTCTAGGAGGCTTCCACTCCAAAATAGCTGAAATTTTGCTCGGATCAACTCGTATACCAGATGCCGACACAATATGTCCCAGAAAACTAACTTCACGCAACCAGAATTCACATTTGCTAAATTTTGCATACAATTGCTTATCTTGCAAAGTTGGTAGCACGATCCTCAAATTTTCAGCATGCTCAATTTCATCACGCGAATAAATCAAAATGTCATCAGTAAATAAAATAACAAATTGATCTAAATACGGTCTAAAAATTCTGTTCATCAAATCCATAAACACTGCAGGAGCATTCGTTAGTCCAAAAGGCATAACTAAGAATTCATAATGTCCGTACCTCGTTCTAAAAGCAGTTTTCGGCACATCTGATTCTTTAACTCATAGCTGATAATAACCCGATCTCAAATCTATCTTAGAAAACACTGTAGCGCCTTTCAGCTGATCAAACAAATCATCAATTCGTGGTAGAAGATATTTATTCTTTATCGTCACTTTGTTCAACTGTCGGTAATCAATACACATCCTCATAGTTCCATCTTTCTTTTTCACAAGCAACATAGGAGCACCCTAGGGAGAGAAACTCGATCGTGCAAATCCTCTATCTGTCAACTCTTGCAATTGAGACTTTAACTCTTTCAATTCTGTCGGTGGCATTCTATACGGAGCTATTGAGATAGGATTTATTCCCGGCACTAAATCAATGCCAAACTCAACTTCTCGTATCGGAGGTAATCCTGGTAGTTCTTTAGGAAACACATCTGGGAACTTGCAAACTACAGGCATAGATTTAACTTTCTTTTCTGTCACTTTTGTATCAATCACGTAAGCAAAATAGGATTCACAACCCTTTTTCACATAACTCTGAGCTTTCATCACTGAGATCACAGCCAGTAATCCATTCAAATCATTTGATTCAATCCGAACTATCTCATCATTCTGACTTCTCAATTCAATACTCTTTCGTTTACAATTCACAACAGCATTATGCAAGGTGAGCCAATCCATACCCAGAATTATATCAAATTCATCGAATGGTAGCAGCATCAAATTAGCTGGAAAACAAATATCTCGAAACATCAACGGACAGTTCTTACATACTTTATCAACCAGAACACACTTGCCTAAGGGGTTCGATACTCTAATTACGAACTCAGTAGACTCAATAGGTAAAGTCTTACTGGATGCTAAATTCATACATACATACGAATGAGTAGACCCTAGATCTATCAATGCAATCACATCAGTATCAAACAGAGTAAAAGTACCAGTTATGACGCCTGGAGATGTCGCTTCTTCACGAGCACGGATAGCATAAGCTCGGGCAGGTGCTCTCGCCTCGGATCTCACAGTTGTATCTGTTGTCCCTCTCTTGCTACCACTCACATTTCTGGTGTTTCTGGGTGGTCTACCTCTAGCCGTCGTATTACTCGGTCTCACATTCTGAATATTATCTTTCTCAGCTAACTCTAGGCAATCTCGAATGAAGTGATCTTGTGATCCACATTTATAGCAAACTCTATTATTATACTTACCCCAGCATTCTCCAACATGTCGTCTCCCAAACTGTCTACACTCAGGCTTGTTGCTTTTGACACTTCCAACACTCGATTCAATCGGGATTTGAGTTCTTGGACCAACACTTTGTCTCACACGATCTCTACTCGAATGTCCAAACAAAACATTTGAACGATTAGCTGCATCTCTAAATCTCTTTGATGAAGGTTGATACGACTTGCTTATCAATCTTTTTCTTTCATCTCTAGCTTCGGATTCTGCTTTCTTCTTTTCTTTGCTCAGCTCTTTAGCTTTACAGGCTCTTTCAACTAACACTACAAATTCATTCAAATCTAGTATTCCAACCAATAATTTAATGTCTTTATTCAGTCCTTCAATGAAACGTTTAAACATGGTAGCTTCGGTCGAAACACATTCTCGTGCATACTGACTTAATCTCACAAACTCCCGTTCATATTCAGTAACAGACATGCGGCCCTGTTTCAGCTCTAGGAACTCTTTATGTTTCTAGTCTATAAATCATTGACTAATGTATTTCTTCCAAAACTCAGCTTGAAAGAAATCCCAAGTGATTCTATCTCTCGAAACCACGAATATCAACGTTTTCCACCAATTATATGTCGCATCTCTCAACAATGAAATAGCACATTTCAAGCATTCATCAAGAGTCAATGACATCTCATCAAACACTCGACTTGTATTCTCAAGCCAAAACTCAGCTCGTTCAGCATCATCGTCAACCGTAGCTCTAAACTCTTCAGCCCCATACTTTCAAATTTTATCCACAAGAGGCTTACTCAATCGGATTAGATTTGTCACTTGTGGCACTACAGGTACTTGTGGGGGTGGAGGTTGTTGAGCAGCCGGATTCGTTCGAACGAACTCTGAAAACCACTCACTCATCATTTGGAAGAAGGATTGCTTAGCCTCTCCCTCGTGGCTACTAGCAATCGGCCTAGACTCGGCCGGCGCTGTCCCTTGAGCGGGAGCAGGCGCATTGCTCTCAACATCATCAACAACTGCTCGATCGGGATCCATTTACTATACGAAAACACATTTTTAACTGTCAGGATTCATCACACTATCGTAATTATATATATGGCATGTATAGCTAGACTCACACGCACTCCGTTAGTCCTAGAATCGACTAAACCGTAGCTCTGATACCAATAAAATGTAACACCCCTAAACCGTAACAGTCGCTGAAGTAGGGTTAAGAGGCATTACCGAACAATCAGAACATTTACAATCATTTCTCAACACAAAGTATAAAACCATTCAAACATATAAATATATATACATATAGTCCCTTAATGAGGTCTACGCGACCTTAAACACGTGTTAGAAATGGGTCGAGACTAAACCGAACACATACAAAATTTTCCAAAAATTAAACATTTTTCCAAGCTGCAAGGGTCACACGCCCGTATGGGTAGGCCGTGTGCCTCACATGGCCTCAGACACGCCCATGTGTCCAAGCCGTGGCAAAATAAGGCATACATACTGACTTGTCCACACGGCCTGAGACACGCCAGTGTGCCTCACCCGTGGTCGACACTTACTTGCGCCACACAGCCAGTCACACGCCCGTGTGCGAGCCTAACTTGTTTTAATTTGCAAACTCAAAAGACACGGTCGAGCCACACGCCCGTTTGCTCAACCGTGTCGGCAATGATAGGCCATTTTCAAGGCCAAATTGCCACCCACACTTAAGGTCTCACCTACAAGCACAAACCAATTCAATTTTATACCATTAATAGCAACCAAAACATACCAATTATGCACCATTGTATCATGTTAATATCCTTACTCAATCCACATTCAAAATCCAACTCCAATTTATCAATTCAAGGTATCAAATTCTCATCCAAAAACATATAATCTATTCATCATTCAATTCTTACTAATTCTATCATAAAGCATACCATTTCCATCTTGCTAATTTATGCAATAATGATCACTCACAAGGAACATACACATACACATATAAGTCATTCTTTCACATGTTCAAAACATATACCAAACCATCAAACTACCAAGCCAAATCACATGGCTAAGTTTATACACTTCAAAACATGCTATAACTACTAGCCTATACATGCCATATACCATATATATACTGTAACAGCCCGATTTAGGGCCTAGTCAGAATAGTGGTGCGAGGCCATGAGTCTGAGGTGAATTCATGAGTTTTAAGGTTTATGCCATGTTTGCATGCTAGTGTGAAAGTTTCATGAAGCAATTTCATTAAATTGAAGTTGTTTGGTCAAAAAAGGACTAAATTGCAAGAGTTGTAAAATATGAGTTTCTAGAAGCTTTTTGTATGAAATAGCTTTAGAATATTAATTATGAGTCCTTAAATAGCAATTTTCCAAAAGTATAATTTTTGGACAAAAATGGACATGAGTTAGTAAAATAGAAATTTTTAAAGAGAAGGGCATTTTAGTCGTTTACCATTTAAATGATTAAAATGGGAAAAAGATGATAAAAATTTCATTCATCTTCTTCCTCATTGCCGAAAATTTCCAAGAACCCATAGCTAGGGTTTGTTCATCTTTCAAGCTTGCTAGTAAGTTCATCTTAGCCCCGTTTTTAATATTCTTCGTATTTTTGAAGTTCTCGTATTATGAATTAGATATTTTTAGCTATAAAATAGGCTAAGATGCATGTTCAAAAATCTACCCAAGAGTGACATGCTTGTAAAATGATATTTTATGGAAGTTTATGAGAGTTTGATGTTAGATAAACATCTTTTTCTAAGTGAATTTCATGAAAAATGCTAGTAAGGACTAGTTTGTAAAAATTATGAAATTGGTCATACCTATTAGAAATAATGGGAGTTGATGATTGCTATAGTAGAGAAAATGAATCAGCTAAGCATGAAGTTTAAGAAAGTTGAATGAGATTCATTTTACGAGCCTTTGGGCAAAAGTGCAAATATAAGAAAGTATAGGGGCAAAATAGTAATTTTGCCAAAGTATGAGTTAAGAGTCAATTTAGTCAATGTGAGTTTTAAATGATCTATTTATGATTATAGATCAAGAAAAACGAAGCCCGGGTCGAAACCGAGGCAAGAACAAAGTCGAGGACTAAATTGCATATCTACAAACATTTTGTATATTGAGGTAAGTTTGTATGATTTCTAAGCTTTATGATTTCTATCATTAAATTGCCTAGTATAATGTACATTATTATCATGGAATGATTAATTTTTTGCTAAATAAAGAAATCAATGAGATTAAATACGAGCAAGTCCCGATTGAAGATGGAATTTCCGAGGATACTCGATCTACCACATGAGATTAGAAAGTCCGTATAAGACCAAGCCAAGGCATGGCATCGGCAATCAAGCAAAGTTATCATGTAAGTCCAAGGCAAGCTTGGCATTGAACAAGATATCATGTAAGTCCAAGGCAAGCTTGGCATTGAACAAGTTATCATGTAAGTCCAAGGCAAGCTTGGCATTAAACAAGATATCATGTAAGTCCAAGGAAAGCTTGGCATTGAACAAGATATCATGTAAATCCAAGGCAAGCTTGGCATTGAACAAGTTATCATGTAAGTCCAAGCCAAGGCATGGCATTGGTGAGAACGAGAAAGACTTCGTATAAGTCCATGTCAAGACATGGCCTCGAAACCAAGATGAGAGATTCCATGTAAGACCGTATTTAGGATATGGCTTTAGCATCGAGCATGTGAGATGAGATTCAGTATCCTCGGTTATTCATGGAAATTCATCGGGCACACAAGTAAAGTTTAAAAGAGATAACAAGAAAATAAGTAAGCAAAGTTATCATCAAGTCGAGAATGAGTATTATACATGTTATGAATGATAAATTAGAGATTATGATTATTATGTTAAAGTATGCTGATCAATGTGATCAAGTGATACAGGTACCTTGTTTACCTCACAAGTATGAGACTAGTAAGTATCATGAGATATGTAAGAATCAGATATGAGTAAGTAAGCCTTATAGCTGAAATTATGATACCATTGTTTATGTCAAATGGGTTATGTGAAGCAAGTATGTTGTTACGTGCATTATATGCAAACTTACTAAGCTAAATGCTTACGTCTTTTTTTCTTTCTTTCCATGTAGTCCCGCGAAGCTAATCTCGTGGATCATCATCATTGGAGCTCGGAGCACACTATCTATCGCTATTTTGGTATAGCCAAGTTGTTTATATTAAGTATGGCATGTATAGGAAGCATTTCATTTTGAGTTATGTTTTAAAATTAGGCAACGTGTTGGTTATCAAGCTTAGTATTCTTTTTGTATATGGCTAAAGAGATGAGTCATGAATGATTATGTATGTATGTTTTAATCTATCAATGAAGTATGCATCCTTGTTCATGTTAGATGTAATACTTGAGTTGCTTTGAATTGAGCATGGGATTGATCTTGATTTCGTGGTGGCGCTTGGCTTGGTAAATAGCCTCTAAGTGCCCACACGGATGGACACACGGGCGTGTGTCTAAGTCGTGTGTCCCCTACACATTAGTGTTTTAAGTCAGGATAGACCACGGGCTAATAACACGGCCATGTGTTTAGGCCGTGTGTACCACACGGTTAGCACACGGGCGTGTGCCCTGGGCGTGTGAAGTCTGCACTTTACATTTAGTAATTGAATTGTTACACGGCTAATGCACACGGGCGTGTGTAAAGACCGTGTGAATAAGTCAGAATGCCAAGGTTTGGCACAGTTGCTAGGGCCACGGGCGTGTCCAGGCCGTGTGTAAATAGTCAGTGTCGACCACGGTCGGGAGACATTGGCGTGTAAAGGGGTGCACGGGCGTGTCCAAAACCACATGGGCGTGTGACCTCTGCTTTAAAGAAAAGTTTCTGATTAAGTTTCGAAAGTTTTTATATACGCGTATAAGGCCTCGTAGGCCCATGAAATGTATGATTAGACTGAGAAAGAAAAGTTTTTAATTTAGAACAAAATTTTACAGCCCGTAAGAGCATGATTAAGCAAGTTAAAGCATAGAAATATCTCATATCCAGTCTAAGCCTTGGACTCGGGTATGGGGTGTTACATTTAGTGGTATCAGCGCCACGGTTTAGTCAGTTCTAGGACTAACGTAGCACGAGCACGAGTCTAGCTATACATGCCATACGTAAGAATGTTTTTATAATGATAGTGTGACGACTCCTGACGACTTAAATTATGTTTATACATTTAGTAAATGGATCCCGATAGAGCTGTGGTGGATGACATAGAAAGTAACGCACCGGCTCCGGCTGAAGGGATGGTGCCGAACGAGAATGAGAATAGACCCACTACGGTGAGTCAAGAAGGAGGAGAAGAGGCTAGAGAAGCCTTCCTCCACATGATGAACACATGGTATACGGAGTTCATTCGTACGAACCCGAATGCACAACCCCCTCCACCCCCACCTATTCCTCAACCTATCCCAAAGAGTAGCCCCTCAAGTAGTAGAGGTGGTAAGAGGAGAGAAGCCTCCGGTTGATAGAATCAGAAACATGGGGCAAAAAGAATTCCGGCTAGAAAAGATGATGATCCTAAAAGGCTGAGTTCTAGATAGAAAATACTATCGTGGTATTTAATGAGTTGTCGTGCACACCGAGGAATGCATGAAGTGTGTAGTCTCTCTTCTAAGAGATTCTCGCTTACCAATCGTGGAACACCCGTGTATCGGTGGTACCGAGGAAAGGATCATATGGGAATTTTTCCAAGAAGAATTCAAGAAAAAGTATATCACCAAAGGTTTGTGGACCGTAAATGGAAGGAATTCCTAGAATCAAGCAAGGCAAGATGTCGGTGATCGACTATGAACGTGAGTTTGTACGACTCGATGAAATACGCTTTCGCGAATGCGTGTCCACCGAGGCCATCATGAGTAAAAAAAGATTTGAAGACGGGTTGAATGAGGATATCAAACCGCTTGTTGTCGTCTTAGAACTAAAGGAATTCGTTGTGCTAGTAGAGAGGGCTTGTAAAGTCGAAGAACTAGTAAAGGAGAAGAGAAAATATGAAGTAGAGTCTCGTGACTCTAAAAGAGACAATGGAATAAGTCATTCCAATCCTCATCCAAGAAGTTAAGAGATTTCTCCACCCGATCGGCTACTTCCACTTTGGGTTTTCAAGGAAGGACAAGAGTAAGCGATGTTCGGGAAGTAAGACACAGACGACCTCGGGCCATAGTGTGGGGAACATCCGATCGAATAGACCCGAATGCCCACAAAGTGGCGCGTACGTCATCTTGGAGAATGTCGAGCACATGAAAATGCATGTTTCAGATGTGGTTCCCAGGACCACTACATAAAAGATTGTCCAGAGACAATGAAAGAAGATAGAGCTCAGAACCCGAGATCCGGGAGTGTGGTCAGAGGAAGACCGCAGAGAAACCCAGGATGTGGGGCAAGTGGAAGAGGTAACCCTAGAGAGCAGGCTGCGAGACCCGAGGGTAGGGCGCCTGCGAGGACTTATGCCATTCGCGCTCGTGAAGAGGCATCATCTCCTGATTTTATTACGGGTACCTTTTCTATTCATGATGTTAAAGTTATTGCTTTAATAGATCCCGGATCCACACACTCTTACATTTGTATGAAACTAGTATCCATTATGAAAATGCCTATAGATTCTACAGAATTTGCGATTAAAGTGTCTAATCCTTTAGGCAAGAGTGTGTTAGTGAATGAAGTATGTAGAGAATGTCCATTAAAGATTAGAGGTCATTACTTTAAAGCAAATCTTATGTTGCTACCATTTGATGAGTTTGACATCATTCTTGGTATGGACTGGTTGACCACCCATAATGTAATAGTTAATTATGGGAAGAAATATATCGAGATGAGATGTGAGAATGGGGATACTCTCCATATAGAATCAGATGAGCAAAGTAAATCACCGGCAGTGATTTCTCATATAACGGTGCAGAGATATGTTAGAAAGGGGTACGAAGTATATTTGGCCTTTGTGATGAATGATAAAGAAACAGAGTTAAAGATTGAGTCAGTACCGATAGTATGTGAATACGTGGATGTTTTTCCCGAAGAATTACCAGGACTACCACCTGTTAGAGAGGTTGAGTTTAGCATTGAGCTAGCTCCCGGTACTGTACCAATATCTATTAATCCTTACAGAATGGCTCCAACGGAGTTGAAAGAGCTGAAGTCACAGTTGCAAGAGTTGACAGACAAAGGCTTTGCAAGATCAAGTTATTCACCATGGGGTGCTCTGGTTTTATTTGTGAAAAAGAAAGATGGCACTATGAGATTGTGCATAGATTACCGTCAACTTAATAAAGTGACAGTAAAGAACAAGTACCCATTGCCAAGGATCGATGATTTGTTCGACCAATTGAAAGGAGCCACTGTGTTCTCCAAAATAGACTTGAGATCAGGGTACTACCAGCTGAGAGTAAAAGAATCAGATGTGTCTAAGACAAATTTTTTCGAACAAGGTATGGGCATTATGAATTTTTAGTCATGCCCTTTGGTTTGACCAATGCTCCTGCGGTATTCATGGACTTAATGAACCGCATTTTTAGACCATACCTTGACAGGTTTGTAGTCATTCTCATTGACGACATACTGATTTATTCCCGAGATGAGAATGAGCATGCTGAGCACCTCATCGATGCTTTCTGATTCTACGAGAAAATTAATTATATGCCAAGTTCAAGAAAAGTGAATTTTGGCTCAAGGAAGTAGGATTTCTGGGACATATTATCTCAGGAGAAGGAGTTCGAGTAGACCCCAGTAAGATTTCGACTATTATGGACTGGAAGCCACTAAAGAATATCTCTGAGACTAGAAGTTTTCTAGGCCTAGCCGACTATTATAGACGATTTGTCAAGGGGTTTTCCATGATTGCAACCCCGGTGACTAAATTGTTACAGAAAAATGTGAAGTTTGAGTGGATAGAACGATGCCAACAAAGTTTCGAGAAGTTGAAAACAATGTTGACAGAAGCCCCAGTTTTAGTACAACCTAAGACAGGGAAAGAATTTGTAATTTACAGCGATGCATCCTTAAATGGATTAGGCTGTGTACTTATGCAAGAAGGCAAAGTGATTGCTTATGCCTCCGCATATTGAAGCCTCATGAGAAGAATTATCCGACGCATGATTTAGAGTTGGCTGCCATAGTCTTCGCATTGAAGATATGGAGACATTACCTATATGGTGAGAGATGTCAGATTTTCACTGATCACAAAAGTTTGAAGTACTTGATGATGCAGAAAGAGTTGAACTTAAGAAAGCGGAGGTGGCTAGAGTTGATAAAAGATTATGAGATGGTCATTGACTACCATCTGGGAAGGCGAATGTGGTTGCCGAAGCTTTGAGTAGAAAGTCCCTATTTTCATTAAGGGCATTGAATTCACGGATGACCTTATCCGACGATGGTTCTATTTTAGCTGAGTTGAGAGCTAGACCAATTTTCCTCCAAGAGATCATTGAAGCTCAAGAAGAAGATAGTGAATTGCAAGCCAAGAGAGCTCAGTGCGAGACAGATGTTGAATCTAACTTCCGGATTAGTCCCAATGGAATTCTGATGTTCAAAGATAGAGCTTGTGTACCGAGAAAAGAAGAGCTTATTCAGAAAATTTTGCATGAGGCCCATAATGGATGTTTGTCTGTACATCCGGTAGTACCAAGATATATAATGACTTGAAGCAATGATATTGGTGGCGAGAATGAAGAAAGATATTTCGAATTTGTTTCAAATGCTTGATTTGCCAAAGCAAGTAAAGGCTTTGAACACCAAGTACCTTCGGTTTGCTTCAACCCATTTTGGTTCCAGAGTGGAAATGGGACCGTATTACTATGGATTTTGTAATGGGTTTACCGTTGTCTCCGAGCAAGAAAAATGCTGTATGGGTCGTGGTTGATAGACTTACGAAGTCAGCCCATTTTATACCAAAGATTTAGTTGATTACTCACTAGACAAGTTGGCAAACTTGTACGTTTCAGAAATAGTAAGGCTTCACGGTGTTCCGTTGTCAATCATCTCGGATAGAGATCCGAGGTTTACATCCAGATTTTGGAAGAAGTTACAAGAGGCCTTGGGTACAAAGTTGAACTTTAGTACCGCTTTTCATCCTCAAACTGACGGTCAGTCGGAGAGGTTAATTCAAGTACTCGAGGATATGCTCAGATGTTGTATTCTCGAATTCCGAGGCAGTTGGGAAAAGTTTCTCCCATTGGTAGAATTTGCCTACAATAATAGTTTTCAGTCGAGTTTAAAGATGGCGCCTTATGAGGCTTTATATGGGCGTAAGTGCCGAACGCCTCTATATTGGACTGAACTCAAGGAAAACCAAATTCACGGGGTTGATTTGGTTAGAGAAATTGAGGGGAAAGTGAAAGTTATACTAGAAAGTTTAAAAGCTTCTTCAGACAGACAAAAATCCTATTCAGATTTAATAAGGAAAGAGATAGAGTACCAAGTCGGGGATAAAGTTTTCTTGAAAGTGTCACCATGGAGAAAGGTTCTCAGATTTGGCCGTAAAGGCAAGTTGAGTCCACGTTTTATCGGACCATACGAGATTACTGAAAGAGTTTGGCCGGTAGCTTATCGATTGGCTTTTCCATCAGAGTTAGAAAAGATTCACGATGTGTTTCACGTGTCAATGTTGAGATGCTATCGATCAGATCCTTCACATGTAATTACCCCGTCAGAGATAGAGATTCATCCCGACATGACTTATGGTGAAGAACCAATTAAGGTTTTAGCTCGGAAAGTCAAACGACTAAGGAATAAAAATATTGCCCTAGTGAAAGTATTGTGGCAAAGGCATGGGATAGAGGAAGCTACGTGGGAACCAGAAGAAATCATGAGAAACCAGTATCCAAATCTGTTTGCTGGTAAGATTTTCGAGGACGAAAATCCCTAAGGGGGGAGAATTGTAACAGCCTGATTTAGGGCCTAGTCAGAATAATGGTGCGAGGCCACAAGTCCGAGGTGAATTCATGAGTTTTAAGGTTTATGCCATGTTTGCATGCTAGTGTGAAAGTTTCATGAAGCAATTTCGTTAAATTGAAGTTGTTTGGTCCAAAAAGGACTAAATTGCAAGAGTTGTAAACTATGAGTTTCTAGAAGCATTTTGTATGAAATAGCTTTAGAATATTAATTATGAGTCCTTAAATAGCAATCTGCCCAAATTATAATTTTTGGACAAAAATGGACATGAGTTAGTAAAATAGAAATTTTTAAAGAGAATGGCATTTTAGTCATTTACCATTTAAATGATTAAAATGGGAAAAAGATGATAAAAATTTCATTCATCTTCTTCCTCATTGCCGAAATTTTCCAAGAACCCATAGCTAGGGTTTGTTCATCTTTCAAGCTTGCTAGTAAGTTCATCTTAGCCCCGTTTTTAATATTCTTCGTGTTTTTGAAGTTCTCGTATTATGAATTAGCTATTTTTAGCTATAAAATAAGCTAAGATGCATGTTCAAAAATCTACCCAAGAGTGACATGCTTGTAAAATGATATTTTATGGAAGTTTATGAGAGTTTGATGTTAGATAAACATCTTTTTCTAAGTGAATTTCATGAAAAATGCTAGTAAGGACTAGTTTGCAAAAAATATGAAATTGGTCATACCTATTAGAAATAATGGGAGTTGATGATTGCTATAGTAGAGAAAATGAATCAACTAAGCATGAAGTTTAAGAAAGTTGAATGAGATTCATTTTACGAGCCTTTAGGCAAAAGTGCAAATATGAAAAAGTATAGGAGCAAAATAGTAATTTTGCCAAAGTATGAGTTAAGAGTCAATTTAGTCAATGTGAGTTTTAAATGATCTATTTGTGATTATAGATCAAGAAAAACGAAGCTCGGATCGAAACCGAGGCAAGAACAAAGTCGAGGACTAAATTGCATATCTACATACATTTTGTATATTGAGGTAAGTTTTTATGATTTCTATCATTAAATTGCCTAGTATAATGTACATTATTATCATGGAATGATTAATGTTTTGCTAAATAAAGAAATCAATGAGATTAAATACGAGCAAGTCCCGATTGAAGATGGAATTTCCCAGGATACTCGATCTACCACATGAGATTAGAAAGTCCGTATAAGACCAAGCCAAGGCATGGCATCGGCAATCAAGCAAAGTTATCATGTAAGTCCAAGGCAAGCTTGGCATTGAACAAGATATCATGTAAGTCCAAGGCAAGCTTGGCATTGAACAAGTTATCATGTAAGTCCAAGGCAAGCTTGGCATTGAACAAGATATCATGTAAGTCCAAGGCAAGCTTGGCATTGAACAAGATATCATGTAAGTCCAAGGCAAACTTGGCATTGAACAAGTTATCATGTAAGTCCAAGCCAAGGCATGGCATTGGTGAGAACGAGAAAGACTTCGTATAAGTCCATGTCAAGACATGGCCTCAAAACCAAGATGAGAGATTCCATATAAGACCGTATTTAGGATATGGCTTTGGCATCGAGCATGTGAGATGAGATTCAATATCCTCAGTTATTCATGGAAATTCATCGGGCACACAAGTAAAGTTCAAAAGAGATAACAATAAAGTAAGTAAGCAAAGTTATCATCAAGTCGATAATGAGTATTGTACATGTTATGAATGATAAATTAGAGATTATGATTATTATGTTAAAGTATGCTGATCAATGTGATCAAGTGATACAGGTACCTTGTTTACCTCACAAGTATGAGACTAGTAAGTATCATGAGATATGTAAGAATCAGATATGAGTAAGTAAGCCTTATAGCTGAAATTATGATACCATTGTTTACGTCAAATGGGTTATGTGAAGCAAGTATGTTGTTACGTGCATTATATGCAAACTTACTAAGCTAAATGCTTACGTCTTTTATTCTTTCTTTCCATGTAGTCCCGCCAAGCTAATCTCGTGGATCATCGTCATCGGAGCTTGGAGCACACTATCAATCGCTATTTTGGTATATCTAAGTTGTTTATATTAAGTATGGCATGTATAGGAAGCATTTCATTTTGAGTTATGTTTTAAAATTAGCCAACGTGTTGGTTATCAAGCTTAGTATTCTTTTTGTATATGGCCAAAGAGATGAGTCATGAATGATTATGTATGTATGTTTTAATCTATCAATGAAGTATGCATCCTTGTTCATGTTAGATGTAATACTTGAGTTGCTGAATTGAGCATGGGATTGATCTTGATTTCAGGGTGGCAGTTGGCTTGGTAAATAGCCTCTAAGTGCCCACACGGATGGACACACGGGCGTGTGTCTAAGCCGTGTGTCCCCTACACATTAGTGTTTTAAGTCAGGATAGACCACGAGCTAATAACACGGTCGTGTGTTTAGGCCGTGTGTACCACACGGTTAGCACATGGGCGTGTGCCCTGGGCGTGTGAAGTCTGCACTTTACATTTAGTAATTGAATTGTCACACGGCTAATGCACACGGGCGTGTGTATAGACCGTGTGAATAAGTCAGAATGCCAAGGTTTGGCACACGGGCCAGGGCCACGGGCGTGTCCAGGTCGTGTGTAATTAGTCAGTGTCGACCACGGTCGGGAGATATGGGCGTGTAAAGGGGTGCACGGGAGTGTCCCAAACCACATGGGCTTGTGACCTCTGCTTTAAAGAAAAGTTTCTGATTAAGTTTCGAAAGTTTTTATATACGCGTATAAGGCCTCG
Source organism: Gossypium sturtianum (assembly GCA_025698515.1). Taxonomy (NCBI): domain Eukaryota; kingdom Viridiplantae; phylum Streptophyta; class Magnoliopsida; order Malvales; family Malvaceae; genus Gossypium; species Gossypium sturtianum. Next base: position 49,756,422 of record CM046943.1, read on the forward strand.
TAGGCCTATGAAATGTATGATTAGACTGAGAAAGAGAAGTTTTTAATTCGGAACAAAATTTTATATCCCGTAAGAGCATGATTAAGCAAGTTAAAGCATAGTAATATCTCGTATCCAGTCTAAGCCTTGGACTCGGGTATGGGGTGTTACATATACATCTTCCAAAAGTACCAAAATAGATAGCCGATAGTGTGAATGAGTCGCTGACGATCCCCGAATCCGAGCTAGATTTAAATACACTGTAAGACAGAGAAACACTTCACACAGTAAGCTTTAAGCTTAGTAAGTTCGTAATATAATACATTTAACTCAATAATTCAAAATCAATAAACAAAATAAATCATCACATAGACAATTTCACAAAATTTCACAATCTCATCCATAACCAATACTCACATAACCTTCCATTCATATATTTACAAATCATCAACCACATAGGTTTCGTACATACCTTTGCCAACACTTAGTTAGCAAACACTTTTGCTACTCAATGCTTAATACCGCAATTTCGATCAATCTTCAATAATCATTCATTTTTCTCGCACACTTAGTGCCAATTTCTTAGCCGAAGCTTAAATATCATCCCACACTTCGTGCCTTTATATTAAACCGAATTTATCTCAGTATCGCACAGACAATGCCAATAAATAAAGCCGAAGCTTCCATTACTTCGCACACACAGTGCTATTCACCTCTGTTTCGATTCTAATTACGCACACTTAGTGCCACATTTCTCAATTCCACATATAGCATTTCTAATTCAATAATCACATATTCATTCATTTCATAGCACTTAGACATAAATATAACAACTCGTAATATATCCGAACTTACCTCGGACATCGAAGTAATAAAATGAGTCGATTAATCGAGCACTTTATCTTTGCCTCGATCTCGATCCAAATCCCTCATTTCTTGATCTATACATATCCAAATTTAGCTCATTCAATCACCAAATCATTCAATTTAGTCCAAACACACATATTTAGGGCATTTTACAAAATAGCCCTCACATTTTCACATTTCGACACTTTAGTCCCTATTTTATAAAATCACAAAATACACACAATTTCATTACACATATATCTAGCCAAATTTTCCTTATGTTCATACAAGCCCATATATTTCATTTATTTCACATTTTAATCCTTCAATTTACACTTTTCTCAATTTAGCCCAAAATAATCAAATTCATCAAAAATTCAAAGACAAAATATGTGAACCCAACATTAAAATTTCATATTTCACAAACTAACAACATAAAGCTCACATATTCATCAATGGCACTTCTCAAAATCATCATCAAATTCTAAAATTAAAACATGGGCTTGATAATATGCTAAGCAACAATCACAAAAATGTAAAAATATCAAAAACCGAAGCAAAAACATACCTTAATTAACCAAAATAAGTGTCGAACCCTAGCTTGCTCTTAAGCTATCTTTCTCTTCTAATTTCGGTAGTGGAAAACATGAAAAATGATGAACATTTGGTTTCTTTTAATTAATATTATCTTTATTTATCAAATACCATTTTTTAACCTTAATTTCAACATTAAAAATCCACTAATTTGGGTCCATCATTGTCCACTCACCTTATTCATGGTCTAATTGTATCATAAGGACCTCACATTTAATAAACAAACTCAAATAAGCACTTAAACAATTAATAGGCAACTTTTACATTTTATGCAATTAGGTCCTTTTATCAAATTGGACACTCTAACGATAAAATTTTCACATAGAATTTTCACACATGCTCAATCACATACTGTAAACACAGAAAATAATATTAAAATATTTTTCCAACCTCGAATTTGTGGTCCCAAAACCACTATTCCAACTTGGGTCTAAACTGGGCTGTTACATATCCAGACCTTAAGTCTATATTGGAAAACACCGTGGCTCCCTTCAATTGATCAAACAAATCATCGATTCTTGGCAACGGGTAATTATTCTTCATAGTTACCTTATTGAGGTGCCGATAATCTATAGATAACCTCATGGAACCATCTTTCTTCTTCACAAATAATACGGGAGCACCCTACGGAGAATAACTCGGTCTTGCGAAGCCTTTATCCGTCAACTCTTGTAACTGTGCTTTCAGTTCTTTTAGCTCGGTTGGAGCAATAGAAATGGGGGGCAGTACCAGGAGCTAACGCAATCCCAAATTCAATCTCTCTAACCGGAAGTAGCCCTGGCAATTCCTCTGGGAAAACATCTAGATACTCACATGCTATGGGAACTGATTCAATTCTTAACTCAGTCTCTTTAGCATTCATCACAAAGGCAAGATAAGCTTCGTATCTTCTTCTTACATATTTCTGAGCAGACATATGAGAAATCACTACAGGCAACTTGTCTTGTTCATCTGATTCAACACGAAGAATATCCCCATTTTCACATTTTAACTCAATAAATTTCCTCCCACAATTCACTATCACATCATGAGTAGCTAACCAATCCATCCCAAGGATGACATCGAATTCATCAAATGGAAATAACATGAGATTAGCCGGAAAATAATGACCCCTAATCATCAAAGGGCAACATTTGCATACTCTATCGACTAACACATATTTGCCTAGGGGATTTGACACTCTCACCACAAATTCAGTAGACTTTACAGGCATGTTCATGCTAGAGACTAATATCATGCAAATATTGATTGTGTCTGAGAATTTTAATATTTATATAATGAATGATCGAGCCTAGAAACTAACTATCACCACGATTGAGGCAAGCGCACCTATCGAACAATAGTATAGCTTAGTGGCAAGACCGGAATGTCGAACCCAAAGGAACCAAGAGTACTAGTAGTTACTATCTTTTTATTATTTAGCCTAAGTATTAAGAGAATTGATGTTTATCTAACTAATTACTAAACTAAGGATGCTAAGACAAAGAGAGTGAATTGGGAAAATACTTTTGGGAAAAACCAGTTGATTAAGACAATACCTAAGGAAGAATCCACCTAGACTTCACTTGTTATTTAACTCCGAACCAGACGATTTATTCACTTGACTTGATCCGTAGGATTCCCTAATTTATATTAATACCTCTTCCGAGGCTACTAACGTCTAACCCTAAGTTGATTAATTGAAATCTCTTTCTAATTAAAACCCATAGTGTTACATTAACTCGATCTATGGACTCCCATATTAGGTTTGACCCTAATCCGACAGATTTTCGTCATCCTATCTCTAGGGTTGCGATCAACTCCGCTTAATTATGCTAGATCTACTCTTAAACAGGGACTTTTGCTCCACTGCCTAAGATCATCAATACTTGAATCAATATCCTGAAATATTAAAATAAGAATTAAGAACACATAATTTAGAACAAATCAAGTATTTATCATATAGTTCAGAAAACAATAACAAGATCCGTCTTAGGTTTCATCCCCCTCAGGTATTTGAGAGGTTTAGTTCATAATTATAAAACAATACATCTCAGAAGAAAGTAAATAACAAAACATAAGAAAAACCCTAAAACCCCCTGAAGGAAATTGAAGGGAAGATCTTTTGTCTTGAGTGTGATTCTGGCTTCTGGGATGGATCAACTGGCTTTCTTGGAGTAATTCCCTGAGTTCAGCCCTCTCTGGCTTTGCCCCCGACCAAAAACGCTTTTTAAGTTATACTTAGGGCATTTATATAGGCTTCAGAATGTATTTCTTGGCCCACAAGTATCCCATTCTGAATGAAACTCATCTTGGTTAAAACAGGGACACGCCTGTGTGACACGCCCGTGGTCGACTCCCTTGACCGTGGTCGATCCTGTTCGCAACACACAGCCATGTAATCTGGCCGTGTACAATGTTCTAGGCTGTGTCCTGTTTGTTACTCGAAACACACGGCCGTGGGTCATAGTCCAGGCCATGTGAGTCTCTAAGATAAGCCCATTTTCTCCATTTTCGGCCCGTTTCTCGTTCCTTTCGACCTCTGATGCTCTCCTAAGTATAAAACATGAAATTAAAGGATTAGGAGCATCAAATTCCACAATTCAAAGGATAAATCATCCAAAAAAGCATGCTAAATAAGGGATTAAAATATGTATAAATTAAGGTTTATTAAATACCCCCACACTTAAGCATTTGCTTGTCCTCAAGCAAAATTCTCAATTCACAATTAAAATTAACTCCCCTTAATTCATAATCTTCATCAATAATGTTTCGTCATAATCCATAGGTAATTAATACATTGATAATTTAACCAGAAGGTTCCTAAAGATTCAAACAATCAAAGTCATAGTTTTTATAGTACGAAAAATAGGTGTTTCCCCTTACCTAAATAATTACCTTTAATTCAAAATTGACAAAAACTGACATTCTCACTAAAGGTTCACTCAAATCACTCAAAGTGTTTAAGGTTCAAAAATAAGCACTCAGAAGTCAAACATGAAAAGTTAATCCCATAGGCTTGCATGAAAATCAAATCTCCACCACTATAAAATGATATGATACACAAATCAAAAGGTCTTTTATGGGTTGTAACGGGGCTTGGGTTAAAGGTGTGGATAAAGGCTTGAATTAGAGGGTTAGTATCGAGACTGTATTGACAAATTACCTAACTAGAAAGTTAGACTAATACTGAATAATTACATCAATTGAAAACCTAATACTAATAACATGAGCTTCTTCTCAAATTATGAAATTAACTGCTTAAGCTCCAATAACAAAGAAGTAATAATGAATAGATTCCTAATAAATAATTTTTTTAAGAACAAATCATTAAGTACAATAATATAGAATTTGATAACTGAAATAAAAGAAATAGTTAAGTAACCGATCAAATCAAATCTCGATATAAGGGTAGTCAAGAGAGATGACGATAACAAATACAAAGTGGGTTTTGGGTTAATATTAATGGGTGAGTCAAGAATTGGGTTGTTAGTCTCAAAAGGTTCACTAGGGGTTAATTATGAAGGTAGGCTTTTTATGGAGTAAGTGGGTTAAAACCTAAGTGCCTTCATCATCTTACTATATCAAATCAAAGGTGTGGTCTCGACATGTATAATCGAAGCAAGTTCTAGAATAACAAATCAATGTTGACACACTCATAATCAATAAAGTGAGCACGAAAAATGTATGCTCCAAAAGGCTCAAGATCTCACAAAAATTATGGCTTTTGATGTCAACCTTGCAAATTTCAAACTTTAAGGTAATAATTAGATTCAGGTAGACAACCTATCAATTTTTAATTCTGAAAATAGACTCATCATGCTTGATTCTCTAGTCTCCTAAAGTTTAAATCATCACTGCACAATTAACTATGACTTAATCCGAAACATATCAATGAAAATCATAAATCAAAAGAAATTTCATTCTACTAGTAATATGAGAAAATTTACTTAAGAACAAGACATAATTCAGGGATTCTACTATAGTTGACTCCCCCACACTTAAGACGTACATTGTCCTTAATGTACAAAGATAGATAATGATTAGTAAGAAAGGCATAAGAGAGGGAGAGAGGTGAAACTTCCTGAATTATGGATGAAATCCTTGGAGGATGATCAATGATGGACATGATGACTCAGTATAGGTGAAGGTGGTGTGTTCGTTACTTGAATGGCACCGTGAACCTTTCTAAACTACAAAGTCATTAGTGAAATTTTAGGGAGTACTAGTTAATGAATGTTGTCAGAGTTAAACAGCCAGCGATAAAGGAAATTCAATTTTACTAATGAAAGTTTTAAAATAAGAAAAGTAAAAAGTTTAATTATAAAAGAAAATAAACTAAAATAAAATAAAAATAATAATAATAATAATAATAATAATAATAATAATAATAATAACAATAAAGAAATAATAAAGAAAATAAAAGGACTCAAAGGTCCTCGTCATCTGCTGCGTCGCGAGGTGGTAGAGGCGGCGATATGTGAAAGTGATGACAAATCTACTGAAGAGTCACCTCAATGCCGTCAAATCTTCGAGTGGTGTCGGTGAATTGCTGGGTACAGTACTGCTCGAACCGAGTGAGGCACTCGGAGATGTTAGATATTGAAGCGGCCGCATGAACTGGTCGGCATGGGGGTGTGGTGCCCAAGATGGCTCCTCATGCTGTGGTGGGACATCATCAGTAATGTCCTCTGGGTCATCCTGCTCGGTGGCTTGCACTAGCCAATACTGGGGAGGATCAAACCCACAGTGGCGCTCAATCATCCTCGTGTGGATCATTGTCTGGATGCCCTGTGGGGGCATCTGTCCTATCAGTGTGAGTGAGGAGGATTGAGCGGTGGTGTTGAGGAGCCCAAAATACCGAGCCAGACGTATGATGTAAGGACCCATGGAGATGACGCCTCTCCTATGCTGCTCCGTCTGATGTTGAATGGCGCGAGCTATAAAGTAGGCTAAGTCGAAGACGTGCCCGTTCGCCATGCACCATAGGAAGTAGGCATCGTGAGTGTTGACGACGCCGGTGCTCTCTTACCTACCTATCAATGTATGAGCTAAGATGGTGTGTAAGTACCTCAGGGATGGGGCGAGAGCTGTTGCCTTGGAGCGACTAGGGTCATAGGAGGCTGAAGCGGGGGCTATGTTATTCCAACATCTAGAAGGGGAATTATGGATGTGGCGATGGAGTGTCTCGAGATCATTTTCCACCATGAATTCGTCAGTGTAGAGCCCCAAGGCAACCCCGAACTGTGGGACACTCAGTTCACGTACAATGCCTCCGAGATGGAATTGGACTGTGCCGGGGTCATCGTGGTTTGTAATCACCGTATGGAGGTGGAATGTGGAACAGAGCTCCAAAGTGAGCTCTAGGTTTGTGGGCTCAATGATCTCGAAGAATTGCCCCCATGGGTCAGTTGTCAGGAGGGCCTAGACATCGTCGGCTAGTTGGACCTACTCCAAGGCGGTCCAATCAATGCGCCTCCCTATGCCAAGGGGTCGCGCGCGAAGTATCTGAAAAAGGTCCTCCTGGGATCCCAAAGGAAACTGTAAGAATGGGTGTCGTACTTTGGCAGATGCGCCTGTCGATGATGAACCGGGTCCTTTCATTTTTTCGAAACAGGGACTGCGATTTTCTTGCCTCGGGAAGACGACATTATGTTCCTGTAGAATAAAGAGTACTCAATGATTCAAGTATTATTGCCAGCCAAGAATGCAATTCCTAATAGTTCTAAATAGTTTCTTAAGTAAATCATCATGGAATGTTAAAACTATGAATAAATATCAGAATAGAATTAAACTAAGTAGAGCAAATACTAAAAAAATCATAAAAATCTAACTCATGAAATAAGAACAATGAAACAAATAATAAACTGAAAAATAATGAAAATGTTAAAGAAATAAGCAAACGATAGTGGAGAAGGGTGAACTGTGGAGATTGTTGAGGGAAGTGGCGCGGTTAAGGCGGTGGTCAGAGCACGGGCATGGTGGTGGCGCGCGGGCGTGTTGTACGCATACGGGCATGGTCTGGTGTGCGTGAAGAGGAGGAAGGGAAAAAATAGAGAAGGGAATGAGGAAAAAGGGAGAGGAGACAGGATGAGGGGGGTGTTGATGTTGGTGGCCGGACTTAGTAGGGGGCAAAAGGAAAATGGCTAGGGTTTGGGGAAACTAATTTGAGGAAAAAGATGATGAATAGTAAGGGGTTTATATAGAAATAAGGGCACACGGGCGTGTCACACGCCCGTGTGGATCATTTTTAGCCCGTGTGTTTCGAGAATTTTGAGTTTAAGCGCGTCTGAGTTGTGTCCCACACCCGTGTTACCTGGGCGTGTTGGCTCACACAGCCGTATCGCATGGTCGTGCGCTACTTTGTTCGATTCTCCCACACCCGTGTAACCGTTAGCACGCCCGTGTTGATTTAGTCAGTGTCGACCACGCCCTATATGTAACACCCCAAACCCGGCCCAAACATTACGACCGAATTTGGTATGTCACAGAGAAAACCATTTTGAAAATCCCTTTAGCCGATTTGAGTTTTGATGAAAACATCTTCATTTTCAGTTATCTTGCTAAAACCATACTTAGTTTGTTTTAAAAATATTTATTAAGTCAAGTTGTTACAGGTTTCAAATGTACCCGATGGCACTTTAAAACATTTTGCGTTTGATTTGAGAAAACATGTGTACCAATTTTAATGTTATTAAATAGTTTAAACAAAATATTCAAAACATGTAAAGATAATAAAAATAATCCTAGGAGGCCTTATTACAACTTGATTAAAACAAAACCAATAATAAAGTATAATAACTAAAATTTAAGTCCATTAAATTCAAATCCCACTGCATGGCCACCTCGAGTCCAACCGGCTCCTCATCCGCCATCTACGAGTCACCTGAAAAATGTTAAAGGAGAAGGTGAGTCACTAAGACTCAATGTGTAACCATTCCCCAATTTAGTGCAACAATCATACACAATTTATAACAAATTAACATGCACTAAATCATGCACCCAACCTAGCCATCCAAACACCTTTCTCTACCCCATGTGGTGCCAAACCACTGGTGACTTAAAGTCACGAAATCCGTCATATTGTGGTGCCAAACCACTGGTGGTGCCAAACCACTGGTGACTCGAAGTCACAAATCAAATGATGGGGCCAATCCATCGTGTGATACCAAATCACCGGCGCCAATCCCATGATGTAAATCGTAGGGGCCAACCCACTTTGTGGTGCTAAGCCACCGACGAGACGCTATGAGGTGCCAAACCTCCGAGGTGCCAAACCTCCGTGACCGTAGTCACAATGTGGTACCAAACCACTCGTGCCCGCTGACACGAATATCACTGCCCCCTCCTCTCATCAACCCACATTAGTCCATGATATATATATATAACAGAATTCATGCCAACATGTACTTAAATCGCATATACCAAATATGCCATGCTTTCCAAAAGCATCAAATAGTAAACTCATACGAACAGAGTCTTACCTGAATCATCGCTTATATCGTTATGGTATTAAATCCAAAGCTACATAAACCAGATTTAGCATACACAAACATTTAGCACAGTTAATCAATCATAAAGTGTGTATGTACACACCTGATTCTAACGCTAACTCTAAACCCCCAAAGAGTCAATCGGCCACCCTTGCTTTCTTGTCCCTATATTCGGCCAACCACAAGGTTAGTGCCATGGCCTATTCGGCCAAACCAAAACAATTGAAAAGGGTTCCTTGTGAACCCGAAACCTTACCCAAAACGTCTTTGGATACTAGCCACCACCCTCAAAGTGATTCTGCTTCCCTAAATCGGCAATCATTAAGTTAATAGCCTTCGGCTTAATCAAATACCAAATAAAAATAGATCCTTACCACCTTACCCCAAAACCGATTGATCAGAGATGATGGACTCACTTGCTCGCTTCCAAATCCCGAAGGCCCTATGACAAATCGGTTTCAACATGTGATTAGCACCCTTAACAACAATTGCCGAAAACCCAAAGAGATCAACACCACTCCTGATATTCGGCCAAGGTGAAACTAATAGGAGAGGGGAAGTTTCGGCAACAAGAGGAGAAGATACGGCTAGAGTCTTGAAGGTAGAAACAAAAGAAATGTGATTCAAGGAGAAAAGAGAAATCGGCAATGGGAGATTGGAAATGGAAGAGGGATGGTTCGGCTAAGAACAAAAGAAAAAGAAGCAACCAAAATAAGGTTTAGGGATTCAAGAGAACATTCGGCTACTAGCAAAATTTATGAGAAACAAGTGCTAATTTTTGGCAAGTATAGGTTGCTTGGGGTTTTTGGTTTCAAGGAAGAAAAATGAGAGAACTTAGTTTGCAAAATTCGGTTAGGTGCACTAGACTAAAGTTGACCGAAAAACACCAAAACGCATTCGGCACTCCCCACTTATTCACCTACCAAAAATGGCCATTTCCCCCATGAAGACTCCAACATTCGGCCACCACCCAAAATCACTCCCAACCACTAATTCAAACAACTTTGAACAAGTCAAATTCCTTAATTTCCTCTCAACACCATCCTTTCAAACCAATTCAAATTAAATAAAATAAAACCCACCTTTTAATCCATTATCACCTCTTCCAAATAAAATACGAAATAAACTAATATTTATCCCCCACATGACCGAATTTGACTTCAAAAAGAGACCCATATCCAGCCACTTTATCCCCATTTAATCTCCTATATAAAAAAAAACAATATTGTCTTTTATCCTATCCTTCAGCCACCTCTTCCAATAAATAATAAAACTAATAAAAATATTGTTTATCCCACACTTTCTGCCGAATTTAAAAACCAAGCTTATCCTTATCTTCCAATTGCCCATGTGCCGTCCAATTCTCATCTTCTCTCTTGCGCCAAAGATTGAAAATAAAAACCCCAATTGCAGCTCCTTGGTTCGAACCTAGAACCTCACTGCCATGACCCTCTCTATAGCGCCCTTAGCCACTCAGCCAAGGCGTCTTTTGTGACTTAAATTTGGCACAAATTCTTTTAAGAGCTCCTTCGTTAGCTTCCCCTTGCCCAACGCCAAAAGCTAATAAAAATAAAAACACGCCTACTGCTGCCCGCGTCGCTCGAACCCGAGACCTGCTCCAGGCGTCACTTCTAGGCCCTTAAGTGGCGCATGGAAGCCACTTTACCAAGGCTTGTGTTATGTCCAAAAGCGCCTATAACTTCTCTTAAGACCTCCCTGGCCCAGCTTCCCTTCCTAACGCAAGAAGGAAAAATAAAATACTCCCATGCCATCCTCAAGACTCGAACTCCAGACCCTTGTTGGCGTCATTCCCAGGCCTTAAGTGGCGTCCTTAAGCCACTTTACCAAGCCCCCTTTCGTGACCCAAAACGCCCACAAATTATTCTTAAGGCCTCCTCAGCCTAATTTCCTCTTTTTACACTTAAATCCAAAATTTTTCCAAAGCTTTCACCCTCATGCTAAAGTTCTCAAAAACTCCTAAAATATATCCCAACACACTTAAAGCCTACTAATACTTGAGTTATGCTCCAAATGCATAACCCCTAATCTAGGATGTTACACTATAGGCATAGGCGTGTCTCACGCCCATGTTGTTTACTCAGTATCGACCACGGCTGTATCACACGGCCGTGGCCCCTTTAATTACAGCCCGTGTCGTTTACTCAGTTTTGGCCACGGCCTCATCGCACGGCCGTGGTGTTTTATCGTAGCCCGTGTTGGGAGAATTTTTCTCTTCCTTGGCCCACACGGTCTCCGCTACGCCCATATGATTCCTCGTGGTGTCCACACGGCCATGGCCACGCCCGTGTTCTAGGCCGTGTGGGAAGGAAATCTTGCACTTATGAAATTAGTTAGTTCTTAGTTAGATGCTAAAACCAAAAATATGAATGTTGATGAGGTTAGTGCTCGGGTTGCCTCCTGAGAAGCGCTCGTTTAAAGTCTTAAGCTAGACTTACCCTATTTTCATTTGTAACACCCTAAACTTGGCCTAAACGTTATGGCCGGATCTAGCATGTCACATCAAAAGGTAGTTGAAAAGCTAAGCGATCGTTAAGAACGTTGCATCTCTTTTTGAAACTCCGAGTTTCATAAAACAAGGTTTGCTTAAAGTGTATTCTTGGTAAGATGTTATTATTATTTTCGAAGAAACTTGTTTATCACAGAAATCTAACTTAATGAATTACGAAAACGTGCTTTTTTGAAGAACGAATATTAATGATTTAAGAAACCCAGTTTTTAAACACTTAAACGTTTAGTAAATGCCGAAATGAAAGTTTAAAAACTAAAATAATTCTAATGGCCTTATTACAAAACAATAACCCAAATTAAATAACCTTAAAAATAAGATAAAAACCAGATTTACTGAGTTTCATGAGGAACAACTCTGATGTATGGCCACCACCGAGTTCTCCGCAGCTCCCAAATCCTCTATCACTGGGGATTACCTGCAAGGTTATGGGAAAAAGAGGTGAGTTACAAGAACTCAGTGTGTAATCCCATTTTCAATCCACATCATAGTCGGGCCTAAGCCCATGCAAGATGTCGGTTTGGGCATCTGACCCCAAAATCATGGTAATGCAAATAGAGAATGCAGCCCACCCCAATCCAACCCTACACTCCACCCGTACTAGCCCTACACTCCATGTAGGGACCAAGTCAACCCACCCAACCCTACACTCCAAGAATGCAGCCCACCGCCAGATAAATGCAAACAAAGTCGCGATGCATATATGTGGTCGAGCCACTAAATTCGATATAACGTGGCATAGCCACCAATCTGATATTTCCTCCATAAATATAACCCAACCCAATGCAACATGTCATGGCATAATATTTCAGTGTATGCAATAATGTATCATCATGGCAATTAATTTGTTTTCACACAAACCAACTAAATTTCCTCCCAAGGGTATAACAGTAATTTTGGCAAACGAGGGCGTTTCAGTAATTTACCCACCAAGGGTATTTCAGTAATTTACCCATTAAGGGTATTTCAAAAATTTAATCGTCTAACTGTCTTTCCGGAGGCCTATTGTCGCCTCGAGCGTCATGGGACCCCTTTCTGGGTCTCTACAATACAATTGGGCCTGAAATCCATTTCAGGCCCTAATGGGCCCACACGCTCGTGTAGCCCATTACGCATGGTTTCGGTCTCAGTTTTACAGTTTTTGCAACCGCATCTATCATTCGGTCATTTTCTATCAATTTTGCCCATGTGGGCCCGTTAGCCCATTGGGCCCATTTAGCCCGTTTCGGCTCGATCAGGCCCATTATAGCCTCAATTTCGCGTGAGTGCTCGTGACACTCTCAACGATCTATTGCCATCATTCGTGTCTCAATTTAACACCACGAGCTTTCGCGTGCTCGAGTGGTCACGGTTGTCAGTTTTCTAGCTTTTCGGCTTTTGGCCGTTTCACAAAACATCACATGCATTCATCAAGGTGGGTGTGAGATTACACACCTGATCACGTAGAGTACTATACACTCACGATCGTTGTCACCTATACCAAACATAACACACAATTAACTCTATAACAAAAGAAATGAAAGATCTTAAATACGAATACCCAGCTATGCGATTTACTAACACTTGCCTTCACTAGAGCGATCAACCGCGATTTGCCTAACTAAACCAGATGCCGACGCCCTTCCACAACCCGGCGGAAAGTCTCAAACCACCGACACCCTACGCCGCTTAAACTTGGGAGCAAGGGCTACAAATCAATTTCCATTAGGCACTCTTCCTGATCCCCCCTCAGACTGGCTAGCACTCGCCTCCATGAAGAACTCTTGATTGACGAAATCAGGATTACGAAAGAGACAAGAAGAACACACCATTACCAAAAGAAACCGAATGGAATCCAAGTTATAGACAAAGAGAGAACTACAACTTATGGATTGCCACACTCCTTGCAGAACCGTCGATGGAGAGAAAAGAAGCTAGTGGCCACACAAGGGTAAAGAGAATATGTATTCGACTATGGAGAAAGACAAGGAAAGGAGATGAGAGGAAAAGAAGAAAAAGAATAAATGGCTAAGAAAAGATGGGTAAAAAGAGTTTCGGCCTACTAGAATGGTACAACAAGAAAAACCCGAGAGGAAGAGAGGAGACTGTGATTCGGCTTTAGCTAAACAAAGAGAGGGGAGAAGAAAATAAGTGGAAAGAAAATGTTGCAGTCGTCCAAAAGAAGAACCGAAGGATGAAGGAATTTGGCAGCAAAATACTAATGGAAAGAAAAAGAGTAGTCAAGAGAAGACTAAGAATTCGGTAAAGGAGAAATGAGTAGAAACGACTTGAGATGCTAGCAAGTAAACCAAAATGCAAAATCCCTTGTAAAAAAAACTAGAGGACTTTCGGCACTCTCACACTAACACCCACTGAACAGAAAATGCAATTCCCCCCAAAAATGCCAACCTTTGGCCGAATTTCCCTAATCAACTTCCCCACATTCGGCCAACTCTTCCCCACACCCCCACTCCTTGATTTTCTTCACTTTTCCCTCCTAACTTTGCTCTCCATCATCCGTTTGAATTCACCCAACAACCTTGACCAATTCAAACACTTTTCCATCAGTGTTTGATTCCAACACAACCTCTTCTCCTCTCTTGAGCAAAATAATTTCACTTTGCATATAAGGGGTTTCTAACCCAAGCCCCATTGTACCATAATGCACGCCACTTGCCATCCTGCCACATGCTCATCCTGTGTCTCCTAAATGCACCTAATTATTCTTAAGCCCTACTGCCATCAGCCCTATCCACTAAAGGGCCAAAATCTAAAATTTTTCCCATGGCCTAACTTGAACCCGGGACTTCATAGTACCCTCTAAACACTCCAAAATCACACACCTAATAGGTCAAATCTTGCATTATTGCCGTTCTCCTGTTCTCAAAAATTTTAAAGCTCCTACGCCCAAGGCCCAATGGGCCCAATCCTACTAGGCCCAATTTCGGGGCGTTACATCATTTCTATATGAAGGTTCACGGAGCTGAAGCTCCTCTCTCATATCCCTAAAATCTTCACTATTATAAATTTTTAGTCACTGACCGTTTACCTTGAAAGTGCCATAAGTCGGATGAGTTACCTCAATTGTGTCATAGGGGAAAATAGTTTTGATTACGAATGGACCTGACCATCTTGATTTCAGCTTTCCAGGGAATAATTTGAGTCTTGAATTATAAAGTAACACGAGATCTCCAACTTCAAATTATTTTGGTCGCTTTAGACGATCATCATGGCGTCGTTTTGTTGCTTCTTTGTATAATCGTGAGCTCTCGTAGGCATTTGCTCGCCACTCATCAAGCTCGTTCAACTGCATCAATCTTTTCTCGCCTGCAAGTTTAAGATCGTAGTTTAAGAATTTTTATAGCCCAAAATGCTTTATGTTCGAGTTCAAATGGTAAATGACAGCTCTTCCCGTAAACAAGTTTGTATGGGGAGGTTCCTATGGGAGTTTTAAAGGCGGTCCTATAGGCCCATAAAGCGTCGTCTACTTTTGATGCCCAATCTTTCTTGTTTTATTATACAGTTTTCTCTAGGATACATTTAAGTTCTCTATTGGATACTTCGACTTGTCCACTGGTTTGAGGATGATAAGGTGTAGCTGTTCTGTGGTGTACTCCATATTTCTTTAAGATTTTCTCGAATTGGGTGTTACAAAAATGGGTACCCCTATCACTAATAATTGCTCTAGGTGTTCCAAATCGAGAGAAAAGTTTCTTAAGAGATCACACTACCATTCTTGCATCATTGGTGGGTAAAGCTTGAGCTTCCACCCATTTTGACATGTAATCAACCGCTACGAGGATGTATTTATTCCCAAATTAGATAGGGAATGGACCTATAAAATCGATACCCCATACATCAAATATTTCACATGATAGCATATCTGTTCGAGGCATTTCATCGCGTTTAGAGATATTACCTGTTCTGTGACATTTATCACATGAATTAACATACATGTTGGCGTCCTTGAACAGAGTGGGCCAATAAAAACCTGATTCGAGTGTTTTATGTGCTATTTTCGTCCCACTGTAATGTCCTCCTGTGGGTCCTGAATGGCAATGTTCTAGGATTTTGCTTGCTTCTTCCTTTGCGACACATCTCCGAATTACTTGATCTGCACATATACGAAAAAGAAAAGGGTCCTCCCAAAAATAGTTTTTCACATCAGTAAAGAATCGCTTATTTTTCTGATGTGTCAACCCTTTTGGTAATACGTTAGCAGCTAAATAATTTGTGATTCTGCAAACCAAGGTACCTCAGCGTCGGATATAGCCAATAGTTGTTCTTCTGGAAACGAGTCATTAATCTCACTGTCATCAAGTTCTTTAAGATGTGGATTTTCAAGTATAGAAAGATGGTCTGCTGCCAGGTTTTCAGCTCCATTCTTATCCTGAATCTCCAAGTCAAATTCCTGTAAAAGTAGAATCCATCTTATGAGTCTAGGTTTTGCATCATATTTAGTTAAAAGATAGAGAAGGGCTGAATGGTCAGTGTAAACAACGACTTTATATAATATTAAATATTGTCTAAATTTATCAAATGCAAAGACCACAGCTAGCAATTCTTTTTCTATGGTGGTGTAATTCTCTTGCGCGGCTGTCAGTGTCTTGCTAGCATAATAAATTAGTTGGAAATGCTTGTCTCTTAGCTGACCTAAAACTGCACCTACTGCAAAATCACTCGCATCACACATTAGTTCAAAGGGTAAATTCCAATCAGGTGCAATAATAATTGGGGCATTTGTTAATTTAGACTTTAGAGTATTAAATGCATCTAAACATTCCTGATCAAAATTGAAAGGTACATCTTTTTTCTAGTAATTTCGTCAAAGGCTTAGCTATTTTAGAAAAATCCTTAATAAATCTTCTATAAAAATCGGCATGTCCTAAAAAACTTCTAATAGCCTTAATTGAACTGGGAGGAGGTAAATTTGCTATGGTTTCAATTTTTGCTTTATCAGCCTCAATCCCTTTACTAGAAATTTTATGACCTAACACAATCCCTTCTCGAACCATGAAGTGACACTTTTCCCAATTAAGCACAAGGTTCGTTTCCTCACATCTCATTAAGACTCGTTTTAAATTTTTAAGGCAAAGGTGGAAAGAAATGCCGAATACTGAAAAATCATCCATAAATACCTCCATGATATCTTCCACAAGTTCTTCAAAGATGGCTAGCATGCAGCGTTGAAAAGTGGCAGGAGCATTACATAATCCAGAAGGCATTCTTCGATAAGCAAACGTACCGTATGGACATGTGAATGTTGTATTTTCTTGATCTTCAGGAGCTATGGGGATTTGGAAGTAGCCAGAGAGCCCGTCTAGGAAGCAGTAGTACATATGTCCAGATAATCTTTCTAGCATTTGATCAATGAAGGGTAAAGGAAAGTGGTCTTTTCTTGTGGCATCATTCAATTTCCTATAGTCGATGCAAACTCTCCAACCTGTGATTGTTCTTGTTGGAATTAATTCATTCTTTTCATTAGCTATGACAGTCATGCCTCCTTTCTTTGGAATAACCTTCACAGGACTTACCCAAGAACTCTCAGAAATAGGATAAATAATTCCAGCATCTAGAAGTTTAATTACCTCAGTTTTGACAACTTCCTTCATATTGGGATTTAATCGTCTTTGAGGTTGCACACATGGTTTATATTCATCTTCCATTAAGATTTTGTGGGTGCAAAACGATGGGCTTATCCCTTTTATGTCAGAGATTTTCCAGTGCTATGGCTCTTTTATGCTCCTTTAACACCTGTAGTAACTCTTCTTTCTCATTGGGTTCTAGGTCTGAAGAAATAATTAACGGTAGTGTAGAATTGCTCCCAAGGAATGCGTACTCTAAGTGTGTTGGTAACTGTTTCAATTCCAATTTGGGGGGTTCTTCAATAGAGGGCCTTTGTTTAGATTCATCGTTTATTTTAATGCCCTCATACTCTTTTTATCTTAGGGGGAGCTATTAGGATGCTATTAGAATTTATTTCGATTTTTGTCTCCCCCATCTTATTGGCATCATCATCTACCTCCTCACCTTGAACAAGACACAATTCCAACGTGTCGTTATGTATTATTTCCTGAAAAGAATCATGAATAAAATGATCAATAAAGTCAATAAAATAACAGGAATCATCTTGCTCTTTAGAGTATCGCATAGCATCATAAATTTTAAAGATAACCTTCTCATCACCTACCCTGAGCGCAAGCTTACCATTACCTACATCAATATTAGCCCTAGCCGTGGCTAAAAATGGCCGTCCTAAAATTAAAGGTACTTCAACATCCTCATCCATATCGAGCACAACAAAGTCAACAGGGAATATGAATTTATCAACTTTAACTAAAACGTCTTCAATAATTCCCCTAGGGTATTTAATAGATCTATCGTCTAGTTGGATACTCATCCTAGTGGGTTTCGGTTCCCCAAGACCGAGGTACTTGAACATTTTATAAGGCATTAAATTAATACTGGCACCTAAGTCAGCTAATGCCTTCTCAATATTTAAACTACCAATTAACCAAGGAATAGTAAAACTTCCTGGATCTTTTAATTTGGTTGGCAACTTATTCTGGAGAATAGCTGAGCATTCCTCGTTAAGCTCCACGGTTGACAGTTCTTCAAGCTTCCTTTTATTCGTTAAGAGCTCCTTTAGAAATTTTGCGTATGGAGGCATCTGCGAAATAGCCTGAACAAAAGGTAAGTTAATATGTAATTGTTTAAAGAGTTCAAGAAACTTACCAAATTGTGCGTCCATACGGTCTTTCTTCAACTGTGTTGGATATGGAATTGGTGGTTCTTTAAATGCCGGTGTTACATTCTTGTTTACTTCCTCTTCTTTTTCTTTAGTAATTTCTTTTGGCATCTTTCTTTCAGTTTCAACCAACTCCTTTCCACTCCTTAGTGTAACTACTTTCGCATGCTCTTCTGAATTAGGTGAATTACCTGGTTGCTTTTCGGAAACTAACTTGATTAGCTTTCCAAATTTATTCTCAATCCTTTGAAGTGATTCTTGTTGAGTTTTCAACGCCGTTTCGGTATTCTGGAAATGAGTTTCTGATGTCGAGATAAAATTTTCCAACATCTCCTCAAGGTTCGGTTTCTTTTCCCGTGGGTAGGGCTGTTGTTGAAAGCCTGGAGGGGGTTGTTGTCTCTGATTTCCTTGACCTCCCCATGAAAAATTGGGATGATTCCTCCAACCTGCATTGTATGTGTTACTATAAGGATTATTTTGAGGTCGAGGATTGTTACCCATATAGTGAAGTTGCTTGTTTTCAACGCTCGGGTTGTAGGGTGGGTATTTTATATTGTTCGACCCTCCTCCATTTGTATCGCACTGCATCACTGGATGTACCTGCGAAGAACCACACAAACCATCAATTTTCTTACTTAAGAGTTCTACCTGATTTGATAGCATGGTTACTGTGTCGTGGTTGAAAACTCCGGCGGCTTTTGTTGGCTTTGTCCTCATAACTTGCCACTGATAATTATTCAGTGACATCTCTTCAATGAATTCATAAGCAGCCTCAGGTGTTTTATTGTTTAGTGTACCACCGGCGGATGCATCAATAAGCTGCCTAGTTGAGGGGTTCACACCGTTATAAAAGGTTTGAACCTGTAGCCATAATGGTAACCCATGATGAGGGCACCTTCTCAATAAATCCTTATATCTCTCCCATGCATCGTAAAGTGTCTCTAAATCCATCTGCACAAAAGAAGAGATATCATTCCTCAATTTAGCCGTTTTTGTTGGCGAAAATTATTTTAATAACATTTTTTCGGTCATTTGTTCCCATGTAGTGATTGATCCTCGTGAAAGAGAATTCAACCACTGTTTGGCTTTATTCCTTAAAGAAAAGGGAAATAACCGAAGGCAAATGGCATCATCAGAAACACCATTAATTTTAAACGTATCGCATAATTCCAAAAAGTTCGCTAAGTGTGTGTTAGGGTTCTCATCCTGCAAACCATCAAACTGAACAAATTGTTGAATCATCTGTATAGTGTTAGGTTTCAGTTCAAAATTTCGCAGCGATGATGTGGTCTAACAATACTTGATTCAGTTCCTGTTAAATTCGGTTTAGCATAATCATACATAGTTCGAGGAGCATGATTTTTGACCACCACCGGAGGAAGTGGATTATTCTTGGGATCAGCCATCTCTTCGGTGTTATTAGTACCGTTCTCTTGCTTTTCTTGTGTGTATTATAGGCTTCGCCTAATTTCTCTTCGGTTTCTGCGAACGGTTCCTTCTATATCACTATCGTAAAGTAGAGGTCCTGTCGGGTTTCTTCTAGTCATAATCTAGAGTACCTGCTAGAAGCAAGGAAAAACAAAAATTAGCAAAGTAGAAATAAAAATAAAAAGTTAATTGCAAAAATAAGAATGGCTAAAGTAATAAAAATCAAGTGTTCCTAATATCTTAGTTCCCCGGCAACGGCGCCAAAAACTTGATCGTGTCTGAGAGTTTTAATATTTATATAATGAATGATCGAGCCTAGAAACTAACTATAACCACGATTGAGGCAAGCGCACCTATCAAACAGTAGTATATCTTAGTGGCAAGACCGGAATGTCGAACCCAAAGGAACCAAGAGTACTAGTAGTTACTATCTTTTTATTATTTAGCCTAAGTATTAAGAGAATTCATGTTTATCTAACTAATTACTAAACTAAGGATGCTAAGACAAAGAGAGTGAATTGGGAAAATACTTTTGGGAAAAACCAGTTGATTAAGACAATACCCTAGGAAGAATCCACCTAGACTTCACTTGTTATTTAACTCCAACTGCATTTACGATTTATTCACTTGACTTGATCCGTAGGATTCCTAATTTATATTAATACCTCTTTCGAGGCTACTAACGTCTAACCCTAGGTTGATTAATTGAAATCTCTTTCTAATTAAAACCCTTAGTGTTGCATTAACTCGATCTATGGACTCCCATATTAGGTTTGACCCTAATCCGGCAGATTTTCGTCATCCTATCTCTAGGGTTGCGATCAACTCCGCTTAATTATGCTAGATCTACTCTTAAATAGGGACTTTTGCTCTACTGCCTAAGCACATCAATACTTGAATAAATATCCTGAAATATTAAAACAAGAATTAAGAACACATAATTAAGAACAAATCAAGTATTTATCATATAGTTCAGAAAACAATAACAAGATCCGTCTTAGGTTTCATCCACCTCAGGTATTTAAGGGGTTTAGTTCATAATTATAAAAGAATACATCTCAGAAGAAAGTAAATAACAAAACATAAGAAAAACCCTAAAACCCCCTGAAGGAAATTGAAGGGAAGATCTTCCGTCTTGAGTGTGATTCCGGCTTTTGAGATGGATCAACTGGCTTTCTTGGAGTAATTCCTTGAGTTCAGCCCTCTCTGGCTTCGCCCCCGACCAAAGACGCTTTTTAGGTTATACTTAGGGCGTTTATATAGGCTTCGGAATGTCTTTCTTGGACCACAAGTATCCCATTCCGAATGAAACTCATATTGGTTAAAACAGGGACACGCCCGTGTGACACGCCCGTGGTCGACTCCCTTGGCCGTGATCGATCCTGTTCGCCACACACGACCGTTTAATTTGGCCGTGTATGATGTTCTAGGCCGTGTCCCAGTTGTTACTCGAAACACACGGCTGTGGGTCATAGTCCAGGCCGTGTGAGTCTCTAAGATAAGCCCATTTTCTCCATTTTCGGCCCGTTTCTCATTCCTTTTAACCTCTGATGCTCTCCTAAGTATAAAACATGAAATTAAAGGATTAGGAGCATCAAATTCCACAATTTAAAGGACAAATCATCCAAAAAAGCATGCTAAATATGGGATTAAAATATGTATAAATTACGGTTTATCAAATATACGAGTGGGTAGATCCCGGATCAATCAAAGCTATAACTTGAGTATCATAAAGAGAAAATGTACCCGTGATTACATCGGGGGAGGACGCCTCTTCTCGAGCGCGGATAGCACAAGTCCTCGCAGGCCCTCTGCCCTCAGATCTTGCAGTCTACTCCCTAGGTGTATTCTTACTACTCATTTCATTTCCCTGGTTTCTTTGTGGCCTTCCTCTAGCAGTACTTCCAGGTCTTGCACTCTGAGGTTTCTCTTTCTCTCTCACCTCGGGGCAATCTTTGATAAAATGGTCTAGGGATCCACACTTGAAATAAGATTTCTTGTTTACTCGACACTCCCCAGGATGACGTCTGCCACACTGTGGACATTTTGGTCTACTTGGTCGAGCGTTGCCAACACTAGCAACCGAAGTGGTCTGAGCTTTAGATCCCGAGTACTGTTTACCCTTACTTATATTTGAAAACCCAGCCGAAGTGGTCAATCGGGTAGTAAACTCTCTTGATTTCTTGGATGAGGATTGAAATAATTTGCCCAACTGTCTCTTCCTTGAGTCACGAGACTCAATTTCAGCTCTTCTTTTCTCTTTGACCAATTCTTCGGCCTTACAGGCTCTATCCGCTAACACAACAAATTCTTTTAGTTCTAGGACACCAACAAATAAATGGACATCCTCATTTAGCCCGTCCTCAAACCTTTTGCACATAATGGCTTCTGTCGATATGCACTCCCGAGCGTATTTACTAAGTCTTACAAACTCACGCTCATATTCAATCACCGTCATTCGACCTTGCTTTAGCTCCAAGAATTCTTTTCTTTTCTGGTCAACAAACCTTTGACGAATATACTTCTTTTGGAACTCTTCTTGGAAGAATTCCTAGTTAACTTTCTCCCTTTGTACAACCGACACAAGGGTGTTCCACCACTGATAAGCCGAATCTCTCAAGAGAGATACCACACACTTCATGCACTCTTCAGGTGTGCATGACAACTCATCGAATACCCTGATGGTATTCTCAAGCCAGAATTCTGCCCTCTCCGGATCATCATCTTTACTAGCTCAAAATTCCTCAGCTCCTTGTTTTCGGATTCTATCAAAAGGAGGCTTTTCTCTTCTTACTACCTCTACCACTTGGGGAGTTACAGGAGTAGGCTGAGAAATAGGTGGGGGTGGAGGGGGTTGAGCATTAGGATTTTCTCGAATAAACTCGGTATACCAATTGCTCATCATATGAAGAAAGGCTTCTCGAGCCTCTTCTCCCTGACCCAAAGTCTCGGGTCTACTTTCTACTGGCGCCGTCCCTTGCGCGGGAGCCGACGCATTACTTGCAGCATCATCGGCCGCAGCTCAATCGTGATCCATTTACTATATAAAAACACCATTTAAACCGTCAGGAGTCATCACACTATCATTATGCAAATACTCATACGTATGGCATGTATAGCTAGACTAATACTTACGCTACGTTAGTCCGACAGGATATTTAGTCCACATTATTTGTAGCCAGTGCACTGTACCTGGAGTACCGAGGGGAATGGCGATTTATCACATTTTTACCGGTAGAATTTTCTACATATTGTTATAGGTGGTTTTAACCACAACGGGCTTAAGCCCATAATGTTTTGGAGTTTGGGTGATGGGTCTTGAGGAACTCGTGTAGCAGATGGTATGGGTAGGAACCATTTTTCATTGCATCATACTCACGACATATTCGAATGTTATTGATTTATGATATGTGTTGTATTATGTTGTATTGAATGGTATCGAAATTAATGATTGTTACTCGAATGAATGATGTCCCATGCTCATACACCATTTGACATCAATTTGATAGTGGCTATGTAATGATATGAAATTCCTATGATGGCTCTGTTTTCTTCTGTTAAAGCTAATATGTTTCACTATATTCGATTTTTATGTTTGTTTAAATAATTGTTCGACTTACACTGAGCTTTTCATAAGCTCACCCCTAATAGTGTTTAACTTTTCAGGTAAACCTCAAAATTAGGACTGGACTCGGAATTTGGAGAATCACCTTGGACCTCAGACTATTTTTAATAAGGTATTAATCACTCTCTATTGGTTTTGGTTTGTAATTTTTAATGACTTCTGGTCTGTGGCTTGGTAACTTTTCTTCTGAGATTTTTGCATTCATGGATTACTCAAGCATAATAACTGGATAATACATGATATCAGGCTTAAGTAAAATTTGATATTGTTCCCTAGTTTTCGCTACATTGCAAAGGAACCATTTTTGAAAAACAAATCGATAAGGCAACTAAGTTTCAAAAATGACTTGAAAAATGATTTTTTCGCTGCATTTGTTTAACATGAGTTTTTTTTAAAGAAGAGCGACAAGCAAACAGTTTTTCTAAAACAACACTACCAAAAATAAAATGAATCATAAGTATACACGACCTAATGAATGAATTCTTTTAAGCTAACTCAAAGTACAACTACGATTTTCTCTAAAATGAGTTTATTGAAGGTCTTCAAAAGTAACGTAAGTTAGCTTAGCCATTTCGGTGGCTATTGTAGCCTTCTCAGTCTAGCCACAACGTCTAGGCCGGGTTTGGGAGGTTACATGTCGTGCTTGATTTGTGACAAAGCCAATTGTCAACGTGTCATAATGTTCTATTGATGCTGAGGTTAAAGCCTTTGTTGTGTTGATAGAGCTTGTCCTTCACCAGCTATGACGAGTGTTTGTTATTTTTCCCCCTGAATTCTATGGTTCCATTTATTGAATGAATTAATTAATTTATCTTTTAAAAAAAAAAGAAAAACAAATTGTTTTGAGGTTGTTTGCTGGAAATTAGTTTATAAGAACACAAAGAACACCTAAAATGCTCAAATGTAATACCAAATGGTAAGTGTGATTGTGGAAGAAGGATCGTAGTTTGTCCAAGTCGTAGATTTGACTTAGGGCTCTAGACGTGTGAGATATAACCTGGATTTTGAAACAACCTGAAACAAAAATGAATCCAAGTTAGATAAAAAAAAATTGAAGAAAAACAATTGGAATAAATAAACTAAGATAAGTAAAATAGAACAATAGAACAATAAAGAAGAAAATAAGGAAGGTAGATGGAAAATATGGAACATGGCGTGTAGAAGTCCTAAGGAGCCTTGGAAATAAGAAGAATCCACAACCCCTTTCAAGCGGCTCTAATTTCCCCTCCAAGAAAGAAAACTTGGCAAGAAAAAGTTTGAAAATAATCCCCACAATCTGAAAATATTGTTAAAACTCTTCTAAAAGAAAACTCAAGAAAAATTCTTAAAAAAAGAAAAACTCAAACAGAAGTTGAAAAATAATAAATTGAATGAATTATGAACAATGAAAAAGCCTAAAGTTTTAAACTAAATTATACTGAAACTCCAATTAATCTAAACAAAAAATAGTTTTAAACTAAAGTTTTTTATTGACTAAGAAACATAAAACTCCTAAATAACTTAAAATACGTTAAAAATAAAAAATTTAGAATAAATAAATAATAAAACCTACTAAATACAATATTGGGCTCATATATAAGAAAATCTAAGCCTAAAAATCAAACCCAATATGATTTAAACCAGAATTAAAAGCTTGAAACTCGTAATTTCCGTAATAATCTTACCCAAAAATTTTGTTCGCACAGTCTTCACTAAAACGGTCATAACTTAAGCTACCAAACTCAAAATTTAGTGATTCAAAGTGTGTTTCAAAGCTAAGAGATATATCTTTGAATGCTATGAAGACATCAAAACCCAGAAATGTTTGGATCCTATCCGAAGAGTCATCACAAGTTGATTGATATTCCAAACTAGAAAATTGGCAGCTTTAGTGAATTGAATTTAATAAAATTTTACCCCATCCATACATGTATCACATAGCCCTGAATTTTCAGTGGACACTATTTGCAAACCATATCAACTATGACACCTTGGCGTAAAGTGATTTTTGTTAGTTTTGAACATAAGGACTAAATTTTTAATATCTTGAAATTAGCATGTAATTTTTATAATTTTTTTATAATAAGAGACTGTAATTAGATATATTTGAGGTTGGTTTAAAATTTGGAGTCCAAATTTGGAAGTGTAACACCCTATACCCGATCCATTTACCTGACCCAAGCTATAAGGTATTACAACTATAAAACTTTAACACTATTCACTATCTTACCATAAATAATCAAATAATTCAATTCATAATAAAATTACAATCATTTCCAAGATATTCAATCATATCCAAGCTTAAATCGAGCATATGAAACATTTAATACAACCTGGGAACAAATCTGGACTAAACTGAAACTTTTACAAAAATTCAAGTAAAAAGTGAAAGCAAGGGTCAAACGGTTGTGTGGTCCTAAAACATGTTCGTGTGCCAAACCGTGTCATAACATTTAAACTATGTACTCTAGGATCCCACGGTTGTGTCCCAAGCCATGTAACTTTCTATGACCATGTGGACAAACCTACACCAAAATTTAACAGGCCACATAGTCGTGTCATCCAACCATGTCTGTCACACAGTCGTGTGGCAGATCGTGTCACAGGACATGTGCACCTAAAAGTACCTTTAAAATCATGTCATTTCACTTACAATTCCTTAAGTCTCAAGCCATGCAAATAGTATCACTTAAACTTATTCAAAATGTACCAAAACATGTCAAAAAATGCCAAATAACATTCAACCTACGTGTCTAACCAATATGCCCTTATTAGCACCACAATTCAAATATAAACATTAACCATTCAAACTAAAACATTATTAACTTATCAAGCTTATTCATTCAAAAACTAAACCAGAAATACCAAATGCTACAATCGTCCATACATACCAAGTTTTCAAAGGCTAACAAAACCCAACCAAAGTTTCATAAGTTACCAAAATAAAATGACCATTTCACAACAAATTATCAAAATAGGCATCAAGTAGAGATCTACAAATTAAAGTTACCAAAACAACCATATATGTGTTTACATATCAATTGGCATAAAACATCACCAAAACCCTATTTACAAGCTACTTATAATTGGGTCAAAATAAACATATAGCTACCGAAAGAGTTGTTAGATTAGTGGTGTCGAAAACAGTGATTTTGGGACCATAACTCCGATCAATGAGTTAGTATTTGATTATTTATTTAATATTTAAAGGGTTATTACAATGTCATACTAAAATTTGGTTAGAAAATTTTAACGTTTAGGTAGTTAATTTAGTCAAAATGACTAAATCATAAAAGTTATAAAAGTTATTAGTTTATTTGAGCTAAATAGTTATGAATGCATAATTGAATGGCTTTATATGGTAATTTAACCATATTTAAAATGTTGGATGGTATGTACATGTAACGCCCGTAACCCGATCCGATTCACCGGATTTGGATCTCGGGTGTTACCACTCTAACACAAACTTATACTTAACCAAAACATACAACTTTCAACAATACATCTTATTTAATAACATTACCTAGGTAATTTACGTATGGGCATACAAAGTGTACTTACAACCATTAAAAAAGACTTTTTACTCGGCGAGGACTTACAAGTACATATATCCCGCTTATTTACATTACTCCACTTATTCTGCCTCTAAGCAATATTACTGTCAGCGTTTATAATACTAGCATACTATGTACTCGCCATAAGACATAAACAATTTTTGTAACTTATTAACAGTACTTCTATCAGACATGAATACGCCGCTCCTCTTGCTCTGTATGCATAATAGCCCATCCTCGTCACTCCTTGGTGTAGCCCTGGCGTAGCCCCCTAAATCGCCTACCTATGACATAAAGACACAGAAGTAAATTCAGTAGAACTCAGTGAGTAAATCCTTTTTCACTTGAGTCTCATTAAAGAATATATATTTCATTGTTCTTATTTTTCAGCTTAACTCTGGCGAATACGTCCCTTAAATTCCATTCATTGCACCGTTGGAGTCACTCTTCGTTCTAAGATCATAACTTGCTTTTCTCAACTTCGATATCTCATCAACATTCTTCGTTTTGTTCTTTTATGATTTCTTAACCACTCATGTTACAAAAGGGCCTTATAGACAAAATACCTTTGGTTCGCCACTCATGCTGGTGCACTTTCGTCTCATTCTTACCATGTTACTATATACTAGGTTGGCCATAACACTTCTTATAGAGCTTTTCTTTTGGAGTTCGCCGTACATATCATTTCTTTCAAGAGACTTTAAACATCATTTTATAAAAATTCATCAGAGGTTCCTTTCTTTTTGTTCAGATTCTGCCATAGAGACATTACTTTGAAATAGTTACCGCAAGGGTCACTCTTTAGATGGCACCACGAAGGCATTCCTTTTTAGATATAAACATAAAGGCTTCCTTATCCAGATATTTCCACAAAGGCGTCCTTTTCATTAAGTACTCACCACAAAGGCTTTCCTTTCCAGAGTTTTTCCATAAAGGCATTACTTTACATTTAGTACTCACCACAAAGGCATTTCTTTCCAGAGTTTTTCCACAAAGGTTGTTCTTTAACTGGTGTTTTAAACGATAGGGATTTGCCTAAACTCACACTTAGTGAGGTTTGCCCTTCATCATTCAGGTTATACAGAAAACTACGTTAGGTAATAACATTCCTTAAATTTTCTCATATGATACCATAACCCACCAGTTACGGTCTTACACAATATGGTCCTTTAGTGCCATGGCCATGGACTTGTCCTTTCAGAGATTCGTGTTTTTAGTTTCGATGAACTCCTTTGACGACTATGGAGATAGACATAGACTCATCATGCATTGACTCATCATATAATGACTTGCTTATGATAGATATATTCTTTCTCTCAGACTCATTTGCATACCATAATTATTCAGACTCATGCCTCATACTTCAACCATCAAACTTCATACATTTCATACATGCATGATCATGAACCTTTCATTTTTCACTATTTGGTCACTTAGCATAGAAGTTCCTAGAACATACATACTACATGCAAGAGTCAGTCTAGGGACTCACCTAACACCCATGTATTATAGTTTGATCTCCAGGCTCACACATCCATTCACGAACTCTCAGAAATCACTACCCATGAGACATAGGAATACCATCAAAACTTCATTTGCATAGCCTTTATTTTGTCTAAAACCTAATCAACTTCCATGCTAATATTTATCATTATATCTTTTCATTTACAAACATAAGCTATCTTACTGTCACAGAAAACCACATGTCAGTCTAGAATAATTACCTCGGGTGAGGAAACCATCCTATTCATTAAATTCAATCCTTAGTTTTAGCTTAGCAAGAAATTCTTGATTAACTTCGGGAGCCAAACATCAATGGTTGTTATCAAATTGATGGGTGAAGATAACTTACTTCTTTCTAAACTAAGTTACAATACTTTATAGAGAAACCCCATGCTCTCTTGGTAAAGCATGACACGTGTCATTAATTTTCAAGGCTGCTCTTATTAGTGGCTTACCGTTGTAGAGAAGCATATTCTAGAATCCAAAATCTTTTCATATCTTTGATTTGACCCATCTTTCCATCCTAACTTTCTTATTACTAAGAACTTATACTTTAACTGGACAAATTGAGCGTACCTTAACTTGGAAAAGTCTTCCTATAACTCAAAAAATCCTTAATATCTTTGCCAATCTCTCTTTTTTCCCAATCATACACTTTTCAAAGAATATTCCTTTCCTTACATCCTATCGTTGTCTATGTGCCCTACTTGTGCGCTAGAAATGTCATCTTGGCGGATAGGATCGCACCCATCAGATTTTCTTTGGGCCACTCGTCCAGACTCAGGACTTGTTAAATCTGGGTGTTATAGTATATATGTTTTAATTAAAAATATGTAAGAATTAATGGCATTTTTTGTAAATAAAAAAAAGATAAACTAAAATAAAATAATTAAACAAGTATCATCTTCTTCATTTTTCATCGTGGTTCATCGAAACACCATTAGACCTTTAAGGGAGGTTCAGTCAAGGCTTATTTCAATTTCATGATATGTATTTTTAATCTATTTTTTTAGTATTTTTTATGTTTTTGAGATCGTTGTAGCTTAATCTAACTAACACATGGACTAATTTGTAAAACTATTAAATGTTTTGAGTTATGTCATTGATGATTTTTTTGATATTTTTGAAGTTTGATGATAGATTTATAAGTTTGATAGTTAAATATGACTATTTTGTAAAGTGATTTTGGTTAATTTTAAAGTTTAAGGACTAAGTTATTAAAATAGTAAAGTTACAAGAAATTCTTGTCCAAATTTGATAAATATGGGTTGTATAGGGACTATATAAAATTCTACTAGCATTGATTTGGTTAATTTGTGATAGATTTGAATGTTTCGAGTTTAGGGACTAAATTGAATAAAAGGTAAAAGTTTAGGGTAAAAGTATAAAATATTGATTAAGGGTCAAATATGTGAATTTAAGTGTTTTAAGATATTTGAATTGGTTAATTGAAGTAAATTATTATATTTAGATTAAGAAACGAATCAATTGGTTGATAATCACGGGAAAGGAAAAGTCGTCGAGTAGTCGTCGTCAAGGTGTCCGTAGCTACTGTGTTTGGTAAATTCGTACTGAGTTTAATATGTTTCATGATTGTTGAATTTAATTATGTATGTGATCATATATATATGTATATGTATAACTAATGTTATTAATTGAGGTAGTTTTGAAATGGAAAAGTATTAGATTGAAATGTAAAGTATTTCATGGTATATGGTTACATTGATACAAGTTAGTATACGGAATGTACATGATCATGGTTAATATTTGAATATATGATGATATCGGAAAATAGGATAAAGCTTATGTGAACTTAATGAATAGATAGGACACAAATGACTTGTCAATAGGGCGTTCCAAGAACTAGTTGTCGGTGATTACAGTTCCAGATACTGTGTACTGGTGGTGAATACCATACCAATGACTTGAGATATTGATTGAGATGGATTTTTAAATTGAAAGTCCTTAGTTGGTAATTAGACCATTATATTATAGTTTGGACACAAAATGCCCATAGAGGGATAAAATAACTAAAGGATTAATAAAGGGCAATTTGGTCATTTGGTTAATAAAAGAAATAAAAGGGAAAATAAGGCTAAAATTTTGTCCATCTTCATCCTCCATAGCCTAAATTTGCAAGGAGTCATAGCTAGGGTTTTGTTTCACTTTCAAGCTTGATTGTAAGTACCTCCTAGCACCGTTTTTGATATTTTTCGTATTTTTGAAATCCTCGTAGCTCGATCTATCTATTTCTACCACTATTTTGAGCTAGAGTTTGGGTTTAAAATTTTACCCATGGATGACATGCATGTATTTTGATGTCTAGAGGTAGAATATGAAAGTTTGAAGTGTGATAAACAACTTTTGCTAGATGATTTTTGGTGAAATTGATAAAAATGACTTATTTGCAAAAGATGAAATAATATGTGTATAAAATGTAAAATAGTTAAAATTGTGGGCTACTGTAAGAGATAATATGAATCAGCTAGGCTTGGGTGTGTGAAAAATGAACACATTTCATTTTACGAGCCTAGGGACTAAAGTGTAAAAATTAAGAAAGTTAGGGGCTAAATTTTAAATTTTGCCATAGGAAGATTTTGGACTGATTTGAATAATGTGTATATTAAATAGGCTAAATGTGTCATTATAGATCAAGAAGAACGTGGAATCGACCTTGACCGAGGAAAAGGCAAGGTTTCAGACTAAATTGCAAATTTACACATTTTGTATTGAGGTAAGTTTATATGTAAACGATAAATCCTTTTTATTTATGTTTTTACATATTAATGTCTTATGTGAAATGTGAGTGAATATTATTGATATTTATCAAAACGATGAAAAGTGGGGAAATTCTCGGATGAACCTTCGGAATAGAAAAAAGATACGGATGAACACCGTATTTACTATTATTGGTGGGCTGTGTGTGATACCACCGTATTTACTATTATTGGTGGGATGTGTGCGATACCACCGTATTTACTATTATTGGTGGGCTGTGTGCGATACCACCGTATTTACTATTATTAGTGGGTTGTGTGCGATACCATCGTGTGTGTATGTATCTGATATTATTCTGAAGTGTTCATCGGGAAAATTTGATTAAGTGAAATTACGTGTGACAATGTGCTGACAAGTGCAGGGTTGTAGGTGCATGTAATTGTGAGCAATATTTATGATATGTATTTCGAATGTGGTAAGGTTTAAAATGAGTAAGTGCAACTACGAGGATCTGATTTGTTCTTAATTAGTATGTAATGTTCTTGATTGAAAAGTATGTGGTGATGTTCATTGTTTACGTATAGACTTACTAAGCTTAAAGCTTACTCCCTTCTCTTTTCCCTTGTTTTATAGTGTCGCCAAGCCAGCTCGGGATACGAAGATCGTCGGAGGATCATCCACACTATCTAGACATTTTGGTATATTGAGACTTACATTGAATTATGGCATGTATAGGAATTTGGTTATTTTGTAAGTGTCATAATTGATTGGCCAAGAATGTGGTGTATGTCATTTGATTTATCATTTTGTATAAGGCCATGTGATGTGGCTAATATTGGTTGTGTTATAAATCTATGATGAGGCCTTTCATGAATGAGTTTGCTTGCATAAGTGGGAATGAATGGTAGCATGAACTTTAAGTGTGGGAAGTGGGATATATGAATGGTTGTGTAGGTGTATGTGTGATGGCTAAGTATAAGTGTGGTTATATATGATGAGTATGGTTATTAAATGGTGCATGAATGCTCTTAATGTGAACAAATAGACGTCTAATAATAGTATGCTAAGTTGGTTGGAAATGGTATAAGGATGGATGCTTATCAGGGTGGAAAAAGGCTTAGTAAATAGCCTTATAATTGTCCACACGGGTAGACACACGGGCGTGTGTCTAGACCGTGTGTGACACACGGTCTGCCTCATGGGCGTGTAGCCTGGCCGTGTGTCCCATGCACCTAATTTGTAAAAAATTAAGTTCGTCACACGGGCTAACACACGGGCATGTGCCTTTGGCTGTGTGACCTAAAATGTGTGCTGACGTCATAAACAGAATACCCAGGTTTTTGCACACGGGTAGAGACACGGGCGTGTGTCTTGGCCATGTGAAGGACACGGCCTAGGACACAGGCGTGTGCTCGGCCGTGTGAAAACCCCTGTAGGTTCGAAATTAAAAATAAAACCACACGAGCTGGGGACATAGGCGTGTACGACCACACGGCCTTTCCACATGGGTGTGTGCCCAATTTTTATGTAAATTTTCTAAATGTTTCTAAAGTTCTCAGTTTGGTCCCGGACCGTTTCCAAAGTATGTTTTGGGCCTCGAAGGCCCATTTTAGTGACTTTATGATTGAATATGAAAATTATTAAATTGAAGAAAATTTTATGGCCCAGTTTCGCATGAATGTTTGTGTTATTGTCTGGTAATGCCTCATACCCTGTTCCGGCGTTGAACATGGGTAAGGGGTGTTACATTTAAGTGGTAATAGAGTCATGGTTTAGTCGGTTCTCAGACTACCGTAGCGTGTGTGAGAGTCTAGCTATATATGCCATAAATATATTATGATAGTGTGGTGACTCCTGACAATTTCAAACTATGTTTTCATACAGTAAATGGATCCCGACCGAGCTACTACTGATGATGCTGCAAGTAATGCGCTGGCTCCCACGCAAGGGACCACGCCAGTAGAAAGTAAACCTGAGACCTTGAGTCGAGGAGAGGAGGCTCGGGAAGCCTTTCTCCATACGATGAGTAATTGGTATCTTTGGATTTGTTCGAGCAAATCCTAATGCTCAACCTCCTCCACCCCCTCCTATACCTCGCCATCCCGTAGCTCCTCAAGGTATTGATTTGGTAAGATTGACTAAACCCCCGGTTGATAAGATTCAAAAATAAGGGGCTAAAGAATTCAGAGCCAACATAGATGATGATCTCGAGAAGGCGGAGTTTTGGCTTGAGAATTCTATGTGGGTATTTGACGAACTTTCTTGCACGCCTGAAGAATGCTTAAAATGTACTGTATCATTACTGAGGGACTCAGCATATCGCTGGTGGAAGACACTGATATCTGTAGTTCCAAAAGAGAGAGTGACATGGGATTTCTCCCTAGAGGAGTTCCAAAAGAAATATATAAGTCAGCGGTTCATCGATAAGAAACAAAAAGAGTTCCTCGAATTGAAGTAAGGTAAATTGTATGTGGCAGAGTATGAACGTGAATTTGTCAGACTCAGTAAGTATGCTCAAGAGAGTGTGTCTACGGAAGCTATTATGTGCAAGAGATTCAAAGATAAGCTGGACGAGGATATTAGGTTGTTAGTTGGGATCTTAGAGTTGAAAGAATTCGTGATATTGGTTGATAGAGCTTGCAAGGCTGAAGAGCTTAATTAAAAAAAAAAGAGGTCCAGAGAAACAAATCCTCGGATGACAGTTTCAGCTGGGTATTCACACCGAGACCATGGTAAAACATATTCGGGCTCTAGAGCTCAAGCTACTTCGATGGCAAGTGTGGTTAATGTGAAGTCTAATAAACCCGAGTGTTAGAATTGTGGTAGACAACATATCGGAGAGTGTTGGGGAAACAACTGAGCTTGCTTCAAATGTGGTTCTCGAGAACATTTTATCAGAGACTGTCCTGACAAAGTTGAAGAAGAGAAACTTCAGAGCGTTAGACGTAGAAACACCATTATGAGGTAGACCTCCGCGAAATGCCGGAAATGGAGCTAGTAGTAAAAGTATAATGAAGGATTTAGCTGTAAAGTCAGAAACGAGAGCACCTGCTAGAGCTTATGCCATACGTGCTCGTGAGGATGTGTCATCTTCCGATGTGATTACTGGTACATTCTCTCTTTATGATATTAATGTTATTACATTAATTGACCATGAATCCACTCATTCTTATATCTATGTGAATTTGGTAAATAGTAAGAAAGTGCTCATTGAATTGATCAATTTGTGATTAAAGTGTCAAACCCTTTAGGCAAGTATATGTTAGTAGATAAGGTTTGCAAGAATTGTCCTTTGACGATTCAAGGTCACTGTTTTTCGGCTAATTTAATGTTGTTTCCATTTGACGAGTTTGATGTTATTTTGGGCATGGATTGGTTGACATTACATGATGCCAAGGTAAATTGTAGACAGAAAACTCTTGAGTTGAAATGTAAAAATGGTGAGATTCTTTGGGTTGAAACAGATGACTCAAATAAGATGCCTATGGTGATTTCGTACATGTCTGCTCAAAAATACATGAGAAAAGGGTGTGAAGCTTATCTTGCTTATGTGTTGAATACTGAGATGTCCGGGTCGAAGCTTGAATCGATGTCGATGAGTCCGTGAATTTTCGGATGTGTTTCGGAAGAATTGCTCCTGGTTACCTCGATTAGAGAAATTGAATTTTCCATTGATCTATTGCACGGATTTGTACCAATCTCGATTGCTCCGTATAGAATGGCTCCGATTGAATTGAAAGAATTAAAAGCTTAGTTGTAAGAGTTGATAGATAAGGGATTTGTGAGGCCGAGTTTTTTTCCTTGGGGTGCTCCCGTATTGTTTCTGAAGAAAAAGGACGGATCTATGAGACTTTGTATTGACTATAGACATTTCTCAACAAGGTGGCCATAAAGAACAAGTATCCATTCTTTGAGAATTGATGATTTGTTCGATCAATTGAAGGGAGTAACATGTTCTCAAAGATAGATTTGAGATCCGGCTACTATCGATTGAGAGTCAAAGAATCCGATGTCTTGGCCGCTTAGAACGAGGTATGGACACTATGAATTTCTTGTGATGCCTTTCGGTTTAAGCGATGCACCAGCTATGTTTATGGATTTGATGAACCGGATTTTTCGTCTATATTTGGATAAGTTTGTGGTAGTGTTCATAGATGATATATTGATTTATTCTCGAGATGAGTCTGAGCATGCCGAACACTTAAGAACGGTATTGCAGATTCTACGAGAGGAGAAATTCTTTGCTAAGTTCAGTAAAAGTGAGTTTTGCCTTCGTTTCTGGGACATATAGTTTCAGGTGATGGGTATTCGGTTGATCCGAGCAAAATTTCAGCGATTGTTGATTGGAAACTGCCCAATAACGTATCCGAGATTAGGAGCTTTTTGAGCTTAGCCGGGTATTATAGATGTTTTGTTAAGGGATTCTCGATGATTGTTTCTCCTATGACTAAGTTGCTTCAAAAGAGTGTTAACTTAAAAATGCCAGCAAAGTTTTGAGAAGTTGAAAGCGAGATTGACTGAAGTACCAGTGCTATTGCAACCTGAGTCGGGGAAAGAGTTTGTGATATATAGTGATGCGTCATTGAATGGTCTTGGGTGTGTATTGATGCAAGAAGGCAAGGTAGCAGCGTATGCCTCGAGAGAGCTAAAACTGCATGAAAAGAATTATCCGACGCACGATTTGGAGTTGGTCACCATCGTCTTTGCTTTGAAGATTTGGCGTCATTATTTGTATGGTGAAAAATGTCGAATCTTTACCGATCACAAGATTTTGAAATATTTGATGAATCAAAAGGAATTGAATTATGGCTCAAATTGTTAAAGGATTATGAGCTAGTGATTGAATATCATCCCGGAAAGGCAAATGTAGTTGCGGATGCTTTGAACAGAAAATCCTTGTATACTTTAAGAGCTATGAGTACGAGTTTGAGATTGTCTGATGATTGTTTTATATTGGCCGAGTTGAAGGCTAGACCGTTGTTTCTTCAGCAGATTTGTGAAGCTCAAAAGAATGATAGTGGAATGCAAGCTAAGAGAGCTCAGTGTGAATCGGGAAGTAACTCTGATTTTCGGGTTGGTTCAGATGATTGTTTGATGTTTCGTGAAAGAGTTTGTATACTGAAAGATGATGAGTTGATTCAAAAATTTTACATGAGGCACATAGTTATTGTTTGTCAGTACATCCGGGCAGTACAAAATGTATAATGATTTGAAGAAGTTGTATTGGTGGCCGGGTATGAAAAGAGACATCTCTGAGTTTGTGACAAAGTGTTTAATCTGCCAACAAGTGAAAGTCGAGCATCAGGTGCCTTCGGGTATGGTTCCCGAGTTGAAATGGGACAGAATCACAATGGATTTTGTGACAGGTTTGCCTCTGACTCCGAAAAAGAAAGATGCCATTTGGGTTGTGGTTGATAGATTGAAGAAATCGGCTCACTTTATACCGGTACGTACCGAATACTCACTTGATAAGTTGGCTGAATTATATATTGATGAAATTGTTAGATTGCACGGAGTACCTATGTCTATTATTTCGGATATAGATCTGAGATTTACTTCGAGGTTTTGGAAAAAGTTGCAAGAAGCCTTGGGTACGAAATTGAATTTTAGTACCGCGTTTCATCCGCAAACTGACAGTCAATCCGAAAGAGTAATTCAAGTTCTTCAAGACATGCTTCAATGTTGTGTTTTAGAATTTGAAGGTAGTTGGGGGAAATATCTACCTTTGGTTGAATTTGCCTACAACAACAGTTATCAGTCGATTATACAGATGGCACCGTACGAATCATTATATGGTCGCAAGTGTCGAACTCCTTTGTATTGGATCGAGCTCAGTGGGAAACAGGTTCACGGGGTTGATTTAGTTAGAGAAACCGATGAGAAAGTGAAGTAATCCGTGATTGCCTGAAAGCTACTTCAGATCGAAAAAAGTCATACGCAGATTTGAAAAGAAAAGAAATTGAGTTTCAGGTGGCTGATAAAGTGTTTCTGAAAGCATCTCCATGGAAGAAGATTTTGAGATTTGGTCGAAAGGGCAAGTTAAGTCTGCGTTTCATTGGGCCGTATGATACTTTTGAGAGGATTGGACCAGTATCTTATCGGTTAGCTGTGCCGGCGGAGTTGGAGAGAATACACAATGTGTTCCATGTGTCGATGTTGCGACGATATCGTTCCGATCCTTCACATGTAATTTTTCCAACAGAAATTGAGATACGACCAGATATGACATATATTGAGGAACCAATTAAGATTTTGGCTCAATAGGTTAAACAATTGAGGAATAAAAGTATAGCCTTAGTGAAAGTGTTGTGGAAAAAGAATGGTGTAGAAGAGGCTACGTGGGAACCAGAAGAAGCCATGAGAAAATAGTACCCAAACCTCTCTACTGGTAAAATTTTCGAGGACGAAAATCCCTAACGGAGGGAGAGTTGTAGTAGCCCGAATTAGGGCCTAAACGGAACAATGGTTTTGAAACCATGAATTCGAGGTCAAAATATTTATTCCGGTTGAGTTTTAGTGTTTATTGAGTGATTGAATGTTTGTGTGAAATTTTGGTTGAGAAATCTTATTGTTTGAATGTTCAATTTGATAAGTTGGACTAAATTGCAATGGGTGAAAAGTGTGTATTGTAAACCATAAAGGTACTTGATTGAGATGGGTTTTTAAATTGAGAGTCCTTAGTTGGTAATTAGACCATTATATTATAGTTTGGACACAAAATGCCCATAGAGGGATAAAATAACTAAAGGATTAATGAAGGTCAATTTGGTCATTTGGTTAATAAAAGAAATAAATGGGAAAATAAGGCTAAAATTTTGTCCATCTTCATCCTCCATAGCTGAAATTTGCAAGGAGCCATAGCTAGGGTTGTAACACCCCTAACCCGTATCCGTCACCGAAATGGGGTTACGAGGCATTACCGGACAAGTCACAACTTTTTTACAATCATATAATCACTTAAGTCATATTAAAATATATTTATGTATCCACACAGCATTTAAGGATTATATCTCAAAATTCAACCGAATTTAAATCGAACACATATACATATATATGAAATTTTGTTTCATAATAGTATACGTGCACTTACTAAACCAAAATCATTTGCGGCATTATCATTATAAAACCATGACCGAACATGCTATGTACATTTATTTAAGTCACAAAATAATGCACCATTTCAATGCCTAATTTACCGTATTTAAAATACAAACACATAATCAAAACACCAGTCAACTTTAGTCATAAATCATATTCTTCATTATCCATTTACTCTGTACTTAAAACAACTAAACCATTAATTCACATCCATTTGACTATTATATCAATCACCTTTTTCAATTCCAATAGATAGGCTCATAATATAATTAGTTAAATAACATTTTATTTACACATACACGGCATACAAGACATATACACTTATTTCTATATAATACACATAGAGTGACATTAAGACAAAATCAAATATACAACTTTTCTTATTATATATTTAATGTATATATATAACCATATCCATTTGAGTCATTTTCGAACATTCATATTAAACCATACATGCCAAATTCGTATAATATAATCATGTTTAGTTTATACATTACTTTCATAACCTCATATAATCTATACCTAAAACCGCATATTATACCAACTATTTACGCATGTTATATGCACATACTTACCAACACCCTAAACCTCAATAACTATCTCATGAGAGAACATATCATAAGCACATATATATATTTACTAATTTTCCCAGTTCATATCAAAGTTATCCCGTAACTTATAGATACATGAAACATAAATCCAAGACTTGTCCATCCAATATCATATTATTCAAACCGAAACATATGTTCATCCTCACACACAAACTATACCATAAAATGCACTTCCAAATAAGTTAATTACATAGCCGAATAACCTTATTACCATTCACTACTCAATACCTACTTATAAACCAATCATTTCAAGTATATAAACCATGAAACATACCTTAAAACAATTTAAAACACTGTCGAATACACATAAATATTAATCAACACATAAAACTCATTCATTAACCATACCTAATTTACTTGAATCAAATTATATCAAACCACCATGGCCAATCATACCAAGCATATCACACATATATATATCATGACCAAAATTTCATAAACTTAAACATCATATTTAGCCATTTTTGCATGGCTTAATAATTACAATTTCAAAACTAACCAAAACAAATTCTAGACTATACATGCCATAGGTTCGAAAATTCAAGCTTTAAAGGTACCGAAATAGCGATCGATAGTGTGACGGATTTCTCTGACGATCCCCGAGCGCGTACCAACTTACAAAATCTATAAAACGAAGAGTAAACATACACACAATAAGCTTTCATAGCTTAGTAAGTCTTAAGCATTGAAACATTTAAATATATACTAAAATTAATCAATTCAAACCAAAATAAATCATTAACAACTTATGCACATTACCAACTTATTATCATATATCAAGACATATATGTTTTATATTAATTTCACTTTGGTTGAATACTTAAATAAACATTAGTATAGCTAACCATCACTTTCCTCAATACATATACATTAAAAAGGCAAAATACATATATGTCAATTATGCAATCTCATAATTCATATTTCACATGAACTCATATCATCAATTCAAGTATGTAACTTACCTTAATTTCATAACATAGTATGAATACATACCTGAGCATTTTTAACTTGATTTACACTCGATCTTAATTTATCATTGCCCGTTGAACCATTCGAAGTTAAAAAGGATACTCGGATAGTTGGAAGGCTTGTACAATGCCAACGTCCCAGACGTGGTCTTACATGTAATCACATATCAATGCCACTGTCCCAGACAGGGTCTTACATGAATCAAATACAATGCCAATGTCCCAGACATGGTCTTACACGTAAACACAATTCGATGCCAACGTTCTAGACGTGGTCTTACACGAAAACACATATTTAAAATCCTATGTCATGATATATGTATCCTAGCTATTCCTATGGTTCGTACGGGACTTTCGGAAATCAAATCTCGATCCAATCGAACTCGTAACTTAGCTCCCAAGCTTAATTACATTCGAAAATACATATATATATATACATAAAATTCTAATTCATCAGATAACATTTATATAATTTCAATTTTAACAACGTGAAATGCTTATAGACTTACCTCAGATATCAACGGACGAAATAAACGACTATTCGTTTATTTTTTATTTCCCCCGATCCAAATCCGTTTTCTTTGGTTCTTGATCTAAATATATTCAAATTAAACTTATTTAAACACCATTCTATTCAATTTAGTCTAAAAACACATAAATGGGCAAATTACCATTTTACCCCTGATATTTTACACTTTTTACAATTTAGTCCCTATTGCATAAAACACAAAATATTCAAAATCTCAATATCCCATGCTTTAGCCGAATTTTACCCATGCTCATACAAGTCCATCTATTTCATTTATTTCACATTTTAGTCCCTCAAAATATTATTTTTGCAATTTAGTCCTAATTACTCAAAATTATCAAAGTTTCCAATACAAAACATGTTAATTCAAAACATATCTTCCATAATCTATCATCTAACAACAAAAATCACATGAATTCATCAATATCTTAACTCAAAATATTCATCAAAATAAAAATTAAAGCATGGGCTTAGTACATTTCATAGCAACGATATCAAAAACGTAAAAATTATCAAAAACCGAGCTAGAACTCACCTTGAATCAAGCTAGATGAATGCCGAATGCAAGAAGAGCTTTAATCTTTCTTTCGTTTCTTATTTCGTTGAATAAGATGAATATGGCTTTGTAATTTTATGTTTGTTTTATTATAATAACATTATAATATATTAATTATTATTTTAACCTTTATAATTAATATGAAAACTATATAATATAAGCCTAATGCCACAATTCGTTTATTCAATGGCATAATTGCAACATAAAACCTCCATATAAAAAGAACAACAATTATTCGACCCTTCTAAAAAATAACCACTAAATTTTCATTTTATGCGATTTAATCCTTTTATTTTATCGGACACTCAAACAACGAAATTAAAGCACAAAAATTTCACTCAAATAAATTCACACATAATAAACATAGAATACAATTTTAAAATATTTTTCTAACTCGAATTCGTGGTCCCGAAACCACCGTTCCAAATAGGGTCTAAATCGGGTTGTTACAACTCTCCCCCCTTAGGGATTTTCGTCCCCGAAAATCTTACCGGTGAATAGGTTAGGATAACACTCTCTCATTGCATCCGCTGACTCCCAAGTTGCTTCCTCAACTCCATGTTTATGCCACAGTACCTTAACTAACGAAATTTTCTTATTTCGCAATTCTTTAACCTTGCTAGCCAGAATACGAATCGGTTCTTCTTCATATGTCATATCGGGCTTAATCTCAATCTCGGTCGGACTAATCACATGTGAGGGATCAGATCGATATCGATGAAGCATTGAAACATGGAATACATTGTGGATCTTTTCTAGCTCAGGTGGCAACAACAACCTGTAAGCAACCGGCCCGATACGGTCAATAATCTCATACGACCGAATATATCTCAGACTTAACTTGCCTTTATGATCGTTGGTATCGATAGTCTTAATATTTATATAATGAATGATCTAGCCTAGAAACTAACTATCACCACGATTGAGGCAAGTGCACCTATCGAACAGTAGTATAGCTTAGTGGCAAGACCTGATTGTCGAACCCAAAGGAACCAAAAGTATTAATACTGACTTTCTTCTTATTATTTAGCCTAAGAATTAAGGGTATTGTTATTTAATCTAAAATTAACTAACTACTAAGCTAAAGACGCTAAGACTTGTTGGAAAAACCAATTGATTAAGATAATACCCAATGAGGAATCCACCTAGACTTCACTTGTTATTTAACTCTGAACCAGACGATTTATTCACTTGACCTGATCCATAGGATTCCCTAATTTATATTAATACCTCTCTCGAGGCTACTAACGTCTAACCCTAGGTTGATTAATTAAAATATCTTTCTAATTAAAACCTCTAGGATTGCATTAACTCGATCTATGGACTCCCATATTAGGTTTGACCCTAATCCGGCAGACTTTCGTCATCCTATCTCTAGGGTTGCGATCAACTCCGCTTAACTATGCTAGATCTACTTTTAGACAGGGTCTATTCCTCCTCTGCCTAAGCACATCAATACTTGAATCAATATCCTGAAATATCAAAACAAGAATTAAGAACACATAATTAAGAACAAATCAAGTATTTATCATATAGTTCAGAAAACAATAACAAGATCCGTCCTAGGTTTCATCCCCCTCAGGTATCTGAGGAGTTTAGTTCATAATCATAAAAGAATACATCTCAGAATAAAAGATAAAACAAAAAATAAGAAACCCCTAAAACCCCCTGAAGGAATTGATGGAGAGATCGTCCGTCTTGAGTATGATTTCGGCTTCTTGAGATGAATCAACTGGCTTTCTTCGAGTAAATCCCACAATTCTGACCTCTCTAGCTCGGCTCCTTGGCCTAGCTGGACGCCCCCTGACCAAAAGGCCCCTTTTCGGTTATACTTAGGGTGTTTATATAGGCTTCGAAATGTGTTTCTTCGCCTCTAAGTATCCTAATCCGAGTGAAATTCCTCTTTGCCACGGTAGGGACACGCCCGTGCAACACGCCCGTGTGAATCGAATTGTAGACCGTGGTTGAGTCTGCTAGGGAGGCACGGCCGTGTGGTGAAACCCCAGGCCGTGTTGATTTCCTACTTTGGCCCATTTGGTCCGTTTTTGGCCCGTTTCTCGTTCTTTTCTTCCTCCTATGCTTTCCTAAGTATAAAACATGAAAATAAAGGATTAGAAGCACCAAATTCCATAATTCAGGGAATAAATCATCCAAAAGTATGCTAAATGTGGTATTAAAATATGAACATATTACGGTTTATCAAATACCCCCACACTTAAGCTTTTGCTTGTCCTCAAGCAAAATTCTCAACTTACAATTAAGAACT
The DNA here is from genome assembly GCA_025698515.1 of Gossypium sturtianum. Lineage (NCBI taxonomy): Eukaryota > Viridiplantae > Streptophyta > Magnoliopsida > Malvales > Malvaceae > Gossypium > Gossypium sturtianum. Next base: position 49,799,402 of record CM046943.1, read on the forward strand.
AACTTTCCTCATTTCATGATTCTCATTAACAATGTCTCATCATAATTCATAGACAATTCTTTCATGGATAATTCAACTCAAAGAGTCCTAAAGATTCAAACAATCTAAGTCATATATTTTTGTAGCATGAAAACATAGGTGTTTCCCCTCATCTAAATAATTACCTCTAATTCAAAATCGACAAGGGTTAACATCCTCACTAAAGATTCACTCAAATCACTCGAAGTGTTTAAGGTTCAGGATAAAGCACTCGTAAGTCAAACATGAAAAGTTAATCCCATAGGCTTGCATGAAAATCAAATCTCCACCACTATAATATGAGATGATACACAAATCAAAAGGTCTTTAAAAAGGGTTGTAACGGGGCTTGGGTTAAAGGTGTGGATAAAGGCTGAATTAGAGGGTTAGAATCGAGATTGACTTGACAAATTACCTAACTAGAAACAACGAACTGATAATGATTAATTACATCAATTAAAAACTTGTAATACTAATAGCACGATCTTCTTTTAAATATGTGAATTTAAATGTTTTAAGCTCATAGAACATATAACTAATGATGAATAGATTTTCTAACATTTTTTTAACAACTGAAATATAGAACATAGTTAGGCAACTGCTCAAAATCAAATTTCGACAAAAAGGGATTCAAAGAATGGTGTTAACAAATACAGGATGTGTTTTGGGTTAATATTAATGGGTGAGTCAAAAAAAAAGGGTTGTTAGGATTAAAGGGGTTCACTAGGGGTTAATTGTGAGGGTAGGCTTTTAGTGGAGTCAGTGGGTTAAAACGTAAGTGCCTTTGTCATCTCTGTATATCAAATCAAAGGTGTGATCTCGACATGTATAATCGAAGCAAGTTCTAGAATAACAAATCAATGTTGACACACTCATAATCAATAAAGTGAGCAAGAAAAAGAATATGCTCTAAAAGGCTCAAAATCTCACAAAACAAATTATGGGTTTTTGATGTCAACCTCGCAAATTTCAAACTTCAAGGTAATAATTAAATTTAGGTCAACAACCTAGCAAATTTTTAATTCTAAAAAAATAGACTTATCATGCTTGATTCTCTACTATCTTAAAGTTTAAATCATCAATGTACAATTAACTATGACTTAATCCAAAGCATATCAATAAAAATCATAAATCAAAGGAAGTTTCATTTTAATCGTAATATGAGACAATTATTTAAGAATAAGGCCTAATTCAGGGATTTGAGAATAATGCAAAACGTTAGGCACTTTTAAGATTCACCCCCACACTTAAGATGTACATTGCCCTCAATGTACAAAGATAGATATCCACAATGTAGTAAGAAAATCATAAGGTAAGGAGAAGAGTGAAACTTCCTGAATTTTGGGTGGAGTCCAAGGAAAGAAATGAGGGGAATTTGGGCCGAGTTGGAGGAGGCGTTTCTGGTGGTATGGTGGCCGCCCACAATTGCTGCGCTAGATGAAGAAATTGGGTAGCTCGTGAAGAAAAAGCCAGGAAATTATAAGAACAATTCAAAATATACTAATTATATATTTAAAGAAAAGAAAGATAAGAGAAAGAAAAATAAAAAGTAAAATAAAATTAAAAGAGAAGATTAATGGACTGAAAAGTCCTTATCGTTAGATGTTTGGTGAGGTGGGTGTGATTTCTAAGGCCGTGGTGTGTGATTCCCAAGCAGCCTTTAGAACCTAAAACAAAGAAACTAAAATAAAATAGAATTATTTAAGCACAAGCGAACTAAATAGAAGAAAAATAAAGGAGAAGAGAGAAGAAAAAGAAAAACTAAGTGGCCTCAAATGTCCTCGGCTTGCCGAGTGAATGAAGCGGCCGACATGAACTTATGAAGATCAGTCTTCCACATGGAGATTGTGCTCGGATTCTTCCATTTCTTTAACATGGATAATGTTAAAACGGAGATTTTGGGGCAGGAGAATGAGAGAAAATGGAAAGGGGGGAGAGTGTAAAGGGTATGGATGAAAGGGAACGGGTGAGAAAGGGAACAAGGGGTGTTTTAAATAGAAGTTTCAAATCTGGTACATCCCCACGCCCGTGTACTATGGGTGTGTTGAGTCACACGGTCATGTTGCACGGTCGTGTTGTGCTTCGTTCGTTTCTCCCATGCCCGTTTCGTGGTCACCACGCCCATGTTTGATAAAACAGTGTCGACCACGGCTGTATTGCACGGCCGTGGTATGTAGTCGGAGCCTGTGTATCTTTCTCAATGTCGGCCACGGCCATATTGCACGGCCGTGGCAGTTTATAACCATCCGTGATCTGGGGATCTTTCGTCATCGGCTCGTACAACCTCTGTCATGTCAGTATGGAAATCTGTGGTGTCCACACGGCCACGGCCACGGCCGTGTGCAGGGCCGTGTGGTATGGAAATCTGCACTTTGGTTAGTTAATAGTTAGATGCTAAAAAGAAGAAATGAAAGTAGAAATAAATGTAAAAATAAACGGAGTTAGTGCTCGGGTTGCCTCCCGAGAAGCGCTTGTTTAAAGTCTTAAGCTAGACTTACCTCTCATTTGCATATTCATGGTGGTTTGAGGAGTTGGAAATCCTTTCTCGTGTTATCAGTTCCATTATCATGATAAAGTTTGAGTCGAGTAGCGTTTACCTTAAAAGTGCCGAATGTAGGGTTACTTACCTTGACTGTTCCGTATGGGAAGACATTGCGTACCTCGAGAGGGACTTCTTCGTTTGTATTCATGTTTGATGTGGTGATCCGGGGGTCTCCCTTATTCAACAATACCTGATCTCCTATTTTGAAGTGATTTGTCGTCCTTATAAGCTCATCTGGGGGTTCCCTTGGTTTTTCTTCGTGTGATTTTGATTTTTCCTTGAAATGTGTCTTCCACTCGTCTTGTTCATTAATATGAAGCCTTCGATCCTCATGAATTACTTCTTTGCTATCATGATGTCTAGGATCTGGCTTAGTTGTGTGGTTCTGTTGTGTTTCCTGAAAAGAAGGCTTAACTGAATGGTCATTAATAAAATTAATTTTCTCACCTTGATGACTTGATGTTCTAGCCGAGTCAAGAGCCTGAAGAGTGACTGTCTCGTCACCTACACGAAGTATGAGTTCACCTGTATCAATGTCAATTTTAGTTCTAGCAGTTGCTAAAAAGGGTCTTCCCAGAATTAAAGGGATTGTGTTGTCCTCATCCATGTCTAAAACAACAAAGTCTACTGGGAATACAAATTTATCAATTTTCACGAGTACATCTTCAATTTTACCCCTAGGAATTCTAATAGTTTTATCACTAATTGAATGCTCATCCTAGTTTGTTTGGGTTTCCCTAGACCTAGCTGTTTAAACATTTTATAAGGCATAACATTTATACTTTCCCCTAAATCAGTTAAAGCATTATCAACAAATAAACTACCAATTAAGCATGGAATTGTAAAACTCCCTGGATCTTTTAATTTTTGTGGTAGTCGATTTTGCAACATTCTTTGAGCATCTTTGCGTTCGATTCCACATGTGACTCCTCGTCTAACTTTTGTTTGTTTGTTAGAAGCTCTTTTAAAAATTTCCTTGACTCTGGCATCTGTGAAAGAGCTTTAAGAAACGGTAAGTTGATATGTAATTTCTTTAAAAGTTTAAGAAACTTACCGAATTGTTCATCTGTGTTGTCCTTCTTCATCGCATCGGGGTATGGTATACGAGGTTGGTACTCCTTAATTACCGATTTTCGCTTATCATGACTTTCCTCAACTTTATCTTTTTCTACCACATTCTCTTGCCTTAAATTGGGCTCATCTAACCCTACACCATCATGAGCTATTATGGCTTGAATTTTCTCCTTTGGGTTAGTCTCAGTTTTGCTTGGTAGGCTTCCTTGCAGTCGTTCAGAGATCTGCTTAGCAAGTTGCCCTAACTGGTTCTCGATCCCTTGAATCGATGCTTGTTGATTTTTAAGTGTTGTTTCGGTGTTTTGGAAACGTGTTTCTAACACCGCTATGAATTTTGTCAGCATCTCCTCAAGGTTCGGCTGTTGTTGGAAGTTTGGAGGGGGTTGTTGTTTGTGATTTCCTTGACCTCCCCATGAAAAATTGGGGTGGTTCCTCCAACCTGGATTATAATTGTTACTATAGGGGTTATTTTGAGACCTAAAATTATTACCCATATAGTTCATCTGCTCGCTTTCTACGCCAGGGTTGTAGGGTGGATATTCCGTATTGTTCGACCCTCCATTCGTATCACACTGCATCACTGGATGTACCTGCAAAGAACTATACAAACCATCAATATTTTTATTTAAGAGTTCTACCTGATTGGATAGCATGGTTACTGTGTCGAGGTTGAAAACTCCGGCTGTTTTTGTTGGCCTTGTCCTTGTAACTTGCCACTGATAGTTATTCAGTGACATCTCTTCTATAAACTCGTAGGCCGCTTGGAGTTTTGTTGTTCGAGTGTTCACGCCGTGGCTGAATCAATCAATCAACCGCTCGTTGACGAGTTTACACCATTATAAAGGTTTGGACTTGTAGCCACAAGGGTAATCCATGGTGTGGACACCTTCTCAATAGATCTTTGTATCTCTCCCATGCATCATAAAGTGTCTCTAAATCCATCTGCACAAAAGAAGATATATCATTCCTTAACTTAGCCGTTTTAGCCTAAGCAAAAATATTTTAATAAAAATTTCTCGGTCATTTGATCCCATGTAGTGATTGACCCTCGTGGAAGAGAATTCAACCACTGTTTGACTTTATTCCTCAAAGAAAAGGGAAATAACCGAAGACGAATGGCATCATCAGAAACGCCATTTATTTTGAAGGTATCACAGAATTCAAGAAAACTCTCTAAGTGTGTGTTAGGATCCTCATCCTGCAAACCATCAAACTAAACAAATTGTTGTATCATCTGTATAGTGTTAGGTTTCAATTCGAAATTATTTGCAGCAATAGTAGGTCTAACAATACTTGATTCAGTACCAACTAAACTAGGCTTAGCATAATCATACATAGTACGAGGAGCAGGATTTTGATCCATCGGGTTTGCGGCAACTACAGGTGGTAGCGGACTATTATCAGCCATCTCTTCGGTAGTATTAGTTTGATCTTCTTGCTCTTCTTCTATGTAATTTAAGCTTCGTCTTATTTCTCTACGATTTCTGCAAACGTTACCTTCAATATCACTGTCGTAAATTAAGGGTCCTGTCGGGTTCCTTCTAGTCATAAACTAGAGGTACCTGCAAGGAACAAATAAAAGAAAGAAAATTAGCAATGTCAAAAACAAAATAAAAGTAAATTGCAAAAATTAAAAATGGCTAAAGTAATAAAAATTGAGCGTTCTTAATATTTTTGTTTCCCCGGCAACGGCGCCAAAAACTTGATCGTTGGTATCGATAGTCTTAATATTTATATAATAAATGATCTAGACTAGAAACTAACTATCACCACGATTGACGCAAGTGCACCTATCGAACAGTATATAGCCTAGTGGCAAGACCGGATTGTTGAACCCAAAGGAACCAAAAGTACTAATACTGACTTTATTCTTCTTATTTAGCCTAAGAATTAAGGGAAATGTTATTTAATCTAAAATTAACTAACTACTAAGCTAAAGACGCTAAGACTCAGAGAATGAATTGGGGAAAATACTTGTGGGAAAAACCAGTTGATTAAGACAATACCCAATGAGGAATCCACGTAGACTTCACTTGTTATTTAACTCTGAACCAGACGATTTATTCACTTGACCTGATCCGTAGGATTCCCTAATTTATATTAATACCTCTCTCGAGGCTACTAACGTCTAACCCTAGGTTGATTAATTGAAATATCTTTCTAATTAAAACCCCTAGGATTGCATTAACTCAATCTATGGACTCCCATATTAGGTTTGACCCTAATCCGGCAGATTTTTGTCATCCTATCTCTAGGGTTGCGATCAACTCCGCTTAACTATGCTAGATCTACTCTTAGACAGGGTCTATTCCTCCTCTGCCTCAGCACATCAATACTTGAATCAATATCCTGAAATATCAAAACAAGAATTAAGAACACATAATTAAGAACAAATCAAGTATTTATCATATAGTTCAGAAAACAATAACAAGATCTGTCTTAGGTTTCATCCCCCTCAGGTATCTGAGGAGTTTAGTTCATAATCATAAAAGAATACATCTCAGAAGAAAAGATAAAACAAAACATAAGAAAACCCTGAAACCCCCTGAAGGAATTGAAGGAGAGATCCTCCGTCTTGAGTATGATTTCGGCTTCTTGAGATGAATCAACTGGCTTTCTTCGAGTAAGTCCCACAATTCTGACCTCTCTGGCTCGGCTCCTTGGCCTAGCTGGACGCCCCCTGACCAAAAAGCCCCTTTTCGGCTATACTTAGGGTGTTTATATAGGCTTCGAAATGTGTTTCTTCACCTCTAAGTATCCTAATCCGATTGAAATTCCTCTTTGGCACGGCAGGGACACGCCCGTGCAACACGCCCGTGTGAATTAAATTGTAGAGCGTGGTTGGGTCTGCTAGGGAGGCACGGCCGTGTGGTGAAACCCCAGACCGTGTTGATTTCCTACTTTGGCCCATTTGGTCTGTTTTTGGACCGTTTCTTGTTCTTTTCATCCTCCTATGCTTTCCTAAGTATAAAACATGAAAATAAAGGATTAGAAGCACCAAATTCCACAATTCAGGGAATAAATCATCCAAAAGTATGCTAAATGTGGGATTAAAATATGAACATATTACGGTTTATCACTTTACAACCAAATCTGAGTATCTTCTTCCACGGCGAGACTTTCAAAAACACTTTATCCCCGATCTGAAAATCAATATCCTTACGTTTTAAATCTGCGTATGACTTTTGACAATCTGATGCAGCTTTCAAACTATCGCGAATCACTTTCACTTTCTGTTCAGTCTCTTTGATCAAATCGACCCCGTGTATCTTACTTTCACTGAGCTCAGTCCAATACACAGGTGTTCAACATTTACGACCGTACAAAGCCTCGTAAGGTGCCATTTTGATACTAGATTGAAAGCTATTATTATAAGCAGATTCAATCAAAGGTAAGTATCGTTCCCACGTACCTTCGAACTCGAGAATGCAACATCTCAACATATCCTCAAGTATCTGAATGATTCGTTCAGACTGACCATCTTTTTGCGGATGGAAAGCTGTGCTGAAATGTAATTTCGTACCTAGTGCGTCTTCCAATTTCTTCCAAAATTGCGATGTAAATCTCAGATCTCTATCTAAGACAATAGAAATAGGTACTCCATGCAGTCTCACAATCTGAGAAACATATATTTCAGCCAGCTTATCGAGCGAATAATCTGTACGAACCGGAATAAAGTGAGCCGATTTGGTCAATCTATCCACAATAACCCAGATTACATCTTTCTTGCTCGGTGTCAATGGTAAACCGGATACAAAATCCATCGTGACTCTATCCCATTTCCACTCAGGTATCATGATCGGCTAAAGCAATCCAGAAGGTACCTGATCCTCGGCTTTTACTTGCTGACATATTAAACATTTTGAAACAAAGTCAGAAATGTCTCGTTTCATACCATGCCACCAGTAAAACTGTTTCAGTTCATTATACATTTTCGTACAACCCGGGTGAACAGATAACTGACTATTATGAGCTTCTTTCAAAATCATCTGAATCAACTCTGTATTTCTTGGAACACATATTCGGTTTTTGAACCACAAATATCCCTCAGCATCAACTTGAAATTCTGAATCAACATTCGATTCACATTGAGCTCGCTTTGCTAAGAAATCATTATCAACTTTCTGATCATCACAAATTTGTTGAACAAATAATGGTCTATTATCGAACCATCATCAGACATACTCATATACGTATTCATTGCACATAAAGCAAATAGTGATTTTCAGCTTAAAGCATCAGCAACAACATTAGCCTTTCCAGGATGATAGTCAATCACAAGCTCGTAGTCTTTTAACAACTCTAACCATCGACGTTGTCTCAAATTCAGATCTTTCTGAGTCATCAAATACTTTAGGCTTTTGTGATCAGAATAAACATGACATTTCTCACCAAATAAATATTGATGCCATATCTTCAATGCAAACACAATACCTGCCAATTCCAGATCGTGTGTCGGATAATTCTTTTCATGCGGTTTTAACTATCTCGAGGCATAAGCTATAACTTTGCCTTCCTGCATCAAAACACAACCCAAACCATTTAAAGATGCATCACTATACATAACAAATTCTTTACCAGATTCTGGCTGGACTAGCACTGGAGCTTCGGTCAACAAGGTTTTCAACTGATTAAAACTTTTCTGGCACTTTTCTGACCACTCAACTTAACATCGTTTTGAAATAGTTGCATCATCGGAGTTGCAATCATAGAGAAACCTTTTACAAACAGTCTATAATAACCAGCTAGTCCCAAAAAGCTTCAGACCTTGGATACATTTTTAGGAGGTTTCCAATCTAGAATTACCGAAACCTTATTCGGATCAACCCGAATACCCGATGCTGATACAACATGTCTCAAAAAATTGACTTCTCGTAACTAGAACTCACATTTACTAAACTTTGCATACAACTGTTTATCTCGCAAAGTCTGTAACACAAGTCTCAGATGTTCGGCATGCTCTGTTTCATCACGGGAATATATCAAAATGTCATCTATGAATACTACCACAAACTGATCCAGATACTATCTGAAGATCCGATTCATCAAATCCATGAAAATAGCAGGTGCATTAGTAAGTCCGAAAGGCATAACCAGAAACTCATAGTGTCCGTACCTCATGCGGAAAGCAGTCTTTGGCACATCAGAGTCTTTTACTCGCAACTGATAGTAGCTTTATCTCAAATCTATTTCTGAAAACACTGTAGCCCCTTTCAACTGATCGAACAGGTCGTCAATCCGTGGCAACAAATACTTATTCTTTATAGTCACCGTATTGAGCTATCTTTAGTCGATACACATTCTCATAGTTCCGTCTTTCTTTTTCACAAATAAAACTGGTGCACCCCAGGGAGAGAAACTCGGTCGCGCAAAACCTCTATCTGTCAACTCTTGCAACTGAGCTTTCAATTCTTTTAATTCCGTAGGTGCCATTCAGTATGGAGCTATCGCTATCGGAGTCGTCCCCATCACTAATTCAATACCAAATTCAACTTCTCGTATAGGTGGCAAACCCGGTAATTCTTCAGGAAACACATCCGAATACTCGCATACAACTGGTACTAATTCAATCTTTCTTTCGGTTACTTTACTATCAAGCACATATGCAAAGTAAGCTTCGCAACCTTTTCTTACATATTTCTGAGCTAACATCGAAGATATCACTGCTGGTAAACCATTCAGATCATTAGATTCAATCTGAATAATCTCATCATTCTAGCACCGTAAATCAATAGTCTTCCGTTTGCAGTTCACAATAGCATCATGTAGAGTTAGCCAATCCATACCCAGAATTATATTAAACTCGTCGAATGGCAACAACATCAAATAAGCCAGAAAACATGAATCTCTAATAATCAACGGACAATTCTTGCACACTTTATCAACCAAAACACACCGGCCTAAGGGGTTCGATACTTTAATCACAAACTCAGTAGACTCTACAGGCAAAGTCTTACTAGATACTAAAGTCTCACATACATAAGAATGAGTCGAACCAGGATCAATCAATGCAACAACACTAGTATCATAGAGAGTGAAAGTACCAGTAATAACGTTTGGGGATGAAGCCTCTTCCTGAGCACGAATAGCATAAGCTCTTGCAGGTGCGCGAGCCTCAAATCTAACAGCTATGTCTTTAGTCCCTTTTTGACCGCTACTTACATTACCCGTGTTTCTGGGTGGTCTACCTCGAGCTGACATGTTACTCGGTCTCACATTCTGTACGGTATTTTGCTCCGCTAACTCTGGGCACTCACGAATGAAATGATCCATCGATCCACATTTAAAACAGGCCCAATCAATCAATCTACAGCTACCGGGATGTCGTTTTCCATAGTGTTTGCACTCAGGCTGATTCGGTCTGACATTACCAACACTAGCTACTGTGGTAGCTCTCGAACTCACAAGTGGTCTATCCCGATCACGTTTAGAATAACCCGCAGTAGCCTTGAACGGCTAAAATCATCTCTGGATCTCTTTGATACTGATTGAAATGTCTTACTTGATGATCTCTTATGGGAATCTTTGGCTTCAAAATCAGCTTTTCTTTTCTCTTTCCCAATCTCTTCAGCTTTGTATGCTCGCTCGACAAGTACAACGAACTCTTTTATCTCAAGTATGCCAACTAACAGTTTAATATCTTCGTTCAGCCCATCTTCAAATCTTTTACACATTATGGCTTCGGTCGAAACACACTCTCGGGCATACCGACTGAGTTTCACAAATTTCTGCTCATACTTTGTCACGGTCATCCGACCCTGTTTCAACTCAAGAAATTCTTTGCGTTTCTGGTCGATAAATCTCTGGCTGATGTATTTCTTACGGAACTCAGTCTGAAAGAATTCCCAGGTCACTCGCTCTTTCGGAACCACCGATACTAGTGTATTCCACCAGTGATATGCAGTGTCCTGTAACAAAGATATAGCACATTTTAAACACTCGTCAGGGGTACAAGATAGCTCATCAAACACACGGATAGTATTATCGAGCCAGAATTCACCTAGTTCAGCATCATCATCATCAGTGGCTCTGAATTCTTCAGCCCCGTATTTTCTGACTTTATCAACCGGTGGCTTGTTCAATCGCACTGGATCAGTAACTTGCGACATTACAGGTATTTGAGGGGGGATCGGTGGGGTAGGAGGTTATAGAATAGCCAGATTCGTCCGGACATACTGAGTAAACCAATCGTTCATCATTTGGTAAAAGGCTTGTTTAGCCTCTCCCTCTTGGTTTCTTGAAGTCGGTCGAGAATCAACAGGTGTTGTCCGTTGATTGGGAGCGGGCGCTATACTCTCGACATCATCAGCTATGGCTCGATTGGGATCCATTTACTATACGAAAACACATTGTCAAATGTCAGGAATCATCACACTATCGCAATATTAAATATGGCATGTATAGCTAGACTCACACGTGCTACGTTGTCTTAGAATCGACTAAATCGTAGCTCTAATACCAATAAAATATAAAACCCCTAACCCGTATCCTTTGCCAGAATGGGGTTACCAGGCATTACCTGTAACACCCCAAACCCGGCCTAAACGTTACGACCGAATCTGGCATGTCACATGAAAGGAATGTCTAAAAACTGTGCATTCGTTAAAAAGCTCATATTCTTTATAGTTGTGGTGAGAATTCGAGTTTAAGTAATTTTGAATAAGAAATGGTTTATTATCATTTTAGGAAAATCCCATATTGATCATTTAATAATAAGCAATAAACAAATTGAAAGCTGAAACCAAATAAAATACCCAAGGCCTTATTACATAACAAAAACTCAAATAAAAATAAGTCCAAATAAAAGAAACGAATTTACGAGTAAACATATGTATAGCCTCCACGAGTCCACCTCAGCTCCCAAATCCGCGATCTAATGATTACCGCAAAATTAAACTAAGGGGTGAGTCATCGAGACTCGGTGTGTAAATCCCCATCCAACAGTGCCCTTACACAATTTCATATGAAAATATGCATATCATGCACCCAAACCTAGCCATCCGCAACTCCTTTTTCTACCCCGTGTGGTACCAAACCACCGGTGGTGCCAAACCACCGGTGTCCAAGGACACGATATTCATCAATATTGTGGTGCCAAACCACCGTGACTCGAAGTCACAAATAATAGTGATGGGGCAAACCCATCGTGTGATACCAAATCACCGGCGTCCAATCCCGTTGTATTATCTCGTGGGGCCAACCCACCGTGGTACCAAACCATCGGGGGCGAGACGCTATGAGGTGCCAAACCTCTAGCGTCCCGGAGACACGAATGTGATACCAAATCACCGGTGACTCAAAGTCACTAATAATCCATCTGGGGCCAACCCAATGCGTGATACCAAATCACCGCAACGATCCCATATCTCAAAAGTGGGGCTAACCCACGGTGGTGTTAACCAGAGGGACGAGTCGCTATGAGGTGCCAAACCTCCGGAGGTGCCAAACCTCTGTGACCATAGTCACAATGTGGTACCAAACCACCGGTGCCCGTCGACACGAATATCACCGCCCCTCCACTCATATAACCCATGCAATATGACATAGTAATTGTGTATGCGTTATGTCATGTATGCTAGACATATATCAAATATAAGTATAACATGAATTACCATCATAATCGATAGACATAAAACAACATAATCACCCTAATCAACCTCTAAGGGTATAACAGTAATTTTACCTACCAAGGGCATTTTCGTAATTTACCCACCAAGGGTATATCGGTAATTTACCCACCAAGGGCATTTTCGGTAATTTCGTACCTGGAATGGCCTTTCCAAAGGCCCGTGTCGCCCGAAGACCCAACTACCATTTCTGGTCGAAATGGACTATTGGGCCTAAAGCCCAATTCCGGCCCATTCGGGCCCACACGCTCGTGTGGCCCACCTAACACAAATCTAGCCACGTATATAAGTTCCACCTAGTCTAGTTCACTATATACTACACAATCGCACAATTTACTCATAAGGGCCCACGGGCCCATTGGGCCCATCGCGGCCCAAGCAGCCCCAACCCACAAGAATACTACTGATGGCCTCAACTATCGCGTCGAAGCCCTACACGTACGTTCGCACGCTCGTGTGGCTACTATTGCCGTGACCGGCACTTTGGCATTTGCCGCTCTGACTAGAGTAGAGAGTTACACACCTGATAGGACTCTAGTGTTAATCCGCGCTCCGACCACTCCTGTGCCCAAACGCCTTCCAAGGTGTGTCAACCCTCCTCCTGGAATGCTCTTTATATAGCTAGCTCTTCACCTTCCTTCTTTGTATCTTTCCGATGTGGGATCCCTTCGTCAGTAGAGTTTAAATTCAACTGAAACTCTTCCCGTCCAGACCATAAAAATAAATACTCCCTTGCTTCTCATGAGATTCGAACCTAGGCTCCTTGCAACATAATCCACGCTGCTAGCCACTTGGCCACAAGCTCCTCTTGTGTCTTAAACCATGCGCAACTAAATATAAATCTATAGCCAAATTACGAGGTCCAAGTAAAAAGAAAACCAAAATGCAAAAGCCAAGACTTGAACCTTGGACCTCCTTCCTTCCTTATGGCGTCACCCCCTTGTCTCTTATGTGGCGTCACTTTGCCACTACACCACACACTCCACTTGTGTCATTTTCCTCTACATTTTATTCTTAAGGCCTACTCACCAACTTCCAGGGTTTTTTTCCACCTAAAACCAAAATTTCCCCAAAGCTAATATTTGATCCCGGGACTTCATAGAAGCCCTCTAACCTTCCAAAATCACTTACCTAATAAGTCTAACTTGCATTTAAGCCAATCTCTTGTTCTCTAAAAATTTTAAATCAAGGCCCATTGGGCCCAATCCTACTAGGCCCAATTTCGGGATGTTACAAATCTACCCTCCTTAAAGAAATTTCATCCTCGAAATTTCTAACTAACTAACAGTCGTACGTCATCCTACAACACTATGCTCACGCTGCGCACTCTGATCTTAATAACACTAATATACTTTTAACTAGAATTTAGAACTCCTATACATACTCAGAATCACCTAGCCATTAAAGCAGACAAATATTCAATACGCAACCAATTCGATATCCAAACCAAAACACACACAGAGCAAATACCAAAAGTACAGTTATAACATCATCATATCAACAATCATAAAATAAGAGAACTTACAGATTTGGTGCCGGGGACTCGGGTGCCATACTTCAAGAAAATAGATATATTTTCTAAACCATTTTCCAAACCAACTTTTGAAAACATTTTTGAACCCAAACCCACAGCCGAGTTTTTGAACCTAGGCTCTGATACCATAATTGTAACACCCCAAACCCGGCCTAAACGTTACGACCGAATCGGCATGTCACATGAAAGGAATGTCTAAAAAAGCTGTGCATTGCGTTAAAAGCTCATATTCTTTATAGTTGTGGTGAGAAATCGAGTTTACGTAATTTTGAATAAGAAATGGTTTATTATCATTTTAGGAAAATCCCATATTGATCATTTAATAATAAGCAATAAACAAATTGAAAAGTCAAAACCAAATAAAATACCCAAGGCCTTATTACATAACAAAAACTCAAATAAAAATAAGTCCAAATAAAAGAAACGAATTTACGAGTAAACATATGTATAGCCTCCACGAGTCCACCTCACTCCCAAATCCGCGATCTAATGATTACCTGCAAAATTAAACTAAGGGGTGAGTCATCGAGACTCGGTGTGTAAATCCCCATCCAACGAGCCCTTACACAATTTCATATGAAAATATGCATATCATGCACCCAAACCTAGCCATCCGCAACTCCTTTTTCTACCCCGTGTGGTACCAAACCACCGGTGGTGCCAAACCACTGGGTGTCCAAGGACACGATATTCATCAATATTGTGGTGCCAAACCACCGTGACTCGAAGTCACAAATAATAGTGATGGGGCCAACCCATCGTGTGATACCAAATCATTTGGCGTCAATCCCGTTGTATTATCTCAGGGCCAACCCAATGTGGTACCAAACCACCGGGGCGAGACGCTATGAGGTGCCAAACCTCTAGTGTCCGGAGACACGAATGTGATACCAAATCACTTTGTGACTCAAAGTCACTAATAATCCATCTCGTGGGGCCAACCCACGTGTGATACCAAATCACCGGCGGCGATCCCATATCTCAAAAGTGGGGCCAACCCACGGTGGTGTTAACCACGAGGGGCGAGTCGCTATGAGGTGCCAAACCTCCGGAGGTTCCAAACCTCTGGTGACCGTAGTCACAATGTGGTACCAAACCACTGGTGCCCGTCGACACGAATATCACGCCCCTCCACTCATATAACCCATGCAATATGACATAGTAATTGTGTATGCGATTATGTCATGTATGCTAGACATATATCAAATATAAGTATAACATGAATTACCATCATAATCAGATAGACATAAAACAACATAATCACCCTAATCAACCTCTAAGGGTATAACCGTAATTTTACCTACCAAGGGCATTTTCGTAATTTACCCACCAAGGGTATATCGGTAATTTACCCACCAAGGGCATTTTCGGTAATTTCGTACCTGGAATGGCCTTTCCAAAGGCCCAGTGTCGCCCCGAGCGACCCAACTACCATTTCTGGTCGAAATGGACTATTGGGCCTAAAGCCCAATTCCGGCCCATTCGGGCCCACACGCTCGTGTGGCCCACCTAACACAAATCTAGCCACGTATATAAGTTCCACCTAGTCTAGTTCACTATATACTACACAATCGCACAATTTACTCATAAGGGCCCACGGGCCCATTGGGCCCACTTCGGCCCATCGCGGCCCAAGCAGCCCCAACCCACAAGAATACTACTGATGGCCTCAACTATCGCGTCGAAGCCCTACACGTACGTTCGCACGCTCGTGTGGCTACTATTGCCGTGTGACCGCACTTCGGCATTTGCCGCTCTACAGACTAGAGTAGAGAGATTTACACACCGATAGGACTCTAGTGTTAATCCGCGCTCCGACCACTCCAGTGCCCAAACGCTTCCAAGGTGTGTCAACCTCCTCTGGAATGCTCTTTATATAGCTAGCTCTTCACCTTCCTTCTTTGTATCTTTCCGATGTGGGATCCCGCCTTCGTCGAGAGAGTTTAAATTCAATCCTGAAACTCTTCCCATCCAGACCATAAAATAAATACTCCTTGCTTCTCATGAGATTCGAACCTAGGCTCCTTGCAACATAATCCACGCTGCTAGCCACTTGGCCACAAGCTCCTCTTGTGTCTTAAACCATGCGCAACTAAATATAAATCTATAGCCAAATTCTGAGGTCCAAGTAAAAAGAAAACCAAAATGCAAAAGCCAAGACTTGAACCTTGGACCTCCTTCCTTCCTTATGGCGTCACCCCCTTGTCTCTTATGTGGCGTCACTTTGCCACTACACCACACACTCCACTTGTGTCATTTTCCTCTACATTTTATTCTTAAGGCCTACCTGCCAACTTCCAGGGTTTTTTTCCACCTAAAACCAAAATTTCCCCAAACCTAATATTTGATCCCGGGACTTCATAGAAGCCCTCTAACCTTCCAAAATCACTTACCTAATAAGTCTAACTTGCATTTAAGCCAATCTCTTGTTCTCTAAAAATTTTAAATCAAGGCCCATTGGGCCCAATCCTACTAGGCCCAATTTCGGGATGTTACAAATCTACCCTCCTTAAAGAAATTTCATCCTCGAAATTTCTAACTAACTAACAGTCGTACGTCATCCTACAACACTATGCTCACGCTGCGCACTCTGATCTTAATAACACTAATATACTTTTAACTAGAATTTAGAACTCCTATACATACTCGAGAATCACCTAGCCATTAAAGACAAATATTCAATACGCAACCAATTCGATATCCAAACCAAAACACACACAGCAAATACCAAAAAATGCAGTTATAACATCATCATATCAACAATCATAAAATAAGAGAACTTACAGATTTGGTGCCGGGGACTCGGGTGCCATACTTCAAGAAAATAGATATATTTTCTAAACCATTTTCCAAACCAACTTTTGAAAACATTTTTGAACCCAAACCCACAGCCGAGTTTTTGAACCTAGGCTCGATATTATAATTGTAACACCCCAAACCCGCCCTAAGCGTTACGGCCGAATCAACGGCATGTCACATGAAAGGAATGTCTAAAAACTGTGCATTCGTTAAAAAGCTCATATTCTTTATAGTTGTGGTGAGAAATCGAGTTTAAGTAATTTTGAATAAGAAATGGTTTATTATCATTTTAGAAAAATCCCATATTGATCATTTAATAATAAGCAATAAACAAATTGAAAAGTTGAAACCAAATAAAATACCCAAGGCCTTATTACATAACAAAAACTCAAATAAAAATAAGTCCAAATAAAAGAAACGAATTTACTGAGTAAACATATGTATAGCCTCCACGAGTCCACCTCGGCTCCCAAATCCAGCGATCTAATGATTACCTGCAAAATTAAACTAAGGGTAAGTCATCGAGACTCGGTGTGTAAATCCCCATCCAACGAGCCCTTACACAATTTCATATGAAAATATGCATATCATGCACCCAAACCTAGCCATCCGCAACTCCTTTTTCTACCCCGTGTGGTACCAAACCACCGGTGGTGCCAAACCACCGTGTCCAAGGACACGATATTCATCAATATTGTGGTGCCAAACCACCGGTGACTCGAAGTCACAAATAATAGTGATGGGGCAAACCCATCGTGTGATACCAAATCACCGGGGCGTCAATCCCGTTGTATTATCGTGGGGCCAACCCACTGTGGTACCAAACCACCGGGACGAGGCGCTATGAGGTGCCAAACCTCTAGTGTCCGGAGACACGAATGTGATACCAAATCACCGGTGACTCAAAGTCACTAATAATCCATCGTGGGGCCAACCCATGTGTGATACCAAATCACCGCGACGATCCCATATCTCAAAAGTGGGGCCAACCCACGGTGGTGTTAACCACGAGGGCGAGTCGCTATGAGGTGCCAAACCTCTGGAGGTGCCAAACCTCTGTGACCGTAGTCACAATGTGGTACCAAACCACTTTGGTGCCCGTCGACACGAATATCACCCCCCTCCACTCATATAACCCATGCAATATGACATAGTAATTTGTGTATGCGATTATGTCATGTATGCTAGACATATATCAAATATAAGTATAACATGAATTACCATCATAATCAGATAGACATAAAACAACATAATCACCCTAATCAACCTCTAAGGGTATAACCATAATTTTACCTACCAAGGGCATTTTCGTAATTTACCCACCAAGGGTATATCGGTAATTTACCCACCAAGGGCATTTTCGGTAATTTCGTACCTGGAATGTCCTTTCTAAAGGCCCAGTGTCGCCCCGAGCGACCCAACTACCATTTCTGGTCGAAATGGACTATTGGGCCTAAAGCCCAATTCCGGCCCATTCGGGCCCACACGCTCGTGTGGCCCACCTAACACAAATCTAGCCACGTATATAAGTTCCACCTAGTCTAGTTCACTATATACTACACAATCGCACAATTTACTCATAAGGGCCCACGGGCCCATTGGGCCCATCGCGGCCCAAACAGCCCCAACCCACAAGAATACTACTGATGGCCTCAACTATCGCGTCGAAGCCCTACACGTACGTTCGCACGCTTGTGTGGCTACTATTGCCGTGACCGGCACTTCGGCATTTGCCGCTCTACAGCTAGAGTAGAGAGAGTTACACACCTGATAGGACTCTAGTGTTAATCCGCGCTCCGACCACTCCTGTGCCCAAACGCCTTCCAAGGTGTGTCAACCCTCCTCCTGGAATGCTCTTTATATAGCTAGCTCTTCACCTTCCTTCTTTGTATCTTTCCGATGTGGGATCCCTTCGTCAGTAGAGTTTAAATTCAACTGAAACTCTTCCCGTCCAGACCGCAAAATAAATACTCCCTTGCTTCTCATGAGATTCGAACCCAGGCTCCCTTGCAACATAATCCACGCTGCTAGCCACTTGGCCACAAGCTCCTCTTGTGTCTTAAACCATGCGCAACTAAATATAAATCTATAGCCAAATTCTGAGGTCCAAGTAAAAAGAAAACCAAAATGCAAAAGCCAAGACTTGAACCTTGGACCTCCTTCCTTCCTTATGGCGTCACCCCCTTGTCTCTTATGTGGCGTCACTTTGCCACTACACCACACACTCCACTTGTGTCATTTTCCTCTACATTTTATTCTAAAGGCCTACCTGCCAACTTCCAGGGTTTTTTCCACCTAAAACCAAAATTTTCCCAAAGCTAATATTTGATCCCGGGACTTCATAGAAGCCCTCTAACCTTCCAAAATCACTTACCTAATAAGTCTAACTTGCATTTAAGCCAATCTCTTGTTCTCTAAAAATTTTAAATCAAGGCCCATTGGGCCCAATCCTACTAGGCCCAATTTCGGGATGTTACATTACCAGACAAGTCACAACTTTTATACAATCATATAATCACTTAAGTCATATTAAAATATATTTATGTATCCACACAGCATTTACGGATTATATCTCAAAATTCAACCGAATTTAAATCAAACACATATACATATATATGACATTTTGTTTCATAATAGTATACGTGCACTTACTAAACCAAAATCATTTGCGGCATTATCATTATAAAACCATGATCGAACATGCTATGTACATTTATTTAAGTCACAAAATAATGCACCATTTGATATGCCTAATTTACCGTATTTAAAATACAAACACATAATCAAAACACCAGTCAACTTTAGGCATAAATCATATTCTTCATTATCCATTTACTATGTACTCAAAACAACTAAACCATTAATTCACATCCATTTGACTATTATATCAATCACCATTTTCAATTCCAATAGATAGGCTCATAATATAATTAGTTAAATAACATTTTATTTACACATACACGGCATACAAGACATATACACTTATTTCTATATAATACACATAGAGTGACATTAAGACAAAATCAAATATACAACTTTTCTTATTATATATTTAATGTATATATATAACCATATCCATTTGAGTCATTTTCGAACATTCATATTAAACCATACATGCCAAATTCGTATAATATAATCATGTTTAGTTTATACATTACTTTCATAACCTCATATAATCTATACCTAAAACCGCATATTATACCAACTATTTACGCATGTTATATGCACATACTTACCAACACCCTAAACCTCAATAACTATCTCATGAGAGAACATATCATAAGCACATATATATATTTACTAATTTTCCCCAGTTCATATCAAAGTTATCCCAGTAACTTATAGATACATGAAACATAAATCCAAGACTTGTCCATCCAATATCATATTATTCAAACCGAAACATATGTTCATCCTCACACACAAACTATACCATAAAATGCACTTCCAAATAAGTTAATTACATAGCCGAATAACCTTATTACCATTCACTACTCAATACCTACTTATAAACCAATCATTTCAAGTATATAAACCATGAAACATACCTTAAAACAATTTAAAACACCATGTCGAATACACATAAATATTAATCAACACATAAAACTCATTCATTAACCATACCTAATTTACTTGAATCAAATTATATCAAACCACCATGGCCAATCATACCAAGCATATCACACATATATATATCATGACCAAAATTTCATAAACTTAAACATCATATTTAGCCATTTTCGCATGGCTTAATAATTACAATTTCAAAACTAACCAAAACAAATTCTAGACTATAAATGCCATAGGTTCGAAAATTCAAGCTTTAAAGGTACCGAAATAGCGATCGATAGTGTGACGGATTTCTCTGACGATCCCCGAGCGCGTACCAACTTACAAAATCTATAAAACGAAGAGTAAACATACACACAATAAGCTTTCATAGCTTAGTAAGTCTTAAGCATTGAAACATTTAAATATATACTAAAATTAATCAATTCAAACCAAAATAAATCATTAACAACTTATGCACATTACCAACTTATTATCATATATCAAGACATATATGTTTTATATTAATTTCACTTTGGTTGAACACTTAAATAAACATTAGTATAGCTAACCATCACTTTCCTCAATACATATACATTAAAAAGGCAGAATACATATATGTCAATTATGCAATCTCATAATTCATATTTCACATGAACTCATATCATCAATTCAAGTATGTAACTTACCTTAATTTCATAACATAGTATGAATACATACCTGAGCATTTTTAACTTGATTTACACTCGATCTTAATTTATCATTGCCCGTTGAACCATTCGAAGTTAAAAAGGATACTCGGATAGTTGGAAGGCTTGTACAATGCCAACGTCCCAGACGTGGTCTTACATGTAA